>JAESUZ010004587.1:595000-2995000 GCA_017311185.1 Proteles cristata cristata
TCTGCCCCAAACCTGCTCATGCACTCTCGCTCACTCACTCTCTCTCTCTTGCAAAATAAATAGACAAACTTTTAAAAAAATGCAAGAATTCAAAGATTATTACTAACATATCCTATATACTGATTTTTGTTTTAAATTACAATGTGGAAGAAAGGGTACAACGTGGGAAATGAGACAGTGGCAGCTGTGTATATATCTTCATGAAAAAATAAGGAAAGCTAGAAAGAAATCAAGAGCATACATTAGAATTTGATATGGGAATTTCTCATTCAGAAAAAAAATAATTTTGTTTCTTTCATGGATCTAATAACTTACAATTGAGTTGTAATTTACAATTAAATTGTACACAGAAGAGTTATGTTTTTAGGAATTATGTAAAATGTGCCTCACATATTAGGGAATAGAAGGAGAAAGAAGAAGGCAAGATAGAAGAAAAGGTTAGTGTATTAATTATATCATCTTTCATTGTAGGTAATCACTTAATTCTGTTGAAAGTTAATAAAGCAAAGACCAGTGATTTAAGCATATATCACTTGGAATTTTAATGATCAACACCAGAACAGCTACTGACTTGATAATTTCTGAGATGTAATACTGAGCTGGGAGGGAAGACTTATTTGCATTTTATAGGAACCTGTGAGGTTAGTCTTTTTTTTTTTTTTTTTGAGATACAGAGTGCAAGTGGGGGAGGGGCAGAGAGGGAGGCACAGAATCTGAAGCAGGCTGCAGGCTCTAGGCACTGAGCTGTCATCACAGAGCTTGATGCAGGGCTTGAACCCAAAAACTGTGAGAACATGACCTGAGCCAAAGTTAGACACTTAATATCTGAGCCACCCAGGTGCTCCGAACCTATGATGTTTGAATTTCTATTTGTGAAAACATTTTTTTCCACATTAGCATATATTTAGAGAACAAACTTGCCCTATTAGTTAGGATGCCTGTAGCTAATAGAAAACCCCTAAAATTAAATTTACCAAAGCAATAAAATTCTTCTTCCCTTTCTAACAAAGAGGTCAGAGATCAGGCAGTACTAGGAGTTTGCCAGGAAACTGGCTTTGCTTCTTTGTAGTTGTCTTCCTCTGATCTTGGCGTTGGCTTCATTATGAGCAATGAAACCTTTTTTGGAAGACCTTCAAAAACAACTTTCCCTCCCATCTTATTGGACAGAAGTGTTCTATGCTGTTACCTGTCTACAGCTAGACTAGACACTAGTCTTGTTAGTCACTAACAAGAGAAATATGACCACCATGATTGGCTTGAGATCAAAACCACCTGCTGGGGCTGGGGCTATTCTCCCCCCCAGAACGCCTGTCCTGGAAAACTACTGACACCTGGAGAAAAAAAGTGCTCTATTAGGAATTGGAAGGATGGAGGAGTGGGATGTATATACTATGAATAGTTGAATACTAAAAAACAAAGACTTTAGTAGTCATGAACAGTTTTGCTTTATGATTTATTCTTTACTATGAGACAGATGTTTTTAACAGAGAATTGGGCTCTTCTCTTTGTATCCCCAAGTAGGGACTGAGTTTTTGTTTGAGTTAGGAGCCAACCTCACTTTAAATACTGTAGAATCTTGACATTGCTGGTTTAACATTTATGCTTTCAACTATTTGGAACAGACCTCAAAGTTCCATAATATAGTAATTTATTATTTTTCTGAAGTACAAAATTGAATTCTATGCCTTTGTAGTCTACTACTATTCATGATATAGTCATTTAGGTAGAAAGCGGGCTTAGCCACCTAGTCAACATCTATATATCAAAAGATCTTCTGATAATTTGTATTTGTCATTATGTAGGAGTTTTAAGAGGGGAGTTATTTGCTAAATGGTGTACACTAAATTAGAGATTCAAGTCCCTTTCATCAAAGTCAAGGCTATTCTACTTTTTTCTTTTTTTCTTCCTTTATGAGTGTGTGTGTGTGTGTGTGTGTGTGTGTGTGTGTGTGTGTGTGAGAAGATGGTTGCTACCATGGTCCATTAACCTGATTAAATCTTTTGCCATCCACCCCTCTCTGTTCTGCTCCATTCTGCCTCAGTCAGCCTTCAATTTCCCTCATTTATTTGAATACTGGCTTTGAATTTTTATCTCCTGGCCTATAGGGAGTCAAATCTACATCTAGATTATTTCCCTTAATCTCGGCCCCAACTCATTGTTTTCCTCTTTTCCCCCACCAACCTATGCTGCTGAGGCCCCAAAGATGTCTCACAGTAGAACCTTTTTTGGGATGTGACACATTATGTAATTATCACTCACTAAATTAGCAGTTTATATCAGTATTGCAAACACTTTCAACTATTCAATATTTTAAACTTAATTTCTTGTTATTTAAATATAATTTTTCATAGTAATAGTCACTTGAAGCATTATATGATTCATTACATATATTAGGGAAAAGTCATTAAAATAAAATTATCTGCCAATATTTCACAATTGACTTCTAGTTACAACTAAATGTATTACTATGTAGATAATTAAAGGCGCTACAACATTTTCTTGTTTTAAATGAGTTTTACCTTAGCATTTTCTATATTATATATTTCATAATTAGAAATAGAACGAGCCAGAGTTTGCTAATGCACATTATTTGGCTATTTGTATTCATTCTTGTCATTTAGATAATACTGAAATTCCTTCCCTGACACATAGATCAGGAATACTATGTATAGGCCTACATAGATCTGGGATATAAGATATGTAAAAAAACATTTTTCTTTGTTTTTCAGGAAAGGTTATGCTCCATTCCTCTCTGTTTCTTTCCTTGTGTAGATAGAGGTGTTTGTTAGTTGGCATAGGCTTGTCTATGCTGCAATAACATATTGGTCACATCCATTTTCTTAAATATTACCAAAATAAAATATGTCTAATGATTTTATTAGGAACGTTATATTTCCACAAAGGAACAGCACTAAACTAGCTTTTTGTAAAGTGTGTGATATGTGTGTTTAATGAAAATAAGAACTCCATAGTCAACTATAGGAAACACTGGATTATGAAAGTCTTAGGACTTCTTGAAGTCATTAATATGCTGTTTTATATTAGATATCTCCATGAAGCAGATACAGTTTGAGGCATTTCTAAAATCTGTCATCAGTGAACCCTTTTGCAAGAGCAGCTTGCTAGACCAGCTAAGTATTAGGATTCTATGTGATACTCTTTGGAAACTGTGGACTAGACATGTCTTTAATTAAAGAACAAACATTTGTAGAAGAGGCAAACTTCTAAAAACGTTATTCTAAAAGCTTTCCATGCACAAGTATTAGGACTAATGTCCCCAGAGAGGTGCTGTGGTTAGTAGAAGGAAATTTACTAGAAGAATGATTTGAGGAGCATTATGATGTTAAAAGTGCAAAGTACACATATATGGTATTATCTCGCTTTTCTTTGTTATGAATATTAGGAAGTTCCAGATTAAAGTTGGATGTTGGTTATAAACATAGACTGCCTGTGATGATAGCGATGCATCTCAAAAGGAATAGGAGCTCAAAAGTCCTCCTTTTCTTATTCCCAGAGTGCTCTTTGATGTCTCTGTGTTTGTTTGCCACCTGGAAAATAACATAAAAATTATAAATATAGAAAGCCAGCACTGGGGAAATTAGAAACTTCACCTGTATAGGAAAAACATGCAAAAGTAAATGTATCTATATTTATTCATCGCTGGAGATCTACACTGAAAAAACTGAAGCAATCTGAAAAGAACTTCCCAAGTTTCCCACCATCATTTTATAGCACAAGCTCTATTTTCTCTGCCTTTGCATGACCCCTTACCATTGACAAACTCTTCATGTTCCCCACTTAAAGCCAAGCCCTCCACTGTGCCCTGGATCATGTCATTCAGAGAATTCAATACATTGCTCCAGAAATTCTTCCCTTTTATCAAGACTTTTCTTTCCATTCAATAATTCCCACCAGCAAACAAATCTATTGTAATTTCTTCCACATTGAAGACAAATTCTCTTCGGGGCACCTGGGTGGCTCAGTCAGTTGAGCGTCTGACTTCGGCTCAGGTCATGACCTCATGTTCATGGGTTCAAGCCCCGTGTCAGGCTCTGTGCTGACAGCTCAGAGGCTGGAGCCTGTTTCAGATTCTGTGTCTCTCTCTCTCTCTCTGACCCTCCCCTGCTCACGCTGTCTCTATCTCTTTCTCAAAAATAAATAAAACATTAAAAAAATTCCTTTACTTTTCCAACCGTTGCTGTCTTGTATGTTTACTTCTTTGAACTAAAGTGAAAAACTTTTGCTACACCACTCCAAACACTTTTTTGTCAGGGTTTTCTTGTTGAGCTCCACTGTACAAAATTAGTCTCAAATAATAAATAAGTTGATCATTTCTCAGGCCTCATATACAGTTCAACAGTCTTCTTAATATTCTTTCCTCACTTAGCTCACAGAACACAAACTCTCAGTCTTTCTTGTCATTCAATAATTGTTCCTTGTCAGTCTCTTTTGTTGTATTCTCCCTGTCCTTTTCATCTTCTTAGTCCTGGTTCTTCCCTCCCTTCCACTTCTTTCTTTTCCTCTCTTTCCTCTTCTTCCTTTCCTTCCCCTTTCCTTTCTTCTACTCTCTTGTGATTAAACTCATTCCTTATGTGTCCTCTTTTCATGGTTTGAAAACTCAATATACCTGCCATTTCCAAATTTCTATCTCCAGCCCAGATCTCTCCTAAACTCCATTTCCATATATTCAACTACATAAAGTAAAGCTCTACTCAACATGCCCAAAATACAATTTGTGATATTCTGATTGAAATCTGTTTCATCTCAGATGATTGCAAATCCACCCTTCCAGTTGCTTAGGTTGAAACCTTGGAGTGATTCTTGATTCTTTTCGTGTTCTTGTACTCGCACCCCATAGCCAGTCCTAATGGCTATACCTTTCAAAATATATCCAGAATCTTATAACTTATTGTCACCTCAATGCAAATATTATTATCATCTCATATGGATTATTGAGTAAAGGTAAATTTCTATCCTTTACCCCTTAGAGTCTGTTATCAAACCAGAAACTAGGAATATTCTTTTAAGGCAAATCAGAGTTATTATTTCTCTACCTAAAACTTTTTATTTTCTCCCTTCTTACAATAAAAGCTAAATCCTTTATAATAGTCTACAAAGTCATATATAATCATCCCACCCCTCCCCTTTAACTCACTAATTTTATCCTCTTGTTCACTCTGTTCCTGCCAGACTGCACTCTTTACTCCTCTAGGAACATGCCAGGCATGCTTCTTCTTTAAGGCTTTTGCACTAGTGTTTTTTCTCTTTGGGCCATTTTTCTATCATATGGCCAATCCTTTCACCTTCTTCCAGTCTTAGCTCAAGTGCTATTTTTTCAATAGACTTTTTGGCCATTCTATTTAATACCACACTGTGTCCGTCCACCTCTACACTCATCTCTTTCATCTCCATTTTTTTCAGTACGCATTTGCTTACTTATTATCTGTTTCCTCTTGAAAGACTATAAGTTCCATGAGGATAGGAATCTGTTTTGTTGACTGATGTGTCTTAAGCAGCTAGATTTATGACTGCTATACAATGAATATTCAATAAATACTGAATGATTGAAAGACAATTTACACAATGCACATTATCTCAGCAATTTGATTTTCTGAAACATCACAGAATCCTTCCAGTCATGAAAGATTAATCTGAGTAAAGCTATTTCAGTTATACGAAATAAGTGACATCTGTACATGAAGACATTGAGAATCTGACATAGTCATCCAGCACTTTTTTTAAATACCAAGTAGCATATCTTCTGCTATTAATTTTTTATCATTTTTTGTGAGACATTTTAGTGTTAGAAAATAATTTTCATATACCATGTCCAAACTGTCAGAGATACCATCTCAAGATATCATTCTTGAAAAGAGATAAATCAGTTTATATAAGGATACTGGTGGATCTTTACATAGTCAGAAAACTAGGATACTAGAAAAACTTTTATTCAATTAAGAAATTAAAGTTGAGTGTAAACTCTTTTTAAATAGACATTCTTTCCTGATGGGGTTGTGTAAGCTTATCTTTTAAAAACCTTTAAAAGAATCTTACTTCTCCCAAGCCCTTTGAGCGTTTGCATTGGCACACACACCTAAACATGTAATTAAAAATTCACTTTAACACCATAATAAATGGTATACTGATAATTTTCCCTATTTGGTAATTATAAACAAACAAATTTTTTGTCTTTTCCCACACTTCTAGAGTATTTTTCAACTTGATCATAAAGTAGATCAAGAGAAATCTCAATGAATTCATGTTTAGATTACAAAATATCTTTTGTCTTGGGACTGCCAATAGAAAGACTGACTTCAACCTGATTCTGCCAAGAGCTACTTCAAGGGAACTTAAAACGAGCTTCCTTGGAGAATTTCAGGGCCATTTAGCTCTGGATCTAGCTATGCCTGAAGCCAGAACTCCCCTTGGACTCTTCATTTATAGAAAACTAAAGATGTCTTCTTTTTCCTTAAGACAGTCTGAGTTGAATTCTAGCACTTGTCACCCAAATAAACCCTTCATGAAATGTCAGGGGCAGCAAGGTATCGCACTGAGTTGCCCCCATAGAAGGAAGGGGTAAGACAGGAACACAAGGGAAGGTAATGTGTAGGTGGTAAGGTGAATATGTGTTGGCCTGGCGGAGAGAGTGATACCCTGAGAATGGGAGGAAGTAGAGTGGCAAGTCAATGGCAGAGCCTTCTTTCCCACTTATCTGCCCTGGAAGACTTCACAGAGACAGTATATACAGGTCTTTGAATGCCTCAGCCTTAACAGGAGTCGTGGTGTGAGCTGCTATGATCAATCCTGTGGTCAGTGTAGATGGCAAGGATTCCCCAAAACTTACACTGGGTCATGACTGGGTCATCCAGTTATTATAAAATTGCCTCAATATTCCATAAAATATTTTCATTTCCCTGTGTTCCCTGGTGGAAAAAGAGGGATATGGCTAGTATAAATAAGACCCCTAGGTTTTAGAAAGCACTAGAAGAGGATTGCCATATGGAGTTTCTGTCACAGTGTCTGTAGTAGGTACAATAAAGGCCCTCCGAATATGTCCATGTTAATCCCAGAGTCTGTGAATATGTTCAGGTACAGGACAAGAGGGAATTACATTTGCAGATGGAATTAAGATCACCACTCAGCTGGCTTCAACATAATGAGATTGTCCTAGGCTATCCTGGTAAGACTGACATAATTACAAGAGTCTTTAAATGGGAAAGAGAGTGCAGAAGAGTCAGATCTGAGAAATGAATATCCTGAAATAGACTTGACTTTGAAGATGGCAGGAATAAGGGCAGCCTTTAGAAGTTGGAATGGGGCAAGAAAAGGGTTTTCCTTGGAGTTTCCAGAAAGGAATACAGACCTATCAAAACTTGATTTTAACCCATAAGACCCATTTCAGATTTCTGACCTTTAGAACTGGAAGATAGTAAATTTGCATGGCTTTTAAGCCACTATGTTTGTGGTCATTTTTTAGCAATAGGAAGCTAATACACATCTCAGAGAGAGCAGAGGTTCAGTGCTTAATGGCAAAATCAGGCAGCAGAAGGTGGATGATAACAGATACTGACTAGAGACCAGGGCTGCCCTGTTTTGCTATCACTTGTTAGCCCAGGATTACTGTACGTTTCTCAGAGGGTGGCAGAGTTTTGTTTTTTTTTGTTTGTTTGTTTGTTTTTAAATTCTGCTGGTTGCAATTTGTTGAATGTTTTCCTTTTATTCCATTCTCTGACTTTGTTTTCTTCTAACTTTCCACTGAATTCTAAACACATTATTAAAAATACAGTAAAACCTTGGTATGTGAGCATAATTCATTCTGGAAACATGCTTGTAATCCAAAGCACTTATATATGAAAGCAAATTTCAAGAACCATTGGCTCAGTTGTGATCATGTAGCTTTTGGTGTCATGTACTACTCATGTTGCAAGACATCACACATTTATCAAGTTAAAATTTATTAGAAATGTTTGCTCATCTTGTGAAACACTTTCAGGACAGGTTACTTGCAATCCAAGGTTTTAATCTATATGAAAATTAGTGTCTGTCTACCCAAGACACAGTCAACAAGTAAAATTAAAGGTCTGAGAGTGTGTTCTTCATCTTGCTATCACTACTCAGAGTAGTTGTGGGAAAAAAGTGGTCTGGCAAAAGTGTAACCAATATAAGAGCTTATTAGTCCAATTACTGGTATGTTTCCACATGAAATGAAATTGAATGTAATTTTCCCATGTTTTTATTACACAGCAGAAACTGAATAAACTGTTTCAAGTCAACTTCCAATTAAAAACTTTGGGCAGTTGCTAGACATATGATTACAGTAAAACCTTGAATTATAAGGTTTGGATTACAAGCATGTTTCCAGAACGAATTATGCTCACAAACCAAAGTTTTACTAGTATCTTGAAGAATTTTCCACATTAAACTACAACATAAAGAGTGACTTTCCAGTCTTGCCATTATTTCTTATTAAAAAAAATCACTTAGTATATATTGGTTGAATTGTACTTTCAGATTATTGTTTATTTTAATTAGATGGATTAAAATATATATTGCCCAAAGGTGAAAAGAAGTTTTTTCAAAATGATCAGATTCTTCAATTTTCCATTATTACTGGTAAAGAAGAAAAAATTACCTTTATTCTGTTTAGCCTTCTCCCTGAGGAACAGATATTGTTCATTGAGTTTCATTGATGCATTAGCATCTGTGACACTGCAGAAGCTGGAACATTACAAATGTCTCTAATTGTTTGCATCGCTGTAGGGAATATAATGTTGTTAATATCTATTACTGGACTAAATGAATGAATTAAGTAGCCAGAAACAAATATGATTGTCAAGCATGATTTACTTGGCATATAGCTTTAGAACAGATGCCAAATTTAATATGGAGGGTGGAGGAGGTTTTCATAAATTTGCAACTAACAATTGCAATATTGGACACCTCTGCTTCCCCACTAGATGGAGGCCTTGCTTTGCTTTAAAGCTATGGGCAGCCTGGGCGTGCTGTAAAATGAACACCATTCTGCAGGGTTTTTCCTTTTCCTTCTGTGTTCCACTGCTTTTCTTTTGTTCACAACATCAATTGTGCATTGTGCATGTTCTTGTCCTTTGGAATAGGCCATAAAAGGAGGAGAGGATGAAGTCAGAAGTGGGGAAAGCAGGGAAATAGAGAGTAGAACTCGTACTACTACAAGCTCCTCTGTGAGGAAGGCTGAGGTTTTCTTTTACTTTCTCCATTTTCCCATCACATCACCCCCATCTGTCTCCTGCTCTTGGACACACAAGATACATGTATAGCATCCCTGATCTGTACGAAGACATACCTTTTCAATGTCCTGTTTCCTCATCTGGATTCATATGCATATTTGGTTCATCTAATTCTATGCTCATTGAACAGCTTTTATGCATTGAGCTTCCCCACTACAAGGTTTCTGGCCTCAGGAGGGTGTCCTGCAAAGGGAGGAAGGGGAAGGGGAGTAAAACTGGATGGAGAGTAAAGTTTTAGAATTAAATTTGGTCAGATATTCTGTTGCCCAAAATGCTTAGAGGACTTAAATGTTTTTATTATGATAAAATACACATAATGGAACGTTTACCGTTTTAACCATTTAAAGTGTATAGTTCAGTGATATTTGGTGCATTCACACTGTCATGCAACTGTTACCACTCTCCAATTTCCAGAACTTTTTCTTCATCTAAACTGAAACTCTGTGCCCACAATGCAAGAGTTTCCCCCCGCCCCATGTAAACACTGTCTACTTTCTGACTGCAAATTTGACTATTCTAGGTATACTTTATAAGTGGAGTGATACAGATTTTTGTCATTTGGTGGCTGACTTATTTCACTTAGCATAACATCTTCAAGGTTCATGTATTAGCATGTACCAGAATTTTCTTCCATTCTAAGGTTGAATAGTATTCCATTATATGTATATATATGTATGACATTTTGTTTATCCATTTAACTGCTAATGGACACTTGGGTGGCTTCCACCTTTTTGGCTGTCAGGAATAACACTGCCTGTGAACAGGGGCCTATGAGTATTTGAGTTCCTGTTTTTAATTCTGTGGGGTATATACCTAGGAGTGGAATTGCTAGATTATGTTGACTCTGTTTAACATTTTGTATAACTACCAAACCGTTTTTTCTTAGCAGCTGCACAATTTTACATTCCCACCAGCAAAGCACAGGGATTCCACTATCTCCACATCCTCACCAACACTTTGGAGGACTTTTTATTACCTTTATAGGCCTGAATACCTATAGACCTGTCCCAGATTTCCTTCAAGGGCACAGAAGAGCAAACTGTGAGAGCCAGTGTGAAGAGCTGAGGGGAGTCCAGATAGCTTCTTTCTGCTTGCACTCTGTGGCCTATGGGGTCCGGTTTGTCCAACAAACTAGAAGCAGACAGATGGCAGTGACTGTTAAGAAGTGGCTGAGGCTGGTCCAATTTCCTCAGTCAACAGTATCCTAAAGTAGCAGGTCTTTATTCTTAAGAACTAAGAGCAAGGAGAGCCCAGAGCGCTGGGTTGTATTCTACCCTTTTACCTTCCATGCTTATAGGTTGAAGACAAGGCCTGCAAATAGGTTTATTTTGTCCTTCCCATTCTTCTCAAAAATTAAGATTAAAAGATTTAGAAAGAGTTTGAGAGATAGACTCTCTCAATCAGAAATTATCAACCCTCTTTCAGTTTAGAGCATTTTTTCCACCCCACCCCACCCCCATTTTATCAAATGGCTGGTTTCGAGGTCAGAATGAAGACTACTAAAATCTGCAACTTAAATATTCATTGTTTATTTCCTTTTTTTTGTCC
The DNA here is from genome assembly GCA_017311185.1 of Proteles cristata cristata. NCBI lineage: Eukaryota > Metazoa > Chordata > Mammalia > Carnivora > Hyaenidae > Proteles > Proteles cristata. Next base: position 605,815 of record JAESUZ010004587.1, read on the forward strand.
AGATTTGTCCTCCTTGGAATTTCTTGAGAATTCATGGTGGTATCTAAGTGCCATATCCTATTTCCCCAGCTTTCTCAGTGGTGGAAATTAGTTCTAATTTCATCCTTTTTATGAACTTACTAATTTGTTCATAAAATGTGTTCGTAAACTTCTACAGTCATGGTCCACAGTTAAGCAATTAAACATGGACAAAATGATCATTTTCTGGCTGATAATGACTGAATGAAATAGCTCAGGGCCTAAGGTGACACCAAGGCTCCTCCACCCAGGATTAACCAACAATATTACTTGATAATCCTCAACAGTTATCCTTAGCACTTTGTAAACATTAATTAAATCTCATGACACTCTTGTGAAGCAGATATTGTTATCTCTGTTTTTACAGATGAGGAAACTATCTTAAAAAGACTAAGAAGCAAATTGCTGAAAGAGTAACTACCTAAGCCTTTGACTTTTCATGGTCATACAAGTGGGGAAAAATGGGGACAAATAGATCATTTTTCTCTCTCCACTTTTTTCTCTCAACTAAAGGCTGCTTGGAATTTCAAGGACATTTTGAAACATTACTTTTATTTTATTTCTTCTCCCTTTTGCCCGGGTCTTTGAAGAATTTAGAAATCAAGAAAAATCTATTCCCGTAATTAAAATGTGAAGACAAAAGCTATTTGTCGCAGAAAAAACATCCCATTAATGTGATTTCCTTGTGGTGGATTGACAAGTTCAAAGCAAGAATGTATGTTGCCATGGGCACCAGATTCTATTTGCTCTGCTGGTTCATTTTACTTAGCTGCTGAAGGAGGAGGGTAGCATTCTGCTAGGAATCACTGAGCATTGTTAGAATAGATTTGTAATTTTTATGTAATATCCTCTCTTCCCAGATCTATACAGAAAAACAGCAGCAAACTGTTTACAGTCATTTTAGGGGCAGAGTTTTCAGAATCTCTCAGGCATATAAGCTGTGGAAGGGGGCCTGGAGGAGTGCTTTCTCCCTTCTCAAACATCTCGTCCATAACAGGCTGTAAATAAATATTTGTCAAAAAGATGGAGGAATGGATGTGTGGAGGACTCATTATCATGCACCAGCTGTCTGAGTTAGACTCTGGGTTTATGGGGAGGGAGGTTGGGAAGAAAGGGAAGGGGAATAGGAGGAATGTCAGAAGAAGGAAGCAAGCCCACATTCTGGAGTGGTCTGTAATCACTCAGACACAGGAAGGCATAATCAAAGCTGTCTTGCAGTGACAGTGGCAGAGAGAACAAGAGTTAGTGAGAGATTTGTGCTACTTTCCTAAGGCTACTGAAGTGAAATACACAAAAAGTAGTTAATTTTCATTAGCCTGATGATGTTCCCATTGTCATCTCTCTTCTGTCACTACGCTTATAAGGGTCTATTAGCAAGTGTGAAATGGTGAGGGTCTGAAACCCCCTCTCTAGAAGGATGGGAGTGGTTCCCTGGCACTGAACCAAAGAATGAAGTTTTGCTTCATTTGTTTCAAGTTATCAGGGCCAGGTGACTTTCATTTTGAATTATGCATTTTCCTTCCCTGATAAATGAAGCCTCCTGCCAATGCCTTTGAATCAGGAAAGGTCCTGCTTCTCATACGCAGCAGCAAGCATTTCACAATTTAGAATGATGATTCCAGAATTGCAATGGAAGTGGCGATATTTCATAGTGATGTTCTCCCTTCCTTCTCACTCTTACCCATGTTCAGTGTTGTCGAAGCAAATTCTGGTGGTGTCTTTTGTATCTGCATGATGCCTAAGTAAGCAAAAGGCCAGATAAAGCAAATGTCTTCCAAATCTCCATCTATCATGAACACAGATTGTAGTTTCAGCTCTTCTGCTTGATGCACATAAGCTGACAGATGTATTTCAGCAGCAGCAAATCTGATGACAGACAGAGAGCTGTCTGCTGCTGAATTTACATCTGTATTTTTTTCTTCTGGGAAGGGATAAAATTGTGGAATAAAATTATTTGGTGTTAATTGTCCCTGAACTCTCTGCTCCACTCTTCCTATTCAGCCCCCAAGGCACACTGCCTCAGAGCTCTAGTCCTCTAACCCAAGAGCTCATGGGTTGGCTGCTCCCAGGTATCAGGGTATCCCTTCTCAGTTTGCTGTTAGTTCCAGACCATTCTTTCCCTCCTTGCATTTCCTCCTCAATGCTCCCAACCACCATAAGCCACCAGTTACATCCTCTTCTCACTCCTTGGGCCTTGTAGGTAATTGTTACAACATGATTTCTGATCATTTGATAAGCTAATTCACAACAACTATTAATGCACAGTAACACACCGGGCATAACTTCTCAAATGTTCCCACTAAAATCAAGGGGTTGAGGGGGAGGTAGGGTGGGAGGCAGAGTTATAAGGGTTGGGGAAGAGGAAGGCCAGGGGGAATCTGCTTCAACATCTATTTTAAATTGCTTACCATTTAGGTTGCTCAGTGGTGTAACCCATCTGAAATTCTCAGCAAAATTCACTCTTAAAATGGCTTGTTCACTCTGTGCTTTTCCAAACCTCCAGCATACTGTGGTACCCTTCTGAAGGCATGCAGAGGCCAAGCGCCATTTCTGAATAAACCTCCATTATCATGTATCCCATCCTTTAAAAAATTGCATCAGTATAAATATATATTACAAAACTAACATTTGCTTTTGTAAACTCTTCAAATAATACAGGAGAGTGTGGGGGAAAAAAGTCCTTTCTTCCTAATTCCATTCTTTTTAGAGAATACCACTAATAATAATTTGCGGGGCATTCTTCAGGTTATTTTGGTAAATGTATGTGATTACATGCTCTATAATTTATTATAAATTACTTAAGTATGTGTGTTGGCTTTAGACAATACATTAGAGCTGATTAGTTCATCTTTGACATGTACTAATCAATCAGTTACTGTTGAAAGACTAATCAGAAGGCCACACTCTGGAAAAACTACCATAAGATCTCCAATCATTTATTTTTTAGCATATAATGGATATTAGAAATAATTTTCCCTTTGTAAAATTATTAGTATTTCAGATGTGTGAATTGGCTAGAAATGTTATAAAGGCACACCTGCACTTGATGAATAGGGAGCAAAACTTTATTAAGTCTAATCCTCTACCCTTTGCCTGGCATACGAGGTTGAGGATTCCATTCTGTTTTGTGTGCACTTTTAGTGGAGAGAAGTTAGCATGCCTGTGTTTGTACCTGCCTGCTAGTAAATTTTTGTCTCCTGTGCAAAAGTCCATCTAAGACCTGCATTCATTGTACCAGATACCCCTTGATAAGGCAGCTGTGGGAAAAGAGACACTTGCTGTCACCTACTTCTAACAGCCTGCTGCTACTTATCAAAAAGAACTTAATGTCTGTGAACCAAGCCCCTAACATGTATATAATAATATAAATAAGGATAAATAAATATTAGGATATACATACTTACTAAAAAGACACAAAGAAATAGAATCATACAATATATGTATTTTTTGCTCAAAATATGTTGTGGAGTCAATTTCTAATTATAGAAATTTGAGGCACCTGCAGGAAACTGGCAGAAGAGATTTGGGTTAAGACAGACTTGTAAAAATCTTAAATTTAGTATCACATGAGGAAATGTTTGTCCTATGAGATGAATTATCTCTTCAGAGCAGGCTAAGCATTTGCAAATGTTTATTTTTGATTTTCATAGTAAGATACATTAATCATGGAAAGATTGAAAAAAGTCAAGAAGAAAATTAAATCATCCCTAATGCTCCTCCCATCTGGATATAACCATGTTATTGACACTTGGGAATATTTCCTTCCAGTGTGAGTATGTGTGTGTGTGTGTGTAGACATCTGTATATACACTCTCATAAATAAAATCACTCTGCAGAGATAGTTTTGTATTATCCTTTCACTTACGTTATATAGTGAACGTTTCCCTGATCATCAAAATGACTTGAAAGCCTAATTCTGTGGTTATCTAATAATTTCACTCCATAGATATAACATCATTAAACCATTTCCCTGTCATTGGATATTTACATATCTGGATTTTTTGTTTTAGTATCATCATATTTTGACATATTTTAGTACTTAAAGCTTTGCTCTCCTCTCTGATGCTGGAATCCTGCATACTGTTTGGAAAGCAAAATTTATATAAGACCTTCTTCAACCTTCCCTTTCATCTGTTATCTTCCAAAAATAAACAAACAGAAAACTCTCTGACCTCACACTCTGTCATTTAAAAATATTTGAGAGGTGGGGCACCTGGGTGGCTTAGTCGGTTGGGAGTCCGACTTTCACTTGGGTCATGATCTCGCGGTTCGTGGGTTCGAGCCCCGTGTTGGGCTCTGTTCTGACTGCCAGTTCAGAGCCTGGAGCCTGTTTCAGAGTCTGTGACTCCCTCTCTCTGTGACCCTCCCCTGCTCACGCTCTCTTTCTCTCTCTCCTAGAAATAGGTAAAACATTAAAAAAATTTTTTTTAAATATTTGAAAGGTTTTTAGAAAATTATTAGATTGCTGTAACAGTATTGTTAGTGTTGTAAGTTATACTTTTGTTCTGAAGGAAAAAAAAGAAAAGAAAAAGCCTCCTTGTTCTCTTTCTGATGGCTAATTTTGGGAAACATGGGTTTAGGATTCCAGTCTGACTTAACTATCAGAATCTTTTTTATTCGGGTTCTGTTCCATCTCAGTTCTCTCCCAATGGATCTGGTCTCTCTTGCCATTACAGTGCCATCCACTGATGCACCATTCCTTCAGCCACTGAATTCAGATGATTTCTTCCTCTTTCATTCCTGTTTTCTTGAGGGGAATAAACACTTAAAGCTTTTGTTGCACCCAGCAGATGCCAGTGACTGCCATGGAGCATCCCAGCCCCAAGCTCTAAAGAGCAGGAGTGAGGTTGCAAGAGCCATCTTGTTTCACAGTGAAGCAGAGAGAATTCACAGCTGTTCTCTGCCAGCCCTCTCATCTCATGAGTCTGTGAAGTGACAGTTTCCATGGGCTCGAAGTAGATGTTAGGAAGCTTTTTAGAGTCCTCTGACCCTGGAAGCTGCTAATTAAAGTGCCACCAAGATGCTTCCATTGGCTCTGACTTAGTTACATGTACATTTTAAAGAGCTGACCTTTCTACTTTCTGACTCTTGTACCCCATCGTGAGTGCTGTGGGTGGTCAGCAAATAATAATAGATAATAACCCTCTCCTTTTCTTTCAGACCTCTACAGAAATGCAAATCACTGCCTTCAGAAGGAAGCACACAGGCATATGCATTTTATATCAGCAGGGATTACCAATGAGTCATGCTTGATGCTGTTGTAAAAAGTATTCAGGTGGGAAGCCTAGCCCTGCAATAAGAGAATACAATGGGGAGTGTCTTTCTCTCCTGAATGTGCAATTATCAAAGAGCACACAACACAAACGCAACCACACACTTGTCCCAACCTACAAAAACAATTATATAAATATATGCTGAAATCTCCACAGGAAGGAAAGCTAAACTCTCCAAAATGAAATGATTCTTACAATGCAGAAGAGAATAAATCTGGAAGATGGTAAGCAGAGTTAATACCTGAGCGAGTGCCAGAACTCATGCAGATGTGTATTATTTATGCCCTTAATTGTTATTTCTAGTGGGTGCCTGGCTGCCAGTGCACGTGAATTAAGTACTGTAAAATAACAGATGTCACATATCACAAGAACAACAGGGAGTCAACATAACCAGCAGCATAAATCCGATTACTTTAGATATGCGGGGAAAAAAGAGAAAGTACACAAAAACAGATGAGCCTGTGGCTGTAATTTATAAAACAAATGATCCCATTCAAATATGTCCTACACTAATTATGTATCTGTGCTAAGTACACTAAGGGAGAAAAGCCATCTTGGAATAACACAGCTTATTTGGGTAACAGTTTCCCTTCATTCTTAAAAGGACAAAGAAGAGAGAATGAATGACAGAGAACAAAGGGAGAAAACTAGCCAGCTGGGGTCATTTTCTAGAGAAAGACATGTGGATGTAAGAAAAAGACTGAAAAAAGTCTTGGATGTAAATTTTAAAAGCATCATTAATGATCTAGCAGAGAGAAGACATGCAATGAAGCTTACAATATAGCACCAAATGACGGCGCTAACAGCACAGACTGAGATCATTTACAAAGACTTAAGGGAGCTCAGAGATTTGAGCAAAAACATAACAAGATTCAACCGAGAAACGTGAACATAAACACACCTGGGGAAAATAATCTTAAATAAGGATACCCAGTTGGAGAAGAAAATGTGTAAAGCCTGGACCTAGAGTGAAAGCAGATAAGTAATTCTATCTGAATTGCAAGGTATTACAACAGCTCCTAAAGGGGAGAATTCCCTTTGGGGTTTTAAATTCAGAGGTGTCTCATTATGAGGCACTGACAAAGGAACTCATGTGCCTCTTTACTAACAGAATGAGGTCCTGTTCTGGATACACGAGCCTTGTTCATAATACAAAGTACATTCTGGGCCATGTAAAAATATGCACATATGGCTGAAACTATTCTGTCACTTCTACTCAAACAATAGAAATTTGATTATACCAACCTATAATTTTCAGAGCTTAAGGAACTATTTAATAATAATAGCACTTACTATGTGCCAGGCACTGTTTTAAGCACTTGACATATTTAACTAAATCCTGTTAACAAAACCCAAAATAGGTGCAGTTGTTTCTCTTCTTCAACAGATGAGGAGCCAGGGTGTAGAGAACCAGGATTTGGAGAGCTTAATGAAGCTTCCCAAAGGCATACATATAATAAATAGTGATTTGGACAACTTAACATCAAAAACCATCCCATTAAGAAGACAGGTAGAGGGGCACCTGGGTGGCTCAGTTGGTTAAGCATCCGACTTCAGCTCAGGTCATGATCTCACAGTTTGTGGGTTCGAGCCCCACATCAGGCTCTGTGCTGATGGCTCAGCCTGTTTCAGATTCTGTCTCTCTCTCTCTCTCTCTGTCCCTTCCCCACTCATTCTCTGTCTCTCAAAACTGAATAAATGCTAAAAAAATAAATAATAAATTAAAAAAGACAGGTAGAGGACCTGAATAGAAATTTTTCCAAAGACATACAGATGACCAGCAAACAAATGAAAGGATGTTCAACATCACTATCATCGGGGACATGCAAGTCAAAACGACAGGTATTACCTTAAACTCGTCAAAATGGCTATAATAAAAAAGACAAGAAATAACAAGTGTTGGCAAGGACGTGGAGAAAAAGAAACCCTTATGCACTGTTGATAGGAATGCACATCGGTACAGCCACTGTGGGAGACAGTGTGGAGGTTCCTCAAAAAAAACTAAAAAGAAAAATGCCACATGATCCAATAATTGCACTACTGGTTATTTAGCAAAAGAAAACAAAAACACTAAGTTGAAAAGACATATGTATCCTATGTTTACAGCAGCCTTACTTACAATTGTCAAGATATACATATGGAATATTACACACTATAAAGGGTGACATCATGCCATTTGCAACCACATGGATGCACCTAGAGGTATTACGCTAGGTGAAATAAGTCAGACTGAAAAAAATAAATGCCATATGATTTCGCTCATATGTGGAATCTGAAAACAAACAAACAAAATGAATGAACAAAAACAGAATCAGACCCATAAATACAAAGAACAAACTGATGTTTGCCAGAGGGAAGGGGGCATGGAAGTTTGGATAAAATGGGTGAAGGGGAGTGGGAGATAGAAGCTTCCAGGTATGGAATGACTAAGTCACAGGAATAAAAGGGGCAGCCTAGGGAATATAGTCAATGGTGTTATAATAGCATTATATGATGACAGATGGTAGCTACACTTGTGGTAAATGCAGCATAACATACAGATGTTGAATCACTATGTTGTACATCTGAAACTATGTACCATTGTGTGTCAACTCTACTCAAGTAAAATAATAATAATAATAATAATAATAAGGTCACTCTGGAATTCAAACTCAGACAATCTCCTAAATTCATGATCCTTTAGAACTAAATAAGACTTCCTAACTGTGGCAGACAAGGAGGCTTACTTGATAATTCCCTTCACTCTGTAGATACACTTTATCTCTGAATGTGACTAGAAGGTCTGACATATCTCCAGCCTGTACCTTTCATACTGACGTATGCCTTCTTGTCTCCTAACTCCCAAATATTTATTTCTCCTACAAAGGGGATTTAAGTCATCCATAGGACACAAAATCAAAGGTTAAATTTTGTGATTCCAGCACCTGGACATTCCTCATATCTGACCCATTGAGCTGTGATGGTCTTCATGCTGGAGACTATGAAGAGCCTATTTAGATCTACAATCTCTCATGAATTTGTTATTTAGTTGAGAAATTAGAACTGTGGTTAATTTTGGGAGGTTGTTTAAAATAACAGCAGTAGGTAATTTTTGAAAATTACTCAATGCAAAAGCATATACATGTATATTATTTATGAAATATTGATTTCTTTGGGGTACCTCTTTCTGTCCCCAGAATGTTGAAATGCAGATAGTTGCCCTGTGACTGTATTTTGAAAGAATCCCTAAGATTGTCACTACTGAAGAATGCATTTCCCACTGGGCTGTCATGGTACTATTCTTCCTCCCTCGCTTGAGTCTCTTACCATTAGAGTCATGACTTTTTCTTTTTTAAGTAGGCTCCATGCCCAGTGCAGAGTCCAACATGGGGCTCAAACCCATGACCCTGAGATCAGAACCTGAGCTGAGATCAAGAGGTAGACACTAAACTGACCAAGCCACCCAGGTACCCCTAGAGTCATGACTTTTTAATTAGAGAACAACACTACACTGCCTCTGGAAGAAAGTCATTTAAATCCATCTGCAAAGCATGATGAATGTCTTGTAACTAATCAAGGTCCTCTCTGCGCTAGCAGCTATAAGCCTCAGAGGCAGAGTTGGGGCCCAACCTTGATAAATGTCTCATTCATTATCCTCATCATTTTTCCTATTATCATTTGCCCAGTTTCTTGACTTACTTATCATTATACTGTTATGGGCTGACTTGTGCTCCCCTAAAATTCATATGTTGAAGACCTAACACCCAGTACCTCAGAATGTAACTGTATTTGGAGACTGGGTCTTTAAAGAGAAAATTAAGTAAGATGAAGTCATTAGGGTGAGCCCTCATCCAATATGATAGGTGTCTGTATAAGAAGCAGAAATTTTGGCACAAACCTGTACAGAAGGACAATCACATGAAGTCACAGAAGATGGCCATTTGTAAGACAAGTAGAGAGGCCTCAGAAGAAACCAATCTGAACTGCTAGAAAATAAGTTCCTTTTGTTTAAGCCTCTCAATCTGTGGGCCTTTGTTATGGCAGCCAGTTAAGGGTTGAATTGTATCTCTACCCCCAGCTCCCAAAGCCAGGAAGATGGGTCTTACCAGAAACTGACACTGCCAGCACCTTGATGTTGGACTTCTACCCTCAAGAGCAGGAAGAAAATAATTTTCTTATAATTATTAAATCCCTGTTTCTCTGAGTGGTGCTTAGGGGTAAGCAAGTCAATGAAAATGGAACTCTGATTTTGAGGAGTGGGTTAACCTGGAATGGATGGATCAGAAAATGGTCTGAGGTCCAACCCAACACTACTGTGTCAAAGGACATTTCTGCTATTCACAGTGCAATAGACTGAACGTCTGCATTCCCCCAAATTCATGCATTGAAATCCTAACCCTCAATGTGGTGGTACTAGGAGGTGGGGCCTTTAGGAGGTAATTAGGTCATAAGCTCTCATAAGTGGAATTAGTGCCTTATGAGATAGATGTCACAGAGCTCTCTTGCTCTTTTTCTGCTGTGTGAAAATACAATGAGAACTTGGCAATTTGCATCCTGGAAGAGGGTTCTCACCAGAACCCAATTGTGCTGGCAATCTAGGTCTTCCAACCTCCAGACCTGTAAGAAGTAAATGTCTGTTGTTTATAAGACAGCCTATGTACTTTGTTAGAGCACCCAGGAACTAAAACACACAGGAAATGACAAGACTTGGTCTCTTCCTCTCTTGCATGGGGGCCTTAGTGGTGATCCAGTCCAGTGACAGTCCAAAAGGATTCATTTTAATGTGAATCGGCTGCCAGCCACATCCACCCTGAGGCAAAATGCCCCAATCACAAGAATAATCTTCCTTGAGACTGAGAGAATCAGAGTATATGGACAAGAGGTTTGACACCACTTATTGATTTCTTTATTTCATCCTAGAAATAACCTCTTTTCCTCTTTCTTTTTTTAAATTTCTAAAAATATTTTATTTATTTCTGAAAGAGAGAGAGAGACAGTGTGAGCAGGGGAGGGTCAGAGAGAGGGAGACAAAGAATCTGAAGCAGGCTCCAGGCTCTGAGCCAGCTGTCCGCACAGAGCCCGACACGGGGCTCGAACCCACGAACTGTGAAATCATGACATTCGCCGAAGTTGGATGCTCAACCGACTGAACCACCCAGGTGTCCCTCTTTTCCCCTTTCAAGAGACTGAGATTGAATTCTCCATTCAATAGATCCATGCAATGAGGTCAAGAGGATTATTATGTTCAACATTCTATTATGCTTCTGATTTTTTGGCTCATTCAGAGATCATCCAGAATAAGAGGCTGGAAATATGTTGATAAAATTAAAATATAACACATGATGTACCCACAGAAAAATGAGCTTTATGGCAGAAATATGTGCTCGCTTACCTGATTTTGCTTACTATGGGCATCTTCAGTCAGGCAGGCAAGATACCTGGTATAGGTGAATAATAACCAGATTTACTTATACTTATGTACATACATGTGTATGTATTACAATGCTTATTAGTCAGGTCTCCTTAGTTATAAGTAACCTAAACTAGTTCTTGCTAATTCTAGCAAAAAGAAAATTTATTGGAGGCATTCATAATAGAATGCATAGGCTTATGCATGCATTCATGACTTTCATACAATCACAAAATAAAAACAAAACCGGGGCAGTCCTGCCAGTCTCGGCAGTGGAAAGTATCTGCCCCTCTTTTACAGGCTCTGCTCCAGAATAAATGTGCCCCAAACTTTACTTTTTTAAATAAAATTTATTCTTCCTTGTATTCAATATTTGTAGCGCCCCTCTCAGTATATTCAGAACACAGGGAGTGAGTCCCATTCCATGACTTGGGGCCCAATCTCTGGTTTAGGTAAAGGTATAGCTCCACTCAGACTTAACAGAGAGGTGGGAAAGCAACTCCCCTAAAGGGAGTTAGGGTAACATTAGAAGGAAAGAAGAAATCTTGTTTGGCTCACCAGTAATAATAACGATGACAACAACAATGACAGCTGTCCACTTGACTCTAACTTCTTGCTTCAGATCTAGTAATCCATCCAAGGTGATTCCTCTCTGGTGTGTTTTAGGCTACTCTTAGCAACCTGTCTGCAAGAGCAGGTCTCCCTCTTGCTTTAGGATTTCTATTCCTGATCATAGAGAGTTGTTAGCCTTGAGTTAAGCTCTGGCTCAGAGCATGGTTTTGAAGAACTATCTTACTATATGCTGATTCTTAGGGAAAAATGTCTTTTCAGTGTCTTCTGGAAAATGCTGGATGCTGGCTTTGCTAGTTTATGGAGGAAGCAGGACTGTGTGAAACTGCCCACTGCATATCACCCTGGGTCTGTGCGCTTTTAGCTGACCGCTTTCTTGCTGGATAACCAGGCTACTCTGCCCTAAGGCTGTGTGATAAAAGCTTTCAAACCTTCTTGGTGGGAATGGAATTTACTGTTTGGAAGTTAAGCTGAGGCTGGGTTTGGTTTAATTACAGCCTGCCATATCACATAAGCTAGTATATGTTACTTGGGAAGGAAGAAGAACATTCTGAAGGTTGATAGTATAAGGAATGATTTCTCTCTAATTAGCTGTCGCTTTGAAGGGGAGGCATCATAGGAATAAACTATGGGTGGATAGGTGACAGCAGAAAATGTAGAGGAAGACCAGCTGACTGGGTCCTTTATCAGCCCAAGAATGCTGAAGTTTAGAATGGTAGGGCTTTCGTGATTCACTGTCAGAGAATTTATGTTCATTTTCACCCCCTCAACACCTCCCTTTCTTTCTTTTTTCTTTAATTTTTTTTAATGTTTTATTTATTTCTAGGAGAGAGAGAGAGAGAGCGTGAGCAGGGGAGGGTCAGAGAGAGAGGGAGTCACAGACTGAAACAGGCTCCAGGCTCCGAGCTGGCAGTCAGCACAGAGCCTGACGCGGGGCTCGAACTCACGAACCGCGAGATCATGACCTAAGCGAAAGTCGGACGCTCAACCGACTAAGCCACCCAGGCGCCCCTCCCTTTCTTTATTAAGTACCCAGAATCTTCATGCTCTTTCTCAGTTCTAGTTAGAGCCAATGGGAGGTAGTCTAATAAACATCAATACAAACCAAGGTGCCAGAAACTGTGTTGGCTGCCCCTCCAAGAGGATATTTCATTTTAAACTGGTCAGGGAAGTCTATGGCACAATGAAATCAATTTTATTTTGGTGAATTTTTAGTTAACATAGTTATGGGGGAAATAATGGATCATTGGGGGCTCCTTCATATCCTTAAAAAAACATGTTATTGATAACTTTCCAATTCTGCCCATGTGCAAACTTAGCTGGAGGCCATACGCTATTGTGGAGAAAATAAAATAACATTGATCAAGAAAAGGGGCCCAGGGACACCTGGGTGGCTCAGTCAGTAAAGGGTCCCATTTTGGCTTAGATCATGTTGCTGAGGTTCATGAGTCCCAGAGCCTGCTTGGGATTCTCTCTCCCTGTCTGTTCCCCCTGCACTCTGTCTCTCAAAATAAATAAATTAAAGAAATAAATCAAAGGTGCCCAGTTTCATTTGACTATACAGCAAGTTCTGTGCCTTCAAGGAAGAGCTAGTGGAAAAGCTGATTTAAAGGACATTTAACAAATACACACCCTCTATTAGTTCTCTTTAGCCCCAGAAGATATTGCTTCATTTTCTTATACTTCTTACAATCATACAAAGACCAAACCAGTCAGTATACACTTAGGGAACCTATGCCAATAAACCATAAACTAATTGAGGGCCATGATTATACATTCAATTCCTTTGCATCACATCCTTCACCCTAATTTATTCATTTAGAAAAAAATTATTGAACACTTACTATATGCTAGACACTATGCTAGATTTTAGTAATTCTACATGATTAATATATGGTTCCTCTCCTCATAGAGCTTGGAGCCTAGCGAGGAAGACAGGTGAGTACACAATACTTACACAATCATGTGTGAAGCATACTCCTAGTTGTAGGAATAAAGCACTATCTTATCATTGAAGAGGAAGAATTCATTCTGCCTGGCATTAGAGATCTGGCTGGCATTTGAGCTGGTGCTTGAAGGACAAGATGGTTTCTCAGTATCTCATAAGCTCAGTATCCTGAATATAGCAAATGTTTAAAAAATGTCACTGCTTAACAATATTAGAGATGAAGGAAACTAGAATTATTTGAAGGTTGAGGCCATGGTTGTGTCTTCCAATTTTTGCCTGGATTGAGATTGAGTATCCTAACCAGTTCACCATCATTAATCAGACCCTTGTGTGGTTCATCATTTGCCCCATATAATCAATGCTACAGACACTGTATAGGAGTTGACTTGAATGTAATATGAATGCAAACATAGTTGTTGAAATTGTCATTTCTTCCCTTATTTTCTTTGAGTTCTGGGGGTTTTATATTTTTAAGTTGTCAGTCTTGACACCACACTCATAACCTCAATAATTCAACTCAAAATACATTCTGATGAATGACTGAAATTTATTGCTGTGATGGCACTTAATCCTGCACTGCTGAGAAGTCAACTCTACAGCTGTAAATTTCAGATTTTATAGTGAAACTTTGACTAAACTGAGCCTTTTTTTCCCTAGTGAATTATCTATTAACTAGCACAGTATTTACAAAATAAATGTTGAGAAGCCTATTGCAAATTCTCTGTGTAGTCATTAGCGACTTCACATTTAACAGTAATGATTGCATTATTCTGACACATTGAATTTCTGTTTTCAGGCACACTAAAAAAGTTTATAGTTTAATGTAGTTTGAAAAAAAATTTGTCTGGCTACTCCCATCAATTGTTTTTATCTGCATCTAGATAATTGCATGTATCTGGATGAAAAGGAACAAATTCTACCAACTATCAGGTGTTTAAAAAAGATCTGAATTTGGATGTCATAGAGAAATCAATGAAATCATTGGCTGAATTTGTCAATTTCTATTTAAATTTGATGCTCAGTATAAATAAGCCTTTGCTGTTCCCTGTCAACCTTCAGATTTCAGAAATAGTAAAAATCCTAATTTTCACCACAAGGGGGAAGTAGAACACTAAAATTGTTATCAAATGGAGCCAGATGAAAAGATGTAGTATATTTGTGTTACTAAAAACTGTACTCTGTAGCAAGAAATAAGAACTTTAAAAAATGTTGACTAGAATTTAGCAATCTTTGTAGTATCATGTTCACATTAACCTCTTCGTAAATTTCCTACACATTTCACCTTTGAACTAAACATATGGTTTACAAAATGGACAAAGGAAAGAAGTAACAATTGTCAGTGAGGGAAGTATTCACATTTCATCTTGAAGGATAACATGTGAAATCTCAAGTATTTGAGAGTGATTATTAGTTTTCATAAGATAGCTTATGGGCTATCTGGGGAGTATATATTTTGAGGTTGAAACATCAGTGGAAAATGGATCAGCCAAAGTAGTTGCATGATGTGGCTTAGCATTAAACAGAGCCTAAACTTATTTGAAAGGGTAAATATTTAATCTGGGGGTTTTTTTTGGCCTTGCTTGTAGAGCCTTCTATCAAGAGGGAATATTGGACAAGCCTTCTATTTCTTGTCAAGTCTCACTCAAGACTCTCTTCCTTCAAGAAATGCTCCTGATCTCATTCCACTTGAAGCAGATGGCTTTTCTTCATGTGTGTCAGAAACCCTTGGAAAAGTTGTGACAACTGATTGCTAGGCTTCTCACCCAGAGTTTCTGATTTGGTAAGTCTGGGGAGGGGTCTGGGAATATGTATTTCTAACAAATTCCAGGTGATGCTGATGCTTGGGGTTTGGGACCACGCTTTGAGAACCACTGTTTTAGTATATACTCACTCAGTTTATGCTATCAAATACCATCACACCAAAGTTTAGAGAATGTTCCTTCTTTGTTTGGTATGCTGGAATTTGGTTTGGCTAAATATTATTTGAAACCAGGTGGCTGTTGACGGTGGCTCAGAAAGTTTTCTCTTAGCAGTTCTGCAGTTGGATTTTATTCATTAGGATTTGACCTGAATATTGTCACACACTTTGGGTACATTGGTTTTTCAGGACATTTTATGTGTGTATGCTGTGGTTTTTTGAGCATACTGTCACTTCAAGTGGGTCTGGGCCTTCAGTCCCTGTGCTTGCCCTTACAGCCCTATAGAACCAGTACGTGCTTGGTCTAAAGCATATATGCACTCAAATCTTAAATCTTAAAACCAAAATACCTGTACAGGGGCATCTTGCTCACTCATTTGGTGGAGTATGCAACTCTTGATCTCGGAATGTGAGTCAGGGCCCCATGTTGGGTGTACAGATTACTCAAAAAATAAAATCTTTAAAATTAAAAAAAATGTTAAAAATACCAGTACATATGCTACAAAAATACAATAACTTTAGTATTTCTTGCCAGAAATACTAGTACTGATGTGAATGAGGATTAGGCAAGGACTTGGTCTGAATCATTCAACCTATATATATATATAATCATTAGTTAAGTGGAAATTGGTTAATTGTCCATATTTTTTTTTTTTACCTTTTGCGTAAGTGAAAGAAAAAAATGGGCCAAGCACTATGCTGGGTGTCAGCATATGACTTCCATTTTGATCTTGAGTTTAGTGGGTACATTGCAGCAATGTGATCTCTGACAGCCTTCAGGAGTAAAATTAAAATAGCCATGCTTACCTAAACAGATCCATTGAAAAGAACAACTAGCAGCAGCAACCACAAAATCTTTTGTAAACATAAGCACTATAAATACACATAGTAAAAATAATTAATTCCATTTTATGTGTTTCACTGGTCAGATCTATTTCTTTACAAACCACACTTCTAGAAACGGAAAGATGATAAACAGATACATGATCCACTGAGGATAATATAATATAATGGCAACCATTTAAAGGTACTGAAGATTAAAGCCGGCTATTTACTAGCATGGCATAATGGGTGAGAGGTTTTATTCAGCACATGTTCTAATTGCTTAACAAAGCAATGCAGGCAAAACAGTTAATCTGGTAGGCTCCGTAGACGCTGCCACTATTTCCCTGATTCAAAATAAGCAGCACACTCATGTGTGTTTTTTCTACAACGTAAGAAAAAAACCATGTAATTTCTACAAAAAAGTCATCAGATTCCAATTTCTAAATTATCATGGTTTTCTCTCTACCCTAGGTCAAAGTGCAGAATACCCCACAGGACCATCAGAAGACACTGGGTTCTTCTCTGATAGTCCAACCCTAGCTTCAGGGCACTGAATAATGGCTCTTTTCCTAGGGCCACTGTGAGAGAGTTTATGAAATGGTTTGAGCTTCTCAGATGAAGACATGCTAGCCACCTGTTAGTACCCTCTTCTCAAGGGTTTACAAATAGATTTTAAAATAATCGTTTTTCCAAAATGTGAGGATTTCTGAAAGAATCCTATCTGACCTGCAGAATTTGCTCTTGAAATCCATATTTGCCAATATGACTATTTCCAGTTATCCCTGCCTGATGGTAGCTTGTAATTGCAAGTGATTAAAGAAAGATAGGCTATAGCTGCTGCATGTGGCCGAGAACAGGCTTCTGGGGCAGCATCACACACCTACCTGCTGGTCCTGGCTATAGCGCTCAGCCTCTTGAAACTTTGCCCATTGTATCCTTTTACCCCTCCCTCAATGTCTGTCTGATTAAGTCAGTTTTACGTTCATTTTGACTATTTTCTCACTTCTGGCCTGTGCTACCAAGCAGTTCTGGCAAAAGCAAGGACTCTGATGTCACATGCCTGGAGTTAACTTTGATTCCACCACTGGCTTTGTGAATCTCAGTTTCTTTCTCCCTGAAACAAGAACTTAACCTCAAAGGTTGTCAAGAGTTGCTGAAATAGGAACAATTCCTGATAAATATTTATGCATGGTATATGCCAGCTGTTGTTATTATTATTAGGTGTTTTTGCTTTTAAGCGTGACCCTATGTCACTGTGGCTCTATGACCTGTGCTGTTCTTCCTACTTAATTCTGTGGCACTGAGGTCCTGTCCCAGCTTTTCTTGAGCTGGGGACACTCGGCTTCTCTTAGGGTTCCCTTGCTTCCCCTGGTGGAGACAGGGCTCCTGAGCTCAGGAGAGCTGCTATTCTTCTATTAGCACCAGGACATTATGCTTTGATCTCAGACGAGAGCCAGCACTCTTCAGAATCACTACTAAGGAGACAGGTGAACAGTGGAACTGAGTAAACACTATAGATCACCTCCTGAACGATTTGGATTTAGAAATCAATATTCAGTATCGGTGTGGCTAAAGTGATTGAATCAGTTGGCTATTGTTACACTCATTACTCATTAACTGATTGATGGTATGATCAAAGAATCCCCATTTCACGAACAATAATTTCAACTCCAGCAAAGTGGACATTAAACCTTCTTTGTCTCCGGCCAAGTTTTAGGTTTAACCATTAGGTGTTTTAATTTTTTATGTCCTCTCGTAGAGAAATCTCATTCAGTTATAAGGTTGAAATATTTTCTGCCACCCCAAAGTCAAGTATTTGTGCTGTTTTGTAGGTTAGAGAGGCCAGGCTTCTGGGGCCTCTGGGAGAAAGGCAACAAAACTCAAAAAATTTCTTTCCCACTCATACAAAATTGGTGGATGGAAGATTTCTGTCTTTGTGAGATGTTGCAGGATGCATTTCGACACTCTATAGAATTGTTGGGCGTAAAGTGGGGTTAAATAATGAAGAAAATTGCACACTGTGAACAAAAAAGCTTTAAAAAATATTTTTGCCTGTAGCAAAAGGTATAGAAAAATGCCTCTATTTCCAGATGAGTCAATCTTAGCCTTTCCTTACCATTTTCTTTAACAATAAGTAAATGAGGAATCTAAATCTCCATTAGCTTTGAATACCTACACTATATCAATGTAAGCAATGGTTTGTTCTTTTGTCCCAGGAATGAGCAGAGACAGGGCCTTAACTTTTATAGGAAATACACTGATTTTGTTGGATTCTATTATATTCTCATGCTGCTAAGAACTCTTTTCATGTTCAAATTCCACTGTGTTTTCAATGTCAGGTTTTTTTCTTTCAAAAGGAAAAGGGTCCCCTGTGGAAGTTTATGAAAGCTGACACATTTTCTTGTAAAATATCCTTCTGAGACCATATGGTTTATCGGTAAGCACATATTTTTGGACCTTTTAAAACGAGTATTTTGAAATTAACGTGAGATGTTTTTAGAAAAATGAATGCCATTGACTCTGTAGGGCGGAATGCCTGTCTCCTTTGTGGTGGTTACTCCTTATGATTCCCTGCAAAAGTCATTTTCAGATCATTAAAAAAGGTATTTGGGGCAAAAATACTTATCAAAAGAGGTTATATAACAAATGCATGGCAGCCAGCTGTCAAAGTTAAAAATACCCATTTCTTTCCCCCCAAAGCCATTAGATCTATTACCACCTAATTGCTTGGAAAATTCATTTTCTTTTTCTCAAATCACAGCCTTAATTGAGGTCTGAAAGCTCACCAAGTGCCTCTTAAATCAGTAAACCTAACTTTTTTAAGTTCTTCTATAATTTATCTCTGTGGCCAAGAGCATTTTTTTTCTTTGAGACAGTTATGGTAGCTGGTACTAGTAGAAAAGCATCTTACTTTGAAAAGTAAGAGACCTGGGAACATGTTTCATTCTTTCTGATAATGCATATTGAGGGCAAGGGTTCACAGGAAAGTGAACAGATATTAATGCAAGCATATTATTTAATCACACTGAAACCAAAAGATTTTAAACCAATTTATGTGGTATTTTATCCTGAATGTCAAGACAAGAAACACAAATCTATTCGTCATTCTGGCTGTGGAAATCTGCCCGTTGTGTAGCCATCAGCAAGAGTAACCAGTGTAACAGATACAACCTTATCCATTGTTATGTAAACCCTGAAGAATGTACATAACAAGAAATAATTTTCAGCTTTGGTTTATGACAGATCAAGCATCAGTGATGATTAGAGTATTTAAATCAGTGCCTGAAATCAGAGTTATTTTTAATTACATAAAAGGGATGAGAATAAATGTGAATAAAACAAATAAACAGAGAAGCAATCATTCAGGTTAGGGTTGCTGTTTAAGAAATCACCTTGGGAATCTATAAATGAATTTGGAAGATACTATCAGTTTGTAGAATGTTTTTGAAACTCCTCTATCAGAATGGCCTCAGAGTTAGTTTGTGATCTACTTCTCCTTATTGCTCTATTTATTTATTTGTTGGTTAGTTTTAAGTGTTTACCTGGAAAAAAGAAATAAGGGATTATTTGAGCAAAAATCAATTGGAACCAGCAGCCCCAAACCTAAAGTGATTAGGAGGGCTCTACTATCAGGAGTTCCAGGAGAGACTTTTAGAGAGAAAAGGCTGAAGTAGGGAAATTACTGACTGGCTATGGTGTAGAGCCTAGTTGGCTGTTTGTGATTACTTGTCCTTAAGCTTTGATTTTGCAGTGTTGAGGCACCGACAGGATTGGGTTTTGGTTTGCTTTCATAGGCTGCCATGCGAGCCACATCAGTCTAATGGCCTCCTTGTTTAATGAATTTGATAATTTGGTATTAACACCACTCTCAGTCACCATCAGAGCTAAGCTGATCTGTTCTCATTGTGAAACCCCAAGTTGTGATGTCACATCTGGGGAAGAATTGTTTTTGTAGTTCGTCTCTTTGTTTGTCTCATTTCTGCTTCTCCAAGCATTGTGAGATCATCCAATGTCCTCTTGATGCTTATAAACATGCATTTAAGACCTGCAGGAGAACATTGTGTATCAGAGAGACTACAATAACTATTAGAAGCATAATACCAAAAGACTGGTTGTGTGCTCCTTAGCCAGGGCCCCTATTAACCAAACCAGTTGGTATCAAATGAATCAGTGTATGCACCTAAAGTAGGATCAACCTGTTATAGCCAAGTGACTTGTTTGTTAATTTCCTGTATTTACCACAGCACCATAGGTGTCGATCCAGCTACAGCAGAAGGTATTTGCCATAGAACTGACTTCTCCTTGTTCAGCAATACGTAATCTAAAGCAATTCTATTATCTAAATCCACCTAAGGAAAAAAATCTTGGGACTTGTACAGCTACAGCCTTACCAGTAGATTCAGTGATAGTTGCCAAACTTAAGGAGCTTGCCTTCCCACGTGTGAACAGAGAGAGAGAGAGAGGAAAAGCAAGTAGCAAAAAGACAGCAGCAATAAAGATTTTAGGTTGGAGATAAAGATCTTGATCGGTGATCTTGGGAGAGATGTCTGCTTCAAGATGCTGTCTGCTTCTGGGGAGAAACCTCCCCAATCAATTTAAATTTTAGATCTCTATCTAGTGTGTAGCTGGAGGAGCCCTTTTTCTTTGGGTGATGTGGACCCAAGGTTCAAGTATGTGAAGTTAGGCTACTGTTTGGGTAGTGAGGAGGTCATGGTATGGTTCCTTCCAGAGTGTTCAAGGGTAGTCTTTTTTCTTACTTATTCCAAATCAGAGGGGTAGGAGAAAATTTAAAGTATTAGCCTGGAGAATTATAGGATATTAGAAGAAAGTAGAGGAATTCCCCTGCTCATGCTGTCTCTCTCTCTCAGAAATAAATTAAAAAACATTAAAAAAAAAGAAAGTACAGAAATTACTGATCCAGTTCAGTTTGTAGATACTTAAGAAAACAAAGACAATGAACGGCACTAGAATCTGGTATCCACCAAATTGTGTTACAGTTAAAATTTTTTTTACATTTATTTATTTATTATTTTGAGACACAGAGACAGAGCACAAGTGGCGGGGGAGGGGGGCAGAGAGAGAATTAGACACAGAATTCGAAGAAGGCTCCAGGCTCCGAGCTGTCAGCACAGAGCTGTACGTGGGGCTCGAACTCACAAACTGAGATCATGACCCAAGCCGAAGTCGGAAACTTAACCGACTGAGCCACCCAGGTGTCCCAACAATTTTTTTGGAAATGTAATTTTACCCTCTACAGTCACTGTAATTTCTATCAAAGGTAATGACAGGAAGGCTAATTTGATTATACAATAAGTCTATCGGCCTGATTATTTACAGAAGTACAGCAAGAACAATAATCATGTGGATTAGGCTTTTTAAAAATCTGCTTTGCTGGAGCTTTTCATAAAGAATCTTAAATGGGACTTTTAAAAAGCCTTTCCAGGGGCGCCTGGGTGGCTTAGTCGGTTAAGCATCCGACTTTCGCTTAGGTCATAATCTCGCGGTTCGTGGGTTCTAGCCCGGCGTCGGGCTCTGTGCTGACTGCCAGCTCAGAGCCTGGAGCCTGTTTTAGTCTGTGACTCCCTCTCTCTCTCTCTGATCCTCCCCTGCTCATGCTGTCTCTCTCTCTCCTAGAAATAAATAAAAAAAATTTAAAAAATAAAAATAAAAAAATAAAAAGCCTTTTCAGGGTTAGAAGCCAAGCCAAGAATTCATCATCAGACTTTGCCTGAGATTCCTATAGATTTGGGTGACATCTTCTCTTCTGGAGGTTGCCGGGATACCCTCAGGCTCCTGGGCTTGCCAGGTCGGGACTTGTCATGGGCACCTGGTAAGACTGTTAGGAACCCTGTAAGCCAAGGTACAAGGCCAGTTTTTCCAAGGGGATTTTATTGGCTCCATAATGTCAACCTTAGTTCCTTAAAACTGTCTGATTATATCTAATTTCAGATGCATTTTCAAATACAACCTTCTAGTCAAAGGCTTAGTAAAAACCAATGTTTCCAATTGTGTCCTGTTGCAAGGACAACAGATTCTCACTGAACTTATGCAAATAACTACGGTGGCATGAAAGTAAGACTACTCAATAGGTTTCTGAATTCTAGATAAATCAGGGAGAAAAAGCAAATGCTTCAATTTTGTTTACATAGACATACTTTACTGTAGGTCATAGATAGGTTATGAGAAAAGCAAAAAAGTTTTTTCTTAAATCTGCAAAAATAAAACATTAAAAAACCAGTAATATTTCAAAGAAAAATTTATACAAAATATAATCATCCTCATCCATTCATTCAATACCATATTGTTAATTCTGGTTTTGCTTGAATCCAGTTTCTTGATTAGTTCAGGAAATTCTTATGTTTCAGTTTTGTGATCTTATAGTTAACAGAAACCTATATTTCAGAGTACTTGTCAGAGTCCTTCCCATGAATCTCTCTGAAGATGAAGTGCCTTTGCAAAAGAGTGAAACAATATCTAAATGATAAAAAGAATTTAAAAAAGGTCATGGTTAATGAATGATCTGATGAGAATTTATTTGACAAGGAAATGTAGTTATTTCTGTGGCAGATAATAACTTAGGATAACAAGTGGACAATGAGAGTATTGAGATGTTTCTGCAAACTTTAGACAATTTCTGGGATACCTATGTAAATAACATATCCATACACAGATAACCTAAGAAGGTTTATCATCTCTTCTTATTTGACAATACTTCCCACATAATTTAACATACCAAATAAACCTAATATTTTAACATCTCTCTTTTACAAGGTGAAGCAAATCCTTTGAGATTTTTCAGAGACCCTCTGGGAAATGTCAAAGCAACTTTGAAATCAAAAAGACTCCATTTAGAGCTTTATTTTGAGAATTTGTCTAAAGGTTTGAACATTTGACTACATAGACTCTCAGCTCATTTTGAAATAATACTTATCTATTTAACTAAAGTGACAATAGAAGACTTTGAATGCAAATATAGAAGGTTACATCGTTGTGAATAAAACTTAGCTCTTTCGATATTGAGAAAGCTGGCTTTTCTTAAGTAATCAAAGATCTAATAAAGACAACATGAAACAGTAAATTATTTTGGTAAGATACAAATCTTGCTTTCCAGGTAGATTACCTGAAAGGTAGAAAAACACCTCTCACGTTCTCTTATCAAAAGCAGACCAAGAAACCATTGTCCTTTTAACAGAGAGAAAACCAACTTCATACTTTAGGGCATCAGTTAAGCATCTGACTCTTGGTTTTGGCTCAGGTCATGATCTCAGGGTTCATGAGCTGGAGCCCTGCATTGGGCTCTGTGCTGACAGCGTGGAGCCTGCTTGGGATTCTCTCTCCCTCTCTCTGTCCCTCCCCTACTCTTTGTCTCTCCGTCAGTTTAAAAAAAAACAACTCATACTTTAAAAACTTAAACAAAGCAAATTATAGGGGTGCCTGGGTGGTTCAGTCAGTTGAGTGTCTGACTTTGCCTCAGGAGTCATATCTAGAAAAATGTTGCTAAGAAAATGGCTAAAACTTTAACTAATATTTGTGTGAAATACTTTTAAGATTTTTCATTCACCTAATTTCCAAATAGCTTCTTTTTGTTTAAGAATGGGATCTTCTTATAAATTGCTTTATTAAAAAATTTAATGTTTATTTAAAAAAAATTGAGAGAGAGAGAGGGACAGAGCACAAGTGTGTGAGGAACAGAGAGAGGGGGGAGACACAGAATCCAATCCAGGCTCTGAGCTGTCAGCATGATAAACAGGTTCTGATAACTGATCAGCTGAGTCAGCCTGACTCAGGGTTTCAACCCACGAACCATGAGATCATGACCTGAGCCAAAGTCAGACACTCAACTGACTGAACCACCCAGGCACCCCTATAATTTGCTTTTTAAGAGATTGCTTTGATTTCCTAAACAAGACCTGGTAGAACATTTACATCTCAAAGGCATAGAGAAAAAATGTAGGTTTTCTCCAAGAAGTGCTTTTGTTTCCTAAATTTAGATCTTCTACAATATCTGCAAACCTTTTAAGATATATAGAGGAGTTTGAGAGATTGATAAAAAGGACAGATGGGGTTTTAATTATTTCTTTTTTTTTTAATTTTTATTTATTTCCAGGAGAGAGAGAGAGAGACAGCGTGAGCAGGGGAGGGTCAGAGAAAGAGAGGGAGTCACAGACTGAAACAGGCTCCAGGCTCTGAGCTGGCAGTCAGCACAGAGCCCGACGCGGGGCTCGAACCCACGAACCGTGAGATCATGACCTAAGCGAAAGTCGGACGCTTAACCGACCAAGCCACCCAGGCACCCTATGGTTTTAATTATTTCTAAAGCTGCATTTCTATTCTCATAAAGACTCAATTATAAGACCAGTACAATTATTTTAAATTCTTCAAAGAATTGGGTTGCAACCTGAATGATATCAAGACACTGATCCAGCCATCCAACGACATTATCCTTAATTTGATTCTTTATATCAGGGAGAAGATCTTCAACTAAGATGGAAATCAAAAGATACCTGTGTTCTAGATTTAGAGCTGTGTTTCTTTGTAAAATTTTAGTAAATTTTTCCATAATGGGTTCAGAACTATCTTCTTTCCTTCTGTGTCCATAGTTTCATTTTAGCTTAGGGGAGAAGGTCTTAAAATAATTCCTATCAGGCTCTGAATATTAGTTTCCAGTTTGGCCAACTTCTGACCATAGAGGTACTTAAAAAAAAAATCCCTATCAGGTTTCAGCTGGGACAAATTTAAATGTTCCTGGCAGTATGGACAACCCTATGGACACAAAAGGGTCCCCAAAGAAGGTGCAAAAGATACAACCCTCCCAAGATCCAGAGCCTGTCCCAAGGATAAGAGAAAGACAATTTTCCTAAGAGCTGGGAACATTTGGTAGGACCCTAGCTGCAAATGTGGTGCAAACCACATTTCTGTCTTGCCCTATTTGGGGGGAGGGCAACCTGATATTTGGCAAGTGTCAGAACATAAAATGAGTTAAAGAAGTAGTAGTCAGTAGCTGTCCCTGGGAGAGAAAGAACCGATAACCAATGTTTTTTCCTGCCAATCTAAAATGTTTCCTTCTTTTCTCAACCAGTCACCATAGAGAAAAACCTTGGGAGAGCTGATTTTGATAAGAATTCTTCCTCCCACCCTCCCTCCCTCCCTTCCTTCCTTCCTTCCCCCCCCCTCCATCTCTCTCTCTTTCCCTCCCCCTTCCTCTTTTTCTCTTTTAGAGGGAGAGAAAGAGCGTGCAAGTGAGAGAGGATGTTAAGCAGGCTCCACACTAAGCACTCAGCCTGATTCAGGACTTGATTCCACAACCCTAGGTTCATGACCTGAACCAAAATCAAGAGTAGGATGCTCAACCAACTGAGCCACCCAGTAAGAATTCTGTCCTTTTCCCCTTTTTCTTGGCCAGTTTTCCAGGATGCAGTCTATAGGCTCTAGAGTGAGTGGCATGTCTCAGTGGGTCTCGTCCTGGTCATCTGAAACTATAGAGAAGAAAAATAATTTCCCCTCGTCCCTGTTATAGTAACTGCTTGGCAGAGACTCCTTTTTGTCTAGGGTGCCTCATAAACGGATAAGTTTTTTTTTCCTTTCTTTTTTAAATGTGTTTTTTTTTTTTTTTAATTTATTCCTGAGAAAGAGAGACAGTGTGAGCAGGGGAGGGTCAGAGAGAGAGAGAGCGCGGGAGACACAGAATCTGAAATACGCTCCAGGCTCTGAGCTAGTTGTCAGCACAGAGCCCGACGCGGGGCTTGAACCCACAAACTGTGAGATCATGACCTGAGCCGAAGTTGGACGCTTAACTGACTGAGCCACCCAGGCGCCCCTCGTAAATGGAGAAGTTTACCGAAGGTGGTTAACAGTCTTCAACTGTGGCCATTCTAATTCAGCATTAAACAAAAGTTTAGTTTAACCTACTTGTTCAGTATTAAAACAAAATTTTATTCACCTGAGGCCTCCTATGTGCCTATATCCAGTTTAAATCAGACCTAGTCTGTCCTGGGACCCAGTTTGGTTTTTAATTAACACCTACTTTGTCCTAGACCCCATCCAGTTTCTAAGTTGGATCCAGCCCAGATCCTAAGACAGACCAAGTTAGTCCATGGACCCGGTCTTTCCTGGACTCCATCAGGCTGGGTCCGAGCTGGGATCCAGTCCAGCTTTTAGGTCAGACCTTGTCTATTCCCAGGCCCAGTCCTTCCTGGACCCAATCCAGGTTCTAAATTGGACCCAGTTTGACTTTCGATCCAGTCCGGTTTTTAAGTCAGACTCTTTCCATTCCTTTCAGAACCCAGTTCCTCCTCAGGTCTCAATGGTTATGAACCCGGTCTGACCTTGGACCTGGTCTGGTTTTGAAGTTGTGCCCAGCCTGATTTTGGATTCAGTACTGTTTTCTAAATCAGACCTTTCCAACCCCAGACCCAGTCCCAGTCCTGCCAGTTTCTGGAATCAGTCGGGGGAGGAGTCCGGAGGTAGGGGCGGGTAGGGGGAAGCTTAAATCAAGTCTGAAAACGCTTTGGAGCTCAGATCCAAAATCCAGGAGCGGCTTGTCCACCACCTCCAGAAGCAGCAAGAAAGCAGCAGAGTTCAAGGTACCTACATCTCCTTGCTTCTTGCTTCTGGGGGCCGTTGGGGGTCTTCTTCGGTTCCCTTCTCTGACACCAGAACTGTTAAAAGATAAACTGAGGAGTATTAAACATTTTAAGAATTTATTTGCACACAAATTGTTTCCATTTGGGCAGTGCCAAATTGGAAGTGGTTTGGAATTATGTTTTTACCACAGAGGATGTTGCCCTTCTCGGGTCACCCACTTTATTCCTCAAATTTGAGTCAGAATGAATTTTTTTTTTCTTTAGAAATTTACAAGACTGTGGTATAAGCAATTTCAAAATATTATGTGTAGCAGCATCGTCTCTGGAATGACTTTGTGCCTCTGCTTTCACCCCAGGATAACTTAGATTTAAAAGTGAGAAGGAAGTTCAGTGATTAACATACATTCTCAGTGATTAATACACATTGCTCTCATTTAATCTTCCCAGAAGTCCTATGAAGCAAGTATTATCCCTGTCAGCCAGATAAAGAAATAGAATCAAAATGTTTAGGTGGTTTTAGGGGCTCCTGGGTGGCTCAGTTGGTTAAGCGTCTGGCTTTAGCTTAGGTCATGATCTCACGGTTTGTGGTTTCGAGCCCTCTGTCAGGCTCTGTACTGACAGCTTGGAGCCTGGAGCCTGCTTCAGATTCTGTGACTCCCTCTCTCTGCCTCCTCCTTCTCCCCCCACCCCCACTCTGTCTCTCAAAAATAAACATTAACATTTTTTTTAAAAAAACGTTTAGGTTATTTAAGACCCCTTGGAACTAGGGAGAATTGGGATGTATCTGGCATGAAAGTTCTGCTCCTTCCTATAGTCCCTGTTATTTCCTTCCAGAGTGACAGCATCATTTTACAATGCTAAGCTCTGATGTGTTTGTGAAAATTCACATTACTTTTTAATTATGTTACATGTATACATCTCCATGTAAGCTTGGGCCAGTACATAAGAGATATTTTCAATATTGTTTTGTGATTATGCAGCTTGGAGAGATGAGGGAAGGTGAAGAAATGCCCTTTGTTTATGCTTAGCAAGCACTATGACAGAAAGCCAAATAACATTGGGCACTGTCGACAGTAATATTTTATTTCCTAGTGTTGCAAAAATTTGTTTCATTAAACAAGATCAAACAAATGAGCCAACAAGAAGCAAGCCTATTTCTAACCAGCAGACCTGCAGAGTAAATAAACCAATGAGAAGTGAGTTAGTGATTTTAATGTAGACATCTTGGGAAAGATGGAATGGAGGTGATTCAGGCCTCTACTTTGGATAAGTTTGAAGACAAAAGAATTCATAAGCAAATTGAGTTCTGGTCTCAGGATGAACAGTTTAGGTGGTATTCATCTTGCTCAAATGACTTGACTTTTGGAAAAGTAACAGAAATGAGAGATATTTAACCATCTGTTCATGGTCCAAAAAAACCATCTTCCATGTTTCACCAACTACATCAATCAAAAGAAGCCAACATGTATAAACTGCTTAATGTGTACCAAGTAAGGTGACCATCGCATCCTGGTTTGCTTGAGATTTTTTCAGGTTTCTTACTGAAAGTTCTGCACCGTGGGAGACCCCCTCAGTCCAGGACAAACCAGGACAATTGGTCAACAATGTCATGTTCTCTTTTAAACACTTTATATTTAGTAACAGTTTTATTATTTATGGTTGTCATTTATTATTTAGTATTCTTATTTTACAGAGGAGGAAATGTTTGCATTGAGAGGTTAAGAAACTTGCCGGGGGTCCCACGACCAGTAAATGACAGGCAGGATTTGAAATCGGGCAGTATGTTTTAGTGTCAGGCTGCCTCTAAGGGTGTCCTGCTTTGTAACAGAGAAATAAATTGTTGGGGAATCCAATAATGGCTAAACACCTAGTGCTGCTCTCATGGTTGCATATGTTGGGTATGTAGGCAAGAAAATAGGCAAGCACCGAGTCTGTAAAAGAAATTCCTATCAGAAAGTAAGTACAGCGAGCAATTTCAGCATGTTGGAAGGTTGATTAACCCAACCTATGTGGTCAGGAAAGGCATGAGATACTATATAGGAACCCAGTCTCCTGCTTGACATTGTGATTGGTCAGTGAGCCTCCAATAAGGCAGCTACAGGAGAATGGACACCAGTGACAGTGGCTGCAGAAAAGTGGAAACTGTTACAAGGGAGGAATATGAACCACTTAGGACTTCCAGGGCAGCAGTGGACATCGTGGAGAGTTTTGGGGTAGAATCAGTTACACTATGATGGTCCCCAAGGCCATGGTGGTGTTTCTCTGCAGGTCTGTGTGGCCCATAGAAATCTGGGTTAAATGAATACACAGCCTGGGTTAAGTGATTACTGGGGATTTCTTGGCAAGGAGATTTTTAGATATATCTGTGATGGGCTCCTAATATGTTAACAACAACCTTAAAAAACAACAAACAGACAAACCAATTTGAAATCATTTTTTCTGGAGGACTGGAACTGTCCTGTGCTGTGCTCTGTTACACGGGAATTGGCAGGTTGCAGAGCTTTCCCTGATCTGAAAAACCATAAGCACTTGTAATCTACTGCCGTCCATGTGTAATGCCTTCAGTTGGACAATCATGCACAGCCCTAGGGGGACGTTCCATTCTTCCAGGAAGCTCTGAGAAATAGGCACATCCAGTCCTTACCCAGACCTTGGTTGTTTTTTAAACAATCCCCAGGTGATTCAAATGTGAAGCCCAGGGTTTGAGCCTGAACCACATTAGTAACTTAATGAGGGACTGTGACCTGAAGTTGCTGGATATCCTCTATTCTGTCTGTTGTAAGCAGGAGCCCAGGACACAGAGGGCATTATGATGAGGAACAGTTGATGTGACTTAGTGGAAAGCAGCAGACCATTGTATCACAATTGTTAGTGCTATTACCTAACCTGGAACAAGTACTCAGTGAAATCTGACACTGTTTTCCTGGGAGAGTCACTCAGTGCTTTAGGTGCCAATTAAATGCTGGTAGAATTTAGCATGTTACAAATGTGCACATCACCAAGAGGATGTAGGCTCCTTAAGAAAGGAAGGGATCCATCCGGGTGCCTGGGTGGCTCAGTCAGTTGGGCGTCTGGCTTCGACCCAGGTCATGATCTCACCTTCATGAGTTCAAGCCCCCGCATCGGGCTCTCTGCTATCAGCAGAGTCTGCTTCAGATCTTCTCTCTCCTCCCCTCTCTGACCCTCCCCACTCAACGTGCTTTCTTTCTCTCTCTGTCTCTCAAAAATAATAAATTAAAAAAACATTAAAAGAAAGGAAGGGATCATATCTTGATAGGCATATTAAAGGAAGTTCTCCACCTCCCAAAGGGTGATACTGATCTACAAGCACTGTGGACACAGCTCACTTTGCCCGGTGACATCTTGTCTCTCATTTTTCCTTGGCTTCACTTGTAATGGACCCCTACTCTCTTACTATTGTATCAGTTGTTGGTTATCTGTTTTATACCACCTTCTTCCAACTGACATGAATATACTTGTACAGGCTGTAGGGTTTTATTTCTGCTGCTGCCCTCATTGTACTAATGAATGCCCTCTAATGTTTGGACCTTCTGATCCTGAATCCCAGTGGCCACATGGAGCTCGTGCTTGCTGAGCCTGGGGAGGTCTGGCTAGGCTCTTCTCTTTGTTGCTCTGCCCACTTGGAATGTTTCTGTGTTTCAGCTCAACCTGCCAGTTCATGCCCACCAGGCACAGTGTAGGCTGAATGAAGTCAAGATCCCCTGCTTTCTGTAGCTTTTGTTGGCCTCCTTGCCCTTTGATACCTGTAAGCTGATTGAGAGCTGCCTTATTCCAGGAGGAATCCTTATGCCTGACTTCTTACCTCTCCCACCTTCTCTGAGGGTTTAAATAGATCATAGGCAGAAGTTAATTGGAGATAAAAGTTTACAGTTAAGCAGGCAGGTTGTAGCACAATATCCATATAATCTAAAGTAACTGAGGTTCTTTCAGGGTCATCGAAATGTACAAAGGTATTCTTCCAATGCATTTTTTAAAACCTAGATAAATTGTGTGTCGTATAAAATGCATTGTTAAAGTTTCCAATTGAGTCATTGGATTAAATGAACCTTTCAACACCTTTCAGAGGAAAAGAGATGGTATTTGGTGTGATGAAATAGTCCATGCTTGGCTTCATACTTACATGGTGCAGCAATCTTCAGGGAAGACTTTACTTAAAATGAAAAATAAAAAGAAATAAACCAATGAACTCCTGACTCCATATCAGATATAAATTTTTTTTAATGACAACTTCTGGGATATTCCTGGGAAGGAAAATGGAATCTAAAGCTCCTGCCTTCCTTTCATCCACTATTAAAATGATTTCTAATCCTTCTCCCCGACCCAACATCCACTACTACCTACTAAATGATTAATTACTCAAATGCTAAAAGCTGTCTGGATTTCTCTCTTCTCTTTCAAAGCAAGCATTACATTCTGCAAATGTCACAATTAGCAGGAAGCTGGAAGCCAATCTCTGACTGGTGAACTAATATGGGAGAGTAACAACAGATGTGATTAGTGTATTAGAAAAGGTTTAATTTTCTTTTCTCCTTAATGTTCTTTTTTCTGAGCCTATGTTTTAGAAACTCCTTGGAAGATTCTGTCAGTTTGTCAATTGGAATCCATTTAGATAGTTTCATATTTGGAGAAGAGTTTAGGGTCACTCTTAGAGATGCTTAATGTCCTTTGAATGATACTGTACTGTTACCTTTGTGGAGAATAACTACTGAGAAAAATTCCCTGATCCTGCTTTGCCTACATTCCAAAGTCCACTTGTCTCAGGCCCTTGTTTCCCTCCTTTCACTGTTAGACTCTTTCTGTGTCTTGACCTTCTCACTGATTTAAAGGTTATATTTTATTCAGGTATTCTTTTCTGCTTGTTCCTCATTTGTGTATCTGTACCATGATTCTTTTTCTTTTTAATTTAAAATAACTGTGGATAGAGGCCTTGCTCCTGCTAAAATGGTGCTCTTGCTTATTCTTCATTTATATATCTATATCATGATTATTTTTCTTAAAGCTTAAGGTATCTGAGGGAAGGAGTCTTGTTACTGTAAAATCATAATCTTATAAAATGGAGGGTGATGATGAGCTAAAATAAGTAATCAAATTTATATATGTTAAAATGGTTATAGGAAACATTGATATCTTGGGATAAAATTTATATTTTCATTTATCAGGGCTTCTTGAAAATAATACTAGGCATTGGTAACATAAAATGTATAAAAAAATCTTAAAACTCAAATTTTTATTGAGCACCTACTGACTTTAGCTCTCCTGGGCTGTCCTTTTGTTCCAGTCCTACTTGGATGGGGTCCCATAGTATCTTGCAGGCCCCAGAGGGGAGAAGGGAAGAGCAAATGAGGTGAGATTCTGGAATGCTGAGAGTTTCTGTGGTAGAATAGAGGTGACCTTGTAGCTGAGAGCCATGGATAAACCACTGGGGCCAGGACCGACTGCCTAGATGAGAGAAGGTGGATTTAAATCAGACCATGTGGGCTTAAGGAAACAGAAAGGGGTCAGATCATGAATCCTGCCAACTGCCAAATTTAACAGCTGCCAAAGTTAACAACAGAACACTGAGGGACAGGCTCAGTCTATGACTGCCAGTCCAGAGAAAAGTCTAAAGTTGGAGACTATAAATCCTAGACCACCCCCTACTGTCAGGAGGACACAGGAAACATACCTCATATGCACAGATGTCCTCTTGCAGGATAGAGGGAGGAGAGAGGATCTCTGAAACACTGGGCATTTATCCAGAAAAGACTGAGTCCTCAAGAAAAAAGTAGATTAATTTACAAGATTGGAATAAACTCAGCTTTTATCACTACTCAGCAGGTGGGTGCTAATGAGAAAGATTATATCGGTTACAGACAAAATAAAGAAGCTGAATTTTCTCTGCACATTTGTGTGAAGTGAGTGATATTTTGGTACCCTTTTCTGTGTGTGTGTGTGTGTGTGTGGGTGGGTGAGGTAGGGCGGTCACTGGACGAAGGAAGAGGAAATAGTGCTATAGAAGGAAAATTTTGGAATCAGTGCTTGGGTAGTTCTGGCAAGCAGTCACCAGCGCTCCCCACCAACTTTCTCCCATTGCACATGAACACTACCATCTGTTACAATAGAAGGAAAGAAGGGCTGACTAGAAATAAAAGCAACACACACAGGGAGTGTTATTAACATGATTTGGGGAACCATGAAAGACTTTATTGAAGAAGTAGTCTTTGAGATGTATCCCAAAAGATAAAGTAGAATTTCAAAAGGAGACTATTCAAGAGAATTTAAAAACATGCTTGGGAATAAATGAAATGTCCAGTTTGTCCAAAGTGTAGAGAACATGGAGGGAGGGAGTCAAAATGTATAGCTAGAAGAGATGATATGGGGTCAAGCTGGGAGGGCAGGACCAGGAGTTTGCACTTTATTCTCTAGGATATTGGGATCTATAAGAAGATTTAGCTCACCTCAGTCTCTGGCTGAAACTCCTTACTCGCTCCTCTTAGACAACAGCCTCGTATCCTAGAATGGGTTGAATGACCTGTCTTGTGAGGAGCATGGAGAAAGGGGTTCTGAGTCAGATAAGTTTGGAAAATGTCCTATATCAGATTCTCCTAATGGAGATTTACAGTACATATTTGCATATTAAAAGTGCTAAGAAATCCTACAGTAAAGAGATCTGTTATCATTGTTTACATTTTTAGACCCAGCATGTCTTGGACCTATTAGGTTCTGGAATACTTTTTTTTTTTTTTAACACTGATTCTTATTAATATCCATTAAAAGTAGTGCTTTGCCTCTTTGACTTACATTGCTCCACTTCCTCCCATGAAAATTGCAAATTCTTTATTATTGGGTCTTTGTTCAATGAACTTATTTTCTTTGAGCATTTTCTTTATTTTTTTTTAATATTTATTTATTTAGAGAGAAGGAGCACGCCCACCTGCTCGTATGCATGTGATTGTGAGTATGGGGATGGGTAGAGAAAGAGGGAGAGACTCCCAAGCAGGCTCCATGTTATCAGCATGGAACTGGAGGTGGGGCTTGATCTCACCAACCATGAGATCATAACCTGACCTGAAATCAAGAGTCCCATACTTAACTTGTTGAGCCACCTAAGCACCCTCCCTTAAGCATTTTCTGAACTGTACTATTTCTCAAGACTCACCTGTTACTTCCTCTTTACAACCTTCTTTGTTTGTTGACCAAAGAAGAATTTTTTTTGGGGGGGGGCTCCACTGCACCTTTTATGGTATATTTTTTACAGTGATTGGTTTTCTCCAATGTTCTTTGGGTCCCTTGAGTGTAGACTACATACCTTATTAATTTCTATATTTCCATAATTTAAGACAGTGCCTGGCACAGAGTTTAGATTCAGTGTAATAAAGTTTACATCGAATGTGGGTTTTCTTTTTTTAAAGATTTTGTTTTTAAGTAATCTCTACACCCAACATGGGCTCAAATCCACAACCCTGAGATCAGGAGTCACATGCTCTACTGACTGAACCAGTCAGATAGCCCTACATCAAGTGTTTTAATAAGAAAGTTTGATGCGGCTAACATGCTTTGTGAAACTTTTAACCCTGACAACTTTCCTGGGGATGCTTTCTTTCTCCTGGGCCTGGTCTTGCAGCTTGCCATTTCTTGCTTTTTTCTATGTGCCTTAGGCTCTCAAAGTAGTTAAAGTGAGCTCTATACTTTTTGGCATGAAGAATAACTTCTAAATTAGGCCCAACCTTATAGGATTTATTTTGGGCAGAGTATGGAAATTATGAATTCTTACTATCTGCCTAGTGCTATTCTACATACTTTACATATATTATTTCATCTGTCATAACACTAAGAGTATATATTTAGTTTCTCCATTTTACAGATAAAAAACTGAGGCTCAGAGGGGATAAATGTCACCCAACCACAGCAAGTGTCAGGATTTTAAAAAACAAATGTTCATTTATTTATTTTTTTTGAGAGACAGAGAGAGAACAGGAGAGGGACAGGGAGAGAGGGAGAGAGAATCCAAAGCAGGCTCTGTGCCATCAGCACAGAACCTGACATGGGGCTTGAACCAGTGAACTGTGAGATCATGGCCTGAGGTGAAACCAAGGGTTGGATGCTCAGCCAACTGAGCCACCCAAGTGTCCCAAGTATCAGGATTTTAAACCAGGTCTCTTTGCCTTCAAACTTTATGTCTTCACTCCTTCTGGTTGTATGCATTAATTTTTCTTTTTTAATATAGACTTTACTTTTTAGAGTAGTTTTAGGTTCACAGCAAAATTGAATGGAAAATAGCATATATCCTCTGCCCTCCACAAACACATCTTCCCCTGCTATTCACATTCCACATTAGAGGGGTACATTTGTTGCTATCCATGAAACTTCTTACATTGGCATGTCATCATCACACAAAGCCCATAGTTTACATTAGGGTTCACTCTAGGTGTTGTACATTTTATGGGTTTTGACAAACGTATAATGACATGCTCCATGTGTTACTTTTGCACCGTTTCACACATTTGTTCAAGCAGGGTTCTTTTGTGGACTGATGAAATCCCTGTGGGTCCAGAATCCAGTTTCAAGAACCTTGATGCTCTCAGTTTACTTAGGAATGATGAGCTTCTGGAGATTGACTTCAGGCTAATAGGTCTCATGGATTTATTTCTAAACAAGTGCTAACTTAATATTCAGTGGGGATTTGCCTTTCTTGTCACTAGAAAGCCCTTATCTAAGTCAGCCTTTCCTTTTATCAAACTTCCCAGGGATCCCAAGTTGCTGATGAAGAAAACATGAAGCATACATGAACATATGAGGTGATGGTAACCTAAGTGTAGTAGTCCTGAAGGCTATTTTTTTGGGGTTGTGGAAGACACTAGAGAATCACTCCTGCTCTATTGACCACTGGACGTGTATTTCTAATGACTTGTCTTCCACATCTCTCTGAGTAAACCTCAAAAATTATTCGTCTTCAACTCTACATTTTCTAAACATCATGCCGAGGGCCACATCATGTTGTTTGCATTTATTGTGAGCGTGTGTTCATGCAGGTTATCCACAGTCAAAGCCCAGGTTATAGTGACTTGTATTTGGAATTGAGACCTAAGGAGATTTAGAGACACCCTGATCTTTTTCCAAATGCCTCTCACTAGTCACTCCTGCAGATGCCTAATCACATTCATTTCCTGGTAATTCATATAAATTTCACTTGCAGAGGATGACTTTTTAAATTTTGTTCCCGTTTTTTATGGGTGACTTTTACTAAGGCCTTAGAGTTTGTTATGCATTGATTATTCAAAAAAAAGACTTAGGGGTAACCAAAAATCTTGTCTCATCTTTCCTATAGCAGGGCTCATCTCAGCCTAGGAAAATGGTGATAACATGGCATATATGTGTGGCAGCTAGTATGTGTTTAAGGTTTATTTATGTTTATTTAGAGTCTGGAACAAATGTCTCAGATATATTAAAGTAATACAAGAAAACATCACTTGGCAAAGTGGAAATCTTAGAATAATTAAAATAGCAAAAAATAAAAACATCAATCCCATAATTTTCCTCAAAGTCACCCTTGCACCAGTTTCACCCTGGCTCCCATCTTAGGCTGCTTGTGACACTGTGACAAAGTAAATTCCACCCTGTATCAACGTCTATTGTGTACTTTCGGTTACTAGGACAGATTTATTCTCTCGGGTTCCTAAAACCAAGATCTGCCAAATTAAGTGTCACTTTCCATTGAGTATGAGATGTGAGCCACTACCTTCAAAGGGACATTGTGAGAACTCATTTTCTCTGGCTTCCAAGTGATAAGACTTTTTGTTTGTCAGTTTTAAATTAGTGCAAGGTCTGAAGACAAATAAAAGAATGTTAAGTCTGTCACCAATGACTGTGGATTTGGTTACAAAAATTAGTGGTTTTCTCTCAGGCTATTCTTTAATTATGATACATAGCAATAGAGATTGCTATTTTAATTTTTGTTTATTTTTGAGATAGAGGACAGAGGAGGCGCAGAGAAAGAGACAGGGACTGAGGATCTGAAGCGGGCTGCCAGCGCCGTACGGGGCTTGCACTCATGAACCTTGAGATCATGCCCTGGGTCAAAATCAGATGCTCAACTGACTGAACCACCCAGGTACTCTAGGAATTGATACTTTTTATTTATTTTTATTTTAAATGTTTTATTTTTAGGAGAGAGAGAGAGAGACAGCGTGAGCAGGGGAGGGTCAGAGAGAGAAGGAGTCACAGACTGAAACAGGCTCCAGGCTCTGAGCTGGCAGTCAGCACAGAGCCCGACGCGGGGCTCGAACCCACGAACCGCGATATCATGACCTAAGCGAAAGTTGGACGCTTAAGCGACTAAGCCACACAGGCGCCCCGCAATTGATACTTTTTAAAAGCACACATCAAAACTCACCTTCACCTCCTGGTTAAACTTCTTACATTTAATACTGTAAAACCGTGGTGGGTTCAAGTCCCAAGATTGTAAATCTTCTTGAGAGCTCTTACTTTTAAAAAATACATTACTATTTAATGGAGAAAAAGATTCCAAGTTGGGTATCTATTTTCTAGTGAACACAGTCATACCAGTTAGAAAATTGGTCTCTTCTTCTTTTTTTTTAATGTCTTTAAAAAAATTATTTCTGAGAGAGAGAGAAACAGCATGAGTAGGGAAGGGTCAGAGGAGAGGGAACCACAGAATCTGAAGCAGGCTCCAGGCTCTGGGCTGGCTGTCAGCACAGAGCCCAATGCAGGGCTTGAACCCAGAAACCATGAGATCATGACCTGAGCCGAAGTTGAACACTTAAACGACTGAGCCACCCAGGCGCTGCGAAAATTGGTCTCTTCTACTTGCAAGCATGAGTATAGGTTTCTTTAGATATGTCCCTTTTGAAATTAGTGGCAAAATTGATGTCCCCCTTTCTTAATCACTAAGCCAGACTGGTATAGAAAAAAGGGCTCCATCATTGTATGCTTCTTCTCATTTCCTTATGATGCAGGATCAAATTAGAACTGTAAAATTGACAGTCAAGAAAATAATTACAACCTGCTCATTGTTCTTGCCAGAGGAGGGATTGTAAGTAAACAAAGGAGAGCCCAGTTCTTCAAGCTATAATAGGGTTTCCCTTGTGTATTTTTCCCTCTTTGTGCTAACATTAGTTGAGGTAAATCCCATTTCACTTAATAACTGCTTGGATTAAGGAAGTTTTTTGAAGAGACTAATTTACATAAAGTAAGCTGATTTGAATAATTGGTGCTAGTTTGGATATTGAAAACAAAACACACACCTGCGATTTTATAAAAGATTTTGGCTTGATTGGCATGCCTCAGGTGTTTCTTCCTCTATGAATGAGGTTAAACTTTATGTACTATATGTACCTATCAGTAGAGAGGGCTAAAGAGAAATTTCATTCAATTAAATTATTTGGCAACTAGTTGTGAGGCACTTTGCCTAAAAGTCTGTACTTCCTTAAGTTACTGAAATATAAAACCAAAGAGAGGAGGAAAAACTAATTCCTTTGAAACTAAAGATTTAATGTTTACCATTATAAAATCCTATACAAGCTAACAGTATTTAGTTTCATAAAAAAATGGGTAAATATTAAGAATTTCTGTATATTTGGAAGTTAAATGCTTTTTGTGATGTTTAAACAAAGTTTTGTGAAAATGGTTTCATTCAGTTTTGTGAAAGACCCAAGATGTAATAATTATGTATAGTTTATGTCTAGAGTTTCATAGCATTTAGGCAGAGGTTCTTGAACTCTCTCTGTAAATAGCAAGTACACTTAGTGTCTGGTAATTTTTTCACTATGTCCCAAGGCCAAAAGAGATAACTAACATACATATTTAGTAAGTATTTAGGCCCAATGAGTATTTATGCCCTAGCATCAAAGAAGCCATTTTGGAAAATAATGCACATAGAGTGAAAAGAAAAATAATATTTTACTTTATTCTTAAATACCAACAATTATTTACTCATAGTATGTGCATGACTATTGGGCCCTGCATGCATTCTCAAACTGCAAATTCAGAAGGAATCACCACTCTCATTTCTTGTTTCACATTGATTTTTGTTTCAGTTTGCTTTTTATCATAGAAATATCTGAAAGTGTTTCACAAAGATATGATGCCATTGCAGTACATACATATATGAGATCCTACAGATAGTACAGTTTTATATGTCAATTATTTCTTAATAAAACTTGGAAAAAAGACATAGCATCATCAGGTGTAGTCTAAGTAGATCTAAAGGTGAAACTGGATCGTCTTGGAGCTGCAGTTTGTATGGTGTCTGACAATTGGCCCTGTATTTCCTCTGATAATTAAAATGTGCCATGTCACCCTTAGGACTTTGCTTTGGTTCCCCTAGGTGACTCTGTAGTTTGAGAAGGGCAGCATTTAAGATAAGGTATTTTAGAAACTTTTTTAATACATCTTAATATGGCTTAAGTATCCAAAGTTAAATGTCTAGTAGTGTTCTCAGTTCTTGCACTGATGTTAGTCATTAACTGCTAAAGAAGGTATTGGCTATATTCATATACCCAATTACCATCTTTCTGTCATAATTACATCAGTCTATTTCAGGAATAATTGTAATGTTTTGCGATTTAAATATTTTCAGAAATATTGACTTTAGCTTTCCAGAAAAGTAGCACATAAGCAGCCCTCAAATGGATCAGAGACCAGGATGGACCCAGTTTTAGAAAAGAATACATGAGGCACCTGGGTGGCTCAGTTGGTTAAGCGTCCGACTTCGGTTCAGGTCATGATCTCGTGGTTTGTGAGTTCAAGCCCCGCATTGGGCTCTGTGCTGACAGCTCAGAGCCTGGAGCCTGCTTCGGATTCCATGTTTCCATCTCTCTGCCCCTCCCTGCTTGCACTCTGTCTCTCTCAAAAAAAAATTAAAAAAAAAAAAAAAAGAAAAGAATGCATGGCCAGATGAAGGAGTGATACCAGAAAGCCCCATTTCCTAAAGTATTTACCTGACTCACGCCATGGCACTCCTGTTTTATGCTTTGTTTGGAATTCTCATGCTTGGAATTACACCTTTGTGAATATGAGAAACAGAGTGCATGGGGTTCAGGAGATTAGTGCTAAAATAAGCATCTCATTTTGGAGAATACAATGGATCTGGCCTTCTGCCTGGTGTGTTTCATGTGCTTGAATATCAGATTACCTGTCTACTACCTAGAGAAGACCAGAGTTGTGAGGATTGGGTGAAGAACAGATAAGTAAAATTTAGAGTGCAGAATAGTCTTGAAGAGGATTAGATCAAACATGAAATGGGAATGAGACAACTTGAAGGTAAGAGTAAGATCAGGGGAGGATCCAAGAGATAAAGAAAGACTGGAATCTGCAGATGAATGGAAGAGATGGGCTACTAGGGATCAGCTCCTTCTGGTTGCTTCCTAAATAATCCCATTGGGTAGTCTTTAAATTCTTCACTAATAACTAATAGTTTGCTAGACTTCCTCATATATAAGTCTTTGTATACCTCTCTGGGAATTTCCTTAGGACAAATTTCTAGATAGAGAATTGCTAGATGATAGAATATAAGTGTGCTAAGACTTTTGATACATTTTGTCAAAGCTTTCCTTGGAAAGGTAATAACAATTCAAAGTCCACCATTAGTGTGTGAATCCTGGAGTCTTTGAGAAGGTCCACCCGAGATAGTTACATCTGTCCATAGCAATGATAAGAGAGATTCTGCCATCCACCTCTTAAAGGGTCAAATATTAATTCACTGAGAAATACTGGATTTACACTAAAAAACAAACAGTAAGTAAGGTTTAGTAATAATTTATGGATACTTCTGAGCATCTGTGAATACAGTGAGATTCTGGCTACAAGTTGTAATTCCTCCCAAAGGATGAGAATACCAAGCCAGAGTGGCTGAAGGAGCAGTCTCTCTTTAGTTTGGTTGGGATACCTGTATCTTGCTTAAAAGGAGTGTCAAAACTGACCTCATTATTTTACTCAAAAGTCTGCTCTTTTTCCTGTTTTCCGATCTTTGTGAATAGAAATACTGTCCTCATATTTGAGCAACCCATACCTGGGAATTATACAAAAATATTACTCTAAGTCTTCACACAGACTCAGCAGCCAATTTTTACCAATTCCTATCAATTCTATTTCCTGAATATTTCCCATTTCTAGTGCCCTCATTTACACCTTTGCCATTTTTTGTTTCCTGATGCCCTTGCTACCTTCAGCATTACTTTTCTCCAGTCAATTCCATTGACACTAGAGTGAAATCTCTAAAATGCATACCAGATTGTGCCATGTTCCCGCTCAGGATTCTGAACAGAAATGAACACTTGTATGGTCCTATTAGCCATAAAACCCTTTACCATGTCACCTCATTGGTATCACTGAACACCCGTGCACTCGTCATAGTTTTCATCCTCAACTGCCGGCCTGGCCCCTTTTGAGGTACCATATCCTGATGTGGGTCTTATCCCTCATGTTTTAATGTGTGATTTATCTTCCTAGGCACACCCTCTCTTTCACGTTCCCACCTGATGCTCAGCGCTTTGTCTCTAGCTTTGACTTCTTATACCCTGCCCTGCCTATTATTGAGGCTGACAGCTTCTGTGGAGAAAGATACCAAGAGTTCTATTAGAGTCAATGCCTCAGTTTTGAGTGAAACTCTGTTCCGAGTTGGCCTCCAGCCTGGAGAGGGACAAAACTTTCCAGAAAAGGTTCAGGAATTCTGTTTTCTGAGCATCAGGATTGAGGATCTCTGGCACCAGAATCAAACCATGATTCTTAGGGGCAAAGTTTCATCTTAAAATTTTGTCTTATTTGCAGTTTTTTCCAAGATAGCTATCACAGAAGTGCTGTAGAGACAAATAAGCTTTTAGGAACAGAATTTCTTCCTCAGGTTTAGAAAGAATGGTTTCTATTAGCTAAATTATTTGCAATTGAGAAATGGTTTAGGATTTGAAAAAGGAGGAAAGCACAATTTCCTGACTGATCTCTCGGTCCAGTAATAAATAATAAGGCAACAGCTGAAGTAAACTGGCTGTCCTAATTTTAGTTTTTCATGCTGAAATGCAATTGGTTAATGAAAGGAAACGAGCATTGCTTATGATAAAAAATATAGACACATATTTATCTTATTGAAATACTTTTTCATCATTATGGTTAAAGAAAAATACTTATAATCAATACATTTTAAGCTGGTAAAGAATTGACATTTTTGTTATTTACCTTAATAATATGACTAAAATATGTATAATGTTCCTGTTGAATTTGAAGTGTATTGCTGCCAATTACTTTTCAAGAATTTATTTTTGATTACCTTTTCCATGAAAATTCTGACCATTAAATTTTCTTATGTTCATAGAAAATGAATATAAATATTGACATAAAGCAGTGCCATAAAATATGTAAATAGACCCGCAAAAATCAAACTTGTATTTATATCTTTGTTATAGTTTTTAAAATTATCATATATACAATCCTTTCAGGCTAGAAAGGTTTTATTTGTATGAATGAATGGTTTTAAAGGTATGTATGAATGAGGATGACTTAATTAGGAAAGTATCAGAAATTCCAAATAAATCAGGGTCTATTTTGTCAGAGATGCATGTTAGGCCACAGAAGGAGATCACAGAATGGAGAGCTAAGGCAATATTCATGAAGATCCAAATTCCAGAGAAGCTGCACTAATGAGACACTCTCAAACATAGATAAATATATGATATAGTTTCACTGAGTATCGAATAAATATTCACCAGATTAACAGTTAATAAAATGTCAAAGAGTGAGAGAATGGAAGGTATAAGATTACATTTTTTAATGGGAAAAGAGAGAAACTATTTGTTGAGGCAAATGTTGATTATCAAACATATTGTGAACTTTTTCCAGATCAAAATAATTGCCTCTCACTAAGAAAAGCTTTCATTGACACTCCATCTTGAGTAATAAACATATTGTAAAACCCATTCCACTGATTGATAGTTTTTGGCTTTTATGAGAGTTTTCACTAAGCTGAAGAGTGTGGAGTGGAGTGAAAGGAGACCATCTGTTTCAGTGATGAATATAATTTTCTATCATTAATACAACAATTAGCAATTGATAATTATTCCAGATAAAAGCTGAGTTCATAAATATTTTAAACAAGACAAGTGAGTGGGTTGATTGGATAAGTTAGAGGGGATTTGGATCAATGAAACCAGAATGTAGTGGTTATATCGTTTGTGCTTCTTGTTAAATTTTGAGTGGTATTGAGATACAGAATGGCATTAAATTAATTTCTTTTTTACTCTCATTTTCATGCAATTTCCCACATTATACTCCTTGCTATAAAACATGCCATGTTCAATTAAGGTGTGCTAGCATGTTGAAGCATTTTTCCACCACTCCGTTGAAATCTCATGGATGAGGTCAGCTCGCAGGGTCAAACTAATACATGCTAAATGCTTGTATGTAATTTTTTAGCTTGAGACAGCCTCAGAGGCATTTATTTGACGGACTTCTAAGAATAATTGGTTCTCCAACAACCTTGACATAACAGGCCTTTTGAGAATAAAATAGGTCCTCTTTCATTCCTTTCCTGTAGCTCATTTTAAGTAGCATCTTACAACAATCTCAATTTGAAAGTTACTTCTATTCGCCCAATGAAAGTAACTTGTTTCTTATCCTTTTGGTTCCTGGATCTTTAAATTGCTTAGAGCTGCTCTCTCACTGTTCTGTCACTGTTAATCATGCACATTTGTTTTGCCTGATGCTCTTAGTGGGTTGGAATTTACTAACTTCTTTGCATGACCCTGTTATGCTGATACACTTAACATCTGTCATAAATGATTTATTAAGATTTAGTGAAAATTATATTTCAACATATTTCAGGAGTAAACTTCACTAAAAACATAAATGGTTTACTCACATTTCAGTACCTCCAAACCTTACTAAATACAATTAAGATATAATTTTATATCATTATTACTTTGGAGTCCCAAGTTGTCACAACTTATCTTTCCCTTTATGCAGCATTTTCCACTTACACACATTCAGAAAACTTTCATTTTATCCAGACAAGTACAGGCCGTTGGTTGCAATTTCTTTTTTAGATCAGATGTATGTTTCAGAGTATGGGAGATTTTTAGAGTGATACAAAGACCTAGGCTAGGAATTTAACCCAACAGTTGGAGTACACACACACACAGAGTAGAATTTGGTGCTTATTATTTTTTTAATATTGTTCACACCAAAGGTTATTTTATTCAAATGGATAAAATCAACTGGGTCACTGAAGCTAATGTAGCAAGTCTAGCCTTTTATGTTAAAGCATTAGCCTAACGGATTAATATGTCTCCTCTGAATAAACAGCCCTCTTGAGATTGTTTCAGCTTGTGAGTTCAATAAATTTACCATCCCCCAAAAGCATTAGGCTTAAATAGAGTTCTACTCCCTTGGGATATCTACCTCACAACTGAAAATCAAGCTTTACAAGGGGCACCCATTGCATTTCCTAGCCCATTTCCTTTCTTGTGTTCTCACTTGTTTTGGGAGACCTTGCAAGAAGAGACTCAGTTGTATAGTGTTCAGATCTGTAACAATTTTAACTCTGTAATTAGTGATTAGAGTATGCTGCTGTATCCCAAAGGCAAAAGCACCGTTTAACTTTGGGCAATGCAATCCTTTGGAACCTGGATCACCTTATCTTTACCATAAGGGAAGGGCATATATGTTTTTGTGGGGGAAATGGTTAAAAGGAACAAACATCTCCAGAGCTCCCATGGGGAGGTGGATAATGGGTAAATGCCTTTTTAGTTAAGGCAGTCCATTGAACTGAATCTAGTAAATATTAGCTAATGTTATTATTTTTTTATTATTGTTAATAATAATAAATATGCAACAACTTTCCACTGCACTGCTGATATATGGAGACCACAAATTGCTGCTGCAAGGCATAGTACAGACAAGACAGGATATAGGCTCATATTTGAAAGAAACTCCATTTTAGTATTGGGAAATAAAATGACCCAGGTTGGGTCTTCTTTTTAAAGAGTACATTGAAGCAAGCATCCATAAATAAGTGTTTCAATAAATGTTTGTTGGTCAAAGCATACTTTGGATAACCATTAGTCAGAGACTGAGAATAATCTACAATAGTAAAGACAAAACAAAACAAAACAACAAAACAGTTGCAGTCTGGTGGTCCGTAAGTGAAATTTTTCCCTTAATGTATTTTGCTTGACTGAAATTAAAGTGAAAACACAACATATCCAGACCTGTAGGCTGCTGCAAGGCAGTGTGTAGAGGGAAATTTATAGCATTGAATACATATATTAGAAAAGAAAAAAGATCTAAAATTAATATTCTAAGTTTCCACCTTGGGAAATTAGAAAAAGAAGAACAAATTAAATCCAAAGTAAGCAGAAGAAAAGATATAATAAGGATTATAGCAGAAATCAATGAAACCCCCAACAGGAAATTAGTAGAGAAAATCAACAAAACCAAAAGCTGTTTCTTAGGAAAGATCAGTAAA
Organism: Proteles cristata cristata; assembly: GCA_017311185.1. Taxonomy (NCBI): domain Eukaryota; kingdom Metazoa; phylum Chordata; class Mammalia; order Carnivora; family Hyaenidae; genus Proteles; species Proteles cristata. Next base: position 650,811 of record JAESUZ010004587.1, read on the forward strand.
ATCAATAAACCGCTAGCCAGTCTAACGACAAAAAGAAGAAGACACAAATTACTAATATCAGAAATGAAAGAGGGGACATCACTACAGATCCCAGGGTTGTTAGAAGGATAATAAAGAAATACTGTGAACATCTCTGTGATCATAAATTTGGTAGTATAGATGAAATGGATCATTTCTTTGGAAGACACTATCTGCTGAACTCCCAAGAAGAGATAGATGATCTGAATAGGCCTATATCTATTAAAGAAATTAAATCAGTAGTTAATAACCATCCAAAACAAAAAGTGCCAGGCTTAGATGGATTCCCTGGTGAATTACCAAACATTTAAGGAAGAAATTATACCAATTCTCTACAGTCTCTTTCAGAGGAAAGAGTAGAGGGAATACTTCCTTATTCTATGAGGTGAGTATTGCCCTAACACCAACTGGATAAAAAAAAAAAAAATTAAAAAAAAAGAAAACTACAAAGCAATATCTCATGAATAGATGCAGAAATCCTCAACAAAATATTAGTAAATTGAATCTAAAAATTTATAAAAGTATTATACGTTATGACCAAGTAGGATTTATCCCATTTATGCAAGGTTAGTTCAACATCAAAAACCAACTAGTGTAATTCATTACCTCACCAGAATAGAAAACAAAAATCACATGATTATATCAATAGGTGCAAAAAAAAAATAAAATAATTTGACAAAATCCAAAACCCATTCATGTTTGGTGGTTTCTTACAAACCCAAACATAACTCTTGCCATAGAATCCAGCAGTTGTACCCGTAGTGTTTACCAAAAGAAGTTGAAAACTTATGTATACACAAAAATTGGCACAGAGATATTTATAGGAGCCTTATTCATAATGGCCGAAAGTTGGAAGCAACCAAGATGTCCTACTAAATGAAAGAAGTGTATGAAAACCCTATACATTGGTCTGATTCCAACTATATGACATAGTGGAAAAGGCAAAACTATGGACACAATACATGGATCAATGATTGAGGTGGGGGAGATGAATAGGCAGAGGACAGAGGGATTTTTAGAATAGTGAAAATACTCTATAATCATGAATTTATGTCATTATACATTTGTCCAGACCCATAGAATGTTCCTCATGAAGAGTAAATCCTAATGTAAACTATCAACTTTAGAGATTATAATGTGTCGATATAGCTTCACCCTTGGTAAAAAAAAAAAAAAGTACTCTTCTGGTAAGTGATATTAGTAACAAGAGAGACAATGCATGTGTTTAGACAGGGGTAAATTTGTACCTTCCCTTCAATTTTGTTATAAACCTAATACTAACAAATAGTGTAAAGACAAGTAAAGTAATCTCCATAATATAATTTGTTTTTCACGATTAAAAAAAAAAAACCTTGAGTTTAAACTACTTTCCTTCAGTTTGCTGCAGAGTCCACAATTTCCAATATTTTGAAATTGGCAAAGTTTATATCTTTATATACCTGACTGGTCTTTATAGCTGATGGAATTTATGTTCTCAGATAATTGTGTAGTGAGAGTTCTTTTATCCTATCACAAAGATGTTTATTTTATTTTTTTAAAGATTTTTTTAATTTTTAAGTAATATCTATGCCCAACATGGAGTTCAAACTCACAACCCCAAGGTCAAGAGTCACATGCTCCGTTGACTGAACCAGCCAGGCTCCCCAATAGGAGGCCCTTTTAAACCAATAAGAAGCTTCTAGAGTAAACCAAAGAGAGAAAACTCTGTTAGCTGTGGCTTATTTTGAGTAGAAGCTGGAACTTACTGTTATGATTTTTCTGTGAAATATCTATAGATGCTTAGAAGCATTTATAATTTAACATTATTAGTAATGCTCTTACTAGTTCTTCTTTTATTATTTTATTTCTTAATATAATTTATTGTTAAATTAGATAACATACAGTGTGCAAAGTGTGCTCTTGATATTGGGGGTAGGATGAACACTGGGTGTTTTAGTAAGTGATCTACCCCCAAACCTAGTTCTTATTTTTTAATGTAAATCTAAAATCTAATATTTCTCAGTGATCCAACTTTTGGCCTTTGAGACATGGCAGAATTCCCCTGGCTGTTGCCGTGAAAAGACAGAACTGTACTGGGTGGACCTCGTCCACCGATTCCAGTGCCATATTCATTCCCGTATACTAATGGTGGATTTTAAATTGTTTCTACCTTTCTGAGGACTACTTTGACAAGTACATAAAGTCTTAACACACTTATGTCTGTGATTCAGCAGTTCTCCTTCTAAGAATTTTTTTGTGGAAATTATGTATCTTGTACATAAGGATATATTTTTAAGGATGTCTAATTGCCTATTAGTTGTAAGAGTGAAAAATCACAACCTAACTGTGTCAAAATATGTCTTTATTAAATAAATTCCAGTATAGTAAATTGGAATTTACTACAGAAATTTAAAATCTTGATTGGTATATTTAGTAACATGGAGTAAATATTTACAACAAAGCATTTTGTGATAAAAGTACATTATGTGTATGCTAATGAACTCATTTGAGTCCTTAAAAAGATGATTTAGAGTCATGGAGCAAGTTTAAAACTACATCCCAAAATGTTAACAATGGCTCTCTAGGTGCAAGGAATATGGTTGATTTTTATTTCTTCACTGTGCTTTTCTTTCTTTAAAAATATCTTTTTTAATGTTTATATATTTTTAAGAGAGAGAGAGAGAGAGCAAACGAGCGAGCATGAGCAGGGGAAGGATAGGAAGTGGGAGACATAGAATCTGAAGCAGGCTCCCGGCTCTGAGCTGTCAGCACGGAGCTCCATGTGGAGCTTGAATGCATAAACTATGAGATTATGACCTGAGCTGAAGTCAGACACTTAACCAACTGAGACACCCAGGTGTCCCTCTTCTCTGTGCTTTTCTGTGTGTTCTAACTTTTATTATTTTGTACGAGAAAAAAAAATAACCAAAAACAAAACCAAAAAACTTTTAAAGAGGCATCTGATGCTCTGATGGCTAATACTAGGCAAGTCACCAAAAGACTCCTCAGCAAGGCTAATTTCTGGCTCTGCTCCTTGCCCCTAGCCAGAGGACTTGGGCATCAGATCTCTGGAGAGTCTTTTCAGCTACATGTCTTAATTCTCTGATTTTAAGTTAATCATGATTTGTGGATCTCTTGTCATCTTGAGCAACTTTTCAATTGTAGAGGAATTAGGAGTTTTTCACTGTCAGAGCTAATGGTCCATACCAGCACTGCCACCCTGTAGAATAATTATGCTTTTAGGGGGAACATTCTCTGTTACCCTGTGATGGTTAAGTGCAGGATTGTTCTCTTCATTTCAAGAGGAGTGGCTCTAACTTAATACTTCTGAATGATATTGAAGGAAAGAGATATTTGTTCTCAGAGGGATCTTTTTAATACGATCACTGCCTTAAAGCAATGTTCCCTTGGAAACTGCTTGATGTCTGTCTGAGCAGCAGTGGTATTAGACTTTTAGAAGGCAGGTGCATGTATATATATATGTGAATTTATATTGAAATGGCTGAATAAAAGTATGAAAAAAAAGAAATGCTTTCATATCCTAAAATCTCAAATTAAATTAAAATGATATAATCATTGTTCTTCTGAATAGAGAGATAATAAAAAAATAAAACATTCAATTATCGTAATGCTTTCAAATATTTAGGTCCTGGAAAAAATTTATATCTAAAATACACAACTCCCAAACTCACACTAATTTTTAAATTCTTCTTTCCCTCTATGCTGTTGGTTATATGAAGAAAATAATGTCAATGCAAAGTTGCTGGCTTGATACAAGAGCACTTGCATATATGGTATTTTGAGGGTATAGGGGGTAAATTGATATGACGAGTATTAACATTTAGTGCTTTGATGGATATTATAAAAGGAAAAAAGAAAGCTTATATTCATTAGATAGCATGGACAGATTGCATTAGAGATACAAAACACTTGGATTAATATGTTCAGATCACAATCTATAGGACATAAACGTACCTACTAAGTATTTAAAGAAATGTTGGAGACTGTCTGCCTCAGTGGTCCTAAATGACCAGTGTGATGTGTGTCAGGGATGTGCAACAGGTTTGAGAAGATAAGAAATCAGTTGCTGAACATTTTAGACTGTCCAAATCCCACTCTACCCTAAGGCGTTGTATCAGTTAGATGGAGGAATAGGAAGTCTTTTGCTTCTACATTCTGAAAAATTCCCAGAAGTTTCTGCTCAAAAACCATGCAGTTTCGCTTTCTAAATTTATGAATGCAAATATTAGGATTCAGAGAACTGAAGTGGCATTACATAAAATTACCAAATGAGTTTTTGAGAAAATTGAGATTGATTCCTCATCTAGTAGATAAGCTATTTTAATTTTTAATATAAAAAATGAAAGGGGGGTTGGATTAAATACTCAGTAGATTGAAATTTTAGTGCTTCTTAAATTGCTTTACATTTTCTTCCCCAATTCAGTCCAACACTTTACTTGTTGATGGACTTAGTTGTCATAACTCCTACTGCCACACGTCTGTATTGTTTCTGCCCCTTTGATAAAAGAATAAGTGACATTTGAGAAAATGGTCTCTATGATATCAATATGTGAACTTGATTGAGGGGGGGTGTTAAACAATGTTGGGAAATGAGTAAAAGGAGACAAATACATGCAGTCTATTGCTTCAAGAAGTTGTCATTGAAGAAGAGTGATAGTGGTAGTTGGGTACCAGAGAAAGGATAAAACTCATTGTGAGATGCAGTGGAAAAAAATTAATGAAGAAAGCATTGCAGAAACGTTTCTAGATGGTATTGATGTTGCATATGAAAATACCTTCAGGTTTTTCTTGTCATAATGCTGCATAACAGCCCCCCAAATCCAGTGGCTTATAACAACAAGTGACTTTCTTATGGGCTTGCAGGTTGGATCTGACTTGCTAGGCTCTGCTGGGCTTCTTGGGCTTGGGTGCTGTCTGTGGATTGGCTTAGGTTTGATCCAACACTTTGGGAAATGAGCAAAAGGAGACAAATATGTGCTGTGTAATTGGGAGTGTGCTATGAAATTGGAGTTTTCAAGGAGGCTTCTCTGAGATGGTGACATTTGAATGAAGTCCTGAAAAAAGTAGAGAGAACCATACAAGAAGAGATAAGAACAAGTACAAGGTCACTGGGCAAGAATGTATCTGTTGTGTGCACTGATCAGCAGTCAAGTTGAATGGAATAGAAAGAGGGGGAGAATAGTAAGAGATGATGATGGGTTAAGTAGAGGAGTGACACAGTATAACTTATTTATTTATTTTAATGTTTATTTATTTTTGAGAGAGAGACAGAGACAGAGGATGAGCAGGGGAGGGGCAGAGAGAGAGACACACACACAGAATCCGAAGCAGGCTCCAGGCTCTGAGCTGTCAGCACAGAGCCCAATGCAGGGCTTGAACTCACGAACTGTGAAATTATGACCTGAGCCAAAGTTGAATGCTTAACTGACTGAGCCACCTAGACACCTGAATATAACTTACTTGTAAAGGCTCATACTAGTTGTCATACTGAGAATTCATTATAGGAGAATGAGGGTGGAAATTTGGGGGCTATTATTATCCTCCTTGTAAGAGATGATGGTGACTTGAACCAAGTTGGTTACAATACAGTTGATGAGGTCAGATTTTGGACATATTTAAAGGTAAAGGCAATAGAATTGGATGTTGTGTGTGAAAGAAAGAAAGATTGTGAAAGAAGCAGGTTTAGGGGGTAAAATTAGTTTTGTCTATCACAAGTTTTGAGATTTTTATTTGAGATGTTTTTAGGGAGTTGTTGCAGTAGATTATATTATTTGCTCACAATTCTTCCTTACCTCTCAATCTTTGCAATGGCTTCCCTGGTGTAGAGTATATTTCTCTGTCTCGTGATGCTGGGCTTGGCCATGTGACTTTGTTTCTCCAGTTAATTGTTGGTAGAAATAATAGTGTGCCATTTGAGCAGAGGCCATAGGTGATATGGTAAAAATGCAACAATTCCTTTGAAGATGTCTCTTTCTGCCATACAAGGAGCATACACAACCCTTGAGGAGCTGCTATTCTTGGAATAAAATATATGTGGAATAGACCAGAACTGATCCTGTAGCCTGAAGCAGAGATGCCTTGGCACAGCTGCAGATAAATGGGCAAGAAACACATCATCATAAGTCACTGAAGTTTTTGATGTTTATGGTACACAGTATTATTAAAGCAGAGTATGCCTAATGTAGTTAGATATTGAGGCTAGAGTTTATGGGAGAGATGAGGTTGAAAATATAAATCTGGGAGTTATCAGCCTATAGCTTGATAGCTCATCAAGAAAATAAGTATAGATAGAGAAGAGATCCAGAGATGGAGCTCTAGGACACTCCAATGTTGGTGTCATAAAGGGGAGGAAGAGCCAGCAAAGGAAACTGAAGAGCATCCCATTGGTAGGAGAGAAGCCAGGTGAGAAGCCAGAGGTGTCCTGGAAACCAAGTGAATAAAGTCTTTCAATGACTGGCTCAGTCAGATAGTGACTTAGTGATTGCTAAGTCAGATATTGCAGACCTATCATTTAGTTTGAAGATTGAAAGTTGATTTAGCAAAATGGAGATGAAGTTGACAATAGAAGTCTTTGTGAATTGGTAATTTTATCCTTAACAGAATGATCTAGTAGAGATGAAAAAATCAAGGAGAAAGAGAGGGGAGAATTTCTGGAGCAATAGCATTTACTTGAGAGATTATGGTCTCCAGTGCTCTAGCAGAGGAGTTGATTCTGGATGAAGCATGGAAAATTCATCTCTGGTAACGCAAAGGAAAGTGGAATACATGAAGCTGGGGTGGGTAGAAGTGGTAGCAGTAGTTTCTAGAACTCTTCTTTCCTTAGAGATATAGGAAGCAAAACTGAGAGTGAAGATGAGGAGGTGCTGGAGTTCTGAGATGAAGGAAGAGGCTTGAAAAAGTCCTTTAGGAGAATAAGAAAATTGAGCAGAGTAGAGAAATACAATTTATTCACCAGGAAGCCCTCAAAATATCTGAGATGAGTGATCATGATTTAAGGATCCAGTGGGATTGTTCTTCTTCAGCTACATTTAGATTCATAGGTGTCAGGACAGAGCAGGTGGAGTGTCAGATTTAACTGTGGAGTTTTGCCAAGTTAGAACTGTGGGGCAAGAGGAGGAAAAAAGAGCTGAGGTTCAATGCAAAAGAGAGATAATGGTCTGTGGATTCTAAACTAAATAAAGAGGATATTAAATGCATGAATAGAATGTGGGAAAAAGTGATAGGTCCGGGTTGGGATTAGGATATAAGAGAAGAAGAGGTGGTGGTGGGAGAGTGGGATGCCTGATATTGAGCTTATGGAGGAGTTACTCTTTTGGTAATGAGAAGGTAGCTGGGTTAGGAGGAAGACAGATCATTGGAGGAGGTGAGTTCAAATGGATTGGAAGGATCATCAGGTGGATATTGAAATCACCCAGAATAATGACAAGCATGGTGCTAGAAGTGAACGGATTTAAGAGATTAATTCTTCAAGGAGTAGAGAAGGACCCAGGTCTGTAGATAATTGCAACAAGGAGGGGGGGCGGTAACGGGTTGATAGTCTGATGAGATGAAGTGAAGCCATACCCTGTGGGGAAAACCAAGTCAAACTGATGACATTAATATACAAGGGATTTTGCTGATACTTAATGGTGGGTTTCAGAGGACATATTTTAAGTGTTTCAGGACTTGAGGATGGGTGGGAGATGAATTCATAAAAGGGTAAAGACACAGCTATCTGGTAAGAAGAGCCCAGGGATGAAGGCATATGTAGAGGAGGGGAGTCTGGGCTTCTTGAAGTGGTCAGTGAATAAGGAATAAAGGCATGTCTATCTGAGACTCAAGGCAGATAGGTGGTGAGAGTTAATGTAGTGAGGGATGAAGGTTGGTTTTGTCTGTAGCATGTAAAGTTTGGACACCTTCCTCTTTATATCAAGTATAATATGGGGGAACAGTGGTTTTATCAGGTGCTTGTAGAGTTCCAGAGCATGGAGTAAGGGTGGGGTTGTGTGTGTGTTTTGAATAATATTTAATATTAGAATCATCTAGTATAATCAATTAACCTGGGCTCCTAATTTTCAGGGACTTTTAGGTTTAGCACTTGGGACTCTTCTTCCTCATCATAATGACTTCTCTCCTGATTATGTCATAAAAGCCATTGTTCAGGAGCCAGGTGTTTGACAATTAAGTTAAAAACCACAAAGCAATGTGTATTGAGAGTTTGTATACATGACAGAGTTATAGGACTAGTTTATCTAATCTAACTATCGGTCTGTCCATTTATTTATTGTGTGGAGAGATGATTGGGGGTGATACTGTCTACAAATAAGTTACAGAGATAAAAGAATAAATCAGGGCCATGAATCTCTTCCTTTTGTTTCTGACCATATTGCAGCCCTGAGTTAAATTTAAAAGTTCACAGGAGAGGTTCATGCAATCTGGTAAGTTGTCCATCTTTAATTTTAAGGTACCGTACATGAGTTTTTTCATAGGATCCTTCAGAATAATACCCTTGAAGAGTATTAATTTCTCACACCTCATACTGCAAAGATCCTCTTTCCCCCAGTGGAAAGCTAGAAAAGATTGATGGGGTCATTTTGGCTGTTTCATAATAAACATTTCCTTTATTTTGCTTAGCATTTGGGACATAAATATACTTTATTTTTAAAGGTACATTTTCACAACTACTTCACTTACAATGGTTAATTTTATGATACAATTTAAACTTTTTGCCAACTTTAATTTATGGTGTTAAAGTGTTGCATTTGAGTACTTTACTTAATTGGCTTCCAGAGAGTGACGGACGGGCATGGCTTAAGTTAATCAGCTCTGAATCTCTAGAGCAAATTTTCTTTTACCTTCTTTATTAATTTTATGCTTAGGGGTTGTCAGGAAATAGTATAAATTCCTTTGGGAATCCCATATTCTAGAGAAGCTAATGCACGGAAAGATAATAAACTGTGTGCTTTTTTTTCTTTTTTTTTTGTACTTGTGTTCCTACAGGATGGGATTCTTGAATACTTAAACCTTCCTAGCTTGAGAAACAACACTCTATTGTATTTAAAAGTGGACTACATTTCAGTTCATTAAGAGCATCTTTTATTTTGGAGTCTTGAAGTAGAGGTTAGAAATACCTCATTTCTTCCTTTGTCTTTCCCAGGGAGAACCACATCAGAGTTTTATTTTTTCTAGACATCCCTTCACATGGTGGAAGGGGCAAGGGAGCTCTCTGGGATCCTTTTTAAAAGAGCATTGATTTCATTCATGTGTGCTCCACCCTCATGACCTAATAACTGCTCAAAGCCCTACTGCCTAACACCATTGCCTTGGGCATTCGGATCCCAATACATGAATTTTGGGGGGAACACAAACATTCTGAACGGAGCAATAACAAACTGTATGTTGGAATGGGCATATGTTGTTTTGTGCAATTTTATTTCTCATATGAAACTGTTAGTCGATTATAGCGCATGATATGGTTTCTATTAGATAGTAAAATTATGTCATGGTTTTATTTGATAGAAATCTGGTTCACACATATCAGTTGTTTCAAGTTATCACTGAGCTCACATATATTTTTACAATTTTGTAGTAAATTAAAATGTATCTTTTGTGGTAATTCACATAGTTTATCTTGTATACTTAAGTGAATGAAGTTTAACATCACAAAATCTATAAGATTTACTAATTAAGTAGAGTATATTGTGAGTTCAGCCAAAAGCTACCTAGTTGAATGAGATAGTTATCATAGGAATGATAGGAAAGTTATCATTGAGATTATCTAGTTTTTCCTAAAACTATGTATATTACAGTTCTTCAGGGCAGCAGAAGTGTGTGTGTGTTTGTGTGTGTTTATTTATTTATTTGTTATGGGAAGTTGGCACATGCAGTTATGTAAGCTGAGAAGTCCCACTGTCTTCCCTCTGTAACTGGACATGCAGGAAAGCCAGTATTGTAATTCCATCCTCCTGATTTTTGCTCTGTTCAGGCCCTCAACACATTAGATAATGTTCATCCATATTGGGAAGGGCAAATCTACAGAGTCCACCACTGATACAAATGGTAATCTCATCTGGAAACACCCTCATGGCTACACTGAAGAATTATGTTTAATCTAGGCACACTGTGGCCTAGTCGAGTTGACACATCAAATTGACTATGATATTATGTAAATACTTAGGCTACAGTTTAAAATAAAAGATTTTCAACATTCTTTATTATTCTATTTGTTATTTGTTTTCAAACTCTAAACTGCATCTTCTCCATCACTGGAAATTGAGCAGTAGATTATTTCAAATTGGCCAGGAGACCATCCACATTGGAAGTCATGTTAGATAATGAAAGGTGATTATATTAGTTTCCTATTGCTTCTGTAACAAATTACCACAAATTTAGTTACTTAGAATAACACAAACTTATTATCCTATCTTTCAGCCTTGACTCCACTTTTCCTTTTTTATATAAGGTCTAATTTTGATTTAGAATTAATATTATTGAAATGTCCACACTACCCAAAGCAATCTACAGATTCAATATAATCCCTATCAAAATTCTACTGGCATTTTTCATAGAGAAAACCAATCCTAAAATTTTTACAGAACTACAAAAAAACCTGAATAGTCAAAGCAATCTTGAGAAAGAAGAATAAAGGTAGTGGCATCACACTTCCTCGTTTCAAACTAGATTACAAAGCTAAAAGAATAAAAAACAGTATGGTATGGCATAAAAACAGACACACAAATCAATGGACTAGAGTAGAGAGCCCAGAAATAAACCCCACATATATATGGTCAATTAATTTTGACAGCAAAGCCAAAAATATAAAATGGGGGAAAGATATTCTGTTCACACAATGGTATTAGGAAAGTTGGATATTCACATGCAAAAGAATGAAACTGCCCTTAGTCCAGTCACAAAAATAAACTCGAAATAGATTAAAGACTTGAATGTAAGACTTGAAACTGTGAAACCCCTGCAAGAAAGCATCGTGTCCTTGACATCGGTCTTAGCAATGAGTTTTTGGATTTGCTATCAAAAGCAAAGGGAACAAAAGCAAAAATAAACAAGTGAGACTACATCAAACCAAAAAGCTTCTGCACAGCAAAGGCAACCATCAACAGGATGAAAAGGCAACCTATGGAATGGAGGAAAAATATTTGCAAATTATACATGCTAAAAGAGGTTAGTACCCAAAATGTACAAGAAACTCATAGAACTTAATAGCAAAAATAAACCAACCAAATGAAAACAACCTAGTTAAAAAATAGCAAAGAACCTGAATAGACATTTTCCCAAAGAAGATACATAGCCATTCAAATGTCCAAGAGACATGTGGAAAGATGCTTGACATCACTAATCATCAAAGAATGCAAATCAAAACCCTAAGATATCACTTCATATATTTTAGAATGTCTATTATTAAAAAAAAAAAAACAACAACAGAGAAAAAGTGCTGGTGAGGATGTGAAGAAAAGAGAACTCTTGATGGGGAATTGGTGTTGGTGGGAATATAAACTGGTACAGCTGATAAGGTTTTGGGGTGGTGGGGGTCCAGAGCCATTGGCCAAGAAACAATTCTTGAGACATCTTTGCTTCAAAAGGTGATTTTATTAAACCCTGGAGACAGGACCCATGGGCAGAAAGAGCTGCACTGGGGTTGTGAAGGGTGACTTCTTATCTACTATGGAGTTGGGGGAGGTAAAGGCAAAAGGGAGGTTTCCGAAAGGAATTTCATATGCTAAAGAGGACTCATAAGACACTGGAGACCTAGCTATTGTCAAGCTAAGAGGTTTTTTGTTTTGTTTTGTTTTCCCTCTAGAAAGCATTAACAGTAAGACAGAAGAGAGTCCCTGGGGGAAGGTTATACTCTGCCTATCTCAAGTATTTCTCAGTAGTCTACAGGTTATAAGGAAAATTAATTTTACCTGCCATTTCCTTCTTGCCTTTTTTCCCCACAAAACTGTAGAGGGGATGGTGGTGTTGGGGCTCCAGAAAATTGAGTCTATAGGTTTCTGGAGATTTAGGCTATTGATAAGATGCCTTTTTCTTATAGTTTACTAAGACATTTGTAACTGATGGAGACTCATGTCCTGCATGACTGTGATCTCTGTCAGTTTTTCCCCTTTCCTTTGTTTTTGGGCAACCAGGAGTGTCTGAGGAATGTCACTTATTTCCCATCTCAGGGGGAGGGAATTTGCAAGGTGTCAGCTTGCCTTATCCTCCCTCATCACAGCTACTATGAAAAACAGTGTGGAGGTTCTTCAAAAAATTAAAGATAGAACCACCATATGATTTAGCAATCCTGCTTCTAGGTATATATCCAAAGGAAATGAAATCATTATCTCTAAGAGATATCTCTACTTCCACGTTCACTGCAGCATTATTTACAATAGCTAAGCTGTGGAGACAACCTAAGTGGCTAAGAGATGCGTGGATAAGGAAAACATGGTATGTATACTATGGAATATTACTTAGTCTTAAGAAAGAAATTTTGCCGTTTGCAACAACATGAGTGAGCCCGGAAGGCATTATGCTAAGTGAAATAAGCCAGACAGAGAAAGACAGATACTGCATCATATCACTATTGCGTGAACTCTAAAACAGAAAAGAAAGTTGAATTCGTAGAAACAGAATAGAAAGGTGGTTGTCAGAGGATGGGGGTGGGGAAAGAGGTAGAAGTTGGTAAAGGGTATATCTTTCAGTTAGAAGAGAAATAAAGTCTGAGGATTTAATGTATAATGGTGACTCTAGTGGATAATACTATATTGTATAATTGAAGTTTGCTAAGAGGGTGTGGAACTTAAACGTTTTCACCAAAAGAAGGGAGGGAAGTAAATATGTGAAGTGATGGAATTAATTATTTTGATGATGGGAATCCTTTCATAATATGTGTGTATATCAAATGATCACATTATACAGTTTAAATATGTTACAGTTTTGTCAATTATATCTCAATAAAGCTGAAAAGATGGGAAAATGTATTGATAGTGGTGATGACTGATGAGGTTTTGGGGTGATGGGAGGCATCTGGAGCTGAAGGTCAAGAAAGAATTCTTGAAGACGTCTTTGGTACAAAAAGGTGATTTTATTAAAGCAAGGGTTCAGGACGGTGGGCAGAAGAGCTGCCCTGGTGTTGTGAAGAATGACTGGTTTTATACTATGGAGTTGGGGGAGGGGGTAAAGTCAACAGGGAGGCCTCCAGAAGGACTTTGATAATGCTAAAGAGGACTCCTAAGATACCTAAATCCTTGGATATTGTCAAGCTAAGGTTGTTTTTCCTCTAGTAAGGCATTGACATTAGGATGGTAGGGGATTTTTGAACCAATGTTATACTCTGTATTTGCCTCAAGTATTTGTCAACGGGCTGAAGGTTATAAGGAAATTTAATTTTACCTAACATTTCCTTCTTGCTTATTTCCCCACATCACCATGGAGGGAAGGGTGATACTAGGGCTCCAGGAAGCTCAGTCTTGGTTTCAGGAGATAAGGCTATTTATTGATAAGATTGTTTTTTTCTTGTAATTTACTAAGATATTTATAAACGGATGGAGACTCATGTCCTACATGACAGTGATCTCTACCAGTTAGCCATTTGTTTTCTTTCCTTGCCTTTTTTATTGGGCATCCAGGAGTGGCTGAGGAATGGCACACATATTCCAGTGTGTGTGTGTGTGTGTGTGTGTGTGTGTGTGTGTGTGTATGTGTGTGCGCCAGCTTGCCTTATGGTCCCTCATCCATGACTGTACCACTATCATTCAACTTTGTGCATATATTAACAACAACCCACTGAACCCTTTAAAAGGGTTTTTATGATTTTGATTCATAAATTTTATGATTTATGAAATGAATTATATTTCAATTAAGGCATTCATCAACAAAATAGAGCCCAGTTTGAATGGGAATAATTTTAGTGGACTTTGTAATTCAAAGAAGTGTCAGTGGAGAGGATGCAAGAGACCTGAGCAAAATTATAGGTAGAGGAAAAGTAGCCAACAGAGGAGAGTTAAGCTAAGAAAAGTATAAAAGGGTTACTCTTGGAAGGAAATGATACTTTCCAGAAAAGGGAGAAAATAAAGAAAAAGAAGGGCTAGATATTGAAAAAAAAATAAGGTAGAAGTACAAGAACTCAGTGGTATTTCTGTCTCGTAGCATTATATCTCTATAGAATGATGAAATTTAATTCCTATATTGACTTACTTTTTATACATATAAGGGAAAATATCAGTTTCATTGTCCCAAGCCTCCACCATACTTCACCCTGGACTCACGCCTTTTAGAATCTACGTGTTTGGCATTGCTGGGCACAGGTGGGGGTTTCCACCTGGGCAGCTGTCCTAGTCCAAGTCTATTTCTACCATCAGAGCAACTGACACACAGTTTTCAGCAGGATGTTTCGTCTTCTGTTTTAGGTTGTAAATTTTTGCTAAAGCAAGTTCTACATTTTCAAGTGCCCTGTGTCCATGCTTTTCATAATAGCTCAATAAATATTTGATACATGATCACATTTTTCTTAACAGCTACTTCATTTTCAGAAGAAGAATGAATGTGAGTTGCTAGGGTATGTATTCCATCTAGTATTTCAAGTTAGGAGGAGGGTATAGTAGATACCTCATCTTTTATTTATGCATATAGTGATGCGATACAAGCTAGTGACTAAGTCAGAGGTGGAAGTTGGAAAGGACTCTCCTGGGTGGAATATCTCAGAAATCCACAAGAGGGAGATATATTGCCACTGAAGCAGAGAATGGAGCTAATGAGATACCAGACTTCTAACTTTGTAGAGCCGTATATTTTAGTATATTTCCCCAATTGAAAATGAGAAAAGGCTAGGCTTTCTATTTGGGAGAGAGAGAGACCAAGCACAAGCAAGGGAGTCGCAGAGAGAAAGGGAGATACAGAATCCAAGGCAGCCTCCAGGCTCTGAGCTGTCAGCACAGAGCCCAACACAGGGGCTCAAACTCACAAACCATGCATAAGATCATGAGCCGAGGTCGGATGCTTAACTGACTGAGCCACCCAGGCGCCCCAAGGCTAGGCTTTCTAAAGTCTGGCTTTACTGTTTTCTTTTGGGGATGAGAGATTAGATTTCAGGATGCTCAGTTATTTGCAGACTCTTGAATATGCATGATATGTCAAGGTTTATGACAGATCAACAGCTTCAATGAGCATATCTAAAGGTTTTAAAGATTTTTGTTTTTGATCTGATTGTGGCTCTTTCAAGGATGCATTGCAAAGCAGCCTTCTCTCTGCTTCCTCTTTCCATTTCTTTGGCAGTGGCAGTAGGGAGTTAGTGCTGGCCAAATCAGGTTTAATACCCTTGCTGGGAAGTGCCCTCACTAATCTTACTGTCTCCTTTGGGTATCATGTCCCAGCAGGATGAATCATTTTGGTTTTTCGTGGACCCTACCTAGCAGTAGGCAAGGCAGAACTCTGGAAGAGGAACAGAGGAAAGTGTTCTAAACAGCATTTATTTGTACTTTGAAATTCATACCATTGCCTGACTGCCTCATGTTTATGTGGTCGCTGGAGACAGATATCCTTTATAGTTTCAATATGAATGTAATGTTATTACTAGGTTGTTTCCAAGTTTCATTTATTTATTTTTTTAATAGAGAATTTTCTTTTCTCCTCTTGTGTGTTTGCAAATGATAGGGTAATGATATTTTCAGTGTTTGACCTTCCTGACCCCTCCCTAATTCTTAAAACTATTTCTTCCTTGGCCTTCCCAATTGCCTTTTTTTAGCTTCTCATTCTCAGTATTCTTCCAGTGATCCTTTCCTTCCTCTCACATCATTGCTGTCCAGGGTGCCTCTGTGCCTTCCTCTGTGTCTGAGGAAGACTGCATCACTTAGAGATTAAGAGCCCAGGCTGGAGACACTCTGTCTGGGTTCATATCCCAGCTGGTACTGATTAGCTATGTGTGACCTTGGGCAAGTTGCTTCTATTATCTTTGCTCTAGTCTCACAAGCCACAAAGCGGGGATAATGAGAATGCCTACCTCACTGGGTTTCTGTGAAAGCATCAGTTAATATATGTAAAGGATTTAGACCAGGGCCTGGCACACAGGAAGAACTCTTTAAGTGGTGGGTATTATTAGTATCAGTCTCCTCCATGAGACTCTCCTTGCAAGGGCTCACCTACACCCAGGGTCTCAAATATTCTCTATGTATCTTTTCTGAGCTTTCTGCAGATTTCCTAAGGCTCTCTACACATTTCCACGGGGACTGACCACAGGTACCTCAGATTCAGCATGTTAAAAAACGGAACTCACTGTCTAGCACTCTTCTCTCCTTGCAAACTTGGTTCTTCTCTCTTTCAGCCGGTGTTATCCTTTCTTGTCTGATGGCCAAAGCCAGGGAACAGTGAGTTATCCTTGCCTTCAGTCTTTGACCTCTAACTCACTTGGTTACCAAACTATGTCAATGCACCTATTCAACTGTACCCACACTCAAGCTCCTTATTACCAAATGGACCCTCAACCCATCTGGTTACCCCTACTTTTACCTTGCTCTTTCCACCTTGGCCAGAATGATCTTTTACAAATGAAAATATGATCCTATACCTCCTGAAATGAAAAAATTTCTAGTTTTTATAGCTTTCAAGATTATGTATGATCAGACATAAGATCCTTTATGATCTGGCCTCTGCTTGCCCCTCTGTGCTGACCTATGGCTTCTCTCTGCCACATAGAAAATGTCATCCTCATGTCAACTTGGGGGCACAAGGGGGAAACCTCATTATCCATGCAGCAGAAAGGGAGTAGTATCTAAATACCTGTGTTTAATAAAGATCTGTGTTTAGTAAAGCACGTAGTAGGTACTAAATACACGTTAATATCTTTACAAATGAAGCCTGGACTCTGTATGAATGAGAATTCTTTTTTTTTTTTTAAATGTTTTATTTATGTTTAGGAGAGAGAGAGAGAGAGAGACAGCGTGAGCAGGGGAGGGTCAGAGAGAGAGGGAGTCACAGGCTGAAACAGGCTCCAGGCTCTGAGCTGGCAGTCAGCACAGAGCCCGACGCGGGGCTCGAACCCACGAACCGCGAGATCATGACCTAAGCGAAAGTCGGACACTTAACTGACTAAGCCACCCAGGTGCCCCAGAATGAGAATTCTTTATTGCTCATGGCCTTTAAAACTGCCCTCAATGTGTTGATTGGAGTCAGTGTGTTCCACAGCATAATTAAAATGTGAGAAAGTGAGAAATGTTTCTAGCACATCAGTAATAGAGACACTTTCAAATAACATCTGAGGAAATGCAAGCTCAAACTTACAAATAGCCTTCTACATAAACAACACTCAAGAGGTGCATTTTCCCCTTAATGCATGTGCATAACTTCCATTAACATTCTTTGTCTCAGTGTTTAGCTTTTATTTTTATGTCTGTTGTATAAATCTGAGTCTTGACACTTTAATGGAAAGATCTTGGTTTGTAATGACATCATATCAAATGTAGAAATGGTTGGGCTGTTTGGAAAATTTTCACCTGAAAGTGTCTATTTATAATCCTGAATTCTGCTTCTCAAGGAAGCTTCTCCAGATCACAAGTTACATGTGCTACCTTCACCCCTCCAAAAAATCTTTGATAATTACTTGTGGCTAGCTATAGGGGAAATGGCTTGATGTGGTCCAATCCCACTTAAAAAGCAAAGAACTCACGCTGGAGGGAAATGTTAGAAATTGTTATGGCTTCTGTGGGGAGGGACTGACATGCTGCAGGGGTAGGTGATGAGGAAGATTGGGTCATGGGAAGAGAATGCCTGTGGCTCTCTTCTTTTCTTTCTTTCTCTCTCCCTTTTCCTCCCTCTGCCTCTCTCCCTCTCTCTCTGTCTCTTTCTTTCCTTCTTCCTTTATCTTCTTTCTCTCTCTCTCTCTCTCTCTCTCTCTCTCTCATCTGTCTGTATTTCTTTCTTGGTATTACTGTAAGTGGTAGAAATCACGCTCGTCAGACTTTGTTCTACATCCTATAATCTAAACCTTTTCACACCAACTTTGGAGCAAATTCAAATTTGAATGCACCAAAGTTTCCTCAGGTTTCTTATGTTGCTCTGGAATCCTGAAACATTGGAGAGAGGCATGAATCTTTGCTCCTCCTCACAGTTGTCTTTAGGCTTTCCTAACCAAGGGTGTGGCTGTTGGATCCTGCTCATCATAAATGGAAGTCTGAAACCCAGCAGTTTCCCTAGGTTACTTTTGCTCACTTCCCACCCCACCTACCCTTGCATAGCAAACTGCCCTGATGAATGATGTGTGGCTTTGACCTTCATACTGAATTGTGACCCTAACTTTTTATTCTAGCACTTTGTTCACTGGATCAGACAGAGGATGAGGGTTTTTATCTCAGGGTAATACCTTTTCTCCAAATGTGAACCTGAATGGATATTTCAAGGATCATAGAATATAAAGTTGGAATCTAGGTCTCTGTCCTCTTATTAAGGAAGAAGAGACTGAGACTCACAGAGCTGAAGTTACTTGCTCAAGACCGACGTAGTGAGAGCTAAAGGATAGGAGCTCAGTTACCTGACTTCCAGCACAGATAACCCCCCTTCATTCCATGTTTCTCTCATTCTCTCCCTTTATTCCTTCTTCCCTCCATCCCTTCCATTTGATTTCCGTTACCATAGAACGCTTTCACAATGTGGAAGACACAATAATTGTTATATCATAAAAGTCCTGACAAGAATCCCTTAAATGACCACAAGGTATTATTCAAAGTTATGAAAATATGGACTTTATATTTTGAG
Source organism: Proteles cristata cristata (assembly GCA_017311185.1). NCBI lineage: Eukaryota > Metazoa > Chordata > Mammalia > Carnivora > Hyaenidae > Proteles > Proteles cristata. The sequence continues at coordinate 669,549 of JAESUZ010004587.1, forward strand.
GATTTTATTCACTATCAACTTTCCCTAACTCAGAGAGTTGAGTCCTGACATTTTTGCTTTCAGCCTGCTCAGCCAGTGAGGTGGTTTGTTCCCTTTCATGGCTCATTTTTTTTGTAGCTTGTGAGGGCAACTCATTGTCTTGCTCTTAGCTCAGCCAGATCTTTGTGTCATTTAATATCACCGTGACACTTCTCTCTGATGACAATCATACACGAGCTGTGGCAATTATTTTTCTTTGTAATTTAAAAGATATTTGAAGCATCTAAATAAGAACAAAAGAAATATAACAGAAATCCACGTTTTTCACTCTCCCGACTTAATACGTATTAATATTTTTACATAACTTCAGATACTTTTCATGAAATACAACATTGTAGATAGAAAGTCCCTTAACCTCCACACGTCCCCAGGGTAAGCATTGTCTTAATGGTAACGTGTGCCCATTTCTTTATATTATGTCTCCACAAGCGATGTGTTTTTTAATAATTAGAATCATTGTGTATGGACTGTTTGCAACTTTCCTTTTTCACTCAAAAGTACTTTCTTTAGGTTTATGCATACTAATAAAGTAATATTTTTCCATTGGTCCATATATTATTCATTTGGACTGCTATATATGATGTCATTTTATAGAAAGAATACCATAATTTTATCTATTCTGCTATTAATAGACATTGAAGGTGGATTCAGTTTTTTCTACTATAAACTATGTTGTAGTGGACATCTTTGTATGCATATTTAAAAAAAATTTTTTTTTTAACGTTTATATTTATTTCTAGGAGAGAGAGAGAGACAGCATGAGCAGGGGAGGGTCAGAGAGAGAGGGAGTGACAGACTCTGAAACAGGCTCCAGGCTCTGAGCTGGCAGTCAGTACAGAGCCCGACGCGGGGCTCGAACCCACGAACCGCGAGGTCATGACCTAAGCGAAAGTCGGACGCTCAACCGACTAAGCCACCCAGGCGCCCCTGTATGCATATTTTTTAGTGGACTTACGTGGGAGATTCTGTGGGATACCCACCCAAGAGTGGAAATTTTGGTTTGTAGAGTATAGTTAACTTTGGTAAATATGCTAAATTATTTCCCAGGAGTTTTCCAACTTACATTCTCAGCATTTAATGTGTGCCCATTTCTCTCAGCAGTGGATGAGATTGCACATTTCCCTCCATTCTCTCTGTTGTAGTAATTAAGTATTGTTCACCTCTGACTTCTAGCTCTCTGCCTTGTAGGCATGTAGTGGCTTGCTCTCTCCCACCAGCTTTGAAATTAGGCATAGTCATGAGATTTGTTTTGGGCAATAAAGTGTGAGTGGAACCTTAAAGACCAGTGAGAAATTTGTCACATTCTCTGGACTCTGCCTCGGTAAATTTTAATGATCCATGTGATCACTTATTCCTCACAGTGGGTCTCAGTGAAGATGACATGGAGCAAAGCCTCCAGGTTGACTTGCAATAAAGTATGAGTTAAAAGTCAGTCAGTGATACTTACATCAGACATTGGAAGACCATATCCTATTGGTCAAACCTGGCCCACTGCCTGTTTTTGTAACATTTTACCAGAACATAGCCATGCCCATTTGTTATATTTTGTCTAGGCAGAGTTGAGTAGCTGAGATGGAAACCATGTGACCTACAAAGTTGAAAATATTTACTATTTGGCCCTTTGCAGAAAAAGTTTGCTGACCTCTGTTTCCAACCAGGGATTCTAAGAGGTTTGTTATTGTTGTATAACATAGCATATCCTGCCTGATATATTTACCACTACATGGTATTTATTTAATAAGCTTTTTGCCCAATTAAACAGATGTCTTAAAATATTTCTTTTGGGGGAATTAAATAATTCTTGTTTTGAAAGCCAGAGACCTGTCTCGCTGATCATCAGGTACCAGTTGCTCTTTTTTTTTTAAGTTTTTTTTTTTTTTTTTAATATTTATTTTTGAGAGAGACAGAGCACAAGCAGGGGAGGGGCAGAGACAGACACACACAGAATCCAAAGTAGGCTCCAGGCTCTGAGCTGTCAACACAGAGCCTGACACTGGGATTGAACTCACAGACTGCAAAATCATGACCTGGACTCTTAACTGAATGAGCCACCCAGGTGCCCCTGGCTCTTTCTTTAAAATTTTTTTTCTCAAACAACTTTATTGAGGCATAATTATATACAATAAAATTCACCCATAAAGTGCTATAATTTGTAGTAAATTTGTAAAGTTGTTGCAATCATTACTTTCCAGTTTTGGAGCAAGTTCATCAGCTGCCAAAGTTCTCTTGTGCCCATTTTCAGTCAATCCCCACTCCCACCCCAGGCCCCAGACAACCAGTGATCTGCTTTCCACTTATATATACATGTTCCATTTCTGGACATTTCTTTTAAATGGAATCATACTTTTTTGAAGAATGTAAATCTGAAGTGAATCTTGCAGTTTTTTGCAATTTTCATTTTTCATTGACCATGTTTTTGGGATTCACCCTATTTCAGCATCTATCAGTAGTTTGTTCCTTTTTATTGCTGAATAGTATTCTATTATGTGGAAATTCCACATTTTGCTTTATTTATCCATTCACAAGCTGATGGAAATTTTATTTGTTTCTACTTTTTGGCTATCTGAATAATGCGGCTATAAACATTTGGGTACATGTCTTTATGTAGGCATATGCCTTCGTATCCCTTGGGTAAATTTTTTTGTTTGTTTATTTTTGAGAGACAGAGAGATACAGAGTGGGAGTGCTGGAGGGGCAGAGAGAGAATTTGAAGTAGGCTCCAGGCACTCACTCTGTCACCACAGAACCCGACGTGGGGGTTGAACTCACGAACTGTAAGATCATGACCTGAGCTGAAGTCAGACTCAGCTGACTGAGCCACCCAGGCGTCCCTCCATTTCACTTTTTAAAAGGACTGCCCAACTGTTTTCCAAAGTAGCTGTGCCATTTTACATTCCTGCCAGCAATATATGAGAACTCCAGTTTCTCTACATCCTCACCAACACTTCGTGCTATCTGTTGTTTTGATTATAGCCATTCAGGTGGGTGTGTACTGGTGTCTCCTTTTAATTTCATTTTCATATTACTCAGTACTAATGATGTTGGGCAAGTTTTCTTACAATTATTATCCATTCACATGTCTTATTTATGAAATATGTATTCAAATATTCTCTCCATTTTATATTTATTTATTTATTTAAAAACTTTTTTGAGGGGCGCCTGGGTGGCTCAGTTGGTTAAGCATCTGACTTCAACTCAGGTTATGATCTCACAGTTCATGGGTTCAAGCCCTGCGTCAGGCTCTGTGCTGATAACTAAGAGCCTGGAGCCTGTTTTGGGTTCTGTGTCTCCCTCTCTGCTCCTCCCTCATTCATGCTCTGTCTCTCATAAATAAATAAACTAAAAAAATTTTTTTAAAAATTTGGAAAATATTTAGTTTTGGGAGAGTGCAAGTGGGGGAGGAACAGAAGGAGAGGGAGCAGAGAATATAACATGGGCTCTGTGCTGACAGGCTGACAGAAGTCAGTCCAGTGTGGGGCTCAAAGTCACAAACTGAAATCATGACCTGAACCAGAGTGGGACGCTCAACCTCCTAAGCCCCCCAGGGGCCTCTCTGCCCATTTTAAAATCGGGTTTTGTGTTCATATTATTTAGTTGAAATAATTCTTTATGTGTCTTCTGGGTACAAGTCCTTTCTACAATATATGATTTATACATCCTTTCTCCTATAGTCTGTGTTTGTCCTTTCATTTTCCAAATGGTGGCTTTTGAAAGGCAAAAGGCTTTACTTTTGATTAAGTCCAGTTAAATTTTTTCTCTTTTATCATGTTTTTGCTCTTGTTTGTAAGAACTCTTGCTCAACCCACAGTCATGGCTATTTCTTATAGGTTCATCTAGCAAGTGTATAGTTAAAGCTTTTACATTTAGGTCTGTGATCCATTTTGAGTTGGTACTTTTTTGGGTGACTGGTGGAGGGGAAGAGACATCAGTGGTGAAAAACGGAAGCCTTACAGAGTTTGATAAAGAAAAGAATCAGTCAGAAGCCAGAGAACCCATCTTCCAACTTTCTATATATGAAAATATAAAACCTTTTAAGTATGAAAATGTGTTTCTTCTGTGGAATACACATTTGAAAACATTATCAGTGTTTATGTTCCAGTGAGTAATAATGAGAGCTTTCTCTTTATTTGTGTAGAGTTGTGGATATTTGAAAAGAAACTTTAATTGAAGCTTATGCAACCTTATCTTCCTTTCTGGTTTTACAGACTTCAAGAGAGTGAGGCAAGTCCAGCGAGACTTAAGTTTCCTTCAAAGATTTCAGGACTTAACTCAACTCAGCAAGGCACACTTTCATAATTCTTTCATAAAATGAGGGGAACACAGATGTCTTTGAGTAGGACTAACACTGCTCTCTGTGGAGATTTAATTGTACACATGGAGATAAGCCTGTTTTCTTTTTTCTTTCTCACTGCAGCAACTTGAGAGCAGAGTGGGAAATTACACGGTGCGTAGTTACCTGCAGAAGTATGCTCTTAAGGAGGAGTATTTCCCCTGCCCCGCCAACCTAAAGGTACAGGCATCATGGTCAGCATAACTGTAGTGACATGAAAAAGGATTCCTCATTGATCTCTACTCACCAGGAGAGTGCCCACCTCCTGGCCCCCGCCATGTTCCTCTCCATCTGGACTGAGTCCTGGGTGCTGTTCCAATTATCCATCCAGAACTCATCCAGGGCTGATGGAGGTCACCACCAAGTGCTGCCTTCCTGCCCCTTGGCTCTCTGTCTGCAGCACCCACAGGCCTTGGACTCAAACAGTGACCATGGGCAATCATTTGTCATCTTTGAGCCTCACCTTCCTGACCTATAACCATGGGAAAATAACATACAACTTCCAGGACTGCTGTGTGGATTAGAGATGATCTAAGACACCTAGCACAGTGCCTAGATGGTCATAACACTTCTCAGCATAGAAAATAAAGTGCTAAGCACATACTACAAATTGCAGCAGAAACAAAAAAACAGAACAACAACAACAACTAAACAACCAGTTGTGGCAGTAGGAGGGCTGGGTCTTCTCTTTCTCCCTCTCTTCCCTCCCCTCCTCTTCTTATTCCTTCTCCCCCTTACCATGATGCCATCAGTGCCACAGATGTTTTGATGAGCACCTCTGTGCTCCAGAGCTGAGCCTGTCATTGCCGCACGTGTTCTTCTCTCTGGCTAGTGATTATGGCCACCCTTTCTACCATCACCCTGTGACCCTACAGATGGAGCTGTAGCCACCAGAACAAGCAGTGCCTTTCATTTCAACGTAGCACAGGCTCAGATGTTGCTAGGGTTGTAAGGGATTAGGCTTTTAGAGCACAATGTGGGAGCAGAACTCCTCTTTGCAGTCCCAGTTACTCATCTGCAATGTGCAGTTTTGAGTGGCTGCTTTATCTGCGGAAACCCAAGCTTCTTTCCAATGTGATCTTCTGGCTGTAATTCTCTCCTCTCCCTCTTTTCCTTCTGGACTAGAGACATTTGTTTTCTCCCTGCCTTGGGATTGCAGTGCTCTGTTTTCCATTAATTTTGTTACCTGTGGATCATCCCCATCAGCATAAGAAAATGCTCCAAGATTTACTATCATTAAGCCACTACCCTTACCTAACCTCTTCCTCCAGTTTGTGCTCCATTTCTCTGCTCCCTTCCCAGAAATAGTTCAGTGCCAGTGTCATTATCAACCCTTCCTGTTTTGTCTTTTTCATTGCTGGTCTTTCCTTCACTGGTTGCTCAGTCTCTGTCCCTTCCTCTCCACTGGTATTTTTTTTCATCAAGCTCATTAGTAACCTCCATGTTGCCAAAGTCAATAGTCAATTCCAGACAGAGCTGGAGCTGGGATGAGGTAGTTGTGGCATCTAAGGTTAAACTTTAAGCAGGCATGCCTTCTCAGGGCACCATATTTGCCCCACCCCAGTCTGACCATGGTCACTTCTCTATCTTTACCTCACACATCTTGGCAGCAATTGACTGAGCTGAACTCTCCTTCTTTAAACATTTTCTTCTCTTGGCTTCCATGGGTTTCCATCTCAGGCTTTTGCTGGCTCCTCCTTTGCTCTCCAATCTACCCATGGTGGTGCGCCCCAGCGCCCAGGCCTAGATGACATTTTACTTCATTCCTGTCCTCTAGTGTCATGTCTACAGTGTCTACAGATGCTGTTGACTCCAGGATTTTATGCATAGTTCCAACCAACCAAGGCCAATGGTCATAATATAGCTTTTCTTTGTCTACTCTTGCAATGGACTAAATATTTGCATCTTCCTCAAATTCAGTCATTGAAATTCTAACCCACAATGTGATGATATTAGGAAGTGAGGCCTTTGGGAGATGCTTAGTTCATGAGGATGGAGCCCTCATGAATGGGATTAATGTCCTTCCTTATGAAAGGTCTCTCATAAAGGGACCTCTCTCAACTGCTTTCTGCCATTTGAAGATCCAAGAAATCGGCAGTCTGCAGTCCTCAAAGGGTTCTCACCAGAACCCAACCATGCCAGCACCCTGATTTTGGACTTTTAGTCTTCATAACTGTGAGGAATAAATATCTGTTTTTTGTAAGCCAGCTGGTCTGTGGTACGTTGTTACAGCAGCCTGGACTGACTAAAGGTACCTCTTCTTCTATATCTAGAGGCATCTTAAAGTAATATATCCCAACAAGGCCCTGGATTTCCTGTCAGACTAGTTCTTCTTCTACTTCTCATGTCAATATTACCACTTCAGTCTGTAACTCACATCCTGTGCATCAGCCAGTGTCTCAGGGCCACATTCAAAATACACTGCAACTCACTTTATGTAGCCCCTTTGCTACCACTGCAAGCCCTAATTCAAGCCAACATTATGTCTCTCCTAGACATGAGTCTCATTACTGCTATTTCTGCTACCACTTTTGAACCCTATAATGTATACTACATTTCATAGCCAGCGAGATCTTAAAACATAAATCACACCAGGCATTATCCTATGTAAAACCCTTTAATTGCTTTCCATTGCTGTTAGCATAAAATCCAAACACTTTATCATGATTTTACACAGTTCTATATATTCTGGCCCCACTAATCTCTGCCATCATCCACTACTTTCATTTGCTGTGCTCTAGGTACACTGAATGCCTTCCTCTTCTTAAACCTAACCAAATTTATGTACAGCTCAGGATTTTTACACGTCATTTCCTTTGCCTAGAATCCTCTTACACTATATCCTCTCATGACTCCTTTTTTCTTCATTTAGATTAAGCTCCAGTGTCATGTTGTAAGAGAAGCCTTTCCTGATGGCCCAGTCTAAAGAGGTGCCTCCAGTCTCTCTTAGCCTTTGTTTATTGCACCATCAGTGTTTGAGTTATGCACCTTTGTATGTTTTTATTTTTCATTTGTTTGATGTCTGTCTCCCCCAGCTAGTACATAAGCTCCAGGAGAAGAGAGACATTGTCTTGTTCTTCCCTTTATCCTCAGTGTATAGAACTCTGACTAGCACATGACTCAGTAAATACTTTTCATTAAATGAATGAACAGATATACATCCAGAGACTACTTCTCCCCTGTCAGATCACTTCTCATTGGTTAGGTGTTTTGCTCCATGATTTATCTCTCTTGCCTCTGAGAAACATCCTATCACCCTCCTCTAGGGAGGAGCTGCTGGTGAGGAATAAGTCTGGCCACTTACTCCTTCAAGATCTGAGGTAGGATTCCAGCCTGTTCATAGTCTGAGTTCTTGTAAATAGTGACAGTCTAGTTTTGGAAGAGTGTTAGTGTCAAAGACAGATGTTGCACTGTGAGAAGCAATTGGGTTAGTCAGGAAAACATAGCTGAAGCATGAAGCAAAATTGGACAGTGGGATTTTGGATGGTGGACCTTCTGTGCTTAAGAAACCAGTGTTGAAAGGCAGCCCAGTGAGAGTGGCCTGGGTGAATTCGAGAGTTGGAGTATGGATTCCTGAGGCCATTCCTTATGGAAGCAGAGCATGTCTTTAATATTGCTGATTTAGGTTTGTTTAGGGAAGTGTGATGCAAAAAGCTTTATGTGGGTTTCAGCCTCCTTTTGGGACGTGCCTCAACCAGGTTCTTCATGCTCCCTTTACATCTTCCTCCCTGAGAAAGACTGTTCTGCTTTCCAAAGGAATACCTATATATTTTCTCTAAAGTATGCTCCAAATTTTCTGTTCTTGGAACAACAGAGAAATGTGCCGTTGCACAATCAGATTTTCAAAAGTGAGCCTTGGCTGCTGTTTCCAGGTACACTTCATCCTTCTGACCAAACATTGCTTGCCTGTGAGAGGAGATCTTGGCCTGCCATCTATGGGACATATTTGTTTGAGGCAATACACAGAGATGTCCCTTAAGAGAACCCAGTACACGTAAATCTGAGCTCACTGAACCCAAACATATATATTATAGTTGATTATGTTACAAAACAATAAAAAGTGGATACTACTAGTGATCCAAATTAATTGGTTTGAAGGAATAAGATCACCATACACATTTATACTCTAAAATAAAGAAAGTGAATACAAAAAGCCATCGTCTCTCCTAAATTAGACTATTTTTGGGTGTTTCTCAGCTGTCCTAGAGAAAGTATGAATTTTGGTTGGATTCATTAGTTGGCAAAGCTATTGTTTGGTTAAGGCATCAGTAGAGAGATAAGTTTCCTTCACTTCTCGTGTAGAGAAGTATCACCCAGAAGTAGTAACTGTAAAGAGCTTCCTTCTTCCACACCAGGTTTTCTCATTTGTGCTTACAATGACCAGAGTAGGTGCCATTATGCCCATTTTACAAATGGGGAAATGGACAGAACAACTGACCTTTTACAAGTATGGCTGAAGCTTTATAAAGTAAGTCTTTCTTTTTGGATAATGGTTGTAACTCTTATTTCAAATAAAAAGCACAGCTTTTTTTCTACTTCACCAATTTTCCCAGTGAGAAGGGAGCTAAAACAATGATGTATCTATAGAAGTATGAACAAGAACTGTTACCCTAGAGTTTTGCAGAAACAGAAATATTCAAGAACACTGACTTTTGCTGTTGGTTTTGATGTATTGAGAAAGTCTGTGGATAGTCTTGGGTATGAAAGAAGTTGACTGAGAAGTGTTTACTGTGTTGTTCTGGCTTCAGAGACATGTTTATACTTCATTTTGATCCTCACTTGCTCACTCCTATTTTGTAATGACTTTGTTTCCTGACTATGAGCTGTTTGGCAGAAATTCTCCAGGCATGACTATATAAAGAATGGGATTAGTAAAAGCAACAATAGCACTCAGAAAAAAAGACTAAAGTAGACTATTATTAGTTACTGTTAATGTTTCAATAGTGATTTGTATTCATTCAGATGAAAATTCTTATAGGATTTGCAAATGACCTTTGAGAAAAAAGATGGTTTTTGTAACACAGCAGATACCGAAAACCTCCCAAACTTTCTAAAATATTTGATAGAAATTAACCATTGAATTTTTCTGAAGTGATAGCTTGAGAAAGTGTCTCAATAGTTACATCTAATCATATCTTATAAAATTGAATTTTTAAAAAAATGTTGAATTGTGGAAAATTTCTGGAACTATTAGCATTTATTATAGTTACAAATTTTAAGAAAAAATAGATCTTGATCTCTTCCTTGGAATCCACCTGTCACAACTGTTTTTTTTTAAATTTTTTTTTTAATGTTTTATTTATTTCTAGGAGAGAGAGAGAGAGAGAGACAGCGTGAGCAGGGGAGGGTCAGAGACAGAGGGAGTCACAGACTGAAACAGGCTCCAGGCTCTGAGCTGAAGAGTCAGCACAGAGCCCGACGCGGGGCTCGAACCCACGAACCGCGAGATCATGACCTAAGCGAAAGTCGGACGCTTAACCGACTAAGCCACCCAGGCGCCCCGTGTCACAACTGTTTAAAAGCAGTGAAACCCTATTTGAGGAGAGAGAAATAGCAGGTATTGGAAAAAGAGGGGGTTAAGTTTTAAGATTATGTCTCTTTGATTTGAGTACCAGTTATAGAAAATGTTGGGAGGGTGCTATTATTAATTTATGGAATGTTTGGTAAACTGAAGTATTGGAGCTTGGGAAGAAAACAAGCAGAACTTCAGGTGTATGGGTACTGAGTCTGTTAAAGTGAGTTTCTTAATGGAAAAAATACAAAGTAAGATAGATGATCAGGGGCCATGGAAACTCTTGGATGAGTGTTAGAGATAACTGGGAAAAAGAGTGTCCAGCAAGAGAGTTGATTAGTTGGATTGTGACATAAAGTTGAATTCAGCCTCTAAGCATGATTTTAATCCAGCCAGTGTAGAGGACTTAGAATCCAGAACATGAATTCCAAGCCTAACTCCTCTGAATCAATTTCTTGGTAGCTGAGGTTTGGGCAAAACACATCGACCTTCCAGAAATGCTTTGAGATTTATGTATGCTTAAATATAAAATGACAATAAGTCAAGTATCACCTAAAAGTTAACCAATCCTAATAAAATATAAGTGCATTTGGTGTCTTTATCTCTGTTTTCTTTCTTTCTTTCTTTTTCAGATAAGCCAAGACTTCAATTCCCCTCAGAAGAGGGGCTAAAATGACTAACTTACTTTTAAATCTAGTGATTGGAAGTGACATTTCCTTTCTTTTTATAATTCAGCAGCAACACTCATAGATACCATCTGGGCAGGTTATCAAGATATTTTCTTCTTATTCGAATTTTTCAAAATCACGGTATTGATTTCATCTTGTAACACTAATATCTTGTTGCAATGAAAAAGGGATTAATCTCATGAAATAGCCTAAGTGCTGTGATTCAGAGTCCAATCTGATGTAGAGTTTTGCAATAGCACTATAGTGAGAAGATCTCCTTTATAAATAACAGTTGCAAGAAAGAGAGAGGAAGGTCCCGCTACCTGCTAACTTATTCCCTAAGAATAAGCAAATACAAATAAATTTTCAATGAGTTAAATTATATAATATATAATTAAATTATAAATATATATTATCTGTGTATATAAATACATGTGTAAACACATTCATGTATAACATTCAAATAAATAGCCCGTTTTATGTTCAGAATTTTGATAGAAGCCATGGGAGGTATAAATAAATAAGTACAGCATATTTCAGGATTCTTGTCCTCCTCAGAGCTGTACAAACTGATTTCTCATTACCTCTGAAACTGCCTCCCATGCTTCAGTTCTCTGACTTTTATTCCCAATTCCCTTCCATAGGTAACAAAATTAAGGTTTCTCCAAATCTGTGGGAATTAAAAAAATACAATCAATATGTAATTATAAGAGATAATATGCTTCCTAGATTCGAATCTAAAAGAATAAACCAAGCTTAAATGTAATATAATCAATAGTATTAACATCGCTAAAGGAAGAATTTACCAACAGAAGCAGGCAAGAGCATGAAACTAAAGAAAACTGAGGAGTATGAGCATCATCTTGGAGAAAAATTGCTTTGAAATTGCCTGGGTATCTGGTGCATGAATCAAGTACACATCTGTAGAGGAGATGGAAGCATCCAGCTCTCCATACTTGCTGTATTAGCCATGGAAATTGTGCAATTATTTATCCTTGTTTTGATTCTTTACACTAACATTTGACTATAATCTGGCTTCCTATATAGCTTTGCCCTAATGTCAGTATTATATCTGACCCACTAGGCTAATATGTCTCTTTTTGGAAAGGCATTCATTGGCATTCTGGCTCATACTTCACTATTTTGCAAGTCCAGTCATTGAGACAGGTTTCTGAGAGATTGAGCAGCTGATAATTGATATTCTATAATGTGTAAAATTGAAGGTCACGCTCTGAGCTGTGGGGCTCTCACTAAGTAAATGCCATCACGGGAAGCTCTGACTGGGGTGCCAGGTGGCTGGGGTTTTGCCAGTAGTACTTTTTGCTCAGCTCACCTCTCCTTTCAGATGACAGTGCCTAACTTTGTGCCTCACATTCCCCCATCATGATGCACTTTTTTCTCCCCATCCCAATGTGGCAGTAGAGACAGCAGTGGTTCTCAACTGTGACTGTTCATTAGAATTACCTGGGGAGTTAAAAAATTTCTTAATGCCAAGCCCACACTTAGGACCAATTAAATTAGAACCTGAATAGAAGGAAATCAGAGTAATTGTAATCTGCAGTCAAGGTTCAGAACCACTGCTTTAGAGACCCTGTTAATTTATAAAGCCCACCTGATTTCTCCCTTCTCCCAATTCCTGTTGCACGCAACCTATTTTCATGTTTCTTTGTGTTTTTTTCTGTCTTTCTAATTTGAAAACATATTCATTGCATCTATTGAATTGTGTCTTAAATGAATTTTATGTGTAATTTCTTAAATTACCTCCGATATACAAAAATACTTTGGATAAAAACTGGACTTGTAGTCTATCTTATTTATAGTAAACCATTCTTCTCCTAGGTTGCTAAAACATATTTCAAAGTTGGTAGAACACAATCCACATTCCTTCTAATTTGGTAATCCCAATCTGTCCCTTTTGGCATGAGGTGTATGGTGGAATGTGTACGTGTGTTTGTGTGTGTGTGCATATAAATTGAATTCTGTTGAAATTCTAATGCAGGAATTTACTATATTAGATAGTAGAGAGAAAATTTAATTTTATTATCTTGTATTATTGATAGCCATTTCATGATCCTATTTTTTTCCCACTCAGTACAGTCAGAAACTTATGTTTTTATTAAAATGTATTAATGTGCTTCATCAGTATATCATTTAAGTCCTAGGATGATATCCTAGATGAGCAAGGCTGGTGATTTAAATGTAAGATAATATACTTTTATATCCTTCATATGAGAACCAGGATTAGACATTCTTAGTTCACGAGTAGGCCAAATAAGACTGTAGCCTTTTAATAAAAATATCTATCTCCAGATTTCAGCTGAGCTCAAATGAATTCAAATGGTGACTTGGCCCACATGTTTCTTGGTTAGCATAAAAGGAAAAGTTTAACAAACTCTTTTGGAACTATTTCCCACTTTCACTTTTTGCTTTGAATACAGCATCCAGCTTTTAGGAGTATGACTAAAGGGTGACTTAAAAAAGCTTAACAAATTACCAAGGTGTTGAGTGAGTAAATGTACCTCAACCTGGTAGGCTTGGGTTTTTTTCCTTTTGTTATTCTCCCCCCCCCCACCATCATGATTCATGGTGAATCATAGTTGTTTGAAAAACTACAGAATTAACTATTTATGATTAGCATTAACTATTATAGGCTGGGAGGTGCTTATCATTTTTCTGAGATAGGAACCCTAACAAAATATCCAATTAGGACCTTCTGAAATTAATTAGACTGGAAGATTATATGGTTTTTCCCTTGTAAACTTTTGTCAGGGAAGCTGGTTACTGATTCTAGTTCTCCTGTGTACTCTGAGCTACTTAGTGGCTATAAAATAATATCAGAGTCTGCGTTTAAGGAAAACATCTTTTCAGAATGAAGGGGTTAAAGAACTTTGAATTGCTCACATGTGACTGTGACAAATTGCTTTAACCTTTAACTACTCTCTGCCTTACTTCTGAGTCACTAAAGAGTAGCTAAGCTAAGGCTGAAGAAAGGACTCATTTTATTCCTGAAAGAAGCAACTATATGTGAAATGCTTTTAAACTTAACAGTTATGAGTATGAGCATCAGATGTCAGGCAGTGCTTAGTATGTCTGGATTTCCTTTCGGATCAAGTGTGACATTCCATGCTAGAACTCAGAGTGTACATTTTCTTAAAATCGAGTCCACTCAGGTGTCGCTTTCCAGGCTCATTCCAAGATGAGGCACCTTGAGGAACATTTTGTTCTTTCCCATTTGTATACCTCACGTGACAGCACTTTTGTTGATGAAAAGTAATCTGACAAATGGAATTTAAAAGAGGATTATTAGAACAGCTAGCAAAAAAAAAAAAGCACTAGAAATTCTGGAAACTGACAAGAATGACTTCTTAAACGTATTCTTTAATAATTTATATTTGACATTTTGATTCTGAGCGATTCCTGAGCGAGAAGTGAATTAGAACAGAGACAGTATGTTGCCTAAGATCTGTCTAAACAGCCATGTTTTATTAAGAGTAAGTTCTGGGGGTTTCGTGGCAAGGAGGAACTCTGAGCAGTAGAGACACTATATACTAATAGGGATTGCATTGTAATCCTGCTGAAAGACTGAGGTCAGTTTGATTTAAGGATGCAAGTTGTTATTTATTATTGATCAGGATTATATTGGTAGCAAGAAGCAGAGACCCTTGTGAAGTGTGCTGCACACAAGTAGACTCAAGAATAGAAGTCACAAGAGATCTGGGTGTCACTGGTGGGGCGCCTTTAGAGTTAAGGCTGCCCACAAACCTTAGTGGCAGGAGCTCATCCATTTTTCCTTTGTGCTTAACCATTCCTGGGATCCAGCTGCACTCCACATGTCTGCATCTTTCTGTCTCCTGGTCTAACCAACTGTGAGTTGGGAGAATCAATGGCCTACTGTCCATTCAGCAGGGGCAATAAGTAGGAAATGATTCCATGATCATATGGCTTGGGCATTATCCCCAAACATATTATTTTCGAAAATGTTACTGGTAACAAAGGGGGAATGAATCTGGAGAAGAAATATTGTGGGGAGAAGAGGTCACCTTTAGGTTTGTCTGTATTGAATGGGAAGTGACTGTAGATATCCAAGGGAGTATATGTAAGAGAACGTTTGGTTGGTAAGTCTGCAGCTCAAGACAGAGGGCAGGGCTGTAGACCTAGCTTTTGTTGTCTTAGCACATATGTAAGAGTTCACATCATTAGCTCAAATGAAGCTACCTGAAAAGAGCATATGGTGAGAAAGGCAGTGTGCTGAAAAAGTGAGAAAAGAATAAAATCCTCTGGAACACCAACTTTTAAGGAACAGGCAGAGGAGAAGCAAAAATACACTTGTAGGAGATAGTAATAGAATAGTCAGAGGGGGGTAAACCTAGGAGAGAATAATACCATGGAAACCAAGGGTTTACAATTTTAGAAAGGATTGGGTCTCTATCATTCTCAAATGGGACAGAAGGGACCAGTAGAATAAGAATAGGCAATTGACAGTTTTGACACTATGGAGATTGTTGCTTGCCATTTCCAGAGCAGTTTTTGCAGAGTGGAGGCAAGTGTGGGATGGGTAGGAGGTGAAAACTAGCTTTTCGTGGTTGGGAGAAAATGGGAATGGGACGCAAGGATGTGGAGATAGCTAGAATAGAATATTTTTCAGAAACAGCTGAACAGAAAGCAAGCACAGACTTAGAGGTAGGGACCAAGCAAGAAAACATTTTCAGGATAGAATAAAACTGGGCATGTTTATTAGCCAGGAGAAGGAGACTGGAGATGCCAGAGGACTGAAGGGTTGAAAAAAAATTATGTTACTAATTAAGCTAAGGGAAAAATAATGTGGAGCAAGATGCTACATTATTTCTTTTTTCGATGTAGACAGTTTTGGCAGATGTTAAGAGTGCAAAATAGAAACATGTCCAGAGAGATGAGAAAGGAGATGAGGCATGGCTCCCTCCTCCAAGCGAGGACCCTGAAACCAGGCCAGCAGAGTGGGAACACTTGACTGCAGCCACTTTGACCCCCCTCAGGAGGGCTCCTGACAACATGGGGCAAGGGGCGGGGGCTGGGGGTGGAGAAGGAACAGCCCACAAGGGGCATGGGCTGTGCCCCATCCTGGAGCCACTTGGTCCCTGTCCAGCACACACCTTGACAGCTCAGCGGGCAGAGGTGTTAGGGGGCTGTGAGTTGGATACCAGTAAGTAACTATGAAGTGTATCTATGTATGGTGTACTGTCTAATTAACTTCTAAATTTGTTAAGTCATTGATATCTGCCCCAAGTCAATGTCTTTGATCTCCTACCATTGTGAAAGCATTTCCTTTCCTTTACCTTTTTTCTTACCTGTAGTATTTTTCAGACGACAGTATTGTTGGTATAATGATGGCAGGAACAACTAAAATCCCCAAGTAGTTCATTATAAACTATCTTTAAACTACTTTTAACCCTTTGGATCTGCCTAATATTTTAGTGAAATTCAAAATACAGTGTCATTGACTGACTTAAGTTTTACCTCTATTCCCTTTCCAACTTACTCCTGGGAAAAATACTAATGAGAAAAAAAAAATTCTAACATTTCCTCCAAGAAAAAAAAGATTGAACAAAACACACTCTACCTTCCCCAACTCCAGCCTAGTGATTAACATGGCCTATGCAGTAGGAAAATTAAAGTTTTTATGATCAGGACCTTTCTGCCACTTAAGAAGTTGTAACCACTACCTTCTGGTTTTGGAGATTCCAAACTGGTCCTTCTCAGTGGAGCTCAGTCACACCATGTCAGCAGGGTGTGAGAGCAGAGACAGGACTCGGAAAGAGACGCAGCATGGGATGTTTATACAGAATGAGTTAAGGAAATGTAACCGTGTGCCATCTGGCCACAAAATAATTTACAGTCTCAACACAAATTCCTGATATTGCACCTTGGTTTCCTTGAGATGTGAAGTCACATATAATAGTTAATTATTTTTTGAAGCATTTGTCATTAACAGCCTTACTCAGCTATGCATGTTGTGATCAAAGCTCTAAGGATATCTGTAGACTTGTAGCAGCGAACATCTCTCTTTTTTTTTGTTTGAGCAGAGAAAAAGAACACTGTAGCTCAGCCTGACATCCTGAATGTTTCACATCTCCTTCATTTGGTGCTTCTGAATGGAAAAATCAATGACAAATAATACATGCATTCTTGCCACTGGGAAACAGTTAACAGAGTTCCTCTTGTTTATACATGGACTGCTCAGAATTAACATTTTAAACTGGGGAAAGATAAAAATCTCAAGTAGTATTTGCATAGAGCAAAACTCCTGAGAGCAAGAGAGGCCCCCCCCAAAAAAAACCAGAAAACCCAAAACCACCTTGAAAATATTCTGCAGTGTTGTAAAGAGAAGGAGGGATTAAAAATAAGTTTTTGTGAAAAAAAATAGGTTAACCAGGTTCTTGTATCAGACAAATGGAATGGAATCAGGCAGTAGGGTATGACTCTAGCTTCAGGCACTTATTAGCCCTGTGACAGTGGACAAATGATACAGGTGTAGAAGCCTCAGTCTACCCATCTGCAAATGGGTTGCTGTGAGTTTTAAATGAAATGTGAAGTGATAAGCATGATGCTTGGCATGTAGGAGATGCTTAGTAAGTGTCAGTCATCATAATTAAAAAGGGGTCCTTATGGGATATATGAAATTGAAAAGTGGGTCTGATGTATATACCAAAGACTGTGTATGTTAGAAACAAGCTGAACTGTGGATGGGCTGACAGAATGTGTGTTCTGAGTGAGGGGAACTAATAGTGGCACACTAATAAGGAGCAAGCATGCTCCCCTCTCTTTAGCAAGTGATACACCTGTTCAGGTTAGCTCAGGGAGTTAAGAACAATGGCTACGTGGAAAGTTTGCTAATTACACATATTCCCAGACTGCCTAACATCTCTTTCACTACAACTTCAGTATCACTGAATTAGACCTGGGATAGCACCCTGAAATCTTTACCTTCGAAGTGATCCTCTGTGGGTGTGATCCCTTAGTTCACATACCTCTGGGTTAGGGAATGAGGTGTAGAAGGACAAAGCTAGTTCAGAAAATCTCTATGTGGTGATGATGTAAAAATATCTGGGTGGGGGGGCTCTTGAAGTTCTCTGAAAAATCTGAAATAAAGGCTATGGAACCTTTGTGAAAATGTAGTCTGGGAGCGCCTGAGTGGCTCAGTCAGTTAAGCATCCGACTTCGGCTCAGGTCACAATCTCACGGTCCATGGGTTCGAGCCCTGCATTGGACTCTGTGCTGACAGCTCAGAGCCTGGAGCCTTCTTCAGATTCTGTGTCTCCCTCTCTCTCTGCCCCTTCCCTGCTCATGCTCATGCTCTGTCTCAAAAATAAATAAACATTTAAAAAAAGTAGTCTGTACTTACAAAAATTTAAATACATTTCAAAGTATTCACTTACCTCTGAAGCTCAACCACACCAGGCTAAAGAAAGCCCACTGTAAGTAATTATTTATGGAAACAGAACTCTTTGTGGCGCAGATAACAACTAGTCAAATAAAAGGATTCTTTCCACTAGTTCCTAGTGGGTTATGACAGTGAGTGCTAGCTCTTCATCAGAAGCTTGTGTCCTTCCTGTTACAGTGTAAAACTGTTGCTGGGAAACAACCACATTTGTCCCAGCTTCCTTTACATCTAGGTGTGGCCATGCCAGGGAAACATGAGCAGGGCTGCCGTGTGTCACTTAGAGGAAGAGAGGGCCAAGAGTGAGACCCGCCTTCTCCATCCTGTCTTTTTCTCACCTGCTGCCTGGATGAACACCCCTCGGGTAACCTTGGAAACCACATGTTGAAAATAGAAGAGCAGCAAATTGGATGGAGGTTGGGTCTTCAAACACTGCTCACAGGAGTGCTGGCAGCTTATCAGGAACACCCATTTTGTTTTTATATGCAGGAGGGATAGATATAGGTGTTAAGCTGCTGAGATTTCAGGGTTTCTGCTTTTAGAGCCGCTGGTGTTCTCTTAACTAACCATGGTCAGGTTTTGGAACTGCTGTGGAGGATGTAGCCCTGGACCGCTACTTGAGAAATAAGTAACAAGTGTAGAGTCTTTGGCAGTTCTGCAGATTCAATTTCCCTTCTTGTGGGCAGTGAGTTTCCTAGATGGAATACGGTGAAGTAAGCAATGAATGAGGTGAATGGTGGAGCCAGGTCAGTTATTTATTCCTCTGACTCCTCTTGTGTAGCGTAAGCCATGTTTTCCACTCCCTGTGTTTCACTCCGGCGGGATGGTAACACCAGTCTCAGGCCTAATGGTGAGGGACTGGGAGGTCCCGTTTTGCTTCAGGTGCCAGCACACTGTCTGCATTGTAGCTTTCCTGTTTAGAAAATGGGGGCGATGCTCTTTCTTCCTGTTTGTTAGGTGTGTGTTTTAAGGGCTGAAAGAAACAGGTGTTTTTTTTTTTAAATTTATTTTGAGAGAGAGTGTGTATGAATGAGTGGAGGAGGGCAGTGATAGAGGGAGAGAGGGAGAATCCCAGGCGGTCTCTGTGTGGTCAGTGCACAGAGCCCCATGTGAGGCTCAAACCCATGAAACCGTGAGATCATGACCTGAGCCGAAATCAAGAGTTGGATACCGACCAGACTGAGGCACCCAAGCACCCTTGAAAGAAAGGTTTAATGACACTGTGGCAGAGACTTCTAGATGTTCCTCAAATCCCTGTTCTTTTCTTGATGGACAAACAGCTAGGCTCATTTCCTAGCTTTGGCGAAAGTTCAGTATAGCTATGTGACTAGGTTCTTTAGTTCATTTTAGTATGTGCGTAGAGTGATACATGCCACATTTTTCTGGCCTTGAAAAATCTTCCAAGTGTGGTCATCCATGCTGTTTTTTCCTTTTTGGCTGGCTGGGAGGGAGATGGCCACAAGAGTCTTAGAAGCTACATATTGAAGATGGCAAAGTGTCTGTCACGTTACTTCCCTTGAAGGACTATGACGATCTGAATCCCACTAATCTGATCACCTGTCCAGCAAGAAGTAAAGTCCTATGGAGTTTGAAGCAATATACATTGTGACAGTAGATTAACCAATATAACCAGTAACTAAACTTTGGACCAAACACTCCTCCTAAAGATCCTTAAAAAGTCTATAAATAAATAAATATAAATATACATATATGTGTATATATGTAGTGGACATATATTTTATATATAATATATTTACAGATACGATACACACAATTACATACACTCATATATAAAAGGAGAACATTGACTGGGGTGCCTGGGTGGCTTAGTCGGTTAAGCATCCGACTTTCGCTTAGGTCATGATCTCGCAGTTCGTGGGTTTGAGCCCCGCGTCGGGTTCTGTGCTGACTGCCAACTCAGAGCCTGGAGCCAATTTCACAGTCTGTGACTCCCTCTCTCTCTGACCCTCCCCTGCTCACGCTGTCTCTCTCTCTCTCCTAGAAATAAATAAAAAACATTAAAAAATTTCTTAAAAAGGAGAACATTGACAATATTTAATAAATAATTAAATTTAATACCTGGAATATAATAGTAAGAACAATTGGTGAGATACGTGATGTGAGGGCCAAGCTGTTTGACATTGGGAAATCCGTACTTATCTTAGATAGGACCCCATTCGTTAATGGCAAGTGAAGGGATAGCTTTTGAGACAGCAGTGGTTTTCATATTTTTCTTTTTTTGGCAGTGAATTGTTCAAATTAAAATTTGGTGGGATTATGTTCTGAGAGGCTTTTTTGAAAGGAGGGCGTGGGGCTGACTCCCATCAGATTAGATTAAGTAAGACTGTAGAAACTTCCTAGAGGACGACTCACAACAGAGTCTGGAAATATCTTCAGTTGCATGAGCTCTGAAGCTGCTTTTGGATGTAACATGTTCTCATCCTCCTGGAAAAACACAAGTTTTTCCATTTTTTGTTTCAAGCTGTGCTTAGTTGACAAATAACACGAAGTTCTGCTTCCACTTTCCTTTTTGATTAATAGTAACCTAACTAGGCTGAAGTGATGGGAATCCACTGATATTTTATCTTCCTTTCCGAGGGACCTGCATTTGAAAACAAGTTCCCAGGAGTCTGACCAAATTGCAGTTTAGGATCTGTGTCAACACGTTTGTAATTGCTTTTGTAGAAGAATCTTTGATATCTGCTATTAATGATAGAACTATTGTTACTGTCCCTTTGAGCTTTGAGTTGATTTTATTCCTAACTCCGAGTATGTGCATTTGTACTGTGTGTGTATATGTATGTGTTAAATGACCAATATTTATAGCAATGATCAATGACACATTTGATTATGATCCTCTTTTACCTCTGTGGTGAGATATATCCATTTGTTAGCTTATAGTTTTAAACTTTATTCTGAAGTATTATTAAATGAAAATGTTTACTGATTGTATTGGTCAGTGTCCCTGCAGGAAACAGTTGGGATACTTAAACAGAGTAATAAATAAGGGTGGGGTTTGTGGAGCAAGGTAGAACACAGTTTAAATACCTGAGAGCTGGTAACAGTGGGATGCCATCATTGTCTCAGGCCAGAAGACCAAAATGAGGGGGTTGTTACCAGACCTTACAGACAGAAAGGGATTTGGAGAGATCTTCCTGAAAAGAGCTGTTAGCTGTGGTTGAGGGATGATATTGCTGGCCCATAGATACCTTGCATGAAGGAAACAGGGAGATGAGCAAACCAATTTTGCTCTGCTCCTTCCTTTCCATCTGCTGGGAATTCCCTGTCATCAACCTCCAATGAATGGAAGGCAGAGGGTGAAGGAGTCCATTTATACAATCCATACATGTCAGCCTAAGGCACCAAGAGTGTTAAAGAAAACAATAGAGGCTTGATTGGGAAGGGCAAACAAAATATCTAGCCAGGGGACCATGGGTCTTTGTTATGAAATGTCAGAGTATTTGTAACAATTAGAGTGATTAGTTTTCATGATTAAGGCTCTCATCATTTACTTTAAAGATGCTGTAACAGGCGTGAGACCATTCTTAATTGTAAAAATATAGTGGGTCCAATTCTCCTCTGTCCAGTATGATAGCAAACAGTTACATGCAGCTACTTAAATTAAGCCTAGTTGAAATTAAATAAAATTATAAACTCAGTTTCTCAGTTGTCCTAGCCCCATGTCAAGTGCTGGTTAGCTTCATGTAGCTAGAGACTGTTGAATCAGACCCCAAAGATGCAGGACATTTCCACCATCACAGAAAGTTTTGTTGGCTTGTGCTCCTCTAGTTGCTTCATTGTTACATTGCCCAATTTCATTTTGATTCAAAATGAAAGTAGAAGGACTTTAGGGATTATTCATTTTTCCTGAAATCCTGGACAAAAGTATATTAGTATCAGGAATGAAAGTATCTTGGGGTACCTGGGTGGCTATGTCAGGTAAGCCCCCAACTCTTGGTTTCAGGCAAGGTCATGATCTCATGGTTGGTGAGTTTGAGCCCCATATTGGGCTCTGCGCTGACAGCAGGGAGCCTGCTTGGGATTTTCTGTCTCCCTCTCTCTCTGCCTCTCCCTTGTTCCCTTTCTACCCTTCTCTCCCAAAATAAAAAGACAACCATAAGAAAAATGAAATCAAAGTATCTTATTGTGATTGAATTGAACTTATCCGTGTACATGCAAAAAGAAAAAATCATCTCTGACCGACTCAATCAAAGATGAAATATATTGGAAGGATCTGGTGGATCCAGGAAAGCAGAAAAGCCAGGAGTTAAGGAAGTGAGGTCTCTAAGACAGTCTCCTTACATGCTGATTGAAACCCCAGTCTCTTCTTTTTTTATTGCTCATAGAGAGGAGCTAGTTGACCACCAGATGCCTGCACCTTGATTGGGAGAATACAGGCCCCTTGATATATGGGTTCAATAAGACTGCATGTAATGAAGAAAGGACCATTTTCTAGAGGAAATTTAGTTTGCTAGTACCAAGAAAAGGAGAAATGGAGGAAAGTGCTCCCAACCCTTGAAGCTGTTCAGTACAGTCCATCCTTTGGCTACTTAGCATGCATGTATATCCTTCCTATATATATATGTAACATGTGTTCTAAATGGTAGTGATACTACCCTCAAAGGGGCAGAATTGGTTTGTGGTAGGCTGATTACTTGTGGTAGGCTTTTGGCTCCCCCAGAGAGGTTCATGTTCTGTTCCCAAGCATATGTGACTATGTTATCTTATCTGGTACAAAGGGAGTTTGCAGACACGACTTTGAAAGGAGGAGATTATCCTACATTATGTGAGTGGGCTCAGTGTAATTCCAGGGTCCTTGTAAGAGGGAGGCAAAACACTCAGTCGGACATGGGGTGACGCAAGCAAGAGATCTGAGGAAATTACCCTGCTGGTTTTGAAGGGGAGGAAGGAGCCAGGAGCCAAGGAATACCGGCAGCCTCTAGAATCTGGAAAAGACAAGGAAATGGATTTTTCCCCAGAGCTTTCAGAAGGAACAGGACCTACCAACGCCTTTCTTGTCACCTAGTAGAACTGATTTTGGACTTTTGAGCTCCAGAACTATAAGAGAAAAAAATCTGTCCTTTTTAAGCTGCTAAAATTGTGGTAGTTTGTGCAAGAGTAGGAACCAAATACAATATTTGGTGGTTTGTGGCTCTCTAATGCTCAGCCCTACATGACAAAATCTTATTCCTTACTATTTAATTACTCTCATTAGTGAGAATTTAAATTTAAATACTAATAAAGGGAGTACTAATAAAAGATTGAGAAACACTAATAATAGCCTTTCAAACATGCTCCTACCTCTTGCATTATTTTCACTCGTTTCCCAGAGGGAGACAGCCTGAAGTTGTGGCCAATTCCTGCATCTCAATCTGTGTGTGAGATACCTGGTGTGGTTTCTCTGTGACCCAGCCATCCTGATATTACCCACATAAGTGACTGCATCGCAAATTAATCACTATCACAAAACACCATTTATGGTATTGGTGGAGGACACCAAAGACAAGGGGAATTAGTAAAAGAGAAATGACCCAATAATGAAGGGAATATGAGTGACGGTTAGAATTTTTCATTCTTGCTCTTATGATTTCTTCTGCAATACCCATTACAATTCTGTTTGCCTGTGGTGGGGATTGTTTGCCTGCTGATAGGTTCTAAACATACTTTCTTTAAATGCCTGAAACCCTGGCCATTGATTTTTCATTAATTTCTGTTACCAGTTTTATCAAGGCATAAACAAAAACAAGTAGAACAACAGCAACAACACACAGAAATTAAGAATTCTGCTTAATGTACGTGAGTTCAGAAATATTCATATACCCTTAAAACCATCATCACAATCAAGGCAGTAAACGTCCATCATGACTTCAAAAGTTACTGTGTGTGCCCCACCCATGCCTGTGTGTGTGTGTGTGTGTGTGTATGTGTGTGTGTGTGTGTGTGTGTGTGTGGTAAGTAGGAAGCCTTAGTGTAAGATTTATCCTCTTAATACATTTTTAAGTGCACAATACCCTGTTGTTAACTGTAGGCGCTAGTTGTCCAGTATCTCTAGAATGTATTTATCTTGCATAACTGAAACTCTATGCCTGTTGAACAGTAACATCCCATTTTCCCCTTCCTCATCTCCTGGTACCCACCATTCTTTTCTCTGCTTGCATGAATTTGGCTTTTTTTTTTTTTTTAATTTTTTATTTATTTCTAGGAGAGAGAGAAAGACAGCATGAGCAGGGGTAGGTCAGAGAGAGAGGGAGTCACAGACTGAAACAAGCTCCAGGCTCTGAGCTGGCAGTCAGCACAGAGCCCGACGCGGGGCTCGAACCCACGAACCGTGAGATCATGACCCAAGCGAAAGTCGGATGCTCAACCGACTAAGCCACCCAGGCGCCCCTGAATTTGGCTTTAAATACCTGTTAGAAGTGGAATCATACAATATTTTTCCATCTGAAACTGGGTTATTTCATGTAATATAATGTCCTCAAGTTCATCTATATCATTGTCAAATGGTAGGATTTCTTTTCAAAGGTTGAATGAGATTACATTGTAGGTATTTACAGGTATCCCCCACTTTTTGAAAGTTTGCTTTACAACACTTTGCTTATATGAAAATCTTTCATTAGTACCTGTTTTGATCAATGGAAAGAAATCTGAAGAGGATTTCCACTTTTAGGAAAAAAGGTGCAGCGAGCCATTATAAGGCAGCACACACCCTGAACAGAGTGGCCCCGCCAAGTTCCTTCTCCAAGAACTACACTCAGCATCTCAGCATCAAGCTGCCATAGCTTTGAAATGTGTCTGTTAGCATCTGTGTTTTATCTTGATTTATTCTGTGTATCCATTAGCAAAATATGACCCAAGGTATCAGAAAACCGAAGAGAGATTATTTTGGGGGTCTGGGAATGGCCAATTCTTTTTTTCTGTATGAATTAATGGTAATTATTTCTTTGATTTATGAAAGATTTTGTAGAAATGTTCTCTTTATAACAAGGGAAAACTGTGCCATTTTTTTTTTTATTCATTCATCTGTCAATGGACATTTGATTTGTTTCCATATCCTGGTTTTTGTGCAGAATGCTCCACTGAACATGGGAGGGAAGATTTCTCTTCAAGATTTTCCTTTAATTTTACCCGGAAGTGGGATTACTGGATCATATAGTAATTCTATTTTTAATTTCTTGAGAAACAGCCACACTGTTTTCTGTAGCAGCTATACCACACTGCATGCCCACCAAAGGTGTACAAGAGTTCCATACTTCCACATCCTTGACAATACTTTTCCTTTTGTTGTTGTTACTGATAATAGCCATCCTAACAGATGTGAGGAGATGTTGTGGGTTTTACCTGCATTTCTCTAATCATTAGTGATGTTGAGCACCTTTTCTATACCTGGTAGCCATTTATATGCCTTGAGAGAAAAAGAGAGACAAAGAGTGAGATTAAGCAGGGGCGGGGCAGAGAGAGAGGGTGAGAAAGAATCCCAAGCAGGCTCCGTGCTGAGTTCATGGAGCCCAACATGGGGGTCAATCTCACAAATCTTGAGATCGTGACCTGAGCCGAAATCAAGAGTTAGATGCTCAACTGAATGAGCTACCCAGGCACCCTTCTTTATTTTTATTAAAGTTATTTATTTATTCATTCATTCATTCATTTATTTATTTATTTATTTATTTATTTATTTATTTATTTATTTATTTATAGAGAAAGAGAATCCTATATCCCAGGCAGGCTTTGCAGTGTCAGCATGGAGCCGGTTGGGGGCCTAATCTCATGTATGAACCATGAGATCAAAACTGGAGACTAAATTAAGAATCAGATGCTCAACTGACTGAGCCACCCAGGTGCCCCTATATGCCTCCTTTGGAGAAATTTTTATTCAAGTCCATTGTCCATTTAAAAAGTCAAGTTATTAATTTCATCACTAAGCGTGATTGTAAAAGAATGTGTTCCAGGGAATTACCTTGGTTCCAGCCATTCTCCCTGAACCCGTTTAATAGTAATAACCACTTTAGGATCTTGGTCAACAAAATCTTTTACCTATTTTTCCAATGGCAGAGGATCTCAGCATGGTCTAGCAGCAGTCTGAATTTCCATTTCAGTGCATGGTTATTGGTGCTCTGTTGTAGAAATTCCTTCCTTGTACAGGACTCTGCTCCTTTGTATGGTAAAAACCTCTAAACAACTCTGATATTTGGGGGGCTAGGAGACAAAATACTTTGTGTGTGGATCAATGTATGTGTGTGACTGGGAGGAAACTGAACAAAGTTTGACTTTTAAAAGGCAATGACATTTTTTTTTAAGCACAGAAGTGATATGATCAGCTTTGTGTTTAGAAAATAAGGCTGCATTTAATTTACTGTCTGAATTATTCTTTAATTAGTTGATGATCAATATACCTCAACATAAGATTTGCAGTTATTTTGCCAGTTCCCTGGAGCTGCTACCAACTTGAACCACCAGAAATTAAAATTTCCTCTTGAGGATTATTTTTTTCAGATCACATAGGTAGTGTGAACTCAGATTGCAAATGTGGTTTAGGAATGGCTCATGGTTATGAATTACTAGGGTAAATATATGTGTTTTTTTCCTTTAAGAGAGCTTAGTTGGCATAGATGAGTTTCTTTTCTGTTCTATGCAGTGTGGTTTATGTCCCATATACCCTTACACAGGGGAGTGGCCAGGACCACTTATTAAATTAGTCAGCCTTGTGGAGCCCTGGGCTTTATCTCACATCCCCTACCTCCTAAGCAGGTGTCAAAGTGGAAGCTCAAGGTCTCCCAACTTCAGTAAAAATCTTCAGGTCAAAACTAGACCTTGGCATTCTTTTATCTCCTAGAACTTCCAGGTTATCTTATTTTTGAGGCTCAAAACCTTTATTACTTTTGTGTTAGCTCAGTGATGCATTTAAAAAATACTTTAAAAAAATTATCTGATACTTTGTTTTGTTCGAAAGTTTGTTTGCGGTATCTAATCTGCCATACTGACAAATCCTTAGGGTAAGAAATCCTTATATGTTTATTTCAAAAGTAAAAAAACACAGACTCAAAGTTAGCATGACTTTCCTAAGATCACAGAGCCCTTTTGACAACCACATATCCTGTGTTGGATACTAATTGTAAGACAAGGCCAAAGACAGCTTTTTTGACAATGCCTGGCACCTTGCTTTTACCTGGATACTTACTAGAGATCAACATTTGAATCAAATGTGATTTGAGTATATGAAATAGAACCTATAAAGATATGCCAAGACAGAAGGAGGATTTGGTAGATTTTACAGAACTCAAAGGTAAGATGTGCAGTCTGACCTCAGGAAGGGTTGGCATTCAATGTGAAAAATCATATAAGTGCAAGGCAGGTCACTCTGTCTTTCCTGTCCTCAGGGTCTCCATCTCTCCAGGTCTCTTGTGTCTCCTTCATTCTTCCACTTTTTTTTTTGTTAATTGACTCTCTTTACATGATTTTGCATTAGGTGAAAATATGACCATTTTAGTATTTAGAAAATAATCTCATAGCTAAAATATTCAACAGAGACAGACTGAGCTCTCTTAAAGTCCAATAAAATGATGGATGTGAGAAAATATAATTGGCTCACCTTAGGCTTCTTCTTCTAATCAGCTTTGGCCAGAGTAACACTTGGGATATGACAGTAGATTTTATGAAAATGTGGTATGGACATATTATTTAAAAAGAGAGAATAGGGAGGAAATTATTAAAAGAATAAATACCCATTTCTAGTATCACTAGGAATATATATGTGTGTGTATGTGTATATACATACATATATATGTATATATCAAGATATATATATATGTATATATATATCTTTACTATGCCATGAATTACTATGGAATGATGGGGAACAACAATAACTTGGATCCTTAAAATAATGCAATGGCTTTTTTATCTTTTGTTAAGCAAAAGTAAATTTATAAAAAAGTCTTTGTCTTCATATTAACCTTATGCTCATGTAATTTGCTTAGAAGGGTGACATTGACTTCCTTTTCAAGGTGACTATGAGTTATTAAATGTGTTTTAATGCTTTGTTCCAACCAGTGAATGCCAAATATTGTTGTGCCCAATTCGCAAGTCCCCAGAGACCACCAAGGAGCTGACACCAATTCAAGTACAAAAGGGTCTTTATTAGAAACTCAAGCAAGGGCTCACCCGCCTACCCATGTAGTGGCAGAAGGTGAAGCCATAAACAATAGTGAGTAGGATTTTTATGGGGTCAGGAACGGGGGTGTTACAGTACACACATTGTACATATAGCATCATGACATAAGCACCAATTACAATTGTACAGCACCCATGGTAACAGTTTTGATCATTCAGTATCTGTGAGGTGTCCATTACTTTTGGTGGGACCCAATCATGACTTTTGAGAATCCTTTGAAAATGACCAATTATGAGGTGAGTTCGAAGGGCCCATGTGGGGTTCAGGCAAGCCGTGAAAAATTGGCTAGTTTGTACAGAATAACTGTCTACAGTTCCCAGCTTTGACTCAGACCACAGGAATGTTTTTTGATTAGCTGATCTGAGGGCGGTCCAAGGATGGCTTTAGCCTTGAGCAATATGAGGCTTTTCCTGGAACTGGGGCTACGTGCAGCCCGAGGTTCCTCTTAATGGAGGCCTTAATTTCAAAATGACGTTACTTAGGCTCTTCAATATAAGTTGTAAAAAAAAATGACCTTTTTGAACCTGACTCCTTGTAGAGGGTAGTTGCCAAAAAGAAGCCACCTTATAGATAGCTTTAGTGAATGGGACAACTCATCATGAATAGGACAAAACATACTTGAAATTGCTACCAATTGTAGGCTTATTTCAGATGCTTTATTCAACTAAGAGTCTATAGATCAATTCTTTCCTTGGTTTATTTCATTTCTTGCAGTCACCTTTTCAGAAATTTAGGTCCTTTTGGATACTGGGTACAAGAAAAGAAGGTAAATGCAAGTTTGTGTATGTGTGTGGGCGGGTAGTTATTTTGAACAATTAAAGGAAGTCTCTTCTAAGGATTACAAAACTAAATTGTCAGGAGATTATTTGAGCATACATTTTTTTACATTTTTTAACCATTGATTTTTTAAAAGAACACAAAGTTATATATTTGGAAGCTCTTTAGGGATACAGAATCATTCCTAGAGAAGCACTATGGGAGTGATTGAAAATGTAAGGGCAATAATAAATCTAAACATGGTTTGAGAAGGGAGAAGAAAAATTAGGGCGGGTCATTCTGTTTCTAGCTTCAAAGAGAATGACAAGACCCGAGTAAGGGATTGGAAAAGAAATACATAGAGCAATTTGAATATGTTGCAGTTTTTGTTGGGAAGATATTCTGTCTACCCTCTTAATAATGCCCAAGCTCCCAGTACTTACAATTTTGTATTTGTCAAAGAAATTAACTGTGAAGGTCCTTGAACCTCATTGTGATAACCATCAAAATATACAGTAAACTCATTTAAATTGAGCTACAGATGAGGTTCTTCCCTATAACTTTTTTGTGATATTATGTAATATGACTCCACTAAATAAACGAGATAATTTACATCTTGAGAAATAGCTGTTTTTGTCTTGTTCTCCGAGTATATTATTTTTTATTTTTAAAATTTTTAAATGTTTTATTTTTTTATGTTTTTTATTTATTTCTGAGAGAGAGAGAGAAGCAGCGTGAGCATGGGAGGATCAAAGACAGAGGGAAACAAAGAATCTGAAGCAGGCTCCAGGCTCTGAGCTGTCAGCACAGAGCCTGACGCGGAGCTCGAACCCATGAACAGTGAGATCATGACCTGAGCCAAAGTCTGATGCTTAAATGACTGAGCCATCCAGGCGCCCTTCAAGTATAATTTTAGTAGATAATTAATGAGTATCTTTTTGAGAATTTACAAACTTTATAAAGAAATAGATTAGATATCATGATGATTGTCAGGTGGCACTCAACATTTTGTACACCTAAACCTAATGTTAACTAACTAGAATTAAAATAAAAATTTTTAAAAAGAAATGTGATAGAAATATACTAAGTTTTGGGGTGCCTGGATGGCTCAATTGGTAAACACCTGACTCTTGATTTAGGCTCAGGTTGTGATCTCACGGTTCCTGCAGTTGAGCCCCATCCCATATTGGGTTCTATGCTGACAGCACGAATCCTGCTTGGGATATTCTCTCTCTCTCTCTCTCTCTCTCTCTCTCAAGATAAATAAACTTAAAAAAAAGAAGAAATGTACTAAGTTTCTAGGAAGTCAGGGACTATAATAGTCATCAGCATAGAAAACATTTTAACTAATGCAAAGTCTGTTACAGTGTATGTGCTCAATTATTGTTTGTTGGATGAGTGGACAAGGTGCATGTTCTGTGGGCTACAAAGACAGTAAATGACATGATATAGTGTTTCGGGCTTTTCATTTTATTTTGCAGGCTATAAGCAGGTGAATAAAATAAAAATAAATGTGATGTCAAATTGACTTGTAATTCAGGCTTGGAAATCTAGAAGTTTCTGGTTCATAAAATTATGGTTAAGGTTGAATCTACATAATCTACATTAACTGCTAGTTTGTACCTGAAAACTTGTTCAGGGCTTGCTGACATTAAAGAGAGCAAGAATTATGAACTGCAGCCTTCCTGGACACATAATTTATCTCTTTTTCTATGGCATTTACCTTGAATAGTGATGAGTATATTAAAAATGTCATAAATAATAAGTCATGTAAGCCTGCTTTATTTTGGAGTTTTAAAATTAAAACTTAGGGGGCTCCTGGGTGGCTTAGTCGGTTAAGCGTCCGATTTTTGCTTAGGTCATGATCTCGCAGTTCGTGGGTTCGAGCCCCGCGTTGGGCTCTGTGCTGACTGCCAGCTCAGAGCCTGAAGCCTGTTTCAGAGTCTGTGTCTCCCTCTCTCTCTGACCCTCCCCTGCTCACGCTGTCTCTCTCTCTCTCTCCTAGAAATAAATAAAAAAATATTTAAAAAATAAATAAATAAAATTAAAACTTAGGGGGAAAAGGATGTAATAGTGGAATGAATTGGGCTATGAAATAACACTTTTTAGTAAAATTAAAATAAAATTTTAATAAGGATGGAGATTTCTCCATATTTTCTTATATAATTAGAGCTGAAGAAAATGTTAACTGACAATTTATGATATTTTACTCTTGATAATCTGGTAGGTTGAGTCTCTAAAATGTGGGGATATATCCTTTTCTTTGAATTCCCAAGGTCTAACATGAAGTTTGGCACTTCCCTCAAAAGGGAAATGTAACTAACAATAAGTAGTTAATCCCACTGTTAAGTAGCTAATCCCACTGTATTTGGTGGAGAATCCACTCACTAAGACCTTTGAATAGTTTGTGGATGAAAGTATTTTAGACTTCTGTTTCAGAAATCCATCTCAGACTTCTTCCTTTTTACTAATAAGATGTTACAGTGCAATGTTGCTTTAAAAAATGTTTGGGCCATTTGAATGGCAAGAATGTCACCAAAAATACTATATAAAAATTCCATTTTCCACAGGGGCAAAAGGACAAAGTGCTAAAGACAGAGGCTTAAATTCCAGTTTTGAATTGAATGTGTCTTGAAACATGAGGCAATATATCCTTGGTTGACTAACGCAATGTGTAAGATGAAATACCTTTTATAGAATCCATCTTGAAAAGTATAAGCCAATGACAGGCAATCAGTTGTTTTTCAAGAAGAGATAAGGACGTAGTTAAAAGCCTTAATGTTGATGAGAAATGAGCTTGCTGGTGCTTTAGCGGACTGAATGTATGGTTTGTAGGAAACAAGCTTTAAGTTTTCAGGAAAATTGTAAGTGCAATAAGATGTCACTGAAACAATGTATTAGAAAATGTTAAATCTCTGGTTAGAGCAATAGGCTGAATGATCACTTTTTTGGGCTCATCTTTGTCTGCTCCTCTATTAAGTGACACTGTTTTGTACTTCCTACTCTCTCCTGCTTTTATGCTTTAATTCCTGTTAATGTGTTACTTAGCTCTCTGTATCTACCTTTGACCTTTCCCTTGACCTTGAGAATCATAGGTACATACTTCTGGTGGATATCTTCACTTGGAAATCATACATGGCCTGAAATTAATATTATATCTTCTTCATTTCCCTCTAATGTTACCCAAGAGTAGCTTCTCTTCTGGTAGTTTACCATCATTCAGTTGGTCAAGACAGAAAACTAGAAGTTCCCCTAGACAGGGCTGCCGCTTGCTGAGGCAGTTCATTCATGAAAACTAGAAAAAGGTGACTTTTTTTCAAACACATGCAAACTCTACTTGATAAACAAAGATCAGATTGTAGGTCAGTCCCTCTTTTCCCCCTCAGTTCAGGGCATGACATGTATAACTGTGTGGGACATTTCTCATTCTAGATTCTTCCACTTTCCTAACTACATATCTGATCTGTTTTGAAACTTCAAATATTCTGTAATCTGCAACTCTTTTTTCTTTGCTTAATTCTTTTAGATCAAATATTTAATACAGAGAAAAGTATGTATGTTATTGTATGTGTGCTTACTCTAATAATGTAGAGGACACCAGTGAACCTAACACCTTCCCAAGAAGCCAGAACATTATTGGTTTTTTGCCCTCTCCTTTTTGATTCTTACTCTCTCTGCCCTATTCCTGTTCCCAGCAAATATCACTTAAACTGTTGCACACATCAATCCATAATCCACATCACCACACACTTAATCACCACACATTTACTCCCTGGCTAGAAACTCTTCTATAGATTTCCATTCCTTGGAGAAGAGCCTCTAAGTTGCTCACCATGGCAGAAAAGGCTGTTTGAGTTCTATGTCCCCTGAGGTGAAAGCTCCATCTTTTGCCACTTCACAGTTTAGGCAGAACTAATGGCAGTTCTTCAGACAGCAGCTCACACCACTGCTTGCTCTGACACTACTACCCTCTGCCTGGATTGGTCAGTCCTTTCACGTTGTATTGAAATTACCACTTTATGTCAGTCTCCGTTATTAGACTACCAGCTCTTTGAAGACAGCAAACCTATCTAATTTGTTCTTGTTTCTAATCCAATTTCTGGATCATAGCAGACTTTGAATGAATCAAAATGTTGAAGAAAGGACTTTGTTTTAATATCTTTGTAGTTGATGTCAAATCTTCATTCTAAATTCTTGTTGTAGATCAACTGGTCATATAGACATTTGTTCTGGATTCCTTTCAATGTACATTATATATATACATTAAATATATATAGTAAGTGTATATTTAATAAAACATATTAAATAAAACATTAAATATGTATTTAATAAAACATTATATTTAATAAAATTATATATATATATATATATATATATATATATATATATATATATATAGCCATCATGTATAGCCTCTGAGTTACCTTAGGGAAATTTGTTAATGTGAATCAGGGAATTTGACAGTTAAAACAGTCAGATAATAGTGTTGATTTTTCCCCACTTCAATATAATTGACTGAACCCAAAGGACTTACTTGGCATCATACAAACTCATCTTACATGAAAGTTGTCCCAGGGCACTGTTGGGTGAGGTTTTAGAAGTTTCGTTAGCATACATGTATCTTTTCTTTTGGTCCCCTCTTTCATGTCTGGCATCTCCTCCCTCCCTAGGACATAATCTCCCATCATTGCTGTTCAGGATCAGCTGAAGCTCCCATCAACAGTGTGTTACCAGAGCAGCATCATGTGTTAGTTTCCTCTCCACACTCTCTGATGTTTAAACCCTCTTTTCCCAGGGCCAACAATTTTTACTGACTGTCAGGAGGAAAGCGAGGTCATTAAATTGATTCAGTTAGGATATGAATAACTGTTATTTAGTTTAATCTCTGGGCTGTCTCAAGTGTAGCTAGCTTTTCAAAGAGGATTCCTCTTGCCCCAAAGAAATGAAGCTTGAATGATGCATTGTATTTAGTGGGTGGTATATCTTGATATTTTTCTAATTATACCAAATAATGCACATGCATATTCTTTTCCCCACAAATTGGCCTTGCTTGGATGTGAAAATATTCAAATTCATCCTTTCATGAAAGGAGTGATAAGCTTTGTAAGTATTATGCAGTGGCAGAGTCAAACATATGTACAAAGGATTTCAGAATCAGTTTGGTTAGTTATTATCTGTGGATATCAGCAATAAGAGAAAAATTGTAGCCTCTTTGTGCATATTTGAACTTACAAAAAGCAGGTTTCCGTTTTGCCTTCTCTTTCTACTTCCACAGAAATCCCATACTGTGAGAAAGCTTGGTTAGTAATATAGTCTTTTCGGTTTTCTCCAGGTCTAACACATAGCAGGGTGGTAAGAGATGTTTGAAACTTCAGTATATTTTTCAAAGTGACAAATATTTGTTGGAATTACACTATTTTCAACGCAGTGTGCAGTGAATAAGACATGATTCCTGTCCTCACATAGCTTATTAGAGGTCCTCATGTCCAGATAGAAGGCAAGATGTAATGAATGTTATATAGTACAAATAGCCTCCCTAAATTACCAGGAGAAGATTAATTGTGTATGGCAAAGACTGAAAAGATTTTGCCAAATGATGGCATCTGAAGAATAGCTATAATCTTAAAATGTAGAAATATTGGGTAGGATATTCAGAAAAAGGAAGGAGTGGTAAGCAAAATACATAGGCAGGAAGGGAGAGAAGCCTAATGTGGAAGTGTCAGGGTGGAGGAGAGGTTACATGGCCTACTTAACTACTTTAGGTTTTGACTGAGAAACACTCTCAGCTCACAGCAACCTCTTTGTTATTCTTAGAGAAACAACTCAGGCTTGCTCCCTTTTTGCTACTTGACATATCTATAGTTCAATTGTTTCCATTATCAATTGGCTTGATTTTAAGGAAGAACAAAATCTCCTTTGTTCTCAACAAAAAGAGGAATTTGGCAATTTTAAGAACTGTTTAAATATTGCATCTTAAAGCTTTGAATTGTCCAAGGAATTTTAAATTTTCTACAGTGGTAGATTGCATCAACTGCTAATGGGTTTTAACAAGCAATTATTAAGTACCAACTACAAACCAGATACCATCTTTGATGCTGTGAATGAGAAGTCTCTACCCTCAAGGAGCTTTCCTTTCAGCCAGGGAGACAGAAGATAGACAAGTAAACAAACACATAGCTTATGGAGTGATAAATGTTCTGTTTTTGCTATGGCAACAAAGAATAATAAATACATAGTGCCTTAAATAAAGAGCATTTATTTCATGCTCTTAGATCTGGGGTTACTACAGTGGCTTCCATGTATCTGTCATTCCAGGACACAAGTTGAAAAGCAGTGGCTGCCTCAGACAAGATCTTCTCTTGGGGGTTTGGGAGGAGGGGGTATTAGGAGCACAGGAGGGCTGATGAGGCTCCCTAAAGCTCATTGTCACTTCCAACTACATAACAGTGGCCAAAGGAAGTAATGTGGATAAGCATTAGATCAATGGATTGGAGAAGTGCATATCTCTTATAGAGAATACTGTGGGGAAGAGAGACTATTTGCTGAAAATAATCCAATCGACCTCAAAAATAAAAGTAAATGAGTGAAACTTTTTGAGAGTAATGTTTATTGTAAAGAAAATAAAATCCAGTAATAGGATTTTTATCTGGAGATAGAGCAAAAAGCTCCTTTAGACAAGAGGTGACTTTCGATGAAAGTTGAATGACAAGCTAAGAAAGTCATGGATAGAGTTGGAGAAAAGGCAATCTCACATAGGTAACAATAGGTGCAAAGGCCCTATATGGTAGAAATTAGCCTTGCTCAAAGGGTAGGAAGATGGCCAAGGTAACTGAGGCATGGTAAATAATAGTGATTGGAGAAGAGCTCAGCCTGACAGACAGGAGCCAGATCATATTGGAGCTTGTAGGCCAGCTAGGGAGTTTGGGTTTCATTCTTGGTGCAGTGGGAAAGCATTAGACTTTCAAGGCAAAGTAGTGACATAATATAATCTATATTTAAAACAATTTCTCTTGTTCTGTGGATTAGGGACTCTGGGAGTGAAACAGGCAAGGGTAGAAGTGTGGAGACAACTATTGGAGAAGTCCATAGGAGAGATAATGGCAGCCGGCAATAAGGTGATGAGAAGGAAAAGGGGAGAGATCTAAGATGAGATATATTTGGAAGTATAATTAAAGTAGGATTTATTAACTTCTCTCTTGGAAGAGACAGTATGCTTTTGAATAGTCTGAACAAACACACAATGTGGTAGAGGGGAAAAGCACAGGACGTCGGAAGATATTTCTTTATCTAGGCTTTGCTTCTTAGGACATGTTGACTCAGGGCAGCTTAACTATTCTGAACCTTAGTGCCCATAATTCCAAAAAAACAAGCAAATATATTGAATAAATAAATGGATAGGAGAATGACCAAAGTCATGTAATTTTCAGAGGATTAAATATTAAAGAACTTAATATAAAATACGAAGAGTCCCCATGGGTAAGGCTTATATTTCTTTGCCTTAGTATGGTCATTTGTTGGCATTCAAAAAAATGTTCTAGATATAGGTAGTTCCTCAAGTTGCGCATCCTGGAAGATGATACAATGGTGGGAGTAGGGGCTTATAAATTCACCTAAACTCTTACATAAAATATCAGTGTTGTTTCTCCCAGTCTCCAAGTGAGTGCAGTCACTAGAAAATGCAGGAACTGCTGAAGCTTGAAGTTTTTCTAAGCATGGATTTATGATATATGTTCTTGTGAGTCACCCTCTCATGGGCTGACCTATATGTTGCTGCCAGGGATAAGGGATAGTGTACTATAAGCCTTATCAGTTAATATAGCACTTTTGCCTGTAATGTAGTGATTAAGCCATTGTTTTGGCAAAAACACCTTAACATCAAATTGAGCTGTCAGGGATCCGCAGGTAATGTAGCAATTTTTCAGACAGGGTTCTGGCATTTTCTGATAACATCACTGTTTTATATGTAATTAATACTACTATTTGGTGTTTCTGAGACATGAACTTCAACTACCTCATAAGTCCAGGATTGGGGGGAGAGGTGACATTTTCCTAAGTATCCTAATCTGTTCTTTTCTGATTGTCTCCCCTGTTTGAGCTGGTCTTCGAAGACCTATGACTGCTATTACTTATGATAAAAAGCACACACAGATCCCAAGTAAACGTAAAACCATTTCTACTTGTTTCCATACAGATTCAGCTAATTACAGTTATGTATACAGCACTGCAACTTAGAGGGTGTATGTTTAATTGAGTTGCCTTAACATAATTATTGTTTCTATATGCATGTGCCATTCAAGTTCCAGAAGAAAAATAAATAAATCAGTTGGTTCAAGCCCCCAAACCCCATGAAGGGTGAATAGCATAAAGGAAACAAATAAGGAATGTCAAGACAGCTAGTGACTAGCAACAAAGGAAGCCATTCTAGTCCCTGGGCTTGAAGGGAAATAGCATTACTTGAGCCTAGAGACAGTTGGAGCTTTACAAAGAGGATCAACTAATATTAATTGTAGTCCTGGAATAATGTAATTGGTGGAAATGTGGTCCAAAACATAGAGTCTAAGGGGAAAAATATACTTATTTCTCTCTCCTCCCAACCTCGGTTTCCTTCTGGTGATGCCTATTGGCCAAGCCCTATTTAAGTCCGGCCACAAAGAACCTAAGACAATATGGATCATTGGTACAGGCTTCCAGTGACAGATGAGGGAGGAGAAGAGCAAGGAATGAATTTAAGGGACTAAATGAAGAAAAACTGTGCAATTTCTAATTCTCAGCTGCACTATTATTGTACTCTGAAATATGCTTCCAATTATCTGAACGGTTTTAAATTTTTTCTAAACAATGATTTGCCATCTTGTGGGGTAATGTCCAAGAGGCCAACAATAATATTACAATTCTCCACGTTTGGAAATCACTGGGTCATGAGAAATAGTCCAGGCATCCCATTTGGTTTTACCACTGACTATGCTAAACAGGGGGTTGGGAATTTTGAGCTCTGGTTCCACCACAAAATAAGCATGTGACTGAGTTAAGTAATGGTGACTCTGTGGATTTCTGTTTTCTCAGCTATAATATGAGGAAGATTCTTTATTTTTTAACTTGTGAGGATCATTGTAACCACTGCTGAGTCACAGATAACTTCTGGAGTATATATTTAAGAAAGGCTAATCCAGAGCCAATAATCTATATAATAATGAAAGCCACGTATATGTGATTTTAGTTTTAATGCTATTTGATATTATCTATAATGTCAGACTTAAATCAGCACGATTAGTTGAAAGTTGACATAAATACAGATGTCTTTTGTATAGTCTGCTATAACTTTGTGATATGAAATTAAATGCAAATATTTGTTTCTAATGAAAAGATGAAGTATGAGAGGTTGTTGGAACTCTGATACTGCAGAGATGGCTGTATTTATGCTTCTATTACAACATATGCTTGCGAATAAGCATCTGTGGAGGGTCAAAGATAACACTAGTGAAGCCATTAACTGCTTTACATGAGATCTGTTCTCTTAAACTCACACAGCCAGATTTGAGTCTTTGTCTTTTGCTCTTCGTGGGGCTAAGAGTTCTTTTCCTTGGGGCTGTTTTTCCCCCTCTATATTCCTTTCATATTCAACTTCCTTTTTCCTCTTTCAAATTGTATGTTTTTGCCTGATTCTTATGTTTTTGTCCTAAAACCAGACATAATTTGGCATGTAATAGAGGCCAGGAGATTTTTTTTTTTTAAATGTTTTATTTATTTCTAGGAGAGAGAGAGAGAGACAGCGTGAGCGGGGGAGGGTCAGAGAGAGAGGGAGTCACAGACTGAAACAGGCTCCAGGCTCTGAGCCGGCAGTCAGCACAGGGCCTGATGCGGGGCTCGAACCCACGAACCGCGAGATCATGACCTAAGCGAAAGTCGGACGCTCAACCGACTAAGCCACCCAGGCGCCCCAGGCCGGGAGATTTTTTTTTTTTTTTTTTTTTACAAATAGTTTATTGTCAAATTAGTTTCCACATAACACTCAGTGCTCATCCCTACAAGTGTCCTCCTCCATGCCCACCCCTCCTCCCCCCCACATCCACCAGTCCTCAGTTTTTGTCAGCATTCAAGAGTCTCTCATGGTTTGCCTCTCTCCCTTTCCCCCACCATTTCCGCCCTTCTTCTCCCCCTTGGTCCTCTGTTAAGTTCCTCCTAATCCTCCTATACGTGCACACATATGATATTTGTCCTTCTCTGCCTGACTTATTTCGCTCAGCATAACACCCTCAAGGTCCATCCATGTTGCTACACATGGCCAGATTTCATTGTTTCTCATTGCCATGTAGTATTCCATGGTGTAGATAAACCACATCTTCTTGATCCATTTATCTGTTGATGGACACTTAGGCTCTTTCCATGTTTTAGCTGTTGTGGAGAGTGCTGCTATGAACATTGGGGTACATGTGCTCCTATGCATCAACATTTCTGTATCCCTTGGGTAAATTCCTAGCAGTGCTATTGCTGGGTCATAGGGGAGTTCTATTGTTAGTTTCCTGAGGAACCTCCACTGTTTTCCAGAGGGGCTGCACCCATTTACATTCCCACCAACAGTGTAGGAGGGTGCCCGTTTCTCCACATCCTCGCCAGCATCTAGAGTTCTCTGATTGGCTCATTTTAGCCACTCTGACTGGCGTGAGGTGGTATCTCCGTGTGGTTTTGATTTGTATTTCCCTGATGAGGAGCGATGCTGGGCATCGTTTCATGTGTCTGTTGGCCATCTGGATGTCCTCTTTGGAGAAGTGTCTGTTCATATCTTCTGCCCATTTCTTCACTGGGTTGTTTGTTTTTCGGGCGTGTAGTTTGGTGAGTTCCTTGTAGATTCTGGATATCAACCCTTTATCTGATATATCATTTGCAACTATCTTTTCCCATTCCGTTGGTTGCCTATTAATTTTCTGGGTTGTTTCCTTGGCTGTGCAGAAGCTTTTAATCTTTATGAGGTCCCAACAGTTTATTTTCGCTCTTGATTCCCTTGCTTTTGGGGATGTGTCAAGTAAGAAGTTGCTGCGGTGGAGGTCAAGGAGGATGTTTCCTGCTTTCTCCTCTAGGGTGTTGATAGTTTCCTGTCTCACGTTCAGGTCCTTTATCCATTTGAGTTTATTTTTGTGCATGGTGTGAGAAAATGATCTAGTTTCATTCTTCTGCATGTTGCTGTCCAGTTCTCCCAACACCATCTGTTAAAAAAGGCTGTCTTTTTTCCATCGGATATTCTTTCCTGCTTTGTCAAAGATTAGTTGGCTGTATACTTTTGGGTCCACTTCTGAGTTCTCAATTCTGTTCCATTGGTCTATGTGTCTGTTTTGTGCCAATACCATACTGTCTTGATGATGACAGCTTTGTAGTAGAGGCTAAAGTCTGGGATGGTGATCCCTCCCATTTTGGTTTTATTTTTCAGGATTACTTTGTCTATTCGGGGTCTTTTGTGGTTCCATACAAATTTGAGGATAGTTTGTTCTAGTTTTAAGAAGTATGCTGGTGCAATTTTGATTGGAATTGCATTGAATGTGTAGAGTGCCTTAGGTAGTAATGACATCTTAACTATATTTATTCTTCCTATCCATGAGCATGGAATGTTTTTCCACTTCTTTGTGTCTTCTTCAATTTCCTTCCTAAGTTTTCTATAGTTTTCATCATACAGATCTCTTGTATCCTTGGTTAGGTTTATTCCGAGGTATTTTATGTTTTTTTGTGCAATTGTGAATGGGATCAGTTTCTTGATTTCTCTTTCTGTTGCTTCATTGTTGGTGTATAGAAATGCAACCGATTTCTGTGCGTTGATTTTGTACCCTGCAACTTGGCTGAATTCTTGGATCAGTTCTAGTAGGCTTCTGGTGGAGTCTGTCTGGTTTTCTATGTAGAGTATCATGTCATCTGCGAAGAGGGAAAGTTCGACTTCCTCTTTGCCAATTCTGATGGCTTTGATTTCCTTTTGTTGTCTGATGGCTGATGCTAGGACTTCCAGCACTATGTTAAACAACAGTGGTGAGAATGGACATCCCTGTCGTGTTCCTGATCTCAGGGGGAAAGCTCTCAGTTTTTCCCCGTTGAGGATGATGTTCGCTGAAGGCTTCTCATAGATGGCTTTGATGATGTTTAAGTAGGTTCCTTCTATCCCAACTTTCTCGAGAGTCTTTATTAAGAAGGGATGCTGTATTTTGTCAAATGTTTTTTCTGCATCTATTGACAGGATCATATGGTTTTTATCTTTTCTTTTATTGATATGATGTATCACATTGATTGATTTGCGAATATTGAACCAGCCCTGTAACCCAGGAATGAATCCCACTTGATCTTGGTGGATGATTCTTTTTATGTGCTGCTGGATTCAATTTGCAAGGATCTTGTTGAGAATTTTTGCATCCGTATTCATCAAGGATATTCAGGCTGGGAGATTTTTAAGAGCTGCCAGATTACAGTGAAAGAAAGTAAGAGGGATCAAAGTGTTTGTTGATCAAGAAAGCTGAAAGTTATAGGAGGTTCCTATTAACAGAGAAATTGTCTTTAATATAAAAAAGGCATATCTGGTAAATATCCTTTTTTCCACAGTTGTAGGGAATAAAGTATATATTAATCACATGATATAATGAGTCAGGGTTAGATGGCCTTCTTTCTATTCCCCACAAACCATTTCTGTAATGTCTCAGGAGATAGCATCAAAATGCCCAAAGTACAGTCATAGGAGTCACTTTCTCTAAACCTTCACACCTGGTCACCCACTGCATTTGGCAGAATTCTGTTGATTGCATTTCCTAAATTATCTCCTGATGTATTCTCCATTCATTGGCTTGTTCATTCATTCAAGAATTAAGTGTCAGGCACTGTGCTAGGTTCTGGAGATTCAGAGGTGAAAAAAATCTTTATGGTCTTAACTTCACAGTGCTGATAATGTAGTGAGATTACATTATAAAAGGGACTATGGAGAGCTCCTTCACCACTTTTGCCATATGAAGACACAGGAAAAAAAAAAAAAAGGCTGTCTGCAAACCAGGAAATAGATTTTCACCAAACACTGAATCTACTAACAATTAACCTTAGAGATCCCATCCTCTAGAGCTGTGAGAAGTACATTTCTGTTGTTTATAAACCCCCTAATTTATGGTAGTCTTTTATACCAGGGTGAATGAACTAAGACAAGAAGGGTTAAGAAGTAGTAGACATAGGCAGGGTTAGGAGTTTGCATTTTATTTAAATTGCAGAGTGAAGTCCCAATTGAAAATTGGAGAGTAACATGGTCAGGCTCACCTTTCAAGAAGATACCTCTGACTGTTTAGTAGAGAATGGATTGGAGAGCATCAGGCATGGGGACACAGAAAACTAGTTCAAAGCTAACACATTGTCAAGGTGAGACATTATAATGGCTTTTAATAGTCTTGGTAGCAGAAAAAAAGGAACTGAATGAATATTGGCATGGAGGACTCTGTGCTATGCTACCCAGAGTTTCCTTTTAGGACTGAGGCACTGTCTCCCAGTTACTAGGGGTGTTAACTGCTAACACCATAGAGCGTAGTCTATTCCTAGCACTTACCCTTTGCCCAACAGAAGTGCCTCCTTTAAGATCACGCCTTTGGGTTGACTCATAGCCAGTGGTCAGTCAATGAGAAAGAAGAATAAGGCCCTTGCCTTAAGTCAGGATAACTCAGAAAGACCATTCTAGCTACAGAGGTCCCTGTAGGATCAGCTGAGGCCTCTGTTGTAGCTACATGGCAGTGAAACTACTGCCTCTGCCCACCCTGTTTCCCTGTTCCCATAGAAATATTATTGTATGTCATCCCCACTAGACTTCTTGTATTTAAATCTCTGAGTCTATTTTCAACATGAACCAAGACAATCAAATATTTTAATTTTGAAGGTAGAATTAATGAGATCTGTGAACAAAGTAGAGTGGATATGGGGGCAAATAAGAAAAAATAGAAGAATCTATTATGTCTCCAAGGTTTACAACTTCAATTTCTAAGGGAATGATTATGCCTTTTACTGGACTTGGAAAGACTGAAGATCTTCAGTAGGGTTTTGAATATGATATGCTACAGAAGCCTCCAACATCTGCCTGCTCAAGCAGGAAACATCAAGTATGTACAGTGTACCTTTCTTCAGATCTCTACTGCCACCTCTCGTATCTTGGCCACCCTCTCTCACCTGACGTTCTCTAACAGCTCTTGACTTATCTTCCTGGTTACAGTCATGTTTCTCTTAAATCCTGTTTATGTTATTCAGTTAGAGCAACAGTATGAAACTTTGTAATTTAAGTTTCATACTCAAATGGTTTCCTGTTGTCCTGAGGATGCAGTTAATATCCTTTAATCTAGCTTATAAAATCTGCCACCTGGACCAGGTCTAGATGGTTGGCCTCATCTCCTTTTCCTCCCCTCTTTTATATTATCACTCTCAAGTTTTTCATGTCTTGAATGCATCTTGTTTTGTCTTACAGTTTTTGCCCATGGTGTGTCCTCTAAGACATCCTACTTTGCTTTCAGAGGGCCCCCTCCTAATCCTATTTCAGGACAAAGTTTAAATGTTAGCTCCTCAGGAAAGACTGTGTCTTGGAAGACCCCTCTGACATATTTTCATAGATCACTGGACTTTGCTTATCATGATGCTCATTCAAGGTTTGTTTTGGCAGGTCTCTGGCAACCTATTACTACATTAAGGGAAAGAAAAGTCTAGTTTAAACTCACATAAAATTTTGTTTGATAATTCCATAGAGCCCCAGCCCTTCTCCTCATCTCCTTTTATCATCAAATCAAAAAGCACTTAAACTACCGACAACCCCTTATCTGAGACCTTGGTGTATAGGTTTCCATTAAAATCGGTTTTCTAGGTCGGATAAAACTAAATGAACTTGTCTCTTTACAACCCACCAACTACTCCAGTATCCTCCCCTGGCCATAGACCTAATAGAACCAGGAACCTTAATAGCAGACTTTTCTTCTTGCCCAACTAAGGCATCCTAGGAAGAAGGGGAGTTTCTAGTACCTGCTTTCTTTGCTTTCCTTTGCTGAACTTGGCTGTGCATGAAAATATTCTGACTACAAGTTTCCAAAGCTGTCTGTAATTGCATTAAAAAAAATGCTTATTTTGAAAGACAGAGAGAGTGAGAGCAGGGGAGGGGCAGAGAGAGAGGGAGAGAGAGGATCCCAAGAAGGTTCTATGCTATCAGCAGAGAGCCTGATGTGGGTAGCTCAGTCTAATGAACAATGAGATCATGACCTGAACCTAAATCAAGAGACAGATGCTCAACTGACTGAGACACCCAGGTGCCCCCCAAACTGCATTTTGTAAAGCAGTTAAAAAATGCCCCTATTCTGTATAAGGAT
Organism: Proteles cristata cristata; assembly: GCA_017311185.1. NCBI lineage: Eukaryota > Metazoa > Chordata > Mammalia > Carnivora > Hyaenidae > Proteles > Proteles cristata. Next base: position 713,777 of record JAESUZ010004587.1, read on the forward strand.
CTCTTGTTATAATGCATTATATCAATGTATTTTCTTTTTTACCACTGATAAGAAATTTATTCATCAGAAGCTATCCTGTTCAGACATTTAATCTCTGAAATGCTGGGAACGTTGGATGAGTGCAGAGCATTAGGGATTTCTGGCTATTAGGGTTGGCACTTGAGCATGGATTTCAATCTCAAATCGTCTTGGACTTCTTAAAGATATCCAGGACCCTCTCTAGAGGAAACTTATTGGTGATTAAGGGTATAACATTTACAGTCTTGATTTCAAGCATTGAAAATGCCATGGCTGCCTATTGTGCTATTAAAACATGCCTTGATGTTTACTTCCTGGGTGGGAGTATTCACTAGTCATAGTTGTCAGATATCATATCTATTGTCTCCTAAATACCAGGGTCCAATAAGAGTGGACTTTGTAAATGCCAGTCAACAATGGTAGCCTTTGCTATATGCATTTAATGGTGATTTATGTTTTCATCTAGTAAATAATCCACTTTATAGGTGATTTTCCGAGAGCTCTGCTTTGGAGATCTGGAGGACAATATTATCTTGGACTTCTTTGGCTGAAAGGTAGACAGATTAACCACCAACTCTTGAGTTACACACATTGATTGCCTGGCCACAAAGTGACCAGCCTGGTTGGCCTATCTACACACAAAGACTTTTTTCATGACCTCAGATCTCATCCAAAGGGATAGATTCTTGTAGACTGTGGCTCAATCAGTGCTTTTTCTTCAAAGGTAAAATCAAGAAGTTTGTAGCAAAAGTTTGTAAAACTATCAGAAGTTCTTGTCATTAGAAGCTAAAGCACAGAATAAGATGGACAGAGACAGATTTTATGGCCAGTCTGTAGAATTCATTGTGTTCTCAGGGAACATTAGGGTTGATGGCAACCCTGTTAGGTCATCTTACCCTGTGGAAGTGAGATCCTGTGGACAAGGACAATGTCTAAGGTATCACTGCTGTATTCCTATTACTTATCAGGGTGTCTACCTAAAGAAGCCACTCAGTAAATATTTATGTTGCCAACGGTGGATGTCTGATTTCAATAGAATTCATCTTCATTCATGTTTCATTTGGGCCTACTTCTACCATTGGGAGGTTTGTCTCAGCTGTTTCTCCTTCTTTGTCTCATGATTCTGCCCTTTCTAGTTGGCCCCGTGCATCATCAGGGACAGGTTCTCAGTTTGGATCGCTGTGGCCATTGTGCCTGCTTTCTTAGATGTCTGGACTGAAAACTATAAGGAGTGCTGTTCATCCTCTTTCCCTACAAATTGTTGTATCTATTGTCTTAGTCAGCTCAGGCTGCCATAAAATACCATAGATTAAGTGGCTTCAACAACAGAAATTTACCTCCTTACAGTTCTGGAGGCTGGAAAGTCCAACATCAAGTTTCTAGCAGAGTTCAGTTTCTAGTTCAGTTTCTAGCCAGTGCTCTCTTCCTGGCTTGTAGACAGCTGCCTTCTTGCTGTATCCTCACATCACACACACACACACACACACACACACACACACACACACACACACAGATCTTTTATTTTTTTTAATAAGGCCATAGTCCCACCATTATCACCTCATTTAACCTAAATTGCTATTTGAAGACCCTATCTGCAAATAAAGCAATATTGGGAATTAGGGCATCAACATATGAAGGTCAGGGGAACACAATTCAGTCCCCATGGCAGGTATTATAAATGTCTGCCTTCTGCAAAAATTGTCATCTCATGAAGTCAAGGATACTGCCATCAACTGTATCCTGGCATGCAGTAAGAGCAAAGAAAACCTTGAATTCCTGAAGGGACTGGACATTTCTAGCAAACTAACTGAATAACCTTGGGGAAAATCATTTACCACTTTAGGACTAAATTTTCCCTTCAGAAAAATGAAAGGTTGAATTCTGATCTCTAAAGTTTGATCTGAACCTTGTAATGTATAATTTTCCTTGCCTGAGGGGAAATCATTTTAGCTAGCTTGGTAGAGCTCTTTATGCCCTTCTAAGGCCTTTATCATTAATCAACAAGAATCTACTAAATGATGTGCAAGGTGTTGTGTGGGATACCAAAGAATTTAGGAAAAGACATTTAACATCTCACTTCCTGCAGCTTCCTCATTTTTGCCTACGGGTTCATAGTGAATGGTGGCTCTCTTTGTTTTGGGTGCTGCTATGCTAATGTAATATAATACTACTAATTTCATCTATCACTGAATAATGTGAAATTTCTGATATCTATGATATAGCCATATTTGAAAAAATCACTTTTGTTCTTCACAATGTCAGATGTAATTCTCTTCAACAGTTTTTTTTTGATGGATACTTATCTTCAATATAAAGTTCAATGGTATGTCTTTTTATTATGAGTTTGGTGCTCTAAGGCAGTTCTAACTATTGTAGTTACTTTATATTATTTTCTTGGTGGTCTTATGTGTTAGCTTAACTTCTCCCTCTGAATGGGCTCTGGGTGGTATGAATCTAAGACACACAGATTCGATATGACCTTCTCTCCATCTCTGGATTTAGCACAATCTTATACCCAACAATTAATCTCAAAGTGCAATCCTCTTCTAAATTTGATTAGCTGGTTGTTATTTTTGGATTCATAGAACTTATTCTTTTTATCTCTTCCACCTCTTAATTAAGAAGATGATTTTGGTAATAAGGACATACCCTTCCAGAGATGTGCAGGAGATTGGAAGCATGTGGTAAATTATTGATGGCATCTTGTTCCCCTCATGGAGGTATTGGGTTAAATAGAATGACTTTTGAAATGACCTGTGAAACTTATGCTATTCTTTGAGCTCAAGATATGGAAAAAAAAAAAAAAAGAAAGAAAAAGAAAAAAGAAAGAAGCATGTATACAGATTTATTAGAATTTGTCTTTTCAAGATATGACACTGTATTTATGTATTTCTTATGAATCTCTTCATGCATTTCTGTTTTTTCAGTGGCTGCTCAATATTTGATTTTGAAATTATTCTCCTTTCCTTTCCTTACTTGAAAAATTGCCATTTTGTGGATGGAAACTTTTTTACTTAAGGCTGTTTTAGTACTGTCTTTGATTAACTTAATGATTATATCTGTATATAAATTGTCTCAAGATGAACATTTTGGATCACACCCTAACAGGAACAAACTCTTATCTTCTAGTGGGTAAGTATGATAGAGTCTATGTTCTTTTGGATTTATAAAGCAAACATTCTGATAGACTATTACAGTTCAGCAGCAGTTATATAGGTATGGAACATGAGGACAATGGTAGAAAGAAGCCAAGTGTATTTAAGAGCAGATAGGAAGGATATAAATAAGAAAGAATTTGCAATGGGATGAGTTTTGCCATGCATATCAGTAGTAAACCACAGTGGAACCCAAGAAGATTCCTATCACTCAGAGGTGTAGTGTTTCTTTGGGCTGGAAAATGCATTCTGCTGTATGGGCTTCATTAGCATCACAGTCTTGAGCTCCTGTCATAACACCCAAACGCGCTGTGAGTACTGCCGTGGGCCTCTCAGCACCTGCCATGTGTTGATCACTGATCAGAGCCAAGGTTTCATTGCCTTTGAATTCCTGCTCGTCAGTTCAGCTTGGGAAGGGAGGTGATGTGCAGAAGGTAAGACAGTAAACAGTGTTTGGAGGAAGTGGTGGATCAAAAGTCCTGTCGTCCTTTGTCTTCACAGAGCATGAATGACAAGGGCAGGCTCAGCGTGGGGTCACCTGAATTTCCCCATCCATGAAAAAACTGGCTTGCACTCCCAGGGATGAATGGTGTTTCTGGAGAGCCTACCCTGTCACTTGGTGCTGTCAGCAATAGTACTAATTAGTGTCAGTTTTAATAATGGCTCTTGAGACCCAAAGGGGACCAGTGTTTTGGTTTCCGAACTAGGAATTTGCTTTTCTATTCAAATGATAAGGAAAATGAGCATTCTTTATGGGTCTCCAAATGTGGATGGAGAGTGAGTTAGTCATTTGACTACCATAAACAGCATTTTCATCTGAGTCTGATTAATATGCATTCTTTGGGTAGTGTCTGGGTATATAGACATCTGTGGTCTGAATCTGCATATGAGATAAGAATGCCCTCAAGTGTATCACATTTTTACTTTTTTTTTCTTTTGACACAAATGATGGGCACCTATCTTGAATACATTTTCCAGGGGTAGTGCTGTATTTTGCTGAGTACATTAACTTTTCTTTTACAAAGATTATTTGCGTTTTTAAATTGTCTGGGCAAAGTCTACCTGTTGTCTGTAGCCATTGAAAAAGAGGTGTAGAGTTTGCATTGGTGAACTGTGTCTCCTTAGAACAGAATTCTAAATTACTCAGTTAACTGATGTGTTCTTAATATGGTCTAATCTCTTTAGGGAGTAGGTGCTTGCCCTGGATGTGTTTCTTTCATGTTTACCTTCCTTTAATTATTTTTCTCTTTATGGAAGGAAGTGAACTGCCCAAGTGGCAAAAATGAAGAGCATTATCTCTATCCAACACAAATGTCATGTTAATGCTGATAATCTGGTAGCACAGAGATGGTTACAATTATAGCCTAACACAGAAAAAGACTTTTGTAAGCAGAGATTTAATGCTAAGAATGAGAACTAGTTCAAGCAATGAAACTAGTTCACTCTTGCAAGTGAAGCTAATATAGAAATCTGACTAAACATGAAAAGATGCATGAAAGTTTCTCCTAACATAAAAAAGTTGGGTTGTTATTTTCTGGAGAAAGGGGAGCTACCATTTCCTTATCTGCCAAATTCAGGGTGATCCGTCATTACACATTTCTCTCTGTTTATAGTAATATTACATATTATTGACAGCATGGTCTGCTCTTTCACTGTAGAAAAAGAATGGATGGTTTTTGAAGTCTGTTTAAAGCCCAAGCCTATCCAAACTTAAAAAGGAGTCAGGTAACATTTCCATTTTGTCATATGATGTATTATTCTCCCTTTTAGAATTGTGGCAGATTTTAAAAGACCTTGTTGGACTGTCTTGGCATGACATACTTCCCCTGTTATACTGTTTTCAGTAGTAAGCTTGACATGCTTCTCAGGGTTCTGCTGAGCAGTGTAAGTTGTGTCTCAGGATGGAAATTTAAATCATGAACTAAGAAACTTTAAGAAATACACCCTACCAAAGTTTTCTTTAAATGTAAATGTAAAGTAAGGATTTATCAGCAATTCGAAACAAATTACCAAATCAACATTGAGTAACTTTATACTTTTACAGGGAAAATGGAAAGAAGACAATGAATTCTGATTTTCAGGTTAACCTAAAAATAATCTGAAAAACTTTATGTTATTTTTGTATTTAAACAATCTATATAAATGTGGCAATAGTACCATTTAAGTCCCATAGGGGTTAACTCCCATAAGATTCCTATTTAAGTCACATAGGAAGTAGCAGTGTCTTTCTCTCTCTCTCTCTCTCTTTTTTTAAGTTTATTTATTTATTTTGAGAGAGACAGAGAATGGGCATGAGTGGGACAGGGGCACAGAGAAGGGGAGGTGCGGAGAGAGGAGGAGGGCCAGAGAGAGGGGGAGAGAATCCTGAGCAGGCTCTACACTATCAGTGGAGAGCCCAATGAGGGGCTTGATCCCATGAATCATGAGATCATGACCTGGGCTGAAACCAAGAGTTGGCCACCCAACTGACTGAGCCACGCAGATGCCCCCAGAACTAGCAGTATCTACTGCTGATAATTATGAGGGCTCTTGCATATCTGTCAGGGAGAGATGAGGGGGGATTTGGGGCAGGGCAGGAAGGAGTGAGAATGACAATGAAGAGGATAGATTACTATCAGTTTCTTACCTGGTACTAGGGACTAAAATTTTGAACTCCCAGAGAATGGTTGAAGAAGCTGAGAGAACAGTTTGAAGAGATTTTATGAGGTTCTGGGTACAGGCAGAATTGCTTTGGGGACAGATATTAAAGAGTGGCCCAGCACTGAGTTAAGAAGATCCTCAATATTCTGATACTTTGAGGAGCTAAAGCTCTGGGAAATCTGCAGGCAGCACCCTCAGCCTCTGGGAACATTTATGGGTGGATCCCGAGTTGGGCATTGGCATATATGTGCTGCTGCTGCTGGGACTTCTCAGAGTAACTTCTGGCTGCACATGTGACCATGCTGGGTAGCCCAGGTCAGAAAGACCATCTGGGTGCAGGAGGATGGCTGTGGAGGCAGACTGCTATTGGAAGCAGCTAAGACCTCCCCATTGGGTCCCCCCAAAAAAGCAGAGTAATCCAACCATTGTATGGAGTAAAAGTCATGCCATCATGCTTTGCACACAGAGAGAAAATGTGACCTTGGTTTGTGCTCAGAAACTGATGAAAAGAGAGACTTGATTTTTGTGGTCAGAGGCTACACTGGGGCTAAATGAAGTAATGTATGTAATAGGCCTGTTCTGGCTTCTCATTCAAGATGGCTAATTGAGCATACATATTAACCTCCTTTCCCTCTCAAGACCCAAATAAAATGTTAAAGACTAAGAAATAGAATCTACTTAGTGGTGAAGAGAATGGAACAACAGCTGACAGGGTATTTCAGTCCTTATCTGGAAGATGGAGCAGACAGGAGCATGCTGGTACATCCTACAGGGTTGGGACCAGAGGCCGGAATAAGTCTGGCAGAACCCCTCAAAAGGCACCAGACTTGTCGTGGGCCAGTATAGGAGGGTGAGAATGGGAAAGTGTGTTAACAGGCAGGAGGGAATTAAAAGTGTGCCTGCTGGAACAAAAATACTTTGGTTTCCACACCTCCCTTCCTTTTGCCTTTTCCTGTCCTTTGGCAGGCAGAATGTGGACAACTCAATATTTAAACTTTGACAAGAAAATCCAGAAGATTCTTTTACACATAAATTAAATAAACTGCCTGGGAAACATTAGGGTTGCTATTCTGATACTTGGGGTTCTCTTCATACATACAAGCTGAATCTTTACTGCTTTACTTTAAAGTGAAGTGTGTCGGGGCGCCTGGGTGGCTTAGTCGGTTAAGCGTCCGACTTTCGCTTAGGTCATGATCTTGCTGTTTGTGGGTTCAAGCCCTGCGTCGGGCTCTGTGCTGACTGCCAGCTCAGAGCCTGGAGCCTGTTTCAGTCTGTGACTCCCTCTCTCTCTGACCCTCCCCTGCTCACGCTGTCTCTCTCTCCTAGAAATAAATAAAACATTAAAAAAAAAAAATAAAGTGAAGTGTGTCAGGTAGTTAGTTCTATCCACATACACAGCTCCTTGTCAAATTTCCTATTAAGAAGAGACCTAGTAGAAAAAAAAATACATATGTATATAACAGTAGACAAACATCTCAAAGAAAGAATAGCTAATTTGGAGGACAAAGTATAGCTTAAAACAAATACAAACAATAAATTCCAAACTTTTGCATATTCAGAAAGAATAAGACATAAGGACAGTTAAAACCAAGCCAACATCTCATGAAAACAAAACCAAGAATGATAAGGAACTCTTAAAATTAGAAATATTAATGTAAAATGAACAAGAATAGAGTAAATTAGTCAGAAATTAGAGTCAGGGAGTAAAGTAGAAAATCTCCCAGAGTAGGAAAGACATAGAACATATGAGAGAGAGGGAAATGACTGTATGAAGGTCAGCATAACATCCATCTCATAAGAATTCCAGATAGAGGGGCGCCTGGGTGGCTTAGTCGGTTAAGCGTCCGACTTTCACTTAGGTCATGATCTCGCGGTTCGTGGGTTCGAGCCCCGCGTTGGGCTCTGTGCTGACTGCCAGCTCAGAGCCTGGAGCTTATTTCAGAGTCTGTATCTCCCTCTCTCTCTGACCCTCCCCTGCTCATGCTGTCTCTCTCTCTCTCTCTCCTAGAAATAAATAAAAATATTTAAAAAAAAAAAATTCCAGATAGAGAAAAGAAGATAAGATGACGAAATTCCGAAACCGGTAGTAGGAAAAATAAATGTCTTTAGATTGAAAAGAGCCACCATGTATAAACTATAATGAACAAAAATATACACACATGTACACACGTCCATGCGCACACACCCCTCTAGTGATTATTTTATTATTTTTTTTTAGAACACCAAAGATAAAAATACACATCCTGCAGTCAGAAAAGGAAAAAACAAAAACAAAAACAATAAACCACTCCAAAAGGAATGAGAATCAGGTTGTCATCAAACTTTTTGTGGACAGTCCTCAATACTGGAAAACCATTGGGCAATATCTTTAAACCTCTGATGGAGGGGCACCTGGGTGGCTCAGTCGGTTAAGTGTCTGACTTTGGCTCAGGTCATTATCTTGTGGTTCATGAGTTCAAGCCCTGCATTGGACTCTATGCTGATAGCTCAGAACCTGGAGCTTGCTTTGGATTCTTGTCTCCCTCTCACTCTGTCCTTCCCCTCTGGCGCTCTCTCTCTCTCTCTCTTAAAAATAAACAGTAAAAAAAAAAATAATTTAAACCTCTTTTGGAAATTATTTTGAATCTAGACTTCCATACCCACTCAGACATAATGGTAATTACTTTTTTGACATGCAAAAATGAAGAAAATTAACCTCCCTCATATATTCTTAAGGATATTACTTGAGGATTTTTTCAAGCACTACAAATTTGAAAACCAATAAAAGGAAAGATGAGAGACTCAAAAAATGTAGAAGTAACTCCAACATCCATTGGAAACAAATTCAGGATATCAACTATATGCAGGCCTAGAAGCAAGTATCCTGAGGATTCTGCTAAAGAAGAATGGAAAATCAAAGCAGTAGATAAGAATATCAAGAGTAAAATAACTGACTGTAAGATATATGTGATACAATAGAGAAGATAAGTTACTTTTCTCAACATGAGAAAATAAGACAAATTTGTATTCAAGGAAAGGCAAGAGTGAATGCCTGCATGCATGCAGAAACCTCTCTAAGAAAGCCATAATCCAAATATGAAGTGAGTAAACAAATTGATGGGTTTTGAGAAATTAGTGGGGTGTAAAGGAAACCGTATGACCTGAACACTAGGATAACAAATACAGAATCCTAGTACATTTTTTGGCTTTCAATAAATGATAGGTATATAGCTATAAAAACAGAAGTGCTATTTGTGGATTTCCAATTTCAAAGCATAATAAACTTTAATAAACGGAATAGATGTAAATGTTATCAATTTTAATAATCTAAAGGTAAAGATATAGCTGACAGATAAGAAAAGTGCCATTATCTTCATTACGTAGAGTGGAGAGTACAGAAATATTGTCATGAATTGGTGGGAAAATAACATTATATCTATATATTTATTATTTAAAATTACATAGATGTCCAGTAAAAATGAATGGTCAGTTTATGGTAAAAATTTGTAATGCCCATCAAATGTTAGGGGAAGTTAGAGAGACATAGAAAGAGTGTTAAGCTAAATCTGTATAGTTAATACCAAAGTCAGATTTGACAGATCAAGAGATTATAGTGTAAGTATATTTTTAAGCATTAAAGACCTAACTACTAGAAGAGCTAAAACAAAAAAGTTAAAACTTGTCACCTTTTGACATCCAGGCTTCAGATAAGAAAAGTGGCTTGTGGACTATCACTTTTCATTTAAAACACTTATTATTGAATATACTTTTTAAAAACGAGTGCATGTATTACCTTGTATTTTTAGGAAAGAAAAAATCTGAAATCTGGAATAAATACTCCTTTTCTACATATTTTAAGCAGAAGTCTATGAGCAAGAGCTTCTTTTTTTTAAACTATTTTATTTTATTTTTTAATATATTTTTTATTTATTTCTAGGAGAGAGAGAGAGACAGCGTGAACAGGGGAGGGTCAGAGAGAGAGGGAGATACAGACTCTAAAATCGACTCCAGGCTCTGAGCTGGCAGTCAGCACAGAGCCCGACGCGGGGCTTGAACCCACAAACCACGAGATCATGACCTCAGCGAAAGTCGAATGCTTAACCGACTAAGCCACCCAGGCACCCCTCTGAGCAAGAACTTCTAAGTCACTCCTTCCAGAGACTTCCTTGACTAAGAGTTTTAGTTCTGTTTCTCAAACTGTAATGTGCATTTAAACTCCTAGGGGATCTTATTAAAATGCAGATTCTGATTTAGTAGAACTGAGATGGGGCCTCAACTATTCTGCATTTTTAACAAGCTCCCAGGTGACACTGGTGCTGCTGGTCTGGGAACCACATTTTGAACAGAAAGAATATCCCCGGATATCTTCATTTTCCTGCTGCTTTGCATGCATGGTGACTTTTTCCCTGTGGCCACATTCCCAGGCATGGAGACTTTTTATGGGATGCCGGACATGATGAATGCTACCTTGTTGGGTGCTGGATATTTTTGTATCTTTATAAATATTCTTAAACTTTGTTCTAGGATGCAGCCAAGTTAAGTTGGAAACAATTAGATCCTTTTGAGACATTAGTGGATCCAAAATAATCTTTAGTCTAGGGATAATTTTACCCTACTACTGAGGCAATATTCTTTCTACTCTATCAATTTCATGTTTTACACTTCAGCTGTTGGTAGCTCAAACTATTCCTTTCCCTGTGCGACACCCTCTGATGTCCAAATGTCTTAATAGCATTGTTTTCATTTATTATTTTCAGTGTTATATTTGTTTTACACGTGAAGATAAATTTGACTCATTGCTCTATCTTGACCAGATGCAGAAATCTCTGGATATTATTTTCTATCTCATTTGTTTTTGCTTATTTAGCTTAGTGTCAACACTTGTGAAAGACCTGAGACTTTGCCCTGCTTGCAAACTAACGTTTGCAAAATAACCAGTTAGTTTGCCTCAGTTTTAGAATGCTGGCAGAAGACATGAGACTCTGGTATCAGAGATAAAGGATTTATTACTCACGGCACAGAAAGAAGCTTGAGCTCCATATTCTCAATGATTCCCCTTGTCTCCCACATCCAGTAGAGTGATGTAGCCTTGCCTAGTCAAATGATGCGCATGTAGTGGGTCTGTGTCACAGCTAAGAAATTCTGAGCCCCATTCTTTTAAAGAAAATGCTAGCCAGTTTGCCAAAATTTGCTCCAAAGAGAGAATTTCTTTTTATTCTTGTCACTAAAAAATCTGCCATCTTCCCTGGAGGGGAGACCCTATTTTTATCTTCTAAGACTTCTTGGCATACAGTTATTCTTAGAAAGGTAGCACAGGCAAAAGCTGTCACAGTACATGTTGAAACTCCTCAAGGTTGAGCTTTACTAATTGATCTAGCTGTGGGCTTTTGGTACTGTGGTTATCCCAACTATTTTTAATCAGGTATTGAGAGACGCAGAATATCAATGCAGGAATACTTAAATAAGGCTGAGTCTCTGACAGTGAATAGCATTTAGAGCACATACACATTGATTATTTAGCCTCAAGTTAATTTCAACAAATAGAATTCTTTACCAGCATGAGAAAGCACTCAAGCTACTCACTTTACCAAGCAAGATAGGTTTCTCCTTCCTTAGAATTGATATACAATCTCAGCTTTAACAGGGGCATGTATTCACAATGTAGATTCAATGCCAATTTATTGAACTTTTTCAGTAAGATAGGATGATATATTGTTGACCATGGGAAATGATAATTTCCTATGTAAATTTTGTGTAAACATCTCACCACCAAGCTGATTATTTACTAAACTGGAAAGCTGAAGCAGTGAAAGATAGGACTTTTAAGGTGCAGCGAGGATCTTGTCTTTGGGGAATTTCTTGGGCTTTGATAATACCTCACATATGACATCTGAAAGAAGCAAGTCTAATTATGTGACACAGAGAGTATATATACCACAATTAGACATGATTAAAGAAACAGCTGATAATGTTGATATTATTATTTGGCAAAATCCAATAGGAAGCCAGAACTATTAGGTAAAACTATCTTGACCATGTCATAAGCAAGTCAACAAAAGCCATTTAGTTGGCTTACATAACAATTTAAACATATTCTCTAAGGAAGCAGGTTTTAACAGGTATTTAAGACCGGCTCATGACAGATATGGAGACATTGTGCCCTTTGTATGGCTTTATGTTAGAGCAGAACTCGGAAGGGCTAGGATTTGTAAATTCCTTCAAGATTCAGTTTGTATCTATCTGAACTGTAAATGGATCTAAAGCTTTTGGGAATGGCATGGGAGACATCTCTAAGTCTTATCAGCCAGGGGCTCTTCCCTTAGTGTGTATAGATGCAAGGGAATGCTTCAGGAAGCCTGTGAATCTGTGTGAAATTTGCTATGTATGGATGTGCTGCATTTTTGGGGGAAGAGATTCAGTAACTTTTATCAGGTTCTGGAAAGATCAATCTAGGTTAAGAGTTTTGAGTGTTTCGAAATTCTATCCAAGGTGTAACTCAGAGACATTTAGCTGTTGCTGTATACTTTCAAAATGATTTTGAATGAAAATTATACATTCAAATGTTACAGAGAGTTGGATGACTGAGTCAAGGGACAAAGGAAGAAAAAAAAACAGGACTAAAAGAGAGAGGGGTAAGGGTAATTTTAAAAAAGGCAACAACAACAGCAACAAAAAGAAAACTATAGTTAACATGAGAACAAAAAATTTTATTTGTACTTTTTTGGGGTAAACTAATTATTTGGCAACTAGCAGAGAGGCCAGGCTGGAGATTTTTTATTTGGGCTGGCCAAATAGGGTATAAATAAAACAATTTTAGTTGTTTCTGAATTCCTCATAAAACCTTGTGAGCTCTGTCCTGGTTTACACACGACAGATTTTCTCTTTTCATATAGCATTCATCAGCACCTCCACCACAATTAGGCTAGTTCCATCTCATTTCCCTCAGAAGTTTTCACAGGTCAAGTTGAACAACTATACAGAATCCTTCCTCAGTGATGAGTCCTGGTCTCTGCTGAACTATTAAATTTGTACAATTTTTTGCTTATTTCAGGATGGAGATTACTTTATTATGGATAAAGTTTTTGAGACACATTTCACATTATTTTAGCCTAGAAGCAATTGGATTATTATTTCCTCAAACTGTGTTTTATAAACATTTAAAAATGTTTTTTTAATTTTTGAGAGAGAGATAGAGTTTGGGTGGGCGAGGGGCAGAGAGGAGGGAGACACAGAATCTGAAGCAGGATCCAGGCTTTGAGCTGTCTGCAGAGAGCCCAGTGTGGGGCTTGAACTCAGGAACTGCAAGATCATGACCTGAGCTGAAGTCTGACCCTTAACCAACTGAGCCACCCAGGCGCCTCCCTCAAACTGTATTTTATTTAAAAAAAGCATAATTCAAAACATGTGTTCTATTATTGGTTAGCACACAAAACAATTTCATATTATTAGGAAAAGTGCCAAGGATGATTAAGGGCTATTTAATGATTAATTGACCTATCAGAATCCTTTCCTCAATATTTAGGAACCATACTGACACAGGAAGTTGATCCTGGACTATCATTATTTCTCTAGTCTTTCAAAACATCCTCAAAACCCAGTTAAAGAGAGGAAGGATATAAAACTATATGGAAATCTATCTTTAATTAGCATTAGCCTGTTTTTGACCTTAGGATTCCTTTCTAATATCCTACCTCCAGACCTTGGAATATGCTATTCTGTCTTCCTGGAATAATCTTTCCCAAGATATTGACATTTATGTTGTTGCTCCAAAGTCTTTCTTTTAAAGATGCTTCCTTTGGTCACCTTGGAAAGTATCAACCTAAATCATCTAAAATTTGTTACTATTTACAATATTATTTACACTTCTGCCTTCTTCATGTTCCTTTATTTTTCTTCAGAGCATTTACCCTTTATATTCCACATGTACTGTTTTTGTTTATATGCTCCTTTAGAATGGAAGGAAACTCTATGAAGGCAGCTTCATTATTGCATCTCTTGTTTCTAGAATGGTGTCCAGAACACTGAAGCTTCCCATTGAATATTTATTGAAAAAATGAATATACAGACCATTATCTGAATATTTTGGAATGGTATCTATACATGGATTGTATAGTTGTCCTATATAAAAACTAATGGCAGCTTCTTTGACTATGTTGAATACAATATATTGTCTTGTTCTAGGAGTAGTTTCTAAGAAGTGAGACTTCATGCTTAGCAATTACTGGAGGGAATAGCTAAACATCAATAGCATAAACTGAGTTGTCATAGTTACCACATATTTGTAAAATACAGTTGGTCATTTCTTAACTTACTCACTTGCTTAAACTTTCAGTATTTTTTTTTTTTTACAAATAGTTTATTGTCAAATTAGTTTCCACATAACCCTCAGTGCTCATCCCCACAAGTGTCCTCCTCCATGCCCATCACCCCCCTCCCCCCACATCCATCAGTCCTCAGTTTTTGTCAGCATTCAAGAGTCTCTCATGGTTTGCCTCTCTCCCTTTCCACCACCATTTCCGCCCTTCTTCTCCCCCTTGTTCCTCTGTCAAGTTCCTCCTAATCCTCCTATACGGGCAAACATATATTTGTCCTTCTCTGCCTGACTTATTTCGCTCAGCATAACACCCTCAAGATCCATCCATGTTGCTACACATGGCCAGATTTCATTGTTTCTCATTGCCATGTAGTATTCCATGGTATAGATAAACCACATCTTCTTGATCCATTCATCTATTGATGGACACTTAGGCTCTTTCCATGTTTTAGCTATTGTGGAGAGTGCTGCTATGAACATTGGGGTACAAGTGCTCCTATGCATCAGCATTTCTGTATCCCTTGGGTAAATTCCTAGCAGTGCTATTGTTGGGTCATAGGGGAGTTCTATTGTTAGTTTCCTTAGGAACCTCCACACTGTTTTCCAGAGGGGCTGTACCAGTTTACATTCCCACCAACAGTGTAGGAGGGTGCCCGTTTCTCCACATCCTCGCCAGCATCTAGAGTTCTCTGTTTTGCTCATTTTAGCCACTCTGGCGTGAGGTGGTATCTCAGTGTGGTTTTGATTTGTATTTCCCTGATGAGGAGCGATGCTGAGCATCGTTTCATGTGTCTGTTGACCATCTGGATGTCCTCTTTGGAGAAGTGTCTGTTCATATCTTCTGCCCATTTCTTCACTGGGTTGTTTGTTTTTCGGGCGTGTAGTTTGGTGAGTTCCTGTAGATTCTGGATATCAACCCTTTATCTGATATGTCATTTGCAACTATCTGTTCCCATTCCATTAGTTTCGTGGGTTGTTTTCTTGGCTGTGCAGAAGCTTTTAATCTTGATGAGGTCCCAACAGTTTATTTTTGCTCTTGATTCCCTTGCTTTTGGGGATGTGTTAAGTAAGAAGTTGCTGTGGTGGAGGTCGAAGAGGTTGTTTCCTGCTTTCTCCTCTAGGGTGTTGATAGTTTCCTGTCTCACGTTCAGGTCTTTTATCCATTTTGAGTTGATTTTTGTGCATGGTGTGAGAAAATGATCTAGTTTCATTCTTCTGCATGTTGCTGTCCAGTTCTCCCAACACCATCTGTTAAAAGGCTGTCTTTTTTCCATCGGATATTCTTTCCTGCTTTGTCAAAGATTAGTTGGCTGTATACTTTTGGGTCCACTTCTGAGTCCTCAATTCTGTTCCATTGGTCTATGTGTCTGTTTTTGTGCCAATACCATACTGTCTTGATGATGATAACTTTGTAGTAGAGGCTAAAGTCTGGGATGGTGATCCCTCCCATTTTGGTTTTATTTTTCAGGATTACTTTGTCTATTCGGGGTCTTTTGTGGTTCCATACAAATTTGAGGATAGTTTGTTCTAGTTTTAAGAAGTATGCTGGTGCAATTTTGATTGGAATTGCATTGAATGTGTAGAGTGCTTTAGGTAGTAATGACATTTTAACTATATTTATTCTTCCTATCCATGAGCATGGAATGTTTTTCCATTTCTTTGTGTCTTCTTCAATTTCCTTCATAAGTTTTCTATAGTTTTCTAAAATTTTTTTTTAATGTTTTATTTATTTCCAGGAGAGAGAGACAGCGTGAGCAGGGGAGAGTCAGAGAGAGAGTCACAAACTGAAACAGGCTCTAGGCTCTGAGCTGGCAGTCAGCACTGAGCCCGATGTGGGGCCCAAACCCACGAACCGTGAGATCATGACCCAAGCGAAAGTCGGACACTTAACCGACTAAGCCACCCAGGCGCCCAAGTACTCTATAGTTTTCATCATACAGATCTCTTGTATCTTTGGTTAGGTTTAATCCGAGGTATTTCATGGTTTTTTGTGCAATTGTGAATGGGATCAGTTTCTTGATTTCTCTTTCTGTTGCTTCATTGTTGGCGTATAGAAATGCAACTGATTTCTGTACGCTGATTTTGTACCCTGCAACTTGGCTGAATTCTTGGATCAGTTCTAGTAGGCTTCTGGTGGAGTCTGTCGGGTTTTCGATGTAGAGTATCATGTCATCTGCGAAGAGGGAAAGTTTGACTTCCTCTTTGCCAATTCTGATGGCTTTGATTTCCTTTTGTTGTCTGATGGCTGATGCTAGGACTTCCAGCACTATGTGAAACAACAGTGGTGAGAGTGGACATCCCTGTCGTGTTCCTGATCTCAGGGGGAAAGCTCTCAGTTTTTCCCCGTTGAGGATGATGTTCACTGAAGGCTTCTCATAGATGGCTTTGATGATGTTTAAGTAGGTTCCTTCTATCCCAACTTTCTCTAGAGTCTTTATTAAGAAGGGACGCTGTATTTTGTCAAATGCTTTTTCTGCATCTGTTGACAGGATCATATGGTTTTTATCTTTTCTTTTATTGATATGATGTATCACATTGATTGATTTGTGAATGTTGAACCAGCCCTGTAACCCAGGAATGAATCCCACTTGATCTTGGTGGATGATTCTTTTTATATGCTGCTGGATTCGATTTGCAAGGATCTTGTTGAGGATTTTTGCATCTGTATTCATCAAGGATATTGGCCTGTAGTTCTCTTTTTTTGCTGGATCTCTGTCTGGCTTGGGAGTCAGAGTGATGCTGGCTTTATAAAATGAGTCTGGGAGTTTTCCTTCAATTTCTATTTTTTGGAATAGCTTGAGAAGAATTGGGATTAATTCTGTTTTAAATGTCTGGTAGAATTCCCCAGGGAAGCCATCAGGTCCAGGGCTCTTATTCGTTGGAAGATTTTTGATCACTGATTCAATTTCTTCACTCATTATGGGTCTGTTCAGGTTTTCTATTTCTTCCCGTGTGAATTTTGGTAGTGAGTGTGTGTTTAGGAATGTGTCCATTTCTTCTAAGTTGTCCAATTTGTTGGCATATAATTTTTCATATTATTCCCTGATAATTGCTTGTATTTCTGAGGGGTTGATTGTAATAAGTCCCTTTTCATTCATAATTTTGTCTATTTGGGTGCTCTCTCTTTTCTTTTTGATAAGTCTGGCTAGAGGTTTGTCAATTTTGTCTACTTTTTCAAAAAAACCAACTCTTGGTTTCATTGATCTGTTCAATTGTTTCTTTGGCCTCTATGTTGTTTATTTCTGCTCTAATTTTTACTGTTTCTCTTCTTCTACGGGGCTTAGGGCGTTCTTGTTGCTCTGCCTCTAGTTCCTTTAGGTGAGCTGTTAGATTTTGGACTTGCGCTTTTTCTAATCTCTTGAAATAGGCCTGGAGAGCAATGTACTTTCCTCTTAGGACTGCCTTTGCCGCATCCCATAGATTTTGAATCGTTGTGTTTTCATTTTCATTTGTTTCCATATTTTTTTAAATTTCCTCTCTAATTGCCTGATTGGCCCATTCATTCTTTAGGAGGGTGTTCTTTAACCTCCACGTTTTTGGAGGTTTTCCAGACTTCTTCCTGTAATTGATTTCAAGTTTCAAAGCATTGTGATCTGACAGTGTGCATGGTATGATCTCAATTCTTTTATATTTATTGAGGGCTGCTTTATGTCCTAGTATGTGATCTATCTTGGAGAATGTGCCATGTGCACTTGAGAAGAAAGTAAATTCCCTGGTCTCAGGATGTAAAGTTCTAAATATATCCGTCAGGTCCATCTGGTCCAATGTGTCTTTCAAGTCCATTATTTCTTTAGTGATTATCTGTCTGGTTGACCTATCCATAGCTGTAAGTGGAGTATTAAAATCCCCTGCTATTAGCACATTCTTATCTATAAGGTTGTTTCTGTTTGTGATTAATTGTTTTAGATATTTAGCTGCTTCCATATTCGGTGCATAGACATTTATGATTGTTAGTTCTTCCTGATGGATGGACCCTGTAATTATTATGTAGTGCCCTTCTTCATCTCTTGTGATTGTCTTTAATTTAAAGTCCAGTTTGTCTGATATAAGTATCGCTACTCCGGCTTTCTTTTGATTTCCTGTAGCATGATATATATTTCTCCATCCCCTTACTTTTAATCTGAAGGTATCTTCCAGTGTAAAATGAGTTTCTTGTAGACAGCATATACATGGATTTTGTTTTTTAATCCATTCTGCTACCCTATGTCTTTTGATTGGAGCATTCAGCCCATTTACATTCAGTGTTATTGAAATATGTGGGTTTAGAGTCTTTGTATCTTTTGTAGGGTTCATGTTTGTGGTGATGTCTCTGGTATCTTTGTTCCTTGCAACCTTTCCTTCAGAGCATCCCCCTCAGGATTTCTTGTAGGGCTGGCTTCGTGGTGACAAATTCTCTCAATTTCTGTTTATTTGGAAAGGTTTTTATCTTTTCTTCTATTTTGAATGACAGGCTTGCTGGATAGAGGATTCGTGGCTGCATATTTTTACTGTTCATCACATTGAAGATCTCCTGCCATTCCTTTCTGGCATGCCAGGTTTCAGTAGATAGATCTGTCACCACTCTGATAGGTTTCCCTTTGTATGTTAGGGCCCTTTTCTCCCTAGCTGCTTTCAGAATTCTCTCTTTTCCTTGTATTTTGCCATTTTTACTATGATATGTTGTGCAGAAGATCGATTCAAGTTACGTCTGAGGGGAGTCCTCTGAGCCTCTTGTATTTCCACATTGACTTCCTTCCCCAGGTCGGAGAAGTTCTCTGCTATAATTTTTTCCAGGACTCCTTCAGCACCTTTCCCTCTCTCTTCATTTTCTGGGATTCCTATGATACAGATATTGTTGCGTTTGACTGTATCGCTGAGCTCTCGAATTCTTCTTTCCTGTTCCTGGATCAGTTTTTCTCTTTTTTTGTCATCTTCTTGTTTTTCTATAATGGTGTCTTCTAAATCACTTATTCTCATTTCTGCCTCTTCATTCCGTGCATTGGAGGCCTCTAATTTATTATGTATCTCATTTATCACATTTTTTAATTCTTCATGCCTATTTTTGTTTCCATTCTGTCTGTAGCCGTAGTTTCTTTGATGTCCCCTATGTTTTTTTCAAGCCCAGCTATTAATTTTACCATTATTATTCTAAAATCTTGTTCAGTTATGCTGCTGATATCTGTTTTGAGCAGTTCATTAGCTGTCATTTCTTCTTGGAGTTTCTTTGGAGGCGAGCTCTTTCATTTCGTCATTTAGTTAGCTTTCCGGCTCTTGTTGGTTTTAAAGACCTGTTATGCTCTCTGTTTCTATGAGCGCTGCTATATCCAAGAAGACTCTTTGACTGTCCCGGGCCTATCCTTTCAGAGAGTGTTTTTTGAATGGTATCCCTTGGTCTCTCTTGTTGGGACCTTGGTTATTTTATTTTCCTACTCGTAGTGATATTTGAGACTCTCCACCTTGTCACTCTAGCTTGTTTCTTGAGGTAGCCCTGGAATAGAAAACAGACAGACAAGCATACAGGGAGTAGGAGCACACAAACGCACAGACTAATTCTACTAACATGCAAAGCGAGAGGGAAAACGAAAAAGTTAAGGGAAAAGATGGAGGAGGGAGGGCGAATAATATGGAGTATAGAATACATAAAAGGGTCAAAAAGGGGAAAAGGAAAGGAAAAAAGAATAAAACCAATGGACAAAGAACGGTTTAAAGCATATACCTAGATTTCCCAGCTGCAGTTAAATAGCCGTGTGTATGCAGTGCTGGTTGAAGAGCAGAGAGAAAGAGAGAAGGCGGGGTGGGATGAGGCAAAATTGGAAATAGAATGAACAGGCAGGAGGGATAAGAAGCTTTTTTCAAAGAGGTGAAGGGTAGAATATGGTTGGATAGGTGAGAGAAGGGTGCTGGAATTATCCAGAAAAACTATATAGTCTAATTACTCCTGAGAGAAATAGCTGAAAATGTCAGTAGGTGTAGAATTTACATTTACAGAATGGACTCGTGATTGTTTAAAGAAGCTGGTGACCAGAGTTAATCAGGTCAGTGTTCTGGGGAAAAAAGAGAGAAAAGAGAAAGAAGAAAAAAAAAAGAAAGACAAAAACGGGAAGAAAAACAAAAAGGAAAAAAAAGAAAAAGAAAAAAAAAAGGGAGGAGAAAAATCTCAGGCAGGGATGGGCGTGGTGTGATCCAGTGCCTCAGGCAGGAGCTCTGCCTTGGCCGTTGTGGGGAGGAGAGTACCGGTGCTCCAGTCCCTTCTTGAACCAAGCGCTGCACCTCGCTTTTTTTGGCGTGTCAACTCCCCGTACCAGCGGCACAGCCGAAGTTGGTTGCACTCTTCAATCCAGGCCAGTTCCAATCTCCAAATCCCCGTCCGCGCACCCTGCTGAAATTGCCTTAGACACAGCTTCCCAGGCAACCCCCTCGGGCAATTCCAGGCCCTCTGTGGAGCTCTGGGGGCGGAGTCAGAACCGCTGCTTCCTTCTTTGGTTGGGGCTGGCGTGCACCGGCGGGGGCTTGCCTGCAGGGTGCTCTGAGCCTGAGCCTGCTGGAGTGAGGAAAACCGGGTCCCTCTATGGCTTGTCACCCGAAACACGAACTCACAGGCAAATTTCCCAGTTCCTAGTTCTTTCCCTTCCCTCTCGAGTCCCAGCCAGTCAGGAGCGTGGATGCTCGGTGTCCGCGCAGCTTTCAGGGGCCCCAGCTGCCCGGGAGCTACAATGGCGGCAGGTGCGCCACCACTCTGAAGTCCTGCCTCCAGGAGCGGCACAAAGAAGCAGTTTGTGCGCTCAGCACCCCCAGGACCAGTTGGCGCGAGGGGACCTGGTGTGCAGGTATTTGGCAAGTACGGTCTTTCTATGCACCGAGCGGAGGTTTTCCTCCCCCCCCCGAGAGGAGGTTTTTTCTGTTTCGGACTCTCTCCTTTTCCCCTCTCACTCCCCGTAGAGGGTAGAGGGGGATCGCCTCCCACCCTGGAGTCTCCGATCCCGGCCCGATTTTATCTTCCCCGGTTCACACTCACATTAGAAGGCTCTCTCAGTGGATTCTGAGTCCTTTTTCTCCCAATCTCTCAGGTTTTGTAAGGTTTCCAATGGCTTCAGATCCTTTCCATGTGATGTATGGGCGCGAGTGTAAGTACGGAGCTCCTTACTTCTCCGCCATCTTGCCCTCTCTCTAAACTTTCAGTATTTAAATCATAGTTTTTCTCTTATCTTGCATAGAAGTGTGGCATCCTGAGCTATCACTAGTACAAGATATTAAAGATCAAAGATCTTAATTATTCACTTATTATTTTACACCACATAATTTAAAAATCAAGATAAGATCCATATAAAGAGTAATTGAAATAGTAAAGGAGAAATTAGAACCCATACAAAATTGAGGAAAAGTATGATGTGGGTGGCTAAAAAGGAAAGTGACCGTAATTGTCCATTATTTATATTCTTTGATTCCAGAAACTCAACAGCTAAATTTAGGATTCAAGGAATTTAATCAACTCAACTCAGGTGCTTAAAAGGAGTATTCCACCTGCATCCTTCAGGTGACCTGCTTCCTTTTATTCTTAAATACCACATTTTGTAAATTACTTCAGGATTTATTTGAAATATATAGGGCCCAGAGTCAATTAAACAAAACACTGTGAGCTTCATTTTCATAAGAGTTGTGTATGTAACTCTTTATTGCAGACTTTAATATTCATGGTGACAAATTATAGACTAATTCATGATCATCTCAGTGTAGAAAATGAACCATTATTCTTACAATAGAGTGAAAATCATTTTAGAGCTATTTTTTAATCTACAAATTTCAGTTTTGAACAGATTTTTTTTTTATATCATCAACTTTTGTCCCTTTTTTTTGACAAAATGGAGTAAAAGTTGAAAAAAATAATTTAGGAAACAGTTAAAAATGACTTAGTTGTACTGATCCAAATGGTCTTAGCCTGCTATCAAGGTTTGCTGCTGAACTTTTCCCATTACCTGTCATCAAGAAGAGGAGAAGTATGGTCCCTATAAATTATGTCGCAGAGCAATTGCAGTAGAAAAATGGCAGCCATTATTTTATCAAATTACTTTTTATCTACACGACTGCTCTCTTTGCTGCTATGGTATTGTAAATTTGGTGGTAATGTTTGAAAAAGGGAGTTGTTACTTAGTTTCTAATCTCTGTTCCTATCACTAACAAAGTAATTTTGTCTTTTAAGTAAATCCCATAAAACGCCATTAAGTACTTTGAGGTCTGGGCTACTGCAGTTGTTTGGTGCTAACACTTTTATTTTATAATAATAAATTGAAAAGAGTGATTCATTTCATTAGTATTATGGGACTATGAGCTGGACGAGAAGAATCATTAACTTGGAGAATTGTTAATTTAACAGAGAGTTCCTAAATCTCTTGTTATACCCATCTCCAACCAAACTTTCTTCATTGACCTAAAATAGACTTTTAGCACAGAAATCTGTATGTTTCAGTGTTTTTAATAAATGTTACTTGGCAGGGTGCCTGGGTGGCTCTGTCAGTTGAGTGTCTGAGTTTGGCTCAGGTCATGGTCTCGTGGTTTGTGGGCCCCAAGTTGGGCTCTGTGCTGACAGCTCTTGGAGCCTGAAACCTGCTTTGGATTTTGTGTCTGCCTCTTTCTGCTCCTCCCCCATTCACATTCTGTCTGTCTGTCTCTCTCAAAATAATAAACATTAAAAAATTAAATGTTGTTTGGGTATGGATGGGGATTTGGGGTTGAGGGGGAGGAACCTAATTCTTGTTCAGGGTCTATGATATATTAGGTGTTTTATCTTTGTATGTGCTCACAATTCAGTACTTTATAGATACCCCGTAACTATAGGTGTTATTACACTCATTTTACAAACTTTATCAGATCATATAGAGGCCGACTTAAGACTTATCAGATACTAAAGCTGTGTTTTTATACCATCCCGTATTATTTTCACATATTTTATATACAAGGAACTATGAGAAAGACATGGATAATTATGCTTATTTAGTACAGAGAAGAGAGGAGGTTTGAATGTGTCTTTAGGAAGGTATAATGTTTAGGAGGTATTATGATATATGGACATTGTCCTAAAACTGAAGTTTAAGAACTCAAGTCCTGGTTTAGGCACTAAATAGCTATTTGAGTGAATAAATAATTTTAACTAAAAAGAGATTCTATTTCCATCTCCAGAAAACAAGAAATTGCTTCAAGTATATCAAATTCTCTTCAATGCCTGAATTCCTTTGATTCTTTAATGTTGAAAGATTATAATTGCCTTAAGTATCTTGATTTAGATGAAGAGAGAAAATTCTGTCTTAGGAGGAATTTATGAAAGGTACAAAGAAATTCTTGTTTACTTAAAGTGAGGGTTATAATTGGAGGCCATGCAAACACCTTCTTTAGGATTTTTTAAAATTTGAAGCACACACTTCATTGGAGTGCCTTGAGAGTAGAAAAATCATATATCATGAACTTATCATTCACTCAGCAAATACACCTCTGATTCCTTTCTGTGTACAAATCACTATGGAAATGTAGAAATATAACTACTACTTTCAAGTAGACTTTGATCTAGTGGTAGAGATAGATGTGCAAATACAAATAGAATATAATATTTGTATAATAATAGATCTAGTCCTATTGAAGTAGTCGGAATAATTTAGAAACCCAACAGTAATTCTAAATAGTTCTCTTGTTATCTATTTGCTCTAACCACATGAAAGGCATTACATAATCTAAAGCAATACTTTAAATGTTTCCCTTATTCTCATTTATTTTCTTCACACAAACCCAACACTGCCTTTCTCTTTTCAAAGTTGCTCCAAATCACTACAATGAAGTTGCCCCACCTCAGCCCTTTCCCTCCAGGACTAATCACCAGACTCCCTCATTCCTCTGGCCAAAATGATTCGTTCAGGGACATGCACGTGGCCAAAGCTGCATCAGTCAGAGCGCCCCATCTCCCCATCCCCAGGAGACTGAGTATATAGACTCTTTCTTCCCTTGTGTATCATAAGCTATGAGGATCACAGTGTGGAATTGCCAGCATCTATTCCCCTCCATTTCCCTGATTGGATACAATGAATTTGACTCAAGAGGAAGGCAGCTGGAGAATGGGGAGAAAAAGCAGCAGGATAAACCTCTCGGTCTAGCTGTGTTGGAGGCTGATGCACCCTTGAGTTTTTCAGTTCTGTGAGCTAAGAAATCCCATCTTTTTTCCCCCTCAGCTCACTTAAGTTGATTTTCTGCCTTTTGAAATGGAAGGGGTCTTGTGTAATGTATATCTTTAGTGGCTTTTGTGGGAATATTCACATATTAGTAATTTTTGTCCAATACACTTCCCTTGGGTTGGTGTTTATGGAGCGTGGCAAAATTTTAGTTCAGAGCACTTAGATCTCTTCATATCTCCAGACTCTGCAATAGTATTTCTCATAATTTTCACAAGTTTCTGGTGGACACCATTATGTGAAATCAAAAATGTAAGTGAGGGTAGTTTGCTTGGAAGTGTGACAGGGTTAGTTCTACTGGAGTATGATTACCAAATAGGTGGGCCTGTGGGACTGCCACACAAGGGGCTGGAAAGGCCGGCCTCGAGCTCAGAATCATGCTCTGAACTGCGGTGAGGAGAATGTTAGAGACATCCTTATGAGAGGAGAGCAGCACAGGTTTTCCTACAGGGTGATAATCAGAACAGGTACAAAGGAATATCCAAGTGTGATTCTCAGGGGTCATTTTAAGGAAAACCATTTTCCAGTTAATTGCCCTCCTATATGTTGTTTTATAAAACAGATTTACTTAAGCAGTTATCTGATGTAGATGTTCTCTTTGTTGCCTCCTTGTCCACAAAACCTCTTTACCTGGATTACAAAAGAAAAGCCTGTTTTTTCAGATTTTGAGGCTCAGTCTGGGGCACATGACCCTGGGGACTTTAAAGCCTGCAGGATAGCAGCAGAGAGGCAGTTCAGTAATTCTTCTAATTAAGGCACGATAAACTTCCCCTCTCACAAAGAGATAGTCTCAATAAAGTTTTACTTTTTGTATTTATAATTTTTACCTCATATATGAACACTTTTATGTTTGTGTTTATCTTTTAGGTTTATACATGCTAATATATATAGATTGTTTTATCAATTTAAACCAATAATGATTTTAATGAATTCTTAATTTGGAGAAAATGTATAGCCTTGTGTTTAAAAGATATTAAAAATAAATTTCTATGTTTTGTGGAAGAGAATCATAATAGGATGATAATGAATTATATATACATAATGATAGCATGGTATGGACACAAGGAAGAGAAATACAGATTCAAGGAGAAGAACAGAATTTCCCTCAGATCCTTCAAGCAAAAATATTTGAACTATTTGAACATTATTTATGCAAGTGATTGGTGTGTCTTTGACATTAATGTGAGCAGTGCCCCTGAGACTCCAACTGGCTTCTTAGAATCTGTGTTCGAGCCCCAAGTTAGAAATGTATCCCATTGTGGCTCCTTTGAATTTTACCTTGGGAAAAACCCAGGGACCTCAATGGTCATCTTGTTCTACCAATATGAGAAACTGAATCATCTTTTAAACTCTTCCTTCTATCTCTTCATCTGTCCTTCTCCCCCCACCACTCTTTCTGCTTCACATCAACATAAATACACTTATACTAAGGATTGGTGATAAAAGGATATGACTGATGAAGAAAATGATCACAATCCAGACTTCACTGCACTGACAGTCAGCAGGAAATATAAGCAGGGAGACAAGCATTATTGTGAAGTACAAGGGCCCTGACAAAGGAAGCACAGGATGTTATTTTGTTCTATATAAGAAACACACACCTTAGCTGAGCCAACTAGGGATGAGGGTTGTCACTGAGTGTTTCTAAAATGTGTCATCTAAATTTGCTCATCAATCTGTCATTTTGTTCTTTCTTGCCAGGAACTGTTCTAGCAAGGATCAAGACAGATAAACTCATAGGGCTTATATTCTATCTAGGAGGTAGAGACATAGTGAGTGAATAGGCAACTGAGGAAATAAATGGTGTGTTTCAAGTAGTGATGAGTGCCATGCAGAAAAATAGGATGATTTACTTATTCATTACATTAAAGTTTCATGAGTGCCCAGTATTTTCTTGGCACTGGTCTAAGACTGGGTATACAGAGAGTAAATCAAAGTCCCTTTTTCATGGAGGTTTCATTTATTTCTATTAAGGAAGAGAAACAAGACACAAAAGATGTGTAATAGGAAAGCACATAGTGATAGAGGTTATGAAATGAAGTAATGAAAGAGAAAGGGAAAGAGCGGGTGGGTCTGTTTTTGATAGGGTGATGGTAAGGAAAACATCCCAAGGCATTGGCAATTGAACAGGATTCTGAATGAAGTGAGAGACCAACTCATGCAAATATATAGGAAATTTTTGTTACCTAGGATAAAGGAAAAGATGTCAAGTGAAAAGATGTCAAGTCAGGAGCCTGCGAGTGAAAAGATGTCAAGTCAGAAAGCTGCATCATGTGTTCGAAGAACAGCAAGGAGACCAGCATGGCTAGAGCAGAGCGAAGGGCTGACAGGTAGCAAGTGAGGATGGAGATGGACAGAGGTCAGATCAGGAAGTTTTACAGATTATGGTGAGAAGAATTTTGTTTTCAATGTGATTAGAAGCCATTGAGGATTTGAGCATGGGAATGAGGTGGTCTGGTTTATATTTTAAATGATCACTGGGATTTTATATTTTGTGTTAGTTTATGGGAGCTTGGGGGTGGCTTTAGCTTGGTTGGACAGAGAAAGATATCTGAGCTGGTACTGCAATTTCAATCTGTGGACAAAAGGAA
Source organism: Proteles cristata cristata (assembly GCA_017311185.1). Lineage (NCBI taxonomy): Eukaryota > Metazoa > Chordata > Mammalia > Carnivora > Hyaenidae > Proteles > Proteles cristata. Next base: position 740,664 of record JAESUZ010004587.1, read on the forward strand.
CTTTCTTAGGCTTCGAGAAACCATTGTATTGTATGTAGAGACATAAATGAGAGGTGAAGTCTGGGGGTGAGAGAAGCATGTTCTTTTCAAAGATCTAGAAAACATTTGTTTGGGCTGCAGCCCAAAGTACAAGGTTAGGACTGCAGACATGAGGGCTGGAAATGGAGAATAGTGGAGGAAGAGTTTGGGTTTTATCCTGAAGACAGTAGGCATTTGGAAGGATTTTAGGTGAGGGAATGAGAGCAGTTCTGTATTTTGAATGACTTGCTCAGGCTGTTCGAGAAGGGGCCACTGGAAGAAAGAGACCAAGGAGGGAATGGTAGTAACTCAGGCAGAGGAACAGTGACTTGGATATGGTTGGAATTTGTCTGAACGCCTCTTGGAGCCATCTTCTACTAATTTGGGGCAGCTATGATTATTGATTAGGTCTCTCTTGTACAGAGTCAATCCACCATCTTGGAACTCCCACCAATTTTTCTTAGTTTCTCTTTTTTTCATACAGGACAAATTAAATTCTGTTTCTGTATGGGAATCCTTTATATAGTTAAAGGCAACCATTAATGTCTCCTTTTTTTCATATTTCCTTCTATCACATGGAGTCTATTTCTGTGGATAAATGTCCCAGATTTCTTTTAACGTATGTGAATTGAGTGTTCCCACATGACAGCTTTGTTCCCTCTCAATATTCTGTTTATTTTTATCTTGACCAATTCTCTTTGGTCTGTGACCTTTTAAAGCATGCCATCCCTCTTTTCTCTGCATAGCAAAGCGGGGGGGGGGGATCATTATTTCTTCCCTCTTCCTAATATTATATTTTACAAATAATGACTGATGTTACCAAGAACTTTTCTAGTACTTGTACAACACAACCGTATTTTTCTTTTCATTTATGATACCATTAAACCACATCCTCATCTTTTTTGCACCTATGGTTTCTAATGTCAAATTATGATGTTTGGTCTATTGTTCCACTCATTTATGATTCTGATTCTGGCACCCACCCTATTGACTCTTGGTCCCAGGTTCCTGATACCTACAGTAATGTCTGTGACAGAGTTGTTTTTTGCAGTATTTGGTAGGTTCCTACTTTGTTTTAATGGATCTTTTGCTCAACTAAAGCTGCCAATGAAGAATCTATTCACTAAGCTTCCAACTTTTCCTGCAACCCTTCCGTCACCTCCCCATACCCCCCTCAAAAAAAAAACCTGTGTGCTATATGCTACATATTCTATGTTCTACATGTATATAACAATAATTTAATTAGATAAGCATATGTCTGATATAGTTGCAGCTAGTTAAAATGTATTTTCCCATAACAAGGTTTTAAGGAGACTCAACTGTTAATGCTATAAAAATCTGTGATACAGAAGCTTAGCGAAATAAGTCAGGCAGAGAGGACAAATATCATATCTTTGCATGTATAGGAGGATTAGGAGGAACTTAACTGAGGACCATGGGGGAGAAGAAGGGGGGAAATGGTGGAGGAAAGGGAGAGAGCAAACCATGAGAGACTCTTGAATACTGAGAAACAAACTGAGGACTGATGGATGTGGGGGGGAGGGGGGAGATGGGCATTGAGGAGGGCACTTGTGGGGATGAGCACTGGGTGTTATATGGAAACCAACTTGACAATAAACTATTTGTAAAAAAAAAAAGGGATCTATGATACAGGAAAGCTGACTTTTAAAAAAGGAGGGATTTTTAAGATATTTAAGTTACAGTCACACATTGGTCTGGTCCTGGGTCTCTATATCTTTCTCAGAGATAGGAGCTGAATTTGTACGTTTGAGAAGTATATGAGTGTCTGCTCCATATTAGGAAATGTTCTTGACACTGGTTATTTGTAAATAACAAAGATTCCATCCTCATGGAGCTAACACTCTAGTGGATGAGACAGGCTATTAACAGAGAAATGTTCTAAGTTGGGGGATAATACATGCAATGGAGAAAAACAAAGCAAAGTAAGGAGGAAAGAGAGTTTTGGAGGCAGGGCTTACTATTTTATATAGGGTAGTCATGGAAGGCTGTTATATAAAATGATATTTGTACAGAGACCTAAAGGATGGGAAAGAATTAGCTTCACAGATACTATGGGATGAGTTTTAGGTGTAGAAGTAGCAAAATGTGCAAAGCACCTGAGCTTGAGACATGCTTGGCAAGTTCAAGGCTATTATAGCTGGAGCTAAGCAAAATATGCAAAGGGAAGAGTAGGAGATAATGGGGTCAAAGAGGTAGTAAGCCCATCTTCTGAAGGGCTTGTGAAAACATATTTCTGGGCCCCCCTTCCCAGAGTTTTTATGAGTCAGTTTGTCTAGGATAGGACGTGAAAATTTGCATTTCGAACGGAATTACAGATGATGTTGTTGCTATGTTGTAGGGCACTGTAGGTCATGGTAAGCACTTGGGCTTTTATTGAATGATAGGAGAACCAGTGAAGAGTAGAGGAATGGCATTTTAAAAGCATGAGCCTGCTCTTTGAAACAAATAGATATAGGAGACCAGGGTGAAAGCTGGGTGTCCAAAAAGGAGGCTATTGCAATGATTATATAAGAGAAGATGATAGCTCTGTGCAGAGTGGTAGCAATCTGTTGCAGAAATGGAGAAAAAGTAGTTGAATTCAAAACGAGCCTGAAGAAATGGGACAGGAGGAAAGACCTCACAGCCACATCTGCTGGGACTTGAGGAGTGATTTTCTTCCCCTTGAAGGGGACAAAGCTTTTTTCCCCACTGGTACATTGAAAGTTCTCCAGCTGTACGGAGGTACCAGTTTTGGACAAGGCCACACAACACCGACTGCTCAGAGAACCTGCACTTTGAACTCTGGAGGTCTGAAGTGTGCTGCTGGCCGCTGCCAGGTTTCCCTGGCATTTCAAAGGAATCCTGGGTGCTGCAGATAGGAACTGAAGGGGTAAATTTATTAAACCCATTAAGTCCATAATTGGCTGGTGTTTTCCTGTCATTTTAAAGAGACTAAATATGGGGGAGAGGGGCAGATGTCACAACACTTGTCCAATTTTTTTTTTATAATATTTTATTTACTTTTGAGAGGGAGAAAGAGATAGCATGAGCAGGGGAGGGTCAGAGAGAGAGGGAGACACAGAATCTGAAGCAGGCTCCAGGCTCTGAGCTAGCTGTCAGCACAGAGCCCGACATGGGGCTTGAGCCCACAAACCGTGAGATCATGACCTGAGCCGAAGGCGGACGCTTAACTGACTGAGCCACCCAGGTGCCCATCACTTGTCCAATTTTAAAACACTTGTCACAATTAAATGCGAGCTGGTTTCCAAAAAAAAAAGAAAAAAAAAGTAGCTGAATTCTAGAATTTGAAGGAAAACTCACTCCGCATTTTATATACCCTGGAAAACATAAGTAAGTGATCACATGAAGAGTCCATCTTGGCTGTATTATCTCAGGAGACTCTCCCACATTAGTGCCTACTGCATGACTCAAGTTGAAACCTTTAATTTAGTGTATGCTTTATATGCACTAATACACACGAACACAATCTGTCAGAATAATTGACTCCTGTGATAGGTTGCAAGTATGTATCTTTAAAATACCAGGCATATGCTCTAGATTTTTTGTTTCACCTTTGTTTTATTGAGCTAAAGTATGTCATTTTATGAGACCATAACTGCCAATTTCAAATTGCATTTAATCATTCATATTATAATAGAAAACATTGACAAAGGCTGGCTGTGCTTTGTGTCTTTTATAGGATTCCTAGGAAATGTCATTATGATTATGTCTTTCTGTTAAATGGATTTGTAAGAACTCCTTAACTTTTATAGAGGAGACAACAGCCCCCTCCCAGCCAGAACTTACCTCTAAGCTCCATGCCTATGAATCCTTGTGCTTTTGCTTTGCAGAAACTCATTTCTATAATGCAGTGTGGTGTCAGACTTCCCTTTTGTATCTGCAAGTCCCGGTATAACAATGTCAATTTGTGGTGAGCCAATTCATCTACATATTGAATGATAGCTTTTGCTATCACTGAAAGGTAACACGGGGTGAGGGTCATTCTACCTGACAGTGCTGCCAGCTGAAATGCTTAGTGTGTTTTCAGATCATGGGTTATTAGAGCCAAAGGAACTTTATAAATCACCTTGTCATTTTACAGATGTGGAAAATGAGACTAGAATACCTAAGTAGAAAGCTTTTTTATTTTCTTTCCTTCTTCCCATCTCTCCTTCCTTCCTCCCGCCCTTCCTTCCTCCTTTCCTTTACTTCTTGATTTCTTTTTTTCTTTTTCTTTTTCCCCCTTTTTTTCTTAACCAGCATTAGAGACAAGAAGGTAAACATTAACAAACCCACTTTGTGTGGTTGAGTAGTGACTACTTTAACAAGAAATCTTGTCAAAATACAGCAGTCACTCTGTGGTCAAAGCTATAATGTTAAAAATGTGGCTTGTGAAATTATCTTTGGAGTAGCAACATGAGGGGTGGCTGAGAGGTGTCTCTTGCAGGTGGACGTAGCTCCATTGTAACCAGAACAATAGGCATATGGAAGAGGGGAGAAAGCAGTTTTCTTTTGTTTCTACTTGGAGAGCAAATCCTTCTTTTAGCTACTCTGAATTGTTTTTAAAAGACTGCCCTATTAATGATAGTCAATAAAACTCAGCAAGGTTAGTAATCAGTTAGTACAAGGGGGAGGATAGTATGTAACAGTGTGTTCCTCCTGTGGGATACTGATCCTTAAACTCCCATCATGCCCTAAAGCAGTTCATACATGCCTTCCTTTTAGGCACTAGTCAAGTACCAATTTCATTTTCTCAGATATTTCCAAGCTGTGAGAGGTAGCACCTAAAAGGAAATCTGGGAGCTGTTCCTACAAGGTGAAAATTGATTGTAAGAGGGAAAACAACAGATATTCCGTACAGTAGGGAACGGGGAGGGTAAAGAGATTCTCTGAGGTCTCCTGTGAGATTGAACTGAAACTTGTCTACAGACCAGGCCTACTTTCCAAACCAGGAAATAGCAAGAGAGGTGGAGAAGGACAGCAGTCTTTTCAACTTCTGGGACCTCAATTCCTGTTTTTTTTGTTTGTTTGTTTATTAAAATTCTTATTTCTTGGTCATTTTAAATCTCTTTCTAGAGTACTCCCTTCCACATTTCCACCTGCTTGCTGTCCTTGTACTGTTGTGTGCTTCACAAGGACCTCCAGACCTTGTGCAGACTTGCTTTACTTCTAAGGTGAAGAGAGAGACTTAGAGACAGATAAAGAGAAGGGGAAGTCTGAGTTTTCACCATTTATCCTTGTACCTTGTGGATAGTTTTGTATGTTTCCATGTGAACATGTGTTTATGGGGAACATTGCTTATAAGATGGTGTATCACCATAGTATGTATGTGTGAAAACATTTTAGAAGAAAATAAAATTATCTGCCCCTCAGGATGACCAGGCTCAAGGGAAACTACAGGTATGTGAATAGGTAACTCTGGGCAATGAACCTCTAACCACGTTTGGGAGATGAGGTGTATCGGGGCGACTACTGACTGGATATCCTTATAATATTGGAGTACTTACTATTCCCAGGCCGTTCCCTCTGCATATGCACACTCGGCTCCCACTAAACCCATCAACAACTCCACAATCTCTAGCAGTTGAGAAGGATTTTCCTTAAGGGCTCTGTGAAAACTCTTCCTTGAAGTCTGTCCTTTTCCATTTTAAGTGCCATTTCCTTTGTGCTCTGGCAGCAATTTGCTTTTACTTCTACTTGCAGTGCTTATTCCATTTTCCTTTGTGAAATGTTTAGCTGTTTACATGCATGTCTGCACCACTAGATTATAGACTTCTTGATTACAGGTACATTATATTTCTTTACTGCGTGACACCTAATATAGCGACTGCTTGTACTAGCCACTCAATACATATTTGCTGAATGAATGAATGTAATGGATCAGTTTTTCCTTCGAATTTATCAGTGGAGAGCCCCGAATAAAGCACAGAGGCTGTATCTTGTCCAAGCTTATATCTCTACAATGAAATAAATGAACCAGAGGAAACTGTCTTTTTTTTTAACTGATCTTATTTTGATTCAAAAAACATTTTGATGTTTTCAATGCATGTGTCATTTCTGCTTTAGCACATTTAAAAATATATGGTTTGGCTTTGTTTCTTTGTGAATTTGTGTGTGTGTGTACGTGTGTGTGTTAAGAATACTTAACCTGAGGGGCGCGTGGGTGGCTCAGTCGGTTCGGCTCCGACTTCAGCTCAGGTCATGATCTCGCATTTCGTGGGTTTGAGCCCTGCATCGGGCTCTGTGCTGACATCCAGCTCGGAGCCTGGAGTCTGTTTCGGATTCTGTGTCTCCCTCTCTCTCTGACCCTCCCCTGCTCACCCTGACTGTCTCTCTCAGAAATAAAAAAAAAAAAACATTAAAAAAAAAAGAACACTTAACCTGAGGTCTACCCTCTTAACAAAAATGTATCATGTGGTATTGTTAACTATAGGCACTAAGGTTGTATAGCAGATTTCTAGAACTTATTCAGCTTGCATAACTGAAACTTTACACCCACTAGAGAACAATTCTCCATTTAACTCTCCCTTCATCCCTGGTAACCACCATTCTACTCTCTATTTTTATGAATTTGACAATTTTAGGTAACTAATGTATATGGGATCATGCAGTATTTGTTCTTTTATGACTGGCTTATTTTACTTAGCATACAGACAGTTTGGTTCATATTGTGGCGTATGGCAGGCAGGTTTCTTTCCTTTTTAAGGCTGAATAATATTTTCTCTCTTGTACATTTTCTTTTTCTACTCACCCTTCAATGAACATTTCGGTTGTTTCCATATCTTGGCTGTTGTGAGAAATACTGCAGTAGACATGGGAGTGCAGATATCTCCTCTTGAGATCTTGACTTCAGTTCCATATACCCAGGAGTGGGATTGCTGGATCACATGAAATTTTTAGTATTTTAAGAAGTCTCAATGCTATTTTCCATGTCTGCTGTACCACTTTACATTCCCGCCAGCAGTGCACAAGGATTCTGATTTCTTTACATGCTAACACTTTATTATTATTATTATTACTATTATTAATTACTATTTTGATAGTAACCATCCCAACAGATGTGAGGTGATTTTAAAGAAACAAGCCCCCTCCCAATTTGTTTACATTTGTGACTTAGGGAGCCTTCCCACTCAAACGCAGACCACATACTCCCTTAATCATCATCAAAGAAATATGGTACAGAGAATGTTGGTTCTGGACTATGATTGACTGGGGTATGTGGATCAGAGTCCAAATTTAATAGTTCCTGTGCTTTGTAGTTCTGTATTAGACTTTTAAAATTCATATGTATATATATGATGGAGAGATTATCTATAATCATGCAGTTTGAAATCCTTTGTTCTTTCCTAAAGAATCCAGTTTCTTCTCCCTCCCCTTCCTGTTCCTCAGAATCCTCCCCTGCTTCTTCCTTGATCCTCTTCAGTATAGCCCTTGTCTTTATCATCCTTCTAATCTTCATCTTCATCTTTGTCTCTTCCTTCTCTTCCTCCTCCCTAGTATTTGGCAATCTGACAATTAGGTGTAGGTTCTTTTGTTCTTTTCACTGAAGTTTCAAAGTCTGTACTGACTAAAAGCTGAAGTTCATTAGGGAAAAAGGCAGATTAATCTACAGAGAATTAAGACAGAAGACATTTATCTTGGTGTCTCAGTACTTCAAAAGTAGTAACCTTGAGGACCAAATGCTAATACTGAAATGTTGCCAGATGTATGTCCTATTGATGGTGTGATGGCTAGTTTTGTTTTTTTTTTAAGTTTTTTATTTTGAGAGACAGAGTGCCAGTGCACAGCTGGGGAGGGTTAGAGAGAAAGAAAGAATCCTAAGTAGGCTCCACACCATCAGCGCAGAGCCCAATGCAGAGCTCAAACTTACCAAATATAAGATCATGACCTGAGCCTGAGCCAAGATCAGATGATGCCTAACCAACTGAGCTACCCAGGCGTCCCTGTGATGGTTATTTTTATATGTCCATGTGATGAGGCTCTAGTATCCAGTTATTTAATCAAACATTCATGTAGGTGTTTCTGTGAAGGAGTTTTATAGATGTGGTTAACATCTACAAACTTTAGGTAAAGGAGATTATCTTCAATAATGTGTGTGGTCTTCATCCAATCAATTGAAGGCCTTAAGAGCAAAAACTGGGGTTTCCCAAAGAGGAAGAAATTCTGTGTCAAGACCACAGCATCAACTCCTGTCTGAGTTTCCAGCTTGCTGTCCTGCCCTGTGAATTTTGGACTTGTCAGGTCCTATAATTGCATGAGCCAAGTCCTTAAAATCACTCTCTTTTTATATGTTTTTTATTCGTTTGGTTTCTCTGGAGAATTCTGACTTGTACCAATAGAAGCACTTGTTATAGTAATAAATGCATGATAAGAACAATGATTCTTGGAATCTCCATAAACAAGTTACTTTAATGATGCTTTATTTGGTATTCAGTAGGCATCAACTGACTCTGTCTGTAAATGACTAGAAGGAAAGTAGACAGTGCCCATATTGTTCAAATAGATGGTGACTACCATAGCAGTTACCTAATAAGGAGGAACTGTTTTGGAGTGGATTATATTCTTCTTAAGACTGATATATATTATAAATACAATTTTGGTATGCTAAGAGAATTCACAAGTATAGCCAAATAAAATACATTCAGAAGAAAATTCTCAGTTTGTGGAATATTATGTTCAGAAATTTGATGTTTAGTTGTGACTTAAAGCATACTCTTTTACCATCATAGAAATAATGTTAGCTTCTGGGTACAAACATGAAAATTTATTATATAACATGCCCAAAATATTACCATATGAATGCTGTTTTAGAAATTAAGCTTTCTATGTAATTATATTTATAATGGGAAAACTCAGTGTTCTACTTTGGAATGCCAGAAACATATCTTTTCTAACTGCAGCTTAGGTAGCAGGATCTGGGAGTTAATGTCTTCACTGACCTGGCAGGCAAAGAAAGAGTTTTCCCAATTCAAATCACTAAGTCATGGATCCCAGCATCTTGCTTCTATATTTAGAATTTATATAATTGGTACACAAATATTGATTAATTATGGAGCACATATTTTATGCCAAACACTTTTCAAGGCACTAAAGCTATGAAAATGAAGATGTCTTGTGATTCCCAAGGATTCAGACATAACCACCACTCTATCTCTCAGAGAAGTAGGGTTCAGTGTGTAAGTACCATGGAGGAGATACAGGTAGGGTATAGTGGAGTTATAGCAGCAGGAGCTCTTAACACAGCCTAACTGGAGTATAGGGTTGCACTAAGTACAAATGTAAGGACCAGATTTTGAAGGATCATCATGTCCCATAGAGGAGTTAAGATTTTAAACTAATGTTTTGCTTGTTAAATACTCTTCTTCTTTCTCTGGAGGAATTATTCCTTTTGCAGATCTAGCCATGGGCTTTGAATGGTAGACACATGGACCTCTGTTACTGCTGCAGAAATCATAGTCCCAGCCACTCCATTAGAATAGCTTTCCCAAAGATGGGCTCATGATCCACAATGAGTTGGTCAGAATACTTCTGTGGATTATCCTAATTATGGTTTGAGGATGAGTGTTTCATTTCTAAGTCAAAGATCATTAAGGTATAAGTTAGGATTCTTAGCCACTGATTGATTGCTTTCTAGATAACACAAAATCTGCATTTTATGGGCCCAGCATGCTTCTGCTGGCTACTCTGCTAAATATCTGCATTTTAAGCATTCAAATCAAGTGATCCTTTTATAAACAAAGTTTTAGAATCATTAAATTTAGAAGTTATTGTAATTGAAAAGGTGAGGCCTGAGGTCCTAGATTCAGGGGGGAGAGATAGTGGAGATGAGAGAGAGAGAGAGAGGGGGGGGGGAGAGAGAGATTTGTTTGGTAAAATGCACAGAACTTGATAGTGTGTGGCCAAGTGAGAGGTACATCTGGGATGATTCTCTCAGGTATTTGGTTACCTGGTAGATGTTTGTATCGTTATTCTGATAAACTGGAACCTAGAAGAAAGGAGTATGTATGAGAGGACAGGTGAGGAAATTGGGGCATTGATTACTAGTTTAAGGTGTTTATAAAGCAACATAATAGAAATTTACAACAGAGGTAACCATATAGACTTGTAGTTTATGGGAGCAATCTGAATTAGAAAGATAGATTTAGTGGTTATCAGGAAATAAGGGAGAAGTTTAATCTATGGGCAGGACTGAGATTTCCCAAATAGAAAACAAATCAGAGAGAAAGTCTGCAGTGGAGCCAAGACCTGGGGACCACTGCTATTTAAGATAACGTGACCAGAAAGTTGGCTGTTGAGCTCCTTTTTTCAGAGATAGAAGACTTCTGACTAGATGATAAGGTTCATTATATAGTCTTAGAAGAGAAATGTTGAAGAGCAGTGAAGGTAATAGCAGTTGAGCAGGTTAAGAGATTATGAGGCTCTCCATTGGTATTAGTGTCCCTCTGGATAAAAACTGGAAGTAATCTGAGTGGCCCAGATGCTAACATCTACAATAAATGTGCAATAATTTTGAAGTAGCATCATTGGAAAGGGGAGAAGTTAGAGTATCTGATGATTTGGGAATCAAAGGAGAAATGTTTTCTTTTTCACACTTGGGTAGAATGAATTAATTGATTTGGAAGTACCCATGAGAAGCCAAGAAAATGCAAATACCAGCTCCTTTCCTTGGTGTATGTGTATCATAAGCACAAGGGCAGCTTCCATTCAAAGGAGTTGTAAGGAAAGCCGTATCTTCAGAGAAGACTTCTGTTTTTATGTAAGCGTGGGGATGAGAACAGCCTGTAAAGCAACCAAGGAGGTAGAGGGGTATTTATCATTGGGAGCTCCAGAATTGGAAAAAAAATATAATTAAGAGGGAGGTCAGCTGTGAGATAATGCCAGTGAGTCTGAGAAGGAAAGGGGTGGTTTGGGATGTGCAAGAGGTGCTGAACTACAGAAGAGGAAAGATAACAGCGAGGTATAAACTAACATCTCCACTTCATTAGATAAGGAGGGTATGCACATGTACATAAAGACATTCACTATGTCCTAAAGACCCTATATAGAATTGTGTCAATGTATTTTGTATATAAAATAAGTAGAGTTCAAAGGAGGAATAGAGGAGTGCCTGGGTGGCTTAATTGGTTAAGCGTCCAACTCTTGGTTTTGGCTTGGGTCATATCTCACGGATCCAGGGATTGAGACCCGCATCACGCTCTGTTCTGACAGCACAGAGCCTGCTTGGCATTCCGTCTTTCTCTCTCTCTCTGCCTCTCCTCACCATCAAAGTACATAAGTAAACATTAAAAAACAACCAGTGAGACATAGAATATGCTGAGAAGTGGCAGCATAAAGATATTGGAATCGTATGGGGCTTATATCAATTAGGTTAATTTATACAAAGCACTGAAAAGTACAAAGTGCAATGTAACACCATAAGGTGGTGTAGCCAAGGGCTGTGATCTAGAGGTTTCCAAAGTCTTTTAACAAACTTGGTATGTCAGCATTTTTTTTTTTAATTTTGGATGCCTGAGCCCCTACTCTCAATTTACTAAATCAAGCTCTCTTATAGTACGCCCTGGGAGCTCTGATTTTTTTATAGCTCACTTTTTATAATATATAATGTATATATCATAGCTATATAAAGATAATATATATTTTATACATCTAATACATTATACATATATATCCATTTGATTATTATAGTTCAACTTAGATGGCAATAAACATGGACATGAATGGCAAAAAAAATACAGTGAACAAATCCCATGATTAAAGTTAAGGAATAGTAGATAGAAAATTATGGAAAGTGCTTAATTCCAGAATTTTATTTTGGAGGCAGTGAAATACCACTGAAATATTTTAAGCAAATACTGATTTTGTGAATGATATATTTTAAAGGAATTATGATTTCTGTAAATAGTATTTACCAATAAAATCCAGTGACTCAGAGTTATTCTGCTCATGTATTTGGAATTAATATATTTAGAATAACATGATTTTAAATGAAGTTTATTAAAAACTTTGGTAGGAATGAAAACTCTAATCTATAATCCTCTAAGCATTTTGTTTGTCTCATGTTGAAAATCTGACATACATTGTTATTATTATTAATGCACATAGCTATGTTTATATGATAAGAAATTTATTTAAGTGGAAAATCAGTTTTTGCTGCCTATTGATTTTCATTTTCTCTAGTGAATTAAAAGTTACTTATTTTTGAACTCAGAAATAAAACTTGTATACCAGTGCTTTTTATACTAAAAAATGATCGTCTTTAGCTTTGTTTTTTCAGACCAATGAACTCTTTGCTGAAAGAATTAAAACTCATGATTTTGTGAATTAAAAACAGTCTATTTTTCATTACTCTTGGGGATACAGAGTGGCTTATTTTATGATTTGCTGAAGTTGTATATCTTTCCTGATCTTTCCTAAAGCAAATATTGTGTGCCATCCTTGCAAACTTTTCCTTACATTTGGATCTGTCTCTGAAGTGACTTTTAAGAACTATATAATTCTGATCAAGAATTCTGTTTCTCTCTGAAAAACTTCCGTCTGTATCTGATTTTGGATGACATGATGGTGATTACCTTTGTTCCTACTTAGATATCTTCTGATTGCCTGAAGGCTTTGAAGTTCTGAGGTTTAAAGAAAAGATGAAATACAAATATGTATGGGCTGTTTTCATATGGAAATGATATTCTGAATAAGAAATAACTTTCTTGTTGGCATACACTGGGTCTTATAGAATAAATTAAGAAGAACTTGGAAGATAGGCTCTGTGCTTTTCCTTATAACTACCCTGAGATACATTTTTGAGTAAATAAAGACCAAATCTTCCAGGATTTTAAAGAATAATTCAAAGTTTAATCAAGTTTTAGCACTTAAAATTTGAGGATTTTGTTTATTTCTACGTTTGAAATGTGTCCATTTCACGTCTGAGTTCCAATTTCTTTTGTAAGTAGTTTTTATTCTACTGTTTTTGATTATTAAAGCTGTACGTTTTCATGGTACAAAATCAAGTGATATAGAAAGGCATAGTGAAACCCATAACCTCTCCATTCAGACTTAATCATTGTTAACCTTGTAGTATTTGTCCTTTCATACTTTTTCCTGTCTGTATGATTCTGTGTGGGTGTGGCTTAGTCTGTGCACCTGCTCTGTGGTGTCTTTGGTGGCCCTATTTGGGTTGTCCTGTTTCTCTCTTCATTGAGCTTTCCCTCTTTTAACATGCTTTTCTCCACTCTAACCTGTAAGGGCTTCTCTGTCATTTATTTTGGCTTCTCTGCCCTTCATCTTCTTTCTGTCACATTCTTGCTGTTTTCCACCTTCTCTGTGTTCACATTCACATGTATGGAGAATGTGAGTATATATATGTGTGTGAGTGTGTGTGTGTGCGTATGTGTGTGTATACATGTATTTATGTCAAAGTAGGACCATTGGACACATCTTATTTGAAGTTAAAAACAAAAACAAACCTTTCTATAACAATCAATATAGACCCAAAGCTCCATTTTTAATGACTGAGTTGTATTCTTTAGTGTGTTATAGATTTAATTTATTTATCCAGTCCTTGTAAACTGTGTTTTGGACATTTAGTTGCTTCCATTTTTTTATTTGTTACTGTATTTAGTCCTTAATGTATCTGTACAATCATTTCTTAGTAATTGAAATAAGTTACTATTAACTATTAGAAATAACCCCTATTGTAAATATCTTTAGTCAGATATTTTAACTTATATAAACTTAGAAATTCATTATCTAATAAGCTCAAGGTAGTTTTAATGGGATTTCTTGGGAAAGACCAGTTTTCTTTAAATAATAAAATATTACAAGATGTTGCTAGCAACTGTAGGTGGAATGTGGCTTTATATTACTGTTGGACATTTCTAACAATGTATCTGCTGATGTATAAATTCTGAGCTCTCTTCTTTATGACTAACAGGCTCATTGTTTGGAGAAACGTAATTAGGGTTATGGCTGTGGTTTGTGATCCAAAGAGCAGAATCAAGCGATACAGTCATGTAAGGAATGAGAATTACCACCCTGCCCTAAACACTTGGATCAATCATATTCTTTTCTCATAACAACAGGCCCTTCTTTTAAGTTTTGGCTCCCCATTCTTTAGTTCTTTGTCTAAATAAGCTCTAAGCTGCTTGAGATAGGAGCCTTGTTTTCACTGTGTTGTTTTGTAAAATGCCATATGCACACATGACATTTTGTAGATAATAAAAACAGCAATGATTATAGGCTGTTGGTAGTCCTCTGTTGATATCCCTGCTGGTAACAATACACTAAGATATCACTTGACATTCTATTGAGTTAACAGAAACTGTTGTGTTGATTTTTACTGCTGTTAAGAGCAGGGAGAATATTGATTTTAATCAGAAGAAACAGGGAGAAATTGCTTTGACATGTGTTTTTTACTTGATCTTTGAGAATGTTATGAAAAAATAAAAAGACTAAATAATAATCTATGTGGGGTTCTTTCAAAAGGGCCTAAAGGTTGTTTGAAAATAGTGACCCAAGGGTAGAGCTTTAGTTCAGGAAATGAAATGTTTAATCAGCCATCTCAAAGTAATCTCTTTCGTGACTATTGAAAGCCTTTCGTTGGAATATGAAATAATTATAATTTTAGTCAAACTGTGACTGAAAAATAAAGAAACATGGTTTAATTTGTTCATTGTTTTAAATTTATATATTTATTCATTCAACAAACACAGAAGGCTGGTATTGTCCTAAGCTCTGGGAGTACACTAGAGAGCAAAGAAAACAAAATCTTTGTCTTGATGGAGTTTCCATTCTGGAGGAGAAATATTCACAATTTAAAAATGTTAGTATAGGGGTGTCTGTGTGGCTCAGTAGGTTGAGAATCTGACTTTTGATTTGGCTCAAGTCATGACCCCAGGGTCATGGGATTGAGTCCTGTTTTGGGCTTTGTGCTGAGCATGGAGCCTGCTTAAGATTCTCTCTCTCTCTCTCTCTCTCTTTCTTTCTCTCTCTCTGCCCCTCTCCCCCTGCTCGTGCTCTCTCTCTGTGTCTCTCTCTCTCAAATAAAAAGAAATAAAAAAGTAAAAATAAAAATGTTATATGTCCAGTGGCAATAAATATGATAGAAAGAAAAACAGAGCAGGGTGTAGAAGGTGATAGAAGGTGATAGAGGTAATAGAAGACAGCAATGCATTTTATACATTGTAATTAAGGAAAGTCACTCTGGAGACCTAAGGAAGCTATGAATCGGCCATATAGGTATACACTGAAAGAGTTCTCCATGCAGAAGGAAGAGCAGGGGCAAAGGTCCTGAGGTTGGCTCTGTTCAAGAGACTGCAGGGAAGCATATGTGGCTGGTAGGGTAGCAGACATCAGTAAGGAAGTGGGCGGATTCTGCTCTTATAAAACCTTGGAGGCTTTATATGACTTTAATGTTTACGCTGAGTGAGATAGGAAGCCAGTACAAAGTCGTAAAACAAAGTGACCTGATCTTATTTTCATTTAAAGGGCTAAGTCTGGGTGGTGTAAGAACAACTGCAAAGGTGTCAAACTGGAGAAACTTTGCAGTGGGCTGGTTCAAATCCAGCCTATTCTCGAGACAGAGGTTTGGATCTGAGTGAGAAAAATAGAGAATGTGAAAAGTGATTATGGCAAAATATTTGCCATATTTTGGAGTTAAAGGTGATAGAATTTCCTGATGGTTTCGATGTGGAGTGTGAAGTAAAGCAAGCAAAGAGGCTGAATTTGGACGTTTGAAGGTGTAGTATTTAGTTTTTAGTTCAGAGAAAGGTCATGACTGGCTATGTAAATTTGGGAGTCATCAGCATCAAACTGACATTTAATTCCATTAAAGACAGGAAACTGGAAGAGATCATTTTGGGAGTAAATTTAGCTAGAGAAGTTGAGAGCTGAAGGCTTAAGGTTGGAGGGTCGGCAGTGAAGACTAAGGGGTGAGATAGCGGGATACAAGCCTAAACAAGAGAGAATGATGCTTCAGAGGCCAAGTGAAGTAGCTGCTTCTGGAAGGAGGGAGGGATGCTTGGAGTCAAAAGCCATGGATAGTCTTAGTAAAATAAGGACTACGATGGTAGCTGGGAGTTATTGACCATCTTGTGAATTGTTCAGAGGAATGATAGAGACAGGGTCTTTGTGGAATGGGTTTAAAAGATAATAAAATAAAAAAAAATGATAACAGTATGAGTCATTATTGAGGAGTTTTGCTATAAACAGAATGAAATTTTAGTTTCAACCATGTTGGGTGAATTGGCCAGACAACATATGCACCAGGCCTGTTGGAGCAGTGTTTCTTTGGGGGAAACTTATAGGAACAGGACCAATATCAGAAGCTTGAGCCCCTACTGCCCGATGGATTTAAGGCACTACTTAGAGATTTAGCAGAGCTGAGTGTTTTATTCCAGAGCTACTTTGACATGAGGCTGTGGGGCTTTGAAGCTGTACCAGCTCCTCTCCTGATATTATCTTGGACTACAGTGATACTTTGATTCCAGACTGATTCCTTCAATCCCTACTTTAACAGCTCACAAGGCTGGGGTTCAAGTTTCCAGTTGACCAGGACTGATTATAATAAGTACTAGCTCTCCCTTCCATGAAGAGTTCTGTAGGACAACAAATTCTTTTCTAGGAAACTAAAAATGGTTAGTCTTAACAAGGTAAGCCTTATCTCTTAGGTAACCAGAGAGGCAGTAGAGGGACATGCGAGGTTTTTTCCTTAACTTCTTTCCTCTCCTCTCCTCTCCCATGCCCTCCTTACCTTCTCTCCTTTCCTTCCTATTCTTTGATGTGCAATATTGCAGATTTTTATATGCCCATAGGAATAATCTAATAGAGACGAAAACCATTGAGAATGTAGAAGAAATAGTCACTGGAGAGATTTCCGTTGAGAAGATAAGAGGATTAAATTTTAGTGTGTGTGGAGAGCTTGGCCTTTTTGAGGAGAATATATAGCTCATTCCTGTTAAAGGAGAGAAGGCAGGATTTATAAGCACAGAACTTGTGGACATTCTTTTAGGATTGCATCTAATTTCTCAGTGAGATAAAAACTTGCATTGCGAGCAAGGAGAGAGAAGCAGGTGTTGGAGTGATTATAACAATGTGTGATTAACAACTTTTTCCCAACGAAAGCACATTTTTAGTTACATGCCCTGAAAAAAAGAAACTGCTTTGCCCTCTTGCTGAAGATTGAATTTTCTGGCTTTCTGGGGGACAGTCTTGGTTAAATCTGTTGAGCTTTAGGTCATACGTTTGTTTCTTTGGGGCATGTTCCATACGAAAAAAAATCTCATTTTTATGGCAATTTGTGATTTGAGTCATGTTAGATGATTCTGTAAACATAACACAGAAATAAGCAAAATGTACTTGCGCTATGTGGCATGTGTGAAAAAAGAATCTGTATTTATTAAACATACAAATATGTTTAAAATTCAGTACCTTCATGTGGCTCACAGCAGGCAAAAGCATGACATTTCAAATTGTGTCTTCATTGCCTTCTGAGGGCATGTGATGATTGACACATCCTAACCTATTTATAACTGTGAGATTGAACCATTTATTCACATAAATTCTCTTTTTTTTCACATTTGGAGTTTAGATAATTGGGTTAAATTATAGCAAAATATATTAGGCCTGCTATGATTATACTCCCTTGGTGGATGGGTAGACTGGCTATTCTGGAAAAATGCATTTATTTTATATATGTCATTATTATGTATGATTCGTGGAAAAGCAAGTAAAAATCTTCTATTTCAAAATAAGTAAAATAATAGATAATAACTGAATTCCATAATATTTGATTTCCTCAGTTTTAATATGGAGGTTAAGATTTCACTAAATGACTTTTGTACACCCTTCAATTACAAAATGTTAGGATCTCTCAAAATAGTTTTAGTGTGTGAGCCTTTTGCAGCTGGGTAAGTTATTAATCTAGATGATGCCATTTACTAGTTTCCCACATATCTCTGGTTGTTGCCTCTGAGATAGCATTTCCTTAGTTCCTTTGGAGGAATGATTTAGCCTTCTTACTTCAAGTTGTTATGGTAGCACAAATAGAAATGGGAGTTATTTCAAACCTCATATCTTAATGGCAGGAGCGTGGAGGCAAAATTTCCATAGAACTTGTTAAAAATGCAAATTTCCAGGACCCAACTTTTAAACTTCTGAAATAATGCTTTGAAACTTCTAATACTTAGAAATCTGTATTTTAGTAAGTACTACTCAAGTAGTTCTGAAGTGGGTAGCCAATGAAACACTTTGGAATGCAGCCCTAGGTAATTTGTAGAAATTTATGTAGTTTTGCATTTGTATGATTTAGTGACACTGAATGTGAAGACCGGCTACCATGATGTTTAGCTGAAAATCGAAAGATGATGAAAATGAGCAAAAGGAATAGAATTGTAAAGGGCTTTGTGCCAGGCTGACTCTTACCTGATAATTTTCGGGGGTGTCATGATGGTGGAAAGAAGTTGAACCTGAGAGAAGATTATAAAATATTGTAATGGGAGAAGGTGTCTTACATCAATTTCATTCAAATAATGCAACGCTTGGAGTGGGCTGGGAGACACTCACACAGTGAGCTCTAGAAGTAACACATCATGATGTAAAACACACACACACACACACACACACACACACACACACACACAGAGCCTGAAATATTTTATAAACCAGATGACCTTTGTCTTCTCTTAGTGACTCCAGAACTACAAAGCAACAGCCCCTAAAAATCCGGTCCTTCAATCTGTCATGTAATCTGCCCTACATCCATCCTTGGAATCTCTCTTAAACCCAGAAAACTATCATGTGGGAAGTTTTTGGAGGTTAAGAATGCTGCTGAATTATACTGGTGTATTGTCTTTCATTCTTCTTCCCCTAACCTCCTTTTTTATCTGGTAGTTTTTTAAAATATCTGGGTCTTGTGTATGTATTCTATAGTCTAGGTAGAAGCCTCATCCATTATTTTGCCTTTAAAAAATTGTTTACTTTTTTTTTTCAAATGACAAGCTCCATAAAGTTAAAGAATCATGACAAAGATTTATTTTATAAACTCTTAATATTTTCCACTATAATTGGCAATGTTAGAATTACAACCAATATTTTATTTATTATTTAATGTTTATTTATTTTTGAGAGAGAGACACACACACAGAATCAGAAGCAGGCTCCAGGCTCTGAGCTGTCAGCACAGAGCCTGACACAGGCCTTGAACCCACGAACTGTGAGATCATGACCTGAGCCGAAGTCGGACGCTTAACTGACTGAGCCACCGAGGTGCCTCTGCAACAAACATTTTAATGAGCTCTTCTCTGTTTTGTTTGCTTGAAGTGTACTTCTCATTTCATCTAGGGTTGAGACTCTAGTAGTTCTATGAAGTTTAATTAAAACCTTACTTTCTCTGGAAAGTGTCCCCTGATCACCACCCTCAGACTTCCTGTCCCCCCACGTGAATTGGCTTTTCCTATGAGTTTTCACAATTTGATTATGATACTTACCAACTCGTGAGCTCCTTACGTAGGGTGACCATATGTCTTAATTTGCATGGGTCAGCTTTTCTGGCATAAGTATTAACAGAATCCTCTTTCGTTAGAAGTGTCCCAGTTTGGATAATAGATAATATCGCCATCCATTTGTGAAAGGGCATTTTATTTCTAGTACTTAGTCTGTTATCGGAGTCTGAATTGAATTTCTCTTAATGGCTTGTAAGGATTGTTGGAGGTCTGGCAGAAGCCTCTGGATATTTAATAGGTTTTATTACTTATATTTATTATTTATTGTTATTAATTTTCAAAAATAACCAAAGTGGGAATCCACGAAGCCATTTGTTACTCCAAAGACGGTAGAGATAATCTGGCTCAGACTTTTGAGGAACTGTCCAGTGGTACCAGTGGTATCTTACTGCTAATCCAGAGGAATGTCCAAAGGAGAGGAAATGCACTTGAAGTTGATTTTGTTTCATGGCAAGAAAGAAAGAAAGAAAGAGAGAGAGGGAGAGAGAGAGAGAAAGAAAGAAGAGAGAGAGAGAGAGAAAGAAAGAAGAGAGAGAGAAAGAAAGAAAGAAAGAAAGAAAGAAAAGTAAAAGAAAAAAATAATGTGCAGTGAGTTAAAACTAAATATCTTCATTAGATTGTTTTTTATTTTTATTTATTTATTTATTTATTTATTTATTTAATTTTTTAGATGTTTATTTATTTTGAGAAAGAGAGACAGGGAGCGACTGAGAGAGAGAGAGAGAGAGAGAGAGAGAGAGAGAATGAGAGAGAATCCCAAGCAGGCTCCACACTGTCAGGACCAAGCCCAGCTTGGAGCTTGATCTCAAGAATCATGAGATCTTGACCTGAGCCCAAACCAAGAGTTGGACACTTAACTGACTGAGCCATCCAGGTGTCTATATTGCTCTTTATTTAAAAATTATGTCTAGTGTTAGGTTATTGTTTGTATGTTAGGATTTTCTTCCTTTTCCAAATTGATGGTAATTGAAAAGATCTTTTTCGTTCTTTATCAGAATAAAAAGTTGGCAACGCCCAAGTCCAAACATAGGCTAAGAAAACAAGTTGGGAACAGAAGGTGCTGTCTGGACTCAACTAGGTAAGAATAATTGAGGGGCGCACACCTATAAATGTAGAAAGACGCATTATCTTTCCTGCGCACTTCTAGAAAACCAGAGGGATAGTATCTATTTTGTTCACTGCTTTGTCCCAGGGTCTTACACTGCCTAGCACACAGTAAGTATTCAATAATTATTTATTACATAAATAAATTCATGGGCTCTATGAATAAATTACTAAAAACATCTGGGGTGATCCATCCTGGCCAACAGTTGAGTTACTTGTGCCCTGTTGGGAATGTAGCCCTCACTGTGAGGAGGGATCAGTGACTCCATCAGTTATTACTTCTTGCCCTTCAACCTATTAAAGTTTTAGTTAAGGGTTTCATGTTTATTGTGTGGATTATTATAATGGTCTCTCTCTGTCTCTCTCTTTTTTGCAAAATATTTTAAACATTGTGGCAAAATACACATAAGATTCACCACCTTAACTATTTTTAGTTTTATTTATTTTTGAGACAGATAGGCAGGGCATGAGTGGAGGAGGGGCAGAGAGAGAGGGAGACACAGGCTCTGAGCTGTCAGCACAGAGCCCAACATGGGACTTGAATCCATGAACTGCAAGATCATGACCTGAGCGGAAATCAGATGCTCAACCGACTAAGCCATCCAGGCGCCCCCTACACCTTGGACATGTTTTTAATCGCATAGTTCAGGGCATCCAGTTCATTCACGCTGTTGTGCTACTATCACCACTGTCTATTCACAGAACTCCTTTCATCTTTCAAAACAGAAATTCTATACCCATTAAATAATCGCTTCTCATTCCCTCTTCCTCCAGCCCTGGCAGCCATTATTCTACTTTCTATCTTTGTGAATTTGACTGTTTATTCTAGGTACTTCATATAAGTGGAATCATATAACATTTATCTTTGTGGCTAATGTATTTCACTTAGCATAGTGTCCTAAAGGGTCATCCATGTTGTAGCATGTTTCAGAACTTCCTTCTTTTTTAAGGCTGAATAATATATGTTTATGTATTGGTTATATACCCCAAAGTGGAATTTCTGGATAACATGGTAATTTTTTTTTGAGGGATCACAATGTTGTTTTCCATAGCAGCTGCATCATTTTACATTCTTACCAATAGTGCATAAGTGTTCTGATTTCTCTACATGCTTTCCAATAATTGCCATTTTCTGTTTTTCGGTAGTAGCCATCATTATAAGTGTGATGTAATGATGTCTTACCGGGCTTCTTTTTGCCAGAATATTTCTCTTCTTCTATTCATTTTTTTAAACTTTATTTTTGAGAGAGAGAGAGAGAGTGATAGAGAAAGAAAAAGAGGTAGAGAGAGAGGGAGATACAGAATCTGAAGCAGGCTCCAGGCTCTGAGCTGACAGCACAGAGCTCGATGCAGGGCTCAAACTCATGAACCGTGAGATCATGACCTGAGCCAAAGTCAGACATTCAACTGGCTGAGCCACCCAGGTGCCCCAGCATCCCTCTCTTCAGATCAATCCTCTTCGCTACAGCTATAGCATTTTTTCTTAGCTGTAAATCTGACCATGTCAAACCCATTAATGACTCCCAATTTCTATTGTTTTAAATGGTAAGCTTCTTAACATGCTAAACTCTCAGGTCTCATTTTTGTTCACTTTAAACTCCAGCTATAATTGCCTATTTGTTCTTCTTTATATTAACTGTTTGCTTTCACTTCTTTATGATTTTGTACTAGTGATTTTTTCAGGTTGGAGTGCTTTAATTCTGTTTCTTAAATTTCATTTCTTATTTTTGTACCTTTTCTCTCATGAACTCCCCATCTGTACTATTTCTTTTCCATGACTTTTTTGCATACATATTAAACAGTTCACTTCAAAAAATTTAGTCTCATTCAGGGGCACCTGGGGAATCCCTTGATGTTAAGAGTCTGACTTCAGCTCAGGTTCTGATCTCACCACTCACGGGTTCAAGCCCCAAGTTGAGCTCTGTGCTGACAGCTCAGAGCCTGGAGCCTGCTTTTGATTCTGGGTCTTCCTTTCTCTCTGCCCCTCACCTGCTTGCACTCTGTCTCCTTCCTCTCAAAAATAAATATTTTAAAAAAATTTTAAAAATTAGTTTCATTCCAAATAAAAATATTTATGAAATAATGGATTTAATAAGCTGGTGATGTTCATTCTTCATACTTAATAAATACATTAGTATTAACGTATTGAAAAATCTGTTCATATAGAACAGAAATTCATCTTGAACACCACCAGTGCTATATGTATTACATTTTGTGAAAAACTGTGTGAACCTATCTTCCCCAGTCTGTCTGATCAGCTCTACCTCCTTCTTAGGTAAGTAATGTTGGCTCTGGAGTTAGAAGAGTGGGTCCAATCCTGACCTACTGCTCATAAATTGTTTGGCCTTCAATATGTTATTTAAGCTTTGTGAGCTTCAATTTCCACTTTTGTAAAAAGGGGATGATTGATAGCTTTTGTGCGGAGACTTCTTGTAAGGGGTTATTAGGGTAATGCTTGCTGAATTACGTATTATCTAATAGTTACAGCTCTCCTTTTCTCCCCATATCATGAAAAGATGATCAACATTTGCTTTTAATTTTTTTTAATGTTTATTTATTCTTGAGAAAGAGACAGAGCACAAGCAGGGGAAGGGCAGAGAGAGAGGGAGACACAGACTATGAAGCAGACTCCAGGCTCTGAGCCATCAGCACAGAACTTGATGCGGGCCTCGAACCCACAAGCCGCGAGATCATGACCTGAGCCGAGGTCGGAAGCCCAACCAACTGAGCCACCCAGGTGCCCCAACATTTGCTTTTATAAATTCATTCAGTTATCTCATATGAAATTGATGAAAACAAAAGGAAAGTGGAATCAATTCAAGACACGCTTTCATGATTATCCTAAACCAAGGCAAATAATTAGTCATTTAAACTTAACTTTTCTGAGTCCCTAAAAATAATGATATTTTAGAGCCAAATGAGATGTCAAGTTCACCTTTAGTATGTTTCTCCTACCTGATTTGGTAAACATCTGCAAGATTAGTTAGGGTAACTCCAAGTGGAATAGAGGTGGAAGGTTGTGGAGCCAGTCTTCAACTATGGCCTCTTTCTCTGCAATCCCAATGGCTTCAAAGAAAACCAGGTAATACTGAATATTTACCTCATTCTCCACTAGTGAAGAACACAGGAACAGTTGTAGAAATAGGTTCTATCTCCCAGTCTTATTCTTTTCTTAGACTTGTGTCCTGGTTAGGTTTTCCCCTACTCTTTGTTGTATTCTCTGTTGTCTTCTCAGCAGCACTTTGTGCTTGGAACTGTCCATTTCTTTACTCCTTTGTCCTCAAAATAAAAGTTCTTTTATTTACCCTCTCTGTAAAAATCCCTTGTGCAAAGAAACTGAAAGAAGAAAAGGGGAAAAAAAATGAAGATACAGGAGGAAGAAAGGGCAAAAAATTTAAGAATTGCTTGAGAGCTTTTACTTCTGTGACTCTGACATTTAACCCAAGTATTGACTTTCTTGTTCTATGCAAATGGTTTTGTCTGTATTTCTTAAGCGGTAGCTCCCATGGGCAGAAGCCATACCTCTGCCTTCTCTGGCATTGTGCCTAGGACAGGGTGAACATTCCATAAGCAGTGATACTATATTTTCATCTTCAAATTTAAAGATTCTCTTTGCCATATAAGAGTACTTATTAAGAGTAATGCCATTTTTTACCATTTTTTCCTACCAGATCTGATTTAGTCATAATCATTAAATAATAATAAAAAAAAGATTTACTAAGTAATTATTATTTCCATGCCAATAAAAGAGAAGCTGGACATGTTTTTTTTTGAAATGATCCCCTTTTGTCCTAAGTTATTACAAATGTGAAGATTTTTCCTAAAGATTAAGTTGCTTAACATATTTATGCATCCAAGACCTTTATCTTACAACTTTATGGACTTCTAACATTTAACCCATGTGAACCTGACATTTAAGATGAAGTAGGTGGTATGGTAGTGTTACTTGAAACTCCAGAGGTGTTTACTGCTTTTCAGGCATCTAGTTTCAAGTTTTTTTTTTTTTTAATGTTTTATTTATTTCTAGGAGAGAGAGAGAGAGAGACAGCGTGAGCAGGGGAGGGTCAGAGACAGAGGGAGTCACAGACTGAAACAGGCTCCAGGCTCTGAGGTGGCAGTCAGCACAGAGCCCAATGCGGGGCTCGAACCCACAAACCGCGAGATCATGACCTAAGCGAAAGTCGCACACTTAACTGACTAAGCCACCCAGGCGCCCCTCTAGTTTCAAGGTTTTATGATCCCTTCAGAGACATTAGACCTTTTGATCCTAATACAATATTTTTTATTTAAAAAACTAATTAGGCTGTTTGTCAATAATGCTCATTAAATGAAAGGTCATACCTTTTGGCAGAAAATATGACTTATGGATCATGCAAGTAAGTTTACTAGAGAATTCAAATTACATTTCTAAAGAAGCTCACAAGTTCTGTTTGGTAAATGAGTTCTTAGTACTCTTTGTTAAAATTAATCAATTCTGGCAGAAACAAAGAATAATTTCTTAAACACAAGACGACTCAGATCACAGTCCTTTTTCTATTGATTGATTTCTCCGTGATCTCTGAGAAAAGTTGTGTGTCAAAGAAAACTTTGCTTTTATATTGTCATAGCAAAATCTAATTAACAATTGTTATTTAAAACAACCTCTCAGGCAGCAGAAGAAATTTAATTATATATTTCCATGAGAAATATAATCCAATTTTATAAAATAAAATTAAATAAAGCAAATAAGTTCACTTGTCGGATAGATGCAAAAGAAAGCATCTTTAGCAAAGAATATGTGAACGATGGGATACAATATGGAGTACCTCAGGGAATGCACACTGCCAAAGACTTCCAGTTATTAATAGAATTAAAAGGGTTAAAATATAATGTGTATATAGATTTCATGGGGAGAAGGAAGTTCCTTTAAATATGATTTTATTTCTTGCTTGCATTTCTCCCCTCTTTTAATAGTTTATGTGTGGATCTGTATCTCTTATTTTGATCAGCACTGGCTCACTCTACAGGGAACTGAAAACCTAGATTTGGAGGTGTTGGGTTAATCTGAGATACACTCAGGGACCAGGTCAGTTTTTAGACCAAGCCTGAGTTAGGCCAGGATCTGGGCTTCATGGCAGCTGAGTTTGCTCTAATAGCATATATTGGCTACAACTGAAATTTTACTGTAGCAGAGCTAACAAGGTCTTCCTAAGAAGGTATCTATAAAATTGATAAAGAATCTAGATTAGCAGCTGCCAAAAGTGGCTGAGCCAAGGGGAATAGTCAAAACTGATAGGGAACCAGTGATTAGGGAAACAGGAGATCCTGGGTGAGTGGGTCAGAGAGTGTCTTACTTCAGAAACATTTCATGGTGCTGATGTCTCAGAGTAAATGATTAGGATCTCCAACTCAGTGCCAAATCACTGCTACACTTAGCAGGTGTTTTCCCCACAAACATGCAGACAAGCCTCAATATCCCAGAGCAGTAGAGTTCATTTTAAGTGGGTGTCAAAATCACATTATACTCTCTTGAAAGGAAAGGCAAGGGAGCAGTTACAAAAAAAAAAAAAAAAAATGTTAAGTAACATCACTTCATAGAACAGGACACTAATGAAACTTTGAACTGTCACCTGGCTCCATTCCTTGCTTTATTCCTGAAAATTGGTTTGGTCCAAACTCCTTTAATATCATAGAACACTGCGAACATTAATTGTTCAACTTTTTTTAAAAAATGATTTTACATTATACAATATGTATAATGGCTAGTGGCTTTAAAATCAGCTATAAAACTGATGTTTCTGCACTCCAAGTACACAATAGGGAAAGGAAAGTATTAGCTCTTTGATATTTTCTGATATGATGAGTGATCTGACTGGTGATGATGACTTATTCTAGATTTTCAGCTGATGGGTCTTTCCACAGGGAAACCACAAGGGCTGCCAATTATATTTCAGCTTTTTCCTCTTAGTCACTTTGTAAGATTAGATCTCTCACAGCTGAAATGACAAAATTAATGACAGTGTATAATAATATTTGGATATAATAAATGATGCCAAATGGAATTTCTGTCATCCAGTCCAGTAGATTTGAGACTGACCATTATTCTCCAGTGAAAACTTTGAAAGTACAAATAAAGTCATAATGAAGTACCTTGCTAAGAAGTAAAA
This sequence comes from Proteles cristata cristata, assembly GCA_017311185.1. Classification (NCBI taxonomy): domain Eukaryota; kingdom Metazoa; phylum Chordata; class Mammalia; order Carnivora; family Hyaenidae; genus Proteles; species Proteles cristata. The sequence continues at coordinate 767,422 of JAESUZ010004587.1, forward strand.
GTCTTGGCTAAAATTTACCTTCCAACCCAGAGTCAATAATATGTTATCTGAGTCAGAGTGTGTGAAGCAAAATAAAACTTCTGAGTTCTCTCCTGTTGGCTTGGCTACTTGTTTGAAAAGAGCAGTAGGGAGATTAATTCCATTAAGTTATATTGATAGAACTAATAATGTATAGAAGGCACAATAGGGAACACAAAGAGGAATAAGGCTTAATACCTTTATTAGATAATTTAACATTTTGAGAGGGAGATAAAACCTAAGTACAAATGACTCTTTATAAGGAGGAATGTGATAACTCAAATCTTTGAGAATAATACTGGAGACCTGAAGGTTATCACATGATGGAAAGAAGGGCATAGAAGAAAATATACCCCTTTCTAAAGGTTTGGTAATTATTACTCCATATAGATTATATACTAAATATATGATGTCTGTGATTTGATGTGAAGACTCTGTAGGCTCCCTCATCTACCTTCCCTCTTCAATCCTCCTCCAGTTGATGGGATGCTAATTGAATTGATTAAATCTCAGATCATTGATTGGATAATACTTGCTAGTAGACAAGGACATAGCACATTGATATATCAAATACAAAGACCTGTCATGCATTTTCTACTTCTTGTCCAATGTAGTTGAAGCAATGAACTGGTTCAGACTGTACTGACAGAAATCCTGACTATGTTTTATCATATACTCCCTTTTTGTCTTTTCCCAAAGAGCTTTGTCCAGCTTTGTAGGAGCAGCTCTGTATGCCCATCTCTTCTCCACTCTGATTTTCCAGCCAGGTGTGGGCTTAAAGGTTTGACCTTGTTTTTTCTAGGTGAATTGGCATTATTAGCCTTGGGAGTAAATTTGTCTTGTTCCGTCTACTTCAGCATGTTCGAATGTGTGTTGAATATGCCTTTCAGCATACTGCAATAATAAGATCCTATACTTGGGTCTAGTGATGGGGAAAGAGACATTGCATCTTTTCTAGTACCTGGTGTGGTTTTCTTTGGTTGAGTGGGGACAAGTGAATGGAGACTTATGTTTGGAAACAATATGCTTCATAGCAAGGTAAGAGTTTCTGTAACAGGAGATGGGAGATGCACTGAAGATGGAGACCTTAACATATAAATAAATAGCTGTATGGAGGGAGATGGGGGAGAATAAGAAGCTACACTTTGCAGGCTGTGCAAGGTTAAGGGCTATTATTCTTGGAAATTATGAAATTTTTAAGGTAGAAAGCATTCCACAATTATAAGTTATTAATTTACTAATTTTCAAACTTCAAATGGGTTACCCAAGCAATGTGATATAATAGGAAAATTAGACCTCTAGTTGCAGATACAACTTACTGGTAGAGTAACCTTAACCTTGCTTTCCTTAACCTTCAGTTCATTTTGTAAAATGAGAGTAATAAACCTTACTTTATATACCTGTTGTGAGATTTAAAGTCAATACAGCACATTAAGCACCTACTGTATTCCTGGCACAGTGTGGAACCTCAATAAATTGTTGCTATTGGAAGACATCTCATGCCACTTGGTAGGTTTCCAATAAATGTCAGTTTACTAAATCTTTTCATCATTCCGTAGCTAGTTATGTGCCTAGTTCTGGTAACAAATATGCCATATCAGCAGTAATACAAACATTCTCTCAATTTTATTATGATACATGTTGGAAGTGAGGTTTTGGTGGTGGGTATATGGCATTATTAGGCTAAATATATTCAGGGATAATTAAATCCTGCCCCAAATTATAGATGACCCTCCCCTGTGATCCTAAGAAAGATACATACACAGAGAATGTAACCATGGAAGCAAAGAAACCCTTTATTAATGACTGGACTTGTGCCTGAAAGTCCAAAAGAGAGTTCTTATAACCTGACCATTTCCTTACCACTTAGTCCAAGCTTAAGGGTTCCCTGTGGTACTGCATGGAAAGATAAAACATTAAAAAATAATAATAATAATGTACCAGAGTGAAGGAATGACCATCCATATTTATGGGTTACTTCATTTATTCATTCATTTAAATACACATGCTTATTTTTTATCAGTATTTTTCCTTTGATGAAGTTTGTCAAAATATTTTGCCCATTTAAAATTTTTTTTGTTTTCTATTCATGAGCTGTGAGAATTCTTTATATATTCTAGATAACAGTTCTTCATCAGCTATGAATTTTATAGTTTCTTTCAGTTTGTGGCTTGCTCTCTAATCTCACTATATCTTTTCAATAACAAATTTTAAAATTTTGCTTGTCTCAATTATTTTTTTTTTTTATGGATTGCGCTTTTGGTATTATACCCAAGAAATCTTTGCCTAGCCCCGAATCACAAAGATCTTCACCAATTTTGAGTTAATTTTTACACATGGTACAAGGTAAAAGTCAAGGATGTTATTTTGTTTCCTTTCTCTTTGTTTCTCTCTCTGTCTCTGTCTCTGTCTCTTTCTATTTAATTGAGTGTGGATATCCCAGCATGATTGCTTAAAGGCTATCTTGTCTTCATTTATCTGTGTCTTTAACAACTTTGTCAAAAATCAATTGACTGTAGACATGTGGACCTATTTCTGAATTCTCCATTATGTTCCATTGATCTATACATGTGTCCTTAGACTAATAGATAGTTGATTAGCATTATAGTAATTTTGAAATCAGTGACTGTGAGTCCTCCAGCATTGTTCTTTTAGAAGTCATTTTGGTTATTCTAAGTCCTTTGCATTTCCATATACAATTTATAATTAAGCTTGTTAATTTCTTAAAAAAAAAAAAAACCAACACCCTAAGAAACAAAAACAAAAGTCCTGGCTAGTATGTTGTTTGGATTGTATTGAATCTAGACAGCAATTGGGCACATCTAACATCTTAATGAGTCTTCCAGTCCATGAACAGGATTTAGTTTGGGTTTTCTTTTATTTTTATTAATATTTTCTAGCTTACAGCATATATTTTGCACTTGTATTTTATTAGACTTATTTGTAAGAACGTATCTTCTTACTTGCAGTTTTGCTGAAATTCATTAATAGATCCTAAATTATATCTAATGCCTTTTTAGGCGGCATCTATTAAAATCATCATATCATTTTCTTTTTTTTCTTTTCTTTTTTTTTTTAAGTCTGTTGACATGCTGAATTAAATTGACTGATTTGAGCATGTTGAATTTGCATTCCTAAGATCAGGACTGTTTAATCCTATTTATAGGATTTTATTTGTTAGTATTTTTTGGTAAGAATTTTAATATCTATGTTTAAGAGTAGTTTTTATTTTTTCTTCTTCTAAAACCTTTGTCTAGTGGTGCCTAGGTGGCTCAGTCACTTGAGCATCTGACTCTTGATTTTGGCTGAGGATATTAGAGACCCAGTATGGAGCCCCAACTTTGGCTGAGATCATGATCTCAGGGTTCATGGGTTCAAGTCCCACATTGGGCTATTAGCTGATAGTGCAGAACCTGCTTAGGATTCTTTTTCTCTCTCCCTCTCTTTCTGCCCCTTCCCTTCTCTACTGAATAGACATTGGACTTTCCAATTTATCTGTTCCATCTTGAGTGAATTTTTATAGTCTCTTGCATGATATTTTTAAATTTCATTTAAGTTATCAAAATTACTGGTATTGTGCTGTTCATAATATCCTCTAACTCTCCCTTTATGTGATGGGCAGTGATGCCTACTTTTTCTTATCAAAGTATTGATGGTATTTGTTTTCTGTTTCTTCTTCTTTTTTAAACTATTTATTTTTGAGAGAGAGAGAATGTGTGCAGGGGAGGGGCAGAGAGAGGCAGGGACAGAGGATCTGAAGCAGACTCTGTTCTGACAGCAGAGAGTCCAACACAGGGATTGAACTTATGAACCATGAGATGACCTGAGCTAAAGTCAAATGCTTGATAAAGCATTTGTTGATTTTGTCTATGTTTTTCTTTTTTAATTTCATTAAAAAATTAGTGGAGGGGCTCCTGGGTGGCTTAGTCGGTTAAGCGTCCGACTTTCGCTTAGGTCATGATCTCGTGGTTCGTGGGTTCGAGCCCCGCGTCAGGCTCTGTCCTGACTGCCAGCTCAGAGCCTGGAGCCTGTTTCAGAGTCTGTGACTCCCTCTCTCTCTGACCCTCCCCTGCTCACGCTGTCTCTCTCTCTCTCTCCTAGAAATAAATAAAAAATATTAAAAAAAATTAGTTTACTAGTCTTATCTTTATTATCTTCTAGCTTCTGTCAGCTTTGGTTTTAATTTGCTCTTATTTTTATGTAAAAAATTTTGTTTTTCTTCTTTTTAATGAAAGCAATTGATGGTATAAATTTCCCTGTAATCGCTGCATTAGCAAGTTTTGATATGTGTGTTTTCATTTTCAGTCATTAACTGTTTTCTAATTTTCTTTGTGATATTTTTCTTTGATCCATAGATGCACTTAAAATTGTGTTAGTTAACTTCTAAATCTTCAATGGTCTTCCGGATAGCTTCTGTTACTGATTTTTGATTTCAGTAAGTTCTAAACTTAATGCTTTCTGTTTATATGAGAGAAGGGTATGGGGAAGTAGTCAGAATGTCATCCTGTTTACAGGGCTGTTGATCACCATACGCACATGTATGCCACCAAGGGAGGCTCTCCTAGTTTCCCACTCTTCCTCAATCATTTTTGTGTTTCTCTATAAACTGTTCATTTATCCCAGTTATGATAAACTGTCATGGTAGCCTTTAACTTTTTTTTTTTAAGTTTTTTTAATGTTTTTATTTCTAGGAGAGAGAGAGACAGCGTGAGCAGGGGAGGGTCAGAGAGAGAGGGAGTCACAGACTGAAACAGGCTCCAGGCTCTGAGCTGGCAGTCAGCACAGAGCCCGACGCGGGGCTCGAACCCACGAACCGCGAGATCATGACCTAAGCGAAAGTCGGACGCTTAACCGACTAGGCCACCCAGGTGTCCCATTAGCCTTTAACTTTGTATCTGTTTGTCAGATCTCTTCATATCTGTCTTTATTGAAGTCACTTCTTCCTCCATGCTCGGCCGAGGTGAAAATGTTTGTGTGTCCTGTTTCCCTGCCAAGATGCGTATCATTCTTTGGAGTTCAGTTCATTTGAATGCCTGATAGTCTCGGTTCTCCATCAGGGTTATGAAATATTATGATTGTATAAATTGTCCACCTTCCCTGCTGTTTTTAGGAACAATGGCTTAAATGATATTTTCCTGGAGCTTTCTGCATCTTTAGTGAAGTAGAACTTCAATGTCAGGGATTTTTGGTATTTAGATATTAAGTAAATGATCCAAGCTTCCATAACTAGGAAGTGGTGTCAAACTCCAAAACTCACTTTCCCTCCATGATATCACATTGAATTACAAGCTCTTTAAAGACCTGGAGTAATGTTAAGTTATATTTATATAGGGTTTTTCCAGTTAAGAACACTTAAATTTTTATAGTAAGTAACTAATTGAATCTTCATAGACTTGTGATTTGCCCATTATTAATGTCCTTATAGGTGAGAAAAACAACTATTTAATAATTTGAGCTGCTAAATAATAACGATAAGACTAAAACCTGCTTCTAAGCACACAGAGCTTCCCCAGTTCCATGTTGATGTGGATATTTAAAATGGATATAATCATGTGGATTCTTTAAATATTGAGTTTATTTCCTAAAAGATAAAAATATTAGTGAGAAGTTTAGTTCTTAAAAAGGAAACCTCATAGGTGAGAAATTGTACTTAATCCAATTTACTAATTCTAGAACTACTTTTAGCCATCAATATCATTCCTCTCTTTAGATAAAAGCCAAATGGATGATGCTCTTTGAAACTGTGCTGTTGTTTTAGGGGGAAAAAAAAGATAGATTTTCTGTTCTTGTAATGAGCTAAACTGCTTCAGAAATAATGTCAACATTTCTTTCCTAGCATTTGCTATCAGTGGGAAACCATTGTTAGAGCACAAATTAGTATTTTATTAATATTATCACTTACACATGCCATTTTTAATAGTCCACGTGCAATTAAACTGAAAAATTAAAGAGACATGCAAAATTCATCTAAAGGCAGAGCAAACATTATTCGTAAACTTACAGATATTTTAGACATGGAGATTTATACAATGTTAAATTGAAGCAAGTGGATAGTCTGCTCATGCCAAATGTATCAGATGACATAAATGTGAATAGGGTGTTGTTCCTAGTATATGTTTTAAGTGAAATGCATTCTATTCCTAAAAATTGTTCCTAAACCACATGAAATGGTGAAGTTTTGAGTTTATAAAATAGAAACCTTCTACCCCAAATATCTTTATATTTTCATAGGTTTCAGGTCAAGATCGTAGATATTGTAATGTGAAGTGTGTAGTAAGATTTAAAGAACATGACAAGCTCTGGTTGTCTCAAAATATATTCTATATGCCTGGATTACTGCCATTGAATTGTGTTTGTAAGTTTAGTGCATTTCTTCTACATGGACCCTGGGAATTTAACCTTTTTTTCTAGAGGAGGAGAAAAAAAGTCCACGTTAACCAGTTTTCATTTGCAAAAAGGATGGCACTGAGAGAATGGAATTATGGTCAGATGAGTTTGTATAGGAGATATAGATCAGAAAGGGTATAGAGCTAGTGACGTTTCCTCAGAGTGAGAGACCTTGATAAACATAAATACACTAGGTATATATATGAGAGAGGAAGATAGTAGTGGAGTAAAATATTTCAGTTCTCTGATGGTTTTTCCCAGAGACTTAGTGGAGAAGATGCTTGGTAACATGTATACTATCTAGTCCTTGTTAATTCCAAATCAAAAAGTGTTAACTTTTTGCGAAATATCCACCATATATGAGGCATTTTTTGGAGCAACGGGATATAAAAATAAGAATGTTTGTTCCTATAGGGAGTCTATGATCTATTTGGGCTTATGTGATTACAGAAAAAAAAAAGCAAAGATGAGCAATCACAAAGATAAATATCTGTGAAAGGAACTGACAATGCCCATTGAGTTTTATAGCAAAGTGCTATTTACAATTCCTAGAATGAGATAATTGGGACTAAATTCCAATGAGGAAGTAGAATTTGAAATGGTCCCTGTGACTGAGAAATGTTTGGATGAGTGGAATATAGAAGCGGCATTTTCTGATGAGAGTTTATCAGAGAAAGCAAAATACAAAAAGAGATAAATTTGTCTGGAGTAATTCTCAGTGGGAAAAGGTGGAAGATACATGAGGAATTTTGGGACAGGGTTTGATTGTGGAGTCTACTGCTCAAGTTTCTCTTACTCTTTTCTTAAATGTAATGTCTTGGTCTCCATCCTCAAACTCATTATCACTTTGTATAATCTCCCTTGGGACCTCGTATCCTCTCCTGAAACTCCAGGTAGGAAGAGTATGTGGTGAAAATGTTCACGCTTATATTTCTAGCCATTATATTTCTATATTGCTGTACCTCAAGCTAGTATACCCAGTTGTTCATCAGCCTGCTCTACCTGAATGTCTCCCAACTATTAGAGAGACTAATAGTATTCCAACCTGTTATCATAATCTTGCTCAACCCCCTCTCCAAACTCCTCCTTTTTCTGCACTCTTGTCTTTTGAACTTGTGTGATGTTGGGCAAGGTGCTTAAGCTCTTTATACCTTGCTATCTTTGAAAAAATAGGGATAAAATTGTTATTTCTAGGAGTTTCTGGGAAGTCAAAAGATGTAAAACTATAAGAACCATGCTAACCCCATAATAAATCCTCCCCTGAAAAATATCATTTTTAAGCCATTTAAGCCAATATGTTTCATTACCTTTCTGTCAATGTTTAATTGGTTACAAAACGCTATCAAATATATGCTCCTCCATTTCTTTCTCTCAATCCCTGCTGGCATGACCTTAGTCCAGACATGCATTACTTCTCAACTGGATTCATTGTTTTGATAACTGTAATAAATTGATAAATGCTCTCCCTATCTCCAATTTCACTTCTCTCCCCTCTAATTTCAAAAGTGCCACCATGGTGACCTTTTGAAATTACACTGAACAAAATATTTCAAGGAAAATGAGTTGCATTCATAATGAGACTCAAATTCCATTAAATAGCACACCAGGCCCTATATGATCTGGCCCCTGTCTGCCTCTTTGTCTGTTACACTGCTCTTCCAGACACTCCAGATGCTTTAGATATATCAAATATTACTTTTCCTCTCCAGTTTTGCAAATGCATTTCCTTCCACTTTCATAGTCCATTCCCCAATCCTTTTCTTCTCCTATCCAACTTTTTACTTCTTTATGACCAGATGAAATACTTTGTCTTCCTAAATGTGTTCCCTCCCAGTTCATTTTGGGTTGAATGACGTGTCAAGAAAACAGTGGGAAATAGACATCATACGTAAAATGAGTAACTTGAGGTGGGTTTAATATAGGGATTATTTACAAATGTGTAGGTATGATCAAGGAAGACCAATGAAGGACCATGCAGGAGTCTAGAATTAGTGACAGCCAGAAGTTATTATCACCCTTGTGCTTGATGGGGCAAGAGGAGGTAGTGCCTTATGGTTTGGACAAACCTAGAGAGGACCACCTACCAAGAGGTTTGGTGTGTTGTACAATCTATAGGCATCTCTCAAGGAGGAAATAGGGAATAAGTACCCTGTCATCAGAATTCTTACGCCTTCTATCCCGTTTTCAGTGTCTTCCATTGTCTGAACTCATTGTGAAGCCAGAAGGTAGTAAGGCTGTTGAAATAGCCATAAAGACACAGAGAGGGGCAGAAAGGAAATCTGAAAGGACAATTGGAACACATTTCTGCAGTACCTAGATCCCAGAACATACCTTTACTATAAGGTATCTTGGTATAATTATAAAGTATAAGACATACATATATGTATATATAGGTATAGTATTGACTACATGTCTGCTTTTGTCATCACTTGTGAAGTGTTTAATTACAGGGACTGTCTTTATATTTTCTCAGCATTTAGCTAGGGACCCAGTACATTACCATGTGTTTAAATGAACAGATGAACAAATGAATGAATGGCATGTCAGGGTGAGGTCTGTGCCCTATAAAATGTGGGAATCAGTACTGTTTGAAGCTAATTATCTAAGTCAGTTTCCAGAACACTAGATGTGTGCTGCAGTTCAGGCTTTGATGTTAGGACATGACGTCTATTTTTCTTTTGTGGGATATGTAAATGAGTGCTAGTATGCACATGTGTTGTTTATTTCGTGATGTTTAAAAATGATGATGAGTCAGACAAATACCAGACAATTCACAAGCTATAGACATATGAGAAAACAATTTCTCTAAGAAAATGATCTCCATTTAGTCATTTATTCACTTGACTTAACCCCATGCTGCTATTAGTTATGCAGGGAAAATAGTGTTTTAATGACTCTTCAGAAAATGTTCACCACAGGAAGAAGTACTGTATGACTGGAATAATCTAAGAGAATATTTATCTCTCTGTGCATTTTGTGGGTCTTATCACACCTACATGCTCCAAGAAAGACTTTACAGTTAAATAGCTGTTTAACAAAGGTGTTTATAATTCATATGGAAACTAGGACTTCAGGAAAAATAAAGTCCTTTTGAACATATTAACTGGCCTAAATATAAAATATAAATTGTGTGATCTACCCTTTATATTAATCAGTATGACTTTGTATGACTGTGGTTGCAATTAAAGATAACTCAGAAAACGATATAAAGAGTTAATAATGTAATTCTGTCTCTAGGTTTTCTTTAATAAAGCATTCTCATTTTAAAAAAAGTGATGTTAACTTCTTGTGAAATGATGATCACCCCCAATATTTTTATAACAAGAATGCCAACTTTTTAAGAGTTTGAAGAAGATATATGTTTATTTTTTAACAAATAAGGAAACTTATCTTCAAAGAGATTTTAACACATGGAAATCACTGTTTAGTTGATTGCCGGAATATAAACCATTTATGAATTCCCAAGCCTAAATTCCTTATACTGTATCATGCTGTATCCCTAATGCTATGCATCACTAAGGGAATAAGACATCAAATAAAGTTAGATAGCCAATCTCCATGGGATTTGCTGTGGGGCTGTGATTTCTGGAAAGAGCCAAGAACCTTGTTACAGAATACAGTGATTCACTTAACAAGTGCTTTCATGAAATTTCATACAGAATATGGAAGCCTAGATCCATTTATAAACTCTAGAACAGAAGATGTCTCTGCTAAGGAAGTTTTGTGGATGAATGGTTAGAAGATTCCATAGTTAATTATTTCCCTTCATAATGGCTTATCAAAGGAAAGCAGAAATGGTGCCTATGTTGTTTTTACAAAAACAGTTTTGCTTATTTCCTCTCTATTTTCATAAGCAAGAAGAAATTTTTTTCTAAAGTATTTTTTATAATGATAACTTCTTATGGGAATTCCACATCCTGTCTTTTGCTGATGCCTACCAAATCTTACCTCCTTTATGATTCTGTCGCTCCCATTTACTGCCTTTTTTTTGTGTGTGTGTGCCCTGTTCCAAGTCCCCTTTATAGTCATTTATGGGCTTGAGAGCTGAAAAAGGGAAAAATGAGCTAAGAAACAACTATTCACTTGATTAAATGGAACCCACTTATTCCTGTATCATGGATGAAAACTAATCATCTGAAATCTCATCACCATTTATTTCCACCTACTCTATGTTCTGGTTGCTGAATGAGAATCTTTAAGGCTTAGAGCTATTTTTTGATGTTTCTCCTTGGAAAACTAGTACTACTCTTATGACAGTTCCTGACTTTGGGACTGCTGAGTGCCAGTTTGGAGAAAATAAAATATAAAGTTATCTGAGCCATTTTCCCCACCCAGCAAATATCAGCGACCTTTCCTGAAATAAGAAAGGAGTTCACTTTCACCATGAGAAGTGTTATCTCTAGCCATGAACTTTACCCCAAGTTTCAGTGTAGGATGTCTGTCTCCATCTGAATTTTCTTCAAAAACTTCTCAGTCTTCACTTGTCACTTCCTCCTCAAACTTGGTCTTCCACCAGTCTACCCCAGTTTAGTAACATTGTGAATATAGACTCACTTTCAGTGACTGAAGAAGAAATACAGAGACCTGAACAAAACACTTAGAATCACATTCTGTGATCTCTCAAGAATACAGTTAATTATGCTGCATAGGAAAAGACTTTACACATCTGTCCATCCATTTGCCGTGAGGTTGTGGTTATGCCTAAAGTCTCATTGATGTGAGAACTAATTCCCTTAAGGCATTTAAAAAACATATTCTGAAGTAGGTATCATGAGTTGTTTGTGAAGAGATACATGGAAGGTTGAGTATGAATTCAAATTATGTATTAAAAAAAAAAAAGACTAAGTAGTTGAAGGCTATTCTGAATATGGGGTCGTGTAAGTGTCTCTTAGAAGGAAGCCCGTGCCCTTTGTGAAGGGACATTTCAGTGGCTTTCAAACCTTGTTTCTAAGGTATTCTTTGAAATATCTGGGAATAGGGGCTCAGGTTCAGTAAGGTTTAGGATAGTGTTTGGAAAGCTTTCAGAGCTAGACTTAGATGCCTGTAATGAGTGAAAGTTAACTGCTTGTTATAAGTCATACCAGTTTATTAGCAGCAGGTGGGATAAATCCTGAAGTAAGTAAAGAGAGAATTAATGAGAGTGCTCTATACCTAAAGCATTTTACAAGATATATTTAAGATATGCATATATGACAGATATAGAAGATAGATAGAGAGAAGATGTGGGTGAGCTAGCTGTAAGTAAAAGGCTGGCAAGAAATAGAAGGTGGAGAGCACTGACTAGTATCACAGTCTGAAACTGCAGGTATCTGCCACTAAACACCTTAATTTGAGTACCCGGGTTGCTGAATGCTATAAAAATAATGGGTTGTGTGTCTGAAGAGATTATAAAAAATGACAGCCTGAAAAAAGGCCAATTATTGTTTTTTAAAGTATTTATTCTGGGCTCCTAGCACCAGTGAGCTGAAGTTTGTTCCTCTAAAAACACCGGGAGACTGGCAAGGGACTAAAGGAAAACCAATACGGGAAATGAAAGCTTGTTAATCCTTAGAGACTTCATACCGACTTTTCTTCGGAGTTAGCCTTATTTCCCAGGTCTCTCATATCTTCACAATTGTCTTCACTGCCCCTTTATCATCTTGTCAATATATAAAAATGTCCACATAAAATTATCACCACTTTCCTTGATCTTGAGTCCCCCTATCGCTCAGTATCGTCACTTCTTTGTAACCAAATTTGAAAGAAAAGTCTCTGCCCACTGCTTCCCTCTTTTCACCCGGATTGTCACATCCATCACTCTACAGAAGGTAGCTCCTAAAGGTTACCCACAGCCTCTGACCTGCCTGCCGCATCTAATGGGTACTTTTCAGCTGTTACTCTCCTCCACCTCTGTGGCATTTACCATAACAAGGCATCATTTGTCTTCTGAATCACTACTTTTCCTGCAATTTTCCTCTAAATTTTTTGATGCTTTTTACAGGTGTCCTTCTAAGTTTCTTTTCCTTCTGGGAACTTGGAAATATTGGTATTACCAAAGGATGAGTTCTTGGTTCTCTGCTGTTCTCATTCTCTTAGCCACTTCCATCGCCTCACCTGTGCTTCATTTCTACAAACCTGTCTCTCCAGTCCAGACCTCGTGTGGGAGCTGCTAGTTACCAGCTTCACCTGGCCTGGTGGGACTTGAGGCCTCTTAAAGGTCACAGAGCTACCTCGGTTCCATGGTAAACTTTCTCCCCCTCTGCACTTCCGCCCTCTTCTCAGAATTACTTCCTCAGTCGTTCCCTGCTGGAAACTTTGGCCTCTGTGACTTCTACCTATCACGTCCCCAAGAACCAGTCAGTAAGTCTTGCTGATGGCATGTCCAAACTACCTTTGGAGTTTTTTTCCCTTCCTTTATTTTTTCTGCCTTTCCCCTCATTTGTCTTTCCTCGTTTCTCAGTGAGTTTAGATAGTCTGTCATCAGAGGGTCTCCTAATAATGGTTTTGTCTTCAGGCAGCTCAGTCCCTCTCCTCACTTCTCCCAAATTACCTGTTTCTGATACTTTTTCCTTTTCATGTCTCTTTCCTTCTTAAAACAACCAAGAATTCCTCAGTATCAAGAGCATTATATTAATTAGCACCATCTTTGTGGCTTTTCCTCATCTGTTCCCAGGCGACATTTTCAGCCCTGTCTTTTCTACCACACGTCATCTCGCATCTCCTCCTGAATTTCTAACTCAGCAGTGACTCTGGATGACTTGCTGATGCCCATCTGAGCCTTGATTATTCTGCAAATGCTTTCCTTGTTTGGAATTTCCTTCTGCTGCTCTTTGGCTCCTAATGATTTTTTTCTTCCAAGTGCTAGCTCTTGTGCTGCTGCCTCAGAAGACTGTCTTAACTCCCCACCCAGGGGCAGAATGAAGCCCTATTCTCTTCTCTTCTCTGCATACTTTAAGAAGTAGTGGAGCAGTGTGGCCAGGTTGTGAGTTTTGATGTCAGACCAACATCAGTGCCAATCATAGCTTCTCCACATTCTAGCTAATTTGTTAAGTTACTTAATTTCTCTTAGTACTTTGTTTCAATCATTTCTAAAATGGATCACTGATATGTTCCTCCCAAAGATGCTAATATTCATTGAGAGTTTATAGTGTGCCAGTCATTCTTTTAAGCTTTTGACATGAATTAACACATCTAATTAAGGAGTATATTAAAAGACTCTGTCACATCATAACTATGTGCCATCAACAAAACATTTAACATGCTGTATCATGGCTCCTGGTTTATGAAGCTTTCTTATGCCACCAGACCATGTGCTTCCTGTAAGGTAGGAACTAAGTCCTTTATCCATTACTTTTTTATCTGGTACAGCATTAACAGATAACAAGTGCTAAAAAATTGCAGAATTTTCTGAAATCACAGCAAAGGAGAGTTGATCACTGAACCGATACTGGATTACATGCATTTAGTTAATTTGGTAAATGGGTTTCCATATTTAAATATGGGAATATTCTAGCCAAAACTACATATAAAGGCATCAGCATTTTAAAATGGTACCTTTTGTATTAGAATAAATATAATACATCACATCGTAATAAGGTTTAAGTAATTTAAAAAAAATTTTTTAATGCTTTATTTATTTTTGAGAGGGAGACAGAGACAGCATGAGCAGGGGAGGGTCAGAGAGAGAGGGAGTCACAGGCTGAAACAGGCTTCAGGCTCTAAGCTGGCTGTCAGCACAGACAGAGCCTGACTTGGGGCTCAAACCCATGAACCATGAGATCATGACCTGAGCCAAAGTCGGACACTTAACCGACTGAGCCACCCAGACGCCCCAAGGTTTAAGTAATTTAAAATAGATGCTACTTTTATCTTCTTGTTGACATGTGGTCCTTTTTTTTTTTAAGACTATTTTTTTGGGGGTGGGTAGAGTGGACAAGATTAAGACTGGATAGGTTTCTGATAAGCAAGAAGTAAGAAACAAAATTTTTTGAGGGTAGGTGAGATTTTTTTTTCCTGTTTAATTTTGGTTTTGTGATTTCAGAGGGGCCACATGGCCAATATTGACATTTTCATCATAATTTGAATGTGATATTCAAATGAAAAATATCTAAGAAGAACTCCTAATGGCCCACTAGACCTGTTTCCTGGGATATTTAGTTAACTCAGCAGATGCAAGACATGATCAGAATTGAGAACCTTGAGGGTCCCCTTAGAGAGATGGTTCTATCCTCCAAGTCTGTTTCATCATGACCCAAATGTGCTAAAAGGGGGTTGGATGCTCTCTTTTGTCCATAAAGGGAAGAGATGTTGGAGTAGATGCATATACCTCATTGTCCCTGATCCTGCTTCTTAGAGATTGCTTTGTACCTACCCCAACCCACAGTAGAACAAAACAGAACAGCTTCTTTATGGGACATTTGCAAGAGGAGCCGTGTGCATGCATGAGTGGGTATATATAGCAGTGTGCTAAGGAACTATCATCCTGAAAAGGCAAGTCCTCATTAAGAGGTAAGCATGCAGTGAAGGAAAGAAATTTGGAAAGAGGGAATAAAATGAAAGTGTAGCTTGAGTAGTTTATGACTTAAAAAATATTTCTTGTGGCAACAAAAGCAAAGGCAAAAAGAGCAAAAATAAACAAATGGGAACACATGAAACTGAAAAGCTTCTGCACAGCAAAGGAAACCATCAACAATATTAAAAGGCAACCTATAAAATAGGAGAAAATATTTAGGAATCATACATGTGATAAGTGGTTAATATAAAAATTATATAAAGACTCACACAACCCATTAGCAAAAGAACAGCAAAAACAGAAATCAGTAGCCTGGAAGACAACTCACTGATGTCCCACAGAAAATTCAGCCTTACTTGAACAAAACTTAATTCCTTCTCTTTTTTACTCTCTTCCCTAATCTTAGCTCCTCCTATATTTTTAAGCTTGGTGAATGGCATCATTATTTAGCCTTCTAAGCCAGAAATGTGGGCATTATCTCAGATTTTTTCTATTCCTCTGTATTCCTCATCCAACTAACTGGTCAGCAAGCTTTATTCAATCAGTTCCTTCGTATTTCCAAAACCTGTCACATTCTCCCCTGCCTCCCCTGCCGACCTATTCTCACTGCCTTTGTTTAGACCAACGTTGTGTCTTGTCTTGAAAGCTTCAGCAGCTTTGGTCCTTGATCTTCATGGTATCCTTTTTCTCACATATATGGTATCCATTTTCATACCTATATGACATAGTAGGCCCTTCTTCCTTCCTTTTCTCCTATGTGTGCAAAACATATAAGAAAGAAAATCAAAGTTCTCCTTCTGAAATGCTTTCAATAGCTATTTCAGCTCTGGGATCATTGCTTTGATTTTATTCTGTAAGGCTTTCTGGAGAAATAGTCATACCATCAGACTGTGCTTCAAGGGAAGGTGAGGACAGTCTGGCTCTGAATGATATCTGGAAAAGTAAGAGCCCGAGAGGCCATTCTGCCATTTTCCTAAAGCAATAAAAACAACCAGTCCACCCAAAGAGGGATTACACTTGACAGTTCTCCCCAAGCTGTGCACTTTCTCTCTTGATATGCATTTTGTACTTCTCTGCTTGTACTTCTCAGAAAAATTAGTTTTAGTATTGACTGATGACCACCCTGTCTGGGAGCAGTTGAAGCAGCAGGAAAAGTCTCACAAGGACTTTTGCCATTGCCAGTTTTATCATCTTCTCCTTTTCTTTCCTAACATTTTATTGTTGTTAGGTAGGAGGAAGTAAGATCGAAAGTTTCTAGATTAGCAAATTGACTGAAAGTTGCTTGAGTGCTAAAAATGACTAATTTGCCAACTTGTGAGATTCTCTGTCCAAGCTGCATACATCCTGAGTCTAACTAGCCAACTTGGAATTAAACTAGGTGGGCTTGATTTTTTTTTCCCTCAGAGAATCTAGCAAATGGTCTCTCGCATAGTCTTCTGTGACTTTTAACAGGTCCCTTAGAGTCCCGGATTCATTCTCCATGAGGAGCGATCATTCTAAAATTCCAATTCCATACTATCACTTACCTCCCTTCCTCCCTCCCTGCCTCCCTCCCTTTCTCCCTCCCTGCCTCCTTCCCTCCCTTCCTTTTCCTTCTTTCTGAGAGAGAGGAAGGGTGAGTGCATGCATGAGTAAGGAAGAGGCAGAGAGAGTGGGAGAGAGAGAGGATCCCAAGCAGGCTTTGTGCTGCCAGCACAGAGCCTGTTATGAGGCTTGAACCCACCAACCATGAAATATGACCTGAGCTGAAGTCTGATGCTTAACCAACAGCCACCCAGGTGCCCTAATACTATCGTGTTTCTTCTTAAAATCCTTCTAAGGTAACTGATCATCTTTAGAGTAAAAGGTATGTTGAATGATATGATCTCCATTCCTTCTACCTAAGCTCTATCCTGTCTCCACCACCATGCATTTCTTCATCTATCTCTGACTTTTTCATCAATTAAAAGTCAGCACCAATGCTATCTGGTCAGGGAAGTATTTTCTCCTTGTCATTACTTCCTCCTCCTTCCTGCACAAAATTGGGTAGGTAACTTCTTCCCTGTTCTCCTAAAAGAACCCAGTGCTTACCTTTGCTTTAGCATTTATATGCGTCCTGATTCCATAGTCCACCAGACTGACAAGTCTGAAGGTCCAAAGTTCTGACTTATTTAACTTTACTCACCTAGGTCAAATGCAGTGACTGGGGCTTAGCAGGTGTTGAATAAGTCTTTGGTTAAAATTAAGAACCAAGTATAATTCTATGGGAATGGAGCTTTTAATGAAATCTCCAACTTTCTCAAACCATTTCCACAGATAACCTAATACTTTCTAGTTTATATTATACCCAGTGGGGGATTCTTTGGGGGTTAAAGTTGGCTTAAATATTTCATGTAATCTAGCATATACTTCAGAAGGGAGAGATTGTCTGTGTAAGCCTATGGTGTTTAAGCAGGCACTTAGGTAGAAAGGATCCATAACCTGCCTATGAGTTCTCAGTAAATGTTTCCAGAGAATCTAACTGGACTTAGTTCCTTAGAGAAGAGAGGGAAAGTTTATAGAATACAGTGGCTGAGAAACTACTTGGTTCACTTGAAGTGAGACTAGATCAAGACCATACTTCTACCCATTATTTTGTACAAGTAGACATTTTTATACATTACCAGAATGGACAATAACAAGGTTTCATTAATTTAATGAATTCATTCATTCATTCAGGAATGTCTTCATTGAAATGATGGAATTGACTCTAGGAAATTTGTGTTCAAGTTCATTTGGAGCAGCGACACACAAGAATACTAAGATGAGAGAACTGTACCCTCACTCTCTCAAATTGCTATCTTAGTCTCATTTTGTTGGCTTTAACTATTAAACGAAAACTTACTCTTTTAGCTGCAATAAACTATCTTTCCATCTTTTATGTTAAACCAAAATGCCAGATTTATTTTCTTATTTTTGGAATGTCTTAGAATGGTGGCCTGCCAAAGATCTGTCTGAGAATATAGTAGTGATGACCTGAATCTGCCACTAGATGTCATTACATTTTCAAATAAATGGCTTTAAAGAACATTTTGGTAAAAGCTAGCTTCAAACCTCAGATTATTATTTTTTTGTTTCTTTTCGTGGCATCTATGGAGTAAGTAATAAAGCTATCATTCATCTTAACACATTTGCCCTATTTAGATTTTGGAATTTATGTTGCCTTATCCAGCCCATTGCATTGTGAACTGGTGCTTACAATGTATGAACGATACTTTTCATGATGCAATACTGATCTTGCCTTCACTTAAGGAGATGTGAAAACTATTCAGAAGCACAAAACAATATATATTTAATAGCCTTTCCATTACACAAAGCTAATAAAAATTCCAACATGAATAGATTTTGCTTAGGAAATTGCATTTCCACTTCTCTGGGGAAACATGGGTACTTTATTTTTTATATTCCTTCATAAAAGACTACTAAATTGCACAACTGTGCGATCTAGAGTTGTGCAGCAATTTTATCAATTTTTTTTAAAAAGTACTACTAAATTATCATGATCAATTATAAACTTTCCAATATGAACTCCTGATGTAATGCTCTTCATACTTCACCAAAGAGCTATATACACATCTGTTTATCCTCCAAGAAATAAAATAAAATAAAAATAAATGTAGGAAAAGGTAATCAGTGAAGCATATTTTATAATCCATGATCACAGCAGGGTAATAGTTATCTTGTTGCGTATCTAAATAATAGGCTTTCAAAGTTCCAAGCTAAATTTAGTCTTACTTCAAATGATGTATGTTCTTATTTTATATTTTTTGAAAAGATTTTTAAAAATTAAAAAGACCACTTTAAAGAACATAAAGAACCATTGTAAAGAGAGTAAAGAACCATTGCTTAGAGCTGGAGATCTCATTTTCTAGCCAGTGCATACATATTCTATCTTTCTGTCCATTTCTCTGGTATAAGCTAGAAAGGTTCAAGTTTGAACATGAAAAAGATCTTCCTTCAGGACTGCTACCTGTCAGATCTATTCCACTTACGCACTGTTACCCTGCATAGAGGATTTTTCTTCTGGAACAGCTAATTCATTCAGCTGGTAAAACCTCCATAATACACGTGCCAAAGCAAGACAATGATTGCTATGTGTGGTTAGTGCCCTAGAATTCTTCACACTTACTACTAAAGCTGATTAATTTTCCACGGAGTGAACCCTAGCCTAGGTCGATCCTAGGAACTCCTTGCCTTCTGAGGCTGTTTCTGTGATGCTGAAGTGATTACTTCCTTCCTACTGTGGCCAGGTCAGGATAGGCACTGGAGTCCTTTGCTGTTGAAGGAAAAATATTTAAGGATGAAAACTTTCATCCATAATAAGTGAAGAATGGTTACAGATTAAGGTTTACCAAGGAGCACAGATGATCATGATTACCATAGTATACTGGTGGGTGATACTGTGTCACTGTCATCTTGATATGACTAATGCCATGAACAGATAGTGGGCTGGATAAGCATTCACTGAATTGAGTGATAAGAAGGATCTTTTTTTTTTTTTTTTTTTTTTTAAGTTGATTTACTTTGAGAGAGAGAGAGAGAATGAAAGAGAGAGAATATCCCAAGCAGGCTCCACATCACCAATGCAGATCCTGGCATGGGGCTCAAACTTCCGTACCCTGAGATCATAACCTGAGCTGAAATCAAGAGTCAACCGTTTAACAAATTGAGCCATCCGGTGCTCCATAAGAAGGATTTGTTTAAAGCATGTGAAAGTTTCTTTGTTACCATCTGAGGGATATGTTCCTGTGGATACAAAATTATGCTGCCTTTTGAACAAGAAAATACCACAGTGAGATACAGTCAGGGTGATATGCTTGATTATCTCCCAAGGTAGTTGAATTCTGATAGTAGTTTGCCAGTCATACTCTCTTGCCTAAGTCTATCTTGGTCACTTATATTTATTGCAGACCAGGGGTGTGTGATTTGGGGATACATTCTATATCCAATGGAGAAAGAGAAAGAGGAAGGGCTCCAGAATGAGAGAGAGATGCACTTGCAAGGGAGTATACTATGATTAATGATGCAAGTCCTGGATGAGAAACAGACTGAAGTGAAAGTACCTACCACCTGGAGGTGAAAACCATACATTTCCCTTCTTTATACATTGTTGGTCAACTCTTGAGTATGTAAAGGGCAGAGTTTCATATGGTCATTATTCTCCCACAGTCAGCTGACCTCTATTGTGGTTACATATACTAAGCATGACTTACATTACTCTGAACACTTATTTTCATTAGGGGGAATCTGCTGTTTACTTTTGTTCTTATGCTCCAGAAAGGAGACTTCAAAAAATTGTGTCTTAGGGCACCTGGGTGGCTCAGTCAGTTAAGCATCTAACTTTGGTTCAGGTCATGATTTCACAGTTCCTGAGTTCAAGCCCCACATTGGGCTCTGTGCTGATACTGCTCAGAGCCTGGAGCTTGCTTTAGATTCTCTGTCTCCCTCTCTCTTTTTACCCCCTACCCCACTCATACTCTGTCCCTCTCTAAAAAATAAATAAACATTAAAACATTTTTAGAAAAACTGGGGGTAATGATATCACCAATCTCTGGGTAATGCAACAAGGCTTAAATATATTAATATATATATTTTTAGAATAGTATCTGGCACATAGCTATAATAAATATTAGGTATTGCTATTATTATTGTTATTACTTTGGATTTCTGCCTACTAATTTCTTTGAAAAATGGAACAATTTTCTTCAGCCAAGAAATTTTGAAACCTAGCAATCTAGACTATTAATGTATGAAAATTGTCTTTTCTCCACTCTAAGCATTTTGCCTGGTAAATTGGAACAGCTTCCACAGTTCAGAGCAATGAAGCACTCAGGTCAGTGCTGGGTGAACCCTGATGAATTGTTCTTTGATGAGTTGTCATTTTCTATTCTTAAAAGAGGCATTAAGAATTTATAACAGTGTTCTAGTTGCATTATCATTTGGATGGTGTGTTTATGCTAATTTCTACTGCCAATCCTAATTACTAGCGGTTAAATTCATTAAAAAATAATTTTTTTTCCAGACTCTTGTCTGATTCACCTTGCTTCCTAGAATATCTCCATCTCCTTTTGGTTCAACTTGCCACAATTATCAAATGATTTATTCGCCAAACAGTATAAATCAGAGGTGCTTTTACTTATTAACCAGGCATTTACTCAGGGCTTCTTGATGCTTTGTGGGTATCCAAACATTTTCCCATATAACTTTAGAGGTCATCTAGTTCAAGAGATTACATATTATGGAGTTAGTTTTGTATGCTCAGTGACAAGTGGTTCTCTTTTATAGGAGGACTAGATTCTTGCTTGGGAATAACTCATACTGTAGTTGGTGACACATTATACAGAACTAAGAGTAAAGTTACAAAACTTTCACATTTCAACCTGGTAAGTCAAGTACACAAATATTACTTGTCCAAGATACAAACTAAGTAGCAGTAGGGTTGAGACAGAATTCAGAAGCCCTGCTTTTTTTTTTTTTTTTTTTTATAAATTGAAGCCCTGCTTTTTAAACAATGTTATAATACTACGTTGCTCAGAGCCACTGCTTCTTGTAAAATGTTCTGTAAACAGTGATTGGCTATTTAGGTGGACCACAAACTAAACTTAGTTTAATGAAAAGAATACTTGTTTTTTGGTTACAAGTCATGGATAAGAGACTAGGTTTTGTATGAGTATGAAACCTCAATTTTCTTAATTTATAGACTTAGGATTATAATGCTTGTCCTGTCCACCATATAAGCTAGGTTTGGCCCCAAATGAACTTACTCTGGAGTAACTCCTGCTTTGCTCATACTCTTTCATAGGAGGTAAGAATTTTTTTTTTTTATTTACAGGTAAGAATATTTTATTTTAATTAATTAATTGTTTACTGTCAAGTTAGCTAACATACAGTGTATACAGTGTGCTCTTGGTTTTGGGGGTGATTCTTGTGATTCATCTCTTACATAAAACACCAAGTGCTCATCCTCAATGCCCATCACCCATTTCCTCCCACCCCCGATCAACTCTCAGTTTGTTCTCTGTATTTAACAGTCTCTGATGGTTTGCCTCCCTCTCTGTTTGAAACTACCTTTCCCCCTTCTCTTCCTCCGTGGTCTTCTGTTAAGCTTTTCAAGTTTCACATATGAGTGAAAACATGATATCTGTTTTTTTCTGACTGACTTATTTCACTTCGCTTATTGCCCTTCAGTTCCATTTATGTTGTTGCAAATGGCAAGATTTCATTCTTTCTCATTGCCAAGTAGTATTGCTTATATATATGTATATATATATATGTATATATATATATGTGTATATATATATGTATATATATACACATATATATATATATATATATATATACACATACATACACACCACATCTTCTTTATCCATTCATCAGCTGATGGACATTTGGACTCTATTTGTTGAAATCACTGCTGTAAACACTGGGGTACATGTGCCCCTATGAATCAGCACTCCTGTATCCTTTGGATAAATTTCTAGTAGGGCTATTGCTGGATCATAAGGTTGTTCTATTTTTAATTTTTTGAGGAACCCCCATATTGTTTTTCACAGTGGCTGCACCAGTTTTCATTCCCACTAACAGAGTAAAATGATTCCCCTTTCTGTGTATCCTTGTCAATATCTGTTGTTTCCTGTCTTGTGTATTTTAACCATTTTAACCATCCTGAGATGGTATGAGGTAGTATCTCATCATGGTTTTGATTTGTATTTCCCTGATGATGAGTGATGTTGAGCATCTTTTCATATGTCTGTTAGCCATCTGGATGTCTTCTTTGGAAAAAAGTGTCTACTCATGTCTTCTGCCCATTTCTTCACTGGATTATTTGTTTTTTGAATGGTGAGTCTGGTAAGTTCTTATAGATTTTGGATACTAACCTTTTATTTGATATGCCATTTCCAAGTATCTTCTCCGATTCTGTCAATTGCCTTTTAGTTTTGTTGATTGTTTCCTTTGCAGTGCAGAAGCTTTTTATCTCGATGAGGTCCCATAAGTTCATTTTTTGCTTTTATTTCCCTTGCCTTTGGAGACGTGTTAGGCAAGAAAATGCTGCAGCTGAGATCAAAGAGGTTGCTGCCTCTTTTCTCCTCTAATGTCCTATCTCACATTTAGGTCTTACATCCATTTTGTGTTTGTTTTTGTGTATGGTATAAGAAAGTGGTCCAGTTTCATTCTTCTGCATGTTGCTGTCCAGTTCTCCCAGCACCATTTGCTAAAGAGACGTCTTTTTTTCCATTGGATACTCTTTCCTGCTTTGTCAAAGATTAATTGGCCATACATTTGTGGGTCCAGTTCCGGTTCTCTATTCTATTCCATTGGTCTCTGTGTCTGTTCTTGTGCCAATACCATACTGTCTTGGTGATTACAGCTTTGCAGTAGAGGCCAGAGTCCAGGATTGTAATGCTTCCTGCTTAGATTTTCTTTTTTAACATAACTTTAGCTATTGAAGGTTTTTTGTGGTTCCATGCAAATTTTGGAGGTAAGAATTTTAAATTTAGGAATGCCACTTTCATTAGCATATCTTCTCCCAATCTTGTGGAAATACTTATCATTTTGGAGAAAAACAACATTCTTTCCCTGATACATCTTCCAAGACCTCCGTACAGGGTGTTGAATGAGACAAAATAAGCTTATGTATTGGGAATGAATCTCCATCCACAAACTCAGTCTTTTAAGAGATACCTCTGGTACAAAATGGTAATTGTTCTCTAATATTTATTTTCCCTTTCTCTCAGAAAAAGAACCCTCCAAATCTTAATAAAGATCACATCCCCTTGACTACAGGATGTATCCTGGTGACTACATTCTGGCCAGTGGGACATAAGCACAAGCAGTGTGTGAATCTTCAGGGGAGGGGTATCTGCTTCCCTCAGCTTTCCCTTCTTGCTTTCTGTAATATGGATATCTGTAAATTTTGACTCAATCATCCCAACAACACTTGAAACATTTACTGTTGGTATTCTCACTCTGCTGGTGAGGAATTTGAGGCACAGAGGGGCCAGGTACCTTATCAAAGGCACATAATCCTGATTGAGCCAGGATTTCCACTTAGGAAGCCTGGCTGGTGGACCCTGCATGTAATTACTGCTTCTCCTAGGACAGCAATGGAATTTTTGTTCTGACTCTTTCCCTGCTAGGCTGGAGGGATGACTAGTCATCCCTGTCCCTCTTTTTTCATATCTTTACCAAGGTTTCACATTCATTACCAAGTTTTCAGATAGGTCTCGGTGGTCCACTGTTGTCTTTCTATCATAAGTATGACTGAAATGCCCATTGTGACGAAGGCAAATTTAGAAAAATGTTGGCTAAAGCATACAAGGCTCTTCATATTTTTAGCCCAAGAAAGGAAAATAGCCTAGAATACAGATGTTAGACACAAGTGGAATAAACATTTCAGAAGTGATGAAACTTTACTTTTCTGCTCCCAGTTGCCCAATGAGTCTTAATTGTATGATGATTTTATAATGGGAAAAACTCATTTTCCTCTCCTTTCAAGGAAATAGGTCTGCTGCATCTTTGTCTAGAAAAATTTGTGGGAGAACTTCATGGGTTGTGTTTTCAGGGCTAAAGTCCAGTGGGATTAAGGCAAGAGGGATTTCCTACAAGTTAAAGGAGACTATTCAAGAGTGAATGAGGAACAGAGAGAAGAGTGTAGATGAGGGAACAAAACTAGAAGGTTATATAGTTTTACAATTTCATTTGGTTGGGGAGGTTCAGGGAAAAGTCTTTGATGGTTTCATACTGCAGATAAAAGCTAAAATGATGCGGGAGGTAATTTTTTAACTATAAAAGGACTAAGTTTATCCTGGCCGTTTAAAAGCTGCTGGGCAAAGAGCATGAGTGATGTTCAGTGACAGTCAACCAAGCAATTGCAAATCCACATGGTCTTGCCTGTATTTCCCATCCACCCATGGTCTGAAAGGGACTTTGTACTAAAAAATTAGTTGTACTTCCTCACCCATCAGCTTTGCTGGAGACTGTTGTGGTCTGTCATGTGGATGTTATTTCTGTCCCTTACTGTTAGCCTGAAGGTTTGGGATTGCTTGGAGATCATAAGGAATTAGAACCACTGAAATACCTATCCTCCCAACCTGCCTTCCTCTTTCAATCAGATGGCTCTGCTTCCCCCACACCATTATGGTTATGATGTCCTTGTCAATTCAGAAGACCCATGTAGGATTCAGTTTCCTTGAAGTTTTGTGTGACCATAG
Source organism: Proteles cristata cristata (assembly GCA_017311185.1). NCBI lineage: Eukaryota > Metazoa > Chordata > Mammalia > Carnivora > Hyaenidae > Proteles > Proteles cristata. Next base: position 792,550 of record JAESUZ010004587.1, read on the forward strand.
ATTTCAAAGGCTCATAATTCAGTCTGGAGACATCTTTTCTTTTCAAACCTCATTCTTACCAAAGTACTAAACTTGTTAAAAGGAAGACCATGTTGCTCTGCCATGAACTTCTGAAACAAACAAACATAGAGCCTACTCTCTGCTTCAAAGCAAAGGAAGGGAAAGAGAATGCAGGGCACACAGTACATTATATCCTGAAATTATCCTGTTACACACATATCACATTTCACACATACACATATTTTATCCATAGACTAAGAATAGGCAAGTGAGAATCCAGCAAAACAATCAGTTTTCTTAATGTCCATGTGCCTCATGATCATTGAGGGCTTAGCTATTTAGTCTATCTGCCCTCAGTTGCCCATCAGAGACCTTTGCCATGTGGATCATTTCCAGTTTGTAGGCATTTGTGGTATCCGCTTCTCCTGCTTGCCAGAAAGCCTGTGTTCAGTTTCCTATGGGGTCCCCGAGCTTGAGCCATCTTTATTGTAGTCTTTGTTCCCTGAATTCTAGGAGACCCACTGCTGGCAAATAACTCACCTTTCATCTTGGACTAGGGGACAGTGATGTCTTTTAAGTTGTTTTCCTCCAGCATTACTATTTCTCTTTCTTTTATTCCCATAATACTGGCGTTACCTGCCAACCTGCCTTCCAAAATTCCCTGACATGAAATTCAACTCACAAAGCATTTTATGAAGCATGTAGTGCTCTATGAGTGAGCAGTATTTTTCTGTATTAAAACAATTATACTTGGTAAATTTTGATTTTTCTTTAGTAGTTGTACTCAATAAAAGAGAAGCAGTTTTAAATGGGTGAGGATAAAACAAGCAAATGATTTTGAATCTATTTAAAGGTTTAAGGATTGATGATCCTTGTTCTTTTTATGAACAAGCTCCTATGTTGGAGCTACCTGTGACAAATGGAGTCTAGGGTATTTTGTGTGAATGCATTTTTGGCCTTAGTCCCGTAAAAAGGGTCAGAAAAATCATTCCATTGGATAGTCTAGAATGCTGTCATAACTGCCAGTCCAACTGGCAATTGCCAACTGGTTGTCCAATGGGCATCAGTAGCTTATATGAGACTGAACATGAAGTGTTTAAACACTAATACCTCTGAGCCACTGACACAGTATGTCTGTGTTGTGGGGATACCTGCTTCCAGCTGTAATTCCAATCACACAGTTATGTTTTCTTCCAAAAAGAATGAGCAGAATAAAATCCTCCCATTATGACAAGGCAGCTGGAGAATGCAGAACAAATCAAATGGCCAGGCTGTGTTATAGAGGCGAATCTTGCAGATGTAAGAATACCCTCATGAGCAACGAAGATGTTAGGAACTTTAAGAACCATTATGTGTGTGGCATTTACTAATAGTGTACCTGACACATAGTAGGTGCACAAAATAGGTTAGCTGAACATGAAAATAAGGGATATTAGAAGAAGTGCATCCGTTCTGGATGGCAGTTATAAAGACTCAGACCTTGAAGTGAAATGTAAGTAATTACTCATTAGAGATTGAGATTTCCCTTTAGTGATAAGCTGGGTATTAGTGTCTGATTATATATATACTCCTTAAAACTCCTGTAATGGCTACCTTTTTTTTCCAGATTTATTTTGAGATACAATTCTCATTCCTCAACCCATCATTGTACAAATTCTGTGCATTAGCCATCAACAACCTGTTCCTTGAATAGGTAAACAAATTGTAGTATATACATACATTGGACTGCTACTAAGCAACAAAAAGCAATGTATTACTGATGCACACAGCTCAAAAACTCTGTTGATAGCCAGATGCAAGAATACATACCAATAATTCCATTCATAAGAAATTCAAGAACAGGCAAAAATAATCCATAGTGATAAAATTTAGAACAGTTATTGACCACGGTTGGTAGCAATTGAATTAAAGGGTCACAGGAGGTTTTTCAGGGGGAGATGATATCTTGATTGAGGTGAGTTACACAGTTGAATATGTTTGTCAGAATTCATTGAAGTACATTTCATGCATGTAAATTTTACTGAAGACCTCTGCAGTTTGCTTTTTATAGATCAGATTATGCTACTTCAGGACTCACTCACTTTGCTCAGGTCCTCTACTGGGAATCCCTATATTCTACTTTCTCCCTAACACCTCTCTCCTTGGTAGATGCCTGCTAGTTTATGAAACTCAGAGTCACCCATCTGTGATGACTTTCCTGACATGATTTTCTAGCACTGATGTGGCAAAGTAACTCTGTCTTTGTGCTTTCTTCAAAAGTTCCTTAACTAGGAGCGCCTGGGTGGCTCCGTTGGTTAAATAAATATCCAACTTCAGCTCAGGTCATGATCTCACAGTTCATGAGTTCGAGCCCTGCATCAGGCTCTGTGCTGACAGCTCAGAGCCTGGAGCCTATTTTGGACTCTGTCTCCCTCTCTTTATGCCCTTTCCCGTTTACACTGTTTCTTTCAAAAATAAACAAACATTAAAAAAGTTAAAAAGTTCCTTAACTAGAAGGTATTGGACATTTTAAAAAATATTTTTTAATGTTTATTTTTGAGAGAGAGACAAAGCACAAGTGGGGGAGGACATAGAGAGAGGGAGACACAGAATATACAGCAGGCTCTGGAGCTGTCAGCATAGAGCCTGATGCGGTACTCAAACCCACATAATACAAGATCATGACTTGAGCAAGCCAAAGTCAGACACTTAACCGACTGAGCCACCCAGGTGCTCCTTGGACATTTTCATTCATGCCCTTAATGTATATTATCTATAGTTGTTGAATGGTTATCCTCAAGTTAACTATATAGTAAGGTGTCTGTGAATGCTTTTCAGTTGTGGTTTTAGCCATTTTCAGTAAGTTCTTTTCTCAGGAATTTGCTTCACTATTCTCTCATTCAGGTGTGAATTCCCTGCTTTGATTCTTTCTCTATACTTCTTCCCTCCCCACACTGCCCTTCTTCTCTGGGATACTTGGTAGTACAATGGAAAGATAAAGAGTCACAGAGACTTTCAGGAGACTGGCTTTCTTCATGACTTCTATGACCTTAGGAAATTGAGTCCATTTCTCTGAATCTCCATTTTCTCTTATCTGAAATAGTAATCATATGGTCAACTCTTGGGGTTATCAGGAAGAAATGCAGACATAGTGAACAGCTTCTAGTTTAGGACTTGAACATAGTAGGTGCTCCATACATATCAGCCCCTGTGTTCTGCCTGCTGACCTAATGAGATTGTTGCTTTTTATTGATGCAGGCCCTCTGGCTTCTTAGGCTTGCTGCCCACCTGTCGCATGGTTTTGGTTGTGCTGCCCTTCTTGGTCAGAGAGAGATCTTCACTAAGGGCAATCACTACTTTTCCTCCTTCATGGTTCTTGAGGCAGGTGGGATTATGGAGAGACTTGAGAACTCTCCAAGAGAGCCTTGAGAACTCTCCAAATATACCTTTGCCAATAACTTTTTAATATGTGCATAGCTCTTTTAACAGAGTACTGAGCTTTCCTCTTGAATTGTATCCTCTGTTTATAGGACAAACATGTCTACTTTCCCAGATACTCACCCAGAGTTGTGCCTCTCTTACTTTTCATGAAGTAGCACCTACGGTCTTCTTTGAGGATTAAAGTTTTCTTGACTACTGAAGGCAATTAAGCCCTCATACTATATTCAAATAGAGTAGTTGACAGCCCAGACCAGCCATAATGAAGGAAAAATCTCTTTCCCAAGGACTAATGTGTTATCATTTTCATTGTCATCTGATAAGAATAGTCAGATTTCTAAGGATATTGGTGGTAAGTTACATCATCACCATATTTTTCTAAGTAAGTTAGGGGGATGAGGTATAGTGAAGATGGAGACTCCTAGTGCCAGAAATTCAGGGTCCTTGCTATAAAGAAGTTGAGGTAAGAATATGATACCCCTTCTCATCATCAGGGAAATACAAATCAAAACCACTCTGAGATACCACCTCATGCTGGTCAGACTGGCTAAAAGGAACAAATCAGGAGACTCTAGATGCTGGCGAGGATATGAAGAAATGGGCACCCTCTTACACTTTTGGTGGGAATGTAAACTGGTGCAGCCCCTCTGGAAAACTGTGTGGAGGTTCCTCAAAAAATTAACAATAGAACCCCCCTATGACCCAGCAATAGCACTGCTAGGAATTTACCCAGGGGATATAGGAGTGCTGATGCATAGGGGCACATGTACCCCAATGTTCATAGCAGCACTTTGAACAATAGCCAAATCATGGAAAGAGCCTAAATGTCCATCAACTGATGAATGGATCAAGAAGATGTGGCTTATCTATACAATGGAATACTACATGGCAATGAGAAAGAATGAAATCTGGCCATTTGTAGCAACATCGTTGGAACTCAAGGGTGTTATGCTAAGTGAAGTAAGTCAGGCAGAGAAAGACCGATACCATATGTTTTCACTCATATATGGAACAGGAGAAACTTAACAGAAGGGAAGAGGGAAAAATAGTTAAGGAGAGGGAGGGAGGCAAACCACAAGAGACTCTTAAATACTGAGAACAAGCTGAGGGTTAATGGGGGATTGGGGAAGAGGAAGAAGTGGGTGATGGGCATGGGGGAGGGCACTTGTGGGGATGAGCACTGGGTGTTATGTGGAAACCAACTTGACAATAAACTATATTAAAAATATATGATATCTCTTATCTGACAAAAATGAAATCTTTCCTTTTAATTAATACCATATATTGTCAGCACTAATGTTAAATTGTCAAGATTAGGCTAACTTTTCAACCAGTAAACAGAATGAAGAGAGGGAACACATTTTCCTAAGGTTAATGACTGACACTAGTGATCTGGCACATCATTTGCTAAATGAATGATACAGAAAGAGGAAACTTGTGTGCAAAAAATTAGAGAGTGAAAATTACATAGAAATGAAAAAGTAGAAAGTGAGGGGCCACATACAATGTTGGCTAGATAAAAGAAAAGCACTCTTGGGAAGAAGACACAGTAGTAGTTCAGCAGTGGAGAGATGTATGTGGAGCAGCCTTGGGGAAGAACGGGAGGAAGAAGTCCAGAAGAGCTGGCTGTCTCTATATACCAGAGATGGACAAAGATAGGAGTCAGGAAAGCAGGAGATGGACCCATTGCCTTAAGTTAAGACTTCAAATGCCTTTGTAATAATTCGCAGGACACTTCAGAGGAATCATGTAATTGGCAGCACAACAAGGGACAGGCCCCCTGAAGGTACCATTCTGAAAGAGCTTCTCTCCTGGCTTGTCCATCCCAGGTGCAGCATCATAGCCACTCCAGACACTTGGATTGCAAGGTACAAATATCCACTTCTTATGAGCCTGGGTTTTACAAAAACAACATTAAATATGACGAGGTGAGGACCTGAATCCAGATATATGAATTGTATTTAATTAATATAATACCACTAAATACACATAAATATTATTCTTTACGTATATGTGTGGAAAACTCAGCTGTCACTCCCAGTGTTATTCTATTATTGGTAGCAACTAAGGAATTAGATTCTAAGGGAATGTTCTCTGCTGGATCTATTCTGGGTCTTTTTTCTTTGAAATCTTTGTGTGTGTGAGAGTCCTCTTCTGTATTCCTCCAGGTTCTTTATAATGTGTTTTCAGTTCTTGAATCAGGATTGATTGACTAATTGCTGAAGCTTCTCAATTGTTTCATTTGCAATTGGTAAAACTCACAGATTTTGTTCCCAGCCCTCTATCTGTTCATAATTTGCTGCTTTATGTCTTTAACTGAGGGACATTTTAACAATAGCAACCGTAATTGGAAATGCTTATTTATTCTACACACTAACATATATGTGAACAACTTAATTGTCACAAAAACTCCATGAAGGAGGAGCCATCCTCAGCCTGTTATTGGGACATTTAGGCACAGGGATGTAGAGTGACTTGCTCAGGATCTCTGTACTGGTAATTAGCAAAGGGGCTTGAGCCCGGGTAGCTTGAATTCATAGCCAGTACCCTTCACCACTGCCATTTACTGTCTCTCAAAGCCTTCATTCTTCCTTCTATGTAACTTGGCTATTAGCATTGTCTGGAATGGTTTCTGTCTTCTCTGTAGCAAGCAGAAGAATTACACAGGCCATCTTCCATTTTGATGGAAGATTGGACTTACAGTCAGACTGATACATGACAAAGCTAACTTCACTTATGCAGACTTCTATTTTCTTCCTTTTTTCATACTATCAAATGTCTCCTAGCCTGCACTACTTTTGGAATTTAATAAATGTATTTTCATTGTAACCTGTGTGTCAGTATTTGGCCATCAGTATACTTTGCTTTAATTTATCTATAAGCCAGAAGAACAGGCCAGGATATGGCCAAAATTTGGTGTAGAATATTGGGAGGGAGGATGAGAAGTTGGGAGTGTGCACATCAGGATGTGTGTCCTGATCAGCTAGGAGAGTGATGATGATAGTGCCTTGATGTAGATGGTTAAGGAGGTAGGGACTGAAGTGTAACTAAGCCTGACTGCTGTCTCATGAGGAATAAAGGACTGGTGAAGTTAGTTCTGAGCCTTACTTTGAAAGAAATAGTGGATTTGTACTGTTAAGACCATACAGGGTAATCTGTGTGGATGAGTCTTAGCAAAGTTTGGAGGCACAAATGACCAAGATGCAGGAAATCTGTGGCAGTTCCCTTCATTTTTCAGCAGATGTTGCAATCTCTATTATTATGGTTATTGGTTTTTGCCTACTCAGATAATTTTAACTTATTTTTAGAAATGTTATCACAGCTTTATCTTTATTGTGACCAGATGCGAGCAGATTCAAAGCAATTGGGATTGTCTGGAAATGTTAGAGTTGCTGTAAAGCAGACACATCAGTCAGAGGTAGACTGCTTTAGATTATAAACAGCAGCCAAAACACTTGCCACAAATGACAGAAACAAGAAACAAATAAAAATCCATATAAGAATAAATTGCTAATTTATGTATCTATTAAATATGCTACTATAAAGTTTATTAAGTTGCTTCAAAGGCATATTCCCTATAAAATCACTAACTTGTAAGCTAGTGTTATTTAGTTTTGGTCCTTAATTCGCCCTTGTCTATGAGAGGTAAGAGCCTCATAAAGCATTAGAATTACAAGGACCTGAGAGATAACTGCATATAAGCCTTGCATTTTGCAAATGACAAAATGGCGGCTTAAAGAGATAAAATGATCTTCCCAAGGTCACATAGCTGGTTAGCATCAGAGCTGAAGGTAGAATTTTGATCTTCTGACACTTAGGTCATGAAATGCTTGTTTTCCTAACATTCTCTGAGGTGGCCTAATGGCAACACTTGGAAAATCAATGCCTTAGTCTGGTACTAATTGCATCATACATTATGCATAAACAGTGTGGTACGTTATAAATCATAAGAAAACTTTATGAAACTAAATAAAATATAAACAGGATTGAATTTTTGTTATATGACACATTAGAGAGTTTGACATTAGAGGCAAGGATCAAGGGGCTATTTTAGGGAGACTTGAATTAAAAAAAAAATAGAGAACTTGATACAGCAGTAAACCAAGGTAGATTCTTCATCAGGAAGTGATTTGATTTTATGATGTTCTAGGAAGATTATTTTATCAGTTATATGGGTATTGGCAAAACATCAGGTAGAAACCAAGAGAAGGAAAATGATACCAGAGGCTTCCGAGGCGATCCAGAATTGACATGAGATAGTGTACCTTTTCATGATGGTGGCAGCTGCGGACCACTCTTTATTTAGTGTCTCAGTCTATTCAGGATGTTATAACATAATACCATAGACTGTGTGACTTAAACAACAAAAAAATACTTTTCACACTTCTGGAGGCTGGGAACTCCAAGATGCAAGGTATCAGCAGGTCCTGCTATGTCTGAGAGCCAGACACCTGGATTACAGCCATCTTCTCACTGAATGGAGCGGGGCATTGGAGCTATCTGGGGTCTCATTTATAATGACACTAATCGCATTCATGAGGTCATCCTCTTATGACCTAATCACCTCCCGAATGCTCCACCTCCAAACACCATTACCCTCAAGATTAGATTTCAGCATATGAATTTTGACACACTCAGTCTATAGCAATTAATGACTGGGTGAAATCAATAACGGGGAAAGGTGAAAAATTGTCATGATTCCTAACCAAAGCTTTGAAATCTATGGAAATTAAAAAATGCAGCTACCCTAGCCTCAACCTTTGGGATTCTGATTTTTGTCACAGGTGGATTCTTATTCAAAAGATGATAGTGTATATGAAATGATAAATCAAAGTTTTTTGAGAGCCAATAGGAAAAACGTGACTTTTCAAAAAGAAGAAGGATTCTTGTTTACAAAAGCAATTTTATTCTTCTTCCTTGAAAAGTTGTTTAATAAGTTAAAAAAAAGTAGACCATTGTTGTTAATGATGAAGCTTTGTATTCCTTAGAGATAACTGAGGTTAGACTCAAACAAAACAACCCTAAGGTTCCTAATACAAGCAGAAAGAAATAAGCATATATTAAAAACACAAATATTATTTTCTTCTAAGTGCATTTGTATTTTTATTTCACCTTTTTTTCTTCTCATTTTTCATTCTCTTTCCCAAGTCCTTTGGTACTGTCTTGTTTCTCTTTCATTTATTTATTTTTTTAAATTAAATAATTTTTTAATGTTTATTTCTTTTTTTAATTTTTTTTTTTATTTCTAGGAGAGAGAGAGAGACAGAGTGAGCAGGGAAGGGTCAGAGAGAGAGGGAGTCACAGACTCTGAGGCTCTGATCAGTCAGCACAGAGCCCGACACGGGCTCGAACCCACAAACCGCGAGATCATGACGTAAGCGAAAGTCGGATGCTTAACCGACTAAGCCACCCAGGCACCCCTTAATGTTTATTTCTGAGAGAGAGAGAGACAGAGTGCAAGCAGGGGAAGGACAGAGAGAGAGGGAGACACAGAATCCTTAGCAGGCTCCATGCTCTGAGCTGACAGCACAGAGCCCAGCATGAAGCTTGAACTCATGAACTGCAAGATCATGATCTGAACTGAAGTCAGATGCCTAACTGACTGGACTACCTAGGCTAGACGCTCCTCATTTCCTTTTTAATACATACCTCTTTCTCCGTACTTAAGCTCCTCTCTCCAGATGGAGTCCTCTGGGAGGAAGAGTGAAAAGGGAAACTAATGAATCCAGTCCTCCTACCAGAGTGAGAAGACAAGTAGTCATGATTGCGTGCCGTTAGAGAAACTGGGACATGGTGGGATTTGTTTGTAAGCACAGACTCTGCCTCTTATCTTTCTCATTGTCTTGCTCTACTTCAGACACCCTGATCTGAAAGTTTTGCCATAAAATGTGGAAGATTCATGGAGGGCCTCTTATTGCACTCACTGTTTTGTATGCCCAGAATATGTGCATCTAAGCCTCTGCCTTGTAAACTCCAAAAGTAGAGGCTGAAGAGTCACAGATTCACCTCCCATCTCTGACTTACAGATTTGTATATCCAAATGCCTGTTCAACTTTGCCACTTACAGATGTAATAAGTAACTTACTTTTAACATATTCATAACTGAGTTTATCAATTTTCCCCAAAGACCTGTTTCCCCCACCCAGCCTTCCTCATCTTAGTTACTTGCAATTCCATTCTTATGGTTTCTTGGGACAAAACCAAAAACAAACCAAAATCCTTGGAGTCATTATTATTGACTAGTTCTTTCACTCACCTCTCACGTCTAATTTGTCAGCAAATCCCATTTATGGTATCTTCAAAATATATCCTGGCTTCCAGCTATGCTGGGCTGGCTTGGAGCTAACTAATCCTCCTGCTGAGAGCAACTAGCAAATCTGGATAAAATATAGAAAAACATCTGCTTGAAGGCATTGTATGGTTTCCAAGGCAGCCAGGATTTGGGAAGTCATGATGTCAGATTAAAGAGAATTGCAGAGATGTGAGATTTACCTTCTAAGCCACTTTTGCCCTTGAGGCACGGTAGGCCAGCAGTCATAAAAGCTGAGCAGAAAGCAGTTATGGGAAGTGTGGTGGGTACTGGAGAGATAAAAACTGGACTGTGGGGTCTGTCAGAATAGTGTCAGATTCCCAGTTGAAAGCCCTAAATGACAACATAGAAGGGATAAGGGCAAAGCAAACAGATCAGGCCTCATAAAGCTTAAGCTCTGTGTGGGTTAATGGTTCTGCTCCTACTCAAAACTGCCCCCAAAATCTTAAGAAAAGCCCTTCTGAAAAAGCAGACATCGCTGTTTTGGTCCTCTACAATTTTTCTATAAATTGTCCTGATGTTATTTATATATGCATGTATGTATTTTTATATAAAAATATATAAAAACCCAATATAAATTATCCACAGGTGGTTCAGATATTGGAATTTATAATAACTTAAAAATTGTGCTCCAGAAAAATTAATGACAAAATAGAAAACTTTGCTGGAAAGCTGAAATCTGTAATAAAGAATAAGTGGAAATTCAAGAACTGAAAATTATATTCTGATGGTGTTTTAATTTACATCCAAGTTAGTTAGCATACAGTGCAGGTGATAATTTTTAAATGCTTGCCTGCTTTGCTTGCTTTCTCTCTCTTTCTTTCTTTCTTTCTTTCTTTCTTTCTTTCTTTCTTTCTTTCTTTCTTTCTTTCCTTCTTTGATAAGTCAGAGGCTTTTCAATTTTATTAGTCATCTCAAAGAACAAACTTTAGGTTTTATTGGTTCCTTCTAGGGAAATGAGTTTGTTTGCAATAGGTAGCTATAGATTAAGTAAACCATGCTAGGATTCAGTTTTCATATCCAGAAAATGCAGGTTTTAGATTAAAAGAGCGTTTGTTGAACTTGAGCAAGATGTTGATTTTTGAGTTGTAAAGGCAACAAGCATGTGGAGGTGTGCCGAAGGCAGGTAGAAATTCAGAACTGAGTTTAGGAGAGAAGTCTGGGTTAGAATCGGAAGGTAGGTGGTGACTCACCTGCCAACAGGTGGCAGTTTGTAGCTGAAAGAGTGTAGGGGACCACCTGAAAAAGAAAGTGAAAAGATGGAAGCGGAAGCATGAAAGGGATAGAAATCCAGGTCCAGACATCTGTGCATTTCCAGCTAGCTGCCTTTGTCAATCCCAGAGCTTAATCACCACCGAAACTCCTGACAAGGTGAAACAAACAAACACCCTTCCTCTGAACAAATAAAACAATTTACATTTTGCTAAACAATTTTTTTCTTCTTTTCTTTTTTACCTTTTCCAATAGAAGGTATATGTGAATATTATGTATATATGAATAAATGACCTTTGCTTCAAAAAAGTAGAATGTTTGAGCAATGTTGCAGGAAAAAAAAATGGTGTTTAAAGATAAAGTGAAAGGCTAAGATTATGCAGTCCTGTTCTCTGGGAATCAGTTAATATAAGGACAGGGAATTGAAATGGCCTGAATTGTAGGTGACTCTAAGGGACATGGTGACAATGGGTATTAGAAAATCTCCATGGCCTTGTGATTTTAAAGCAAGTATTGGGTTCCTTGGAAGATAAATCAAAACATCTATTAAAGGCATATATTTATCACAACTGTAATATTTTCAGGTCTTCTGTTTTAGTCATTCACATGTATAGCTTGCCCAAGATTGAGTGCTTTTAATTTCTTGAGCATATTGACCATAAATACTATGTGAGCCTGATGACATGTTAGTCAATGACCTATAATCTCAAATTGAAAGCTGTGCTGATCTGTCATTCTGTGTAAGAAATTTTCATCTCCTTGGTATTATCAAAATCCTGACATGCTTTTAAAAAATTGTTAAAATTAACTACGACACTTGCTTTAGTATACACATTGCCTTATAATTTACAGTGTATTTGTCAGGCTGAAAGATTGATTTCAGATAGGTCTAGCTTGTCTGGCTGGGGAAAAAAAAATGTCATTCTGTTTTATAGAATAAAACAAGACTCCACAAGACACATTCAGTTAAAATGAAGCAAAATCTGCAGTGTTTGAGAATGGTAATGCCTTGTGTTATCTGGATTTATTGATCAAAATAAAAATCAGTGTTCCATTTCAGATCTGCCTGCAGCAGCATGCTCTTTTCAACAGCTCCAATTTTTTTTGAAAGCTTCCCACTGAACTCTCCACCCCCCACCTACCTCTTTTTAGCATAAAAAAGTCTTGTAAAATTGCATACTAACTGGAAGATTAATAAGTTGTTTTCTGTAAAGTTAAGGTGGAAGAAAGGCAATAATTAAAAACCCATAGGTTGGGGAGCTTTTGAAAGGTGCTTCCTTAGCCCCTGAAATTACAAGAAGTTTCTGTTGAACCCAACAGGTCAGATTTAATAAAACCTAATCTCACATTAAAAATTATAGCCTAAGAGACTATGGATAATACTGTCTCATATAAAGTCTTAAAACTTTTTCTTTTGTGAGGAGTTATGTACATAGGCTATTGATTTTTAACTCAACTAAACAAGAGAGAAAAATCTATTGCTGAGAACTATCCCAAAACTTAATGTCTAAAACAACTATTTTATTTCATCTCGAAACCATATGGATCTGGAATTCAGGCAGGATTTTTCTGTTCCTCATCATCGTGATGGAGATAACTTGGTGGTACTCAGCCAGCAGGTGAACTGGGCTGCAGTTTCCCAGGTATTTTCCTTGCCATCTTGCTGTCTATGGTTGGAAGGCTGGGTTCCCTAATCTCCACCTTTAAAGGGAAGTAGTTGCAAACAATTTGCAAGTCTTTGACAGCCCAAACACTGTTCTGTTTCAGTTTTTTGTGAAGCCAAGATGTGATCAGATATGCAGGTGATTTATGAGGGTAAACATCTGCTAAGGATAAAGAGGGAGGGTGCAGAATAGTCAGAGAGAGCCTTCATACCACAATGAAGATATGACATCTATAAAAGGAAAGAGGGAAAGGAGGATTTGGTTGTAATATACCCAACTTCAATGAAGTCCTGGCAAAGTCTGTCCTAAGCAAAAGTTGCCTATTAGAGGAGTCCCATGGCAAGCAAAAATGAGCTTGGTCTAATACTGCATTGTGCTAAGTGATTGGCTGGAAGCATCCTGAGAAAAAATATTGCCTGGTGGATCCAAAGGGACATCAGCTCGAGTTATCAATCAGCTATGCTGTCCACAGTAGGTTCTGCTGAATCGTAATATAAGACACCTCTATGGCTGCCATATTTACCCAGATAAGCATTGTATAAATGCTGGGAGGCTCACTGGCCTCACTGGATGTCAGTCACAGCAAGGATATAGTAGCGTTTGTACAGCTCCTGCCTGCCATAAGAAATGAAAACTGGTGTCTCCTTCTGCTACTACTGGCTCATGTTGGAAATGAGGCTGCTGGTATTGACCAGGCCTCACAATATTCCAGATCCGACCGATATTCTCCACACAGATTGCTGATAAGGAAAAGCATATCCCTCCCCTTTCCAAAGAGATTTCAGATAAAAACATTGTGGATAATTGTTAGAAGGCTCTTCCTAAGGGCCTTGCAGATCCAAGACTTAACATAATAAAAGGGGCCTGAGTCTGGGAAGGTGAAATAGAGTAATAAGATAAGCAATTAGGTTTATGTGAATAAGTAAGGACCAATGTTTGATCTATTTCATAAAGAGTGAATGGTCAGAGAAGAACCACTGTCTTGATCAGAAGGCTTTGAGAGAGTCTGAGGAGTTGTGCTCGTTCCATTGACCAAAGAAAACAGCTATTAACTGGCTTCAGGCACTCAAGTCTTTGGCCAGGTTTATCTTGTGGGCCATTTCTGATTTATTATTTAGCAGTCTTTCTTATCTTTTTGTCTTTCAATGGCTGATTGGCCTGGGCAGGGATTTAGTGTGGGTTGGAGGCTCTGTCAGATGTTTGGGGAATAGTGTGGTCAGGCTTCTGTAGACATATAAGGAAAATAATACTGACTGTGAGCCGTGCTTTGAGTCATTATGGGAAACCACTAGCACAAGAACAATTCTACTTGATTTACACATTATTTATGCCCAGAAGAAATGTGGAAATAAAGTTTCTTGGAGTTAGAATGTTAATTTGCTGCTTTGGCTCTTCAACTGGAACTGTCCAGATGACTTCCAGGACTGAAGCTCCTTTTATATTTCTTCTGAAACTTCAAGGGAAGCAAGTCAGAAGTGACTAAGATGATCTATCCTCTGAAGGGTAAGTAGTGATAAAACCTTCTACCAAAGGTCGAGACAGTAAGACATGGGAAGACAGTAAGAAAATTTTTTGATTCTTGTCCTGGAATGGAAAGTTATTTCTGTCAATTCTTGAGAATATTAGGCTTTGATGAAATCATTAGGAGTTGGTGTACATGATGTTCATCTAGGCAACTTGTTGATTGATTTATTGATTGAAGTATAGTTGACACACAATACTACATTATTTCAGGTGTCCAACATAGTGAATTGACTCAATGTTCTTTTTTTAATGTTTATTTATTTTTGAGAGAGAGATCACACACAGAGAAGGGGGTAGAGAGAGAGGGAGATAGAGAATCCCAAGTAGGCTCCCAAGGGTGTCAGTGCCTAGCCTGACTTGAGGCTCTATCCCATGGTCTGAGCTGCAATCAAGAGTCAGATGCTCAACCAACTGAGCCACATAAGTGCCCCAACATTATTCAATGTTCATATTTATTATGTATGTATGTATGTACGTATGTATATTTCAATTGGGGAAGGGGCAGAGACAGGGAGAGAGATAAAATCCCAAGCATGCTCTGCCCTGACAGCACAGAGCTCAATGCAGGGCTCTCTCAGCAACCTTGAGATCATGACCTGAGCTGAGTTCCAGAGTCCGATGTTTGACTGATTGAGCCACCCAGGTGTTCTTATTTCAAAAGCAGGTGTTGGGGCTCCAGCGTCAGGGTTTCTGTCTGCAATAAGTCTGGGATTGGGTTCAAAGCGTCTTCTTGTATTATTAAGCCTCACTGCTATGTCTGGTGAACACTAAATTTTGAGGACCTAAGTAAAAGAAAGGAAGCAGTTATAAGGATGATGCTCAATATCAGTTTTACCTATAATCCCGCACTTAATTATAGGAATGTGCATTGTCAAGATGTTCCTTTCAAGAAATACTTCATGCACACTTACGTTGTATTGGGATTTATTCTGGGACATAAGGATACAAAAAAGAATAAGATACCATCTTTTCTTTAGGCAACTCACAAATTGATGGAAGAAATAGGTAAATATATATCACATGTCAAATGTATCATTAAAGAATGTCTACAGGATAAAAATGAATGGAGGGAAGTGATATATTTTGGAGCTATAATAATGGTTTTACAAGGAAGTGTTGTACAAACTGGAGTTTGAAGGTTGTTTTAGTGCATACAAAATGGATTAGGGCAGAAAAAATAATCTAGAAAGAATATTGGTCTATACATAGGCACAGAGGTATATTTGAGTATCTACAAGTAGTTTAAGTGGAAAATAAGATGTAAGGGAAAGATGTAAAGGATGAGTCTGGAGAGATAGGTAGGAAACAGGGTGTGTGGGGGGAGGGGGAGTTGGGCATGGAGGAGGGCACTTGTGGAGATGAGCACTGGGTGTTATATGGAAACCAACTTGACAATAAACTATTTGTAAAAAAAAAAATAATAAAGTAAAATTGACATGCAAAAAAAATAATGTTAGAGATTTAGCAATAGCTTATATGGGAACCAAGAAATGAATAAATTGCTGTTCAAGGAAAAAAAAAACTCTTATAGTCCATGATAAATATTTTAATTTTTTTCAATAGTTTTATCCATTATACCAGAAGTATTTTTATGCTTTAGTAGGCCATGGATTCCTCTGGGATAATCTACCCAGAAGTTTCACTTATTTCCACAGTCAAAAATTTTTGCATCTAATTTCAGGGGAGTCATAATCATAAGAACCCCTGCTGTACACAATTCTTTTTTTAAAAAAAATTTTAAATGTTTTATTTATTTCTGAGAGAGAGAGAGAGAGCATGAGCAGGGGAGGGTCAGAGAGAGAGAGGGAGACACAGAATCTCAAACAGGCTCCAGGCTCTGAGCTGTCAGCACAGAGCCTGATGCAGGGCTTGAACCCATGAACCGTGAGATCATGACCTGAACCGAAGTTGGATACTTAACCAACTGAGCCACCCAGGCACCCCAATGCACACAATTCTTAAAGAGAGTCACATCTTCAGGTTTTTGCTTTAGATTAACTTCTCTGGTTAGTATCAGTTCAGCAGTGGACTAGGTGAGAGAAGGCCAGACTACATACAGGCAGGCAGAGGAGTTAGGGGGCAGGGGCAATAGAAATGAAATGGGGAATCAAAAATACCAGATTTGGGGATTGTTTCTAAAGAGAAAAGAAGTTGGGGCGCCTGGGTGGCTTAGTTGGTTAAGCGCCCGACTTTCGCTTAGGTCATGATCTCACGGTTCGTGGGTTCGAGCCCCGCGTCGGGCTCTGTGCTGACTGCCAGCTCGGAGCCTGGAGCCTGTTTCGGATTCTGTGACTCCCTCTCTCTGTGACCCTCCCCTGCTCATGCTGTCTCTCTCTCTCCTAGAAATAAATAAAAAATAAATAAATAAATAAAAAAATAAAGAGAAAAGAAGTTAAAGACTTCTCCTGGGTTTCTGACTAGGCTTTTGATTATATGGAAGTGTTATCCAGTGCGATAGGAAATATGAGAAGAATTCTCCTGGAAAAAAGAGTATAGGTAATGAGTTTGGTCTCACATACACTAAGCTTGATATGAGAGCTGATGTTTCAGAAAAAGTTGTATCCATGTGTCTCTTGCTCAGAGGAGAGATCAGTGTAACAGATACATAGAGTTGTTGTCCGACTAATTCTGTAACATGTCATCTCTTTCTTGCTGGCTCATCTCTGGCTTTGTGTCTTCACTCTCCTCTGTGTAGCTTGGGAAGGTGAGACTAATCTCATTCTCAACAAGAATTGCCTCTCAGCTTGAATAGTCTGTTCTGATCATAGTGATACCATTCTCTTTGCCAGTAATTTGCTTAGGGAAGCGGCTGGTGATTCAGTTCTGGTCAATGAGGAATAAAGGGATGTCTTCTGGGACCTGCCAGGAGAGTTCTTTAATGCTTATAAGGCTACCGATGTGTGAGAATGTGCAGCTTGGAGCAGATGCAACCATTTTGAACCCGAGAATAAGCTAGCCATCATGCTGAGGATGGCTTTTCTATTTACAATAAAAATTATCCTAAATTTGGGATTTGGGATATATGTATGTATGTATCTCTTTATGTATGTATGTATGTATGTATCTATCTTCTATTATGGAAAAAAATCACACGACGTAAAATTTTCCATCCTATCCATTCAGTTCACCAGTATTAAATATATCCTCATTGTTGTGAAACAGATCTCCAGGAATTTTCATCTTGCAAATAGGAAACTTTATACTCATTAAACAACAACTCTCCCTCACTTCATCCCCCTCAGCCCCTGGCAGCCACTGTGTGTTTGGTGAGTGAATAAGTTGTAACTAAAGCTACAAGAGAGAACAACACCCTGTCCAAAGAGAACATAACACTGGAAAGACTCATCTGTTAGGAGGAGGTAGAGGAAGAGAGATCTACTGAGGAGGTGGAGAAAGATCCACCAGAGGTAGAAAGAACTGGTAGCATGCAGGTTTATGAGGCCAATGAGGAAGGGGCTTTGAGGGATGGCATTCAGCATAGTTACTATGTCGGATGCTGTAGAAGGGTGTATTCAAGTAAGGCCTGAAACTGTGAACAGTTATTTTATAGTTGGGAAGGCATGGGTGGTGTCAGGAAGGCCAGTTTCAGTGCATTGAGGTTAGAAGCTGGAGCTGAAGAATGAATAGTAATGGAATTGGAATGTATTGGAATAGTAATAGAATGGAATTCTCTCCTTTCACAGCAGGAGAGAAAGCCACACAATGAAATTCCCACTTTTCTAATCTCACCCATTGAACACCCAGCTAATATCTGCCGTGTTTTCAGCTCTCTGGTGTAGAGAGCGTTGCCACAGAGACTAGAACAAAACAGGAGCTGGGCTCTCAAGGACCCGTTTATCTTCCTGCTGCCTAAATGAGCACATATCCTCCAGAGCAACTTTGTTTGCCAGCTTCGTGAGCTTTGTTTAGCTTCGTGAGCACTGTGGGTGTCTGTTGTTTTATACTGACATGAGTATCTGGTAAGGGTACTGTTTCTTTGAAAGGGTCAGATTTGCCCAGCGGAAGGGCCTCATTTAAACCCTGTTCCAGTTTCAGGGCTGTGCATACCTTAGGAGACATCTGGCCCTCTCTCTACCACTGCTTCTGGCACAGGCTCGTCTGCTTTAAATTGAAAGCAGCTTCATGATTATTATTTACTCATTTCCCAGTATCAGTGGAAAACTTACTAGTATTGTGCAGTAACAAAGGTCACTTTAATCTCCGTATTTTTTTTTCTCTGTATCTACAAAAATGAACATTCTAATGAAAAGTTGCTGTCCATTTAATTATAACCCTGAGTGGCTGAGGTGCCAGGTTAGTGGGCTAATGCCATTCATCCTCTGAAACTCTATAAATTGTAAGAATTTATAGCAGATTTCTGGATAGCCTCAGGGCTAACTTTAAATGTGACTAGGTGGTAGATTCCCCATGCTTGACCAAGATGAACTGTTTTTATCTTAAGGAGATTAGTGGGTAAAAGTGATCTTAAACATCACAGAATAATAAATATTAAAAATATACAGGTTTCTAAGAAAATTTTGTTGACAATAAAATGTGGGTGTTGATGAATATCTTATTTTGTCATTTAATTCATATTCAGTGAATTAGTCAAGTATCCACTATGTGCAAGACATGGAGGCAATATCCATGGGTACTACGCAACAAATTTAAAATATTCTATAAAGTAAAACAAATCTCTTATTTTTGGAAAGCCCATTTTTTTATATGCTGAGTTGTTTTAGGTGGGTATAAGAATGATATGTATGGTTAAATGGCTCTACTCTGTTAGAAAATATTTATCTTTCCTCCTTCTATTCCAAATCATTGCTTGTTACACTGCATATGAATATGAATGATTCTCCTGATTATCAGTTAAAATTCAGAAGGTAAATTCAGCGACCAAAGTATGCTGCACTACTCAGTAGAAACTAGAGTATGAATAGGACCATCTTTGAGATATTGTATGAAAGAGATCTTTAGGATATATATACATATGTATATATGTTGGTTCACATAATGTTTTCTGTTTTCAATGAATAAAATAGGTTTTGAAAGCAACTTGAAGCAATAAATAGCAATTAACTCCCACAAGCATAGTCATATGTTTGTATGATAAAAGTTTTTGGAGAACAAACCATCCTGGGCTTCTGAATATTTAAATGAGAACATTTCAATGTTCTGCTAATATATTGGTATTAAAAGACAGTAACTAAGAACAAAGCTCTATGCTTTTATTTTGCTGCTTTATAGTTATGGTATATCCTGGATTCAAATCTTAAGATATCTGTTTATTCATTGGCCTGATTCCCAAAATGTCTCAAATGGAAAATTGCTTGTTGCCATTTAGCCCCTGTGGATTCTGACAGATTTGAGGATTTAATTACCTACTTGTTCACTTTATGAAGTGGTCAGCCTGTGAAGCTCGCTCTGAGCTGATAATCACCAGGGAGGAAGAACTGCTGGTTTTTACCCTGATGATTTTAATTATCTTTGGTAGCTCAAGAAATAGTAATTCTCTTTAAGGTAGTTGTTAACAAGAATTTTTGACAGTAGGAAAGACAGGGAATATATTTCAAGGCCTAGAAATGCCCAGATAGAAAAGAGAGGCTATTCATAAGTGAATGGACTAATGGAGGGAAGACTGTAATTGGATGTTCTCTCTTGTTTCTCCTCTTTTAAATTCCCACAATAACCAATTTATTCTGGAAAGGCCTTCCCTGAACTACAGGCATTATTCTCTTCATTTTTGATGTTGGCAACTTATTTAAAAAAATAACACAGAAACAAACACAAACACGATGCATTTCAAATTAAATAGACCTGATGGTTGATTTCAGCCTATAGGCCACCAATTTCCACCAATTTCTGCTTCAGATTTTTCCTTGATACGTAAATGAAAGTGATTTCTTTCTCTTCTAAATTCATATGACAATTATTGTCTGTGCTGTTCATTTTGAAATTAATCATGAACTGCCTCATGACATCTTTCCTATTATGTCTTGAGCTATTGTTTAATTTTTTATGGCTCTGAAATTTTTCACTTTCCTTGAGCCTCTAATCAGTTGTTAACGTCTTTAGTGCAGAAACTGTGTCTTCTATTTCTTTGCATTTCCTCTAGTGCCAAACACACTAAAGCCTCAGTGAATTAATGTTGGTTTTGTTTCATTTCATAAGATACAAATTATTCCAAATCTGTATTCACCTTTTCTACAAGAGTACTGAAATGACAGACAATCAGATATAATCAGTTCCTATTGATGGAATGATGTTTATTTCTCCCTGGAAATGCAGAATTTGGAAAAAGACACAAATACTTGCAAGGAAACTCAGAAACCATCTCACAAGAGTATCAGAGAAACATCTCCCATTTTCTTCTTTCCAGCACTGAAGTGTGAGCAGCTGAAGATCAGATGAGCAGATGAATAAATAAGGCATTATGTTAGGAGCTTTTTGTACCCATTGCTCTAATTCTCACAGTTCCATAGGCAGCAATTATTATCATAGTTTTACAGATGAGAGACTGTGAGGAACGGAGGTGACACAGAAGGTCACACAGCTACTGTTGGAGCTTGGATACTAATTCTGGTCTTTTTGATTAGCAAAACTGGCTATTTCTCTTAGCCAAGCAGCTTCTTCCTTGCCTACCCCAGGAAGGCAGGTTGTTATAAATGTTCAAGATAAACTGGCTCTGAAACTTGGGAAATCTTTTGTAATTAAGATTGAGAAGTAACTTTAGTTTATCCTTAGCAGCTTCTTCCTCTCTTATCATTGTTCTTCCTTGGCCTCTATTCCCTCACACTTCTCTTAGCTATATGAATGAATCCACACCGCTGCTTTTGAGGCCAGAGCACCAAACCTAGAATGGAATCTAGGTCTTTACTTTGTTGCATTCTTATTGAGGCATTAGTTCCTTCTCCCATTTTCTGGTAAATCAGCTCCATATACACATTAATGGCCACTGATGGGTTAATGTTATTCTATTTAACAAGACAGCAGGTATTGTTAGGAACCTTGATGTGGTAGGAGACATAAAGGGGAAGGTTCTCAATTAGGAGTTCCTCATTTCCATCCCAAATCAAGGTCGAGATAGACTTATAAAGGGTAAAATAAAGGCTTGCTTTATTAGATGCACATTTATGTTATTTATTCTTACCACGTGGGAACTATTTGAAAAAGCACAAAAAGGACCTCAAACTTTAGATTTGGTTAGGAAGGCCCTGAAGAAGTCTATTTCATCGACTATGTATTACAACTTCTTGTGTGAGCTCTGTTAAATTTCTTCTTTGTGAGGTAGTATGTGATTCCACATTGTCCAACTGAGAAATTCATTTATATGAGCAGATTATATGCCTACACTGTATCCACCAGGTATGGCACTGAGCACA
This sequence comes from Proteles cristata cristata, assembly GCA_017311185.1. Lineage (NCBI taxonomy): Eukaryota > Metazoa > Chordata > Mammalia > Carnivora > Hyaenidae > Proteles > Proteles cristata. The sequence goes on from JAESUZ010004587.1 coordinate 814,041, forward strand.
TGTAGGGAAGGGTATTTTACTTGTTGCCTTCTGGGGGAATTGTTTGTAAAATAAGTGTATGGAAAAGCTCTTGCAAAGCAGTAGTTTTGAAAGTATGCTCCTACAGCAGAATCACAGAGGTGCTTGTTAAAAATCTTAGTTTCTAGACCCAGTGAATCAGAATCTCTAAGATTCTGTGTTTTTTATTTTTTTATTTTTTTTTAAATTTTTTTAAATGTTTTATTTATTTCTAGGAGAGAGAGAGAGACAGCGTGAGCAGGGGAGGGTCAGAGAGAGAGGGAGATACAGACTCTGAAATAGGCTCCAGGCTCTGAGCTGGCAGTCAGCACAGAGCCCGACGCAGGGCTTGAACCCACAAATCGCGAGATCATGACCTAAGCGAAAGTCGGACGCTTAACCGACTAAGCCACCCAGGCGCCCCTAAGATTCTGTGTTTTTTAAAAAAACATTATCTTAGATTGGTAAGGAGCTCTTGGGAAATCTTTGGTAATCAAAGCAAATCACTTCCTGGTAAAATGCATTGTTTTTAGTTAATTCTGCAGCTCACAAGTGCCAAATGCATTTGAAGACAAAACCATTTCACACTAGAGAAGTACAGTACCAAAACAAGCCACCAGGTCGCTGGATTACCAATATTAAAGAGAATCTACACAGTTTTCTGGGGTATATTAAATACAAGTGGAGATAATTTAAAAAAAATGTTTATTTTTGAGAGAGTTTGTAAGCGGGGGAGTGGCATAGTGAGAGGAGGACAGAGGATTTGAAGTGGGTTCTGTGCTGATAACAAGTGAGCTCTGCGTGGGACTCAGACTCCCGACCTGAGCTGAAGTGAGATGCTCAACCAGCTGAGCCACCAGATGCCCACGAGTGGAGACTCTTCATGCTAGGTAAAAGTAAGATAAAGGTGTTTATCTTCCAACATTTCCCAAAGAATAGCTGAGATTCTGTACAAAGAATGAAAATGTGTGCTGTTCTCAACTGTCAAAACATTCAGCTGTGCCATCAATTTAAAATCCTGTTTAAAGGTTGTATTATATCCTAAAGTGGGTTTTTCCCCCTCTTTTTATGCTCTTTATCCCCTTTCCTAGTTTTTATTGCATGGAAAGTAGTCCTTTTAGGAAAAACAGTCATATCCAAATTAATTTTTTGAGTAAGGGCACCATGCTAAGGATACCATGATGTTTCTGCTTGAGTCTCCTTATGCTGGAGAGTGATTGGTCCATGAGTCAGGAAGAATTTGATCCTGGCACTGTGGCTTTGCGAATGGTGCAGTCTTGCTAAGCTAGCTTCATCTTGCCATGCCCCAGATTTGCCATCTACAAAATGAGGCTGCGAGGGCTGATTTCTGATGTCTTGTCTAGCTATACAGTTGGGAGAGGAGCAGAGGCCATCTTTGCAGGTGTTTTCTCTCTTAGGAAATGTTAATTTTCTAAGGAAGCTTTTCTACTTTCACTGTGAAATAATATGCATATTTCTCCTAAGAGAAGACATAGAAACAAAACATAAAATGGATCATTTGCATTTAGACTACTTAAGTAAGATAGAAATTACTCACTTACTTAAGTGAGTCAGCATTTCCATGTGGAATCTAGTATGTCATCATACATTTCTTAAGTTAATCACATCAGGAAAATGGCTGTGGAGGTGGGTGGGCCAACATTAGCAAAACAAGGTGTTTTTAAAAGACAACAATACCTTTAATGTATATGTGCTTGAATTAGTGTTTCCTTACAAAATGGGCATAGTCAGCATTTCAGATCAAATCAACTAGAAATTAAGAATTGGCATGCTTTTTATTCTCTACTGATCTCTTCTTACCCCCTGTTCTGTTCTAGAAGACTGGCCTCAATATTCTTGGATATGCACACCTATCATTAAAAGAAAATGAGCATGCACTCCCCAAAATGTATTTATATATTTATCTGTTGTGTATACCACATATAGTTAATACCTCAAGGAATAATATACAGTTAAAAAGAAGTTCATCATTAGAGAAAGTAGATGGAAACCTTTTGATAATTTTAAATTTGGAGACTGACAAAAGGTTTCATACGATTAGATCATTGCAATTTTTATTTACAACAGGCAAAGAACTCATATTAAGAATAGACATTTAAGGAGTGTTTGGGTGGCCCAGTTGGTTGAGTGGCCAACTCTTGATGTTGGCTCAGGTCATTATCTCATGGTTTTTGGGATAAAGCCCTGTGTCGGGCTCTGTGCTGACACAGTAGAGCTTGCTTGGGATTCTCTCTTTCTCCCTCCCTCTCTCTACCCCTCCCCTGCATGTGTACATGTGTTCTCCCTCTCTTAAAGTAAATAAATGAACATTTATATATATATATATACATACATGTATATATATATACATACATACATATATACGTATATATACATGCATGTATATATATACATATATATGTCATATATATGTCATCATATACATACATGTATATATATATATATTTAACTGCCATTTTACTTTTTTATATCTGCTTAAACTCACCTCATTAGATTACCTTTAATCTGCATTTCTTTACAAAGATGTTTTTGAAAGCTCTTTAACTGCCTTGAGATTTAGTTTAGTTGAAAACCCTATAAATATAGTCTTTACATCTATTTTATTAGGCATGCACAATCTGTAATTCATTGCAATAGGCTGGCTAAAAACTAAGGAACCAGTGAAAATGGTGAGTTAGGGAACTTATCCTTCCTGCAGTCTTCTGCAGAGCATGTGTGACGTGTGACTCTCTGACAAATGGACTGAGTGGAAACCCAGGTTCATTCACCAGTAAATATTAGTGAAGCGTAATTTCTTTTTTTTTTTTTTTATTTCTAGAATAGAATAAATGGAAGTTCAATATTTTCTTCCCACATCCCACTTCAAAAATTATTGTTGCTCTGGCAGTGTAGTAGCAGGGACAAGCTGTGTAGCAAATGAGAGGTGACTTTTTGAGTTATTACTGGTAGTCAGGCTATAACTACTAGAGAGTGGATGAAGTATGTTTCCCCTTCTCTCTGTCATGCTCCCAATAATCAGGTGCATCTTCTTAGTAATGATTAAGTTGATAATAATTTAGGTGGGAAAAGCAGAAAGGAAGACTGTGTCTGTTGTGACCAGCTTTCTCTAATCATAAGCTGCTCTGTGAATTTGCATTTGTGGCTTTCCCTTTCTCTAGGGTTTAGGGACTTCTTAATCAGGAAATATTATCCACTGAGACAGAGCTCTGTGATATCTCTTCTTAGCAAGAGCTTTAAAGTTAGTTCACCTGCAAATCGCCCTTTTTCTTATAGAGACTGTATTCTTTTCTGCAGGGGAAAAATGGAATACTATTGAAATAGAATGTGTTATAAGGCTTTTAAATCACGATTAATATAGTTGCCCAACTGCCTGTTTTGACAGTTGAGAGCGACGAATATTTTCCTTCTGTCTTTTTCAAGTCTTGGTTATTCTCTGGGGCATGTTGTGAGATCTAGAAAACTAAATTTTGCACACTGATGGTGGTTTTGCCCTGAATAAACATGTACAGTCTGCCCACATGTTTTTTTGTGTAGATTCTCTTGGAGATCTCATGGCTGCTTTTTAGTGCTGTACTTAACTTTCTCTAGTGTGAAACATTCTGTCTTCAAATGCATTTGGCACTTGCTAGTAGCAGAGTTAACTGAAAATAGTGGATTTTTCCAGGAGATGATTTGCTTTGATCATGAAAGAACATTTCCTGGGATGGCTCTGAAATAGCTTGAAAAGAAAAATGATTATTGCGAACACAGTTTGATGTCCACCTTTAGATACACACTTCATAAATGACTACTGTATACTTAAAACATGCCCAAGGTACATAAACTCAGGAGAATTTTTCTTATTTTTAGAACTTGGAAATCTTTGGAGATAAATAATATAAAGGAAAAGTGTAAGGGTTTGACATTTTATAACCATTCCATGCTAAAAATGAGCACTTAGAACCCACTATCCAGTGCTGTCATTTTCAGAAAGGGAATAGAGGGAAACCTGCCAGGACAAAAATGCTCTGCCATGTTATCTGCAAGAGAGCCAAGAAGTGAAGTTATATACTCCATGCTTCTAATTGGACTCATTTATTTAAAATTGATTTTCCATTTAAATTATATAAGGAATGTATTCTTCTTGTAACAAAAAAAAAAATTAAAAAGTTTCCTCACCCTTCCCACAGACCATCTGCTTCCCCAAGTCCTGTCTCCAGACTCTCCCAAAGAATCCATGAACTATTATTATGAATATCTAACACATGCTTCCAGGCATTTTTGACTGATACAAAAGTGCCTGTGTGAACACACACACACACACACACACACACACGGGCTGGTGCTCTTAGAACTATATACATCATTTGATAGCGGACCACCTAGCATTCCTGGGGAACTTTCAGTGAGTGAATCAACACAAACACAATGTAGGGCATCATCCACATGGAGGTACATTTCATGCACCATGCAGAAGCATTTACTTTCCCATACTCATTTAATCTCCCAGAGTCAAGTCATGCCTCTGGCCATGATTTCTCCTCAGCTTTCCAATGAATTCATGCAACTGTTGCCTAATCATTTCAGATTATGATGATGTTTTAACATGTCCTTCATGATGTCAGAGTACTTCTATTAGTTATATGTTACTGGGTGAGTCTTTCCTTATTTCTTTTACTATTCTCTGAAAATTCCTAGCACTGTCACTAACAAACATTTAGCAACTACTATGGATGTAATTTGCTTGCCAGTATATAGATAAATGGCAGAAAGATAGATCATCATATAGCAAATAATGAAAGCTGTAGACGTTACTTAGTTTATAGCCATAGACCTGATTGATTCTATATGTACTATGGGGAACTCATTGGTTGGAAGTATACACTTTAGTCTGTTAAAAAAAAAAAATACCACCATTGGCTGAGAGCATAGAAAATACTTAGATCATTGGAAAAATATCTATTGCCTGTTATCTATTGTGTAACAACCAGTACAAATCATAATGGCATCGAAGAACCAGTTTCTAATGCTTAAAACCTCTGGGGTCAGGAATTAGACAAAGTGTCAATGGCTTGTCTTTGCTCCCTGAGGTCTAGGATCTTAGCGGGAAAGACTGAAAGGGTGAGGCTGACACAGCAAGAGGCAGATTAACTTATATGTATGGTAGTAGATGCTGGTTATTAACTGGGCCTCAGCTGATTGTTGAGTGGGGCTGTCAGCACGAACACCTATAGATGGTCTAGACTGAATGATGGCATATAGCCTAGGCTTCCTCAGAGCAGAAGCTGGGTTCAAGAGTGAGTATTCCAAGAATCAGGCAAGTGGAAATGGCCAGTTTCTCATGGCCTGAGCCTGGAGACTGGGCAGTATCATTTTCACCTTTTCTATTGGTAGAATGGAGACACAGCCCAGATTCTAAGATGGGGAAAAAGACCTCATTTGTCTATGGCAAGAAAATAAAAAATATTGTGGGACTTTGTTTTTAAAATTCCATTAAGTGTGAACAGTATACTATAATGAGCTGTTTATATATTTTCCCATCTATTGGACACAGATAATATCTTTGAACAGTATTATATCTAACTACCCTACCTATAAGTAGCATAAAAGCAAGCTTCTCTTCCTCTCCCCCGCCCATACCTGGTTTCATGTTGAATTTTTCTGTTTTGCAGTTTCCTTGTTTTACATCACAGCTTTCATTATCACTATTTAATTTTAATATAAATTTATCTTTTCTATTGCCTGTATAGCAGTCTATTGAATGGATGAATGGACTTAGTTACTCTCCAAGTAGATTTGTATTTATTTCGTATTTAAATGGCACTTACCATGGGCCAAGCACTGTTCTATGCATTTTATAAATAACAACTCATTGACTTTTTATAATAACCTGGTGACATAGAAACACGTATTATCTCTATTTTACAGATAATGAAACATTTGAACACAGAGGTTAAGTAGCTTGCCCAAAGGCAAATAGCAGTGAGTAGTGGGGCCCTGACCTAACCTAAGTCCATCTGACTTCAGCATTTATTCTTTTAATCATCATGCTTTGCTGCCTAGTGGTAGATACTAATTTTTTCCCCTGTGTTAACTAGTATAAGCCATACTGCAATGGTTAAAAATTTTTTATACTTCTAGAAATTTAATTCATATGTAAATATGCATATGTTTTAAAAGGATAATTTTTATTTCTTTATTTTTAAAAAAATATTTTTTATTTATTTCTAGGAGAGAGAGAGAGAGAGAGAGAGTGAGCAGGGGAGGGTCAGAGAGAGAGGGAGTCACAGGCTGAAACAGGCTCCAGGCTCTGAGCTGGCAGTCAGCACAGACCCCGACGTGGGGCTCGAACCCATGAACCGCGAGATCATGACCCAAGCGAAAGTCGGACGCTTAACCGACTAAGCCACCCAGGCGCCCCTAAAAGGATAATTTTTAATGATATCCTTATTCACACATGTGAGCATTTTTCTTGACAGAAGTGTATTTCCTGTGAATTCAGTGAAGCTGAAACTTCAGGACTCCTCACATGCCTGGCTCTTTAAATGCCAAGAATTATGAAGTATTTTTGGTGGCAGGGGAGATCAGGATGCACATGATCATTTCTGGTAATTATCCTAAAGACAACTTATAAAAAAAGCACTGGTGCCTCAAGATGCCTATAATTTGTTTTAATTTCTTTTCTCATTATAAATATTCACTTTTGTAACTAATTTGGAATTCACACTGCTGTATTCTTTTTCTTAGAGAAGGCCTCCCAGATTAGATAAGCTTCTGGTCTCGCAAAGTCTAACTCTGCCTGTTTCTGGGATAAATTCCTCTAAGTGAAGTTGCTAAGTCAAAGGTTGGCTTCTTTTAAGTGTTGATAATAATGATCATAACTAACACTAATGTACACATTTTTTAGTGTCTATTAGACACAATTCCGATTACTTTGTACATACTAATTAGTTTATTTCTTACAATATACTATAAATAAGTATTACTATTATTTCCATTTTCAGTCGAAGAAACTGAGACAAGGCATTTTCACAGTTTGTGAAGACTCCCATTTCCACATTGCCTCCTTAAAGGTTTCACCAATTCTTCTAACAAGTTTAAATGAAAGGACTGTATATTATTGATATTTTAATTTTTAAAGAAATATGATAGTTAATGCATTTTAATTTACATTTCTTGTTATGACAGACATCAAGTCTATGTTTATCAGCTAGCTACGCTTCTTTTTCTGTAAATTGTAACTGGTCTGATTTTTAGCTGTCTTTTTCATTCACAATCCTAGATGCTTAGAGATGTTGGGTACCTGCGAGTCCAGAGAAACTTGAGCAATATTAAATAGACTGTTGGGTCAACTCTACCATGGCAGATGCACAGATTTTAGGGAATGGCTGGCAGTGCAGAGATGCTATGTAAAATTTAATGGCAATCTGCAAGAGTTGTGGCAAATGAAACCACTGGGTTGGGCATTTTGTTTGGTATCATCTAGACTCATTCTGAAAGCATAATCCTTATAAAAGAACAGGCTGGAAATACTGAGAGCTGTGGAACAGTATGGCAGCTGCTTGAAGTGAATAGCAGTTTTTCTCTATTAGGCATTTCTGATGTTCAAATTCCAAAGTGTCTTGTTCATTGTGAGATGCGACAAACTACAGAGAGCCTACGGAGACCTGAGGATCAGAAGAGACCACAGGGGGAGGCTAGAGTGTTTAAGGTGGAAATTCTCAGTGTAGCCAAAGTGGCCATTAGAAAATGTGACAGCTGAAATTGCTAATAACAAAGCCAGAGTCCTTTGGAGAAGGACAGAAGTGACTACTGAAAACAATTACGTTTATAAGATGTCATTGGTAAGGACCCTTAGAAGATATATCCATCAGTCTGAGGGAACTGAGAAGAAGCCTTGGCCTTAATGAGAGAACCCACAGTGAGGAAAGATGTTAATATAACCTCACCAGGTGGGTGCTGCACAGTCCTCTGCTCTTAGTCAAGGGCCAAATCACTCTGTGCAAAGTGCAGCAGATTAAATAGTACTAAAATTTCCCAAGCAGACACAATACTTCCCAAACCTCATGTGCAATTCAATGGATTTTGTATAGTTATAAAAAGACAGAGGTAGAAGTAACATGAAAAGTAGTGGTAACAGAATAGTAGAAACAGTACCAATTAAGGCAGACAGTTTTATATATTCCTAATTGGAATTAAGGGAATTCAAATAGAAACCTACAAGGGCACCTGGGTGGCTCAGTCAGTTAAGCAACTGACTTTGGCTCAGGTCATGAGCTCACAGTCTGTGGGTTCAAGCCCTGCGTCGGGCTCTGTGCTGACAGCTCAGAGCCTGGAGCCTGCTTTGGATTCTGTGTCTCCCTCTCTCTCTCTGCCCCTTCCCCGCTCACTCTCTGTCTCTCTTTCAAAATAAAATGAAGACTTAAAATGAACAAACAAAAAAACCAATAAAAACCTATAGCCATGACAGAGTTGGAGACAGTTACTTCAAATCTGTCCCCCCCACTCATTTTTTTTTATTTTTTAGCAAAATAGGCTGTAATTTATTAACTAAAACATTAATAAACAGATACTGCCAAATCTGTACTATCAGAAACAAGAAGTGTTTTGCACTTAAAAGTTGATAACAAGTTATTTAATTCTGAGCCCCTATTTTATTTGTGGTTAGAAGATAGCAGAAACTTCACATTAAATGAGAATATACCCTTGCCATTCATAATCCAGTAAGCATTTCATAAACCTTTGGGTTGGCTCTCACTTATTATTATAATTGTTCATAATTCCTTTATTTGTTTATAAAACTTTCAATGCAAAAATTCGTACAGTTTAAGAAGTAAAAACAGCTGGATTACGTGGAACCCCTAAAATTTCAATGTTTTATTTCCTTGTGTTGTGGGAGGCGACACAGTTATCTTTACAGCAGATAATTATCACAAAAGTTGCAGTTGTAAAACTGACCTTTGAAAAGAGACAGCTTTTCAGATGTGAATATTGCCATATAACCTAAATTTGACATGGACATTATGAACGATTTTATCATAATAAGTTCATAAGATTCTGGAAATCTTCTAATACTGCATCATCCACTACACCTGTGCTCTGAAAATTAATATTAGGATTAAAATTATTAAAAGTTTTGGGACTTCTAGGTGGCTCTCAAAAATTGATACCAAAGATAATTTTATTTAACAGTGAGTCTCTGACTCTGGATTTAGGCTCACATCATGATCCCAGGGTCATGGGATCAAGCCCCGGGTGGAGCTTTGCACTGAGTGTGGAGCCTGTTTAAGATTATTTCTCCCCCTCGGGGCGCCTGGGTGGCTTAGTCGGTTAAGCGTCCGACTTTCGCTTAGGTCATGATCTCGCGGTTCGTGGGTTCGAGCCCAGCGTCGGGCTCTGTGCTGACTGCCAGCTCTGAGCCTGGAGCCTATTTCGGAGTCTGTGATTCCCTCTCTCTCTGACCCTCCCCTGCTCACGCTGTCTCTCTCTCTCTCCTAGAAATAAAAATAAAAAAAAATTAAAAAAAAAAAAGGTTATTTCTCCCCCTCTGCCCTTCTCCCTGGCTCATGCTCTGTTTATGTAAAACAAAACAACAAAACTGAATTATTCAAAGGTTCAGTTATCTGGGCTATCCTATGCTTGTTGCAGAAGAAGTAAATAAAATATGTACAATCCTAAAATTATTACCATTAAAACTGTTTCCCAATGTGAGGTGTTTTAACTCTTCCACAATACTGCTGGAGAATATTAATATTCTCTACCTAATATCTTACTAGTGGCCTCCTAAACTCTTAACTCTTAATGCAAATTATCTCCTATACTACATTTTCCTGAAACCATTCTGTATTTCTTCAAAAGTAGTTGTTTACTCATCTCTAATCAGTTGTGGATTTTATATAATTATACGCTAAGTTATTATACATCCATTTGGGCTTTAGATGCCTTACTATAATTTAGCCCATGAAAACTATCTCCACATTTTATTTATTTTTTATTTCTTGGTTGAATCTATTCCAATATGGTAAGTAGACAATTCTTTCAGCTTTATTAATATGTATGGCCTTCTCTGGGTAGGTTTAGTTTCTTCAAATTTATGGTGGTAGCTGGCATTAGGAATGGAATAAACAGGTCTGCTTAGCTCTGCAGAAAATAAAATAAAGTGTAATTTCATCAACTTTCTTTTTAGTTGTCAGCTCTAAATGCAACTCTCATGTTACAAGGTTAGTGTAAGGCTGACATTAAATCATCATCTAAGGCCATAGCTGAAATACGTTGAATTATGTATTTAAATGTGCTCACACATTATCTCCACATAGAATAAAACAAAGTAATCAGATTTCCATTTTATTTCTCTGCCAGAACCTACAGTATTATTTTGCACTCGCTGGAGGGAATTTGGCAATGTGTTATTCTCCTCAGGCCTGTTTTCGCACGATAGCAATTCTACTGAAGTGCAGTGTAAAAGTATTTATTAAAAGCTATTCCCCTCTGGCAGTTGGAAATGAAAGACAATAGGAGTGTGCTGTTTTGCTCTCTGGGAAAGGCTCACACTCTGTGAGTTGATGAAAAAGTTTAGTGTATCACACCCTTAAATAAATATCTATGTTTGCCGCTAGGGAGAAAAGTAACAAGTTTTCAAAAGTTCTTAAAAAGCGTTAAAGAACAATGTCCAACACCTTGGAGCAAGGATTAAGGTGGTTTAGCTGCCCAGTCTTGACCAGCCCTTTCAGATTTGAACCCCAACTCTCTCTACCTGGAGGTGCCATCCGTTTCATCGACCTGTCATCATTTCCCATTCCTGCCTCTGAGCATCTAAGACTATCCTGTTTATTGAATGTGTTTTTACTGAAGGTACTCTGGAAAACTGCTCACTTGAATCAGCATGTGCTGTGCGTTTCTGCTGTGGTAGTCCATCTGTTAGCCTGGCCTGCAGTGGCTGCCTGAACCCGGTGTACGCCTGCCCGGTACTAAGATGGTGAACCCCAGATCAAGAGTCATCTTCAGTAGCTAGCCCTGTACCTGAGTCAGCAGCTCCTGACTCCATTACCTATATTTTCCTTTCCTCATATCTTTGTCCTCACAACCAGTCTGCATTCCTTTGGTTCCCAGATGCTTCTTAGTTGAGCCTGCTCTATGGCAGGCTCAGTGAGCTCTTGATGAATGATTCACGCTTGCGTGATGCATCTATTTTGTGGTGGGTTAGCATGCTTGTAGTAGTTTCAAGATCCACTGAATGCACAGTTAAAACCAGGGATTGAAGTAGAGCTCTTATTTATCATATTTGTAAACTAATAATTGTTGATGTCTCTTTTCTTTTGTGAAAGCATTTTTGCTTTATCAAAGCAAAAGTTGCACCAGACAAAGTTAAACAGGTCAGTAAGACTTTGTTCAAGGCTATTGCAATACAGGAGAGAGACCAGAACTCAGCTTCACAGAAACAAAAAGTAAGGATTTTTAAACACTGAGATAACAGGGAAAACAGACTATCTGTGTTTGTTAGTTGGTTTTACCCAAAGGAAAAGTAAATCTTCTTGAATCTTTGTGACACACATGCTCTTTGATCTTCTGTGATCTTGTATCTTCTTGTATCTCATGCCTTTGGAAGTAGTTTAAAAACATGGAGTAAAAAGGGCCTACTGTAAGAAGTCTCTTCCTGTTCCCCAGAAACAGGTAGATAGATAGGGGTGCTATCTCCCATAATGCTTACATTGTAAAGAAATTGTTCTTTCCTGGGTTTAAAATCGTCAAGAGGCTTTTGAAAACATCTACATACCTCTGAAAGGGACAAGGAAGGAATTTACAATGAAATGTTTCTCAAGTAAATGTCCTAAGAAAAGGCAAGCCAGGAAGAAACTTGTCTAAAGTTAAGACACTCTTGGTGGCTCACCCTCTTCCCTTTCCATCCAACCTCTTTTTTATTTTCCTTTTCTGTTCTTAGTCCTTGTTTATTACCTCCTTTTTATCCCAAGGATATCTATTTAACATTATATACTAGATTTTGTCTTCAACTTTGTCCTATCATCATCTTGTGATTTTTCAAAGTTATTTGTGGACTACTTAACAGTGCAAAAGAGAGGCACCTAGGTGGCTCAGTTGGTTAAGTATCTGACTTCAGCTCAGGTCATGGTGTCATGGTCCATGAGTTTGAGCCCTGTGTCAGGTTCTGTTCTGACAGCTTTTTTTTTCTTTTTTTTAAAGTAAACAAGTAGTACTTTTAAAAAACTTAAATCCAAGTTAGTTAACATATAGTGTAATAATAATTTCAGGAATAGAATTTAGTGATTCATCATTTACATATAACCCCTGGTGCTCATCCCAACAAGTGCCCTTCTTAATGCCCCTCACTCCTTTAGCCCTACCCCCCACCCAACACCTCATCACCAATCCTCAGTTTTTTCTCTGTATTTAAGAGTCTTTTATGGTTTATCTCCCTCTCTATTTTTATCTTATTTTCCCTTACCTCCCTTTCATCTGTTTTGTACTGTGAATTCCACATATGAGTGAAGTTGTATATTTGTCTTTCTTTGCCTGACTTATTTCACTCAGCATAATACACTCTGCTTCCATCCACGTAGTTGGAAATGGTAGGATTTCATTCTTTTTGATTGCTGTGTAATATTACATTGTGGATGGATGTGTGTGTGTGTGTGTGTGTGTGTGTGTATACATACATACACACCCATACATACATATATATACCCACACATATACATACCTAAACATATACACACACACATACACACACACACACACACACCACATCTTCTTTATCCATTCATCAGTCGATGGATATTTGGGCTCTTTCCCTACTTTGGCTAGTGTTGATAGTGCTACTGTAAACATTGGGGTGCATGTGTAATTGCTGGGTCAGAGGGTAGTTCTATTTTTAATTTTTTGAGAATCGTCCATACTGTTTTCCAGAGTGGCTGCACCGGTTTGCATTCCTACCAGCAGTGCAAAAGAGATCCTCTTTCTCTGCATACTTGCCAACATCTCTTATTGTCTGAGTTGTTAATTTTAGCCGTTCTGACTGGTGTAAAGTGGTATCTCATTGGGGTTTTGATTTGTATTTCCCTGATGATGAGTGATAAGCACTTTTTCATGTGTCATCCATCTGGATGTCTTCTTTGGAAAAGTGTCTGTTCAGGTCTTTTGGCCGTTTCTTCACTGGATTATTTGTCTTTTGGGTGTTGAGTTTGATAATTTCTTTATAGATTTTGGATGCTAACCCTTTATGTGACATGTCATTTGCAAATATTGTCTCCTATTCTGTCAGTTGCCTTTTAGTTTTGTTGATTGTTTCCTTTGTTGAGCAGAAGCTTTTATCTTGAAGAGATCCCAAAAGTTCATTTTTGCTTTTGTTTCCCTTGCCTCTGGAGACATTTCAAGTAAGAATTGCTGCAGCCAAGGTCAAAGAGATTGCTGCCTGCTTTCTCCTGGAGGAGTTTGATGGCTTCCTGTCTTACATTTAGGTCTTTCATCCATTTTGAGTTTATTTTTGTGTATGGCGGAAGAAAGTGGTCCAGGTTCATTTTTCTGCATGTCGCTGTCCCGTATTCCCACCACCATTTCCTGAAAAGACTGTCATTTTTCCATTGGATATTCTTTGCTCCTTTGTCAAAAAATAGTTGGCCATACATTTGTGGGTCTGTTTCTGGGTTCTCTATTCTGTTCCATTGATCTAAGTGTCTGTTTTTGTGCCAGCTAATGATTACAGCTTTGCAGTACATCTTAAAGTCTGGGGTTGTGGTGCCTCCAGCTTTGGTATTCTTTTTCAAGATTGCTTTGGCTATTCAGGGTCTTTTCTGGTTCTATACTAATTTTAGGATTGTTTGTTCTAGCTCTGTGAAGAATGCTGATGTTATTTTGATAGGGAATCTCCATTGAATATGTTGATTGCTTTGGGTAATATTGACATTTTTAACAATGTTTGTTCTTCCAATCCATGTGCATGGAATGTTTTTCCATTATTTTGTGTCTTCAGTTTCTTTCATAAGCTTTCTATCATTTTAACCGTATAGATTTTTCACCTCTTTGGTTAGGTTTATTCCTAGGTGTTTGATACGAGATTGATTCCTTGATTTCTATTTTTGCTGCTTCATTACTGGTATATAGAAATGCAGCTGAGTTCTGTGCATTGATTTTATATCCTGTGACTTTGCTGAATTCACGGATCAGTTCTAGCAGGTTTTTGGTGGAGTCTTTTGGGTTTTTCACATAGAATATCATGTCATCTGCGAAAAGTGAAAGTTTGACTTCCTCCTTGCTGATGTAGATGCCCTTTATTTCTTTGTGCTGCCTGATTGCTGAGGCTAATACTTCTAACACTGTGTTGAATAACAGTGGTGAGAGTGGATAGCCTCGTGTTCTTGGGGGAGGGGGGGGTCTCAGTTTTTCCCCTTTAAGGATAGTATTGGCCATGGGTCTTTTGTATATGGCCTTCATGATCTTGAGGTATGATTCTTCTATCCTTAATTTCTTGAGGATTTTAATCAAGAAAAGATGCTGTTATTTTGTCAAATGCTTTTTCTACATCTATTGAGAAGATCATGTGGTTCTTATCCTTTATTTTATTAATGTAATGTATCATATTTATTGTTTTGTGGATATTGAACCAACCCTGCATCCCAGAAATAAATCTCACTTGATCGTGATGAATAATTCTTTTAATGAATTTTGGATCCAGCTTGCTAATATCTTGTTGAGAATTTTTACGTCCATGTTCATCAGGAAATTGGTCTATAGTTTTCCTTTTGGAATCAAGGTAATGCTGGCTCATGTCATGTTTTAAGAAAATAGTTATTTCTTGCCATGGATACACTTTATAGATATGATTATGTTACAAAACTATCTTCCCAGAGAAAATCATTGAGATTTATGGATTGGATTTTAGAGCCTCAGAGTTGTTTTGTTTTTCTTTTTTAAAGTTTATTTATTTATTTTGAGAGAGCCTGCAGGTGAGGAGCAGAGAGAGAGGGAGAGAGAAAGAATCCCAAGCAGACTCTGCACTGTCAGCTCAGTCTGACATGGTGCTTGAACTTACTAATGCATGAGGTCATGACCTGAGCAGAAATCAAGAGTCCAACAAACCATGAGATCATGACCTTGAGCCCCCCAGGCACCCCCAGAACCCCAGAGTTCTTATACTGCTTTGCTTTGAGAATCGTTTCCGTAGAAGAAACAGTTTATTTTTCCTAAATAAAGATATTTAAAAGAGCTAAAATATACCCATATTCACTTATTTGCCTACTCATTAGACAGGTACTGACCATCCTCAGCTTTTTGTCTGCTTCTGGTGCCCTATACTATAACCTGGCCTTTCTCCCAGCATTCTTTGTTTCTTGTCCTAATCAAATATCTTTTGTTCTAATGGGGCTGTGAGTGCTCTCGGCATCTCACAGTCCTGCAGCTTCACTGCCTTCCCTTGTGGACCCGTCACTCCGTTTTCTGGCAGCCGTTTCATTTGTATTCAGGTTCCCTAGAGCTGAGAATGCTTTCAAATTATGCCCAGTTAAATCCCATGCACTACATTTACCTTGTCTGTTGAAGTTGTCCTTTTAATTTGTATTTTGTAGAGTATCAGTTCACTTATTTATTTTTGCTCAGTTCTGTAAAATTTCTCCATTGCTTATTAAGTAAAAACCTCCTTGCATTTCCCCATGCTTTTGAACTCTACAAAGTGAGCTATGAATGAATTGGCAAACTCAACACATTTTTAAATGCTTTAAGAAAAAAAAAATTTTAATGTTTATTTTTGAGGGAGAGAGAGAGACAGTGTGTGATCAGTGGAGTTGGGCAGAGAGAGAGGGAGATGGAGTATCTGAAGCAGGCTCCACACTCTGCTCTGTCAGCACAGAACCCAACATGGGGCTTGAACCCACAAACCGTGAGATCATGAAGTTTAAATGATAGAGTCACCGAGGTGCCCCTTTAAATGATTTTTTGAAGCTCCAGCCTCAAATATTAAACTAATATTTGTCACTAATACTCATTCTTCAGAGAAATTGTTTACTCAATGTTAATTTCATGTCATTTGAATATACTGTGAATATATCTCTTGTATTAATTTACTAATCATTTTATGAGTACCCCATATCTTAAATAGTGAATAATGAACAGTAGAAAATATGGAAATTGTAGCTGAAGACATACCTAATTGTTGAACTAATCTGTTGAATGACTTTGTGAAGGCATTCCAATCCTAATTTTCATTTTTTCAGTGCCTGTGCACCAGGCACTGTTTTCAGTAATTGATAGCAGGAACACATGAATGAATCAAAGTAACAATCTTGTGGAGTATACCCTCTGCTTCTTTTACAGTGGAGTAGGCAACACACTAGTAACAAGTTGTGTCCTATCTTGCTCATTCTTTCTGGTAACATTTTGTGGGTGACTCATTTTTTAAATCTTGTCAAAGATCTGAAGTAATAATGAAACTATGAAATGATTGGAACTTCTAATGAGAAAGAAACTTGAACTCTTGAAGTCCTCATAGAGCACATCATCCACTGGGGTCATCAAGGAATGGAATTTTCTAGAAGTTGGGTCTGTTCTTGGACCACTAAGGATGTTTTATTTTTAATGAATGACTGTATGAATAACTAGTTATTAAGTTAATTCACATCAGAAATACCTCATGCATTTAATTGAAGAGGTGAAGCCTGAAGGCATTATTTTTCTAAAGTAAAAAGAACATATTATAATATTAATTCTGAGTAAGTTACCAGTTGCTTCATACTGTAGCATATTTATAACTCTTGCCACACTCATTTCTTCTACTTCCTTCTGGATATTTTGACTTATCTCCTTGAACCCCCCCCCCTTCAGCCTTCTGATGTTTCATCTACTTTCCAAGTTCTGTTGTTATCATTTCCCCCCTTCATTTTCACTTCTGAGGCTCAGTTCCTGTGTTTTCTTTTGATGTAAAGAATAATAATAGGCTGTTGGTTGAATATTTTTCAGTTTTATTAATATGTATTATGCCTTTTGTTGCCTTTTTTTTTTTCAGTTGTTCCTTGAAATTTATTTTTGTAGCTGCCTTCTGGCAGGCATAGAAAGAGACAACTTAGTTACCCAGGCTCTAAAATGAGAACAAGTCGTTGGGAAGAAAACAGCAATAAAAATATTACTAAATTGGACCGTTAATATTTTTTCACAATTTATCCCTATTACTCTACAGTATCAAGATGATTAACAGCCATGTTAAAATGGAAAAAGGGGGGGGCCTGGGTGGCTTAGTCGGTTAAGCGTCCGACTTTCGCTTAGGTCATGATCTCGCGGTTCGTGGGTTCGAGCCCCGCGTCGGGCTCTGTGCTGACAGCCAGCTCAGGCCTGGAGCCTGTTTCAGTCTGTGACTCCCTCTCTCTCTGACCCTCCCTGCTCACGCTGTCTCTCTCTCTCTCTCTCTCTCTCCTAGAAATAAATAAAAAAAAAACATTTAAAAAAATGGAAAAACGATTTAAAGATAATCATCCTAAATTAGAAGAAATAACATTAAAATAAATGGATCTTTATAGTGAGGTTTGACTCAGAACATGGAATTATTATTAGAAGGAGGTTGACAAGGAAGAGAGCAGCATCTTCTGAGAACAGGAAGGGATTGAAGGGCACATTTGGCCTAGAGGAGAGAAGTATTGGGGGTTAATATGACTCATCAGTTGCTATAGGACGCTACAAGTGTGCTTCATATTTCTTGAAAAGTTACTGTAAAAAATCAGATAATAAATGAAAAGTGTGAGGAAGGCATACATCCAAGACAACATTACTGAGAAAATCTTTATAACATCGCTGTAGAGATATCTATATCTGTATGGGTGAAACAAGTAATGGAGAGAATGTTACTGTTTACTAATCTATGCTAGTTGGACATCAAGTGTAGCTTTGTTTTAAGAACTTAAGAACAGTGATGAAGGGGTGCTAGGTGCCTCAGTCAGGTAAGCATCTGACTGCAGCTCAGGTCATGGTTTGTGAGTTCAAGCCCTGCATCAGACTCTCTTGTCAGCACAGAATGTGCTTTGGATCCTCTGTTCCCCCCTTTCTCTCTGCACCTCACCTGCTTGTGCATTCTTTCTCTCTCAAAAATAAATAAACCATTAAAAAAAAAAAGAAACAGTGATGAAAACTTAGGTTTAGTTTTATATGTACCCAAAGTAAATTGGCTCATTGTTTTCAGATGAAGAAGAAATGTCTGAGGAATACTGTATAGTTTGCATTTTTTGTCAACATTGCTTGATACACTCAGTCATCCATTTAATCATGTTTTCAGTCCCTCGTATGTGCCAGATTACTAAAAGTAATGGCTCAAGACCAAGACTTTGACAAAACAATAGTAAGCCTCAGGAATGTATTCTAAGTGAATTGGGATTTTCTTTTTTTTTTAATATAGTTTATTTATTTTTGAGACAGAGACAGAGCATGAGTAGGGGAGGGGCAGAGAGAGTGGGAGACACAAAATCGGAAACAGGCTCCAGGCTCTGAGCTAGTTGTCAGCACAGAGCCTGACGAAGGGCTCAAACCCACGAATGGTGAGATCATGACCTGAGCCAAAGTTAAAATCGGCTGCTTAACCAGCTGAGCCACCCAGGTGCCCCTGAATTGGGATTTTCTAAAGGCCAAGTATTGGTTACTGATTCTAGAGATAAGCTGTTTTGAGAAAACCTACTCTGTTTATGAAAGAAATATGATCAGTGTCCTTCATTTTATCTTATGCTGCCTTGATGGTTAATTATCTGTATAATTTTATATGTTCTGTTCTTCAATTAAACTTTAGACTCCTTAAGAATAGGAATCGTATTGTAAGCCTCTCTGTAAATCAAATACTTAGGATATTTTCTGGGACATCCTAAAGGTCAACAGTTGTTTCTTAATTGAACAAGTCTAAGTTCAGGACACATTGTTGGTTAGGAAACAAGTTGTGACTTTGTCCTTTTTAGAAGTATAGCAGTTGCTGATTTGCCTTTTACTCTGGTTCATCAGTGGAATTCTAGGGAATATAAATGTGTCTTTGATTTTCTAGAAGGTTTATAACACTGTATTGTAACTGAGGACCAGGGCAAAAACACTACAGTTTAAAAAGAAAAAAAAAAAAAAAAGACTAAGTGTTACCTTATTAATGAAATCTGAGACTTGATTTTATATCTTTAATAAATCACTGTAGGCAATAGTATAATAAAATTAAAGGGGATTAGACTGAAGCTTTTAAAACTGTAAACATACCACATTTCCCTGAAGAACTGAGTAGGAATGAAACACTAAAAACAAATGTGTATTTTTAAGGATACAAGTATCTTCTGTATTATCTCCAGATTTCACAATTCTTCACCAAAGTATTTTCTCCTAATGTTAATTCATAGGATAGACAATAATATAAATGGCCTTCAAAATAACAAGAGTAAGATTTTTAAGACGGTAATAAAATACTCTCATGTTTGCTCCAGTTCAGAGATATTTGTGCTGATAAAAGGGGTGATTTACTATGAGATGATTTTCCATCTCTATTAATTTATACAATAAATGTGGCTTTTACAGTTTTGCAGCATTTCGTTTATCAGCCAAAGAAGCTAATGAAAGTTTGCCTAAACTCTCCCATATTTAATGGGCAGATTTAAACTTTTCTCATATTAATATAAATTAGATGACTTTTGTCCTTGCCTGAAGTGACAATGTCAGTGTCTGAAGCTTACATCTTTCATGACTGTCAGCTAATTAGAATGCAGGACAGCTTTAAAGTTCACATCTCTAATTTGACATTCTGGATTACATCCGCTGTTAGCGCTCCTGTCAATCACTGCAGGGCCTGGAGCTAAGTTTCCCAAAATCTCTGATAAGCATAGTCTCCATGAGAATCAACAGTAGGAGGTAAAAAAAAAAAAAAGAAAGACCCACCTCTTTGTATATTACAAATATAAATAAACTTGATAATGGTACCACTGTAAAGTCCGCAATGCACTGCCACTGATCAGATGATCAGACACCATCTTTGTTAGAATTGGAAGTTTGTCACAGAATCATGCTTGCTGTTTCTTGTTTACCTGCATACGTGGAACTAGGAAATGTGTCTTTTTGGAGAGAAGTCAGTTTTTGTTGTGATTCCTCCTGAGTCTTGGAAATATATTGACTTTTTTGGGGGGGGCCTTCCTCTCACTGTCAGCCAGCTCCCCACCTCTCTGGTCCTGCCTTTCTCAGTCCTTGTGATGAGGACACGTGCCCCAGATAGGGTTTCTTTTTCTTTGGATTGTACCATCTTTCTCCAGCCTTCTTCTGTTGACCTCCCTTCAAACTTTTTGCCCAGTATTTTCAGTTTTCCTCACACTTTGATCCTTTCTATTGATTTTTGTTTGCTACCTTCTTATTTAATTGGACTTTATTAGTAAATTAAGGTTGTTAGTGAAGCTCATTTGAAAAGCTTCATTTGGGGATTGCACGTTCTCCCAGCTCCCTGTGTCTCAGGAACGGGTGTGTGTGTGTGTGTGTGTGTGTGTGTGTGTGTGTGTGTGTGTGTGTGTGTGTGTGTGTGTGTGTGTATTTTCCAGACAGTTTTTATTCCAAAAATATGGACAGAAATCTACCTGCCCTTAAGACAATCTCTCTATAACACCCTTCAGTAACCACTGGGTCTATCTTTTTCAAATGCATTAAAGAATTTAACACTTGGCTGACAGTTTTCCTCTGTTCTCTCCTCTTCCTATGTGTCTTGGATGTGTGGAGGGAGGACCCATCAAACACTCCAACCACTCGCAAACAATGCTCCCTGCCACTCGATTCAGCCACTCATGCCCAGAGCTACTCCCTCGACCCCTGTGAACCTCCAGCCTGAATCCATTTCAGAAAACAGAATCCTTGAATCCCGACAGCTTTGTTTCCTTCCACAGTTTCTGTGCCCTTCCTATAAGGCATTTTCACATCTTTGAGACCTCCACATGCTCAAAATCTACTACTACTACTTGCTATTGAAAATGAGTTTCAAGGACCAGCAGTGGTGACATTAGCCTCACTTGGGAGCTGGTTGGGAGTGTCCTGGCCCCTCCCCAACCCTAATCTGCAATCTAACAAGATCCTCAGAGGTTTTATATGCAGGTACCAATTTGCAAAGGACTGTTTTAATGTTTCCAGATTTTCCTGTTTCTGCTCATCTACTTTCCTACCTAAGCCTGCATGTCCAGGTGACACATTTCAGTTTGTTTCTCACCAGCATGTTTATCTGTCTTTGTACCCATTGACCAGTCTCCTCCTTGGATCAATTAAACCAGCCTCTTTTCTGCCTCTGTGCTCAAGCCCTACGAGTGCTGCCAGCAGAAATGACCGAATTGGACTGTGGTCTGTGTTTTGTCATGGTTTGTGACCTCAGACAGATCCCAGGACTGCTTAGTGTTCTTTTTCTGAACACCATTCTTCCACTCCCTTAAAGTGCATAGCTCTCTTCTCCAAACTCCTCTCTTTCTCCTTCCCTCCCTTGCTCCCCCTCCCTCTCCCACTTCATATGGTAAAAACCTTACTTCATATTTAGAGTGAACCAGATTCTTCTGCCATGAGCAATCTTAACATCTTACCTGCATGCTTGCAAACATCTGTGTTCATTCCTGAGGACTTTTTTTTTTTCTTTTTTAATATATAAGGTTTCACTACCATCGTACTAATTCCACTTACCTATTATCCCCTCCCCTTTGTGAACAAACTTTTTATTCTGGAATAATTTTACATTTACAGAACAGTTGGAAAGATTGTGCTGAGATTTCTCATATACCCCTAGAGTGTATTGGATAGTAACCCCAGCAGTATGGCCAAATCATAGCCTCAGTACTTGTGAATGGGACCTTATCTGGATATGGGGTCTTTACAGATATAATTCTCATGAGAGGATATTCTTGTGAATGTAGGGTTGGCCCTATATCCAATGACAAGTATTCTTTTTTTTTTTTTTTTTTACAAATAGTTTATTGTCAAATCAGTTTCCACATAACACTCAGTGCTCATCCCCACAAGTGCCCTCCTCCATGCCCCTCCCCCTCCCCCCACATCCATCAGTCCTCAGTTTTTGTCAGCATTCAAGAGTCTCTCATGGTTTGCCTCTCTCCCTTTCCCCCACCATTTCCGCCCTTCTTCTCCCCCTTGGTCCTCCGTCAAGTTCCTCCTAATCCTCCTATACGTGCAAACATATGATATTTGTCCTTCTCTGCCTGACTTGTTTCGCTCAGCATAACACCCTCAAGGTCCATCCATGTTGCTACACATGGCCAGATTTCATTGTTTCTCATTGCCATGGAGTATTCCATGGTATAGATAAACCACATCTTCTTGATCCATTCATCTGTTGATGGACACTTAGGCTCTTTCCATGTTTTAGCTATTGTGGAGAGTGCTGCTATGAACATTGGGGTATATGTGCTCCTATGCCTCAGCATTTCTGTATCCCTTGGGTAAATTCCTAGCAGTGCTATTGCTGGGTCCTAGGGGAGTTCTATTGTTAGTTTCCTGAGGAACCTCCACACTGTTTTCTAGAGGGGCTGTACCAGTTTACATTCTCACCAACAGTGTAGGAGGGTGCCCGTTTCTCCACATATATGTCAAAACTAAGAGATTGATGCTGATATAATACTATTAACTAAGCTCTAGTCTCTGTTTAGACTTCCCTAGTTTTTACACTAACATCCTATTTCTGTTCCAGGATCCAATCTAGCATACCACGTTATATTTAGTTTTCCTGTATCCTTAGTTATCCCTGGACTGGAACAGTTTCTCTTCCTTTGCTTGTTTTTGTTTTGTTTTTTGTTTTTGGTTGTTGTTGTTTTGATTTTTTTTTTTTAAATGGCCTTGACAGTTCTGAGGAATGCCAGTTAATTATTTTCTAGGATGTCCCTCTGTTTGGGTTTGTCTGATCTTTTTCTCATGGTTAAGCTAGAGTCATGGATTTTGGGGAAGAATGCCACAGAGATGAAGTGCCTTTCTCATCAAATCATATTAAGAGATTCAGAAGATCAATGCATCATCAACAGTGATGTTAACATTGATCACTTGGTTAAGGTCATGCTTGCCAGCTTCCTTTGTTGTAAAGTTATTATTTTTCTCTTTCCATCTTCTATTATTTAGACATGAGTAATTAATACCAGCTTACACTCAAGTGAAGAGGACTGTGTACATGTATTATTTGGAATATTTCTATAGGAGAGTTTGTCTCTTCTCCCTCATTTATTTGTGTATTCAATAATTCATTCCTATCAGTGCAGACTCGTGCTCAATGAATTTGTAGCTTTTCATGTTCCACTTCCCATTCCAAATAAAATCTCTTCTGTCTCTCCTCTTTTTCCCTTCCAGCAATAGCGTTTTTCCCAACGCCATTCTCTTCTTTCATTTATTCAACATTAATTAAAAAACAGACACTATCTGTATTTAAAGGATAAGATGATAAATAATTTATAGTTCATTTTCTCCAGAAGTTCACAGACTGGAAGGTTCTGCAATGTGCTGTTTACCTTGCTGTGTCCTGAGGATGTAAAGGTATTTTGGCAGCAACCAAGAAAGACACTAGTAGACTTCTTGACAGTATCTTACTCTTTCCAGTGTCGTACCTGCATTTTCTACTCAACCCATTTCATTGATTTCAAGATTTTCTTCCATGTCATTCTGTCTTGCCTGGGAGATGACATTATTTGCATAGTTTTAACTTCTACTGTATGCTAATATTCCTTAAGTATATGTCTCTGTGGGTCAGGACTCTTCTGAGCTCTCGACTTGTTTCTTTTGTTGTCACATGCAAGAGTCCAAAGACACCGCTCATGACACCCAAATATTTTCTTCCTCCCTCAAGTTCAAACATTATTAATGCCATCATTACTGTTGCCAAAGGTAGGAACCTGGGATTCATTCTGAAAAACTCCCTATTGTCTTCTAAATCTAATTAGATGCCAAGCTTGTAGAAAATCTACAGAAATCTCTTGACTATCCTAAAGGTCTCTCGAATAGTTAACTATCCTTTGTTTTCAGTGTCTCTGCTTCTGTACACCGTATCTCCATGAAACCCCAATCTACTTTGTACAGTTCTTCCAAAGGTGACATGCTAAAACACAAGTCAGATCATATTCCCTTCTTATTTAAAGGATTCTGAGAATGTATTCTCCCCAGGATAGGGCCCAAACAGACAATACCCTGTAAGATCTGATCTTCGTGTTGTCAACTACCTTGTCCAACATTCCCATGGTTTAGTCACATTGAGCAAGATGACACTCAGCTTTCAGGTTCATGTGACTTTGCACATGTCCTTCCCCATGCCTGGATGGTCATCCTCTCATTTTCCATAAACTCCCACTCTTTCTTTGTGACCACCTCAAATATTTTCTCCTCTATGACTCCTTCCGTAAACTCTGCAGAGGTAGTTACTTCTCTATGCCTCCTTAGCTTATAAATCCCTGTTATTACATTATATATTCATTGTTTATGTAAATGTCCTTGACCAGACTGAGTTCCAAGAAAATAAAGACATTTTATTTATCTTTGTGTACTCACTACCAAGCACTCAGTAGCTGGTTTTCAATGCACATTTGCTCAAAGAATGAAGGAATACAAACTTGCAAGCATCTTATGTCTTTGCTTGCCAGCTCAACGCTGCTGTCGGAATATTTTCTATTTTGATATTTTCTATTTTGTACAAAAATGTATTATCTAAATTATCTTAACTTCAGCTTTGATTTTCTTTTTACAGAGGAGAAAGCTGTGGTCTAAGGCTTAGACTATAAAAAAGGGCCTTTGGCAGTTACTTGTTGAGACGTTCCTGTTAATGATGCCATCACTGAATACTTTAATTCATGACGTGCAGCTGTACAAACAGGGACAGGCATGTAATAAGACCTCCACTTCCCTGGCCATGCCACCCGAGTCCTGGTGTTCTCTCTCTGTCAGTCAGCCTTCAGTGCTGTCATGCTCCTTACCTACTTCTCTATGCATCTCTTCCAACTTCCCCGCTTTCATCTCCTCCACCAGCTCCCTTATTCTCAAAGCTGGAATTACCTTAATGCACTCTATTTGTAAGAAAGTCATACACTTTCATCTCTAATGTTTGTATAATACCTTAGAGTTTTAACAACACTTTTCTCTACATTCTCATTTGTTCCTGCTTCAGAGGGTGATTATTATCACCTGTTTTCAAATAAGCAAACTGAAGTTCACAGAGCTTATTCACTGCTTTCCATAATATTCCCCACATAAAATGTGGTTGAGCTGGGCCTAGTGTCCCGGTCTGATTTAAAATTCTATTTATTTCTCTGCTTGGAAACCAGGTCCTGAAGCCTGGAAAAGTAGAGTCTAAACTAAAATTACATAGGAATACCTCAGTTATAAGAGGCAACATTTTTTCAGAAGCTAGTAGAGGATCAAGTTTTCTATCCCTGCAAGAGATCATTGCAACCAAAATATTCTGATCAGATGTAGCCTTTATAGGGCTTGATTTTGTGGTTGTTGAATATTCACAAGTGTGATTAATAAAGCATGTAAACATAGATGTCTCTGTGCTTGTTGCAGGAAAGGAAAATACAGAAGCATTGTCATGCATTCCATTGTGTACTCTGTGGCAGAAAAAAATCAATCTTGAAATGAAAGTGTTCTTTTTCAATAGAAGTGTGTCCACATTCATATTTGTCTTCAGTGATGTTTTTTTCTTTTGTTTTGTTTAAAATCAACTTAAGATGTTGAATATAAATATAACAGCTCAGGAAATGATGAAAAATACTCATTTTTGTAACACATTCTGATACACCACTGAAATTAGAGTTTTCAGGAACAACCAAACCAAGACAGACCCTGCCTTTTTCTTTCTCAGAGCAACTGATACTATTCCTAGTGGCCCATTTATGTGTTCCTGAAATGTTGGAGAGGATACAGGTGAATATCCCAGCAAAATGGTAGTAAGATACATAAGGAGACCCTTTTGATTCCTAAACAGTTGAGCTCACTCACTGAATTACTTACCCCATTCATTACAGGAAAGAAATGCTGGATCAGCCCAATGGCAGCCTAGTAGGAAACCTTAGGGTTTTGGCCACAAATTGTATTCAGCATGTAGTCTATATGGCTTGCTTTACTTTAAGTAATTTAGAAGTACTCTAGCCTGTTTTTTGTTTGTTTGTTTATTTTTTTTGAGAGAGAGAGAGAGTGAGTATGAGCTGGGGGTAGAGAGAGGGAGACACAGAATCCTTAGCAGGTTCCAGGCTCTGAGCTGTCAGCACAGATATCATGACCTAAGCCATCCAGGTGCCCCAATCTAGCCTCTTTGAATCTTACTCTGTTTTATTTGTTTTCAGAGGGAAGGGAATTTGCATTCTAATTCACAGAAACATTTTGTCTGAAAAACGTTTTATCTTCTAAAATAGGGAATGAACAGGTTTTTGTTTTTTATTTTAAGCCAATTCTGGTATTTTCATGGGCTTACATTGACTCTAGGCATGTCATTAGATGACACTAGGAGGTCAGAGTTTTGAGTGACTGTTGTCCTCAGTGGTCTCTCTTGCATAAGCAGACTTCCTACTTTGACCACCTGAGCAGTCTTCCCTGAAATCCTACCAATCCATGATTTTTAGTTGGAGCTATTGTTCTTAATTTTTATTTTTTCAAGTCTCACTTCAATGAGTTCATTTATTTTATACTAAAATCTTATCAGCGTTTACAACTGGTATTTGTAGTAGAATGCTAAAAATGTAAAAGTCACAAGTATTTTAAAATTTTACCCATACACATTGATTATGCAAGAATAAATCAAAATAGCATTTTCAACAAAACTAATTTTTCAGTCTGCAATATTCTTAAATGCCATCAATTAAAAAGAATGATTTAAGCACAAATTTAAACAAGCAAACTGAATAAATGTTGCTTAAAGCATGATGTGGTATGATAGAAGGCCCAGTAGTTTTGGACTCAACTTTATATGGTTTCTAATATCAACCTTATCACTTCCTGGCTCTGTTTCCTCTAAAAAATTAAATTTATTGAGTAGAGGGGCACCTGGGTGACTCAGTTGTTGGAGTGTCCAACTCTTGATTTTGGCTCAGGCCATGAACCCAAGATCGAGTCCCACATTGGGCTCTACACTGAACATGGAGCCTGTTTAAGATTCTCTCCCTCTCTCCCTCTGCTCCCCTCCCCTGTTTGTGCATGCTCTTTATCTTTCAAAAAATAAAAATAAATTTATGTGAATAGAATTTTATATATAAAAAATAAGGATAATGATGCATATCAGCAGGATTACTGTGAGGTTAATATATATGTTATATAATATATATGTTAATAATAATATATGTAGGGATGCCTCAGTGACTCAGTCCTTAAGCACCTGACTTCTGCTCAGGTCGTGACGTTATGGTTCATGGATTAGAGCCCCATACTGGGCTCTGTGCTTACAGCTCAGAGCCTGGAGCCTGCTTCAGATTCTGTGTATCCCTCTCACTCTCTGCCCCTCCTCCACTCATACTCTGTCTCTTTCTGTCTCACCAAAATGAATAAATGTTTAAAAAATTAAAAATAATATGTAAAATTCATGACACATCTAGGGACTCAATACATGTAATTATTATCATTTTATATCATTTTATATCATATCATTTAAATATGCTCATTTCAGGTTTTACCATGTAACTGAAATTGTATTAAGTGACCCTGCCATATGTATCATCAAGTGAATTCATAACAGCTTTGCCCATAAATATGTTTATAATGGTACAAAGAATAGACACCTATCAATAGAATGAAGATTTGTAAGGGGATATGAGCATACCAATAGTTGTTATAAGTTAAGCCTGTACTATGGCATTTCTCGGTTCCAAACACCGTA
The DNA here is from genome assembly GCA_017311185.1 of Proteles cristata cristata. NCBI lineage: Eukaryota > Metazoa > Chordata > Mammalia > Carnivora > Hyaenidae > Proteles > Proteles cristata. The sequence continues at coordinate 841,849 of JAESUZ010004587.1, forward strand.
ATAGGAATATATTTAGCAGAAGTTAAGAAGACAGCAAAATATGATGAGCTACACACATTTTCAAGAGATATTTCAGTCTTTGTCACAAGTGAATTTTTATAGAGAAACAATCTATTTCCATAGGTACGTCTCCTGGCAGGTGTGGCCTTGTGGCCTTCCTTAGGACATCTTTTTAGTCATTTTAATATAAATAGATATTTAAGACAAATCAATATTTTAAAAAATGATTTGAGCTGATTGCTTTTGTCACCTGTTTTGGGCAAAAAACTATCTTCCACTTTTAAACTTAATTTTGTCATATGAGTTTTGATTAGCTTCACTAAATTTCCTTCCAGAAAACAAAACCAAAAACACATGAGATTAGTGTTAGAGAACATTGTGCATCAGAAAACAGTAGGATAGCCACCATGAGGGTGCCATGTAAAATTTATATTATTTTATGAATAATAATTCATAATTATATGAATTTGTCCACAATTACTGATATTGCCAGCACAGACGTTTGTAACTATCACTTTGGGACACAGAAACTTTAATTTAGGCAAGTAATGTCAACTTTGCATAAGTTGCAATTTTTGTCTGATATAGGTTCTCAATGAGTTTGGTAGTAGGTCCTAATTTTGACATGTTTATTTTTCCTTTCCTTCAGGTGACTTTTTCTCTTGTTCTTACAATATTTAAAATTTCAGTTTCCAAGCCTTTAAGTAGTTTTATTTTTCAATGAACCTTTTATGATGTTTGATGCCGAGAAAGCCTTGTTTGAAGAAACTTAAAAGTCTGACTCTCACGTTTCCTCTCTTACTCCTCTGTCTTCTCAAGGCTTGTTTTGGGTTCTCCTGGCCCATTTTTCTTTTACTTGTATATCCATTTCCTGTCCATGTTTGTTCTTCTTTGATTCTTGGGAAAAGCATTATATTTGAATCAGTGTTGGAGATAAAGCTCAATTTGTAAATAAGTCAGATTTCTTTTTTTTTTTTTTTAAATGTTTTATTTATTTCTAGGAGAGAGAGACATCGTGAGCAGGGGAGGGTCAGAGAGAGAGGGAGTCACAGACTGAAACAGGCTCCAGGCTCTGAGCTGGCAGTCAGCACAGAGCCCGACGCGGGGCTCGAACCCACGAACCGCGAGATCATGACCTAAGCGAAAGTCGGACGCTTAACCGACTAAGCCACCCAGGCGCCCCATAAGTCAGATTTCTTATAGTCAAGGGTCAAGGGGATACACAAAGAGCATGAAGCAGAATGGTGGTTGTTCACTGATGATGTTGGTCAGAAAGCACACTTGGTCTGCTGACCGACTTACAGTATTGATCCAGAACTATGTACCTCCTTCTAGAAAGAACTTGACCTTTGCTGAGGGAAAAAGCACCATCTTACTTTTGTAAATATAGCTTGAGATAGTGTTGGGAGCCATTCTGAGCCCACTAGTTGAGAAAACTCCTGGTGAGGTTAAAGCAAGTTTGCACGGTCTCTTGCCAGTCAGATGATGACCGATATCCACCCGCACTCAATTATTTCTGCTTGAGCACTGACCCCTAGGGTACCTTGTTGATCAATATCGGGAGTGACTTGTCCCCTTATTCCGGCCCTGGTATGATGATTGCACCTTGTGAAGGAACTTATTGTGGGAACTTCTTCGTTTGATTATGGGAACAGACATCATGTCTCCAGAAGGCCCTGTTTCCCTCCATACTTTCCATTGAGCTATAAACAGGCTAATGACCCTTACTCATAAAAGATTGACTTTTACACATACAATTCTGTTTTCTACTGTTGTGTTAGTCCAGGATGTTCATACAGCTCAACATGTAAATCAACTAACCAAAAATGTCTTTCATGCCCTAGGCTATTCAAGAAATCATAAAACTAAACACAAAGGTAAATGCCCTCGAAGAGGCTATTCTATGTATTGGAAATGAGCTATATTCTTTAAAGGTATGGTTGGCTCTCTGGTGCAATAATGCATATAACTGGAAAACCAAGTCTTGCCCAGAGACAAAGAGCCTAACTTAGAGAGAAGGAACAAATAAGGGCAGAAGATAAGTTAGTACATACACCTTTGCTAACTGATGGTGTATAACAGCCCCTTCCCTAAGGCCTACATTGCACAAACACCTTCCTTACCCTGACAGCTGTGATGAGGATGGGTAAGAGTATCTACAAACCTATTACTTAATCTTAGCGTTATTAGAATGTGAACACCTTGTTATTTTCTTAGTTACTCAACCTCACTATAATTGGAGCAGTTCTGAAAGACTTCTGTAAAACCTGTTTCTGTACATTTTCCAAAAACATCTTATCGCAAAGAGCTATCCATTGTAAAAATCCCATTTCCTGATGCCATGTTAACATTTGACCTGTAAATAAAGACACCAAAACCAACAGGACAGAGATGCCTGCCTGGTGATCAGAAAGGATCTTGGGGCTCTCTCACTCTCTCCCTCACCGACACCGTCCATCCTTCAGGGACCCCTGGACCTGCCGGAGCCGGCCTCCAACAAGATAGTATGTATCAACTAGTATTTTTTTTCACAGAAGGTACTTAATGGCATACTGATATTACTCAGGCTTAATTTGAGAAAAGTCAAGGTGAGTAACTTAACAAATTTAAGAATCTTCCTCATCTGTTCCTTTCATCTACCTCCTCAAAAATGCACAATGGCTTTCTGTTTCCCCATATTGTTTTCTATCTTTCTGATCTCTCCTCACATTACCCTCAAGGTAGCTTCTCAACTTAACACCTTGAGACATCATTACTGATTCAAAATTTAATATTTTAAGGAATGTTCTACCACACTTCCATTTGTTTCAGGTTATTACTCTAATTTCATGCCTAGATTGTTCAATGACATACGCTATGTTCTCTTATACCTTCAGAATATATCCAGAATCTATCCATTCTTCATCTCCTCATTGCTGTCATCCTAGTTCAAGCCACCATCATTCCTCACCTGGATTATTACAATTACACTGACTAGGTCTCCTTTTATTATACTGTCCCCACAACTGTCATTCTCCACACATCAACCATTATGAGCCTTCTAAAAGATAAGCTAGATCCTGTTACTTCTTTGCTAAAAACCCTCCAATGTTGTTTCATTTTAGCCTGGTAAAGGCAAAAGTCCATAAAATTGCTTACCACGTCCTTCATCAGCTATCTCCTCTCTGATACCATTTACTACTCCCTCTGTTCTCTTCACTCCAGCCACATTGATCTCTTTCACCTTAACCTGTGTGTGCCAGGCAGTGTCCTCAAAGTCTACATTGCTGCCCTGTTTGCCTAGGTATCTGCAAGACTTATTTCATCATCTCTCTTGGGCTTCTGTGCAAATATCAGTGGGGGCTTCCCAGACAACACTTAGCAAAAGTATAGTATTCACTACACTTCCCTAGCCAAATCCTTGCTTTATTTGACATCTCAGAATTTATCAACCAATGATATACTATATATTTTCCCTTTTTTTTTTTTTTTGGCAACCTTGTCTCCATAGAATGTGGGCTCTACAAGAGCGGGATTATTTGTGTTTTGTTCACCACTGTATCTATACACTTTGCACATAGAGGCAGTCAGTGAATATCTTTTAAACAGATGGATCAAAATATAATGGCTTTCATGTTAATACTCTGTGTATGTAGTGTTAAATTATCTGCTAGGTAAAAGACATTAGGTGAGATAGTTATGGTCAATGAGGAAGAGTCAGGCATATTTTTTACAAATACTTAAATTGCTAGTGACAAAGGGAATTACATTTTTCCCAAATATGGACACATTTTAATCTTGAATGTTTACATGAAACATTTAAAATATAAAGGGTTACATGTTTTGACCTTTAGATTATTCCTAAGGACAAGCTTTTTCAACCAAACAACTAGTTACCAAAATAAACACAAGTCCCAAGAATTCTAAGCTATTCCTGTACTTATGGTTATTTAGGTCAGTTAAAAGAGCATCTCAATATGTTTCAAAAGTTCCCAGAGGATGGAAATCAGTTTAGTGGGTAAAATTCAACTATTTTCCTAGCTTCTAATGAGAATAAAATATAGGCATTTGGAGGTCATTCCAGTCCTAAATGAGAGGGATTACTTGGGGAAATAATCCTTGATCCTATGAGATTCCTAGTGTCAAGAACATACCTGGGTTCAATGGAGATGACGATGATGGTGATAGTGATGAAAATAACAGTAGCTAATAGTTGATACTTACTGAAGCTCCCCATGTGCAGGCCCTGTTCTAAGTGGCTGCTTATATGAACATACTTAATCTTTACAACAACTTAATAAAGTAGGCATTATTATTTCCATTTTACAAATGAGGAAACTCAGGTATGAAGAGGTTGAATAAATAGCCAAGGTCACACAAAAACATAAATGGAAGAGATGGAATTTGAATGCTTGGCCTCACAGCCCCCTGTCTCTTAAGTTCTATAACAACATGCCAAGCTCCTGCCTGGAGAATAAGTAGAACTCAAAGAAGTGTGTGTGCATGCACATGTATGTGTCTGTGCAAGAGTGGGCACACACACACTTACTTGTGCAAATGTGTGACTGTGCATATGTGAGTTGGTAGGGATGATGAGACAGTATATTTTTTAAAAGTGTATTTATTATTTTTGAGAGAAAGATAGGGCACAATCTGGGGAGAGGTGGAGAGAGAGGGAGACACAGAATCTGAAGCATGCTTCAAGCTCTGGGCTATCAGCAGATAGCCTGATGTGGGTCTTGAACCTACCAACCCTGAGATCATGACCTTAGGTGAAGTCAGATGCTCAACCAACTAAGCCATCCAGGTACCTGTATGAGAGAGTATTGCAAGTGAAGGGCTATAGCTCTGAAGAGAGCAAAGGTAAGGAAATAAATACCATTGTTAGGCTTTACATATGTTACTTCACTTAATCATCATATCTGCTCTTATGAGGGAATATATATGCCTTTTTAAAAATAGATGAGAGGGGCACCTTGGGTGGCTTAGTTGGTTAAGCTTCTGCCTCTTGGTTTTGGCTCAGGTGGGATGGTCTCATTGTTCATGAGATCGAGTCTCATGTCAGGCTCTGCACTGACAGAATGGAGCCTGCTTGGAATTTTCTCTCTTTCCTCTCTCTTTCCCTCCCTGCCCCCTTAAAATAAATAAATAAACAACAATAAGGACAACAACAAAAAAAAATAGTTGAGAGATATCAGAGGATCAAAGAAACAAGAGTCCTACTCTTGGATAAGGCCCTGTCCAGGCAGTGACAATGAGATTAGGAGGAAAATCTCATCATGCTTCTCAAAGGCAAAGCTCATCTCACTCCTGGAGGCATAAAGAAGTCTCTGGTTTCCCTGCCAGAATTTTCTGACCTTTGCTCCTTTCATGGCTGGGAGGGGACACCAGCCAAGAGAAGACAGGGGGTCATGGTAGGACTATGTAATCTGGGGCTAGAGTTGCCAAATATTCCTGGGACATACTTACATTAAAAATTATTTATTTGAACTTCAAATCTGGGTTTACTGTTTTGTTTGTTTATTTGTTTGTTTTGTTCAGTCTCACAACTCTACCTGTGGCTTCTCTACCTCTGTCAGGAATGCTGAGCAGATCACAAGAGCAGAGTAAGGTATTACCTTGGACTTTGTGAATCCCATATGAATTCACCAACTGTTCATTTATTCACACATCATTGGTGAAACAGTGGCTACCTCCAGAGCTAGCCTGCCCCGTTCTGAATGAGGCTTTGTGCAGGTTCACTTCTATAGCTTACAGGGTCTAGTAGAGGTCCTCAAATTTTGTTGTATGTTAGCATCACCTGGGAAGCTTGTTTTAAAAATGCTGATTCTTAGCCCTAACCCCAGTGATTATGATTTGAGGAGCAGAACCCTGAAATCTGTGTTTTTAATGTCAGAAGACTCCAGGTGATCTTGTGGTGGGTAGTTCTGGGAACATTCTTTGTTAAGTACTGTTCTGGTAGATGGAAGAGGCTTTTCATCCAGATATTACAAAAGCCAATAAGAAATACTTCTCAGTGAGACTAACCACTGAGACATTGGGTGCTTTGAGTTTCTCTAAGGTGCTAATGCAGATTAGAGAATATTATTGTATTATATGTATTTCTGTATTATTATACTGATAAACTGTATCTAAGTGGCCAGCACATGGGAATTGGCTGCAAACATGTAGGCTCTCCAAAAGAGAAATATTCCCTGGATTTCTGATCAGAACCTTAGTGAAGTGTCATATTCTTACAAAGTAGCTTAGACCTCTTGAGCCACTGTCAGTTCTACACCAGGTTATTTATGAAAGCCTTGTTTCTGGAAGGAAAAGGTTTGCTGTGTTTCATAGGGTTAAAGACAAGGATTTGTACCTGCACTTTTTCAAACCAGTTCTATATTTCAGCATAACATTTGTGCTACTGATACGGGATGTGGAGGCATTTGTGTTATTAGTTGTTGAACACCCGGCTGCCGAATCCTTTGCAAAGTCAAGTGAAAGCAGTGAGCATTCTGGGAGGGAAGCCAACAACAAATTGTAGTAATCCAGCCTTGTTTTTATAAAAGCATGAATCAGAAGCTCAGCATCTTGCTGAGACAGCAATCGTCTTAACCTTATTATACTCCTGAGATGGTAATAGGAGGTCTTATCAATATGGTTGATATGGCTCTCAAAGGAATGCCGAGGGTCAAAAATGGCCAAAATTTATCATGCAGCATATTGCTTCGTGGGATGTCCAGCTGTAGAATTGTGACTACCTATTAAATCCTCTGTGAGGTAAAAAATATATGGTCCACTGCCTGCAGGATAAAAGAAGGAGAAGGAAGTGGAATCAAAAGTGAAATAAAACTGGTCAAATGAGATGAAAGTCTGATATCTTAGTTTTCAGCCAGAGGCATCAGTTTTTGAGATTAGCCTGTAGCAGCTTCTGATTGAGTGGGGATAGTTTCATGCCATGGAAAATTAGAGGCTCTCAGCGTACCTGTATTTTAAACGGTGAAATCTTTTCAAAGAGCTTTTGTTTTTGTAATCAAGTCTAAGCTGTGTACAAGTTATAAGTGACCCAGACCCTTAATAGCATTTAAATGAGTACACAGAACAAGACTACTGAGATCTATAGTATCTATTTTTTATATTGAGCTTTATATCTAGCAACTGTCTTAGAAGGAAGTCAAACCAAGATTTATGCTTGGAAGACAGAGCTTTCCTTAGGTCCTAGTTATCATTAGTGTTCAGTTTCAACATCCCATGCCCTCCAGGAAGAAGGACAATATGTGGAGGGTTCAGAACCTTAGGCTTTGAAGCAAGAAAGATCAGGACTTGAATCATAACTTTGACATTTCCAAGTTGTGAGACCTTGAGTAAGTTACTTAGCCTCTCTGTGCTTTAGTTTTATTAGCTGTAAAATGCAGATATTGTTAATACTTGCCTCATAAAGTCTTTGTGAGGATGTAATGACATATCATATGCAAAGTGCTCTCTACAGTACCTGGTACATGGTGTGTACTCTATAAATACTAGCATTCGAGAATTTGAACCCTCCTCCTTAAAAAATTGCACTTCTCGGGGCGCCTGGGTGGCTTAGTTGGTTAAGCGTCCGACTTTCACTTAGGTCATGATCTCGCGGTTCGTGGGTTCGGCCCCGCGTCGGGCTCTGTGCTGACTGCCAGCTCAGAGCCTGGAGCTTGTTTCAGTCTGTGACTCCCTCTCTCTCTGACCCTCCCTTGCTCACACTGTCTCTCTCTCTCTCTCCTAGAAATAAATAAAACATTAAAAAAAAAGAACCACCCTTTTAAAAAAAAAAATTGCACTTCTCTTTTCTGCCTGGGTTCTGAATAATTTCAGAATTTTAGCAAAAATAAACACACTAGCAAAATATCTCCCTATTCATGGTGGAGAAAGGTTGGAGAATGCAATTTAAAGAGCCAAATTGGCCAAGTGCATGTAATGCCTAAAATTAGGCAGACTCACCTTACCTCTTTTAGCACCACCACTGAGGCCAGCATTCTCAAGGAAAAAGGAAGAGCAGAACATACTCATCCCTATAGGATTTTTTTTTTTTTCCCAAGCAGAACTGGGCTGAGCATGCACAGATATTCTTTGTAAATTAACCAGAGACGTGATTCTGTATTATCAGGGTCGGAGTGAATAAAGGGTCAGGAGAGCGAAGGTATTAGATATAATTCTTTCTCATAGAAATAAAGACTAGGAGAAGATGTTCCTATCTAACAAAATGTTATCATCATCATCAGTAATTCCTTTCTATTATAGTTTATTTCAGTATTTAATTTCATATTACCTTCTACCTTTATTTTTTCAAATCATCCTGTAATATTGCTGCTGTGACAAATTACCACATATTTAGTGGCTGAAACAATACAAATTTATTCTCTTACAGTTCTGGAAATTAGAAGTTTATCATTAGTCTTATTGGGCTAAAGTCAAGGTATCGAATAAGGCTGATTCCTCATGAAGGCTGTGAGGGAAGGATTATTTCTTTGCTCTTTTAGCTTGTAGATGCCACCTGCTTGTGGTCCTTTCTATGCATCATTCCAACTGCTTGCTTCCATTGTACATTTCCTAATGTTGTCTTTGACCATCTTGCCTCCCTCTTATAAGGTCCATTGGGATTATACTGTGCCTACTCATACAATCCATGAAATCTCCCGTTTCAACATTCTCAATCACATCTGCAAAGTCTGTGTTACCGTGTAAGGTAACAAATTCACAGATTTAAGGGATTAGGTTGTGGGTGTCTTTGGGTAACCATTATTGAGCTAATCACATGAAATTTGGATTATCTGAATATGTCTTGTAACTATTTTTCATGTTATGGTTCAGCATTCTTTTTAGTATTTTCTGAATCAGGTTACAAATTCCTTAAGAGTAGATATCAAATCTTCCATGTTTTTTATATTTATTCTGCTTTATTATCTCACATGTTAAAAGCAAACTAATACTCTAATAGCCACTCAGTTTACTGATGTAAACACTTTAAAAGTCTCACTCTTTAGAATGGAGGCCTGTGTTTGGTTTACTCATGTTTGGAAAAACAAAATCTCAGCTTTGACTTTTGATTCTATAAATATTCAGACCACGTAGGAAACAATGCACTGGGAGTGAAGCATTAGAATGTAACTTGTTTCCTAGAATTCTCACTGTTGGACTGTAGAGAGGCTTTGGGACAGTCAATTAAGTGTTAAGATTTACCAGAAATCTATGGGATTATTTCAGCCAAACTCTTCTTCCTTCAGATAAAGAAGAGAAATACTACAATTTTTGTGAGTGGATGTAAAAACTTATGCCGCACAATTTAACCTGCTCTCCTCATTAAACTTTGGAGAGGAGGATTATTATACTATGGAATTTGATTCTGATTTTAGCTGCAGTGGTTGATAAGATGTGCAGAATGGCTTGAAATAAATACACACAAAATAATTCCCTCTGTTAGACATAGGTACGTTCCAAATACATGATTGTTCATCACTTAGGGGTTGAATTAGAGAATTATGGAGACCAGTATGTAATTTTAAGGTATTCAATTTACATTAAAAGATATCTAAATGAACCATGGAATTAGCTTTAAAACATATAGCCCAATTCACATTCATTATTTTAAAAGTTAGCGATGTATGTAGTAGCTTTGCATATAATATTTTGTTATATAATTAAGACAAAAAGATTCTTAGTCCTTAGCCTTGCAAATTTGCTATTGACCTTTTGTATTTCACTTGTGTTGCCTTCACATCCTCCCCCTCTTCTTGATTTTTCCTGTCTAAAATGGTAGAATTTGAATTCTGGGGCTAGAAAGTACTCTAGAGGTCATCTTGTCAACTTGGAGGTTTTACAGCTGAGCACATGATTCTAGAAACATTAACTGACTTGCCTGAGGTCACACAACTATTGTCAGAGCTTTACTTTTATTTATTTATTTTAATTGTTTTCAAGTTTGTTTATTTTGAGAGAGAGAAAGAGAACATGTGTGAGTGAGGTCTCCAGGGGAATGGCAGAGAGAAGGAGAGAGAATCTTGAGCAAGCTCTGCACTGTTAGCATAGAGCCCAACTCTGGGGTTTGATCTTTCCTCTTCCATTTAGGCAAAGTAATTAAAAAAATTTTTTTTAATGTTTATTATTTTTGAGAGACAGAAAGAGAGACAGAGCACACGTTGGGGAGGGGCAGAGAGAGAGAAGGAGACAAAGAATCCAAAGCAGGCTTCAGGCTTCAACTGTCAGCAAAGAGTCTGATGTGGGGCTTGAACTCACAAACCATGAGATCATGACCCGGGCCAAAGTCAGGTGCTTAACCAACTGAGCCACCCAGGCACCTCTAGGTAAAGTAATTTAAGAGCAGAGAGGAACAGTAAAAATTTTCAAGGAATAAAGGGATGGAGGATCCAGAATTCGGGAAATAACATGGCCTAAACGGGGCACAGTTCTCAGTGCCTGCTTTGCTATCTAACAGTTTATCAGCTATTAGAGTAAGAGGAAGAAAAACATGTGTCTGCCCTGGGGGATGAAAATAAACCCATAGGTGATGGTTTAATTCTGATAGACAGTGCTGGGTGGAGACCTTTCTCCTCTGAGTGAGAGGATCACCTGAGAACCAAGGTCCCAGGACCTGGAGAAAGGATTATAATAAAGGGATGGGAGTGGAGAGATACTAGGAAGTTGCAAAAATAGAAAAAAGAGAGAGAGAGAGTAAAAAAAACAGGTATGGCAATAGCAGGAACATAATTAATAATAGGAAAAGAAGTATGTAAAGTTAAAACTATTAGTTTAGATAGAGTGAGAGTTATTTTATAATAATAAAGTGACTAAATTTATGAGGATTCTGAAACACCAAATAAAAGTACTCAAAGATCACATAATAACTAAATACAGAGAGTGGTATCTATTAGATATGCAAGGATAAATTACAAAAGTACAATTATAACAACCATTTTCAGAATAATATATTCTAAATATATTGAATTGAACAATGATGTCAACACATTTTCTTAGGTAGAGAGAGCAAAACAAAAAGAAAAAATCAGAAACATATCTCTCGAATATCTATGTCCATGGAAACTTTAAGAAAATGGATTGTGTAATTGACCACAAGACAAATCTTGATAAAACTATAAAAGCTAAATATTTTCAGACTGCTCTCTTTGACCATATTAGTCACACACACACACGCACACACACACACACACATACACACAAACACACACACACCACAAAAAACTAGAAATAATGAAATGATGAGCCTCTTTTTTCTCTTAATGCCCAAATAGTAATCATTTGGAAATTAAGAATGCATTCCTGGATGGCTGATAGATCAAAAGCATATGAAACCTGAAATTACAGAATATCCAGAAAACAGTAAAAAAGGATAAATTTTAAAATCCATGGAACATAGGAAAAACTTAGAAAATTTATACTCTTAAATCCTTTTGATGAGTGGTACAGTAAAAGGCAAGCAGAATTAGATATTACTTGAAAGTCCAAAACAAACAAACCAAGATTTCTCAGCCAAGAAAACATTACCAAAATTGATAACAAAGTATAGAACTAGAATAGAACACTTCTGACCAAAGAAGAAAGGTGATACAGTGAATAAAAGAGATTTTTTGAAGCCTGTACATTTCCCCCCAATTTTTATTTAAATTCTAGTTAGTTAACATGCAGTGTAATATTGGTTTCAGGAGTAGAATTCAGTGATTCATCACTTACATACAATATCCAGTGCTCATCACAGGTGCCCTCCTTCATGCCCATCACCCATCTAGCCCATCCCCACCCATCTAGCACATCTCTCTCCATCAACCCTCACTTTGTTCTCTCTCATTGAGAGTCTCTTATGGTTTGTTCTTCTCTCCCTTTATTTCCCCCTTCACATAAGTTCATCTGTTTTTTTCTCCTGAATTCCACATATGAGTGAAGTAATAGGGTATTTGTTTTTCTCTGACTGACTTCATGAAACCTGTACTTTTCTAGTGGAAATGTAGAATGATTGCAAGCACTGTGGAAAACAGTTTGGTGGTTCCTCAAATAATTAAACATAAACCATATGAACAGCAACCCCATTCCCAGGTTGATAGCCCAAAGAATTCAAAGCAAAGACTCAAACAGATACTTGTATACTAGTGTTCATAGCAGCATTATTCAAAATAGCCCAAAGATGGAAACAACCCAAGTGTCATCAATGGATCAATGGACAAACTAACTGTGGTATATACACACAATAGAAAAGTTCTGACACTTGCTATAGTGTGGATGAATCTTCAACACATTGTGTTAACTTAAATAAGTCATCCAAAAAAGATATCTATTATATGATTACACTCATATGAAGTACCAACAATAGACAAATTCAAAGAGACAGAAAGTAAAATAAAAGTTGCCGGGGGCTGGAGAAAACTTGGAATATGGAGTTACTGTTTAATGGGTTTAGAGTTTCTGTTTGGGATGATAACTGACTTATGGAGATGGACAATGGTGATGGTTGTACAATATTGCCCATGTATTTTGTGCCACTGAGTTGCACACTTAAAATTAGTTACAATTAGAAATTTCATTTTATCTGTATGTATATTTTACCACCCTAAAAAGAGACATGAGCAGATATTTTCCCAAGCTCTAAATAACTGCAAAAGAACAGATATCTCTCATGTTCACCAATTTACACAATAGAAAAAGATGAAAAGTTCCTCAAATTGTTTCTGAAGCCAGTACACCCTTAATTCCCAAATCTGGTAAAGGTATTTCAATCTGATATTGTATCAAAAGAAGATTTTTTTTAATTTAAAACATTTTTTAAATGTTGATTTATTTTTGAGAGACAGAGTGTGAGCAGGAGAGGAGCAGAGAGAGAGGGAAACACAGAATCTGAAGCTGGCTCCAGGCTCTGAGTACAGAGCCTGATGTGGGTCTCAAATCCATGAACTGTGAGATCATGACCTGAGACGAAGTCAGACGCTTAACTGACTGAGCCACCCAGGAGCCCCTAAAAGAAGTTTCATTAAGACCACCTAGAATGTATACAGAAATTTAAAGGTGATTCAAATATCAGAATCCTATTTAATTTGTTTAATTAACAAACTAAAGAAGAAAAATAAGGTTATGATTTCAAGAGAAGTTAAAAGCATGTTAGACAAAATTTCAAAGAATATCCTAAGTAAAATATGAATAGAATGAAATTACTCTTAAGACCTTAACGTCATTTTGATTCAAATCAAGAATTAGAGAGAGATGATTATTTTTTTTTAAGTGTTTGTTTATTTTAAGAGGCAGAGTAAGCACAAGTGGTGGAGGGGCACGTAGAAAGGGAGTGAAAATCCCAAGCAGGCTCCACAGTGTCAGCACAGAGCCTGATGTGGGGCTTGAACCCATGAATTGTGAGATCATGACCTGAGGCAAAATGGAGGACTGTATGTTTAACCAACTGAGCCACAAGGTGCCCCAAAATAATATTTTAAAAATGGAAAAGATACAATATTCTTGGATGGGAAGATATATTAAAATATCAGTTCTGCTAAAATTAAAATAAAAATTCAATGCAATTTTAATAGGACTCCAAAAGGTTTTATTTTGGGAGGGACTTTATAAATAATCTTAAATATGGAATAACAAATGCCTGAGAACATCCTTGAAAAATACGCAGAAAAGAATAGCTGGGATAGACATCCTACCTTCCCATTGTTAGAAGTATAATAGTCATTGTGATAAATATAAATGATTTTGTCTTAAAACTAGAAATTAAATTAAAAAATAAAGATGTGTTAAATGATTTCAGCATTTATGAGAGGTTAATATAAAACAAAGTGTTTCAATTTAGTGAGTAAAAGATGTACTCAGTGAGTAAAGTATGAATACTCAACTGTTATAATTGATAAAGGAACAAAGAATAGAAATAAATATTTCAAGGCATCTGGGTGGCTTAGTTGGTTAAGTGTTGGATTTTGGCTCAGGTCATGATCTCATGGTTCACAGGTTTAGAGCCCTGCATTAGGCTCTCTGCTGTCAGTACAGAGCCCACTTCAGATCCTCTGTCCCTTTGTCTCTCTGCCTCTGCCCTGCTTGCTCTATCTCTGTCTCTCTCTGTCTCTCTCTCATAAATAAATAAGTAAATAGTAAAAGAAAATAAACATTTTATAGACGAGAAATCCAAATGGCCAATGAACATTTAAAAAGAACATTTAAGGGGGGGGGGTACCTGGGTGCCTCAGTCAGTTAAGCATCTGACTCTTTTTTTTTTTTTTTTACTCAATGTCTCCCTTTATTATTTTTTCTTTTTCTTTCTTCTTTATTTTTTTAAATTTACATACAAGTTAGTTAGCATATAGTGCAATAATGATTAGAGGAGTAAATTCCTTAATGCCCCTTAACCTATTTAGCCCAATATATATATACCACATCTTTTTTATCCATTCATCCATCGATACACATTTGGGCTCTTTCCATACTTTGGCTATTGTTGATAGCATTGTTATAAACATTGAGATGCATGTGCACCTTCAAAAAAGCATATCTGTATCCCTTGGATAAATACGTAGCAGTGCAATTGCTGGGTCATAGGGTAGTTCTATTTTTAGTTTTTTGAGAAACCAGAGTGGCTGCACCTGTTTGCATTCCCACCACAGTACAGAAGAGATCCTTTTTCTCCACATCCTCACCAACACATGTCTTTGCCCAGGTTGTTAATGTTAACTATTCTGAGAGGTTTGAGGTGGTATCTCATTGTGGTTTTGATTTGTATTTCCCTGATGATGAGTGAGGTTGAGCTTTGTTTCATGTGTCAGTTGACCGTCTGGATGTCTTCTTTGGAGAAGTGTCTGTTCATGTCTTTTGCCTGTTTCTTTACTGGATTATTTGTTTTTTAGGTGTTGAGTTTGATAATTTCTTTATAGATTTTGGATGCTAACCCTTTATGTGACACATCATTTGCAAATATTTTCTCTTATTCTGTCAGTTGCCTTTTAGTTTTGTTGACTGTTTCCTTCACTGTGCAGAAGCTTTGTATTTTGATGAGGTCTCAATGTATCATTTTTGCTTTTGTTTCCCGTGTTGAGTAAGAGGTTGCTGCAGCCGAGGTCAGAGAGGTTTTTGCCTGCGTTCTCCTCAAGGATTTTAATGGCTTCCTGTCTTATGTTTAGGTCTTCAATCCATTTTGAATTATTTTTATGTATGGAGTAAGAAAATGGTCCACGCTCGTTTTTCTGAATAGTGCTGTCCAGTTTTCTTTAGCACTATTTGCTAAAGAGACTGTCATTTTTCCATTGGATATTCTTTGCTGCTTTGTCAAAAATTAGTTGGCCTTACATTTGTGGGTCCATTTCTGGGTTCTTCATTCTGTTCCATTGATCTGAGTGTCTATTTTTGTGCCTGTACCATACTGTCTTGATGATTACAGCTTTGTAATACAGCTTAAAGTCCATGATTGTGATGCCTCCAGCTTTGGTTTTCTTCTTTTGGATTGCTTTGGCTATTCAGTGTCTTTTCTGGTTCCATACAAATTTTAGGATTGTTTGTTCTAGCTCTGTGAGGAATGCTGGTGTTATTTCGATAGGAATTGCACTGAATATGTAGATTGCTTTGGGTAGTATCAACATTTTAACAATATTCATTCTTCCTATCCAGGAGCATGAAATTTTTTTTTTCATTTTTTGTGTCTTCTTCAGTTTCTTTCATAAACTTTCTATGGTTTTCAGTGTATAGATTTTTCACCTCTTTGGTTAATCAAGCATATGACTCTTGATCTCAGGGTTATGAGTTCAAGCCCCATATTGGGCTCCTTGCTGGTGGGGAGCCTACTTAAAAGAAGAAGAAGATGCTCAAAATCCCAGATAGAGAAATGGAAATTAAACAAATTAGTCGTATTTTTATCCATTAGACTGACAAAAATATACAAAAAAAGAATAACAATTATTGCTGGCTATCATTTGAGGAAAAGGGTCCTTTTATACCTTAGGAGATTAAGTGAATTTTGCAGTCTTCTGGGAAAGCAATCTGGTATCATTTGTTAAAATTAATAATACATTCATTCTTGATCCATAGTCTTATAAGAAATTATTGTAATGTAAATTTTTATATAGTTATATATACACTTGATCCTTAGACAGCACAGGGGTCAGGGGCATGAATCTCCTGTGCAGTCAAAAATTCATAGGTAACTTTGACTCCTCTGTAATACCACTAATAACCTACTGTTGATGGAAGCCTTACCAATAATAGTTGATTAATATATATTTTGTATGTTATATGTGTTATATACTATATTCTTAAAGTAAGCTAGAGAAAATGTTAAGAAAGTCATATGAAAGAGGAAATACATTTACAGTACTTCCTGTCAAAAATCTGCACATGAGCCGACCCCTGCATTTCAAACCTGTGTTGCTTAAGGGTTAACTGTAGCAATAAAATCATCAGCTTATGAAATTGTACGTACAAAATTGATGTGTTGCAGAATTTCTCAAAGGCAAAAATATTAAAAGTTGCATATATATTTTCTATAAGTAGGGGAAAGCTTTAAATAAACACGTTTGTCCACATTATAGAATATGATGCTACTCTGCATCCATTAAAATTACTAAAAGTTATAACTATACCAGTTGTACTCAAGGCATTTTTAAATTAGAAAAGTAAGAGGAATGTGCACAATATGTTACAATTTTTATAATCAGCCCCAAAATCTCTGTCAATGCAGATGTTTGTGTATATGCATGTCTGTGTCTCTGCATGTATAATTACATGAGACTGAAGTAAAGCACATAACTACAAACGCAGGGTTGTTAATGTAGGTTTTCAGACTGATTGGGAGGAGAGGCCATAGATGTGAATGAGTTGTAGAAAAATGTTGAAAAGGTAACTTTGGAGGGAAGCAGACAATTAGCTTTTTTCTCTATATATCTTTTTATGTTTCATTTATTGCCATAAGCACAGGTTAGTCCATATTTGAAAAATATATATAAAAAGAATCAATATTGAGTTGAATGTCTGCCGCCCTAAATATGTGTCCATTCAGAACATGTGAATGTGACCTTATTTGGAAAAACTATCATTGCAGATGAAATTAATTTAAAGATCTCCAGATGAGATCATCCTGGACTAGTGTAGACCCTAAATCCATGACAAGTATTTTTATAAGACAAGGACAGGAGATCCACGAAGAAGAGAAGGTCATGTAAAGGCTGAGGCAGAGACTGGTCTGAGCCAAAAAAGCCAGGAGCCACCAGAATCTGAAATAAGCAAGGAACAGAATCTCCCCAGGAGCTGTTGGAGGGAGTACAACCCTAGAGACACCTTGACTTTGGGCTCTGACCTCTAGAACTGAGGGAACAATTTTCCATTGTTTTAAGCCATTAGGTTTGTGTTAGTTTATTATGGCAACCCTGGGAAACAAACACAGATGCTAAACCTTTATTTCGATGGAAAATTTCTGCACATTCCAATATGTAAAACAATTAGAGCTGTTGTGGTTTAGGAATGTGACACTCCACCTCCACCATCTCTGTGTCGCCACAGAAATACCAGGTGGGCTTGGAGCACAGCTGACACATCACGGATTTAGTCCAGTCCCTTCTGTACAGATAAGAAGAGGCTTGAAGCATGTTTCCCAGGCAGACCTTGTGTCCCTTCCTTATTTTATCCCTGAAAACACTTGCAGTCATTGTGAGTTCTTTTTTTTCTTTTTTAATGTTTTTAGTGTTTTATTTATTTTTTGAGAGAGAGAGACAACCTGAGCAGGAGGGTCAGAGAGAGAGAGGGAGACACAGAATTCGAAGCAGGCTCCAGGCTCTGAGCTAGCTGTCAGCATTAGAGCCTGATCCGGGGCTCAAGCCCACAAACCTTGAGATCATGACCTGAGCTGAAGTCGGATGCTTAACCGACTGAGCCGCCCAGTGTCCCATTGTGAGTTCTTTAACACAGCAGAGTCCAGTCAGCTTCTCTCTCCACAGGACGTGGAGAATGCCATTTTTAAACTTTTCCCCAATAAATTTCACTGCCGCACAATCACTTCTGCAAAGTTTTTAATAACATTAAAATGTTTTTTCTATGTTTCCTTTGGAAACGATTTTGCATAAACCACTGATTTCTTCCTGAAGATCTTTAGATGTGCATCTTTCACTTGAAATATGTATCCCTCATGGATTCTTAATTTTGTGTCTCTGATTCATTATACAACAAAACTAAGTTGACAATTCCCCTCACATCACTGCGTGCAACAAGTCCCAGGATATAAAAATGCTTCAGAAGGCAGGACACTGGGGGTACAGAAAGAATGGACACAGCTAGTGTGAATCAGGGAAGAGGGGGAAAAAAGTGCTCAATAAATCCAGGTAAGGCAACATATCTACCAGTGTGCCACAGGATTCCTGCAGAATGAGGCAGACATTTTCCTTAAGCCACATTTTTTATTCCTACCAAATTCCATTTTTATTCATACCAAAAGGAACTTCCCACTTTCCTTAAAGCAGCCTTACAAGGCAGTTGAAGCTGAAAAGGCTTTCATGAGCTAGATGAGGTGTGGAGATATGAGAAGGACCATTTTTGGGTGATATCAGGACCATCATTTTACAAAATTTATATGGGTGTCTTTTAGTGTTTGAGATCAATGTTACTTGTTTTGTGTATTGAGATACATGTTTTGTATATTGAAGAAGACTTAACTGGAGCTGAAAAAGTATTTTTTAGACCTTGTACTTGACTCTTTAGCAATCACACATAGATAGTGGGAAAATTTTGGAAAGTAGGTTAAAAAAACATGAGTGGTTACATACTGGCATGAGGCCCATGAAAAGCAAAGGGAAGGACAAAGAAACAATGCAAAATCATGATGACCCAAACAGAAATAAACACAAAAATGAATGAGATGAAGCTTTTTCAATTTATCGTAACTAAGGCTTTGTTATTTATAATGATAAGGATACTGATGATATAATTACACCAAGTATATGTGTAGTTTTTGAGATATATATCACATTTGGTAAACTGTTTATAATTTTTATTCCATTCCTTCAGGTAGATTCAATCTCTTGTTAAATTTCCTGATAGCATAAATATGCCCCCAGTATTGCATAGGACATGCTTATGCTAACGAACATTTTTAAAAATTTATCTGAAATTCAAATTTAACTGAGTGTTCTATGTTTTTATTTGTTAAATCTGGCAAATAGTGTTCTATTTTAAGACAGAGGACTTTCATACTTTTCAGTATATAAATGAAACTGGTGTCAACCTCACTGATAATAGTGTGTGGAAGCCTCAACAGGTCTTCCAAATTTTTGGCAAATTTATAGGGAACTTATACTTTCAGGTGTCTCCAGGTCTTTGTGTTTCTTCACTCTTTTATACTGTATCTGTCTCACAACTCCTCAAACTGACATGACGTTCAGCCCTTACATGAGTTTTCATGAACAGCCCCTGAATTCTGCAACACATGCATACCAAGAATTTAGTGTTTTGTTTGTGATTTGTAGTGATTTTGTGCATCACCGTGAGAAGCAGCAACACCACTAAGCTTCGTTTTCCTCCTCTTCTTTTATCTACTGTACTCAAATTCCTTTTTCCTAGCAGCCTTGAATAGCCACATTCTTCACTGAAACTTTGTTTGGGGTCAGCTTTTTCATGGGCCTAGATGGTGGGTATTGGGAGAAGGGAAGCACTCACCTTTTACTCTAAAGAATCAAAACATTTTTCCCAAGACAGAGTGATTTCTTTTGAGGAGGAACTCTGGTACCAAGTGTGAAAGTAATGCATTTTCTCCATTTATTATATATGTATTATAAGCATAAAAGCAAGTCTACAGGAGAAGTTGGGTTCAGTGTATGTTACAATGGGAAAATCAGTGTGAATTCATGTCCTTAAAACACTTATTTTCCAGCTCTATCATTATCATAAATGGCACAACAGCAGGGGCACTACTCTAATTCATTACCAACTCTCATGTTCACTCTTAGCACACAAATTCTGATCCCTGGAGGGTAGTTGCCTCTAAGTTTAATACAAAGACAAAATGAGATGGATCCAAAGCAGTCTGTTAACCAGAAATCAAAGCTGCCTCTTGAAACATCAGGGGTGATGCTTCAATGACAAAAGAGCCAGAAAATAATAATAAGAGTAATAATGCTAATGGTTAAATTAGAACAAGTTAAGCCTACAAAAAGCCGTACGTTCACAGTACTACTCAAAAAAGAAAACACAAAATGTACAAAGAAGTACTTCTAATACAACAAGAATTATTCCAACAGGATTTTTACATCTTTATTGATTTAAGTAAGCAGGAGGGTGTTGATATGTGGCATTTAATTCTTTGTTTAGCATATGCTCCTATATGTCTAGCACATAAACTTTTTTGTGTAAGAAAGAAGAACTTAAATATATGAATGAATCAATATAACACAGGATTTCTACACAATGAGGCAGACCTTTCTCTTAACGTAGAAATGACCAGAAAAGGGGGACATACTGAATACTAATGGACTTATCAGAATTAATGGCCTTCTATAATAATGACTCACAAGGTCATTGAAAGTGATTACAACTATGGCATAAAGGCAATACACGATGACCATTACAAAACAGGATGTTCCAAAATTATAAATGATCTAACTGTTCTGAGAGGAGAAGTGTGGAAGTCCAATCCCTCATCTCCTAGGAAATGAAGCCTCCACTCATTATGAATAAAGCCCTATAAATTTTAATAAAATACTAATAGGGAATACACATATTTTAATAATTGAAACAAATCAAGTCAGTGTATCATAATGTCAAGGCAATGGCATAAGGACTTCCAGCTATGAGAAATTCCAGGAAAGATAAGTCTTCAAAAATTAAAATTTATACTAAAAACAGGGATACGTGAATCTCAGGGTATAACGAGTGAACCTTTTATATAAAAAGGTAATTGATCTATTGCAGAGACTGCTTTACATCAGACCATACTACCAAGTGCTATACGACAAACAAAAATGAATCACCCGACAACCTGGATTCCGGTATTCTAATTTGGCATTGTTTTTCATTTAGATCTGGAATTTATTTTTTAATTCCCCAGAAAGGTTGTAAACATTGGCACAGAATGCTTAAGAAGATATAAAAGTTAGAACCCTGCAAAGATATTAAAGTAAGAATTAAAGCCAAGTTTCATTCATGGTATTAGCACTTTTGCTACCAGTATGATTCTAATGTATTGAACAGTTATGGAATCATTGACTCATTATGTTTGTGTATATTTTATTTACTATTTAGGGTATTTAAAGTATTTAAAAGAATCATTCACAATAAATTGCTAATTGCCATTTAAATTGTTTAAAGGAATTTAATTAATCAACTTTATAGTTAATAATGAAATGTCCACAAAAATTGATTTTCGAAGTTTTGCTTTTTAGATATGTGGATTTAATGAATTAAGCATTGAGCAAAAGGGATCATTACATTGGACCAAAATGACTCCTGAGATGTAATTATAAAACAAATTTATATTTGGACAATTTATATTTTTGTCCTTTGCTGTTTATTTAAAATCCCTTATATAGGGCCAGTTCCTCTCCTGTCTCTTTTTAAAACAGGGGCCAGGTCTGAGGTTCTTATACTCATGATTGCCTAAGTTCAGACACTGTCCCTAGATGATAATTAAAATCTCCATTCCCATGTACTAGTCAACATTCTAAATTTAAGTTTGAGATTTCTACCTATTCCTAACTTCAGCCAGCTACAGGCTGGAATCTTACACTTGGGAAAATATATGGTTGGTTGACCCTCTAGCACCTCCATTTTTCATCTCTACCTCCTTCCTTTGATCTGGTTAACTATATTTGTGACCTCTTTGTAGTCAGGGTATAGAAAGGGAGGAGAAGAATGAAGGTAGATGAGTTCTTAACTGACTGATACTATTATTAGCAGGTACTATGTTCTCTGGGACTATTAGGAAATTAAAGTGTGCTCTTTCCTTTTAAGGGTACTTAAACACCCCACACACCCAATTATGTTCAATCAAGACATCTTACCTGAAGTTGTTTTGACCCTACCCTGTGCATCTTGATTTTGGATATTTGCTCACTGCTTTTTTAGCTCTTTAAAATTTCATGATACCTTCAAATTTTCTGTCACTCTCAACTACCATGTGATTCTTTTGGATGTGAATTGAGATGACCCCACATTAGGTCTCCTGTGTATGTCCCCACATCTGGTCCATGGAAAGTAGTCATACATTCTTTGCACTGAATCTGAATTTATAAGCCAGTGCCAACTTTTTTAACTCATTGTCAGAACAGCAGGCCACCTTCTCTCTCATACTTTAGATTTCTTAGTATGAGTCACCGCCTTGCACCTTATGTCTCTAAACTGGGTGTAACACCTATAAAGCTCTCCCAGTGGTTTTGACAACCACTTACTAGATTTTCACAAGTGATAGACGGGATTTCTTTTCCCCAGAGAATTTTCCTTCCAACTTCTCTTCAAATATGTAACTATTAATCTGTTTAAATCTTCCTTGTGAACTTGTGGTTAAAACACATATAAATAGTTTTCAGAAAACTCCTTTTTGAATCCTGTATATGGTCTAGTGCCTCCTTTGGAATGCAATACATAGTATGTAATTTTGCTTCTGCCACACTTTCATTTTAATATGTTGTATTGTAAAGTACAGATTGAGTGAATGTTCTCCCAGCATAAAATCTCCTCTTCATCAGAGACTCTTAGAACATTTGTAAAAATCTGAGTTAAAGGACTCTTTTCATACAATAAACATCTGTCAATAGCCAGGTAAACTAGGTGGACATCCAGATAGAGAACTACAATTAAGATTAGGGAACATCAAGCAATTTAGCGCTCTACTTACCGAGCAGTGCTTGAATAAGACTTTTTCCTAATGTTCCATTAGCATGGTCTTTTATGTTTCCAATTAAGTTATTAGTGCTGGGAGATCAAGTCAGAGCTACTTAAGAGCCTTTCACTGGTGGGGAGATCATAGGTCCTGGTTGTTAATTAATGGCACAGGAGTACTCTTATCTCCTTAGGTCTGTAATGGAAATCTCAGCTTAAAGCCTTAGCACCTTTACTATTAGAAAGGAACCCTGTGAGGTATAAGGTGATTCTTTTTCAATATTCAAAAGCATTTATAGACACCAAGTAGATTTTTTTACCTGAACATGATATTAAGTCAGTGTTTAATAACGTTTATTTCAGAATCACCTTGGTTTTTTATTAAAAGGAAGACTTTTAGTCCTCATCCCCCACGAATATGATTCAGAACTCTGATGGGCCCCAAGTGGCAGCATTTTAAATAAAGATTGCAGCTGGTCTAAGAAACACACTTTCACCTAGAATTCTTTCATGGAACATCCATCAACCTAAAGAGTTAAACAAACCACTTCCCATTCTCCTGCTCACAAGTACATGAGATTGACTACAAAACATCTTCTGTTTGGTTCATATATCTCTATGTACAGGGTAGTTTACCACTGAAAACACTCCTTTCTTTTTTCCATATTTGAGGCATGAAGCAGAAGTCAACCCCAAGGCAATGATTCTCAAAGTACCCCTGCATAAAACATCACTTCAAGTTATGCTCTCTGGGCAATTGGAAAGGGAAGATAAGTTTTAAAAAATCAGTTATCATCTTTTATCTGACTTTTATCTGTCAGATCTCATTGATGTTTCTGTCTTGGTTCACCTTAGCTGTGAAAGGTAAGTTTTGCAGATGTGTTTGAGATGTATAGAGCCTGTGTTGATGCCCATAGTATCATGGGGGAAAGACTGGATACATCAATCATTATTCTATTTGCCTTTAGTCCAAAGTGGAATCAATGGTATATGAATCTCACAATGTCTTGATCTTCTGAAACATAGATGCTAGTAGCTTTGACTTATTTTACACCACCTTGACAATCGGCCATGGACTGTGTGGCAACTTTCTGCTCTATGATGTCAAACAAAAACTGCTGAGAATTGGAATGACTTAGTATAATCTGGTATCTAGTCAGTCTAAGAAACCCATCCATTTGCCACAAAATAATTCCTTTACTTGGGCATCTTCCCTTGTATGCTTCCTGCTTTTGTATTCTAATCTATTACTTTATTCTTCTTTCAACTATTAAACCTATTAGTTTTTTCACTTCAGTCACTTACTCTTTGGACAGAAGGTAAGTCCCCTAAGACAGAAGGGTCAGTCTGTTGGTCAGTTACCTACTCTGGAAGTGCTGGGCCCTTCTACTTGGTCATGCTGCACACCTGGGTTGTCCTGCCAAGCCAACCAGAAACAAGCCAAGAGTTTCTGGCTCTTCCTATCATTCCAAGACCTGGTGAAACTACAGGGTAGGCTCTGGCATTCTGTGAAGCTGCAGGAGGAGCTGCCAGATAACAAGAGTATATGGGAGTTAGTGCCCCAAAAGGTGATCATTGAAAAGCAAATCAGGAAGGAGCAGGCAAATACATTTCTTCATCTCCCCACCTTGTATCAACTACTTCAAGGCACAATTTTTGGTTGCATCTGGTCCAGAAGACTTATGGCCTAAGTGGCTAGACCTGTTGATCATGTTGCCCTCTCTCTCAGGATCGAGATGGGGAGTAATAGCAACACGTAAAGCCTCACCTCACATTGGTTTTCAGCCTTTCTTACCCTGTTTTTCTTTTTATAATCATCACTGCCTTATATTGAACCTATCAAGTAAAGCATCAGCACTTAAACCTGTGCCCCAG
The DNA here is from genome assembly GCA_017311185.1 of Proteles cristata cristata. Taxonomy (NCBI): domain Eukaryota; kingdom Metazoa; phylum Chordata; class Mammalia; order Carnivora; family Hyaenidae; genus Proteles; species Proteles cristata. Next base: position 866,491 of record JAESUZ010004587.1, read on the forward strand.
GCTCCACTTTCTAGAAAACCCTGGCTTTTTGGAAATTATAATAGCCTGGGTCTTTGGAGTGGATTAAATACTTTTCACAGCACTTAGGATGTTTTCGGATTTATAGCCCAATTAAGCAAAAGCAAACCTTTGAATGTCTACTTTGTCTTAAAAAAAAAAAAAACACAAAAAACAAAAAAAACTTGGGGCACCTGGGTTGCTCAGTTGGTTAAGCATCCAACTTCAGCTCAGATCATGACCTCACAGTCTGTGAGTTCGAGCCCCATGTCAGGTTCTGTGCTGAGAGCTCAGTCTAGAGCCTGCCTTGGATTCTGTCTCCCTCACTTTCTGCCCCTACCCCACTCAGACTCTGTTCCCCCCATGCCTCAAAAATACATAAATATTAAAACTTAAAAAAAATACCTAAATATTAAACAAACAAACAAAAAAAGATGTGCCTCGGTGGCTCAGTTAGTTAAGCGTCAGACATGGGCTCAGATCATGATCTCAAGGTTCATAGGTTCGAGCCCCTGTGCTGACAGCAGAGCTGGGAGCCTGCTTCAGATTCTTTGTCTCCCTCTCTCTCTTCCCCTCCTCTAGTCTCTCTCTCTCTGTCTCTCTATTTCTCTTTATCTCTCTCTCAAAAATAAGTAAATATTAAAAAGCATACTTAGGGCTAAATGTAATGTGCACACACACATCCACATGCTCACATGAGAATTCTTTCTTTTTTCTTTACATTTTTTAATGTTTATTTATTTTTGAGAGACAGAAAGACAGGGACAGAGAGCTCAAGCAGGGGAGGTGCTGAGAGAGTGGGAGTCAAAATCTTAAGAAGGCTCGTGGCTCTGAGCTGTCAGCACAGAGCCCTATGTGTGGCTTGGACTCATGAACCAGGAGATCATGCCCTGACCTGAAGTCAGATGCTTAACCGACTGAGCTACCCAGGTGCCCCTAGAATTTATTTCTAATCATGAAACATACTGACTCAAATACTTTGTATCCTTTTTTTAATATTTAATTTCTTGATTGTTATTTGTCATAAGGAAGGGGATGTGTCCTCTACATGGTAAATATCGTAAGGTCTTTATTTGCATATCAGTACTTTATTTCCATGAGTGATTTTGCCGTATTCTTGTGCTTGTTGTCCTTGGGCCTCCCAGCACCACAGAAAGGTACAGGTGGTTACTTCATGGCTCTCTTTCCTTCTTCTGATTGAAATCTCACATGAAATGTTCCCTTTTGTATTGGAAATAAGGACAGTTAAGCAACCAACTAGTTATACCCCTGCTTTTCTTCTTAAATAGAACTTTGTGTTTTTTAGAATTGCAACTGATGGACCTAACAGAATATAATAGCGGCTTTCAAAAGAATCATTTTTTCTGACAGAACTTTGGAGCATAAGAAATCAAATGACCTTTTAACACAAAGAGAGTGATTTTTTAGGCAAAATGTCAAAGGCTGGGGAGAGTGGTAATTCTGCGTTGGAGCTATTTACATCAAAGCTGACATGTAGCTACAAGAAAGCATTTATGAATGATGTCTTTTCTATTTCTCTCTAATTCTTACAGACATTTGCCATTTTTAAGTAAATTACATTTTCATCCCCACTGAGAATCAATGAAAATATGTGTATTGATCTATTATAATGATTGAGTTTGGTTGTTCTATTTTATAATCATTCCAATAATAGTGTTTTTAGAGAAAACAGTAAGTTAGCTTTCTTTTCCTTTCGGTCTTGAAGTGAAACAGGCCAATGAAAAGATAAGTGACAGAATTTGACAATGTTGGTTTGCATGTTTCAACTTTCAAATTATCACAAACAACAAGAGCAGGGCCTCGTCTGACCTTAGATGCACGGACACAGACACACATATGCACATGTACACTTGTCCTTATAGAAACATGTCACCTGTTGTTTTTATAGATCTCCCAACAGGGAAAACTTAGATTGAGGTGCTAAACTAATTGGATCCCCAGGGTTTTCCTAGATCCCTTTCCTGGTATACTGGTAGTTACATTCTTGTTTGCTTTCTGAAAATTGAAAACCTGGGTTAGGTTTTTACCTGCTTACTTTCTACAAACCTCATTATGCTAGACAAAGAATTTAGTTTTATATTTTAGGAAATAGATTTAGTTTCATGATTATTTTTTCTTGAAGGTATTGATTTAGTTGTTCAGAATGATAGATACCATCTAGTATTAGTGTGATTTTTAACTTTTCTCACTAAAATTTTATCTAAAAATATGCCAAATTTGCCCATATCAAAAATGGTTGCACATCTCATAGGGAGCTCTCTCTTTTTAAAAACAAAGTTCACATAATAGGAACACATGGGATAGAAACTAAAACTATTATTGATTTTAAAATTTATGTACATTCTATTTCATAAAACAAGCCCAATTTCTAAGGTAAAATTGGAGAAAGATATTGTATTAGAAGTTTGAAAGTTAGCTCTGCTATGAGGACAATATTTTTTAATAAAGCTAAAAGAATGATGTGAAAAATACACTACCCAAAGAAAGACACAGTATATGAGTTAGAGATTATCTCTTTTATTACTGGTTTCTACTAGAGAAAACTTTAATAAAAGAGATGTTTACCTCCCTGAAAATGGGATGGATCCCTGAAACTAACTAATAAAAAAAATGAAAAGAGGAAGCACTGCTATTAGATTTCTTTCCTAGAGCAGAACATCTTGCCCTTTGGTTATTTTTAGGCAACAAGATTTGAAACCTTAGATAATGGAGCACTCTGTCCAAATGTGCTTTTATCCATAGATGATTCTCTAGTAAGCTCTTTGGAAAATAATTGAAGAGACCATTTTGAGACTTACTACTCCCCACATCACTAAGATCAGAAAGGAATCACTATGTTTTAGAGATGACATCTCATAAATTCATATTTTATGAGTCATTTGGAAAATCCAATATATCTAAAATGTAAGTTATCTATTTAGCAACATAAATGAGATTTTAAAAATCCCAAAATGATGTTGGAACTACATACTTAGTTCATTTGTTCGTTATCCAAATACTTGCATGATTTTACAGTGCAAGACTAGTAAATTTAGTGACATTTTAAAGAGGCTAATGCATGATAGGCTACCATTTTGAATGTCCACAGTATGTTGGGGCGTCTGGGTGGCTCAGCCGGTTAAGCGTCCAACTTTGGCTCAGGTCATAATCTCAGGGGCTCGTGGGTTTGAGCCCTGCATGGAGCTCTGTGCTGACTGCCAGCTCAGAGCCTGGAGCCTGTTTCAGATTCTGTATCTCCCTCTCTCTCTGACCCTCCCCTGCTCACGCTGTCTCTCTCTCTCTCCGAAATAAATAAAACAATAAAAAAAATTTGGATGTCCATGGTATGTTATTTACTAATTGCTCGCAATTAATGAATTATCATTAAACTGAGTAATTGAACATACTTAAATAAGCTACTTCTTGGCAGACTCCTCTCATATGCAGTATCATTTTTACCAGTTAAATGAAACCCTTCTTAACTGATTTGAAAATCAATTTTATTAAAAAGGAACAAGTAATTAATTGTTTTTATATGCTGCTAACATATTAATAGACTCTGAACCCAAATAATTAATGAAGTTCATTCAATATGCTTTAAAAAAAAGACTCTGATGGTAAATATCTAGTGGTTGGAATTTTTTGCTTAAATTCTGATAGTAACATTCTCTTTCTACTCCTTTTTGTGCTATCATCTATTTAAATAATGGGAATATTAGGTAGAGTGAACAAAAATTAACTGGCCTTCATATTCTGGTATTTTCAATACATGTATTGCTCCAGTTATTACTACTTCTACCATTTTGTATATGTGTATAAGCTGCTATACTTGCAAGAGAATATGAGAGCACAATATAGTTGACATAATTTAGACTTCTGTGTTATGGGTTTTTGAAACATTCATGTGACTAAAATAAACGTTTTTTGCTATTTGCATTTTTTTATTTTCTGCCTTGTTTGTTTACTCTTCATAATAGTCTTACAGATGTTTGGTCAGTTATTATTGTGCTATGTATATGTAAGGTAAATGTTACCATTCTCCAAACCATTTATAGTCCCAAATATGAATATATGTTTTCATTTGAACCCTTAGATGTGACTATTTGTTATTAAATTGTAATGGTTGAAATAATGATGAGATTCAAACAACATAAAATCAGCAGAGATGAATACAACGTCCTGTGAAAATAATCTGAGACAGATTTAATATCAGTATGGTAAAATGTGTTATCTCTGGGGCATCTGGGTGGTTCAGTTGGTTAAGTGTCCAGCTCTTGATTATGGCTCAGGTCATGACCTTATTGTTCCTGGGATCAAGCCCCACATTGGGCTTTGTGCTGACATTGTGAAGCTGCCTTGGGATTCTCCATCCCTATCTGTCTCTTTCCCTACATGTGTGTGCTTTCTCCCTCTCTCTATATGAAAATAAATAAATAAACTTTAAAAAATAGTATCTCCAATTCTCTGGAAAAGGAAAGACTATTTAGGAATGATACTTGAATAATTGATTACTTGGTTATATATATAAAAAAAAGTGATGTGCTTCTACCTTGGTATTCCAGACCACCATAAATTGAATGTTTAAATGTAAAAATGAAATAAAATAACTGGAAGAAAATGGAATTGAATGTTATCTGAATTTATATTTAAAAAGGCCCTTCCAAGCGTAACAATGAAAGAACAAGCAAAACTTGAAAACTTTGCTAAAAACTTTTTAAATGATGTTAAAAGTACAAAATAATGAAAGAGAAATTAGCAAAATAAATGTGAGACAAAGACTAAATGTCTTGAATATTTAAATATCTCTTATAAATCATTAAGAACAATGAGAAAACCATATTAGAAAAAGGGCAAGGTATATGAAGAATAGTTGAAGAAAAGAAGAAATGCAAAAGGTGTAGGTAAAGAAGTCCAGGTTTGCTAGTGGCCAAAGAAATGCATATTAAAATGATGAAATATCATTATTTCTTAGTACATTTGCAAAGCCCCTCCACCTGCTTTTTTAAACAAGCATACATTATTGGGGGGAATAGAAACTGGTATAACATTCCTGTTGGGCAATTTGACAAAACAAAAATATCATTTAAGTGAAAATAGAAACTATATCTACTATGTTTATTATATGTAAATGTGAATTAACAGCTGATCTTCATATTTTTTATGTATTTCCAAAACTTTTACAATGAATACGTTTCATGTTTATAATGGGGGAAAAGAAACATTAATATTTATGGTATTTTAAAGTATCATAAATAGCTTCAGTGTCAAAATCCCCAGATTATAGATTTATCAATTTCCTGCTAATATCATTTTGGTTTAATTTTTATTTTTAATGCATTTAATGTATTAATGTAATTATGAAGTTAATTAAATTATGTAATTAAATAATTATGTATTATTTTAATGCATTTCATGTATTTTCTTTTGACAGAGTGTAAGCAGGGGAGGAACAGAGGGAGGTAGACAGAAGATCCAAAGTGGGTTCTGTGCTGACAGCATGAGCCTGATATAGGACTAGAACTCATGAACTGAGAGATCATGACCTGAGCCAAAGTCCAATGCTTAAGCAACTGAGCCACCCAGGTGCCCCCTTTCTAATATCATTTTAAATTGTTTCTCTAGATCTTGACACAGAAATCAATTGAAAGGTAAAACAAATATTCTGGATAAAAACATGTGGATGCTTTGGGACCTAGTTGACATATTCAGGCAGACATGAACATGTTTCTGATAAGGACTTGAGATATAAAGTATAGTGTCTTGATTTACAAATTCTACTAATTAACGTATTATGTGTTTCAGCTGTTCAAATTAGGTTAAATATTTTATGAAATTGTTTAAATCTTCCCCACCTCCAGGCTGTTGTTCTCCCTGCTTCAGTTTTATGCATCTGGCCCCTGGAAAACACCTTCTCATCTGTTAATTACAGTTGGCACATTCTCTCATCTAAGACATATCAGGTCTTCACTGAACTTAAATTAACTACCCTCTCTCCTTGTACTTTTTAGTTTATATGAAAGTCCCCTACTAAAAAGTAAGTTCAAAGAAAGCACAGAATATATCAAAGTTATCACCCCTGCCCCAGCAACTAGAATAGTGTCTGGTAGCCAAATGAATATTGGTTGAATGAGTTAATAAAATAAAATAAAAATACTGCGTTAAGTTCATATATAAGGATTTTTTCTAATTTGTTTTTAATGTTTTATTTATTTCTAGAGAGAGAGACAGTGTGAGCAGGAGAGGGTCAGAGAGAGAGGGAGTCACAGACTGAAACAGGCTCCAGGCTCTGAGCTGGCAGTCAGCACAGAGCCCGACGCGGGGCCCGAACCCACGAACCGCGAGATCATGACCTAAGCGAAAGTCGGACGCTTAACCGACTAAGCCACCCAGGCGCCCCCATATATAAGGATTTTGAAGGCTATTACTGGATCAGTGGAGTATGAGAAATGACTAGAAGAAAATAACAAAATTTATGCCCTTTCATTTAATAATTTGCTCTAGAAAACAGAAATATCACAGATAAGCTGTAAATTCAGTATGAATTAATAATTAAAATCTTAAAGGAAACTGAATAACGTAGAAACAAGATTATGATTGAGGTATGTTAAATGGCAGCATAAGTGAAGCATGTTAAGATTTGAAGCAAAGAACGAAAATAAGGATGGATTTAAAACCTACATACCATGAGATCAAGGTGCCTATCTATAGGGTTACCCCCAGGTGGCTCAGTTTGTTAAGCGTCATCATCTAGTGGTTCCTGAGTTTGAGCCCTGCATTGGGATCTGTGCTGACAGCTCAGAGCCTGGAGTCTCCTTCAGAGTCTGTGTCTCCCTCTCTCTCTGCCCCTTTCCCTCTCTCTCTCTCTCTCTCTCTCGCTCAAACATAAACATTAAAAGTTTTAAAAAAGGACCTGTCTGTAAATCACTGCTTCCTTCATTGTTCTCTTTTAGAAATTAGACAGTAAATCTTATTGCTGTGGTAATCATGGCTCTTAGTACATTTCTCCAATTACTGACCTTAATGATGAATTTCTCAGTGTTCTGATTTATAATCCTTGGGTTTTTACCAACCAACTCCCCAGATTTATCATATTTAAATGGTAGTATTAAATTATAAGAAACTAGCACCATTTCCTAATGAATTCACTGCTCTAAATTATACTAATGGAATCACCAAAAATCACTTTAGTGTGCCAGGAGAATGCCAAATTTGCCAACCTAATTCTGATGCTTTTATTAAACCTTACTAGACTTGCCTAAAAATAGATTCGTAATAACGGGAGGCAATGTTTATTCATTCCATCATTTATTCGTACCTGCTGTGGTAGTTTTCATAGGTTACCATAATAAAATAAAATGCAATGGACTGGGTGGCTTAAACAGAATTTTCTCTCTCATGACTCTGGAGGCTAAAAGTGCGAGATTCAGATGTTAGTAAGGTTGGTATCTGGCAGGTCCTCCCTTCCTGGTTGCTTTCCCACTGAGTCCTCACATGGCCTTTTCTTTGTGCTTGAACTCTGGTGTCTTTTCCTCTTCTTATAAAGTAACAGCCCTATTGGGGCCTCATTTAACCTTAATTATCTCCCTAATGGCTCTGTCTCCAAATTCAGTCATATTTGGAGTTATGGATTCAACATATGAATAGGGGGAGTGAGTAATTCAGTCCATAACACCTGCTAACCAAAAAAGCCTTAATGTATTTCTCAATTTGACTTAAGACAGACTTACTGTCTTCAGGTCCTGACCTCCTTCTTCTTAGAGAATTTACTTTAGAAACTTGCAGTTTTGTAAATCTTTCTCTAGCTCTTTGTGATATACATTTTTTTTTAATTTTTAATTTTTTAAAATGTTTTATTTATTTTTGAGAGAGAGACAGTGTGAGCTGGGGGGGGGGTGGTCAGAGAAAAAGGGAGATACAGAATCTGAAGCAGGAACCACCCAGGTGCCCCTGTGATGTACATTTTTTAAAAAAGCCTCTTGCAAGTTTTATGGACCCAGGAAAGTCTTTCTCAAGGACTAGAGAACCATCCCTTTGAAATATAATAATCAAGCAAAATAGTATCTATATCTCCCAGTTTCTATTGGAAAGTAGTAGCCTAACTTCAGTTAATATCTTGCTCCAAGTTGTAAAATTACCTCTTATCACAAAGACATTGAGAAAATTACTGTTTCTTTGGCCAGTTAACAAACATAGATGTCCTACAATTTACCCTTGCCCTACCCCACCATCCTCTGTAGGCATATTTCTAAATGTTGAGGAGGAGTACCTCTCAGTCAGTGTTTGCTTACTATTTATCAGCATAGTTGCCATTACTTTTATTCATTATTTGTTCTTGCATCTTCAACTTTTAGCAGAGATATTCTTCCATCTTAAAGTCTTTACAACTTCTTTTAGTGAGGATAGTTTATGTTTGTCTGAAAATGTCTTTATTTCAGCTTCATCCTTAAAATAGTGTCCTGCTGGGTGTGGAATTCTATGCCAACAGTTATTTTTCTCTCAGCCTCTTAGTTGGCCATACTTATGGAGATCTATTTCTGGGCTCTTTATTTTGTTCTAGTGATCTGTTTGTTTCTTCTTTCGCCAATTCCACACTGTCTTGATTACTATATATTTTATACATACTATATGTACAAATATATATGTAACATATATCTTTATATTCCATCTTGAGGTCTAACTTTGTTCTTTTCCAATATTGTGTTGGATATTCTGGGTTTTTGCCCCTCCATATAATCTTTATAATTGGTTTGTTAATATCACAAAAATAACTTTCTGAGGTTTTGATTAGGATTGCATTGAATATATAGATCAAAGGGGAAGGAACTGACCTCATGACAATATTAAGTCTTTCTATCCATGAACATGGAATATCTCTTCATTTATTTAATTCATTTAAGAATTTTATTTATCAGAGTTTTGTAATTTTTTATATAGATCTTATACATATTTTGTTAGATTTATATCTACGCATTCCATTTTTGGAGTGCTAACATAAATGATATTCGTTTTTAATTTCAGGTTCTACTTGTTTATTGCTAATGTATAGGATAGTGATTGACTTTTATATATTAGCTTTGTATTCTGCAAACTTGTCACAAACACTTAGGTGTCCTAGGAATATTTTTTCAATTCTTACAGATTTCTGCATAGGTGATCATGTCATCTGTGAAGTTTTATTTTTTCCTTTGCAATATCTATAACATTTTTTTTTTCTTATCTTTTTCATTAGCTAGGACTTTAAGATGTTGAAAAGTAGTGTTGAGATGGAACATCCTTGCCTTATTTTTGATCTTAGTGGGAAAGCTTCTAGTTTCTTACCATTATGTTTGATGTTAGCCATAGATTTTTAAGGATATTCTTTATCATGTTGAGAAAGTTCCCTTCTATTCCTAGTTTACTGAGAGTTTTTATTATGGACATATGTTTTCAAGATATTGAGTGTACATCCTCCAAATGGTATTTAGATATGTGAATATCAAATTTGGATTTACTCTTGGAAATTAGCGAATAGATGACATTTAGAGACAAGTTTGTGGATGTAGTCAGTTAGGGAATGGATATTGAGCTGTAAATGAGAACCATAGGGTTGTGTTTAAGCTCTTTGTATTATTAAAAGCAGAGAAGACTATGTGAGATAATAAATGACTTTCCCAGTTGAAATCTCAAGTTTAGTTCTTAACACAGAGTCTTTTGTAGGCTGATGGGTGCTTTCCTCCATCTGGTGACCCTAAGATCTAGCCCTTCTCCATCTTGTGACACTGCCATCTCACAGGTAGCTTCCAATTCATTATAATAGAGAAAGGTAAGAATGGAGGAGATACATTAGATTCTAACTGTCTCATCCTAGAAATGACCCATGTTCTTTATACTGATAGTTAATTGGTAAGGAAACCGCATGAGCCCAATCTCATTTTTCCAGCAAAATAGTCTGAAGGTTACAAGGGGCCACTTCTAATAATTGAAGGGCACTCTTGTCTCTGTCCAAAGAATGGACTCTGGAGCCAGAATGTCAGAGTCTAAATCCTGCTCCCATTATGCATTTGCTACATGATCTTAGACTTGTTATTTAACCCCACTGTGCTTTGGTTTTCTCCGTGAAATGGGGGGAAGCAATAGAACTTTTGTTCTTGAAGTTTTATGAAATTTAAATGAGTAAATATATCTAAATTTGTCAAAACAGTGTGTGGCACATAGACCTACTAATATGCTATTGTTGTTGTTGTTGTTTTTATTAGTATTATTATTGTAGTGAGCAGAGAAGCTGTCAGGAGAGTGCTCACAATTCAGATGATAGCAGAGAGAGAAAAAAAATCACTGTCATCAGAAAATTCTACAGAGTATTTTTTCCTTACTACCATATGTCAAGTTTCCTAGAATCAGATCACTTTTGGAATTATTAAACTCTTTCTAGATGGTAACAGGTGACTACTACCACCAGCCACAAAAAAATTTCTTGCTAAAATACATTCCATGTGTTCTTGCAGACTCAGAATCCTAACTTTGGATCCCCATATTCTGACACTGCCATAAGTCACACAGAGCCAGAAAACTCAAATTACATTGTCTTTTATGTAAATGTGCCTCCTGGAGTTGTGCAGAACAGCAGTGTTGGCTCTAGGGTCTATTTCTGGACAAAGGTGGGTGGACCTTCATCCAGTACTGAACATTTCTTAGCTTTCTTAAATTCACAATAGAAACCAAATCTGCCACTGAGTTCCTTGTCTTCATAAATGAGAAAAAGAGAATATCACATCCATTAAGGCACTTTAATTTTTTCTTTTTTTTTTTAAGTTTACTTATTTATTTTTGAAAGAGAGAGAGCAAATGGGGAAGGGGCAGAGAGAGAACAGGAAGGAGAGAGAATCCCACACAAGCCCCATACTCTGGGGGCCTGAGATCATGATCTGAGCTAAAGTCAGAAGCTTAACCGACTGAGCCACCCAGGCACCCCAGGCACTTTAAATTTAATTCTCAACTCCAGTCTCACAAGCAAATAATAACATATTCAGATCCCATTATTCTCCTTCTAGAATCACCTTTCCTGTACCTTCTCATATTCCTGGGTTAATCCCTGGCTTTGATCAGTGGTCATTATAAGAAATGACCATAAGGGATTAAGAATACTTTTGTCTTGATGAGCACTGAGTAATATATGGAACTGTTTAATCATTATAATCACTAAATTGTACATCTGAAACTAATATAACATATATGTTAACTATACTAGACTTACAAAAAGAAAAAGAAATGCCTAAGAAATTGTCAGACCAAACAGAGTTTAAGGAAGCATGATAACTAAATGTAACAAAGTATCTGAGGGGCCCCTGGGTGGCTCAGTCCATTGAGGAGCCTCTGACTTTGGCTCAGGTCATGACCTCCTGGTTCCTGAGTTTGAGGCCTCTTTGTGCTGACAGCTCAGGGCCTGGAAACTGCTTCAAATTCTGTGTCTCCCTCTCTCTGCCCACCCCTCTGAAAAAATGAATAAACATTAAAAAAATAAAATAATAAATGAAACATAGTATATTGGATGGGATCCAAAGAGACAAGGGGCATTGGGTTAAAAAGTAAGGACATCTGGATAAAATTGGAATTTAGTTATGATAATAGTTATGTAATGTATGAGTATTTGTTCATTAATTGTAACATATATACCTTACAAATATAGGATATTAAAAACAGGAGAAACTAAGTTTGGGTTATAGGAAACTCTCTGTTCTCTTTTCAAGTTTTCTATAAATCTAACACTGTTAGATTTAACAACAATATAAACTTTAACAACAAAGTTTCTTAATAAAAAAAGAGAGACAAATTGATACCAAAAAAAGAAATAACCATAGCAAATATCTTATAACAGTTGTTGTAAACACAGAGGTATGTTCACATTTAACATGAAAACATTTTCTGTTCCATTTCTTAGTGTCCTCTACATGAAATTCTAAGTGAACACATTTTTTATAAGTTACTTAAGAGACGTTGCCTTGAGCAATTGACTCTTTCCTTCTTTCCCGGGCTGTCACAAACTTCAGAACCAAATACGAGGCTTGATCACAACACCTATGTTATCACTTCCGGAGGAGTATTTGTGTTCTTTTTTAATTTTTTCCTTGTATTTATTATTTATTGATTCCAAACTGGCTTGAGTCTTTTGTAGATATAGGAAGTGAATAAATCACCTTTATTTTTTGTTCTAGTCTTTTTCATGAACATTTTAACATTATTTCTTCTTTTCTTTCTTCCTTTCTTTCTTTCTTCCTTCCTTTCTTCCTTCCTTTCCTTCCTTCCTTCCTTCCTTCCTTCCTTCCTTCCTTCCCTCCCTCCCTCCCTCCCTCCTCTCTCTCTCTCTCTCTCTTCCTTCCTTCCTTCCTTCCTTCCTTCCTTCCTTCCTTCCTTCCTTCCTTTCTTTCTTTCTTTCTTTTTCTTTCTCCACACAAGTAGGGGAGAGGGGCAGAGGGAGGGAAGGGGAGGTGAGAGAGAGAGAGAATGAATCTCAAGTAGGCTCCGTGATCAGCATGGGGCCCAATGTGGGACTCAATCCCACAACCCTGGGATCATGACCTGAGCCAAAATCAAGAGTTAATCAACCAACAGAGCAACCCAGGCACCCTCATGAATATTTTAATAACTCTTTTGGCAGGAGGTTTGATTTTATATTAGTTTTGATATCTCATAATAACTTTAAGTCTGTTTTTGGTGTCTTCTTTTTCATACTTAAAAATATGTCAGGAGACTGTTGTGGCAAAACCTTGATTATACTGATACTATAGAATAGCATATTATAAACACTTGTCAAAGCAAACATTGCACTGGACAAAGCTAACTGGCAAGGAAGACTTTCTTCAAGGCCCCCATCATAAGAGACACAAAAACTGAGTGTGAGTTCAACTTCACTAGAACAAAGAGTGGCGACATCTTTTTAAGACTTGGATTGGAAGGTGGGGTCCTAGACCATCTGTGTTTGTTAATCACTTTTGCCCCCAATGGAAAAGTAATCTTCATGACCAAAGGTAGTTTTACAATGTATAGCAAGGCTTCCAACAAAGTGAACCTCCTTCTGTCTCAAAGATACTGGGAAGTAGGGACATTGACTTCCTGAGTGTTTACATTTCAAAGAGATAGCCTCTTGTCCCTGAGAAAGACATTCCAGGATTGGAAGACTGGCAAAAAGCTTTTTAAAAACTTTACATCTTAAAGGGGCAAAGAAAGAATTTATAAGCTTTATAAAGTAAATGTTGTAAATAAAGGGAGGCCAGGGCCTATCCTCTGGAAAATATCTGAAGTTTAGTCAAGCTGAGGGAAACATTAAGGGCCTCCTAACTGAGTAAGATTGGGGAACAGTCAAGAGACTTCTAACACCATCTGTTTTCTCCTCGACGAAAACAGGTCTAAATCCTCATTCCTTTGGATCCGAAGCTGCCAAATACTTGGCCTTTTGGATCACCTGTTTCTATCACATTTCAAAATTGTTCAATGATGGTATCATAATAAAACAATGTTTAATAGGAATTCTGTAAAGATTCAGCCCACATTTTGACAGAAGAGGAAGCGCTCAGTAACTATACTAAAAAATATTTTAGTATTTTACAATCCAACATGACTAGTTCCTCATATAATAACAAGCTGTCAAAAATAAATTTCTCATTCATGTTGAAAGCAAATGAAAGGAAGACACCAAGAAACAGGAGCTGTAGGAATGAAACATTTATTATTTCACTGAATGATCACTTCAGGAAGAAATAGAGGCTGATAGTGATTCCTCTGATATTTGGGTGGTTTTGCCTTTTGGGGAAACCAGTATGAAAATAGCAAGCCTTTGGGAACTAAAATGATACCAAACTTGATGTCTGTTTTCACTGTTTGTTGTCAACTGCTATAGGCAAAAATGACAGGGAGAGTGATTTAAACAAAGACCAGATGTGAATATTTTGGAAGGAAAAAGTAACTTTTTCATAATTCATCAGGCTTATTTTTTACTTTGAATAAATCTCAGAATACATGACTAAAAGAAAACAATAGTTTCAGAATAACTGTTGGACATATTTTACAGGGGAACTAATAGTATTTAATGTAGACAATAGATTTTGGAGACTGAATTAAAAAGTGATATGATTCTTAAAGCCAGTTTTCCTCTTAAATACATAGTTCAATGTAGCAAAGCCATATTTAGCTTAGGTCAGAACTTTTTTTTTTCTCAATTGTTTCATATATCCATTAGAGACATCACATGAGAAACTGGTAAAATGGATTTACCCCAGATGCAACTTAGTCAAAACTCAGAAATCAGATTTTACATGATGGACAGTGGGCTATACTCCCATCTACAAAGGGATAATATGAAGTGGAAAGAACATTTTGTGTCATTTTTCCCCGAGTAGGAAATGTCCTTTTTAGATTTTTCTAGCTCATTTCCCACCCCCCCCCAATCTGAGTTAGGATTACACTCAGATAAATGGACAACAAAGAAATTAAATAATAGATTACTTAGTAATATCTAATCCTCTGCTCAAACTTCTGGCTGCTTCACACTGGGTAAGTGAAAGGACACTTCAGATCATCACCAAGCTTTGGGAAAAGGCAAAATTTCCCTTGATTATACATTGTTTAGGCCTTAGCAAGCACCAAAGAAGGTCTTTGAGGTGACATTTGTTCTCTGATAACTCCTCCAAGTGGGCTCTCATTTCATATTAATTGAATAGGTTTCTCTGTTATTTTTCCTGGTTTCTGCCTGTGCCTTACATGGTGAGAATGTTTGGACTCGCATCCCCTTCTCATCTCTACCCACCACCACCCTTTTTTCTCTTTCCTTTTTCTTTCCACTTCATGGGTTTTTTGTGGCCTGTGGTGGGTCAGCAGCTAGAAGCACTTGCCTCAGGTTTACTCAGAAATTGCTTCTAAATCTAGGGCACCCACCTGGTTCAGCTGGTAAAGCCTGCAACTCTTGATCTTGGGGATGTGAGTTTGAGCCCCACACTGAGGGTGGAGGTTACTTAAAAATAAAAACTAAAAAAAAAAAAAAAAAAATCTCAAAAAAAAAGGAAGAATTGCTTCTAAATCTAGAATTGTGAGTTCTTCCCAAAGTTAACAAGATCAAAATTCAACAGGTCATTCCCATTATATAATAGCTACTAAACAATAGTTTAGCGTGAGGCTTTGTTCAGACAGTTTATATCCCTGGGACCACCCCTTCTTCCCACCCATTATTTCGTAGCTGGCCTTTGTTAAGTCACAACTCAAGGCCACTTTGCTATTCCTGGTTAACACAAATCTCTCACATTCCACTCTTCTACGTTTCCTTAATGGCAAATTCTGTAATAAACTTCTTAATTGTAGATTCAGCACCACTTCCATGAAAAACTGATAATTTCATTGAAAAAATAATATGGGGAGGAGTACAGTCTATAAAAATGAGCAAATGGCCATTAATAATTGGAGAAACACTTGTTTTTTTTTCTTTGATTTTTCTTTTTTTAGTGCTTATTTATTTATTTTAATTTTTTTTAATGTTTTGTTTATTTCCGAGGGAGAGAAACAGTGTGAACAGGGGAGGGCCAGAGAGAGAGGGAGATACAGAATCTGAAGCAGGCTCCAGGCTCTGAGCTGTAAGCACAGAGCCTGACGGTGGGCTCAAAGTTGTGAACCACAAAATTATGACGTGGAGCTGAAGTCAGATGCTTAACAAAGTGGGCCACCCAGGCACCCCATCTTTCCCTAAATTTTCATGTAGTATAACTGCAATAATACCAGGGAAGGGAAGCAAAAACTTAGATATGTGCATCACAAATTCTCTGTTTTAAGTCTACTTCCTAGGATGCAATTTTTTCTTCAGGATGTTTACTTGGTTTAAGGAAGCTGAAATAACACGACATTGCATGTGACACCTATAATCAGTTAGCATGTGTGTTGTACTTTTTGGGGGCTTTGTTTTTGTCTTTTTAGTAAAGGAGAGGTAGGTATAAAGCTCTGATCAAAAATGGAGAAAATTTTTGAGATTTCTGTGATTCTCAGCATCAAATACCAATTTTACTCTGTTTTCAGGGGACTTCAGAGGGTAACCAACTGAGCATAACTGACCTACCTAGCTATAACCAAAGTGTGATACAACTTCTATCCAGGATGAGCATATTTGCTCTGTTACATTGCTACATGAAAGGAAGCCCCATGGCAGTCCTAGTCTCTGCCTGGTAGTTTTAAATGGCCTTAGGTCAGACACAAAGGCGAAGTGATTTGACCTGGCAGTGTGAAGACATCAAATGACGGAGTACCATGCTGAACAGAGATAGAGAAAGAAGTAAGGATGTCTTTCCTCTAAAGCTCCAAAACTTGGGCTCAAACTTTGTGTCCTGTAAATGTGTGGATCTGGCTCACTGAAGCTCAAATTCAGTCAGCTATAGGACAGAGCTTGACATTGATTGTGTAAAACATCACAGGGTCACACAGTAGTCCTTGATTTAGTGGAGAAAAGATGCAGAAGGAGCAATGAATAGACTGTCTAAGCATTTTGCAAGTGGAAATGTTCACATTCCAAGGGCAAAATGTAGGGTCTCATGTAATTATGGCTTTCGGTTACTTACATTTTCCTTTCTATCAATCCCAACATGAATCTCAAGCATCTTCTGTGTGCCAGCTGGAGTATAAAAGGCCCATTTCTCTGAAGAGATTATTTTGTGGTTGAAAAGGATTTTGTTTAAAAAAATTAGTGGGAAAAACTAAAAGTTACACATCAAGTACTAGGTTATGGTGTAGGACTCAGAGAAGGAAAGAGGCTGTAGTCTTTGGGAATTTTGTGTGTGTGTTTGTGTTTGTGTGTGTGTGTGTGCGCGCGCGTGCATGGGTGTGCGTTCTGGATACTGAAGTATCAGAAGGCTTAAGGGCCCATGAAATTGTGAAACTATGTCAGTTGTGTCCCCTGCAATTGTGTCAATAATTTTGGGTATATATACACATTTTATAGGCACATTTTTCTGAGAAAGAAGACTCATAATTTTCTCATTCAGATTCTCAAAATGATCTATGTAAAAAATGTTGAGAACCAGCTATGGTTTTATAGTCATCATTTTTATGAAAAAAAATTAAATAAATTACTGGAAAGGAAAAATATATTAATTTGACAATAGGGAGGTATATTTTCCCATTTTATATCAAGTGATATACAATATTTCAGTAATCAATTATATAATTATAAATAGGAAAATTAAGCACAGTCTATAATAATGAAACTGTGAGGCTTAAATGAGGTATTGGATAAATATAAACTCCATTTCCAACCACCCATATTTTTCTCTAATATTTATTGAATTATCCTCTAATATTTCTATGTATGTTTCGGTCATTTTGGTCAATGCCTCTTTGTAGAAAGCCAAACCATGCTTGCTTGAATTTGGCTAACAGATTGACTGATTGAAAAATGGAATAGCTAATTGGATTTTTTGGTTTGATTAATTGTCTTATGTTTCAATCCTTCCTAAAGTCAGCTTAGGTTCTATAGCTAGGCTCACTGGCCATTTAACCTGTTTGTAAGGAGGCAGAGAAGATACATTAATATTTAGGGTCGATGCACATGGGAGGCAGAAATATTTAGTTTCACTGCCCAGAGCTCTCCTATGGATCCTCTTTTCTCCAGTCCAACATTATTTAACAGGTGAATCAGTTTAAAATGAAAATCAAAGGCATGTTGAAAAGGAGAAATGCCATCTTTGATAGCTTGTGGAGTACATATGAGGAAGTTGTAGAGTCATTCTGTCCAGACTGTTTTAGATTATGGTGCACTGTTATTCAAAAGCCTTGGAAAGTGTAATTCTTCTCTATCTTCTACCACACTGGTCAACTCCCTAAGAGAGTGCCCAGTTGACTATTATGGATTCCTCAAACTATTGGTCTGGGAGAAATTATGGCAGTAAGAAAATTTAAGTTGTGTTTATAACACAGCTGGTTTTAGTTTTCTTCAAATGTGGAAGATTTGAGCGAACCATGAATGTGGGAAGGAAGCATTTTCCCAAATAGAGTGACATTCAGAAGTCAATTAAGGGTTGCCTGAAAATATGGCATAAAATCTGCTAAAATAAGACAAAAAGATGTGCTAACCTTAAAAGATGTAGTTCACATCACACATTCATAATTATGCCATTATTTTGGTATTCCAGATTTCCAGGGAATTATGGGTCAGTTTAGATAGGGCACTTGCAAATTTTGTTTCCTTGATGTTTTAAGTGGCCTTGCTGATGCACAGGCAAGACTAAAGGTAATAGATTGTGGAAAATTGGAGTCTAAGGGAAAAAATTTATTTATTTGTCTTGGCAAAGTCTATTTCAACAACATGTAGCTACTTTCTCTCCTGAAAAACACAATCATAACATCTGGGGTGACTCTACCGTTTTGCATAGGTGAAACAATTAGTATATCAATGTAAAGTTATGGAGCTTGAAGATTACTATGAACATGAAAAATATTGGAGAGAGAAAAAATAATGAAAAACAGAAACTATATAGCAATGTAGAGATTTTTGTTATTATATTGAAGAAGGTGGTTTCTTCAAAGTGGAAAGGGTTTAAATTATGTATAGACACATAGATGAATATAGAGATAATATGTGTCTATTAGACATGTTTATGTGGCAATATATCCCATTATGTACAGAAACAAATCAGACTGTTCTGCAAATCCAATCTAGAGGCTGGGCTGTTGCCTCTTTGAGGAATGCTATTCATCTTTTTATGTAATAAGTAGTCTAAACTATTCTGTCATTAGGTTGATGAGAAGCAAAGAAAACCAAAACAAAACAGAACAAAAACAATGCCCGTTCTCCTTTGGAAACTCTATCGAGTTGCCTGCTATCATGAGAAGTAGCAAGATGGTTTTATGTAATTATGTATCTCATGTCACTAATAAGAACCATTTAGCAATGGGGGACCATGGAAATTAGTTTGGCAGTAAGATAGAAAATGTGTTTGAATTATCAGCACTTAATAGAGGATAATGGATAAATGTCAAATCAACTCTTGGGGGATATTAAATAAAAAGTAGCAACCCAAAAGCTAACAGTAATAGACAATTGGATGAAATTGCTGTGTGGGAGTTTTCAAAAATGGTAGACACATCCATGCTGCTTGTCATTAGAAATCAGATTTGTCACTCTTTTTTAAAATATTTCTAACATTTTATTTATTTCTGAGAGAGAGAGAGACTGTGTAAGCAGGGGAGGGTCAGAGAGAGAGAGAGATACAGAATCTGAAGCAGGTTCCAGGCTCTGAGCTAGCTGTCAGCACATAGCCTGATGCGGGGGTCAAACCTACGAAATGTGAGATCATGACCTGAGCCGAAGTCGGATGCTTAACTGACTGAGCCAACCGGGCGCCCCCAGATTTGTCAACTCCTAATTTTAGAGATAGACTTCATGCTTATTCACAAGTTTTTGAGCACATAAGTATAATTTCCCTGAAATTTTGGCTAATAGAATACAATTGCCGTGCTTCTGGTTATAAAGAATAAGAACTATAAACATGTACAGTCACTATGAAAACTGCTATAGTATAAAAGAACACAGTGGGCTGTGAAGGTGGGGACATGATGGCAGTGAAAGGCTTTCTGTTTCATTTTTGTGTTTCATTCAGAGCATTGTCTTGTGATTATTGTTGACAAATAGCTATATTCCAGAAGGTGAAAAAAAGTCATTTTACGGATTTATTAAATGTAGATATTTTTAAGTGTTTTTAATAATAATTTATCTCTTATTTTTAACAATTATATATGCAATTATAATTTATTTTGTAAATTGTATTTTGTAGTATTTTAAATAAACTATATATTTTTAATTAAAGAATTAAAAATTCTGAATTAAAAACCCTGAATATGGGTAATTTGAGTCTATGAGGCTATGTTTTGGGGAGAGATCAAGCAAATGTAAGAATAGAATTAGGAGAAAAAGAATTGAAAAAGAGAAGCCTGAGCATATTGAATGCTGTGGCTAGTGCATCGATCATTCAGGAGTGTGTCCTTGAGTTCATGCTCTGCAGTTTACTAATTGTCACTTCCCCTCACTGAACCTTGGTTTACTCTTATACAATAAATGTTATTACTTAGCTCATGGAATTTTTAATATTAAAAGACATTTAACATATATAATGTATCTGTCTTGAAGCACATAAAGATATGCATTAAATGGCAGACCTACCTGTATTGCCTTCATCAGTGTGGAATGACTTGCTTCTCCTAAGTGGATTTTATGGCTCCATGATTTAGCTGGGTCATATAATTTTTCCAATCCATTGGAAAATGCCAGATGAAAGAATCCAGTGGCAGAGCAGTGCAGATGAAGTTGACTGCAGCGTATTTTTCCCCCCAGTGCAGAAAACCTATGTCATCTGAAGTTATTTTTAAGAAATTACAGAAATAGAATCAGTAGATGTAGGCTGTTTCTAAAATCATTGTAAAACATTGCTTTAGTTTTGCAAATTATTTTTTTCTCACTTTGTATTATTATTTTAACTGTATTTTTAAACTCTAGGTAAAAGCGATAACAGTGCTTTTGATGACTTGGATGATGTCTATAAAGTTAATATCCTTGTTTGGACCCTCTTTTTGCCTATTACACCAAGAGCTAAGTGCTTTTACTGTTTAGTAGGTTCAGACTTCTTATTTTTAAAGCTAAATTTTCTATTTTGTTGAAGACACCTCATTTGTTTCCTATTGTAGAGAGAGTCAAATAAGGTGACCTCTCATTTCAGTACAGCTAGAGATCTACTTTAAAATTAATAAAAAGACAAAATTTCCCTGTTCAAATTGACCAGAACTTAACCTCACTCCATAGTTTACTTTAGCATACTATAGCTTAGCTATCTTAAATAACAAGACTAAATAAATATAATTACGGATGGAAAATTAAATACAATTGTGGTATGGAATTAAAAGTTTTTAATCCCCAATATATGAATTTTTAGTTGTGAGATATTATTGGTTTGTGCTGTTTTCCTTTTATCTTTTAAAAGTTTAACTGTAGTAAAAATACATCCCATATTACCAGAGGGGAGGTGGGTGGGGGATGGGTGAAATAGGTGATGGGGATTAAGGAGGACACTTGTGATGAGCACAGGGTGATGTATGGAAGTGCTGAATCACTATATTGTACACCTGAAACTAATATAATACTGTATGCTAACTAACTGGAATTAACATAAAAACTTAAAAAGTAAAACAAAAAACCCACAAACTATAAATTTATCATCTTAACCATTTTCAAGTGTACAGTTGAGTAGTGTTAAGTGTACTCACAAAGGTTAATGTTCCTATGGATTTGACTACCTAAGATACCTCATGTAAGTGGAATCACACAGTACTTTTGATCGGTATGCCCGAATTTTTAGAGTTGAAAGAAAAACTTTAAAATACTTTGTCTAACATATCACATATATTTAAGTTTGACAGCTATGTCAGTGTCCAGTACTGGGCAGATGGCTATTTTCATCCCAATTTGAAGAAATTATTTTGAAAATGATTAAATTTATTTTAAATCATATTTTTAGATGTCTTATTATATACTGCTAAGAAAGTATAAGGTGTAATAATAAAGTTTTGTGTAAATGGGTCATTTGATATATAAAGTGCTTATTTATCAAAAATTATTTTTACATAATTTATTCTACTAAAAATGACTCTACACTGAACTTTATTGATACTCATGAAATAGGATTTTCCTTTCCTTTTTAAATTTTTATTTATTTATTTTTGTCTTGTTTTGTTTTAGAGAGAGAGAGAGCACCAGTGGGGGAGAAGGGCAGAGAGAGACAGAGAGAGAATCCCAAACAGGCTCCACGCTCAGTGAGGAGCATGTTGCAGGGCTGATCCCATGACCCTGGGGTCATGACCTGGGCTGAAATTAGTAGTTGGTTATTCAACCAGCTGAGCCACCCAGGTGCTCCAGTATTTTCCTTTTAATATTAAAAATATCTCTTCATAATAATAAAATAATAAATGTATAATTTCTCTGTTGCATCCAGCTAAGAGTACAAGGACTTGCTCTACAAAAAATAAAACCCCAAAACCAAACCAAAGCCAAAAAAAATTGCGTCTTTCTAGTTATAAAGCAAACTCAGTAAAATCATTTGTGGGTAATATCATCTAGATAGACATTTATGAAGACATCATTTAGTGAATTTCCACCAGGGCCAGGACTGTTTCTCATCTGTGCAGACCAAAGCACATCTCTAGTTGGACTTCAGTTGTAGTGTTTAAGTTTATTTTAAAAATATTTTTGAATGTTTATTTATTTTGAGAAAAAGATAAAAAGACAGAGAATCTCAAGCAGGCTCCACACTGTCAGGACAGAGTCCAAGGTAGAGGCTTGATCTCAGGAGATCATGACCTAAGCTGAAATCAAGAGTTGGATGCTGTACTTTTTTTAAATAAGGATATTTATTAAAGGGGATCAACTAATAGATGACCTAGCAATTTCTGAGCAGGGAAGAAAACAAGCTGGTTTTTTGTTTTTTGTTTTTTGTTTTTTACTAACAGAATTGCAGAATTGAAGCATTCATCACTTTCTAGTAGACCTGTATCTCTCTTCCCTGCCCCCCCCTTTTTTTTTTGCATGAAGTGGTCTGTGATGTTACAGATTTTGCAATATTGTAAAACCAAGGCACAGCTAATTCACACTCAGTTGCAGATAATACCACAGCTGATCAACATTTTAAAATAACTTTGGAAATTTATAGAGTTGGATTATATACATAAATTTTTTTGTTAGCTCTCACGATATCATTGTACCTTGCTAAAAATGACAAGAAAATCCAGACAGGGTTGTAGTTCATTTGAAACTATAAAGGATATTGGATTGGGCAGTTACTCATGTAGCCTGAAGGAAGTCTACTGGTGATGACAAATTGGTCAGAGGCCCTTCCTCACGGAATAAATGGAGCAGAAATACCACCCAGAGAAACCCCCATTGACAGTGATGGAAATGCGTACAAGTTTCCAAGGATAAAACAACTGAAGCAAATGGAATCAGAGAGATCAAGAAGAGAGTGTGCCAGTGGCTGGAAAACTGCTACAAGAACTAGCTGAATATTAACAAAAGCCTCTATCCAATGTCCTTTTTAGGTGGTATACCCATAGGTATGAGGAAAAGTGATGGTTGATGATACAGTCACTCATTTGGTGGTAGGAAGGAAAAGAACAATGTGAAGGTGAAAATCCTTCTAGCAGGACTTGGTACAGCGAAGCTAATCATGAGCTATAGGATATGGCTTGCATGCTTGGGACCGGAATTCATTATAGAGGAAGAGGACTGATGTTAGACAAATCCCACTGGAGATTGGTGGGAGTGGGGGAAAGGAAGAGACAGTAAGATCTAGTGGGTTGCAGAATGGAGGCAATAATTTTGATTTATCAAATGGGGAGTTAATGGAAATGATGGTGGATTGAGAGGGAGGATCTAGTGAGGAGAGTGAGTGTTAAGAAGACAAACCAGATGGGCAAATTTTGGAGAAAGTTTGGAATGTAAGCCTTTCCTGAGCATATTTTGATAAATGATAGGCCACCATCTGTCTGAAAAGGAGAAGGGAATACATGAGATTGTGACCATGGTGATGAATAATATCAGTAGAGAAGATGAATTTGAACATACCGTTTTGCTTATAGATTGACATATTACAGGAATTAAAAAGGAGTAAGGACTGAAAGAAACTGGAGCTCCAGAATTTAATCCAATGTTTATTGCACTAAAGACAGACTCCTCTTCTTACTAATATTTATTGACTTTTTGTAGAACAGGAACTCTGCATTTTCACAGTTAAATTTCACAGCAATCCTTTGCAAGAGGTACTAATATTCTCCCATATTTCTGTTGAGTAAACCAAGGCTCAGGAAGGTTGAGTAAGTTGATGGCAGTTATGCCTTCAGTAAGTGTCAGTTGGGATCCAGTCCAGGTATCTCTGTCTACAAATTCCCACTTTTAAATGTACTCTGCAGGGTTTAAGCAAACATTTTTTTCTGACTTAGTTCTGTTTAGGTGTGTCCTTATGTGTGTAAGTATGAAAAAGGGGTTCTCTGATTTATCACTGTGAATTTTCTTCTCAGCTTAATTAAAAGCTCCTTGTATATAGGGATCCTGCCCTCATTTGTATTAAGTGGAACACTTTTATTGCTAAACTGCAAACTCTTTCTAAATTTTTCCTCTTTACGAAAGGTCTTTCTAGGCATTTATTTTCACTAAATATTAATCAAGGTGGCATTTTATATTCCAAGTAATAATGAAACATTCCCTCCACCATGGATTTCAGAGAAAGCTGGAGATAGCCTGCACCTGCATACTGACTGTCTCTTTCTGTGCCTTTCATGTTGTCATTGGGTTTAGAGGGCATTTTATGACCTTCAGTGGCATTACTTATATTAGATTCTGAGTATGGGCAGAATCACAGAGATATCTTTTTTCCCAACACCTGTATGTCATTATATAAATTAAATGCTACCAAGAAAATAGAGTCCATTTTGCTTTACTTGGAAAGAACCTATTTAGAATTTGTCAAATGCTCCATACATAAATAACCTGGAAAAGTTAGTCACAAAGGACTTTCAGATACTTAAAAGAATTACTCACCCCTCACACTACCCTAACTATTTCGTATCTGTATTGAAATGTGCTTAGGAATCTGCTGTGTACCAGATCTGCATCAAAGTCAAAATCCCATTTTGCAAGGGATATAAATCTCTGATTTTGAAATAGCTTCTGGAAATGTTTGGAGTTTTAATTTCATACTTGCCTAATTTTAATGTGGGTCAAGAAAATGGAATGGCAAATGCAACTGGTAGTTGGAATAATGAGATAGTACCTACAAAAGAACAAAAAAAATACAAGAAAAAGATACTACTAATAATGTATTTTGAGCCCATCTGTATAGAAGATAAATAATTTATTGTTGTAATCAATAAAATGATATGATTTTGAGGTTGAATGCTATGTTATTAATTGAAACTCATGATTATTCCTCATTACACATCTTCAACTCTTCTTTTCTTTACCTGCTGATTATTTATTTTATCAGAGTTTTCTTCTCTGACTTTAGCCATCTACTCTTGTCTTTCCTCTTCAAGGTTCTTTGTATTTTTGTCTCAGGAGTGGAATTGCTGGTAAGACTTGTGCTGCATCCTTTTGGTTTCTTTAAATTACAGTCTCCTTTCCCTGTCTCACTGAAATCTCCTAAGGACTTTGAACCTAATTTATAGTGATGCTTGCCCTGCCTCCAATTATTAAGGAGTGATAGTTGATGATAATAAGTGTACTCTACAACCGAGTGAGGCTGTTGAAGTCAATGCCCTCTTTTTTGCTGTTTATCCTCAGTTTAATAAAGTTGATTGACTTATAAAATTTACTTGGTAGGAAAGTGTTTTCCAAGTAGATTAACTGCTCAATTATTTCACTATGATTTGCCTATACAATTCTTGCTGAGGATTTCAT
Source organism: Proteles cristata cristata (assembly GCA_017311185.1). Taxonomy (NCBI): domain Eukaryota; kingdom Metazoa; phylum Chordata; class Mammalia; order Carnivora; family Hyaenidae; genus Proteles; species Proteles cristata. Next base: position 891,929 of record JAESUZ010004587.1, read on the forward strand.
GCTAATCTTTTTAGTGACAGATGGTTGATCGGAAATTATACAAATTTATGTCTATAAGAGAGTACCATCACCCTTCAGAATACTGTCACTATCATATTTAGGTTCATTAGGATAATAGCTGCCAGACAGTCCTTATAAGAGGAAAGCACAGGAAAGGTTTACTGATTCCATGACAACTTAGAGTTGTATGTTATGGCTCTGTCTTCTAGCAGAAGAGAGATACTCTTGCTTGTGGGAGTTCTCCTTCTACAGTGAGATTTGGAACATTCTCAATTCCACCTCTGAGGCACAATGGTGGGTCATGGAGATCAGGTCTGGTGGTAATTTGTGCTGAGCAGGGTTATTCTCACCACTCCTACATTAGCATTCTGTGCACACCAGGCTCTTAAATATGAGGGCTGGATGTTGAAGAGTGATTTTTTACTCTCATGTTAGTGCCTCAAACACCTGATCCGATTTCTAAATCTTTAACCCTAACAATACCTGTATCTCAAAATGAGGAATTTCTCCTAGTCAGTCAGTTGACTAAATTTGCAAATAATTTCAGGTCCTCCAGAGAATATTTGAACTGGCTTCTCAGGGCTCTTTCAGCACTGACATAAAGCAATAAAGTTAGGTGCACATTTCTCTTTTGTTGGGAGACCATCTATCTCTTCAAAGCTACTGGCAAATATAATTTGCCAAGGTGGTTTCCTCTTTCCCACCATTTCTACCTAATGTCTAACATGGGATTTATTATAAATAATTGGATCCCCCTTTCCTTTTGTGGTGATAGAATTTCTTTTTTGTTTGTGGCCTTTTGTCACTTTCTAGTACCTCTTATAGCTTCCTCTCTTTCCTTGAGTTACTGGACCTCTCCACGTTTTCTTGTTGCACTTACGATAGATTTTCTCTATAAAGCATTTGGTGATAGATATAGTGGGGAACCATATAAAACCAACATTTATTGCTGGGTGTAACTTTATTTTATTAACTAATCAATGTACTTAACCAATATAAAGTCTCTATTGTTTCTATTTTCGGCTCAACCAATAGCCATCCATTTTCAGAAAAGATTAATTCCAGAAGACCTAAGAGCAGCAGACTCAGCCTGGTTGACACTTTACTTATGGCTGAAAAGATATAGTTATTCCTAATAATGCAACAATTGAAAATTAGTTCTCAAATAGTTTATATATGTGTGTGTGTGTGTGTGTGTGTGTGTGTGTATGTATATAAATGGTTCAATATCAGAATTGTATTCATTAATTGTTTGTCACTGTCCCACTACCTCTCACTCTCCTAGACAGAAACATATACATGTCCCTGGGGCTCAGTCCGTTAAGCGTCTGACTTTAGCTCAGGTCATGATCCCATGGTTCATGGGTTCCAGCCCTGTGTCAGGCACTGTGCTGACAACTAGCTCAGAACCTGAAGGCTGCTTTGGATTCTGTGTCTCCCTCTCTCTCTGACCCTCCCCTGCTCACGCTGTTTCTCTCTCTCTCAGAAATAAATAAAAAACATTAAAAAAAAAAAAAACCATGTATATGTCCAGTGGCAGTTATGACTTTTGTTAGTCCAAATACCTGGTACTTTTGTGACTTTTAAGATGTTGGTACAGGGTTTGTACCATAAAGAGTATAATGGATTTAGTTTCATAAATTAAGTATGACAGCTACATCTACTACTTATTAGCAGTACAACTTCGGGCAAGTCATTAAATGATTCTGAGCTTCAATTTCCTCATCTAAAATAGGGTCTTGCGTATTTCATCTGTGGTGTAGGACTGTCCTTTTCTTAGATAAGACTTTTCTTGCTAGCATCTCTGAGTTACATGACTTATTCTGAGAGATTTGACCACTGAGGTGATGCAAATTTCAGTGCTCCCAAATTGCCATTGCTTAGACACAATGAAGGCATGCCATCCCTTAATGAGTTCAAAAGTAGGTTGATTTGTCTTGAACCTGCAGCCTGAGGGTTTTACTCTTATTAATTCTAGTCATGGACTTCATGAGATTTTCAAAAGTCAAAGTATTATAAAGTCCTCAGTATCACTTTGAAGTTTGCAAGTCACATTTTTAAAGTACCTTTCCTTGTTTCTAGCATCATTTCTTCCACTTTGGGACCCCCAGCCATTTCCAACAGCCTATGTTTCAGGTTGATACTATGCTTTGTTTCTCATCACAAATAACTCTTATTCAACCAACATTGTTAGCAATTCATATACATGGCTTTTTGCAAAGTGTTGGGGGGAAATGAATGAAAGACAGTCCATGATGGGGTACCTGAGTGGCTCCAACTATGGTTCGGGTCATGATCTCGCAGTTTGTGACTTCAAGCCCCACATTGAGCTCTGTAATGACAGCTTGGAGCCTGGAGCCTGCTTTGGATTCTATCTCTCCTTCTTTCTGCCCCTCCCTAACTCATGCTCTGTCTCTCTGTCTCTTAAAAATGAATTAAATATTAGAAAAATTAAAAAAAAGACAGTCCCTAACATGAAGAGCCTCACAGTATAGTGGGTAAAATGACAGGAAAATCAGCAAAATTAAATGTAGCAACTTCTAAGAAGAGAGATAGAATTCTATTAGTGCAAAAAAGCAAATAATATAGGTTTGCCACATAGATTTCAACTAACCTAGGTCTACTTCAGGACAGAATATGGAGTGGGGTAGCTGATATCAGATGTGAGTCTTAAAAAACAAACATATGAAATTATTCAACCATAAGAATGAAATCTTGCCATTTGCAACAATATGGATGGAGCTAGAGAGTATAATGCTAAGTGAAGTAAGCCTGTAGGAGAAAGACAAATGCCATATGATTTTACATATAAGTGAAATTTAAGAAAGAAAACAAATGAAGAGAAAAAAAAAATTGACCAAAAAATGAACTCTTAACTCTATGAGTGAAATAGGTGAAAGGGATTACGAGTACACTTATCTTGCTGAGAACTAAATAATATATGAAACTGTTGAATCACTATATAAAATGAACATGTGTTACACAGGACAAGGAGAGAGGAAGCATTCCATATTTCAGAAAAAACATCCACAAAGCCATAGAAGCAAGAGAGCGTAGTCTGTTTGGAAGCAACATATGGAATAAGCTAGAATGGGGGATTTGTGAGAGAGGTGACTAGAGGTGTCCATTAGTCAAGGTTCTCCAGAGAAACAGAAACAATACGATGGATGGATGCATGGATGCATGGATAGATATAAGAGGTGGCTTATTCTGGGTATTGGCTCAAGTTTATGGAGATCTAAAAGCCCCATAATTTACTGTCTGCAAGTTGGAGAATGAGGAAAGTCAGTGGTATAATTCAGTCTGAGTAAAAGGCCTGAGAACAAGAACCAGAAATGCCATGTCCGAGGGTAGGGAAGATGGATGTCTCAGCATACGCAAAGAGAGAAAATTCACCTTTCTACCACCTTGTTGTTGATTTCAGGTCCTCAGCAGTTTAGACGATGCCCACCTCATCAGTGAGGGCTGTCCTTACCATATACTGAGATAGAGGACAATCTCTCTAGAGATAGCCTCACAGATATACTCAGAAATAATGTTTTTACTGGCTAACTAGACATTAGCTTGACAGAGTTTAACAATCACAACAACATGGTGATCATAGACGTGAACCTGGACCAGATCTAGAGGACGTGGTCAGCCATACTACAGGGTTTAATGTTTATCCTAAAAGTGATTTAAAAATATTTAATGATTTTATGTAGGAGAACAATACAATCAGATTTATGTTTTATGAAGAGCACTCTAGAACAGTGTGAAAAATGATAGTTTACAGGTGGAGGAAGTTTACCGAAGTCAGCAAGACAGGTTAGATGTAATATTAGACCTGATAACAAATTATGAGGAACTAAGGAGCAAAAGCCATGCCTATAATTGGTTTTCAAAACATATTTGTAAAATAAACAATTTAATTACCTCCCTTAGAGGTGCACTGATCCAATGAGTGGAAGATGCCTAGTTTAGTGTTAATCCAGTTTTTAATATAAAAATATGCCATGAGGGAGAAAGAAAGTGAGTATTGCAACACTCAGTGCTTTCATAAGCAGCCACACTAATCAGTCCTCATCTGGGGTTCCCTTGAATGGGTAGTATAGAGGAAGGTTGGTATTTGCGTGTATGTGTGTGCTTATATGTGTATTTGCATCAGTGTGTGTGTGTGTGTGTGTGTGTGTGTGTGTGTATGCACATGCATGTACACACATCCAAGCTGACTGGGAATGCAGAAAGGAATAGGAAATTCAGTCAGTGAGACAGAATGTGAGCCCAGGCAAACTTTATGTTAATTCTAAAAGTTCATAAAGGAAGAAGGATTACATCAATAGAGGGTGACTCATAGTTAAATGAGGTTTTCATCCATAAAGCATTTATTGGTAACAAATACCGTGCTCACAAATGAAGCCAAGTAATGCAGTAACAACATAATTACAATGATTTTAGCTGTGACAAAGGTATGCATAAATTTCAACCTACGCATATAAGCATCTAGAAGACATGATTGTTTCCAGAGAACTGTAGATGGAGTTGCATGGGTAGCCCTTACACCAGGAGGCCTTTTATTTCGAAGGCATTTGTAAGAAAATACCTCATTCACATCTTTACTAACTGCTGTAATTTATAATTTTTTTTTTGTAGAGAAATAACTCATTTTCGTTTGTCTTTCCCCAGAAGATTTTGGAATTTCTTTGGGCTTAGAGTGCAGCTGCTGATAAATTATGTTGTGAGGAGTTGAAAATTTTAAAAAGAGAGGGTATACTTACTATACAATTGGGAGAGACAAATGCGATTTATAAATGGAGACAAGAGGCAGAGTGGAAATTAAAATTCTTCCAAGTGGTATTATATGATTTAAATAGAGTGCAATTTCCATGAACCAGAGGAAAAAATCAATAGAACAAGAGTTTGAAATGTAAGGAAATGCTTAGCCAGCATGTGCTCCCTCAGTTACCCTGACCCTCTTCATTCTGAGGTTGAGAAAGTGATGTGGAGTCATGAAAGAAAACTGGTTTCTCCCAGGAAATGGTGTGAAGATAAAGAACTGCCTAACAGTTCAGACTAATAGATTGCGGTATGTAAGAATTCAATATCCCGGAGCATCATAAATGAAGGGAAATCTTCATATCAGCCTGTGGGACTTCTCAAATTTTAAATTTTGGAACATGTGGAATTCAATATGCATGGATTCAATAAAAGCACATGTCACTGCGTTTTGGATACAATGAAGCAAAAGGGGAGTGATGTTTCCATGTGAAATCTTCCAATTTATATTTCATCAAAAGTATATTACATTTGGCTGTGGTGCTACATGCATTTATCTCTAAACATTGTATTGGAAGAAATGTTTTCTGTTCCCTTCTCAAGTATAAGGTTCTCTGTAAAGGTTTTAAAGAGCTACAAATTAGACTTGCAACAGTTTCATTGCTAAGGCAAGCATTTCCTCCTTTCTAATCGCTCTAACATATGTGACTAGAAAATAGTATCTCGAAACTTGTCATTATTGCATAAATAATCTTGCTGCTACAAGAGGGACCTTGAATTCTTCAGAAGTTACACAGGACTATTTTAAGAACACTTCGAGAGTTTGTTTCCTGGAGCGCCTGACAGTTTTCTTCAGAACTGCTGCTTTGTAGAGAAAAGTAGTAATTGTTAAGCCTTTCTGCTTGAAGCATACAATTTCTCGGATGTGCCCTGCATAGGTGTATTTTAGGAAAGGTTTCAATTTGGTTGCCTAATTTCAGCCCTTGCTAGGCCCACAGTGATGATAACATTGAAAAATAACTTGGTACGCTGCTTGGTCTCCTGCTGTTCAAATTTTATCACAAACTGCTAGTTTGCTGGAGATTAGCTGCTAAAATGCTCTCCTGATTAATGTGCTAATTAATTAATGCAGCTGCTAAATTGTACTGCTGATTAAAATACGCCACATAGAGAGCTCTGGAAAAACTCCCTAAATTAGTCAAATCATTCCAGGTGCATTTTTACCAGAGGAAAACCTCAGCTACGGAGCAGAGTAATCAGATCTGTGGCCCGCTTCTTGCAGCAACTGAGGGATTCTTCAGTTAGATTCTTCTTTTACCTCACTCCTTACATTGACGTCATGAGGCATTGGGAGGAATGAGGACAAACTTTTCTCTTTTTCTACAGCAAATTAATTTTCTCTAGAAATGACCAGTGGGGCTTAGCAACTAAATTTTACTAAGATCTGAAGGAGTTTGTAGTGCACATCATGTATTTTGAGTCTAACCCCAAGTTCAGACTTCGGTTAGTTGGCTCTGTGGAGGTTTGGGCCAATCAACATTCCTTCCAGGTGATTCCAGCTGTGGTATTCCTTCTCGAAGACCCTGGTTCTCAGAGTACATATTCTGCTTACCAAAACAGAAGTTAGTGAGCATCTAACATGTACAAAAGTCGTACTAGGTAAAAACATAAGATGTTTTAACTCTCTTTGCAAACTTCATTTTATAATTTTGGGCAGAAAGCATTCACCTTAAAAGTATTTTCCATTACTGCACAACAAAGTACTGTACAGACACCAAATCAATGGAATAGATGTGAGAACTACAGAAATACAGAGGAAGGATAAATAATTTGCATTTGTAGTGATTTCTTCTGCAATGAAGTCAAAATGGCTATTTCCATTTCCTTGAAGGCTGAAAGGATTTAGGTTGATGGATAGTCGTTTGGCACAGAGAAACCCTATGAATGCATTCTCTCATGTGAAAACACAAAGGCCTGAAAGTGAGCAAAAGTTCAATCCAGTTGACAAAGCCGAGGCCAAATTGACAAAACCCAAGAAGGACCGTGAGCGTAAGCCCCAGTGCTGACAGCTAGCAGGGCTTGAGTACCAGGCAAGACAGGGGTAAATGAGCCACAGGTCTTTGGAGAAGGAGACAAGCTTGTTTGGAGATCTTCCTGCAATAAGAAGATTTTATTGGGTGAGGGAGACTTGGAGAGCAAAAGATAAGTTAGGAAGATTTTCCAAAATCCAGATACCACAGACCCTCATCACTGTCCTATTTGTAGTCCACAGAGACCCTCAATAAATTATCCTTGCATTTGTACTCATAGTTCTTACCTAACGTTGGGGATACTGTGGAGGCATTTAATTCGCTTTCTTGAGAAAATTCCTGAAGAGGGATGGTCCCTTGAATCACATAGCATGTATTTAGATAAATGAAAACGCTTAGATCTGGTTCCATTGTTAAGGGCTGAATGTGTCCTTTCCAAAAGATATGTTGAAATCCTAACTCCTGTGGTCTTATTGGGAAACAGGCTTTTTGCCAATGTACTCATGTAAAGAGGAGTTATTACTGTGCATCTTAATCCAAGTATGGCTGGTATCCTTATAAAAGAGGAGAAAGGACACAGAGATAGAAACACACAGGGAGAAAATGGATATGTAACAAGAGAAGCAAAGATTGGAGTGAGCATCTACAAGCCAAGGAATACCAATGATTACTCGCAAACATTGGAAGTTAGAGGAGGCAAGAAGGATTTTCTTTCATGGGGTTCAGAGGAAGCATGGCCCTGCTAACACCTTAATTTCAGGCTGCTAGACTCCAGAATTGTGAGACCATACATTTCTATCATTTTAAGCCATCCAGTTTGTGTTACTTTGTTACTGCAGCCCTAGGAACCTAATAGTTCCAGTAATAATTCTAGTAATTAATTTTTGATGAGCTCGTACTATGTGCTGAGGTCTACAGTGAACTCTTACATGCATTACAGTATGGTACAGTACAGCCCTCACAGTTAACACTATCTGGCAGATATTACTATTACCCTTTTCATATAAATAATAGAGTGAGAAATTGAAAAGCTTGTCTAAGGTCACAGTCTATTCAATTTCAGTGCTTGCGTACTATAGCCTCACAGCAGGATAGAAGTCTCCTGGCTTCTCCAGGCAGACAGAGCAGGGCAGAGTCAAAAGCTCTGTAAGCAAGATGATGAGCCATTTTCCAGGCATCCTGGAACCCAAGGAGCAAGGACATGAAGCTCTGTTTTAGCCTCCATCATCTTTCTCATTGCCAGGCTCAGGAAGAATACCTAGCATCTCTTCTTTTGAGAACCAATAGTAGCTAAAATTTTTGGCTTGGATATTAGCAAACATCTGTGTCAGTATTCCTTCTTAACAAATGAGTAGTAAAGGCTGAAGCTTTAAGGTAGAGGCTTATGGTTATGAGAAAGTTCTACTTGGGTCAAAAATAGAACCAGATTCAGCTGCACAGTCCAGTGTGTGTGTGTGTGTGTGTGTGTGTGTGTGTGTGTGTGTGTGTGTGTGTGTGTGTGTTTCTTTTCTAACTAAATTTGTGCTTTTATATAAGTTAATGGAGAAGTTGAGATGTTATTTCAAAATGGGAATTTAATTTTTATACATGTATTTATATCATCAGAAAGCACTTAAGGCAATTTTAAAAATTAACTCAATAATAATATATTGAACATTAATGAAAGTCAGGAGGTCCCATGCTGAGAGCAGGGGACATCAGCGTGAATATGACATTTATCTTATTTTTTTCTAGTCTGCTGAATACATCATATTTTAGTGGTCTGTTACCCAGAATGAATCTTTTATCTTCCTTAACCACAGTTGCTTATAGCTGGGCTTAATCCCCAAAGATAGGGAATAATCTTTTGAAATAGATACTTTTCATTCTTGGCAAAGGATTCTGTAACAAATAGGGAGTTATTTTCATTTCTCACAGGCATGTATTCCTTCCTATCCCTTATTTTTAAATTTTTTAAATTTTTTAGTTAACATATAGTATAATAATAATTTCAGGAATAGAGTTTAGTGATTTCATCACTTACATATAACCCCCAGTGCTCATCCCAAGAAGTGCTCTCTTTAATACCCCTCACTGCTTTAAAACCACTGTCGTTTCCCCTACCCAATACCCCACTGGCATCCTTGTTTTTCTTCTGTATTTAAGAATCTCTTATGGTTTGTCTCCCCCTCTGTTTTTATGTTATTTTTGCTTCCTTTCCCTTATGTTCATCTGTTTTGTATCTTAAATTCCACATACGAGTGAAATCATAGATTTGTCTTTCTCTGATTGATTTATTTTGTTTAGCATAATGTACTCTGGTTACATCCATGTTGTTGCAAATGGCAAGATTTCATTCTTTTTGATCACTGAGTAATATTCCATAGTATATACACACCACATCTTCTTTATACATTTATTATTCGGGGACATTTGGGCTTTTTCTCTACTTTGGCTATTGTTGACAGTATTGCTATAAACATTGGGGTGCATGTGCACCTTCAGAACATCACACCTGTATCCCTTGGATAAATGCCTAGTAGTGCAATTGTTGGGTGATAAGGTAGTTCTATTTTTAATTTTTGAGGAACCTACATACTGTTTTCCAGAGTGCTGCATCAGTTTGCATTCCCACCAGCAGTGCAAACGGGTTCCCCTTTCTCTGCATCCTTGCCAACATCTGTTGTTGCCTGAGTTGTTAATTTTAGCCATTCTGACAGGTATGCAGTGGTATCTCATTGTGGTTTTAATTTGTATTTCCCTGATGATGAGTGATGTTCATCATATTTTCATGTGTCTGTTAGCCATCCACATGTCTTCTTTGGAAAAGTGTCTATTCATGTCTTTTCCCCATTTCTTCACTGGATTATTTGTTTTTTGGGTGTTGAGTTTGTTAAGTTCTTTATAGATTTTGGATACTGTCCCTTTATCTAATATGCCATTTGCAAATATCTCCTCTTATTCCATAGTTTGCCTTTTGGTTTTGCTGATTGTTTGCTGTGTGCAGAAGCCTTTTATCTTGATGGGGTCCCTATCGTTTATTTTTTGCTTTTGCTTCCCTTGCCTCTGGTGACATGTCATGTAAGAAGTTGCAGCGGCTGAGGTCAAAGAGGTTGTTGCCAGGGGACCTGGGTGGCCTGGTTGGTTGAGTGTTCAACTTCAGCTCACGTCATGATCTCATGGTCTGTGATTCGGGCCCTGCACTGGGCTCTGTGCTGACTCTTCAGAGCCTGGAGCCTGCTTCGGTTTCTGTGTCTCCCTCTCTCTGTCCCTTCTCTGGTCGTGCTTTGTTTCTATCTTTCTCTCTCTCAAAAGTGAGTAAACATTGAAAAAATTATTTAAAAAAGAAGTTGTTGCCTTTCTCCTCTAGGATTTTGATGGCTTCCTGTCTTACATTTAGGTTTTTCATCCATTTTGAGTTTACTTTTTGTGTATGGTTTAAGAAAGTTCATTTTTCTGCATGTCACTGTCCATTTTTCCCAATACCATTTGCTAAAGAGATTGTCTTTTTTCCATTGGATACTCTTACCTGCTTTGTCAAAGATGAGTTGGCCATATGTTTGTGGGTCCATTTTGGGTTCTCTATTCTGTCCATAGATCTATGTGTCTGTTCTTGTGTCAGGACCATACTGTCTTGATGATGACAGCTTGACGTCTGGAATTGTGATGCCTCCAGTTTTGGTTTTCTTTTTCAAGATTGCTTTGGCTATTCGAGATCTTTTCTGGTTCCATACAAACTTTAGGATTGTTTGTTCTAGCTCTGTGAAAAATGCTGCTGCTATTTTGATAGAGATTATATTGAATATGTGTATTGTTTTGGATAGTATTGACATTTTAACAATATTTGTCCTTTCAATTGATGTGCATGAAATGTTTTTTCTTCTTTTTATATGTGTCTTCTTCAATTTCTTTCATAACTTTTCTACAGTTTTCAGTGCATAGATTTTTCACTTCTTTGGTTAAGTTTATTCCTAGGTATTTTGTGGTTTTGTTGCAATTGTAAATGGGATTGATTCCTTGATTTCTCTTTCTGTTCCTTCATTATTGGTATATAGAAATATAATGATTTCTGTGCATTGATTTTATATCCTGCAACTTTGCTGAATTCATAGATCAGTTCTAGCTGTTTTTTGGTAGAATCTTTTGGGTTTCCACATAGAGTAAAAGGTCTTTGTGTTGTTTGATTGCTGAGGCAAGGACTTTTAACACTATGTTGAATAACAGTGGGGAGAGTGGACATCTTTGTTATGATCTTGACCATACTCATCCTCATTGAGGATTGTATTAGTAATGGGTCTTTTGTATATGGCCTTTATGATCTTGAGGTATGATCCTCCTTTCTTGAGGATTTTTATCAGGAAAGGATGCTGTATTTTGCCAAGTGCTTTTTCTGCATCTATTGAGAGGATTATGTGGTTCTGATGCTTTCTTTTATTAATGTGATGTATCACATTGATTGATTTGTGGATATTGAACCAGCCCTAAATCATAGGAATAATTCTCACTTGATCATGGTGTATAATTCTTTTAATGTATTATTGGATCTGATTTGCTAGTATCTTGTTGAGAATTTTTGCATCCATGTTCATCTGAGAAATTGGTCTGTAGGTCTCCTTTTCATTTACTTATTCTTAAAAATATTTTAATGTTTATTTATTTTTGAGAGAGAGTGAAAGCGAGCAAGCACACCAGGGAAGGGCAGAGAGAGAGGAGACACAGAATTTGAAACAGCCTCCAGGATCTGAGCTGTCAGCACAGAACCCGACATGGGGCTTAAGCTCACAAATCATGAGGTCATAACCTGAACCAAAGTTGAATGCTTAACTGATGGAGCCATTCAGACACCCAAATAGTTCTCCTTTTTGGTGAGTCTTTATCTGGTTTTGGAATCAAGGTAATGCTGGCCTTACAGAATGAGTTTGGAAATTTTCTTTTCATTTCTATTTTTTGGAGCAGCTTCAAAATAATAGGTATTAACTCTTCTTTAAATATTTGGAAGAATTTGCCTGGAAAGCCATCTGGCACTGGACTCTTGTTTGTGGGAGATTTTTGATTACTGATTCAATTTCTTTACTGGCGTCAATGGGTCTGTTCAGATTTTCTATTTCTTCCTGTTTTAGTTTCAGTAGTTTATATGTTTCTAGGAATTTGTCCATTTCTCCAGTTTGCCCAATTTATTGGCATATAATTGCTCATAATATTGTCTTATTATTGTTTGTATTTCTGCAGTGTTGGTTGTGATCTCTCCTCTTTCATCATGATTTTATTTATCTGGATCCTTCCATTTTTCTTTTTGATCCATCTGGCTAGGAATTTATCATTTTGTTAATTCTTTCAAGGAACCAGCTCCTGGTTTGATCTGTTCTACTATTTTTTCTTCTTTTTCTTTTCTTTTTCTTTCTTTTCTTTTCTTTTCTTTTCTTTTTTATTTCTTTCTTTTCTTTTTTTTTTCTTTTCTTTCTTTTTCTTTTTTTTGTATCATTGATTTCTGCTCTAATTTTTATTATTTCCCTTCTGCTGATTTTGGTCTTTGTTTGCTGTTCTATGTCCAAGTCTTTTAGGTGGAAGGTTAGGTTGTGTATTTGAGACCTTTCTTCCTACTTTAGGAAGGCCTGGATTGCTATGTACTTCCCTCTTATGACCTCTTTTCCTCTGTCCCAAAGGTTGTGGGCTGTCTTGTTTTCATTTTCATTGGCTTCCAGTAAGTTTTTAGTTTCCTCTTTAATTTCTTGGTTAACCCATTCATTCTTTAGTAGGATATTCTATAATCTCCAAGTATTCATTTATACTTAATATAAATAATACTTAATAATTATATAATTATATATAAATAATAAATATATAAATAATACTTAAACTTATATAATATAAATACTTAAATAATTCACAATATTTCTTGTGGTTGGTTTTGAGTTTCATAGTATTGTGGTCTGAATATATGCAAGGTATGGTCTCAGTCTTTTTGTACTTGTTGAGGGCTGATTTGTGACCCAGTTATGATCTATTCTGGAGAATGTTCCATGTGCACCCGAGAAGAATGTGTATTCAGCTGCTTTAGGATGAAATGATCTGAATATACCTGTTAAGTCCATCCTGTCCACTTTGTCATTCAAAGCCATTGCTGTGTTGTTGATTTTCTGCTTTGATGATCTGTCCATTGTTGTAAGTGGGGTGTTGAAGTCCCATACTATTCTGGTATGATTATCAATGAGTTTGCTTATGTTTGTGATTAATTAATTTATACATTTGGGCTCTCATATTGGGGGCATAAATATTTACAAGTGTTAGATCTTCTTGGTGGATAGACCAGTTAATTACTCTATGATGTCCCTCTTCTGCATCTCTGGTTACAGTCTTTATTTTAAAATCTAGATCGTCCGATATAAGTATGACCACTCTAGCATTCTTTGATGACCATCAGCATGATAGATGGTTTTCCATCCCCTTACTTTCAATCTGCAGGTGTTTCTAGCTCTAAAATATGTCTCTTATAAACAGCATATAGATGGATGGATCTTGTTTTCATATCCCTTTATACCGATATCTTTTAATTAGAACGTTTAGTCCATTGACATTTAGAGTGAGTTCTGAAAGTTATGAATTTATTGCCATTATGTTGCTTATAGAATTGGAGGTTTTGGTGGTGTTCTGTGGTCCTTTCTAGTTTTGGTTGCTTTTGATCTTTTTGGTTTTGTCTCATCTTTTCCCCCTTCAGAGGGTCCCCCTTAAAACCCCCTTAAAACTTTTTGCTCGGCTGGTTTAGTGGTCAAAAACTACTTTAGTTTTTGCTTGTCTGGGAAACTCTTTATCTTTCCTTCTATTTTGAATGATAGCCTCGACTAATAAAGAATTCTTGGCTGCATATTTTTTCTGATTCAGCCTGTTGAATATATTCTCCTATATATCTCCTATATTATTTCTGACCTGCCAAGTTTCTGTGGATAGGTCTACTGTGAACAGGATGTCTTCCCTTATATGTTAAGGATTTTTTTCACCTCGCTGCTTTCATAAATCTTTCCTTATTCTGTGTATTTTGTGAGTTTGACTATGATATGCCTTGGTTTTTATTGAATCTAATGGAAGTTCTCTGTGCTTTTGGACTTTAATGTCTGTGTTCTTCCCCAGGTCAGGAACATTTTCTGCTATCATTTGATCGTGCCCTTTTGCCTTTATTTCCGTCTTTCTTTTCTGTATCATTATTGTCTATAATTTTATCTTCTAAATTACTGAGTCACTGCTCTGTTTCATCCATCCTTGCCATTGGGGTATCCAATAGAGTTTGCATATTATTTATAGCATTTTTAATTTTGTCCTGATTAGATTTTATTCTTTATCTTTGCAGAAATGAATTCTATGCCTTTTTCAACCCCAGATAGTATTCTTATATTTGTGCTGAATTCAGATATCTTGCTTATATCTGTGTTGATTAAGTCTCTTGCTGTCATTTCTTCCTGTTCTTTCTTTGAGGTGAATTCCTATGTTTTGTCATTTTGGAGGAAGAAAACACTTAATAAAAACTTAAAAATTAAAAAAAAAAGAAGCCAAAAAGTCAAATGAAGGAATCTAGATGCTAGGTGTGGTTTGGTCTGCTTTTTTAAAGAAGCTTGAGAGACTAGAGAAAAAAGGAAAGTGAAAGAAAAAAGGTAATAAAAATATAAAAATTAAAAATATGGTATAATAAAAAAGAAAATAAAGTGAAATAAAGGAAATGAAATAGAATAAATTTTTTAAAATAAGAAATAAAGTGAAAAGAATATTTTTTTCTCTTTCTGTCTCCAAAAGTGAGGGGGGAATGCAAGAAAAAAAAAAGAAAACAATTTAAGCAAAAACAGAAGCAAAAAAGGAAACTATAAATGAACCAGCAAACAGAATGAACCCTGAATGAGGTTATATCCATTTTCCCCTAGAACTGAAACTATGAAGCCTTCTATAGTCTGTACACCAAACAGGTGGAGTGACTTGTGCTGGTCTTCTAGGGCATATGCTTGGGGAGGCAGTTGGGTGGGGCTTGGCATAGCAGCTCCATTGTCCACTAGGTGACGATGCTTATCTTAACTTGGGTAGATCAATGTGTCTTTCATGCAGGTGTGTGGGGAGAGGTGGAAATGGTTTCACTCCGCTCCCTTGACTCTGACACAGGAACTCTGTACGCTCACTGACTTGCAATCAAGCACCCCTCCTTTTTCTCAGGACTCTGTCCACTTCCTGCATTTACCCTGTCCATATTCAAGTGCTCTGCCTGCCAGGAGCACTTCTCTCCAGAGTTTTATCTCCAATGGCTTGTGTTTCAAAACCCCATGCTTCAGAGACTCCTGCAGTTTGGACCCACACCTACTTTCTGGGGGAGGGTCTCACTGAACAATGGCCAGGTGCTGGCTTGCCCCAGAAAATATTTGCGTGATCGCACAGCAGCAGATGTTCAGAAATTATGGCAAACCACAACACAGCCAGCACCAGGTTTCACCACACACTGGTGTCTTTGTCCCAATACCAACAAATGTGGCTACTCTCTGGGGTCTGCTAGGACCTTTGCCTATGGAGAGGCTGTATGGCCTCTATGGAATGCACTCTACTCTAAGTAGGGGAACTGTTTCTTCCTGTATGGCACATGGACCCCTCAGAACCCATGGGTTGCTCCTGGGAATTCACCCTACTTCCTCACCAGAGCACTGCCAGGCACTGATCTCCGAAACTTCAGACTCTTTGCTCAACTGCTTATAGAATTCTGGTGGTATTGAAACTCTCTCCCTTCCTCCTATTAGTGGTTTTGGGGAATATATTTTTTGTTCATTTCCCTGCTAGTGCTTTCACTCTTTCCCTTTCTCTCCAACTACTTTAATGGGAATGCTTTTCTTGCATGATCTCAATGTAGCACACTTTCCCACTTTTTCCTTCTCTTTCTCTGTACTCTCCTCAAAAACAGCCCCCTAACCTCCATAGCTTTTCTTTCCCCCAGTTCACCTCTCTCATCATGTAGCTGCTGAGTTCTGTGACTCAAGTTATGTAGTTTATTGTGTTAATCCTCAGATCAATTTCCTAGGTGTTCAAAATTGTTTGGTGCTATCTCACTGCCACCTTCATATTCTTTAAACACATAGAGATAGGTAGCTAGTTGGCAGACGTTAGGCAAAGCATTTCTTCTCAAAATGATTCCCTTTTGTCAGAGGCCAGCTCCAGCAGGGGTCCAGGGGTCCCTGAAGGATGGACAGTGTCAGCGAGGGAGGGATGAGAGAGGCACGAGAGTCTTTCTGATCACCAGGCAGGCATCTCTGCTCTGACTGGGGCTCAACTTTATTTTATAATTAAGTGTTTGGGGTAAGGCACAGAAGTGGCATTTGCCTTAGACAATGATTTCTGATGACAAACTTCTTTGATATGTAAGAATTTCCCGGAACATAGATTTGTAGAAGACTCCTGCATAACCTTTATCAATAGTGATTGAGGTAAGGGATTTAGATGGTTATCCTGTGGGGAAGGAAGGTATCTTTAGCATTCAAGACAATAGTTTTAGCATTAAAAGGGTGAAGTTACTTCTTTGTGAGTAGGGGTCAATAGCTTGTTTAAGAAGTATTAAGAAAAACAGGTCATCACAAAAGAGCTTCCTCAATAGGTTCCTTCACAGGGAACAATCAGCATATTCAAGGCCAGAATAAGTCATTCTGAATACTGATCACAAATGCCTTGGCGGGGGGCGGGAGGGGGGGGCGGGGGTGTGCTCCAAGCAGAAAAAATTGGGTGGGGGTGGATATTTGTCCTTAACTCTAAATTAGACTCTGTGTCAGGACCAGACTCAATTGTAACTCTTGTGTTCTTAGCTTCCTTTATTATGTAAGTCTTGGATCTGCAAGGCCCATAGGAAGAGCCTTTTGACAATCCTCCACAATGCTTTCATCTGAAATCTCTTTTGAAAAGGCAGGAATATGCTTTTCCTTATGAGCAATCTGTGTGGGAAATATCGGTCTGATCTGGAATATTGTGAAGCCTGGTCAATACCTGCAGGCTCATTTCCAACATGAGCCAGTAGTAGCAGAAGGAGATACCAGTTTTCATTTCTCATGGGAGGAGCTGTGCAAACACTGCCATTTCTTTGCTGTGACTTTCATCCAGTGAGGCTGGTGTGGCTCCCAGTACCCTTTAGGTTCAACTTTTTTGATTTACCTTTAAAGTCAACCTCAAAAATTACTTCTTAAAAAGATGTTCATCTGCTCTTGTTAGAAGATGTGCCCTTTCCTGGGTCTTTTAATTTCTGCTTCATTAATGTCTTTGAGGGTACTATACCCCACTATATCAGCCTCACTATTAGAGCCAATGTTAACCTTTTCCCATACTGGAACTTCAACTTGAGAAGAATAAAAGCTGGTAATGAAGGTGAAAATGGAGAGAGGGCATGGTAAAAGAAAATGAAATGTGTTCAGTAAATACAACATAATTTATTGACAGCTTTAATAGAAGTGTGTGAAAGGAGGAAAAGTAATACCTAAAAATATCTGAAGAACTTTGCCAGGATTTTTGGCAAAGCTTTCACGGAAGACCTATTAAGTCTAAGGGTTGTGATAAATTTCTCCAGGGAAAGAAGAGGGAGAAGAGAATTTCTGATTAATTAATACATATTAAATATTCTAAATGCAGACCTAGAGAGCATTAATGGAATTAGGGAATAGTGATACACCAATGGCTAGACCGTTGGGAGTTTTGGCCTGGGCACAGGCAGTTGCTGGTTGTTTGTAGAGTAGAGCGTTTTACCGCTAACTTTTAAAATAATAACGGTGATAATATTAAGCAGACTGACTTTTTTTTATAAAGAAATTTTTATTTTATTATTTTTGTTAAAGTAATCTCTGTGCCCAATGTGAAGCTTGAACTCATGACCCCAAGATCAAGAGTTGCATCCTGTGACTGAGCCAGCCAAGCACCCCTAGCAGATTTAATTTTAATAGATCTTTTTTATGCATTTTACTTTTCTACAGAAAAAGTACCACTTATTGCTTGCACCTAGAGGGCACTATTCTCATCACTCTCCCTTGACAAACTGCTGTAGGGGGAGAATATTAGACTAGAGTATAGTGGGCAAAATAGGAGGAAGTTTCCATGAGACTAGTAAAGAAGATATCTAATACTTTCCTGAACCTAGCTGAAGTCACCAGAGGACTTAACCTTGTGTAATTTTTACTTTTATTATTTGTTAATTTTCCCTATTATAAGTGAATACATATTTGTTGTTAAAACTATGAAAATTAGCATAAAATGTAAAGGGAAAATGTGGGTATTCATGTTCCATTCTTGTAGTAAAACTTTGTTAATATTTTAGTTAATATTTTGGTTAGTTCTGGCTAGTATTTTTTCATGCACATATATATGTTCATGTTTTACATTTTTGTTCATGATTTAAGTGCAGTTTGATTTCCTGCTTTTCACTTTAACTATAATGACCTTTTTCCCATAGAGGTAAAATTTATTTAAGGCCATTATTAACTTTTTCTTAATATTCCATTATCAGATGCATACAGTTTTGTAAAATCATAATATTTAATGCAAAAGAAGAAGCTCATGGATTGAATTCAGTTTGGAGACCCCGTAATAAACCCTAAAATACTGGGGCGCCTGGGTGGCTTAGTCGGTTAAGCGTCCGACTTTCGCTTAGGTCATGATCTCGCGGTTCGTGGGTTCGGGCCCCGCGTCGCACTCTGTGCTGACTGCCAGCTCAGAGCCTGGAGCCTGTTTCAGTCTGTGACTCCCTCTCTCTCTGACCCTCCCCTGCTCACGCTGTCTCTCTCTCCTGGAAATAAATAAAACATTAAAAAAATAAAAAAATAAACCCTAAAATACAAAGATATGATCAGTGTTTTCCATTAGCTTACTATCTACACTATTCATCTAGAGGACTCAAAAATTAACTCAACAAAATTTACTTCAGGGAATCAACCTCCATTTACCTTATTGCATTGCACCCTACTATTCTCCTAAATTAGACTAGTCCCAGAATATGATTGAATAACACAGTATGTATTAAAGGTATACTTCTTTGTTGACACAAGCTTCTTCCTTATCCATTTTTGGAGAAAAAATATATTGAGGGAAGTTAAAGAGTTAAATATAAGAAATAGATTAAAGAGAAAAGCTAAATGGTATTATAGCTTAGTGAAACTGATGAGAATACCATATATATTTTAGTAGCAGGGTACCCACATGAAAGGAGTAACTATCATCATGGTCTTAGTTAACATTTGTAAGATTGGGCTTACATTGAAGCCCTGTATGTTCATTTTTGATCCAGTTACACTTTTCTTTTTAACCCATGAATCCATTGTTTACCTGCTCTTTATGTGGTCTGGATCTGACTACACAGAGAATCTGAGTATGAGGCAAGATATTCATGATTCATCCTAATTTGATGAATGGGGTGCTTGATGCTGAAGTGGCTTAGAAAGGATCACTTTGGATTAGAAGGGAATAGTTATGGGGCATTGCCACCTGCAAATTTGTTCATGGCTTTGGCTGAGTTTACAGCTGAGCTTTGGGCTGAAAAGCTCTTAAACATGATTTATCAACAGCTTCAGAAGTCTCCATGGGGTCTGTACTAATTCAACCAGGACTTTCTGCTACTAAAAAGAATTTAAGCGCCACTTTCCAAGGGCATCCATGACCTTCACAGATCAATTTAACAGGTCATTTCAAAGTTAGAAAACAAAAAAAGTATTTTCAAAGCTACTAGATAAAGTATTTTTAATTCAAACTGCAGTCTCATTCACATTTTACCACATCATACATGGTAGAATTTGCTTCCTTCCTACTTTCTGTGATATGATTTTTGTTGCAGTTTTATTGTAATGGGAAGACACTTTCTTAGAGTTAGTAAATCTACCCACCATATCAGAACTTCATTTGGGGGCAAAATCTGGGTTCTGTATAAGACAGCAGGGGGACTACAACTAAGATACTACCAGCTATGTGATCAAATAATGTTTTAGATTTTCAACTTTGCTACTCCCATCAATTGTCAAGGAGAGAATATTGCTGTCTTAGGGAAGCCCAGGATAAAGCTGTTTGGTTTGAATTCTAATAGTTTGAATTCATTTTGTTAAATGGTCAAATATTACTTGAATGAATACATTTTAGAAAATGAAATATTCTATTGGGATTAATCTCATTGTGAATAAAAGTATATATCTATATGTATCTATATATTTACAGTATATATATATACTGAATATATGCTATATACAGTATATATATGTGTATATATATGTACATATATATACTACCTTGCATTTGTATGAAGCTGTCTTCTACTTCAAAGTAGTTCCCTCATTTAAGCCTTCTAGCAACTATATGAGGTAAATAGGTCAGGGAAAAGGTTTTTATTACCATTGGACACGAAAGAAAGCCTAGATATCTTTTGAATGACTTTTTCTGGTAAAGAACCTAGTTCTTCAATGATTTAATTTACATAATAGCTTGAATTCTAATAATGGAATAGTTTAGGAAAAGGTCAAAGTCAAAAACACCTTGGGATCTATTCCATCTTCTTTGCCTTTGAAAATCTTAACAAAAGACTCTTCTGGGTATAGAAATGAGAAGTTGGCTTTTAGTGATCAACTTTTTTCTATCAAGGCAATCTTTGGACCAAAGGGGAACAGTTCTTACTATAGTGATGCATCATGAGGGAGACATATTAATTATATGCACCAATTTCCTTTGTGTACCTGTGTATCAGTGAGGATAGGCTAGGTTACACTGCAGTAAAAGCAACCCCCAATTTTATGCCCTAATAATAATAAACACTCTGTGTCAATGTCCAGTGAGCTCTGGCCATCAAGGCTAATAAAACAGCCTCTATCTAGATTACTGTTGGTCTCAGGTAGAGGGAAAACAGACTTGGTAATCCACAAACTGCCCCTCAAAGTTCTAGTTGAAAATAAGTTACATGGCCAGGCTGATGCCAGTGAATACAAGGACATGTTTTTCTGCTGCTAGAAAGGAAATTTAATGATTATTAATACTAAAATTACTATAACTTTATTGAAAAGGGCATCATGAAATAGGAAAGCAGCTTTGACTAAATTTCAAGAAACAACATTTGACTTCTGCTTCCAGATCTGTGGAATGACTTGCCAAAGACCAGTGCTTCTGGTGAGAACAGAAGCATATGTGTATGTGTGTGTGTGTGTGTGTGTGTATGCATGTATTTATGGAAATCAGAGCTCCTGTCAAGCAGCTAGGCCCTTATAGTTTAGTATCTTGGAAAGAAGAGAGGCTTATTGGGTTGGGTCAATATTCTATGCATTGCTTTCCTCTGGAGAGCATTTACTGACTGTTAAGAACCACACTATGAGAGACTCAGAAGCCAAGGATAGGTCAACTGAGAATGCTGAGAAGCCAGTAGAGTTTCAAACAATCCTATGAGACTAAGGAGACAAAATTTAGAGCTTGAGAGTGCCAAAACATCTAAGATTTGAGAGCCTAAGATTATAGACAGAAGGGAGGTGCAAAGAAGAAAGTCCAGAATCTACACCAGTTTTTCTTTGGGGAATTTGCTGAGTCCTAAACTGCATAGAAGCCAAGAAGATAAGTGCTAAAAGAGCTAAGCAGAACTGTACTTTTAATAGAAACAATACAAGTAAGAAGGAAGTGATATCTTAGAGAAGAAAATTATCTGCCAATTTAGGTTGATGAACTAAATAAAAATATCCTTTAAAAGATAAAATTATTATTATATAAGCAAAAACTAGAGAATTTGTTGCCAGAAGACCTGAATTGAAATAAATGTGAAAGAAATCCCTTTAGGCTGAAGAAAAATAATACTAGGCAGAAAATAGGAAAAAATGAAAGAAAACATGGAAGAGGTGGGTATTTGAGTAAATCTAAGTAAAATAATAATACAAATAATGTCTCATGGTATTTAATCATATGTAGAATTAAAGTTTGTACAATAGTAACACAAAAGGTAGGAGATCAGAAAATAAAGTTAAAGTACTTTAAGGACATACAATCATCTGGGAAGTGATAAAGTTCTTATTTATGTTCAATTCTAATAAATTAAGGATCTCTAATATTATCCTTACAAGGAAACAACCTGTTATGCATTGTTGCAAGAAGAAAAAAAGGAAGATAGAATATATGAGAAAAAACAGAAATAAAGAATAAGATGATATATTTAAACCTTAGAAGCTCCTGCATTAAATGTAAACAATATAAATTTTCCCTTTAAAAGAAAAATATTCTTAGATAGGATGAAAAACAAAACACATCTATAAGCTATTTGAAAGAAATATACCTTTAGTAAAAGGAAATATCAAGTGTTAGGAAAAATTATAACATTTAGACACCAACAAAAATAGTTATAACTAAATTAGTATCAGATTAATGCTGGGCTGTTAAGAAAGTTTCAATACATTTTAAGGTAACAAAAATCATAGAGAATATTTCCTTTGATCTTATTACAATGAATGCTGAGAATCTATTACAAAATAACTACAAATGTTTCCAAATTTTTGAGAGCAAGCAGTACACTTTCATTTTAAGAAGAATAAAAGTATTAGTTAAAATAAAAAAGGCTACAAGAGATTGAGAAAATATTTTGGATTAACTTATAAAAACATAAGCCATATACAAACTTTGGGATGCATACATATCAAAACAAGAAAAAGTCTTATATTCATAGATTAAAGATTGAGCTACATACATGCAGTTTTTAATTAAATTAAATTAAATTTTGTTTTGTTTTAAAGTTTATTTATTTATTTTGAGAGAGAAACAAAGCATATAGGTGAATGCAGGAGGGACAGAGTGAGAGAGGGAGAGAGAGAATCTCAAGCAGGCTCCGCACCGTCAGTGCCAAGCCTGATGCAGGGCTTGAAATCACAAACCATGAGATTGTGACCTGAGCTAAAATCAAGAGATGGACGCCTAACTGACTTAGCCACCCAGGTGTCCCTGTAGTAATTTATTTTATGACAAAGATGACAATGAATGTAGGGAGAAAAGTATAAGTTTTTCTAGAAATTGATAAATTCAGTAAATTCGATATCTATATGAAAGAAATAAATATTTGCTCTCTACCTCACATAATAGATACAGTCAAATTACAGTCAATTGTAAAATAAAAACAGTAAGACTTCCAAAAAATTTTTAAAGAATATATTATAACATTAATAGCATCTCAGAAGCACAAAGCCCTAATCATATATTGATATGATTTAGAGTATACAAAGAATTCTTACAGATAAATAAGAAAATGAAAGGCAACCAAGTAGAAAACTCAACAAAATATTTGAACAAACATTTCACAAAGAGAATTCTCAAATTGTCATAAACATACAAAAATATACTTCACTTTCATTAGTAATCAAGAAAATTCAAAGTAAAACCAAAATGAGATAGTACTACACACCTACCAGGAAAGTTGAATTTAAAAGATGGACAGTACTAGTTTTGATGAGAATTTAGGGCAGGGGGAACTCTTAAGCCCTAAAATAATAACTTATTTTAAAACTTGCTTGGCAGAATCTAAATACCATTTGACCAACAATTCTATGGTTATACCCAACAGAAATGTGTATATATAGACACCAAAAGACTTATTCAAGATTTGTAGCAGGGTTATTTTTCATAGCCTCCAATTGAAAACAACCAAAATGTCTATCAACAGTAGAATGGATAAATTGTGATATAATCTTATAAGTAAATACCAATCATCAATGAGAATGAATGATTATTGCTTAATGAAACAACATGGATAAATTTCAGAAACCTATTATTAACTAAATAGATCCAGATGCAACAAGAGTTTATATCATGTAGTGAAGTCCTGAAGCAGGAAGCACTAATGAATGGTGATGGAAGTTAGGGTAATTGTTACCTTTGGGTAACAAGTGTACTGATTAGGCGATGTCAAGGAGAGAGATTATTATTATTGTCCCATTTCTTGATCTATGAATTGTTTACACAGGCGTATTAATTTGTGAAAATTCATTGAGCAGTATACTTGTGTATGTCATACTTATATGAAATTTTATATTTAAAACAAAGTAATGTTTTAGGTTGGAGCAACATCCTTTTAAGAGCCACTTGGTGACAAATAGAGGGCCATATACAAAATGTGGTTATAATTCCCCTTCTAAACTCAGTCCTTTATTTTGCTCTTAATGTAGAAACATATATATCTTCCCCCTCCATTTCCAGAAATGTGGCAAGTTTAGAATAGATGGTAGCTTCTTTTCTCTGGGTTATTTATCTTTCTCCAAATCACCCAGATTGATGTCTCTGGATGTATGTGGAATGTTCATGGAAAAATCAGATATCAAAATGAAAAGAAGGTACAGAATGAGCTCTTTTCTTTTTACTTCATAGCTTTTAAGCATGTAAATATGAATCAACCAGTTTTAGAGGTTGAATCTTCTAAGAGTGGCAAAGGGGGAGAATAATAAGCAGGAATTTCAATGCTTCAAGACATTCAAGAGTATGCATAGGTAGAGGTATCGTGGATATCAGGGGGAAAAAAAGGAAGAACAATAAAGTATTCTGAGATTTGATTTCTCCAGCACTGAAACTGCAAACAGATGTAAAGACAAATTTTCATTTTTTCTAGGTGAATCATGTTCTGCACAGTGGCTCTGTGACAGATTTTGCATTCAGTTTCTATTTGAAATAATCACCTAGTAAGGCCTTTGCTGGTATTGTAACTTGCTTAATGCTCTATTGTGTGTAGCCTGCAGCCTGGCCAGAGCATGACAGGGGCAGGAAGTACAGGCAGAAAGGGTCTCTGAGCCAGAAAGAAGCAAACCCAGAGAGTGGGAATGAATGTATAATTTCCCTACTATCACCTTATAATCATTTACATTACTGTCATTCTGTCTTTATATGTTTTTGGCTTTTTTTTTTTTTTTTTACAACTTTGGAAAAATAAATTGTACCTTATTCTGTTCTAGAAGTGATTGTACTATGATAAATGCACCGAAAAGCAGCTATTCAGTTTGGGACATGACTAGGGTGACCCAGGCCTCCAGGTTTGCCTGTCTATTTAGTGGTTCCATTTACTCTTAAAAGTGTTCCAGTTTGTCCCATACATTATATGGTCACCCAAGATCAGCATTATTGATTTTGAATGTGGACTTAAGGACTCGATGGGTGATTGTGCTGCTAAATCAAGGAGGAAATAAGCTATATTTTCATGCTGAGGAAATCCTTTCCTGAGAAGCAACAGCCAACTTGTATTAACAGTAAAATGTAGAGGCTTTTTACCAAAGTAATAGCTGCAACTAAGCGTGTTCTTCCACATAAACTCTAAGGCTATATAAGTATAGAAATATGCAGCTGTTGGCATGCATAGCAAAGAGAGGCCACCTGTATATCAAATCTATGTGAGCTTTATATGATGATGTATATTTTAAAGTATGAAGACAGAAAATCTCTGTGGCAGGCTAGAAGGAGAGACTTTCGTTAATTATGAAACTCCATTTATTACATATCTGGTATTTTATTTGATCCAGTAAATAATTTGAGTTTCACCTCTATGGGCTGACTTTTCAAAAATATTGAATGCTTTGAGATGAAATTTGACTACTATTGCATGACTTGGCTTTATTTTCATCTTGATTTTTTCATCTGAAATAAAAATAGAACACCTTCTGTAAACTATTTGTACATAAATAATAGCAGTTAGGACTGTGAGATGTTTCCCTTTCCTAGCTTGTAACCTCTTCCTCACCCAGTTCTTCATCTCAAAAGTGGAATTCTGATTTTGGGTTTTATTCAACAGCTGTTAGCTATTTCCTGTGTTCACATATAGTATATGAATATTCTCTGCCGGACTCAGACCAAGAACAGTGTCTGACATTGCCTTTGAGATGGAGGAGGAAGGTAGGAGCCGCAGCTGTCATCCTTGGTTTGGCTAAATTTTAAGCATCCGTCTATATTTGTCCTTTTCTTCTCCCTGAGCTGACTGATCTATTTGCTAACAAAGGATTTTTATGTTCAAGGAGAGGTTCACGTTTTTATTAGAGCTAGAGTCCTCTGTTTTTTGCTTATTTGGAAGGAAGAAATCTCACGATCGAACACACAGATACCCACCATACATAGATTCACGCACATACACAGACTCCAAACACTTGCCTTATAAAAATATAATAAATGAATAGATTTTTGGTGCTTAAATATCCATTCTTGTTCAAGAATTTCTTTGCTTTCTTATTTAAAGACACACTTATTTCAGTATTAGTATGGTGTTGCAACTTACTGCCAGAGTCTTGCTTATTTTGTGTGTAAAATAGAAACCAAGTCCAAAAGGAGAAGGGAGCTGTATCTGCCACTGCAGCTAGCCAGACTCTTCAGTGTCCCCTCTCTCTAAGTGCCCTTTCTGGTCCCAAGCAGGATGTCAATTGTCACTATCTCACTGGCCTTCCACAGGTATAATTCTGCTCTTCATCTAGCCCGACCAAGATGGGGAAAACAAGGCCAAACAAGGTAGACCTTTTACGTACAAACTTTTAATAGGAAACTTAGGGAAAAGAAAGCTCAGGAAGCATGGAAATGGATGAATCCAGTGATGAATGGGAAATTCGCATCTTTCTACACTTAACCGAAGGTGATCACAAAGGGGCCGGGCAGACAGAGCCACATGACTGACAGTCCTGGTTTCTTTACTGGACTTATTTACATCATCACTTCAAGAAATCCTGGCTGGGGACACACTTCCAGCCCTTTTTTCAATTTTTGAACTTTTCTTCCTCTTCTTTATTTTCTTTCTCTGCCCATAATTACCTAACTTAGTAGGGAAAATGGAAATCAAAGAGACAGGCACCTCCCAGAAGGATTCCCTTTCTCTTCCAATGAAGACCTTAGGACCACTCATTCTTAATTTTAAATTAAAATGTGTTTATGGAAAGAAATCTAGAAAATCAATTGTTTAAAGAAAATAACAACTCACCTTCTAGAAATAACCTGTTCTTAGTATTTTAAAATATTTCTTTATGGGGCGCCTGGGTGGCTTAGTCGGTTGAACGTCCGACTTTCACTTGGGTCATGATCTCGTGGTTCGTGGGTTCGAGCCCCACGTCGGGCTCTGTGCTGACTGCCAGCTCGGAGCCTGGAGCCTGTTTCAGTCTGTGACTCCCTCTCTCTCTGACCCTCCCCTGCTCACGCTGTCTCTCTCTCTCTCCTAGAAATAAAAAATAAAATAAAATAAAATAAAATAAAATAAAATATTTCTTTGTAACATAATGATCACTTTCCAGGTCAGTAAATACTATTCAAATATATTATGCAAATGACTTCATTCTGTTATTATGTTTTATAATTTAATGTATACTTGTTCGACATTAATGTTATTTCTAATTTTTGGCTATTAGAGGACATGATGAATGTCCTGGCATAGAAGTCTTTAGACTTTTGGAGGCATACCACCTGGTGTATTCCAGAAAGGCTATGCCAATTCCATTTCTACTAGTAAGTATAAGATAGATTCATCCTGACACATCTTTAGCAGAATTTATAATTTTTTACTATATATTTTCCAAATTGATTGGTAAAGAATGTTTATCCTCATGTTGAGGGAGGATATTTAAAACAAAACTCTGTTTTCTGGTTGTTTACTTTATGAATTTCTTACTTTTGTTGTGTGCTCATAAAAAAAAAAGCCCAGTGTACTATTTCGCCATTATTATATGGTTCACTCCCGTTATTCGCCTTTTTTCTTCTTTCTTTCCTCTTGTCCCTCCTTCCTTCTTTCCTTCCTCTGTCTCTCTGTCTCTCTCTCTTCTCTCTTTAAAGTACACAAATTGCATTGGAAATAGTTTAAAAAAGTAGCTTAAACTTATAGTGCTTCCAAGATGAAAAGCTTTTCTGTTGACTTTGATTTACAGTTTAATGTAAGCATATAGTGCTTGTTCCTCTTAAGATACACAATATTTCCATTTTAAGGTGAAAAAGGGAGAAACAGGTAGAAATTTAATAATGAATTACATTTTTTTCTTTTAAAACGTTTGGTTTCCTGTTCCTCGATAATAGATCTAATGGTATTTATAATAGGGAGATTTATTTTTTCCTTTCTTTTCTGCCTGCTTCAATTTATGCTGAATTAAATAGTACATAGATTCAATATTACCTTCATTAATGAATAACATATAAGCAATGGCATTTATACTTCACAGTAGAATATATAAGATACAGAGATGCAGTCTAGACTGTGAATTTCTTCTTTGATATACCATCTACCATAAAAATCATTAGAAAATCACCTAGTGTATTAATAAGGACATTTGGAGAAGTTACTAATATTTTCTGAGCCTTAGATGTCTCAAATATAAAATGAGTGTTGTTGGGCTTGGAATTTTGTTTTGTTTTCCCCTAATTTTTGAATATAACTGTAGGTTCACATGCAGTTATAGAAAATAATGCAGAGTGACTCTATATAGAGTTTCTAATTGCCTGGCACCTACCACATGGTATGTCCTCAACAATGGTTTAGTAACAGTTCTTGTCTAGCTAGTCTTTCTTCTCTCTTTTCTTAAAAGAAGAACTTCTGGGAACTCTTAGCCTCTGATAGCTCATCATAGTTAAAATGATAATTTGTTCATTGACACCAAACTCATACTCAACCTCTTTTTTACTCCCCGGCATTCATAGGGGGAAGCTCAGAGTTGTTTAGTCTCAGAGCCAGGGCTTGACCTAACCCTAAGTCGTCTGACTCCATTGCACTTGTTTCTCAAACTTGTTAGATTATTAGAATCATCTGGAACAGTGCTTCTCACACCTATATGTACATACAAATACCTCAGATATTCTGTATTTCTAACAAGTTTCTAGGTGATGCTGATGCTGCTGGCCCACCAACAATAACTTGCGTAGCACAAATCTTAGATACTTGCTAAAAATTCAGATTTCCAGGGCTTTCTTCTCAAGATTCTCGCTCAGGAAGACTGGTGTAGAGTCTGGGAATTTATATTTTTATCTAAAACCCTAGCCAGTTCTTAGTATACATTACTTTTGGCAAACACTGAATATCTTTTATACCACCTTGATGCAGTTTCTGAATTCCTCTGGTTCCTTTTAAGTGTACAAGTATTGTTTAACCTTAATATTGTGATTTGAAGATTTGATGCAATCAGTTTTTTTGTCATTTTATTTTTCTTGGCTCAGTTTTTGTCTTTTGAAGGCAAAAAATCCAGAAGGAAAATCAGATTCTTTTACTGAAAGTTGAGTTCAACTCATAAGAGCTTTAAGGTATTAAAATAATTTCAGTGGCATTCCATTTGACACAAAGATTTTATCAGTGCTTTAAAAAGTCTTCCTAAACCTGTATATAACAGCTCTTTTTTTCTGATCTAACTAAATAACATATTGGCACATTGGACTTGCAACCAGAAATTTCTTATCATCTCTCAGTTTACTCTTTCCAGGTCCAGATAAAAAATAGTGCTTAATCCCCTGAAGATATAGACAGTTATGTGAGCTGGTAGTATTGATAAAAGAGAATCATAGCCGATAGGAATGGCTGGATTCAACCGTAAAAGTTGAGGCCGTATAAATCATCAAATAACATGGGAATTGGAAAATATCATTATAAGCAACTTGTGTGAACCCCTGATGTTTTAAATTAGCCATGAAATGTGACTTGCTTTGTAATATTTTGGAGCGACTAAAGATCCCAGCTTTTAAATCGAAATTTTCCTATTTGGCAGCAACACAGCAGGCCTACAGAATAATTTATAGCCATTGGCTTTGTTACTTATCCCTTTTAAACAACCCTCGAGGGGAGGAAAACATTATTAATCCCCATTTTGTGGATGAGGGGATTGAGGTATTAAGATGACTCAAAACTTTGATTTAGCCTCCACTTGCATTTTTTAGTCCCAGTTCAGAGCTCTCTCATCTTATGCCGGTGTGTCTGCACTTCTTTGGCTTATCTTGATGAAAAACATGGACTCAGTTTTCAAGTTAACTTAAACCACTTAGAAAAATTGAGGTAAATTTAGCAGCAGTACTTTCTTACACCGATGGACTAAATTCTGCAGGGCTAAATCTAAAATCTAAAAATTATTTTTTTAATTGATGTTATTTTTAATGTTTGTACATTTTCTTCAAAGGATTTATACCATAAGACTACTCTTTTTTTAAGTTTATTAACTTATTTTGAAAGAGAGAGAGCAAGAGAAAGAGGGAAAGAGAGTGCAAGCGAGGGAGAGGAAGGGAGAAAGGGAGAAAGAATCCCAAGCAGGCTCCTCTCCATCAATGCAGAGCCCCACTCAGGGCTTGATCTCATGAATCATGAGGTCACATGACCTAAGCTGAATCAAAGAGATGGTTACCTAGCCGACTGAGCCACCCTGGCACCCTCCGTAAGGCTACTCTTTTAAAGCAATTTACTTTACTCGTTTTCAGTAATCAAGTAGAGGAGAGAAGACATTGTAGTTCTGATTGAAATATGTACCTGTACATTGTAAGTATGCCAGAAATTTTCTCTAACATTTTGTTCTTCAGTAAAATAAACACTTTACTTCAGTTTTTATGCTTTGAGACACTTTTTTACATGCAGTTATTTTAAAAATCTTTCCTATAACCTGTGTTTTCTGCTAAGCAAATCTTAAAAGATGAGACCAGTGATGCTTGCTCAGAAAGCTAACGAGATTCTTTCCAGCAGAGGCGGGAATGGAGTGCTTCAATTCTCTTCGTATGGCAAAGGAAGTAATTAAAAGTAACACAGTGGTCATCAACTGTACCCCTGCACTGTGTACATATTTTACTGACCTCGTTTACATATAGTTTCTCAAATCGTAGTACCCATCAGAATCACCTCAAATTCCTGATTAAAAGAAAGGTGGTAACTTCAGTGTACCTAGCAGAAATCCTACTGAAAGGGGATTGCAGGAGGCAATCTTGGGATGTGCACTTTAACAAGCTTTTCAAGCAATTTGCATGCTTACTGAAATCTGAGATCCACCTCATCTGGGTAAGAGGCTTGATTTGCCTCTGTCTTAGAAGGGATTCTATTGCTTAGGGAAACTCTGAAATGTATCCATAACCGGGATTGCTTTGTTCCTTTATAGAACAAACTTTCTTCTCGCTGTTTCAGTTACTTTCTCACTAAAATAGTTACATCTGGCCAAACTACCCAGGTTAGAAAGACGCCTGGATATTCCTGAAACCTCACCTTACGTCTTGACCCACACAGGTGGACTCCTTTAACTGAAACTCTGCAGCTCAGGTTAAGCACCGGCCACTGTCCTTAGATTGATCCCTCCTACTGGACTCTCAGGCAATGGGCAATGGTGATGGAGCACCTGGGTTTGTTGGAGAGGCTGGAGCAACTTTTCTTAGCTAGATAATTTGCTTTAACTGTCTATACCTTGGTAACCTTATTTTTTCAAGGGCTAAATTTGATAGCTCCTTTACACTGCATAAACATTTTAGTGAATATAGAGCTCAGCCATGCAATAACACTGAGCTAATGGTAGCATGAAAAGGGCCATCCTGAGATCTCTACTGCTACGTTACTTTCTACCATATGTGGTACTAGTCTATGAGATTCAAGGAGATCATGTTCTGGCTATGTGGAGTAGGACATTAGAAAAACATTAAAAACATTAAACATTAGAACATTAAAAAAGTTGTAAGCTATAATGTGCTAGAGAAATAAAATCCAGCATTATTGACATCATTGTCCAGAAGAGCAATGTCAAATTAAGTTTTCGTGTTTAGGTTTGTTTCAAGGGGCAAGACCAAGGCATTGTTCAAAAGAAGAAAACCTAAAATACCAGCTTCCATAGTTTTGAAATATTATGTGCTTGTGTAATTTTCCCCAGATTCTAAATTTTTCTAAAGTCTCTTTATACAGAAAATGGTTTCTACCATCTGCTTCCATTGTTGCATGCATATCGTTGAACGTGAACCCAAACCTTGGACAGTGGACTGGAGTGACCCAGGGGCCAGCTGTATCCGACTTGCCCAGTTTTCATGGACCTTAATGGGAGTTTAAGACCTTGCTGCAAAGAAAGGAGGAAGAGGAAACTGGTATGAAGGGCCAAGCTTCTCAACCTTCTTCAATTTCTCTTCTGAAAAATCGAAGAGGATTGTGTTAGATTATCTTTAATGTAGTTACCAGCTCTAAAGCTATGAGCCTCAATGGAACTTTTTAGGAAGGGGAAAGGAAACGAAGAGACATATAAAATAGGAGAGATAAGAGGAGGGAGGAATGAAAGGAGAGGAAGTAAGCAAACTTGTGGTTGAGAGAGCATCTCACCAATTACCTTGGCTGTGATTCCCTGAACCTGAGCAAAGGAGTACCTTATGTTGTGTTCACAGGAATTAAATAAGTAACCAAATAAATCACAAAATAATAACTAGTTATTTTTCACAGTCAAAAGTGATTTAATATCTACTTGGCCCTTTGGTTAGTTTCATGAATTATTCATGTATCTCTTTAGGTACTACCAGTGGTTGATGGAGTTATATGGCATCACTGATATGGGCATTGTCATGCGTGGCTTGTAGAAGCCAGTAAATTGAAGGTAGTTTATAGGAGGAATACTAGAGGTGGCTGTGATAAATCTAAAAAGTTATTTCAGTTCATTTAAAAAGCCTCTGAAGTATAAATAACAATTCCAGTGTGAATGGTAGGCACTTATCCTATCCAGTTTCTTTGTTTGCTAATAACTGTGAAAGTTTACTCTCACCTGCAGAGTCATAAAAGTTTATATATAATGACAGTACATGGACATTGTCTCTGCCAAAATGAAAATTCCTTGACCATGTCTTATTTTATTGATTGTACCCTCTGGATATTCTATTGGAGGATAAATGAATATGGATACTTAACAAGATTTTAGGAGAAATCAATATGCATATTTTTACTGCATACTGAGTTTGATTTTTAGAAGAGAAAAAAAGTCTGCATTGAAAAGCCTAAAGATAGATTTATTTGTATGCATCGAAGAACAATTGGGAAGGAAGTGTGTTTTTAAGTTCAGTCAGCCAGACAGATCACTGGAGGGAGCTCTAACTTCACAGCAAAACCAGAACTGAAATTTTTCATCATTCTCCAATTTCACCTGTAGCAAAAGGACACCCCCCCCCCCGCCCCATTACAAATCAATAATAAATATGAAAAGGGTCTGGAAAAGAGAACTGTGTTTAGGGAGGCATCATATGGCACTTTTACTTACAGATAGAGACAGGATCATTATTCAGAACCAGCAATATTTAAGCAAGTCAAAAATATTGGATTATATACACAGTGAGGGGCATACTATATATTTACTATGAAAAAAATACTTTGAAAAATGTGCTTTATAACTATCAACTCCTGCTCCCCCTTCTAACAATGTAGACCCACAGGAAACACCATTCTCAAGGCCAGCAAGGCAGAATCTGGCATTGGTGTTCACATTACTACAACAGGCTATTGGGTGTTCTATCTGGGAGAAGACTTTGAATGGATGATGTCCTGGGTCCATCCTTGGCAACCTCACAACTGTGCCTACACCAGATATGTGAAGGGCATTTAGTTTTTTAAAGGTTGAGTGGTGTGTTTGACAGCACCCTACACTGGGGATCAGAATATATAGACTGCCTTCACTGCTGAACTCCTAATGATATGTGAGCCTTTGGGCTTTTTCATTTTTATGTTGTTGGTGATAAAGAAATATGAAAAGATTGGTCTACATGATTCATAAAATCCCTTCTAATTTTTAAGCTATGATCATCAAGTTAAAATAGTTTATTTGCTTCTTGAGTACTGACTATGGTATATATTCATACAGAGTGATATGTGGAATTCAGGCCTGCAATTTATTTAATCTTTTAAATTTGTGTGTGCATGTGTGTGTGTGTGTGTGTAACCAGTGGAGGTTTCCTTTTGCCCAAGCTTCCAGAAGGTTCTTATTCCTATGAAAGCCAGCTTGCCAGAAGATTGAGCTAGTCACTTGATTCTCAACATTATCTTATTCTCATTTCCAGTGAAGACTTCTGGTCCTCCATGTATCCATTTCTATCCCTTTGCTCTTTTTCCAATCTAGGTCCTCCCTGGGAGCCAGTCAGATCCAGTGTCTCAGAGCAACATCCTCTGTTGTCACTGGGAAGTCTGGCTCTGGCTGAGTCCTTGGGAATATAGGATAGTTTTTGCCACAGGGCCCCTCATAATTTGGTTTCAGAACTATGTGGGCATCGGGAGGCCTAGGGCCTTTCTTGAAGGGGAGAATGTATGTAGACTTGACCAAAGGTTTGGGAGAGAACTGATCTCCTTTCTGGGACAAGGGGAAGCAAAGTAAGACATCTTCCCAGTTCATCCTATTCTCTTTTAAAATGTGGAAATTAGTTTTTCTTGTAGCCAGTCCTAGCTCCTTGCTATATTTCTAAATATAACATAGTTCACATTCAGGGGGAATGGGGCTGCCACTCACCCAGAAATTGGTGGTGCTTCCACACATGGTTCTGTACAAAGCTAGAACTATCAGTGTTGGACATCCCAAAGGAAACAAGGCCCTCCTGTCCCTGAGCACCTGGGTACACAGAGGCCCAAAGTTCTTCATTGGAGATGAGAATATGATAATGTTGCAAATGAAGTGACTAGCACAATCTCCTAGCAAAATGGCTTTCTTAGGAATAAGAAACAGTTGGCAGTGGGCACCTGGGTGGCTCAGCGGGTTAAGTGTCCAACTTTGGCTTAGGTCATGATCTCACGGTTTGAAGACTTGAGCCCCACATTGAGCTCTCTTCTGTCAACGTAGAGCCTGTTTCAGATCCTTTATCTTCATCGCTCTCTGCCCCTCCCCCACTCATGCTTTCTCTCTCTCTCAAAAATGAATACAGATTGAAAAAAGATTTAAAAACGAAGGAAACACCTGGGGGATCAGGCTAAGAAAAACCTCCATTGGTTAAACCTGGGAATGGTATAGCAAGAGGCATCTATTCTTCCTTCAGAAAAGAAAGGGAAACCTCCTGGCATTGCCTCTCTGTCCTGCTGTTGTCATCAGTGGATGCAGGCAGCAGTGATTAAAGGGTAGCAGGTTGGTGATCCTGGCTGGTGCTTAAGTGTTTGCAACCCAGCTTTGTGCTGTATTCTCTGAAAGGGCTCTTTCTTCTTTCTACTGAGAGCAGGTCCTGAAGCATATTGCACTATATGCTGACCATCTACTCTGCTGAATGGAGGGCTCACCATCAGTAAGGGGAGGGAGGCAAGCTGGCTATCCATCGCTGGGCTTCCCATAGCTGGCCAACTACCAAGTGCTCAGGGACAGGAGGGCCATGTTTCCTTTGGGATATCCAACACTGATAGTTCTAGCTCAATGTAGGCCTGCTACTTAGAAACCTCCCAAAATGCTGTGTCCTATTTAAAAACAAAACAAAACAAAACAAAAAAAAAAAACAACTCACAAAACTTTTTCTAAGATTCCTCCCTATTCACACGTCTTCATCTTCCCTCCATCATTTACCTGGTCCTTTGAAAGCTGGCTCCAGCTAAGAAGAAGGTTTGTAGTAACATTTTGAAAAATGGCTCTCTAGAACATCGAATGTCTTTAGGATCTGGCCAAACCTCATAGGAATTCTGGCTACTTAGATGGGCCCTGGAGCAGGGTCTTCTGCCTGGGATTTGTTAAGCTGTTAGCTGAGGCCAGGTATATAATTTTCAGGACCCAATGAAGAAAGAAAAAGGCAGGGCCCCTACTCAAAAGTGAGGAATTTTCTAATAGTGACAGCAGAACCTTAAACCAAGCACAGGGCACTTCTGAGCGTGGAGCCATGTTTGATGCATAGGTCTCATATGGCACGAAGCCAGTCTTGCCTGGAATGATGGGGACCTGAGATTCAATCTGATAGAGACATAGGACTGGCTTAGACTCTGAAGATATTCCCCATAGGAGAAAAAGCTAATACAAATAAAAGATAAGAAAATAAAAACCAAGTCACTCCTGCCCGTGTATTTTTTTTAAAGGTGAGAAATTGTTTCAACAAAGAAGCTGTGATTGTGTTTGAGTCAAATCCTTAAAAGGATAATTAGTTAAATAGTTTTGGAAGAAACACTGTGGAAAGAGGAGGTGTTGAAATCATATGATCATTTTGTTTATGCCAACTAAAATTTTCAATCTGAGAAGATGCAATGGTTTCTTCCAAATAGTTTCAAGAAATTGGAAAGCCAGCTGGAGATGCACTCAGTGGCACCAACACTGATGAGAAATCTCTTGCAGGGGCTGGCAAAGTGCAGGAGAGGGATGTTTCCAAAAGGCTGGAGACATTTAGTTTACCTGTATGACCTACGGCCTTAAAAGGATTGAAATAGGGGCGCCTGGGTGGCTTAGTCGGTTAAGCGTCCGACTTTCGCTTAGGTCATGATCTCGTGGTTCGTGGGTTCGAGCCCCGCGTCGGGCTCTGTGCTGACTGCCAGCTCAGAGCCTGGAGCCTGTTTCAGTCTGTGACACCCTCTCTCTCTGACCCTCCCCTGCTCACACTGTCTCTCTCTCTAGAAATAAATAAAACATTAAAAAAAAATTAAAAAAAAAAAGGATTGAAATAAAGTATACAGCAGTTGAGCTGTATAATTTCCTTGTGTTTTTTTTTTTAACATTGTATTTTTACCCAATCTTATTATTCTAGACGGGGTGAGGGGATTACCTTGGCAATAAACACACTGTATTATAACCTTCAGTATAATATTTTGTGGTTTCAAAACAACTTCAAAACTATTTTTTCCCTTCAACAATAACCATTATTCTGCAGTGATTGACTTTATGACAGTGTTCCTTGGCATTCATTTTGTTTGAGCTCAGACCTCCAAGTGAATATTTTAAGTAGCATCTTGTGATTTGCATTGACTGAGCACTGTAACAATACAGCCTCACAGCTGTGAATGTGTTTTCTCCTCTCGCACAGCGCAAGGTGCTGGCATCCTGACTGCTTCAGAGAGGCACCATCATCACCTCTGAGATGCTGTCTTATATGGCATCCTTCCAGCCAACTGTACGCAGGTAAAGTTTGTGTTAGTGCCTCAGCTACTTCCCCCTCTACCCCAGGTCCTGAGTCTCCTGCTCCTTACCCTCCTCTCTGGACAGTAGCTTGTATTTTTGGACTCTCAAGTTCTCCCTATCCTACACTAGTTCTCATTCTCTCCTGAGTTAAAAAATAGCCAAGTTGCCTATTTTTAGTTGGTCTCATAGGGGCTGACTGTACATATGGATGCCCTTGTAAATATGTTTGTCTTTCCTTCGAGCCTGCTGCTATCAGAAAATTTAAACCAAATGAGTGTGCAAAAAGGTAAAATTTATATCAGGGGGAGGCCAGAAGGAGAGTTGGCTTTGGGAAGGAGTGATATATAGTGACCTCAAAATAACAAAGTTGCTTACTTTCTAAAGTAAAGATAATCTTGTTTCTTAGATATTAGATCTCATTCCATTGAGAATAAGTGTGTTGCCTGACCAAGGATAATTTGGACAAGTTAAAATTTAGGGATCTGAAGACAGGCCATAATTATGGCCTTTGCAATCCTTTCACAGTGAAAGTAGGTGAAACTTGAACTTCCCAATAACACAGCCCACAGGGCTAATGCTCTCAGGATAAACATAGATGGAACTGCTTCATGCTGAAATCCATTAATCATTTCTTTAGCAAACCCTCTTGGGTGGGACCCCTTTAGCCCACATTTCCTGATTTCTGCTGTAGTTTTTGGTGTTATGACAAGGTCCCAAAGAACACTGTGGAATGCAATGTGTAAAAGCACTTTTTACCTAGAATATTAGAAGCAAAAATGACTCTGGAGAAAAAACATGATAATTATAGCTTACCATAATAAAGCAGGCGATGCAGCTTGCAATGAGGTAGTTTCAATCATTGTCATTATTATTACAGTTTTTGGAAGTCATTAATTGCTGAATTTTTAAGCATTTCCCTTAACAAGATAAAAACTATATTTTTTACTCATGCAAATGATGACATCAAATAAGTGTTCTGAAGGTAGTGAAGAATTGTTTTTCTTATTATCACCAGATCTTCCCTTAGGCATGTTGCAAGAAATATTTTATTTATAGCTAAAAAGTACCCAATAACATAAGAAAACAAAAGACATTTCTACTCAGGATTTGTTTTACACTTTAAATTTGAAATAATTTTGGACTTACAGAAAATTTCAAATACAGGATGAAGATTTCCTGCGTACCCTTCACACAGCTTCCACTAATGTTGACATATTACACAAAGTACAGTGATCGAAACCAGGAAATTAGGGGCAACTGGGTGGCTCAATGGGTTAAGCCACACACTCTTGATTTGGGCTCAGGTCACAATCTCACAATTCATGGGGTCAATCCCCGCATCAGGCTCTGTGCTGACAGCATGGAGCCTGCTTTGGATTCTCTCTCTGCCCCGCCCCTCCTTTTCTCTCAAAATAAATAAATAAACTTAAAAAAAAAACAAACCCAGGAAATTAATATTGGTATAATGCTTTAACTACAGGTGATGTTAGAATCCCCCACATTTTCCATTAATACCTTTTGTTTTTCTGTTGTCAAACAAAGTCAAGAATCCCACATTGCATTCACTTCAAATCTATTTCATTTCTTCCATTGTGTGAAAGTTCCTCAGTCTTCCCTTGTCCTTCATGATCAGGGTCAGATCTTAAGCAGGATGTATTCCTTTGACTTAATTAATAATAAAAGAACAAACCATATCCCTGACATTTGGAAACTTAAAGAGGAATATTATAGGGGCATCTGGGTAGCTCAGTTGGTTAAGTGTCCAACTTCGGCTCAGTTCTCATGATTTCATAGTCCATGAGTTTGAGCCCTGTGTCAGGCTCTGTGCTGACAGCTCAAAACCTGAAACCTGCTTTAGTTTCTATGTCTCTCTGCCCCTTCCCAGCTTGCGCTCTGTCTGTCTCTCTCAAGAATAAATAAACATTAAAAAAAAATAAAGTTATAAGAGGAAAATTACCTACTTTCTTAGAAATATTTCAAATTATTAGTGTATTCTTTGCTAAGTTTGAATGTATATATTTAAGATTGTGAATCAAAATCTAGTTGTAAATAGTTTTTAATGATTTTAGAAGAAAAATTTTTTTCTGCACATTGGCCATTACTTTTGTAATGACTTGTCTCGGGCAGTTTACATCTAGAATAAAACTTCTTTATAAGTGGCTTTTGGATTTATAATTAAGAAGAATTTTTGCAAGAAGCGAAATTATAATTTCTCTATGGCCTCTGAAGCTTGAATTGGAAAGAAATTCTATTCATGGTGTGGCATAAATCTGACTGACCATTTTATTCCTTTAAATAACAAAATACATTTCAGAGTAGTGGGATCAAATTCTGCATGGAAACACTGGCATACATTCCATGTTCCTAACTTAAATTCCTGAAGACATTGTTTATAAACCTGATATAATTGTATATGTATATAAGCTATATATGTGTATAATTCTCATTAAGATTGAGTATTAAAATTGAGCCACAGCAGTGGTAGAATTTATTAGCAATTATGACATAAAGAAAGGCAAACACTCTCACTTCTATATTTATAAGAGTTTAAAAATATATATACAAATGGCATAGATTATTGAATTTTCCACCCAAAACCAAGAGATTACTGCCTGTTTGATATAGGTGTAACATTGTCTTATGAGTGGTGTTAGCATCAGTCATAGCATCAGTCATACTGGTTGGCCTTAGATGGATACAGTGGGAGAATGTTGACATTGTTCCTTTGTCAAAATTGTATCTTCTGTTTAAACATTTTAAATGTAATTTTATTTAGTGTTCAGAATATGCAATTGTTATAAAACCTAGCTACTCCTGAAATCAGCTGTGACACAGATGTAATTAATTTATTTGTTCTCTACTCTTTGTCCAAGGTGCCCTGTGCATAAAACAAATATTGCATGCTGTTTGAGTTTATATATGTTTATGGTAAAGACTATCTCTCTCTAGATCATGGACCATGATGCCAGCATAGGGTAGGCACTTAATAAATGCTCACTGAATTAACTCTTGCTTGTCTGGGTTAAGTGGGAAATTGTTACAGATACTCAAAAATAATGGTAACTGCACTGATAGTAGCCATATTATGAACCGAAATGTTGCATGGTGACACAGACAAACTGAGAAGATTCCTCACCTTTTTCTAGCTTTTGAAAATTTGCTCTTGTACTTGTGTAACTTTTATCTGTACACAAATTTAAATTGTTTTCCCTTTTATTCTTTTTGGCAGTAAAAGTTTTTTCCCTGAAAACTCTAGCTATCAGTAGGAGAAGTAAAACCCTAATTCTGCCTCACCCTCCAGCACCATCACTAGCTAATAGAGTTTTACGCAAAGGATATATCTCCTCATCACTGTATTGAATTTTTAGAATTACTTCCTCAGTGCAGTTGTAAGGCTTTGAAAAGTTCTGTTTGTAGAGTTGGTGATTGGGTAACATATTTTGAGTGAAGTTGTAAAGAGTCCATGAATAAAAAGAGCAGAAAAGAAGAAAAAGATATAGATTGAATCTAAGGATGTTAAAATGCAATTTTAGCTTTTTCTCTGATAACAGGCTTCTGCCTTCAGTTTCTTGCTACATTCGAATGAGGTACATGAAAGAGTGAGCTACTTTTAAGAAAAGCCTTCATTGTGATTGTTTCTTTCTCTTTGTTTTCTTCTTCTTCCTCTTCTTCTTCATTATTTCATTCTTTAAAAAAATAATATAGTGATTCTTTTCTAAAAGTTGATGCCTTGAAGTAAACACTACATAGTACTTTTCTTCTTATGGTGGCTTGAATCAATGCTTCAGGTTGGAAAAGAAGTAATTTGTACTTCGTCTTCTTGCTTTTTTTGCCGTTTCATTTGCATAAACGTGCAATTTATGTAGGGGTGATGTACTGTATTGAGAAATTCAGAGACAGCTGCCAGGGCCATCTTGCACGGAAGCTATGCTCAACCTGAAATTTAATTTAAATATTTCATTTCATTATCATAGATTGCAACATTAGGAGTAAACTCTCCCTTCTTTGGAATCAGCTCTAATCCAATCCATGAAAATTCAATTGCCCTGTCACTCTTAGTCTGCAAATTTTGTGGCTGAAAGCACACAACTGCAAACTTTGCAATGGAGATTGCCTGAAAGAATACTTTTGACTTCTTACTTAGAAGAACTTTTGTTCTAGGAATTCAGACAATAGAATGCGATTTAATTAACTAAAGAATTATGTTTATTGATGTGCTCCTGATATGTCACCAGACATAAATGCAAGTCAAATGATGTTTTTCACTTCCCACTAGTATTTTTAAAATCAGCCAGTTTTGATACATTTAAGTTGCTGCAATTAACTGCTGATTTCATCTTAATATGGGATGGCATTAGTGGTATCAATATCATTGAAATTGATGTGTATGCTTGTGATTAATAACTACTTTGTTATTAAAAAACATTCTCTCCCTCAATAATGATTATGGAAAATAATCTAAGAAAATATTATTTCCAAAATCACATCTATTGCTATTAACTAAGATTGTAGGCATTATTGAAATCACAAGAATGTCAAGACTGCAAAAATACATTTTGATTTCCTTGGTGTGATAAAAACCTTTGTTGCAGTTATTGTTTGTGATGAATACACGGGGTTGGAGGGTGTCTTGGCCAGTACCCAGCCTCATCTTGGCTTAGATATGAATTTTAGCAGATGAGTTTTAGAAGTAGTACTTTAACTCCAAAGAATAATTCTGATCCAAGGAGAATGATTTGAAGCTGATGAAGTCATTGTATTTTTCAAACAGTGCTGATGTTAACTTATTCAATGTTTATGTCTGGCTACTTGTAGCTCAAAGACTGCATTAATGGCACATCAGATAGTCCATTAATGAAATAAATGCACAGGCACACATATACACATGCACAGATCCCAGCTCACCCTTACATATAAACGCAGTGGAAGTGATATACCTTTGGAGATATTTTTCCCCCTCCCTCCTCTAAGCTAACAAAGGGCAAAATAGTACCTTTTCTTTTTAGGAGGGTTTGAATGAGTCGCACCATCACCTCCATCTTGGACCTTGCAATTACCATAAACCTCTTCTCATCTGGGTTTGAATAGCGGACATATTGATGGATTCAATATTCAATCCTGAAAAGACCCCAGGAGAATGAACACGCTCAGAATAGACATGTAGCTCATCAGTGTGCTTGGCTTTCCTACATGATGGACCAAGGCCTTTTTGGTTACATGGGATTTTTAGCCTTGGAAAGCAAATTCCCTTACTGTCTTATTTGGGATGGAATCTGGCTGAATATTCATGACATTGGAATCCCAATGTAAGATACATCTCACCCCTTTTGAGTTTGGGTATCCTTTCTACTGACCATGTTCATATTAAGTTAGGAAAGGACTTGCCATTGGCATTGTTTTAACTTCTGTTTTTTAATTACTTTTATTGCCACATAATTTTGAAATTTATGGGCAAAGCTTAAATGAGTTATAAACGGCTGGAATTATGAAGTAATAAAAATAAATGAAAATGACTTCATATTTTAATTATTTTTAATCTGTTCTTAGAGTTGAAAGAAAATAAGGATGTACCACAGGGGTCACAGCTTGGAAGGAGGTAAATTTTCTGCCTTAGAATGCTATTTCTTTCCACATGAAAACTAGAATGTATCATTGGAAGCTCAACAGTCATAGGATTATGTCTGATTCATTTTGCCTTCACTGGGAGGGCTTCCTGTACACATCTACACTCACGAACAATATTCAGTTGAGAGTGGGTGAGAATAGATAATGGCCACTGATATCAGGGTATTTATGAGGATTTGTCCCCAAATATTGAAACTATGCTTCTTGCTCTTGAAGAACTCATACTTTATCATGGAAACCAAATATACATGCCAAAAATAAGAACCCAGAGCAATATTCATGGCATTATATTCATAAGGCCTAAAGTATTGGTTAGAATAAAGTACTAAATGATTTTAAAGAGATAGTTGTAGTCTGGGGTTATTCAGAATATGCTCTTGAGAAAGTTTGTTCTGCATCTGAAAATGTTTGTTAAGGGAAAGGCGAATAGGAAAGCATGTCAGGTAGGGAATAAACTTGTAGAGATCAACTTTGGTGTATTGAAGAATGATAGGGAGGTTTCTTAATGCAAGTGGAGATAAACATGTTGCACACCAGATTAGTGCCAATAAAAGTAGTACTGATAACCAATATTTACTGAATGGTTTGTATGGCCCAAAATATTGTGCTAAGTGCATTATATTGATTATCTCATGTAACCCATTTTCAGTGATCACCAGTGACACATTGGGAGACTTCACATTTCATTTGCTCCCTTAAGAGTCAAGCTAATGTAAATCTATATATATTCAGTGATTTGATTTTGGATGAACTAATGTGGAATGGAAAGTAGGCAAGGAAAATGGCTGAGAGATGACTCTGAAAATCTGGGTATTAATAAATTGTGCATTCTGCATGAAAATAGTGGATTCATCTAGTGGTATGCTGGTAAATATTTAACAGTTGACTCTAGGGGAAAATGCCCTAATTTGTAAGTTGACACTTTCTGTGGTATAAATACTTTCACAATGACTGACTTCAAGCGAGTAATGTAAGACCAGCTGATTCACCAAATTCCTGAAAACAATTGGCTTTGGCAAGACAGTATGAGCTAGCTCCTGCACAACAACCAGCTAACCTCAGATGTAAAGAAAACGAACAATGAATGAGGTTTTGGTGGCTTCGCTATGTGGAATAGAAAAAGAGACTATCTTGAAAGGGGCATCCAGTTTTATAGCTTGGGGCAATGAAAGCCTGGGTGTCACTGACACAGAGCAGTGCAAATCCAGCTGTGCCTCAGTTGAACATCAGTCACAGAGAGACTTGGCTCTAATCAGTCTCTCAGGCAAGTATTTGCCAGATTTTATCTGTTTGGAGGAGGAAACTTTCTGCCTGGGGAACTGCGGGAGGGATATGACACTGAGGCAATGATAAGGTGGTGTGGCACAGGATCCTTGGACCAGCTCAAGGATTAAGTCTGAGCCATTAAAATAGAGGGCTAGAGACTGATTTGGGAGGACTCCTTTTCATTTAAGAGACCCATGAAACATGTTTATTTTTCTTGGTATGGTGTATAACAGGGAAAAGGCATCCAACCTATCTGTGCACATCACTCTGGTACTGTGAGAGGTTCAGACACATGAGAAACTTCTTATGGTGATTCCTAGAAATGTTTAGAGGAATTGGAGAAACTCTCAACTGATATGAACTTCTATTTTTGTGGGTATAAAGTGAAATTTGAATTAATAATCATTTAAATTTGTTCTGAAATGCTCTGAAGCCTGGGAAATTTGAACCAGAAGAATATAAAAAAAAAAAAATTGGGCAATTTAGGATGGAAGGTGAGAATAAGGCAAATGATGTGATGTGTGAAGTGGTAACCAGGAAAATATGTCTTGTAGTGCAGCTGGAAATAAAAGGCTAGAAAAGTGAAAAGAACAGAAATTAGAGGGGCAATGGGAGTCATCAACCATAAGA
This sequence comes from Proteles cristata cristata, assembly GCA_017311185.1. Classification (NCBI taxonomy): domain Eukaryota; kingdom Metazoa; phylum Chordata; class Mammalia; order Carnivora; family Hyaenidae; genus Proteles; species Proteles cristata. The sequence continues at coordinate 936,168 of JAESUZ010004587.1, forward strand.
TGACACTTCTTGGTTGAGATCCAAATCAGGCAGTATGGATGAAAGATATCAAATTGCTTTTGATGAAGTCCTCAAGAATATCCATAGTCACAGCATTCTAAGTGAAACCAATATATTTTACCAGCCCATAATCCTGAGTGTGTATAATAAATTCATTTTCCAAGCACGTGCCTTAGAAACTATTTCTGTGCCATTCTCATTTGATTCCTACTTTACATATCTCCCTGGGCTTCTGAATTCCTCCTGACTTACCAGTATTCTTTTTTTTTATTTAATGTTTTATTTATTTCTAGGAGAGAGAGAGAGAGAGACAGCGTGAGCAGGGGAGGGTCAGAGAGAGAGGGAGTCACAAACTGAAACAGGCTCCAGGCTCTGAGCGGGCAGTCAGCACAGAGCCCGACGCGGGGCTCGAACCCACGAACCGCGAGATCATGACCTAAGCGAAAGTCGGACGCTTAACCGACTAAGCCACCCAGGCGCCCCCTGACTTACCAGTATTCTTACCAGTAAGCAGCACTGGGCAGTAAGCATGCCAAGCGTGTACTGAATAGTCCATGCACTGTGATGGACTGCATCTGTCTTAACTTCCTACTGTCTGAAGATTTTACAAAGCATTGTATTTCAACTGATGTTTCAGTGGCAAGTGGCTTCTCGTATTTTTGAGCAGCAGAGGTGATTTAATTCCCTTACGCCTTTAAAGAGAGTCTCTTAGCAATTTTTTTTCTTTGACCTTGTCCTGAGTAGATCTCAAAGTCAAGAAGTTATATCTTCTTTTCCTCTCCCCTTTTAAGCAATTAGAAGTCAGTACAGAGCTCTTCCTAAATACTTCAGTCCAAAACCCTACTGGGATTTTTCCTTCACCTTTGCTTCCAACCAGCCAAACTTTCCAATGTTTGATTAGTATGTTTAGCAGAAAATGTACATTTCCCTTTCAGTCATTTGCTGTAAAGTAGAGCATAACACACACACACACACACACACACACACACACACACACACACGTGCGCCACATGCACACACCCAAATTCTAGCTAGACTTAGAAGTATTACTGTATAGAAACCACGCATGAAGAAAAGTAATGATTCCTTGCCCCCTGTCCACTCACTTACAGAAGGACTTAGATCACATTACCTCTCTTGATCTTATCTGTGAAACACAGCCTTAGGCCACTAAATTTGATTAGAATACATAAAATTTCAATATGAAAAACCTGGCATGTAGATCCATTGTTTTATTTACCTTCACACTTCATTTCTTTACTTTCACATTTCCCTTTTTTAAGTCATAAAATTTGTGTTTGCATTTTCGTTAGACTTTATAGCTCTTCTTCAAAGGAACTATGGGTTTTTTTTTTTATATTGATATCTCTTCCCAAAGATTTTAATTTCTGCTCAGTCTTACAGCTCCATTCCCAACCATGAGAATGATCTCAACTTTGGCTTTATGGGTTAGACATTCACTTCTTCCTTCTCTCACATTTAAGTTTCAGTTCATGATTTCTTTTCCATATTTATTTCTTCAAATTATATAGTTCACTCTCTGATTTCTAAACCTAACCCCCTTTCTTTTTTTTTTTAAATTTTTTTTTAATGTTTTTATTTATTTCTAGGAGAGAGAGAGAGACAGCGTGAGCAGGAGAGGGTCAGAGAGAGAGGGAGACACAGAATCTGAAGCAGGCTCCAGGCTCTGAGCTGGCAGTCAGCACAGAGCATGATGCGGGGCCCGAACCCACCAACCGCGAGATCATGACCTAAGCAAAAGTCGGACACTTAACCGACTAAGCTACCCAGGCACCCCAGCTAACCTAACCCCTTATTTCTAACCTTTTTTAGATCTGCTTTGATTTCCTTATTTTCATAGTTCCTGTCTCTCCCACTCATCTTGCTTCTTTAATCCTAGAGCCTACATTCTCAGTTTCTCTCCCATCTGGAGAAATACACTTTCTCTTGATCCTGTTAATACTTGTCAAGTTTATTCATTTCTCTTTCTCATTCTTTTCAGCCAAACCCCTTGTAAGAGTAGTTTTTCTCTATTATTGCCATTTTCCCACTTTTCTTGATTTCCTACTTTAATTCAATTGTTTACAATCTTTTATGTGCTCCCATCACATTACCAAAAGAAACTATTCTCTCTTGGAGATTATAATGAGATCCTGAAAACCAGTCAAGATCACTTTTTACTCCTCATTTCCTTGCTTTCTAGAGCCGTAGGATTTTACCATGTTGCTAATCCCAATTCTCTCTGAAATTCTCTCCCCACTGGATTCTGCAATTTATTCTACCTGCTCTCTTCCTACTTTTCTGATCTTGACACTTTGTCTTCCAGTCTCATGTATATTTTCAATGGGATTAGGACTTTGCCTCTTTTCTTCTGTTTCTTTCATTTAGTCCAACAGTGTTTCATTTCATTAAATGGGTGCTCATTGAGCATTTATTACCTGTAACTCATCTTAGTTACAGTAGGTCTGTCTCATAGTGCCTCTGAGGTCCTGTTGGAGAACAATGCAAAAAGCTATCTTGTTCTTTAGAGGCCTTTAGAGATCTTTAGAGGCCTCTAGAACCTATCATTATGTGTAAAATTTCCATCATTCTTTACTACTTTTGGCAGAGGAATTTATGATCCCTGTTGAAATGCAAAAAATGTTTTTCAGTAGGCTTCATACATTGCCAGCTATACCTTAAGTCAAACCAGGAAAAAAAATAGTCAAATTATCCCACAGGACACAGATTCAGAGGTGTGAAATATAGGACAGATACATTTTAATGAGGTAAGGTAGAGGGGTGAGAGAATATTGAGTAATAGTAGGCACTCTCTGGAAAGGACAAAAAAAAAAAAAAAAGATTTGCCCCCGTGGGTTCCCTAAGCGAACTGTTGCCAAGGCCTGGTCTTGGAAATGCCTTAATTTTTAAAAAAGACACGAAGTAAATATTGTAAATAAATTCCCATGGCTCAATAAGCTCAGCATTTAAAAAACGACAGTTCTTCTCAGTGTATGTATTCCCTCTGCTTGGTTGTTGTGGGTTTTTTTTTTTTTTTTTCTTTGTTTTTGGAATACTGTCATGGTTCTCAGTAAATTAATCTGAATCACAAGAGATCATCTCCCTAGAGGTGCTTAGTCTAATTAACAACAATAATAAAAAATCTCCATTACAGCCTTTACTCTGGGAAGGCCATTAGGAAACTACAAGAGTGACCGCAGTTTTTCTTCCAGGTTCAAGTGGTTCCTTTAACTCTAGTGCAGTTCTTATGAATGAATATTCTTTGATATTAGGTAGTCCTACTGAATGTCTCTGGAATGGACCATAAACTACTTTGTAATGGTCGATAATTCACTAGGCTAATGCAGAAGCTGATTTTTGCTTATTAATGAAAAATGATATAACTTTAGCCTTCTGGTATTTCTACTAAAGTATTACTATTTTCACAATATGGCCTGGAATTTCATGGTCTTGGGAGACATATATATATATATAATTTTTTTAAAAATTTATGAATCTTAAAAAAAATTAAAGGGCAACAGTAATAGAAACTCTGTATTTTATGGCATTAACTGCAAGCTGCAAGTTTCATAGGTTTTCTTCATTTTAAATTCAATGTCTGTTTTTTACTGTTTTTACCATGTATTCATGGTAAAGTGGGGCTTTACTAAGTTAGAAATTCTTTGTTATGTGGGGTTCTTAAATCTGATATTAATGTGAGAATTTTGAGACTACACATCCTAGTGCCTTCCTCCTTAACTATGTGCCTATAAAATTTAGTAGACTTAGTCAATCTTTATCAAACTGACAACAGTCTTATCTCCCCCTTTCTATATTTAATGAGAATAATGCATTTGGTGAACATCAATAAATAAAGAATCTTCCTGAACAATCACAAGGACATTGATTATTTAAGGACTATTTTTGTTAAGTTCTCTTAAAGAACAGATGTTTTAGCAATGCCAACAAAACCAATAAAGATTAGCTTGCATTTGATGCTCTTTATGGCACATACAGCTTTCTGATGACCACAGCTCTCATTTGGAGATCCCCTTCCCTCATAGCTCCTTCACCCTGACTACTGCTCAGTTGTCCAGAATTTCTGGGTGAAAACTGGGTGGCTTCTTTGCTCCTCATTTTCTCTCTTTCAGCCTCAGAGTCACTGTTTTGTGTATGAGTCCTCTCTGGGAGATGGGTTTGAATTTGTGGTGCTTATATGGTGACTGATATGAGGAATCACAATTCCCATCTACTGTTAATGGTTTTAGCTTCAACTACTGAAAAGGATTTCAGGTACCATCATGGGTTAGTAGGAGGGATGTTGTTGGATTGGGATAGTTCTTATTTTTATTTCAAGTTTCTAGATCTTTAAAGGGACTTAGAATAACTGATTTGAAGATATAAAATTAATGGGTTTTTAAAAAAATATATAAGACATAACAGACTTGAAAGATATAAAAAGCTAAGAGGTTTTAGATTTTAAACTTTATTAAGTTGTAATTGACATTTAATGAAGGGGAGGTATTTAAAGTATACAATTTGGTAGGTTCCAGCATGTGGATACACACCTATGAAACCATCACCACCATCAAGATATTTAATATCCACCACCCTCAGACATTTTTTCATGCCTCTTTGTAAGCAAACTCTCTTATGCTTCCCCAACAGTCACCAATTTGAAAAGCTAAGATATCTTTTTTTTTTTAAAGGTTTATTTATTTTTGAGAGAGAGAAAGAGTGAGCAGGGGGGAGGCTGAGAGAGAGTGGGACATAGAGTATGAAGCCGACTCCAGGCCCTGAGCCATCAGCGCAGAGCCAGATGTGGAGCTCGGATTCACAAACCACAAGACCATGACCTGAGCCAAAGTCAGACTCTTAACCAACTGAGCCACAGAGACGCCCCAGTAAAGCTAAGACTTCTTAACACCAGACTGATTTTGTGGTCAACACACTTAATACACTCATGAGAATAGTGTAGCATTTAGAGTTCAATTACTTGTCCCTTGACAAATTAGGAAAAACTAGGTCCAGAACACAACAGGAAGGCTATTCTAGAGCACCACTGGTTAATACGCAGATCTATATTATGGTGATTACTTTGACCGTTAAGTGGTGAACAGAAATTAGAAGAAACAAGTATCTTTGTTTTTGTTTTAGTTTTTAATTTTTAGAAGAAACAAGTATTATACACAAGCAGAGACCTGAAGCAACAGCTCCTAAACCTTGTAAAATCCTCAAGCTCACATTCTGGCTTCAACAGTTGTTTGCTACTCTAGTTGCACAGAGGGACCTTTAAAAATGTTGATGTCTGGGACCCATTTCAGATTAGTTAAATGAGAATCTCTGATAAGTGCTGAGTCTCAGGGTTCATTATTATTTAAAACTTCCCAGGTGATTCTAACATGAAGTGAGCCTTGAGAATCATTGCTGATATTCTACTCATAATTAAGTGTCCTTTTGTCAAACCATTTTCAGGTTTAATCTTCCTAAGGATTTCACCCAGAACTGGTCATTGTGTATTACTCTTCTTTCCTCAAGAGATTGTTCTATTCTGGCCAACAAGTACTTCTTCAAGGACAGGTAAATAGTTATTGCTTACAAATGATTTTGATTTATCTTCCTGCCTTACCATAGTTGACATAATCAAAATCTGCTGTTTTGTGATTGATTTTAGCTTTCATTTGCCATTTTTTATCTTCAGTATGCCTGAGAGGCCATAGAAAAATCTGTGATGTTACCTAGTGAGCTACTTTCCTATCCCTTTGTGGCCCTACTCTCTTTCCAGTGTCTCCGGCTTCTCCAAGTGGCTCATGTGTTCTCCATTCTGCATCATCCCTGCATCTTCCCTCTACTCTTGGCATATCCTGAGTCTTAGACTCCAGGGAAATACCCCTGTTCTCTTATTTCTGATGTCTACTTTTTGCTGGATATCTTTTGTAATACAAGTATTTATGTCAGTGCTGCCAATATTTGAACGTGGTGTCTTGGGAAAGCTACTACCATATTCACTTTAGTCTTTTACTGATGACGCCATGACCTGAAGGACTAACTAAAGTGGGAAATTTCTGTTTTCATTTCAAACCAGTAGGAGTAAAATTCAAGGACAGATAAGCCAGTCCATGGCCTCCATGCCACACTATGGACTGGTTGGTGTTCCCTTGTATTTCTGCAAAGGTACAAGTCTTTTGGTAGCATCACCTTTTCAGCTTGTTAAGTGACATTGGTTTGCCAACCTCTGAGAAGAAGGAAGCATCTGAGTGATGAAACATTGGTACTTCAATGTGAATTAATGGCACAGTGTTATTTTTCAAAGTACCTTCCATGACTGTGCTGCAGCAGGAAAACATCACTGCTCAATGACCCTTGCATGCAGACTTCTGTGTGTGAGGCTACTGAGTGTTTTAACAGATTAGGCACAAAGTTAAAGATGTGGGACGTGACTTTTCCTCAAAAGAATATCAGTTTGGGTGTTTTTTCTCCCATCTCTATTTCATTTCAGATAGTTGTTAAAGGCAGGAGTTTGTAGAGAAAAAGACCTCTCACTACTATATATCATTTATGATGGATTATCTCAGAATGATTTTTCATTGTTTTTGCTCATATTACATATTCACTTCTGGAGGTAAAATTGCATTTAAAGTGATTCAGTGAAAGGTAACTACAATATTACTGTGTTTATGAATCACAAGTTAGTCTTTTATACTTGCTTTGTTTCTTTTAGGAGAGTTTTATTAGCACATATAAAAGTAGCTAAGAGGTAAAACACTTTTCTTTTTGTTTATATATAACTTGGGAAATATTTTTACTGCTGACTGTAAATTGAAAAACTGTAGTACCATGATTAAGTTAGTCCAACATGGAAACATTTCATGGGCAACTGCTACATACATGACACTCACTAGAGTTGGGGATATAAATACATGGTATACAATTGGTATGACCTGGGCATTTAAAATGTTTTAGGGAAAAATATGGGCACAGCCCCAATTGGAGTAAAGCTCAACTAGAGGTATAGAGCTAATATATTTTCATATATTTAGCATTGGTAACATTTTTACTAATTCAGGTGTTTGAGGAAGCTTCCAAAATGCCTACTTTGTCGATGAGAATAAAAGGATTAAGAGTCAAATTAAGATGATTTAAAAGTTTAGACACTTAAGTGAACTGATAACTACGTAACTCACCTAGGTGAATTGATGAGAAATGCCTTGATTTTTTAAGTTTCCTGACACCTAAAGGAGTCACAATTTTTATTTTCTGACAAAGGAAAAGACCCAATTTATCTGCAGAGACAAATATATTTTTGTGACACTGCACTCAAACAGGAATATATCTCAAAAGTCTCAGTACAGTGAATGTCATATGGGCTAATAAAATCAACTACAGTTTTACAAACAACAGGAACTGTGAGTCCACAAAAATGACTGTTATGGCCATCTGTAGGACCAAGGGCATTGCTTAAACTACAGATAAGTTTCTATGAGGACTCGAGATAATATTACATGGAGACATATTTTTTAATTTTAATTTTTAATTTTTAGCTTATAAAATGTTACATGCATATTAAATCAATTTAAACAACAAATAACGTGAAATTCTCCTATCCTTTCCCAATTTCCATTTGTTCACTGCATAAGTAATTTCTTTTACCCTTTTCTGTTCATACTTCAGGCAGTTATCCTCAAAACACTACATACTATTTTTATACAGCTGTTTCTTCACTCAACAATTTGAATAAAATCTAGTATCTTCTCACTCTCATAGAGTTGATATAATATCTCCTCTATTCCTTTCCTCTTCTCCCAGTATTTTTTTTAAAGTTTATTTATTTAAGTATCTGTACACCCAATATGAGGCTTGAACTCAGGACTCTGAGATTAAGAGTCACATGCTCTTCCAACTGATCCAAGAAAGCATCCCTCTCCCACTGTTTCTTAATCACTAATTTTTATTTCTGTTCCATAAGTAGAATAATTAACTCTTGATTTTTTAAGTCAATAGATATTGGATTGTCTCTTGAACTTCAGCATTATGAGATGGGAAATTTCTAATTTCTACTTTTGGGTCCAACTCTGCCCTAATCCCTGTTTCTACTGATATGACATTACTTATCCACTGCCAACAAAATATTTTCCTCTGCCACTAACTTGATGTTGCTGGAAGTGATTATTTAAAATCTCATGATAAAATCCACTCTTTTTCCTCACATTCTACTGATTGCCCAAATTATGCCGTGTTTTACTTTGGTTCCTAGTCAATAGTATGAATTTAATGTATAATTTGTTTGCCTTTGAATTTCTAGTTGTCTTTATTTTTGCTTTGTCAAAGATTGTACCTAATTTCCTATTACCATTAAGATCCCTTACTTTTTTAAAGTTCATTTATTTATTTTGAGAGAGAAACAGAAAGAGAGAGAGAGAGAGAACAAGCAAGAGAGCAGGAGAGGGAGAGAGAGAATCCCAAGCAGGCTTCACATCAGCACTGAGCCATGAAGCCCAAAACGGGGCTCAGTCTCACAAACCATGAGATCATGACCTTAACCAAAACCAAGAGTCTAAACTCTTAACCGACTGAGCCACTCAGGTGTCCTTAATTGTTTTTAAGAGTATTCATCTATTTTAAGGGGGGGGGGAGAGAAAATCCTTTATTTTTTTAACCATACCATCTAAGTGATCCCTGTCATAGCCACTTTTTTCTTGAAGACCATCTTCTATGATCCCTCTGACTTTCTGTTCTAACAAAGAAAACTGCTTTTTAGAATACTTGTCCCACCGTCACACTAGTATTCTGGGTAGTTGATTTGATTCCCAGTAGTTCCTTTTTCTTGGCTCCCCCTTTCATGGCACTCTCTGTGAATTGGTGGCATTCTCCTTCCCCTTCTCTTTTGGAAGTGTGCCTGGGCAACAACATTTTGTCTCTTGCTTATCTACAAACTGTAAATTTGCTTGTTTGAGCTGTATATGAATATCTAGATTTTAAATAATTTTGGCTTGAAATGTTGAAAGCATTAGTTAATTGCTTCAATTGTCCTCTAGTATTCAGTGAGCTCTGCCAAGTAAGTCTGGATTCTCTAGTGCTAACTTTTCCTTTAGATCTTCCTTAAATTATACTATATATTTCAGAAACTTATGAGAAGAAACAAATACATCTTTAGAACTTTAAGAATCAGCTTTGTATTCTCTCTTAAAGGGAAGGTCAATCAACAATTAACCTTTTCTTTTCTTTTTTGTTTTGTTTAGTTTTCAGAAAAGAGCTTAAGTTATATAATCAAGCAATTTCCAAAAGACTTTATTGAGATCTTATAGTATGTGTCACATAATATGGAAAATTACCAGTGTGTTTAAGAAATAGTTATACACCCAAAAGCTGCCAAATGACTTAAAGCATTTCCTTGTTTTATTTTATGTTTTTAATGCTTATTTTATTTATTTATTTATTTATTTATTTATTTATTTAGAGAGCATGAATAGGGGAAGGGGGAGGAACAGAGATAGGAGACAGAGAGAATCCCAAGCAGGCTCCATGCCCGATGAAGAGCCTGATGCAGGGCTCAAACTCACAAACTGTGAATCATTACCTGAGCTGAAATCAAGTGCCAGGCGCTTAACCAACGGAGCCACCCACGTACCCCATCAAAGCATTTCCTTACTTTTAGTATGATACTTTATCACAAGGTGCTTCCTGTGGAATCACTTTGAGTTTGCTAATGTTAGCTAATTCTGAAGCTGATTCTGATAACAAAATCTCTTCAGGGTGGAGAAATACTCCATAAGAATAAAATCACCCTCATCAAAAAGTATATAAGCCTGAACTAGTAAGCAAGCACCAAAAAGTCGATTAATGTTTTATTTTGCCTTTAAATTTTTCTATTATCTGTTTTTATAATAATTTTTTCTGGTGATTTTGTTTCACTCTTTGACAATTTCCCTAGCTAAGACAGTTTCTTTATTTTTTTTAAAGTTTTTATTTAAATTCTAGTTGGTTGACATAGAGTGTCATATTAATTTCAGGTATACAATATAGTGATTCAACATTTCCATACAATACTTGGTGCTCATTAGGACACGTACACTACTCAATCCCCATCACCCATTTCACACATCCTCCTACCCACCTCCTGTCTGGTAATCATCAGTTTGTTCTTTATGGCTAGGAGTCTGTTGCTAGACTTTCTTGATTCTTACACTTTCCCAGCTTCGGCTTTCCAGTTGGCCAAGTTCTACCATGGAAATGCTACTGCTGAAGCTGTATCTAAGCTTAGCACTGATTATTCCCAACATCATGGAAGGCAACATGAAGCATCTTTGATGGCTTCTAAACCTTTAGAAGAGACCATTTACTATCATAAAACACATAGGGTTTGGCATTCTCTAGCTCCTTTACTGAAGAAATTGAATCAGAGAAGTTTGAAATGTCTGAGCCAAATTTAAAGGATTAATTAGGCAGAACTACTGAAAGTAGTTTTGGAGGTATGCATAGAAAATTCTAGGAGGTGTTTCTCTCATCTGGAGGCTACCAACATAGTACCCATGGTCTTGTTCAGCACCGTATTGATTTTCTCGGCACTCAAGAGTCAATGACAGAAGCTATGTGTCACTACCCTTAGCCCAATGCTCCTATTTCATCATGACATTGGTATACAATGAAATACATGTGCACATACTCGAATGCGAGTTTATGATCTTTTAGGCTTTCAAAGCGTGATTTTAAAAATTATAAAGACTCTTCGTGAGATTTTAAAGAGTTAAAGAATATGAATTAGCTCTCTTAAAATATTAATGTATCAAAAGATTCCAGAATGAACTGAAGGGATTTTTGCAATATAAAACCAATTTATCATTTGTGGGATATAATTTGAGCATGTTAAAGTTAATGCTAGGATGAAAAAATACATAATCATTTTATTGTATTTTCTTTTTCCTCCTTAAAATATTAAAGTGACTAAGATGTGGTGAATATCTGTCAGATTAAAATGCTGTCACCCCAGTACATGCCAAATTGACAATATTGGATTTTAAAGATGATGTTGATATCAAATATTTATGCTACCTCTAGGATCAAGACAAAGATAGAAAATGCTTCAGATAAAACAAATATTCTATATATAATTCTTGTCCAATAAGACATATGTTGAATGATGCTTTCCTTCATTGATATGTCTCCTATGTTGCTGGCACAGAATATGCTCTGTTCTTTGTTCAGGTCTAGTACACGATTCTGACAGTGGTGGACAGAGGCTGTCAGTTTTAGGTTATTGTCGAAAAGCCTTGTGTGCACTTAGAGGCAGATCAGGAGAAGTTAGCAGGCAAGAATTGTTTTCTGACCTTAAGTTGCTTTTTCAGGTAAACTGGTTTGACTCCTTGAAAAAAATAATGTTTGTTTTTGAGAGAGAGCCAAAGAAAGCCAGAGAGACAGTGTGAGAGGGAGAGGAAGACACAGAATCTGAGACAGTTCCAGGCTCTGAGCTGTCAGCACAGAGCTGGACATGGAGCTCAAACTCACGAACTGTGAGATCATGACCTGAGCCAAGTCCGAAGCTCAACCAACTGAGCAACCCAGGCATCCCTACTCCTTTATCCTTTCTAGCTTCTCACTTTTTGTCTCTTTCAACTTCTCTCCCAATGCAAAAGGAAAAGAAAAGTAAAACTTTTTTCATATCCATTAATGTTCTTTTCTCCCTTCCATCCTTGGAATTTCACAAAGCCTCTGCTGATTAGGTGGAAAAGAAGTGTGAAGTTTCTTCTTCAAACACACTGATGCTAGAAGACTAAAAATATACTCAGCAAGATACATGTGTTTGAAATTCACATGAATGTATGCTCTTGGTGACAAAAGTATCTCTCTTCCATTTTTCATATCCCAACCATATGCCAGGCTATATTAAATTATGATGGCTTGGGGTTCATTATTGTAGGGGAATAAGAATTTTATACTTCATCCAGTGAATTCATGCTAAGATCAGAGTCCTAGAGTAACATTTGTCCATTCATATAAAGAAGATGGCATTTTGGTTTTTATAAAGTTTAAGAAGTAGGAGCTCTGTCTACTATTTTAAAGCAGCGTTTTAAATTTTTGGCAACAAATTTATTTGGAACTTCTTTTGGTTCATTCTTCACAAATGAATGTATTTTCCAGCCTGTCAGAAAGTCACACATATTGAAAAATTTTTTCATCTGCTTTTGTTTTTCCTAGAAAGAGGTAGTTTTGGTTTGCTCAAAACTCTTCTGTTTTCCATTTCATCCAGAAGCGTCCAGATGTTTGCATTCTCAAGGAACTTGACTGATGTTAGAAGTACAAACAGTGAATTGTTTTATTTTTTAATTTTATTTTCCATGAAATTAAAAGGCTAACATGGTGATAGTAAAAGGATATCTTTATATGTTATAAACATATCCTTATATGTTTATAATTGAACCTTAACTATACTCATAGTTTGGTGACATGATTCTTGAAGCAGAACATCTTGAAAAGAAAAGAAGTAGTAAAGAACTCGTGAACTTTCAGGGCAAGATAATTTCCATTCTGAAACTTACAGGCACAGACACAAGAGCTTCTGTCTTCTAGCCGAGGGCGATGCAACGTCTTCTCTTTTCAATTGAGGACAACCACTGAATTAGCCTCCTTTTATGTTCTCTAGGTTTAAAGTTCGTTTTATTTCAAAAGGCCTTTGGCACGGTACACTGATTTTATGTTTGATTTTTATTACTTATTTTAATTGCTTGTGCAGTTGTGTATATTTTTGGTACTCTAACTATATTGTTCCTTGTAAAATACCTGGAGTAGTTTCTAAGAGGCAGAATATTTTATGAATTGTGTAATTAAATTATACATAGTATTTATGTTACTGACTCTAACTTCCTAAAAAAATTAGAGTAAATGCAAGCTGTACCTCATAGATTTGAAGAAAAAAATATTTAAATAACAGATTTTTTTACCTTAAATATGCCCTTCCAAATCCCTTCCCAATTTGATGTGAATGAAATAAAATAGAATCATGTTTCAGAAACTGCATTTATTATTTCTAGTTGTGTTTTGGGGACATCTTGATTTTTCACCTTAAATAAAAGTTTAGCTCTGTTCTTTATGACAAGTCAGACCTTATAACAACCTTTCGTATGTAGTGTATAAATGGAAACTTAAAAATCCTGGTTGAAGTATAAAATTCAGCAAAGAAACTTGAAGTGTGTCCAATCAAAGAAAAATATATATCAAGTACTCATTTACAGTGAGATGTTAGAAACTCAGTTTGTGGTTGTTACAAGTCTTGCTAATAGATTTTACTACCATTTGCAACTATGTGGATGAAACTAGAGGGTACTATGCTAAGAGAAATTAGCCAATCAGAGAAAGACAAATGTCATATGACTTTACTTATATGTGAAATTTAAGATACAAAACAGATGAACATAAGGGAAGGGAAGCACAACTAATATGAAAACAAGGAGGGGGACAAAACATGAGAGACCCCTAATTATAGAGAACAAACTGAGGGTTGCTGGAGGAGTAGGAGGTGAACTAAATGGGTAAGGGGCATTAAGGAAGACACTTGTTGGGATGAGCACTGGGTGTTATACATAGGGGATGAATCACTGGAATCTACTCCTGAAGTCATTATTGCATTCTATGCTAACTAACTTGCATATAAATTAAAGAGAAATAAATACATAAAAAATTAAAAATTAAATAAAATAGGTTTTACCAGACAGATATTTTTTTCAACTATGAAAATAGCTCTACTGTCTTAAATATTTTGATGGAAATCATGTCTAGATGCAATAATGGCCAGACATGATATAATCATGAGTTTTGTCAGGTTGAGTATACTTCCTTAATATTATCTTCGAAATATTGTGAACAGGTATTCCCATTGCTCCTAGTCTAGGTGATCAATTTGTGATGAATCAAACTGCCTGAATCTCTCAGTCCTTTTAGTTTGCTTGTATTTTATTAGAGAGTTTATTTAACATTTCAACTGTGTTCACTTCTTAAATGTGAACTGCCTCCTGTGATTGCAAGCTCAATGCTGTATAATTTTTATAGTCATATAAAATTACAATTTCTGTTGCTGTGTGGGCAAAATGTTTCTCATTCCTTGGGGTGAAGACTAAAGGTATAGGTGTAGAGGGAGAGAAAGAAAGAAGAGTAGCAAAGCGACTTGCTTGAGTGAGTTTGGGGCTTACGGAAGATTTTCTGGGATAGGAGTCTCTGAGCCTTGCCCTCACTTGGATGTTGTTGGTAATTTTGATTATACTGTGTGTTTAACAATGGGTTGAGATAGGATAACATAAACAGATTATTCTACCTAAAGTAATGCCCATGTATTCTGCCCGTATTACTGGGAAAGATCTTTAAAAATTGCAGAGATTATTTACATAAATGAATTTCATTTCACAGAGTTAGAAGTGCACAAAATTAAGATTATTTATACCTCAATAAAAGCGGTATGGGGCAACCGATCTTTGTCCTTAAAGCCTTAGGTACTACAATTAAGAATTAATTTTTCTATATTATCATTAGGAACAAATTGTAAACCTTTTCCAAATTTACAGAGTACATTTATGTAACATTACTCAGTGTATTCACTTACCACTAAAATGTAATGAGGGGGATTTGCGTATTTTTCATTAGGTAAAGTTTTTGTGTTTAGACAAGACCGTCTTAATAAAATGCATGTTCTATCCACTCTCCCATTTTAAAGATGTTGAATTAGTGGATTTGGAGGAACCTTTCTACTATCTACTTATTTGTATGATTATTTGGAATCCTGGCATTTGTAACTGAACAAATCTTGGAATTTTAAATTCAAAGACAATTTCCTAGAAGACATTTTTTTAAAGCTTCTGCAATATTCAATTACTTACATGATATTCCATTTTAAAATTCTCCCACTTCAAACTTTCATAAGACTGTGCCTCACTGCTGCTTCTACTTATTGGCTCTCTCTCTCTCTCTCTCTCTCTCTTTTTTTTTTTAAAGTTCTCCAGTGGCTCAGCTTCCTTCTCTGACCCTGTCACTCATTCCTCAGTCATCTGATTTTCACTCACCATGCTCAGGTCAGAGTTCTTAACTCAGGGATTCAGTGAGCATCACTTCACTCTCAGATGTAATCACCTCCTAAACACAAGTTCTATTGCCAATAGTTGTTGAAATCCAACATACGTAGTTGGATATTCCTCCTCAATACCCCAGTCAAGCTTTCCTTTCTCTGTCAATGTTATTTTTACTCTCTTAGCTCCCAGGGTTGAAATTTCAGAGTATCTTTGTTCTTCCTTCATCCTCAGCCCACACATTTAGTAACCAAGTTCACTTGACTACTCCTATGTTACATTTTTCAAATCAAATTATTCCCTCTACTTTCTCCATTTCTACATTAGTCCAGGATATTAGTATTGCCTAAGTTACTCTGTAAGGTTCCATTTTATCTTCTTTCTTCTTTACACACTGTAAAACAAAACAATATGGAACAAACCCAACTTTGTGCATATCACTCAGAGAAAACCTTAATTGGCACTGGAAGGCTATTTGGAGATTTAACTCTTTGCACCCCATTTCTCCCCCCAAACTCCACTTGACCCTCACATACTCACATCATCATTAGAGTCCTAAATGAAATATAGAGGAAAACCTGAATTTGATCTAAAAACTTGTAAAGGTACCATTAGGTACCAGGAAAACTCAAGAAATTGTTCCTTTTTAGTTAATCATAACGATGGACAAAACATAAGGATCAGGTATGCCTTTCTATACTGAGGAAATATAAAAATGTCTGGAATTCCTTTTAAGTTTAGGATGTAGGGTTGGGACAAGGACAAGAGGCAGAGTAATTAGTGACCATACTACTTGTTGTTTTGTTTACTGTGTTTAATTAGCGATAGAAAGCAGCTAGACTGGGAGATTACAAGGCGCATGAGGTAGCGCACTGAGCAAAAACAAGCAGCACAATGGAGTTTTCATGATTGAGCACTAGCAAAAATTCATTTCTTCCTTCACTAATTAAAATTATGGCAATGACTCATATTTTAATATAGTAGAATTGTGAATGAAGGTGATTATAGTCAATAGAAAATTGCATAACTGAATTTTTATCTATTTGGGGACTTTGGTGCCTGCCTTAATCCATATGTATCTGGACTATTCCATTTTTATAGGTCTCATGAAGTAATATATCTGTGTATATTCAGAAGACCCTTTCTAGTCCCACATATAATTGAACCAAAAATAATAAGACACCTAGGAATAAACCCAACCAAAGAGGTGAAAGACCTGTGTCTGAAAACTGTAAAACACTGATGAAAGGAACTGAAGACGATACAAAGAAATGGAAAGACATTCCATGTTCCTGGAGCCTGACTGGAGTCGCAGAAAAGCATGCGACTCTTGATCTCCAGGTGGAGAGTTTCAGCTCCACGTTGGATGTAGAGATTACTTAAGTAAATAAATAACCTTAAAAATAATTCCATGTTCATGGATTGGAAGAACAAATATTGTTAAAATATCTATACTACCCAAAGCAATCTACATATTTAATGCAATCTATATCAAAATACCATCAGTATTTTTCACAGAACTAGAACAAACAATCCTAAAATTTGTATGCAACACATGAAAGGATGCCCACGATCACTTATCATTAGGAAAATGCAAATAAAAATTATAATGAGATTTCACTTCACACTTTTCAGAAGAGCTAAATCAACAACACGACACTAACAGGTGTTGGTGAGGATGTGGAGAAATAGGAACCCTCTTGCCCTCATGGTAGGAATGCAAATGGGTACTGCTGCTGTGGGGCACAATACAGAGGTTCGTCAAAAAGTTAAAAATAGAACTGTTCCACAATCCAGCAGTTACACTGCTGTGTATTTACCCAGAGAATGCAAAACCATTAAATCAAAGGAATACATGCACCCCTATGTTTATAGCAGCATTATTTACAATAGCCAAGATATGGAAGCAGCCCAAGTGTCCATCAAGTACACACACACACACACACACACACACAGGAATATTATTCAGTCATAAAAAGAATGAATATTGAATGAATATTGCCATTTGCAATGATATGGATGGAGCTAGAGAGTATAATGGCAAGTGAAATAAGTCAGTCAGAGAAAGATAAATACCATATGATTTCACTACATGTGAAATTTAAGGAACAAATAAATGAGCAAAGGGATAAAAGAGTGAGAGACAAACCAAGAATCAAGACTCTTAAATATATAGAACAAACTGATGGTTACCTGAGGGGAGATGGGTGGAAGGATGGTTGAAATAGATGGTGGGGATTAAATAGTGCACTTGTTTTTTGTTTTTTATTTTTTTTAACATTCATTTATTTTTGAGAGACAGAGACTAAACATGAGTGGGGAGGGGCAGAGAGAGAGGGAGATACAGAATCCAAAGCAGACTCCAGGCTCTGAGCTGGCTGTACAGAGCCCGGTGCGGGGCTGGAACTCACATGGACTGTGAGATCATGGCCTGAGCTGAGGTCAGACGCTTAACCGACTCAGCCACCCAGATATCCCAAGAGTGCGCTTGTTATGACCACTAGGTAATTACAAGAAAACTAGAGAAAGAAAAAAAAAATTGCTATACACACACACACACACACACACACACATATACACACACATATGTATTTGTGTATATGTGTGTGTGTGATATATATATATATATATCTTTCTGAAATTCTGAAAATGACTTTCTAGAAACAGTTCAAGTTAAGACCTATGGTAGGGTAAGAAGTGGATGGACATGAGAGACAACGAGTTCAAATCTTGCCTCTGCCACTTCTCTAAAACTCCGGATCCTAAATTTGCTAAATGAGAACAAGAATTCCTACCTCTTAGGAGTGTTGTGAGTTTAAATAACTCTGAAACAATTTTCGCTTATAGAGTCTTTTCATTATCTTCACCTCACATTTTCCAAAAGAATTTTTAAATGTTTTATTATATTTTTGAGAGACAGGGAGAGATAGCAAGCATGAGTAGGGGAGGAACAGAGAGAGAGAGAGGGAGACACATAATCTAAAACAGGCTCCAGACTCTGAGCTGTCACCACAGAGTCCATGCAGGGCTGGGACTTGTGAACTGTGAGATCATGACCTGAGCCAAAGTAGGACACTGACTAGGCACCCAGGTGCCCCTATCCTAATCAATAGGGGAACAAGGATTCACTTTACAAAATCTACCCTTAAATTATAATTTCCTCTGGGACATGGAAATGCTTGTTACTTGATAAAGAAGCCAGAAGCAGAAAATTTCAAACTGCTTTTGAGTTATTGCCAATATTAATTCAATAAAAAGGAAGACAGAGTATATCTGCATTTATAATTCAGGTCCATGAAAACTTATGCTTTAACATATAAATGTTCAGTTGATATGTAACTTTTAGGAACATATATTGACTAAAGTGAGGTAACTGTAAGGCAGGAATTTATATAAGCATGATTAACTTTCATGAGTCCTCTGAAAACTTTATTAGGATTTGCTAATTGGCCACTGTTTAAATTATGACCCTTCTCATCAACTAATAATCAGTTAACGTTCTTAATTCACTCTATACTGTTTGAGGCCTCAGAACATCTGGCTCTGAGATCTGCCATTATAAAATGCCTGAAAAGGTTTATGAGGCTTAGGTGTAAAGTTTTTTGGTAAAAGGAAGGAGTGGATTTCAATTTGAATGGCTTCATGAAAGAGGAAATACTGGGGATTATCATTCTTATTTTTATTAGTTAAATAAATAAACAAATGGAATTGGTTATGTGGAAACCAGAATAAGAAATATCCCTAGAAATAAAATGCATGGCTCTGAGCAGCTTGTTCTTTATGTATCATTGGTTTAAGATCAAAACAAATAGTTCTGAAATGTCTTTTTTTTTTTTTTTAGCACTCAGTTCATTGATGATTGTACTCATTTCATTGATGGATCAATTTGTAAAAATAAGGAGATTCTACATTCTCATTTTTACTTCCTTTCTTCCTCTTTCTCTAAATACTGTGCAATAAGGAAAGAAAGGTATAATAGTATATATAGTCAAGTGAATAAGGTGGAGAGTCCTTTGACAATTGAATTTAAACACTAGATATTAGAATGTGCAAACCAAATGGTGGGGGAAAGGGAGAGAGGCAAACCATGAGAGACTCTTGAATGCTGACAAAAACTGAGGACTGATGGATGTGGTGGGGGGAGATGGGCATGGAGGAGGGCACTTGTGGGGATGAGCACTGAGTGTTATGTGGAAACTAATTTGACAATAAACTATTTGTAAAAAAAATAATAAATATAGATAATTTAAAAAAAGAATGTGCAAACCAAGTTCGATGATAAATTTATAAGAATTGAAAAATATCCTTTCAAGGAAAAATAGGAAGGCATTTTAATGGGTGGAAGAGAGAAAAACAGCAGGGAACTAGCAAATAAAACAGAGTCCAAAACTTATCCTTTCTTAAATGATGAACTAAATTTCTAAAAAAAAAAAAAATCAGTCTTAGGCCTCAATGTTTAGTAAGGAAAAAAAATGTTCATTCATATGTCAATTTATTCATTCAGTAAAATCTTTTGATGCTGAATATATTATTAAATAAAACAAGCCCAGATTTATTTAAGGAGTTACATTTTTTCCTAGAGTCAAAATGATGGGTCCTTAGTAACAAGAGTCCTACATGTTAACATTGCTAAAATATTAGAATGTACTTTTAAGTGAAAAAAAAAAAAAATTAACCAAGACAGTCAACTATGGGAATCAATAGCTTTCTGTACTTATGGATCAAAAGAAAAAGTGAAAACATTCTTTCAGTTACTGTATTAGACTAAAATGGTAAGGGAAATCACTTTCCTTCATCAAGTACATTTTGGATAAAAAATAAACACATACAAAAAATGTCCAGTACAAACTAGGCTTGAAATTAAGAAGAAGTAGAAGAAGGATAAAAACAATAGAAAAAGAAAAATAAGCAGGAGAGCAAGATCACCAGAGAAGAGTCAACTCAAAATCAGTGGAATTCAAAAGTAGTATATTTATGGATTCTTTTTATGGATTTAATCAGTGCATAACTTTCTGGTGTGAGTGTGTGTGTGTGTGTGTGTGTGTGTGTGTGTGTGTGTGTGTGTGTTTGACAGCTATTTTATTGAAGTTGAAAGGAAAGTTTCAGCTTTAGGCACTCTGCAAATCGGGGCTTTGGAATTGAGCTTCCTTTCTAAAACAGTCATGAGTGATCAGGTTATATGTGAAATAAAGACAAGAAAGCTTCACTTCCATTCAGGCAGGCAGCAAGGAAGCTTGCCAGGTGTGGAAGTCAAGGGTGGAAAGAACTGAGAAAAGCTACCTCTGAGGGAGAAGAAGCCCAGGAGCTCTGAGCAGGATTGGATCCGGATTCATGGTGGTTGCAGGTAGTTGCATGAGGATATCCAAGTTGGAACACGTGACACTTGTGGGTCCCAAAGCAGAAATAATCCTGAAAGCTTGCTCCACGGATACTGCCATACTCTAAGACATGTCAGAGTCCCATAAGAATAAGTCCTGATAAAGATAGGTTTATGGTAAAATGACAAACCTCATGAGAAAACAAACGACCATTAGAAGAGCCATCAGATATAATAGATGGGATATTGTAGAGCACATTCAAGAAATTTTAAAGTATATCAAAGAGATAAAAACACAAAATAGAAATGGGAAGGATAGACTAAATTATTTGAGGAAAAAGACAGTGGATAACCACCTAGAGGCTTAAAGAAAATTTCAATGTGAAGGTTAAAATGTAAGACGAGATGCATCTGAAGAGCTAATGAATTAGTAGTGTCCAGATCTACAAAAGCACTCAGAGTGCAGTATACAGAATGTAAGATAGAAAATATAAAACAGAAGTTTGGGGTATGGGCAATGGAAAAAGAAGAACCAAGATAACTGTAATGGAATTTCAGGAGGAGAAGACAGAGTAGGAGAGAACTTCATATGAAGTTAAAATAGAGAAAGAATTGTCAAAATTTTGAGAAAAGATATTAATTCCTGAACAGGATTAGTAAAAACAAATTCACTTCTAGAAACATCAGAGTGAAATTGTAGTACACAAAAGACCAATTCAGATTTTTAAAAGGTTTCTATTGGAAGGATACACACACACACACACACACACACACACACACACACACACACACACACACACGCATAATATATATAACAGTGCTGATAATATATATTATATATATGTATATATAAACTCTTATCTGTGTCTATTTCTTTTTTAAAAATTTTAAATGCTTATTTAGTTTTGAGAAGAGACAGAGAATGAATGAGAGAAGGGCAGAGAGAGAGGGAGACACAGAATCTGAAATAGGCACCAGGCTCGGAGCTGTCAACACAGAGCCTGATGTGGGGCTCAAACTCATGAACCATGAGATCATGACCTGAGCTCAAGTTGGACACCTAACCAACTGAGCCACACAGGTGCCCCTGTGTCTATTTCTATTACAAGACAATGGAATGATATCTCTAAAAATCTGAAAATAAAATACATATCCCCCCGTTTTTATATTGATACAAATGATTATACAGAGCAAGGAGAAAATAAAGAATTTTATAGAGAAACAAAGATGAAGAGTTTACAACTACGTATTTTCCAAAGAATAGCTATTTAAATGTATGTTCAACCTGGGGTTCCTGGATGGCTCAGTTGGTTGAGCATCTGACTCTTGATACTGGCTCAGGTCATGATCCTAAGGTTGTGGGAATGAGACCCATGTAAGACTCTGGAGCCTGCTTAAGGTTCTCTGTCTCTCTCTGTCTCTCTCTGTTTCTCTCTGTCTCTGTCTCTGTCTCTGTCTCTCTCTTTCTGCCTCTGTCCCTTTCTCCCATTCATGCACTTGCTCTCTCTCTAAATTAAAAACTAGAAGCTTAAAAAAAAAAAAAAAGACATGTTCTACCAAAAGAAAACTGAACTCAGAGATATGAATGGGATGCAAAAAAAAATGCTGGTAAATAATATGGTATTATCAAGGTTAAATACATATTAGCATGTTTAAAAAAGATAATTGGGGGAAAAATTAAAGAGAATTCAGAAAACCAAACTGCAATAGATTGAGAAACGACATAAGAGAGATTGAAGTGAAGCATCTTTATTTCTATTGTGATTTCAGTGTGGACAGATCAATGAATAAATTTGTTGAATTTCTATTTATAATAGTTACATTTTTCATTAAGGAATAGGTTAAATGTTTTGTTTATTTGTCTGTTTGTTTATTTATTTATTTTGAGAGGGAGAAAGAGAGAAAGACCGGCCACACAGGCAGGGGAGGGGCAGAGAGAGAGAGAGATAATCCCAAGCAGGGTCTGCGCTGTCAGCACAAAACCCAACTCAGAGTTCAAACTCAGGAACTGTGAGATCATGACCTAAGCTAAAACTAAGAGTGGACCCTTAACCAACTGAGTCACCCAGGTGGCCCCCCAAATTGTATTTTTACATAATTAATACTGTGCAGTCATTAAAATGAACAAAATAAATGAATACTGATATGGTTTATTTCAAAACCTAATGATGAATGAAAACAGCAAAGACATACTGTGTGACAGCTCTATATACTTTTAAAACAACACCAAACTATTCTATATATTATGTATTCTATTTATTATAATGGATATATTGTACATTTTTATATACACATTAACAAGAGAAAAATACTAACTAAATTCATGATTCTCTTCTCTGGAGAGGAGGGAGGGAATAGGTTTCAGAGTTGACTCTGCTCTTATCTGCAATGCACTATCTTTTTCATGTAAAGACAAATACCTGAGTATGAGAAAGGGAGATTAAACCATGTAATTAATTTAACCTGACCTTTGTCTTTGATAAAAATGTAGTCATTGTTTATCTTTTGATTGAATTCTGAGGCTTGGCTTTGGAGTACTTACTGATACTTTTCTGTTGTTGTTCTTATGGTTTTGTTTGTTTGGGAGAAAAAAAAATGTAAGCAGCTTATCTAACTTGGATAGCTTGCTCCCAGAATCACCCCAAAGGAGTAACAGCACAGTGGGAAAAGGTAGAATATTCTAGATGAAGTTGATGCCTTAGAGAGTTAAACCTCTGCATTTAAAGGGACCTAGATAAGATTTGATACTACACAGTGTTTACTCAGTGTGTGCTAAGATTTCCAAATTTATGCTTGAAGGTAAAAATGTGATAGAAAATCATATGCAACTTGGGAAACTAATGTATTCCAAGATGCAGCGTTGCTTCAAACAAATGGTGTATTTTATTAAATTTCCTCTTTAGAAGAAAATAGAGAAACTATGTAAAAGTAAATGTAATTTCATTCTTGTTGAAATTCTAGACCAACTATATCTTTGAATTTATTGGTACCATAAACTTTGTTTTTATCAAGTAAACTTTGAGCACTCAAAGATTTACATATGTGTTTGGTAGTTGAAGGATAATTTATTTACACTATGTAGTATCAGAATATTAGATTTTTTTTCTCTGTATTTCTTAGGTAATTTGTGCTTAATAAACAAACTAAATGAGAAGTTTACTGTGATATATGTTTAACACATGCACTTGGTCAACTAGCTATCAGAAGGAATACTGTATGTATATGTCCTGCTATTTCAGAGGATTTTGAAGAATTCACATATGACAATCTTTTTTGGGAAAAGTGTTTCCATTATCAAATTTCATCACAATGACATCAAGTGGCTTATCATCAGTATGAGTCTGTGTAGTGAGACCTTTAATTAGGTACTGTTAAAACTGATAAGAGCCTAGGGTCACCTGGGTGACACAGTTGGTTCAACGTCAGACTTTGGCTCAGGTCATATCTCACAGTTTTTGGGTTCGAGCCCTGTGTTGAGCTTTGTGCTGACAGCTCAGAGCCTGGAGCCTGTTTCAGATTCTGTGTCTCCCTCTCTCTCTGACCCTCCCCTTCTCTCTCTCTCTCAAAAATAAATAAACATTAAAAAAAAAAAACTGAGGAGAGCCTGAATATAAAGATTCCGTAATAAACACTATTTTAGTCAATTCTCATCATCAAAAATCTACCAAAGGAAGTACAAGACCAACTAATAAACAGATGGCAAAATATGAGAAAGATTATGCATTCAAGGAAATAAGCAAGCAGATACAACTCTGGACCACAATCTAATAAACTGCGTTCCAAATTATGAATATTTGGGGCAAAAATAAACAGAAGTCCAAATGCTGAAACAAACTTCAGGCCCAAAGCGACTGCCTAAAAAGTGATGGTGTGTAGCCTGAAACTTATTTCCAGAATACCATTACTTCCATTCCCTGGGGACTCTGCAGGACTTGTTTATCCTGTCTGGAAGGCTGTTTGCCCAGACCATGTAGGGTTGGCATCTTTTCTTTATTTTTCAACCTAGACATTACCTCCTATAAGAGACCCCCCTTACCATCCTTGATTCAGTAGGATACCATCCAACCTCCGTCATTCTGTAACCCCAAATCCTATTTTCTTCTTCTAGGTATTTGCCATTTCTAAAAGTATCTTCCATATTTATTTGAGAATCTCTTTCTTGTTTTCTACCAGGATTTAAGTCTGAAGCTGTTAGGAACTTCAGTATCCCCCAATCGTATGATTGCCTTACATATAGACAACCAATTAAATGATTTTGAATAAACAAATGAAGTCATGATTAGAAACACATAGATTAAAGCAGTAATCATCAGACCGCAACATAGAGAAGCTGAGGTTAAAGGGTTCTATCACATTGACTTCTGCCAGACATAAACTGAGGGAAGAGTTGTTTCAAAAGAGAAAGAACCGAAGAGAAAACTCTTGAGCAAACAACTGAGATAAAGATTTAAATTATTACCGTTCTCTCCAGTATCCTTCAGTCCATATTCTTAACAAAATAGTTTAGTTAATTAAAAACCAAATAATAATAAAAGAAGAACCAGCACTTATCTAATACACTAATGCACTACATAAATACACAGATAGGTGAAGGAAAATAAGGCAAACACCATTAACAATATGTGGAACAAACATCATAAGAGAAAGCATTCAAAAAATCAGGAAATAATTCAAGTAAATGGTTTCCCATATTCCCAACAAAATTGTAGTCAACATGAGAATTTAAAGAAGAGATTCATGGTTGCATTTTTGTACACCAATAATGAAGCAACAGAAAGAGAAATCAAGAAACTGATCCCATTCACAGTGGCACAAAAAAACCATAAAATACCTAGGAATAAACCTAAGCAAAGATATAAAATATCTGAATGATGAAAACTATAGAAAATTTATGAAGGAACTTGAAGAAGACACAAATAAATGGAACAACATTCCATGCTCATGGATCAGAAGAATAAATATTGTTAAAATGTCATTACTACCCAAAGCAATTTACGCATTCAATGCAATCCCAATCAAAATTGTACCAGCAAACTTCTCAAAACTAGAACAAACTATCCTAAGATTTGTATGGGACCACAAAAGATTCCAAATAGCCAAAGTAATATTGAAGAAGAAAACCAAAATGGGAGGCATCACCATCCCAAACTTTAGCCTCTATTACAAAGCTGTAATCATCAAGACAGTATGGTACTGGCACACACACAAAAAAAAAATAAATAAAAAAGACACATAGACCAATAGAATAGAATAGAGTACTCAGAATTGGACCCACAAATGTATGGCCAATTAATCTTTGACAAAGCAGGAACGAGTATCCAATAGAAAAAAAGACAGCCTCTTTAACGGATGGTGCTCGGAGAACTGGACAATGACATGGTGAAGAATGAAACTAGACCACTTTTTTACACCATACACAAAAATAAACTGAAAATGGATAAAGGACCTTAACGTGAAATAGGAAACCATCTAAACCCTAGATGAGAAAGCAGGAAACAACCTTCTCGACCTCAAATGCAGCAATTTCTTACTTGACACATCCCCAAAGGCAAGGGATCCAAGAACAAAAATGAACTGTTGGGACCTCATCAAGATAAAAAGCTTCTGCACAGCAAAGGAAACGATCAATAAAACTAATAGGCAGCTGACAGAATGGGAAAAGTTAGTTGCAAATGACATATTGGATAAAGGGCTAGTATCCAAAATCTATAAAGAACTCACCAAATTCCACACCTGAGAAACAAACAATCCAGTGAAGAAATGGGCAGAAGACATGAACAGACACTTCTCCAAAGAGGACATCAAGGTGGCCCACAGACACATGAAATGATGCTCAGCATTCCTTATCATCAGGGAAATACAGATAAAAACCACACTGAGATACCACCTCACACTGGTCAGTGACTAAAATGAACAAATCAGGAGACTATAGAAGCTGGTGAGGATATGGAGAAACGGGCACCCTCCTACACTGTTGGTAGGAATGTAAACTGGTGCAGCCCCTCTGGAAAACAGTGTGGAGGTTCCTCAAAAAATTAACAATAGAATTCCATGACCCAGCAATAGCACCACTAGGAATTTACCCAAGGGATACAGGAGTGATGATTCATAGGGACACATGTACCCCAATGTTCATAGCAACACTCTCAACAATAGCCAAATCATGGTTAGAGCCTAAATGTCCATCAACTGACAAATGGTTCAAGAAAATGTGATTTATCTATATAATGGAATACTACATGGCAATGAGAAAGAATGAAATCTGGCCATTTGTAGCAACGTGGATGGAACTTGAGGGTGTTATGCTGAGTGAAATAGTTAGGCAGAGAAGGACAGATACCATATGTTTTCACTTGTAAGTGGAACCAGAGAAACTTAACAGAGGACCATGGGGGAGAAGAAGGGGAAAAATAGTTGGAGAGAGGGAGGGAGGCAAACCATAAGAGACTCTTGAATACTGAGAAGAAACTGAGGGCTGATGGGGGTGGGGGAGAGGGGAAGGGGGGTGATGGGCATGGAGGAGGGCACTTGTTGGGATGAGCACTGGGTGTTACATGAAAACCAACTTGACAATAAAATATGAAAGAAAAAAAGAAAAGATTTAAAGATTAAAAGAGACATTAGATTGTGTGAGGAAAGAATGGAAATCAAAGAAATGAAAAGAGACAGTTAAATACATTAGTAAAAAGTCAAATCAAAAACAATAACAACAACTACAAGAAAAGAAAAATTAGGATGAAATGACTCTTAGGGATGTGGTGGACAGGCTTGAGGACAAAGCACAAGTAGAAAAAATATATATACAGTATATTTAGAGAGAATATTAGATATGAGAGAGTAAAATGATATTTCATATAGACTTAACTATAGTTTCTTGAAGAACAGAACAAATGGGACAGAAAACATAATTCATATCTACAATACTTGCACATATTCCTTTCAAATGAAAGACCACATTCTTAAACGTGGAAAAACTTTAAATAAAACAAAACAAAAACAAACTAAACTAATTGGCAATGTATTATAGCTCTACAAATCAGAATAAAGTATCCAGGAATGGAAAAGCAATGTTTTATACTTCATTGATGATGAAGTATAAATGTTAAAAATAATAAGATCACATTCAGAGATCATGAAAAATGGGAAATGGAGGAAGTTTAAATGTATACATTTGCTAATTTTAAAGTCAGACAATCAATAGATACTGTAGTTTAAAACAAAATATGACTTCAAACTCCTAATGGTTTTCATAATTATGTTTCTGTTTTAGAAAGACTTTTGGGAATTTATTATCTTGTATGGAAAAGAATCATTTATCGGAAATTCAGATATTGAATTAAATTTCATTTTTATATATTTTAAATTTAAAATTCAAGAAAATTATATTTAATATTTTTCTATAAGGTGGCACTTGTGACATAAACAATTTTTTTACATTTTAAATGTTTCTATCACTTATTACACACACAGACACACACACACACACAACTCAAGAGATGTAAAGAATTATAACAACAATGGCTTGATGAATGATACTTTTGTTTTATTTTCTGCTTTGATCCCTTTGGTATATCTGTTTTATAAAGCAAGTCAATACTTTTACAAAAAGTTGTAAATTAATAAATTTCACTTTTAAATAATGTTCCTATAAGCAGTCATTTTTCATAAACTCTGAGGCCAGTAATACCAAGGCAGACTGGAATATCTCTTAAATTTTTTGTGAAATTATCTCTACTGTAAAAAGCATGCTATGGTTGCATGATAAGTACACTTGTGATGTTATTACATATGTGGTAGTGTTGTTGAGCTGTATCCTATCTAGTTTTTATCATGATTAATTGTTATACCCACTGATGTAAAAAATACTGTCTAGAAGACCAAATTAATTTAAAATAAATATGTTCAAGAATCTAATTGAATTTATAAAAAAAAAAACATCTAAAACATTTACTTGGAATAATCAATAACCAGTTGGGTGTATAAAGTTAATGGGATAAACGACAGATGACTTTGCAGTTTTTCCTTGTGTTCTGAGATTGATGCTCCCTGACATATGACTAAGTAACTTTTAAAAGCTTTTAAAACCATTAATGTGCTTTACTATCTTATATTTTTTTCCAATGCAGAAAGTTTATTATTTATTTATTTATTTATTTATTTATTTATTGTAGATAGCAGATATGGGTTTATTACAAAATAAATGTTCCCTTTCTGCATTATTTTCTTTATTTTTAATTAAGTTAAGAAAACTTAACATGAGTCTATCCTCTTAACTTTTTAAGGAAAGACTACAATATTTTTAGCTATAGATATATTATGTAAGCAGATCTCTAGTGACATTTTTATTATTAAAAGCACATTCATCACTCACTGAAAATCTTCAAAAACATTCATTCTCTGAAGATAAAATTGATGTCTGTTACAGGATTATGGTCCAAACTCAGAGCACTGCATAAGCTCCTTACAATTTTCCTTTCGCCTCTGTGTTCCATTCATTATTTCTTCATATGAAGCCTCGCCTCCCAACAGGTTTGTTCATTTGTTGAACTGACATTCACTGGACACCTACTCTGTGCCAGGCACTGTTGTACATTCAGGAAAGATAAAGAGATGAGCAAGAATTAGTCCCTGTCCTTGAGAATGTCACAGTCTAGTGGGAAAGGCAAACATGAAGTTCCTCATAATTATAATGTGCTAAATAATAAAATAAAAATATTAATAGGGTGCTGTGGGAGATGTGGTAGCAATTGATTCTGTCTAGAGGTGGTGAGAAGAGGACATGACTAGAAATAAAATGGAACGCTCTATAAATTTAGGGTAATAGGGATAATATTTTCGGATCTTCAATTACAGCTAAGACGTTTTAGCCACCTTCACTCTGTCTGATAGGTAAGTGGACAAAGTAAATATTAGCTTGGAATGAAGTGAAAGGAAGTTGAAAGCCTGCTCCTATCACCTTCCAGAGAGCAATAAGCAAAATAAGAGAGCAAGAAGATCAGGTGCCAGTTCAATCCACTATAAGTTCAAAACTGATGTACAGGTCAGGGGGGCTATAAAACATGCAGAAGATGTTTCATGGGCTACTTTGAAGGCATAGTCCTCAGCCTTCTGGCCCTGGTAGAAGCCCAATATTTGGCTTGGGGCCACTCCCAACATTTTGTCAGGGCTGTAGAGAATCTTTGGAAGCAAGAGGTGTCAAGACAGACAGCCCTGAGAGAGCTACCTGGGGTCATCATACCCTGTATACAATGTGGAGGAGTCCCTACGTTGCTAAGGCCCCGGTAAGAGGGAATGGAGGGTCTGAGAGTACCTGTGAATGGACAGAACACTGAGCACAGAGCTCAGACTCTACAACAGGCTGGGACTATGTAGGAAAGATCTGATCACCCACCTAAGGTAAAGTAGTTGAGGTCTTCTTTGGGTTGTAGTGCCTAAATCTGTGAATTTACTGCATACATAATTGTGGGGCCTGGTGAAAAAAAATAGGCTGTGTTAAAGTTATTGAACTTTCTTCGATTAAAAACGAGATGTTTTGACCTAGTAAATTTTTATTTTAGAAATATCCATCTGTTGAGACAGTAGGGATAAATAGTAAAGGCAGAATGGCCAGGGGAAAGACTAAAACTGGTAGAATAAGGTAGGAGAAACCTGTAGAGATAATCCACATGAAATAAGGCCTTTAACTAGGGCAGTTAGATAATGGGAAGAAGGTGATAGAATTTTTTACTAATGAGACATCCCAAGGAAGTACATTTGTGAAAGGTGTTTATGAGAATGGCAAAGCTCTAAAAATGGTCTGAGGTTTCTACTTTGGGCGCTGGGATATATAGGGTTATAATTAATTTTTGTTAGAAATTAAAGAGGATAGGTGCAGATTGGTAGAAGAAAAATGTATTCTGTTTGAAGCATATTATGTTTAAGGTACCCATGAGGTCTTTAATTAGAAATGAATGACTGAATGACTGAATGAATGAACAAATGACTTAAATTAATATTTGGAGAACACACACTATGTATGAAATACTTGCTCAGCACTTCTTACATGATGGTTAGAAAAACATACAAGTTTCATCTATATACAAATTGATGAGCACAAATCATTGGAATTTAAGTTCTAATGGTGAAGACAAATATTAATCAAGTAATCACAGGTAAAAGCCTAAATTACAAACTGTGATAGGAATTATGAGAGAAAATTATAGGAAGACACCAGGAAGAACTTGTCTAGTACAATTCACTATAATGTATACAATCATTAACCTTAGTTCAAAAAGACATATGGGTCTAAATGAGGTGTGTGTGTATGTGTATGTGTGTGTGCATGCGCGTGCGCATGTGCATATGTGTTGGTATGGAAAGCAAGATCTCTAAGGAGATGGAATAATAGCAACGCGTCTGAGCCCGGAAGGGCAATTTAGCAGTTTGTTTGAAAAACTAAAAGCAGCTTCTGTTTGGTTGAGTGCAGGGAAAAGTGAAGATATTCATGCAAGTTTAGTTGGAGAGATGACCCTTCAGATAATGGCAAGAGAGCTTATATCAGTTTCTCCCATAGACAACTACTGTAAACTCTGGAGAAAGAAATCCCACATAATAACTTGAAGGGATTACAAAGAACCAAAGAGACACAGAAACTGGAGCAGAGTTAACCCTTGAATCAAGAGAACTGCACTGAGTAAAATTTTCACTTGAAAGCCCTCCCCAGGATGAATGGTGTTTTGGAAGCTACAGTTGAGGCAAAATAACACAGTCATTCTTTAGTGTCAAAGGACAAATATCAAGATGGGCAGAGCAACTGGATAGTGAGGAGGGAAAGGAGATATAAATTAAGGAAGACAAATATTTATAGAAATAGTGTCCACAAATTTTCCAAATTTGATGAAATAATAAATCCTTGGAGCAAGTATAACTAAGTATAATTTAAGCAGAAAAAAAGTACAAAACAAAGCAAAACAAAACAAAAAACAACCCTATATCCAGGTACATCAATAAGCAAATTGATGACCACCAAAGAGAAAGAAAAAATTCTCAGAATCAGCCAGAGAAAACAATATATTACATATAGAGGAAGAGTAATAGAAGTGATGAATGGTTTCTCTTGAGAAAGAATGAGGCAGGGGATACCAGAATGACAATTTTCAAAAGATGAAAGAAAATAAAAAACCTGTCAACCCAGAATTCCATATCTAGCAAAAATGTCTTTTGAAATTGAAGGTGAAATGCAAACATTAGGAGAAAAATAAACCAGACATTTTGTTGCCAGCAGACTGTACTCTAAGAAATGTTAAAGAAAGTTCAGACTAAAGTAAAATGACTCCAGATAGAAACTTGGATTCTACAGAAAGAAATGAAAAGGACTGGAAATGTTAAGGTACGATAACCTATGCAAAAGTCCATTTATTTGTATTTTTTCTGATTCTAATTTTTCTAAAAATATGTGGCCATTTAAACCAAAAATTCTAGCACTATGTTATGGGGTTTATAATATATGTGGACATAATATATATAACTATAATAGCATAAAGGATGGTGGGTTGCTAAATGGATATATTGTTGTAATATGAAATGATAAAATGTGATATAATGCAAAAACTTTAACAAGATTGTAAGAAGTTAAGGTGGATATTTTAATTTCTAGGCCAACTCCTCTCCCAAATATTCTCAATACCCAGGATTCAATGCAATGCAGTTTTCAACAAACTTGTCTTACTATTTATAAATTGACAATGTAATACTAAAATGTACATGGAAAAACAAAATGACTGAGAAGTCTACAGTCTTTTTAAACAAAATGTTACATTTACACTGATTTTAAGAAATCCTATAGCTACGATGTTAAAAATAGTGTGGTGTTGGCATAGAGACAGAAAAATATAATAAGAGGAGAAGACAGAATGTTCCGAAACAGATCTATACTTATATGGCCATTGATTTTTATAAAGTTGGCAAAGTAATTCTGAAAAAGGTGGAAAGAAAACTATTTCCAATAAATGATATTAGAACAAGTGGATATCTATATGAATATAGAAAGATTAATTCAATGTAGATCATAGACCAAGTATAAAATCCCGAATTATAAATCTTCCAGAAAATATAGGAAAATATCTTTGCTCCCTGAGGGTAAACGAAGACTTCTTAGGACACGGAAAGAAATTATGATATGATAAATTATACTTCATAAAAATTAAAACATTCGTTCATTGAAAAACACCATTAAGAAAATGAATATCCAATGGACTGAGACAATTCTGAACAATTGTATACCAACAAAATTGACAACCAAAAATGAATAAATTTCTAGTAACATACAATGTAGCAAGACTGAATTATGAAGAAATAGAAAATCTGGAAAGACCAATGACTACTAGGGAGATTGAATAAGTAATCAACAGAGAAAAGCCGAAGACCAGATGGTTTCTTAGGGGAATTTCACCAAACATTTAAATAATAAATGTCGGTTCTTGTCAAAATCTTCCAAAATATTAAAGAGGAAGGAATAGTCTCAAACTCATTTTATGAGGCCAGCATTACCCTGATGCCAAAACCAGAAAAAAGACAATACAAGAAAATTTGAGGCCAGTATTCCTAATGAACATACATATAAAAATTTTCAACAATAGCAAACCAAATTCAGTGACACATTAAAAGGGTCATTTGCTATGATCAAGTGGGAATCACCCCTGGAATGTAAGGATGGTTCAACATATGCAAGTCCATAAATGTGATATATCACATGAATACAATGAGACAGAAAAATTATGTGATTGTCTCAGTAGGTGCAATGAAAAGCATTTGACAAAATTCAACATCCTTTCATAATAAAAACTCAATAAATTTGACAAAGAAGGAATTCACCTCAACATAATAATGATTATATGTGACAAAGCCACAGCTAACATCATGTTCAACAATGAAATGGTGAAAGCCTTTCCTCTAATAGCAGAAACATGACAATGTCACCCACTCTCACCACTACTACTCATCATACTAATATAAGTCTTGGTCAGACCAATCAGGCAAAAAGAGGAAATAAAAGGAAATTTTCCAAAGTGGAAAAGAAGAAGTAAAATTGTCTTCTTTTGAGATTAGATTAGACCTTAACAATAAGATTAGATGACCTAATCTTATATATAAAATCCCTGAAGACTGCACCAAGAAACTGTTAGAACTGGGGGCACCTGAGTGGCTCAGTTGGTTGAGTGTCTGACTTCAGCTTAGGTCATGGTCTCATGGTTTATGGGTACAGACCCCATGTGGGTCTCTCTGTGGTCAGTGAGGAGCCCACTTTGAATCCTCTGTCCCCCTCTCTTTGCTCCTCCCCTGCTTGCACTCTGTCTCTCAAAAAAAAAAAAAAATTAAAAAAAAAGAAACTGTTAGAACTAATTAATTAACAGTAAAGTTGTATGATACAAAATCAACATACAAAATCAGTTGCGTTTATATACACTGACAACAAACTATCTGAAAATGAAATCGAAAAAAAATTCATTTACATTAGCATCAAAAGCAATAAAATAATTAGGAATAAATTTAATGAAGGTGGCAAAAGATCTATACACTGAAAATTATAAGACATGGATGAAATAAGTTGAAGAAGACACAAGTAAAACGAAAAGATAGCCCATTTTTTTTTAAATATTTTTATTTATTTCTAGGAGAGAGAGAGAGAGAGAGAGAGATAGCGCGAGCAGGGGAGGGTCAGAGAGAGAGGGAGACACAGACTCTGAAATAGGCTCCAGGCTCTGAGCTGGCAGTCAACACAGAGCCCGACCCGGGGCTCGAACCCATGAACCGCGAGATCATAACCTAAGCGAAAGTCGGACGCTTAACCGACTAAGCCACCCAGGCGCCCCTACGATAGGGGAATTTTTTACAAAAATTTCCATTTTTGTAAATTGGAAGAATTAAAATCCTTATAATGTCTAACACCCCCACCAAAAGCTATCTATAGATTCAAAGCAGTGCTTATCAAAATTCCAGTGAATTTTTTTTACATAATTCGAAAAAAAAATACAAGTAAAATTTGTATGGAACCCCAAAAGACCCTGAAATGCTAAAATAATCTTGAGAACGAAGGTAAAAGTTGGGTCTATACATTTCCTGATTTCAAACTATATTAACAAAGCTATAGTAATCAAAAGAGTATAGTACTGGCATAAGATCAGGCACACAGAGCAATAGAATAGAATTGAAAGCCCAGAAATAAATCCATGAGTTTATGGTCAAATAATTTCCCACAAAGAAGCCAAGAATGCACAATGTAGAAAGGATAGTCTTTTCAGCCAATAGCTCTGGGAAAACTGGATATTCACATGTAAAAGAATTAAACTGAACCTCTACCTCACATTTACTTATGAGAATTAACTGGAGAAGATGGATTAAATACCTAAATGTAAGAACAGAAATAATGAAATTCCTAGCAGATAAAAAACATAGGAGAAAGCTCTTTGATAATTGGTTTTTTGCAATGACATTTTGGATATGATACAAAGAGTACAGTCAACAAAAGTAAACAAAGCAAAACAAGTGAGAACACATCAAAGTAACAAAATTCTGCACAGCAAAAGTAACAATCCACAAAACAAAGGGTAACCTATGAAATGGAAGAAGATATTTGCAAACTCTATATCTGATAAGATGTTAATATCCTCAAATACGTAAGTGACTGAAAAAACTCAATAGCCAACACCAAATAATCCAGTTAAAAATGCAAAGGACATGAGCAGATT
Organism: Proteles cristata cristata; assembly: GCA_017311185.1. NCBI lineage: Eukaryota > Metazoa > Chordata > Mammalia > Carnivora > Hyaenidae > Proteles > Proteles cristata. Next base: position 971,237 of record JAESUZ010004587.1, read on the forward strand.
TTTCCCCCCCAAGGAAAATATACAAATAACCAACAGGAACATTAAAAGTGCTCAACATCACTCATCATCAGGGAAATACACACCAAAACCACAGTGAGCTATCACCTCACACCTATTATAATGATTATTATAAAAAAGACAAGATATAAAAAGTTCTGGCCAGGTTATGAAAAGAACCCTTGCACACTGTTGGGAATATAAATTGGTGCAGCCACTGTGGAAAACAGTATGGAGGTTCTTCAAAAAATTAAAAACAAAGCTACCCTATGTTCCAACAGCCACACTGCTGGGTATAGAGTAATTTACCCTTATGCACTTTTTGGTTTTTCATTGTTTTGGTTACCCAGGTCCAACACAATCCAGAAACAGATGATTCTCCTTTATCTTTTACTGTGCCTAAGTTATAAATTAAACTTTGTAATGACATGCATATATAGGAGGAAAGGCATAACATATGTAGAGTTTGCTACCATCCATAGTTTCAGGCATCCACTGGAGGTCTTGGGATGTGTCTCCTGCAGATAAGGGTAGACTAATAAAACAAAATCATACATGCATACATATATACAGTGGAATATTATTCAGCCCTGAGAAAGAAGGAAATTCTGCTGTTTGTGACAACATGGATAAAACTTGAGGGCATTATGCTAAGTGAAATAAGTTAGTCAGAAAGACAAACACTGTATGATTTATATGTGTATACTGTATTCCACTGTATGACATATGTGGAATCTAATAAAAATGAATTTCTAGAAACAGAGTAGATCGGTGGTTGCCAGGGGCACCTGCACTTTTTTATTTACCACCCCAATTGAACAAGAGAGATACAAGAGGTATCCAGTGGCTTCCCTGTATGGCACACTTATTCCTCCCTAAGCCCATTGCATAATAGCAGCCCTGTCACCTCCTAATGATCAAGGTCAGTAACTCCTGCCATGGTTTTAACTCTTTTCCTTACTTGCTGGCCTCAGACACGAAGAGTTTAATGGACCCAGAGTGCAACACTAGGTTATTGATCAATGGGACTCTCGTTATACCCTTTAGCAGAAATATGCCTCTTTTGGGGATGAAGACATCTAATTCTGCAAAACTCAAAGTTATTGCAGGGACAGGAAGCAAAATTCCCCTGATGTTTATCACTTGGTTTCTAGACTCATGCATTCCTCCTACCGAAGGTACAGTATATATAAACGTCTCTGACTCAGTGTGTATACTGCATACAGAAAAAGCATCCTGTATCTTCACAGAATGTTCAGGGAGCTGTTTCAAATGTCTCTCAGGCCAGTAGCTTCTGGATAGTACAGTATCTAAACACTCAGTATACCCCTGGTCTTACACCCATTCCTATACTTCATTTTTGTAAAGTGAGTCTCCTGGTCTGATGTGAGGTCACATGGCATCCCATGCTGATGGATCAAACATCCTGTGAGCCTTCAGATAATGGTAGTTCATGGTTTATAAGACTGGAAAAGTAGAAAAACAGAGATGATTATAATAGAAGAATAAATAGTGTATGAGTTATAGATGATCCTTTCAAAGAATTAAGATAAATCTACATGTATTGTGATAATGGTGTTACTCAGACATTCTGTTAAGTAAAAAACAGCAAGTTTCAGAATAGTCTATACTTTAGAATACCCTTGGTGTTACAAATTTGTGTGTGTGCATGTGTGTGCACGAAAAATTCTAAGATACACACCACCAAACTATTAACAGTGTTGTTTGATGGGGAAGGAAATGGGGTTGAGTTTAGAGTTTGACAGAGCTAAGGGGCAGCTGGAGACACAATGTGGGATTTTAATTTTGTACTCTGTAGATTACTGAATTGTGAAAATATATTCAAGTATTTCTTGTGCAAAAAAATGCAGCCTTTAAAGTTGAAAATGCATTAATGTACTAGGGAATGCTAATTAAAGGATTAAAGGCCTGGAGGGGCCCGGGGTTTCCAGCATTCGCTTAATAGCCTCTCTCCAAAGACCATTTTTAGCACTAATTATCTCTCCCTGTTTCTCACCATCTAATCCTATGCTTCTTTAAATTGTTATTTTGCTTTCAATTTTTTTTATGTGTCTTCATTTCCATAGTATTAAAAGCTCTTTGAGTTCAGGACCATGGTGCTTTTCATATAATTTACCCTCCCCTTTCCCTCATACACCTTCACCCTTTTTTAGGGCTCACAAAGCCGTACATGTGGGAGACATTAAATATTCATTAAACAAAAAATTGTGTTTAAAGAATTCCATGTGGGGCAGTCTCTACATTGCCCTTTAATCTTTTTCTTTAGTGTATGATTTCATACTTTAAAATTCATTCAGCACACATTACCTCATTTGATCTCATATTAACATAAAGTTCTAGACAGTATAGGTGCTATTTTGCTGTTTTCTAGTTTTCAGAAGAAAATGAAGCTAAAAGTCACTTGAACAAGTATCAGCACCAAGAACGAAGCTGAGTCTTCGTCTAATAATCTTGTCACTATAGTACGTATTTACAGGGACATATTTTACACTGATCAGTCTGCTTGAAATTCAAAATAAGTTAGAAGTAATTAAAGTAATTACCTCATTTTCTGGAAAAAAAGAACCCACCATATTCATTAATTTGAACACATTTTAACAATTGCTGAGAACAGACAAGTGGCATTGTGAAATATATAAAGTTTTGCCCCATAGATGAACAGAGAGAAAGAGGTTGGAATTGTATAATCTCTCACTATTGCAAAGGCAGAATACTATCCATTAAAAGTGATGCACATGGCACACCTGAGTAGTTCAGTTGGTTAGGCTTTTGACTTCGGCTCAGGTCATGAACTCATGGTTCATGGGTTTGAGCTCCGCGTTGGGCTCTGTGCTGACGGCTCAGAGCCTGGAGGCTGCTTCAGATTCTGTGTCTCCCTCTCTCTCTGCCCCTCCTCTCTCATGCTCTGCCTCTGTCTCTCAAAAATAAACATCTAAATTTTTTTTTAAAAAGTGATGCACATGTAGAATTAAGAGACTGTGCAAGAGAGAGTTCTTTTTTTCACACACAAGTCAGCAATCTTGGGTTATTTATCTGCCGCATTCCTTCTAATTCTTTATCAAGCATCATGGACACAGAGTTTAGAGGTGTTGCTGCAGTTGTGTCTGCAGGTGTCTCAGGACACCTCTCCCCTGGAATCCCTTCTGATCTCTTTAACCAATTCAAGGGTTTAAACTCTCCTCTGGACTTGGAGTTTTATTCTTACTGTAACATAACTTTTTTTCCTAATTGAGCTAGAGAGTTTGGCTTTGTTGCAGGTGGAGAGATGAGAATGCACATAATTGGACAGGAATAAAGATCAATCATTTACAGACATCCAACACATTGACTTGGATAAGTATTATCACCTCCAAGTCAATCTCCAGTAAATTATATGCTAAAAATATTCTTGTCTCTTTTTTTCTGCCTCAAGTTACTTCAAAGTAAAGCTGTTTCTATGTCATGCCCCAGGGAGGAGATGTGGTAGAAAAAGAATTCTCCTATATTTGTATCCTTTATTCAATTTGATTATGTCCCCCATTCTTATAGTTAACACTAAAAAATGTACAGTACAGTATTATAAAAGTATTCAAATTTATAGATCAAAAGTGCTTGGTAATATTTAAGTTTATAATATCCTTCTATTTTGGGAAGTGTTGTTCAAATATGAATGCTTCCCATTAATTATACAATCGATTCAATATTTTGTCTTAGTCTATAATAGAACAGATAGTTAAATAGCCTAAAATAGTAATTATTTTTTTGGTTTTGAACTTGAAGAACTCACATAAAGCCCTCACATATCTGGGTTTGGATAAGTACTACCTAGTGCTTTGCCAGTAGGTACCTGAAGCTCTAGCTGGTGAGGAAGATGGGAATTATTGGATCAATGCGTAGTAGAACCACCTTGCATAGCGTAAAACATTACCAAGAAAATTTTGACATGATACTATATAATACAGATTATATTAATTTCTGGATCATTGATTCAGGAAATTTTAATGCATTTAGGTAGAATGTTTAAAATGTATATTAGTCAACATTTTTCTAGTTCTCAAGTGTCTGAAAACGCCTGTTAATAGGCTGCATTTATGTAGGACCCTCTCCTAGAGCTCTACTAAGTAGTGTCAGTATAGGAAAACACTAGGAGTCACGTGGACTTCTAGTAACATGCAATACCCTATGGTGTAAAATATAAACAAACGGCCAAGGAGTTTTCAGTAAAGGCATGTGTAAAGCCAAGGATGGTCAATAAATGAAGTGCTAGGTAAGTCAACACACAGCACAGGGCCATGCTGCCATAATCTGTCAATGAGCAGGTGAATGACATGCACTGCTTTGCCTGTCACCCTCTCTGCAAAACAAATGGCTTCATGTACAAAAATGTATTCTGGAAGAAAAAGAGAACAAAAGGAAAGGGAGGAGGAATTCCTGAGAACACTGGATGTGAAGAAAACTTGCTGCCAGTGTGTGCCCAAATCTGTTTTATGCCAAATGAAAATACCTGGTATTAGCAATATTAGATTAGCAATACCCAGATGAGCAATAAGGTCTGTGGATAATAAGAAAATGAGTAAGTAAGAAGATTGGAGTCATGCTAACAGATTCTGACATGTTTCTTGCGGGTTGATATAATTAAGAGGTACCGTGAAGGAACTAGAACATAATTGGTTTAGAATCTAATGTTTAATTGTATGTTTGTTTTTGTTATGTTTTATTTTTTAATTTAGTATAGTCAAACACACAGTGTTGTATTAGTTTCAGATGTATAATACAGTGATTCAACAATTCTATACATTACTCAGTGTTCATCAAGATGAGTGTACTCTCAATCCCTTTCACCTATTTTGGCCGTCTCCCGAACCGCCTCCCTTCTGGTAACCATCAGTTCATCCTCTATGGTTAAGGGTCTATTACTTGGTTTGTTTATCTCTTTTTTTCCTTTATTATTTTGTTTTGTTTCTTCCACATATGAGTTAAATCATATGGAATTTGTCTTTCTTTGACTTATTTTGCTTAGTGTTATAGTCTCTAGATCCATCTATGTTGTTGCAAATAGGAAAATTTCATTTTTTTTATGGTTGAATATTCTCTCCCTCTCCCTAACATATATATGTGTGTATATATATATATATATGATATATATATATCATATATATGATAGATATGATACATATATACATGGGCTGCATCCATAACTTGACTATTGTAAATAATGTTGCAATAAACATAGAGGTGCATGTATTCCTTTGAATTAGTATCTTTGTTCGTTGGGTAAATTCCCAGTACTGCAATTACTGGACTTTAGGGTGTTTTATTTTTAAAATCAGATCATTGCTCATTTCTATGTAAATACATTGTGATCATAGGATACCATGTAAAAATGAATGATTCTATTTTTTTGAGTTGGATTAGACTCAGTTTGTGGCCTTTTATATGGTCAGTGTTTTTTCTTTAGTAAGCCTTAATACCACATGCATATAAGCCTCATTGATACAGATTAATGATATTTTGTATATATATATATATATATATATATATATATTACTGTATAACCAACATGGTTAATTTTTATAAAATTAATTATCTAACTATTAAGTGCAGAGTTCTATATGTGGTTATTAGATCAAGATTGATGTTTCTATTTCAATCTTCTCTGATCTCATCTTTTTTCCCCCGTGGCTTTTAAAGTTTTGATTATATAAAGAGGCATGTTTGAAGCTCCCATAATGATTTGTCAATTTCTCTTTGAAATTCTTTCAGTTCTGTTAATATTGGCTTTAAATATTTTTGATGTTAATAAACAGACATGCTTGGATTTAATGAAATTTTCTTTATTAATTGAATATAATTATTATTCAGTGATCCAGTTCATCTCAAATATTGAATCTGGCTTTCAAATCTGTTTTCTCTCATAATAGTATTTTGACACCACCTATCTTTTCTTTAGGACTAGCCTGACGAATTGCTCCGTTTCTTTTCAAATTTTCTGTCACTGTTTTTTTGTTTTTGTTTTTGTTTTTAGTGTTTTATTTATTTCTAGGGGAGAGAGAGAGGGAGAGAGAGAGACAGACAGACAGCGTGAGCAGGGGAGGGTCAGAGAGAGAGGGAGGCACAGACTGAAACAGGCTCCAGGCTCTGAGCTGGCAGTCAGCACAGAGCCCGACGCGGGGCTCGAACCCACGAACCGCGAGATCATGACCTAAGCGAAAGTCAGACGATTAATCGAGTAAGCCACCCAGGCGCTTCTTTCTGTCACTGTTTTATTTATTTATTTTTAAAATTTTAAACATTTATTTATTTTTGAAAGACAGAGAGGAACAGAGCACGAGTGGGGAAGGGGCAGAAAAGGAGGGAGACAGAATCAGAAGCAGGTTCCAGCCTCTGAGCTGTCAGCACAGAGCCCAATGTAGAGCTTGAACTCACAAACCATGAGATCATGAGCTGAGCCGAAGCGGGTCACTCACCTGACCCAAGTACCCTGTCACTGTTTTAAAGGTATGTGGAAGAAATTGCTAGCTGTTCACCAAAACCTAAGTTTTCCTCTTTTTTGTCTATACATACATATAAGCTATGCACTATATACATATATATGCAGATAGACATTTCTCCCTTCTCTTATAGATATATGTAAGTAAACATGGGAGTAAGCTGTAACCATGAGAATATAGGTAGACATGATCTGTTTTCAAGCCCATAAAAATGTTCCACCATATAGCTTCTCCCCAATCTTTTATTTCTTGTGACTGTTGGGGTAGAAAAGAACTGAGAATTACCATGTGAGCCACATGATAAAGATCAGAGGACCTGGATAGTCATGACTTCCTGAATAATTGTGGAGGAAGGCTGTCTGACAAAAATCTTCACCCATCCTATAGTATTACATGAGCAAGATATCAACATTTATTGTATTTAGAGTTATTATATCTATATGTTGCAGGAGTGAGCTTACCCTAATTCAGAGATCAAGGAGGGATTCCCTAAGGTGTACAGGAAGCAGAGATCTGAAAAATGAGTAAGAGTTGTCTTAATTGGTGGTAGGGAGGTGAGGGTGTGTGGACAGGAAGAGATCTTTTGACCTTTCTGGATTTAACTCCCTATTATTCCAATACTTGAACTGTATGATTCAGTCCAATAGTCAATCATTGAACAAACCTTTGCTTGTGCTCGCTACATGGCTGTTTCCCTCCTATCAACCTGCTTTGTACCTTTCCAAGTGTACTTCCAATGCCATCTTTTCTATAAAACAATTCTCCCAGCTGAAATGGACCTCTTTTTTATTTCCTCAATTTTGGCAGTTTGAATCTTTATTAGAAAGCATGACTCGAGGAGCCTGGCTGGCCCGGTCAGTGTCTGACTTCTGCTCATGATCTCATAGTTAGTGAGTTCGAGCCCCACACTGGGCTCTGTGCTGACAGCTTGGAGCCTGAAGCCTGTTTTGGGTTCTGTGTCTCCCTCTCTCTCTGCCCCTCCCCCATTCACACTCTGTTTCTGTCTCAAAAATAATTAAGCATTAAAAAAATTAAAAAACAAAGAAAGCATGACTTGAGAGATCCTTCGAAGAAACAAGGAAGTTAGCTGAGAATAATATATACAGTATTAAACATGGTAATAATAAATAAATTAATTAACATAAAAATTGTGTCATGCATATAGTAAATTCTCAACTTTCAATTTTTGGGAAAATGAATAAAATTAAACAAAAGTCTACAATTACCTTGTAAATGAATTAACACAAAAACACCTTAAGACACAGAGCATATCAGCCATCCCACATATATTTCTTCTTAAACACATTTCCTTACCTTGGGGGGGTGTGTGTGGGGAAATCACCTTTATTTTATAATAATCATTTCCTTGCTTTTTCTTATAGTTTAATCACCTATGTTACCTAAACAAGATAACTTGGTTTTGTCTATTTTTGAAATAGACCATGTAAATGAAATTATACTGTCTATATGTCCATGACTTGTTCATTCGACATATTATAATTGCTATAGTTAGTAGTGTATTCATTTCAATGTTGTATAGCATTCTGTGATATGCCATTATTTATTTTCTGACTCTACACTTCATGGGTGAGTTGTTTCTAGTGTGTAACTATTAACAAAGAATGCAAGAGTGAATACTTTTACATGTCTTTTGATGCATATGTGCCTGAGTTTCTCCATGATTATACCTAGGAGAAGGTATAATCCTGCAAGATCATAGGCTATGCACATTTTTAAATTTATTGGTTGACATCAAATGATTTTCCAAAGGGATTGTTTCAAATGACACTCATAAGAATTTGAATAGACTTTTGGATGTATTCAATCAGACTAAATATGAAATTGATTTCATTCCCCTTTTTTCCCAATAACTTGTGAGATAAGGCATGTTTTTTAAATACATTTCCTCTTTTTGTTGTATCTATTAAGATATTTTGCATATTTTTTATTGGGTCCCTAAACAGTATGTCTATTGATTATAGACATCATACATATCTTGGATACCAGTCCATTTTCAGTTAAAAAGCATGCAAATATATTCTCCACAGTTGCACAGTTTCTTTTATTTCTCTGGATAGTGTTTTTGAAGAACAGAAATTTTAACTTCTAAATTGGTATATTTAGCTTTTTGGTCTTAAAATTCCTTCCCTGTCACAAAGTAATGAAAATATTAATTTGTATATCTTCTATAACTATTGTACCACTCCTTATTTGCATTTAGTTTTTTAATTTATCTGAAATTAATTTTTATAGATGGGATAAGGTAGAGATTTAATCAAATTTTTCCATATGTATGCAAAAATAACCTAGTAGCATTTCCTGAAAAAAGCCTGATTTTTTCTTGCTAATCTGCAATGCTACATTTAACAAATATTTACATATGCATGGGTTTATTTCTAGACTCCCTATTCTGTTACACTGATTTATTTTTTCCTTGCTGTGCCAATAGTCACACTGTCTTAATTATTACACCTAATAGAGCAAGCATTCCTTATTGTTCTTATTTTTCAAAGTATATTTTGGCTATTTTGATCTTTGCTTTTCCATAAAAATTTCAGAATATGTTTTTAAAGTTGACAAAAATCCCGAGGATTTTAATTAAGACTGCACTGAATCTGTAGATACATTTCAGTATATTTGGCATCTTTACCACATTGAATCATGCAATCAATTTATTTTATGTCTCCTTTAAGCATTTTTCTTTAATGTAGGGAATTATGTCTTCAATTACTAAAGACTTCAACAGAGAATCTGCCTGTATGTTAGGAAATCTGTGTGTGTGTGTGTCTGTGTGAGACATGCAGTCTTTCTAGTGTGTATTTTGATTTATTTCAGAGAATAGAAAAACATCTACCGTATTGATTTTGGCCTCTCTCTTCACCCTCTTGACAGTTCTTCATTTTGGTATAGTTGTATTAAGTTGTGTTTTATTCGTGAGGATAGCTGTTTCTTAAAGGCCCGTGCCCATGTGAGTCATGGTCTCCTTACCACATCCTTTGAGTATCTGATGAATCAGGTTGCCATTGTATTTCTGAGGTCAGCCCCATTTGCAAGGAGTTTATTCGATAAATGGATTCTGGGTGTCTTGCTCTACTGGCACATAGGAACAAGAAGACTCAAGTGAGGCTGGGCTTAGGCCACATTCCCCAAATTACTCTTTGCTGAGCAACCTGGTACTGGTAGAGTTATAGGAACATTGCCCAGCCATTGTTTCATCTTATACTCCCCTCCCCATTTGGATATTAGTCATATGAATATGAAAGCCAAAAAGGGCAAAAGAGTAGTAGATTCATGAACTAAACTGTTCTTAACCATCCAATGCTGGATTTTTTTTACAAAGCAAGGTGTACTTTTTAAAAAAAATTTAAAAAAAATCTTTATTTATTCTTGAGAGAGAGACAGGGTGTGAGCCCAGAAGGAGCACAGAGAGAGGGAGACACAGAATCCAAAGCAGGCTCCAGGCTCTGAGCTGTCAGCACAAAGCCTGATGTGGGGCTCGAACTCTCAAGCCGGGAGATCGAACAATTCCTGACCTAAGCCAAAAGTTGGATGCTCAAACGATTGAGCCACCCAGGTGGCCCAAGGTGTACCTTTATAAGATTGCTATAACTAGTAACATTATTATTAAAAAAATAATTTTGTTTCAATAGAATAAAAATATGGCCTTTCTTTTTTCTACTGAATATTATTATCTGATTTTATTTAAGCTCATAGGCTCATAGTTAAATATTATCAAATGAACAGACATATGAGGGCATAGCTTTTACAGAATTGTATCACATTGAGCTTATTTGCCAAATGCTATTAGCATGAATCAGTATAAATGAAGTAATAATAATATTATTATATATTTTGTAATATGTAACTGTTTTATAAGAATTATGTATTATGTAAAATGTATTTCTTACCACTCTACAGTTTTCAAGTCATTGAAGTATTCATTATGTCCTTTGTTCATCATAAACTATTTGCATGAGTAAGGGAAATATTTTTTTATTCCCATTTTACACTTGAGGAAATTGACCAAAATTCCTAGATGAGTTTTTGAGTTACTAAATTGAAGAGCTGTGTCTATTGCAATTTACAAATGGATTAGACAAAGGATCTGGAATCTTAAGGTTAATAAGTTGTGAAATTATATTATAAATGTATTTCTGTTTAACCCAAGTAACAGTGCACAGTAGTAGAAAGCATGTAGCTCTGGAGTTAGAAACAAATTAGTCATATATTAACTGTGTGATCAAGGACAATGTACTTAACTTCCCACAGAGTTCTTTCTTCATCTATAAAATGTGTGGCAGTAGCTAACCCTTAGATTTATTGCAAGATTATATGAAAAAACTAGCATGGTACCTAGAACATGGAAGAGTTTCAATAGATTATTTTAATTTGTTAATAACTAAGCTTTTAAATGTAAATGTAGCTAAAACAAAAATCAAGCAAGTCTATATATTCCAATACGTCATATTAAAATAATATATATATTACTCTTTATATTTGGGCAAATTTTCATTTCCTTCTATAGTAGAACATCTACTTTGTGATATGTCTGTTTGATAGGGTCAATGGACACTTCATGACCTGGAGAAGAAAATGATAATCAGCAACAGATGCTGTGATATGCTGTTCAGATTCCTAGCTTGTTATACTAATTGCTAAAACCCTCAGTGTTATCCTTCTCTGTAGCTAGCCCTTGGTTGGTGGAGCTGCCCCTCAAAGTCATACACCTTTCTCAGAGGTAGCCTATATCCAATGACTAGTTGATTTGAGACTATATCTATATCTATCTATCTATCTATCTATCTATCTATCTATCTATCTATCTATCATCTATCTATCTATCATCTATCTATCTATCTATCTATCTATCTATCTATATCTATAATCACATATATTTTAGAATGTTGGCTTTCTTACGATAAGGTGGGAAACATTTGAAGGACTGTCCTCCTTCAAAGCACTTTGTAGCATTAAGCTCTAACCATTGTTGAGACTGCATTTCATTCCAACACTTCTCTTTCCTTCCCCTGCCTTCCACACATGTTGATCCCAAGAGCACTGCTCAATAAATTTTCTGAATGCCAATCTCTACCTGAGCATGTGCTTCCTATGGATCTTAACCTGCAACACAATCTTACTCCAGTGTTCTTTGGCTTTCATAGATTTTTATGGAAGATTGTTTGTAGTAGAATGATTGACAAAGTTGGAGAACACAACTTAGACAATTCTCATTAGATATTATGTTTTGCATAGGTGAGCACAAGTACTGTGTTTTGTTTCTTGGGTGGTCGGTTGCATTGATAATACTTTCATCCTAGAGCAATAAAGTTTCAAGGTCATAGATATATACCACTGAAGTAGTGAAAGTCAATGGCAGGGTGGAGAAGTGGAAAAGAAGGAGAGATGGAGACATAGAATTGAGGGTTTTAGAAAAGCTGCAGTACTTTTATGAGACAGAAAAGCTTCCATGTCATCACACAAAGTTTAAATTTTATTTTCCAAAAGTTAAGTCCTGGGAATATATTATTTTCCTCTTTCCTCCTATATATGCTCATCTACCACAGTGGAAAATGATAAAGCAAGCTACCTTGAAGAGAGCAAATCCTATTTGCTGTAGTTTTATAGAGTTCTTATGGAATAACTATATCCAGGTAGTCAGCTATGGATAGAAACAGAAAATAGACACAGAAATACACTTTTTCCATGTTAGAAAATGGAAGGTTTGGCTTTTAGTCAAATATGACTTGAATGCCTTAGGGCTACCTCTTCCATGTCCTGGATCATCTCTTTTCTATAATGCTGTTCAAGTTGGAGAATATTAGCATACTGATGAGTAAAGATGTGCACAGCTGCAGAAAAGTCATATTTCTGTGCTATGAATTTTTCTCAAAGATTTGGAAAACATCACATTTTTGTTCTGTTTTAATATTTTGTCACATGGTACATTCACAAGCAAAATTGTAAGAAGATCACTTTTCCATTTTGGTGAACATCCCATTTTTGTCTCAAAAATCTGAAATGTAGAAACTTTTAATGTGTAGACAGTGCTGGAAAAATATGTTTGTGTATGTATGTGTGTATTATGGGCAGACTTTGTGCAAAGACAGACAGAGCAAAGTAAACAGGATCAGATAATACACAAAACCAAATATACTAAGTCAGCAGTCTTTAGTTGATACAGGAAAGAAAAACAGGGAAGAATGAAGGACATGAAATACAGGAAGGATATAATACATGAATAGACTTCATGGAGAAAATGAAGTATATGAAAATGGACACAATTTGTTTATTGAAAAAATTAGCTTCCTATAGTCAGTTAAATATCTTGCTTTTTAAATATGTCCATGAAGATGTATTAATTTGCACCATGTATAATGATAAACTAAAAAAAAATCTGTGAACACATTTCATCAACTAAAGTGTGATTTTTATAAATCATTATACTATCTAGGAAAAAAAAATGTATCTAGAGAGATATAGGCACAGATGGAGCCAAATCATGACAGACAAAACATTGTGCCCTGCACAGGCACCTGCCGCTACTTCATTATCCATGACAATCCAATATGGAAATCACAAGGCAATCTCTTCATAGCAGTTTGTTTATTAAGGGGGAAAATGGTAAATAGTATTGAAATGACTTCTTTTAAAAATACTACCTTTAAAAATTTTTTAATGTTCATTTATTCATGATACAGAAAGAGAGAGAGAGAGAGAGAGAGAGAGAGAGAATTACCAGGGGAAGGTCAGAGAAGGAGAGGGAGACACAGAATCCAAAGCAGGCTCCAGTTTCTGAGCTGTCAGCACAGAGCCCAGTGTGGGGCTCAAACCCATAAAGGTGAGATCATGACCTGAGCCGAAGTCAGATGCTTAACTGACTGAGCCACCCAGGTGCCCCCAAAATACTACCTTTTAAACAATAGTTTTTAGTCAGTCACGTAATCAAATAGAAAATAATTTTCTTGGATTCTCCATAGATACATACACTGAATGAAGTTGTTTATCTGTTTTTAATTTCATGTCTTAATCCTTCATTGGGGAAAAACTGCTACAATAAGGAATTAGAATTGGTCTACATCAGTTAACTTATCGTTAATATTGTTGAAAAGAGTGTATCAAAATGTTTGCTTATATAGCAATTTTTTTTCAAGGCTGAATACTTACAATCAATTAACTGCAAGCAAAAATTGAATGGTTTAACTGCATCCAACAAAATGCTGCCATAAAAATGATGTTTGAGACTTGGATGAGAAGTTAATTGTTGAGAAAATAAGTCATTTAAGATTCTTAGTTCATTTTCGTGGAATGAAAATGAGAACATTAACAGCAAAGAACATCAACAGTGATTTTTCTTCACTGAAAAAGGCCTTTGTTTAAATTTTTCCCTGAGATAGTAATCGATTCTGATTGGTGAATTGGAGACATTTTCAACCAAGAACCTCACAATCATTGCCTTGACGTTTCAACAAGAAGATGCATTTATTGAAATCTCCACTGACAAAACCCCCAAAACTTTGCACTGTTTCACTTCTTCAGCACTTTCTGGGAGTCTTTTCTCATGATAAGTAAGAAAGTTGATAAAGGAAAGAAAAAGCGTTAATAACTGTATTCTTCTATTATGGAAGAATAAACTTAATAAAATGTGACCCTGAGACAAACAGGGGAAGTTGTATGGAAGATGTCACCTCTGTTGCAACTCAAGCTAATTTTCCAAAGTTTACAGTATCACTTTCATTTGCCAAGTATTGAGCTAAGAACTAATATCAGTAAGCCTAATCACTCATTCATAAAATTCCTTCATCAAATATTGTTCAGTATCTATTATTTGTAAGTGAACAAAATAAACTCCTTGACCTCACAGGATTTAGGAAGAGATTAAAAGGGTCAATCAATGGCTTAAAGAGTCATTTAGTTTATATGGATAGGTAGTATTATGATTGTAGGTTTGTTTTCCTTAAATATGAGGTATATTTTTTCCAGTCAACAGAAAGGGAGAACTTTGGAAAAGACTGCATTGATTTCCTATTAATGCTATAAGATAGAACAGTTTTTCCTCCAGTTTCCTTGGGCAATGCAGGAGACATACCAACCTAGGTTTTTTTCCTTCATCTTTCATTCTTCTTTACTTCCATTTCTAGCTTGTATCTCTAGTTTCTGACATTTAGTTTCAGTAAAGCTTCTTTCTACATTTCACACCAAAGATGACTATATCATTCATTTCTGATTTTCCAACACCAATGCCTGACAACTGTCAGTTGTATTAACTGGTATATATAAATTTATAAATATGTACTTAAAATAAGGCATATTATTTACAAATGGGTCTTATATGGCTTGCTTTTCCAATTAGGTTAAGAACTTCTAGAATGAGAGACCCATGCTTTAGAAGTCCCTCAGTGTGTAGTGTATTTTAAGGTATTTTCATGAAGAAATTAATGCTCAGTTTGTGAAAAAGTTTACACACCCAACTTCCTCTTGGAGAAAAAAATAATCCCTTTTTTTACTCTCAAATTATAGAATGAGCAATAAGTTAGACTCTGAAGTAAACACCATTATTTTTAAAAATGAAATAAGAAAGAAAAGCTATTTTGTTGGGGGGTCATAAATCCTCACCATAGAAGATATTAGTATTCTGTAGGAAACTGCCATGTACAATTTGCAACAGGAGTTAGCAAGATGATTGAAGTCATGGTAGCATCCCTGAAATGAGTGCCTTGCTTCTGCAGGGACTGTGGTGCTAAAACACTTGGATGCAAATGATCTGTTAGATCTAAAAATATCCCATGATTCTCATTGCCTTTGTTCACACAATGAAACTGTAACTCAGTGTTCCATGAGGTGTCTAAAATGAATAAGTACTGAAGAGGGCTTTCAAAAATGGAAGGTCTGTGTGTGAGAATGATCAGGTCAGGTTTCTTCTTGGGGAAGGTGATCCTGGTCTCAGGCCCAGGGAGGTCACATGGTTGGAGACTGGGACACTCCATGGAAGGGGGTTCAAATGTCTTCCTTGCCCAACAGAAACATTAGAACAGGTTATGCTGAAGCAGTATAAATTCTGCTTAGACATCAGCCAATTTAAAGAGGTTTGCATACTGTCATAATACCTCAATAGACTTAAATAATGTTGACTTAGTTCAGTAACGTATGAATCTAAGTGCGTATACATTTTTACAATCTTAAAAATACAGCATCGTTTAAGCTGGCATTATGAATTTATATTTAACTGACTCTTCAGGAACTGAACTTCAAAACATGTCTATTAAAATTTTTAATTATGCTAGTACCAGGAGAGAAATTCACTTGAGAAATAAGTTATTCTTTTTAATAGAAATAAATTCATGTTGATTCCTATTTAAAGTTAACATAAAGTAGTAAAGCAGCGAAGGAAACACTTCTTTTGCCTTCCAATGCAAATTGAATTTATTCAAGTCTATCTATGTGAACATTCTCACTTGTGTTAATGATTATAACTTAAAAACAAGCATTATGTAGTAGTTGTCGGGATGAGGAGAGGGGGAAATTGGGCCTGGCTGCTAACATGCACATGTTTTCTTTTAAGGTGATAGAAATGTTCTAGAATTAGTTAGAGGTGATGGTGCACAGCAGTGAGTATACTAAAACCATATAAGTTTATATAAGGTTGGTAAAATTTTTTAATTCTATCAAGACCTCATACTTTTGTACTTTATAGAATTTTGCTGCTACATAAGTGTTTTAATAGTTATAGTTCAATTCTTGCGTTTATTTATTCTTGAGTCAATTCTGTTAATGCTGTTCCTAAAAAATTGTCCTTTTAAAATAGTTTCCAATTTTATTAGCATAGTTTTTTTTCCATAGTATTTTTTTTGATGCTTTAAAAATCTCTATTTATGGTTGTTTCCCCTTCAACTTGACAAAATGTAAAAATTTTCATCTCTTCTTAATACTGTTAAGCAGCCTTCCCTCATATATCTTTCATTATTTTTAAAGCTTTTGATTTTGTTGATATTCTCTTCTTCCTGTTTAAAAAAATAGCTTCTTTTTTTTAATGCTTAATTTTTGAGAGACAGAGAAACAGAGACAGAGAGAGACAGAGCCAAGTGGGGAAGGGGTAGACAAATGGAGACACAGAATATGAAGCAGACTCCAGGCTCTGAGGTGTCAGCACAGAGCTTGATGTGGGGCCCAAACTAATGAACTGCAAGATCATGACCTGAGCATAAGTCAGGTGCTCAGTTGACTGAACCACCCAGAGGCCTCTAAAAAATAGTTTCTGATCTCACCATTAGTATCTCCTTATTCTGTGGGCTTTCTCTGTTCTGTCTCTAATTTCTTGATGTGAACACTTAGCTCATTAATTTTTGAGTTCTGATTTATGATATGTACAGCAAAGGTAAACATTCTATGTACTGCTTCAGAGGCATTTATACGTTTTAATCTCTATTGCTTTCATTATTTTGCATTTCTAGTTTGTAACTTTCATTATAATTTATTCTTTGGGCATTGGATTATTCCAAAGTCTATTTTTAGTATGTGTGTGGGGTGGGGGGGCACGCACATGCACCCTATTCTGACTCTATAATGTTGTGTTGAGAGAAAATAGTTTTTATAAGATATTATTTTGGATGTAGGCCTTCTTTGATATCAAAAGGATTTATTTTCTTTCTGTTCCATGAGGGCTACCTACATGTTCATGAAATAGAGCTTGATCGTTTCATTTTTTATATTTTCAACAGTCTTATTACTGATTTGTCTAACTATGTTTGCAGATTTGTCAGTTTCTTTTTTTATGTTAGTTTTTGCCTAAAAATGTCTTTTTTTTTTTTTCATTATAAATATCCCTGTCTTTTAAACCATGTCTGGTTGACTTAGTATCACAGAATAATGTAACGGGCTAAAAATATGAAAACACTATTCTCTTTCTCTTATTTCCCTGTTATCATGATCAGGTCTGTTAGATTTATCCCCTCCTATTAATCATCATTATTAATTATTTTTTAAGTTTGTAATTAAATAGATTTAGCAGCATGCTTACCAGTTTCTATGTGCGTTTGGGCTTTCGCTTTGAGTGAGACAGGAAGTCATTGTGGGATTCAGCAAAACTCATATAGCTTTTAAATGATGACTCTGTCTGTTGTGTGGAGAGTTGATTGTAGGGAGCTCAGAATAGAAACAGGAAGTCTACTTAGAAAACGCCCATGGTCTATATGTTTGTGTCTCCAAAGTCCATATGTTGAAATCCTGACACCCAATTGATAGTATTAGGAGATGGGCTCATTGAGTGCTGCTTAAGTCATGAAGGTAGAGCCTTGATAAATGGGATTAGCGCCTTATTACTGAGACCCCACAGAGGTCCCTTGCCTATCCACTATCTGAGGACACAGGGAGAAGGTGCCAGCTATGAAGCAGGAAGCAGTTCCTTACCAGAATACAGTCATGTTGTCGCTTCACTCTTGGACTCCTCAGCCTCCATAACTGTGAGAAATAAATTTCTTTTGTTTCCAAGCTGCCCAGTCTGTGGCATTTTGTCACAGCAGCCCAAATGGACTAAGACAAGGATGGTTGCCATGATCTAAGTAAGAGATGATGACTGGACCACATAGCTGCCCAGAAGGTGAGTCAGTTTCTGGATAAATTTTGAAGAAAAAAAACCCAGCAGGCTTACGTTTGCATTTCACTATGTAGGAAGAATTCCTGGTAATAACTAGCATATGATGAATAATTACAGTAATGCAAGTTTCATTTTTTAAATATTTTATTTTTAAGTAATCTCTACACCCAGCGTGAGGCTCGAACTCACAACCCAGACATCAAGAATAACATGCGCTACTGACTCAGGCAGCCAGGTACCCCAGTAATACAAGTTTTTAAAGAATAATTATGTTACCAAATATCTACCAAAATTATATTTGATATATAAACAGTTTTATGGAAACTCTTACATAAACAGACAAACTCAGAGTTGAAACTTTGTAACTCACATTTTTTTTACTGATTTCAGAATGACAGATTTGTTTTACTTCTTATTGTTTACCTAATTAGAAAAGACCATATGATAATATTATGTAGCAATTAAAGATGATAATAAAGGTCAAGAAATAAGTATGAAAATTAGGGTAGGATAGAGAAATAATATGAAAAGTTTTTAAAATAAATTATTTTTAATTAATGTTGGGGCTTATGTTTTATGTTGTTTGTATTTGTTGACCTCACAAGAGATTGTTAAATTAAGAGAGCTTCCTATAATATGCATAACAGGAAGAAATGAGGTTTTTAAATTTAATTGTTACATAGATCACATGAAAAGCCATGAGGATGGTTAATACTGTGTAGCAGTGTTAAAAATACAACCACAGTATGTAGGCATTAAATAAGGTTAATTGCTTTCTTGTGGCAAACAATTTGGAATGGAGAAAACGGGCATCCATCTTTTCCACAGATCATGAGAACCCAGTAATTACTATGGGTGTATTAACCTTCATTACATTAATAGTGCATTTGACTGAATGTAACTTCCAAAGAAACATTATGTACAAAGTCCAGGTCAGGTTGAGGAGGATAAGACATTATACAAGATAATTATTTCAGCAGCTTTGGTCTTCATGGTAAAAATACACAACGAGTGTGGTGAAGAGAGAGCTACCAGGGATGAGAAAGCCTAGTGTTGTGCTGAGGAATGTTTACTAATTTGTCTCACTGGAAAAAGAAAAGCATGGATTTGTAATGTTTGCAGATTTACATGGTGTAAACACTCCCACTGTGGTCAATTTCAGGATACCGGTACGATGTCACTGAAGGTGGAGTTAGGGAGAGATGCTCACAGGTAACCCTTGCAAGCTCATTCCAGTCAGTTCCAGCATGTCCCCTCCTAGGCTTACCATCAAATAGCCATGACAGTTTGAGTAACTCTTGATGTTCCTTACTTCTACAATCAAGAAGTTGAACTAGTTGTTGTCCAATGCCTTTTTCAGATATATCAGTCTTTTTAAAGGAAGGTGGCAAGATGAGTTTGACTAATTTACTAAAATAAAATATAGAATATCTCTATTTAAAAATTAAACATACAACCACAGGCAGCAGGAATGGTACATAATCCAAGTTTTCCATTAATTGTTTTAACACATTTTTAAAACTCATTCAGTCTTTAAATGGAGTCACAGATTTGGGAACACCATGAAGATGAACTGGTATTAGATAAGTAAGGAGGTTATAATTAGATGAAATTCTTTTAATTCCAATTGTTTTATAGTAACATATTGGTTTGCGAGCATAGCTTGTTCTGGAAACATGCCTGTAATCCAAAGCACTTGTGTATCAAAACAAATTTTCCTATAAGAAATAATAGAAAGTCAGATGATTCATTGCACAACCCAAAAATATTTCATATAAAAATGATAATGCTGTAATATAATGCAAAATAATAGAGAAATATATGAAATATAAAGAAAAATAAACAAATTAACTTGCATTTGCATTTGAAAACCTTCATGGCTGGCATGAGGGAGACAAGAGAGGAAGGTTATTGTACAGCATGGCTTTCACTATCACTGACAGAATCACTGTTATCTACTGACTCAATGGAATCTTGTTTTTTTCCTGCAACTTTAACAAGGATTGTATCCAATGACACTTCCTTTTACCTTCTTCTGAGGGATTGCATTGACAATCACCCACAGTCCTGTAGTGAGAAAGAGAGTGAAGAACCAACCATTGGCTCAGTGTGAACTTGTGGTGTTTGGCATCAGGTTCTGCTGGTATTGCAACACATCACTTGTTTTTCAAGTTAAAATTTATAGAAATGTTTGTTCATCTTGAGGAATACTTGCAGAACAAGTTACTTACAATCCAAGGTTTTACTGTGTTATCAGTTCTAACAATGCAGAGAGGTACCATTTGGTAGTAGAAAGTATGTTTTCTATTATATTCTTCAGGCAACCTAATTCTGTGGTATGCTGTGGTAAGCCTCTAAGATTCCATCCAATGATCCTCACCTCCTGATATTCCTACCCTGTGTAATTTCCTCTCTGAGTGTAGGCTGGATTTTTGTCACTGGGCTTAGTGAAAACATTAGCTGTTACTTCCCTGACTAGGTTACAGAACAATTTTTTTTTCTTAAATAGTTTCTTGTCAAGATGGTTTCCATATACACCCAGTGCTCATCCCCACAAGTGCCCTCCTCCATGCTCATCACCCCTTTCCCCTCCCTCCCACCCCCATCAGCCCTCAGTTTGTTCTCAGCATCCCTCCTTCTCCCCGACTATTTTTCCCCTTCTTCTCCCCCATAGTCCTCCATTAAGTTCCTCCTAATCCACCTATATGTGCAAACATATGATATCTGTCCCTCTCTGCCTGACTTATTTCACTTAACATAACACCCTCAAGTTCCATCCATGTTGCTACACATGGCCAGATTTCATTGTTTCTCATTGCCATGTAGTATTCCATTGTCTAGATAAATCACATCTTCTTGACCCATTCTTCAGTTGATGGACACTTAGGCTCTCTCCATGTTTTGGCTATTGTTGACAGTGCTGCTATGAACATTGGGGTACATGTGCCCCTATGCATCAGCATTCCTGTATCCCTTGGGTAATTCCTAGCAGTGCTATTGCTGGGTCATAGGGGAATTCTATTGTTAATTTTTTGAGGAACCTCCACACTGTTTCCCAGAGGGGCTGCACCAGTTTACATTCCCACCAACAGTGCAGGAGGGTGCCGTTTCTCACATCCTCGCCAGCATCTATAGTCTCCTGATTTAAAACAATTCTGACTTCCATATTGCTTACCTTCCCTTGATCTCTTAGTGGCTCCCTCAGGGAAACACTCAGATAACAACAGCCTCAGCCATCATGACTGAGACTTCCTGAGTGACCATGAAACAAAGTCTCTCCTAAGATTCCCAACTCTCAGAAACTATGTGAGATAATAAAAGCTCGTTATTTTAAGCTGCTCAATTTTGAGGTAATTTAGCAAACAGCAGTGAATAACTAATAAAGTTATGAATAACAAATATGTCTGAAATGGTAATGCCAGGGCTCCTGTAGGGTATTTCTCAGTATTTCCATGCATTTTGATTAATGTACAAGAGCCCAATAAACATAGAACCACTCATGACATGCTCTCTTCAGGAATTAAGGTTCTGGTCACCTCGTCTCCACTCCAGGCAAGAAAATTTAACCAGCTTTGGTGCTTGCTAAGGGTAAGGGTATACAGGATGGGTATGGGAAGAAGGTCGTCATAAATACAATGACCATGGGATAAATTGTCGTAATGAGATCTATAATAGTTATGAGTATTACATTTTCCCCATATTGTGAAATAAACACATTTAAATAAGTATTAATAAAATTTTACCTCCCCCTCTTTTTTTGCCATCTAACATAAAATGTGTTAATAGCAGTTAATTTTTTCTCTTAATGTTTAATTTAATTTACATTATTTCAAAAGTAGACTATGAGTCAGCTAGAGAAATGAACAAACACCGCTAAAGGATGGATAAGTTTTTTGTTTTTTTTTTAAATTTTGTTTTAGGGAGAGAGTTAGTATGGTTTTTGTTGTACATGGCTTAGTAGCACAGTGGACAGAGCAAGAGTTTGCTCCTGTCTTTATTTGCAATTTGAGTATGATTTAAAGAAATGTCTGTGGATACCATGGTGAGCAGGGATGCACTGTGGTGACTTTGTAATGTATCAACTTGGTTAAACTGAACAATGTTTCTAAGAATTTCTTCCCTTGTATGTTTCTGATTAGAGTTGGCCACTAGAAAAATTTAAGTACAATTTGGAAGGTAGAAGTGAAAGAAACAGTAGTTATGTTTGCTCACTAGAGTTTAATGTAGGCCAAGTCTTGCTGCTCTTCATCCATGTTTCTGAGTATCTGGTGGTTAACTTTGCTAATTCGGGTAACAGCTGGACCCATGGGTTCTACTGTTTCCATGGATTTCCTTTTTCAACTTTCTTTAAGCTTTGGTCAGGTGCTAGTACGATACTATAACAAAGGCCAACTCTTCCTATATATCTTGCATGATGTTGATGAGGAGAGACGAACATGAGATAGATATAGGTCACAGGTGTTGCTTGCAGGATTAAGTGATTCCTTCTTTCTCTGGCTTCATGTCTATATTTCCTTCTTGACATTCTGCACTATGACTCCAAAATTAGCATTAAAAGCAGAAGAAATAGCTGAACTAAGAATGTTTTTTCAGCCCATATAATGACACGAAGTTAAATCCCTATGATAAATACCTTTTTAAATATCATTACTAGTGGCTCTGATTCTCTCATTGAACCCTGTTCCATATATTTAACAAAGAAAAACTGATTTTCTTTGTCCTTCAAATTCATTTTAAATCTTACTGACCATGGCTATCCTGTAGTAGTTTTTGAATATTCATTCTCCAGCTTTTTCTTTGCAATTGACTTCAACCATAAGACCGATAGACACCTTACTTTTATCTTCTCTCCATTATAAAATACTATGCAAAACTTTGTCATTTATGGTATCCCATACATTTATTTTGACTTGGCATCTAAATACCCATTTTTTAAATAAAAATGGAGATCTCATTAATTAATAACTACAGGCTTTGTGCAGGTAGAATATGATACTGGTATTTTTGTGTTCCCTGGCACTATGGGGGCAAGGTGAAAAGCCAAGATGGTTTTACTGGCGGGGGAACACTGGCTGAACATTCCTCTGAAATGGAGGTTCCTTGGAACTAAAGACTCCAGTTCTGTTTCTAGGACTTGAACTCGGTAGCAATATTTACTTTGCCGAAGCATACTTAAATTATGACAAGAGTGGGGCGCCTGGGTGGCTTAGTTGGTTAACCGTCCAACTTTCGCTTAGGTCATGATCTCGCGGTTCGTGGGTTTGAGCCCCGCGTCGGGCTCTGTGCTGACTGCCAGCTCAGAGCCTGGAGCCTTTTTCAGTCTGTGACTCCCTCTCTCTCTGACCCTCCCCTGCTCGTGTTGTCTCTCTCTCCTGGAAATAAATAAAACATTAAAAAAAATTAAATTATGACAAGAGCAAAGTCTTGCTTTTGCCTATGTCGTATCCAGCCAGACACGCTGATCCTCTCCTAAAGGAGAATTAAAAAAATCCCTTCATCTAACTTTAAGTGATATTCTGTTTCTAGGTCTTTTTAAGCATGCTCTGAGGTATGATTGGTAAAAAAAAATGCACCCTCAAATCAAACAGAGAAACAAATGAAGAATTCACTTTAAGACATATGTGCTGACATTCTTCAATAATTCAGATTTTATCATTCCTGACTGTAGAGTTAGCAGTGGGTAATAGAAATGAAAAATGTATTAAAAGTAGATTCCAACCTTGGCACTCACTATAAACTTAAATATTTTTCTTAAATTCTATGAACCTAGGGTCCTCATATAAGGAAAAAAATGAAAGTATTAGAGAGTTCTTAGGCAGATTAGCTCATAGAAAATGTGGAAATCTCTCATAGTGACTGTATGGAACAGGAACTCAGCAGCTCTCACACATCTCATGACATCTTTCTTTCTCTTTTGACAACAGGACATTTACCTTCTCTAGAAATTACAGACCAGGGTTGCTTGGATGGCTCAGTCAGATAAACATACAACTTTGGCTCAGGTCATGATATTGCAGCCCAAGGGTTTGAGCCCCTCTTCAGGTTCTGTGCTGACAGCTCAGAGCCTTCTATATATCTCCCTCTCTCTCTGCTCCTCCACCACTCATGCTCTGTCTCTCTCCCTCTCAAAAGTAAATAAACATTAAAAAAATTAGAAACAGACCAATTACAAACAATGTGATATGACATTGTGGGGGAAGGGATATGGTAATTGTGCTTAATGGGCTAAGTAATTAGACATACATTTCGCACTCCAAAGTGTGTTCTCAGACAAGGTCATTATGTAACAGTATTGACATTACAGTTACTATATTTGGCCTTAATGGTAGTTATTGCCTAACATGCTTAATAAGAGCTTTAGTAATAAAGACAAGTGATAAGGAAGGGGGCAAGATGACGGAGAAGTAAGGAGCTCCATACTTGCACTCGCGCCCATACACCACACAGAAAAGATCTGAAGCCATTGGAAAACTTACAAAACCTGAGAGACTGGGAGAAAAAGGACACAGAATCCACTGAGAGAGCCTTCTAACGTGAGTGCGAACCGGGGAAGGTAAAACCGGGCCGGGATCGGAGACTCCAGGGTGGGAGGCAATCCCCCTCTACCCTCTACGGGGGGTGAGAGGGGAAAAGGAGAGAGTCTGAAACACAAAAACCTCCGCTCGGTGCATAGAAAGACCGTACTTGCCAAATACCTGCACACCAGGTCCCCTCGCGCCAACTGGTCCAGGGGGTGCTGAGCGCACAGAATGCTTCTTTGTGCTGGCTCATGGCGGCTGGACTTCAAGGTAGTGGCGCGCCTGCCGCCATTGTCCACCCGGGCAGCTTGGGCCCCAGAAAGAACCGCACGTGGACACTGGGCATCCACGCTGGCTGGAGCTCTAGAGGGAAGGCAGAGAGCTAAAAACTGGGAAATTTGCCTGTGAGTTCGTGTTTCGGGTGACGAGCCATAGAGGGACCTGGTTTTCCTCACTCCAGCAGGCTCGGCGCACCCGGCAGGCAAGCCCTCGCGCATGCGCGCCAGCCTGACCCAGAGAAGGAAGCAGCGATTCTGACTCCACCCCCAGAGCTCGGCAGGGGGCCTGGAATTGTCCCGAGGGGGTTGCCTGGATAGCTGTGTCTAAGGCAATTTCAACAGGGCACACGGACTGGGATTTGGAGATTGGGACTGGCCTGCGTTGAAGAGTGCAACCAACTTTGGCTGCGCTTCTAGTACGGGGAGTTTACACGCCCCAAAAAAGCGAGGTGCAACGCTTGGCTCAAGAAGGGACTGGAGCACTGTCACTATCCTCCCCACAACCGCCAAGGCAGAGCTCCCGCCTGAGGCATTGGATCATGCCACGTCCATCCCTGCCTGAGAGCTGCCCTCCTCCCTTTTTTTTTCCTTTTTTTCTTCTTCTTTCTCTTTTCTCTCTTTTTTCCCCAGAACACTGACCTGATTAACTCTGGTCGCCGGCTTGCTTAAACAATCACAAGGAGTCCATTCTGTAGATGTAAATTCTACACCTACCGACATTTTCATCTCTTTCTCTCAGGAGTGATTAGACTATATAGTTTCTCTGAATAATACCAGCATCCTTCTCTCACCTATCCAACCATATTCTACCCTTTACCTCTTTGAAAAAAGCTTCTTATTCCTTCTGCCTGTTCATTCTATTTCCAATTTTGCCTCATCCCCGCCCTGTCTTCTTTCTCTTTCTCTCTGCTCTTCAACCAGCACTGCATACACATGGCTATTTAACTATAGCTGCGAATTCCGGTTATATGCTTTAAATCGTTCTTTGTCCTTCGGTTTTCTTCTTCTTTCCTTTTCTTTTCTCCTTTTTGACCCTTTTATGTATTTCATACTCCCTATTATTCGCCCTCCCTCTTCCTTCTTTTCTCTTAACTTTTTTGTTTTCCCACTCACTTTGCATGTTAATTGAATTAGCCTGTGCGTTTGTGTGATCCTGCTCCCTGTGTGTTTGTCTGTCTGTTTTCCAGGGCTACGTCAAGAAAGAAGCCAGAGTACACAAGGCGGAGAGTCCCAAATATCACTTAGAATAGGAAAATAAAATAACCAAGGTCCCAACAAGAGAGACCAAGAGATACCATTCAAAAAACAGTCTCTGAAAGGATAGGCCCTCGACAGTCAAAGAGTGTTCTTGGATACAACAGCGCTCATAGATACAGAGAGCATAACAGGTCTGTAAAACCAACAAGAGCCAGAAAGCTATCTAAAATGACGACACGAAAGAGCTCTCCTCCAAAGAAATTCCAAGAAGAAATGACAGCTAATGAACTACTCAAAACAGATATCAGCAGCATCACTGAACAAGATTTTAGAATAATAACGGTAAAATTAATAGCTGGGCTTAAAAAAAACATAGGGGACATCAAAGAAACTATGGCTACAGACAGAATGGAAAATAAAAATAGGCATGAAGAATTAAAAAACGTGATAAATGAGATACATAATAAATTAGAGGCCTCCAATGCACGGATTGAAGAGGCAGAAAGGAGAATAAGTGATTTAGAAGACACCATGATAGAAAAACAAGAAGCTGACCAAAAAAGAGAAAAACCGATCCAGGAACAGGAAAGAAGAATTCGAGAGCTCAGCAATACGGTCAAACGCAACAATATCCGTATCATAGGAATCCCAGAAGAGGAAGAGAGAGGGAAAGGTGCTGAAGGAGTCCTGGAACAAATTATAGCAGAGAACTTCCCCGACCTGGGGAAGGAAGTAAGTGTGGAAATACAAGAGGCTCAGAGGACTCCCCTAAGACGTAACTTGAATTGATCTTCTGCATGGCATATCACAGTAAAAATGGCAAAATACAAGGACAAAGAGAGAATTTTGAAAGCAGCTAGGGAGAAAAGGGCCCTAACATACAAGGAAACCTATCAGAGTGGTGACAGACCTATCTACTGAAAATGGCAGGCCAGAAAGGCATGGCAGGAGATCTTAAATGTGATAAACAGTAAAAATATGCAGCCAAGAATCCTCTATCCAGCAAGCCTGTCATTCAAAATAGGTGAGATAAAAACCTTTCCAAATAAACAGAAATTGAAAGAATTTGTCACCACTAAGCCATCCCTACAAGAAATCCTGAGGGGAGAAACTAACAATAGAACTCCCCTATGAACCAGCAATAACACTGCTAGGAATTTACCCAAGGGATACAGAAATGCTGATGCATAGGAGCACATGTACCCCAATATTCATAGCAGCACTCTCCGCAATAGCTAAAACATGGAAAGAGCCTAAGTGTCCATCAATGGACGAATGGATCAAGAAGATGTGGTTTATCTATACCATGGAATACTACATGGCAATGAGAAACAATGAAATCTGGCCATGTGTAGCAATATGGATGGACCTTGAGGGTGTTATGCTGAGCGAAATAAGTCAGGCAGAGAAGGACAAATATCATATGTTTGCACGTATAGGAGGATTAGGAGGAACTTGATGGAGGAACAAGGGGGAGAAGAAGGGCGGAAATGGTGGGGGAAAGGGAGAGAGGCAAACCATGAGAGACTCTTGAATGCTGACAAAAACTGAGGAGTGATGGATGTGGGGGGGAGGAGGGATGGGCATGGAGGAGGGCACTTGTGGGGATGAGCACTGAGTGTTATGTGGAAACTAATTTGACAATAAACTATTTGTAAAAAAAAAAAAAGGAAAAAGAAAAAAGAAATCCTGTGGGGGACGCTCTGAAGGAAAGGTTGCAAGGAACAAAGATACCAGAGACACCACCACAAACATGAACCCTACAAAAGATACAAAGACTCTAAACCCACATATTTCAATAATAGCACTGAATGTAAATGGGCTGAATGCTCCAATCAAAAGACATAGGGTAGCAGAATGGATTAAAAAACAAAATCCATCTATATGCTGTCTACAAGAAACTCATTTTAGACGGGAAGATACCTTCAGATTAAAAGTATGGGGATGGAGAAATATATATCATGCTACAGGAAATCAAAAGAAAGCCGGAGTAGCTATACTTATATCAGACAAACTGCACTTTAAATTAAAGACAATCACAAGAGATGAAGAAGGGCACTACATAATAATTACAGGGTCGATCCATGAGGAAGAACTAACAATCATAAATGTCTATGCACTGAATATGGGAGCACCTAAATATCTAAAACAATCACAAACAGAAACAAGCTTATAAATAAGTATGTGTTAATAGCAGGGGCTTTAATACTCCACTTACAGCAATGGATAGGTCAACCAGACAGAAAATCACTAAAGAAATAATTGACTTGAAAGACACATTGGACCAGATGGATCTGACGGAAATATTTAGAACTTTACATCCTGAGACCAGGGAATTTACTTTCTTCTCAAGTGCACATGGCACATTCTCCAAGATAGATCACATACTGGGGCATAAAGCAGCCCTCAATAAATATAAAAGAATTGAGATCATACCATGCACACTGTCAGATCATAATGTCTTGAAACTTGAAATCAGTCACAGGAAGAAGTCTGGAAAACCTCCAAAAACATGGAGGTTAAAGAACACCCTTCTAAAGAATGAAGTGGCCAATCAGGCAATTTGAGAGGAAATTAAAAAATATATGGAAACAAATGAAAATGAAAACACAATTCAAAATCTATGGGATGCGGCAAAGGCAGTCCTAAGAGGAAGGTACATTGCTCTCCAGGCCTATTTCAAGAGATTAGAAAAAGTGCACGTCCAAAATCTAACAGCTCACCTAAAGGAAATAGAGGCAGAGCAACAAGAATGCCCTAAACCCAGTAGAAGAAGAGAAATAGTAAAAATTAGAGCAGAAATAAACAACATAGAGACCAAAGAAACAATTGAACAGATCAATGAAACCAAGAGTTGGTTTTTTGAAAAAATAAACAAAATTGACAAGCCTCTAGCCAGACTTCTCAAAAAGAAAAGAGAGAGCACTCAAATAGACAAAATTATGAATGAAAATGGACTTATTACAACCAACCCCTCAGAAATACAAGCAATTATCAGGGAATACTATGAAAAATTATATGCTAACAAATTGGACAACTTAGAAGAAATGGACAAATTCCTAAACACACACTCACTACCAAAATTCACATGGGAAGAAATAGAAAACCTGAACAAACCCATAACGAGTGAAGAAATTGAATCAGTGATCAAAAATCTCCCAACAAAGAAGAGTCCTGGACCTGATGGCTTCCCTGGGGAATTCTACCAGACATTTAAAACAGAATTAATCCCAATTCTTCTCAAGCTATTACAAAAAATAGAAATCGAAGGAAAACTCCCGGACTCATTTTATGAAGCCAGCATCACTCTGATTCCCAAGCCACACAGAGATCCGGCAAAAAAAAAAAAAGAGAACTATAGGCCAATATCCTTGATGAATATGGATGCAAAAATCCTCAACAAGATCCTTGCAAATCGAATCCAACACCACATAAAAAGAATCATCCACCAAGATCAAGTGGGATTCATTCCTGGGTTACAGGGCTGGTTCAACATTCGCAAATCAATCAATGTGATCCATCACATCAATAAAAGAAAAGATAAAAACCATATGATCCTGTCAATAGATGCAGAAAAAGCATTTGACAAAATACAGCATCCCTTCTTTTTTAAAAAAAATTTTTTTTAATGTTTTATTTATTTCTAGGAGAGAGAGAGAGACAGCGTGAGCAGGGTGGGGGGGTCAGAGAGAGAGGGAGTCACAGACTGAAACAGGCTCCAGGCTCTGAGCTGGCAGTCAGCACAGAGCCCGACGCGGGGCTCGGACTCACGAACCGCGAGATCATGACCTAAGCGAAAGTCGGACGCTTAACCGACTCAGCCACCCAGGCGCCCCACAGCAACCCTTCTTAATAAAGACCCCCGAGAAAGTCACGATAGAAGGAACTTAATTAAACACCAGAAAAGCCGTCTATGAGAAGCCCTCAGCTAACGTCATCCTCAGTGGGGAAAAACTGAGAGCTTTCCCCCTGAGATCAGGAACACGACAGGGATGCCCACTCTCACCACTGCTGTTTAACATAGTGCTGGAAGTCCTAGCATCAGCCATCAGACAACAAAAGGAAACCAAAGGCATCAGAACTGGCAAAGAGGAAGTCAAACTTTCCCTCTTTGCAGATGACATGATACTCTACATAGAAAACCCGATAGACTCCACCAGAAGCCTACTAGAACTGATCCAAGAATTCAGCCAAGTTGCAGGGTACAAAATCAACGTACAGAAATCGGTTGCATTTTTATACACCAACAATGAAGCAACAGAAAGAGAAATCAAGAAACTGCTCCCATTCACAATTGTACAAAAACACCATAAAATACCTTGGAATAAACCTAACCAAGGATACAAGAGATCTGTATGATGAAAACTATAGAAAACTTATGAAGGAAATTGAAGAAGACACAAAGAAATGGAAAAACATTCCATGCTCATGGATAGGAAGAATAAATATAGTTAAGATGTCATTACTACCCAAAGCACTCTACACATTCAACGCAATTCTAATCAAAATTTCACCAGCATGCTTCTCAAAACAGGAACAAACTATCTAAAAATTTGTATGGAACCACAAAAGACTCCGCATAGCCAAAGTAATCCTGAAAAATAAAACCAAAACGGGAGGGATCACCATCCCAGACTTTAGCCTCTACTACAAAGCTGTCATCATCAAGACAGTATGGTATTGGCACAAAAACAGACACATAGACCAATGGAACAGAATTGAGAACTCAGAAGTGGACCCAAAAGTATACAACCAACTGATCTTTGACAAAGCAGGAAAGAATACCCAATGGAAAAAAGACAGCCTTTTTAACAGATGATGTAGGGAGAATTGGACAGCAACATGCAGAAGAATGAAACTAGATCATTTTCTCACACCATGCACAAAAGTAAACTCAAAATGGATAAAGGACCTGAACGTGAGACAGGAAACTATCAACACCCTAGAGGAGAAAGCAGGAAACAACCTCCTTGACCTCCACCGCAGCAACTTCTTAATTGACACATCCCCAAAAGCAAAGGAATCAAGAGCAAAAATAAATGATTGGGACCTCATCAAGATTAAAGGCTTCTGCACAGCAAAGGAAACAACCCACAAAACTAATAGACAACCAACGGAATGGGAAAAGATAGTTGCAAATGACATATCAGATAAAGGGTTAATATCCAGAATCTATAAGGAACTCACCAAACTCCACGCCAGAAAAACAAACAACCCAGTGAAGAAATGGGCAGAAGATATGAACAGACACTTCTCCAAAGAGGACATCCAGATGGCCAACAGACACATGAAACGATGCTCAGCATCGCTCCTCATCAGGGAAATACAAATCAAAACCACACTGAGATACCATCTCACGCTAGTCAGAGTGGCTAAAATGAGCCAATCAGAGAACTCTAGATGCTGGTGAGGATGTGGAGAAACAGGCACCCTCCTACACTGTTGGTGCGAATGTAAACTGGTACAGCCCCTCTGGAAAACAGTGTGGAGGTTCCTCAGGAAACTAACAATAGAACTCCCCTCGGACCCAGCAATAGCACTGCTAGGAATTTACCCAAGGGATACAGAAATGTTGATGCATAGGAGCACATGTACCCCAATGTTCATAGCAGCACTCTCCACAATAGCTGAAACATGGAAAGAGCTTAAGTGTCCATCAACAGATGAATGGATCAAGAAGATGTGGTTTATCTATACCATGGAATACTACATGGCAATGAGAAACAATGAAATCTGGCCATGTGTAGCAACATGGATGGACTTTGAGGGTGTTATGCTGAGCGAAATAAGTCAGGCAGAGAAGGACAAATATCATATGTGTGCACGTATAGGAGGATTAAGAGGATCTTGACGGAGGACCAAGGGGGAGAAGAAGGTGGGAAATGGTGGGGGAAAGGGAGAGAGGCAAACCATGAGAGACTCTTGAATGCTGACAAAAACTGAGGGCTCATGGATGTGGGGGGGAGGGAGGATGGGCATGGAGGAGGCCACTTGTGGGGATGAGCACTGGGTGTTACGTGGAAACTAATTTGACAATAAACTGTTTGTATAAAATAAATAAATAAATAAATGAAAGAAAATTAAAAAAAATTAAAACAAAACAAAAAAAAAATAAAGACAAGTGATAAATTGGGCGCCTGGGGATTTAGTCGGTTAAGCTTCCGACTTTCGCTTAGGTCATGATCGCACGGTTCATGGGTTCGAGCCCTGCATCAGGATCTGTGCTGACTGCCAGCTCAGAGCCTAGAGCCTGTTTCAGTCTGTGACTCCCTCTCTCTCTGACCCTCCCCTGCTCACGCTGTCTCTCTCTGTCTCTCCTAGAAATAAATTTAAAAAAATTAAATAAAAAATAAAATTTAAAGACAAGTGATAAAGAAAATATATCTAGTTTAAAATATGCTTAAGTGCCTCTATTTGCATGCAATTCTGGTGTTTTTTTGTGAAGGATTAAAACATATAAGAAAATTCCAACTCTCCATAAATTTTTACAAAAGTGATATATTAAACTTACCTTTTCATTATTAAATTGTCCAAGTGATAAATATTCTGCAGTGAGGATCTGGGTGTGACTTAAAAATAGACGTTGCTTATAATTTACTCTGGACTGCACCTGAAAATATATCTGGGCTCTTTGTAGTTAAAAAAGATCTGACCTTAAAATTCTCTGTTGAAACAAATCATTTGGAGACCATGGTCCCACCAAATAATATTCTTTTAAAAAATATTTTCTTTAAAATTTCCTTATTTATTTTGAGAGAGAGTACAA
This sequence comes from Proteles cristata cristata, assembly GCA_017311185.1. Lineage (NCBI taxonomy): Eukaryota > Metazoa > Chordata > Mammalia > Carnivora > Hyaenidae > Proteles > Proteles cristata. Next base: position 1,004,074 of record JAESUZ010004587.1, read on the forward strand.
GTCGGGAAAAAGCAGAGAGAGAGAAAGAGAGAGAATCACAAACAAGCCCCATGCTGTCAATGCAGAACCTGGGATAGATGTAGGGCCCCATCCCAGAAAATGTGAGATCTTGACCCGAGCTGAAATCAAGAGTGGGTTGCTTAACCGACTGAGCCACCCAGGTACTCCCATCCCACAAAATAATATTCTTAATTTGTATAAATATAACCTAGTATTACATTCTTTTTAAAAGTAGAATATATTTGTACAATTTTAAATCTTAATTCCACAATTACTCCTTTTTTCTCTTCAGTCACAAGAACTCCCATCTCATACCTCAGAATCTCATGTTAAATATGTGCCACAAATTTTGTGTGTGCTTCTCATTCTCATATACTTCCATGTCGACATTTGGTGTATGTACATGGATATATATACATATGCATACATATGATTTTAATCATTGATGCACAAAATGAGATTTTATTTTATGCAATTTTCTGTAAATCTTCCTATTGCTACATAAATAGTTCATGAATACCATTTGGTTTCTTTTTTTTAAAAATATCGCTTAATTACTATAGCTCTCATTCATTGTTTTCAATAACTATATGTAGTTAGACGGAAGTTTTAAAATTCTATATATTGATTTATGTTAATTTATTTTTAATAAGTTCTGAGTTTAATAATAAGTTCAAAGATCTCCTCCAGTGGGAATACTGATTTTCATGTACTAGATTCTCTTTTAGGATATTTAATGTTCTTAATAAATAAATTTTTATTCCTCTTATTTACCTCTAAATTCGTTGTAACTTTTGCCAACATTATTATAAAGTAAGTAATCATTTTCCCCATTGAGTTAACTACCAAATTGTCATATATATGAAACACACACACACACCTGGGTCTGTTTCTGGATTTTTCTAGGGCCTTTTCCCATTGCCTTTTATGCTTTTCCTACATTAGTACCATATTATATTGATTAAAGTGGCTTTTGAGTATGTTTTGGTATCTGGTAAAGCAAGTATCTACATGCTATTCTTTTTTTTTTTTCAATATGTCTCTTGACTTTTTGTTAGTATTTAAGTTCCACATAAACTAAGATTTTTCTACCTAATCTATTAAAAAATCATTAAGGGATAGTAATTAGATTCATATTATTATTGCTTTTAATTTTGTGGAGAACTGGCAATTTTAAGACGTTGATCATCAGATCCAGAATCATGACATACATTTCCATGTTCTGGTCTTGTTTCTCTCTCTCTCCATTAGATTTATAGTTTTCTTGTATAGGTCCTGTGTTTTTCTTATTAAATTATTCTTAGATTTTCTGTATTTTTGTTAATATTATGAGGTAAGTTTTATTTCACTATCCATTTCTATTTTTTTTAGAGAATACAAAATAGTTACTGATACTGGTATATGTATTTTCTGCTGACAAATTGTTGTTCAGATTGGATAGTTTCTATTGATCTATTTTCAAGTTTATTAACTCTTTTCTCTCTCATCTTCATTCTGCTATGAGCCTCCCTTCCAGTGAATTTTTATTTTGGTTGTATATTTCAGATATAAAACTTCCATTGGTTTCTTCTTTATGTCTTCTATTTCTTTGCCAAAAATTTCAATTTTCCATTTGTTTCTGGAGTGTCCCTGATTGTTGGAGCATTTGTAAAATAACTGCTTTAAAATCTTCAGATATTTTCAACAGCTGTGTCATTTTGTTGTTGGAGTCTGTTGGTTGTCGTTTCTCCTGCAAGTGGAAATTTTCCTAGGTTTCCACATGGAGAGAAATTTTGGCCTCTATCTTGCACATTTTGAATGTTATGCTGTAAAGCTCCTGGTTTATTTTAAATCCCAAGGAAAATGTTAACTTTTTTTTTTTTTTTCTTTTAGCAGGCAGTCAACCTGCTTAGGTTTATGCTGAAAGTTCCAGCATATCTTCTGTGGGCTGTGGTTCCAATTTCAGCTCAGATTTCATAATCTTTGTACTGCTGTTTGGATCTGTCCCTTATGCATGCATCCAGAAACTAGTTTGGGACCTAGTCAGTAGTTTATAAGTTAGTTCTGCTCTCAGTAGCTTTGATATCGTGATTAGAATTCTATTTACACATGCATAACTTGGTGATGAGTCCAGGAATTCATTAACTACTTTCTAGGGTTTTTTTTTCCCCCTCTTAAACCTGTTCTCTATCTGTGATCTCCTTGGTACTTCTAGGTTCCCTGGGACTTCCTTTCTCAATCATCTGAGGCTTTAATTATCCCTCTTTGCCACACACTTCTACAACTGTGCAGCATTCAGGGCCAAATGGTAGAAGTCCAAAGGGGGGGAAAAAAAGGTCAATTCAGTGCAGGACCTGGTGTTTATTTAAATGCTCATTTTCTTACCTAATGTGCCTGATAAGAAAGGACACTATTTACTTTTCAGTGTCCTCAAATAGCTGCTTTATTTGTTCTGTCCATTTTTATACCTGTAGTCTGTGTGAGAGGTAGGGTGGAGTGCGTTTAGCCAACTTATGCAGAAGAAGAACTGGTGTTCATTTATTTTTATTTTTAGCGTAATTATTGATAAGGATTTGTTTCAATTTATCAAGTACAGGATTATAAAGGTTGAAGGGCTACACCTTCTACCTGGGTGTTAGTTATCTGAAATATTTCTTGCTTTTTGGATTGTAAACACTATACATTAAGTTTCAATAATAATTAGCATGCATTAATTGCTGTGAATATGGAGAATATAGAAAAGAATAAGTGTGATTAAAAACTAAAGTGCCTCTTACTCCTATGACTCAGTGATAATAGCTGCTTAATTTTTCCTTTAACATTCATCATGTGTGTGTGTGGGTGTATCTGTTTACAGAAAATGAAATAGCATTGTACTTATGGTTCTTTTTATTTTATAATACATTATAAGTAATATTCATATTATAAAAGTTTTATAGCTGCATAATATTCCATAGTATGGAAGTATATTGACTTTATAATAACTCACATCTTCTAAATAGTTTTCTGCCAACTATATTTTCTAGAACCTGCAGTTCCTCAGGGTATTTCCACATAAAAAATATATATATGTCTGGTTGTTAACAACAAATAAATTAAGATTATAAGAAGAGTCTAATAAGAGATGACAAACATTATTCTTTGGGACATGAGTATATTATCATTAACTTCTCATAATTTTTAAAACTTCTGGGGCTTCTGGATGGCTCAGTCGGTGAAGCTTCCAACTCTTGGTTTTGGCTCAGGTCATGATCTCATGGTTTGTGAGTTTGAGCCCCACATCAGTCTCTGTACTGACAGCGCCAAGCCTACTTGACATTCTCTCTCTCCATCTCTCTCTGCCCCACTCTCACTCACTCTCTCTCAAAAATAAATAAACTTAAAAAAAGAACAACAACTTTCTTCTCATTACTCCGAAGCCCTTTGATTTCATGCTTCCTCTCCTTGTTATTGTTTTTTCCTCCCAAGTATTTAATAATCAGTGAGCTAAGGACAAGGCAAGCATTTTCTGTACAAATTATAATGGTACCAAAGAAAGCAAATTTATTATTTCATCCTTTTAGAAATCACTTACCTGCCACACCACAGCTTGATTTCTGTACACACACATGCTTAAATAAAACAAAAGATACCTTTAGTAGGCATGTGGGAGAAAGTACATACTCTGTGTTTTTGCGAAAAAGGAAACGGAACAAAAGAAAAATCTCTGAGTCAAATATATGTGTATATTTGTTATAGTTTCCATTAGATGATTATCAGAACTATAAGAGTACACTACAAGTATAGAAATGACCCTAAGTATGTCCAGGGAAAGTGTAGCTAAAGAATAATTAACCACTTATTAATTTGATAGATTCCACAATAATACTGTTCATAGCCCATTTTCACAATCACAGTTTTATTTTTTTAGGAAAGCTGTTTCAAAGGTGCACTATTATAGCAAAACTATAATGTAGCAAAGATAACTACTGTTACTTAGAAAATTATTTGACTATTTGAGCAATAGTACTACATTCCATTTTGGTCCTTATATAACATTGCCCTAAATAACATGGCATATTTTTATTTCAAAGAATTGTTATTTATTTCACTAAATAATTTTATTTCATTTTTCTATGATACTGTAAAAGATAACCACATGTAACATTTATCAGAGAGTATTGTTCATCATATTGAAGGATTTATATCTTTTTATGATTTTAGATAAACATTCAGATCTTTTAAATATAAAATAATATAAAGAAAATATAGAAGTATAAAATATACAATATCACTATAAAATAGTTAATAGTTAAAATAACATTTTGTACTATTCAGAACATCATACAAATTAACAAAATATATATCACAGTTCAGCAAATTGGATTTTTTACTCCATTTAAGATTGTCCAACAAACTTTGTGGTAAGAAGTTTTAGATTGTAAATTTTAGGGTAAAGGTTACGATTTCTATTTGGTGACTTTTGTAAATTTCTGCTATGGCACTTTACATCTTCCTAAGGTAAAGTAGTATTTTTATATTTTTATATACTCTGATTTACTTATAACTGACAAGTGGCCTATCTTAAATTGACAACGATATGCATAGTGCAGATGTCAGAAGACAGAAATGATTATAGTATGGAGCACTTCTTTTGTAAAATATATGAGTTAATTCACCAGTCATGAAAATGCCAGACTGAGAAAAGCTTTCTTTGTGTATAGTGTTGGCAGGTGTCATGAAACTTCCTCTAAACAAGATTATTAATTCATGACCTATTTCCCTCATTGCCATTTGAAGCAGCACCTTCTTCAGGAAGAACTGCCACTTCCACCAGGCAGACCTTCAAATTATGCATGGAGGATGAAGTCAATGCAAATCTCCATCACAAATTTAAAAGAAAATAGTACTTGTGACAGCCAGATGCCTATCTTTCCATGTTAAAGCTTTCCAAGTTCTGATGGATGCTTTCTACAATCCTGCATATACCTCAAAACTCACGTGGCTCCAAGACTTTGTTGGTAACTCAGGGAAGAAAAACATACTTTTCATGAAAATGAATGTCTTTTACGGAGCTAAGGTTAAAAGAGAGACTGTGAGGACAGTGTCCTTCCCACATGTTAGTAGATGAAACCATTCCAAAAGTTCTGTATTTTTGCTACAAAAAGGGGACTTGGAGGAAATCTTAGGGCAGATGTCTGCCTTTAAATACATCAGTGTCCTACTTAGAAGTCTCTCCTAACTTTTAACCTCATATTTTTTGCATTAGGTCAGGCGATCAAGGCAAAACATATCTGGACAGTCATTCCTCAAAGGCATTACTCTATTGTTTTTTCACATCTATCACTGACCTATGTATCATTGGCCTATGTTAAGAGATTTTCTGAAAAATCATTATCTCAACAATTTGCTGCTTTGGTAAGGATGTTGTTTATCATAGTATTCACTGACTTCTTTTGTGAGGTCTTGGTCTTTATCAGTTGTGATGTTCTGAGCATCTGGTTAGACGGCCTTATATTACTCCATCTATTACCTGATTTTCCTTTTAAGTGTATGAAAACATATCTTGTCTATTTTAACAAATGTATAACTTGCTATAGTATGCTTCTTAAAGAAAATGAACTTTCCTAAAAATACCTCACTATTTCAAATTGTAATTTTAATGTTGACTCATTTTTCCTGATGTGTAAATTATGCTATTTTTCTTTGTTAGCTGCACCTTTATAAACTACTTCAAGTCATTTCAGACAAAGGTTGCATGCAACTTAATAATAGTGAAATGTATATCTTAAGATGGAATGCAGATCACTTTAAAGTATAAATCCAATTTCCTTTTCAAATCTTAATTCCAAGGACATCTCTATACAGTACCAGTTGTAGTCAGTTTTGTCACCTTTATGTTCCCATAGAAACCCGGTTCATTTTCACTTGGCCCACTTTGAAAAATGCCTTCTTATTTTACCCCTTTCCATCCAAATATTAACTATCTTTCATTTCTTATTGTAGCTCATGCCAACTTTTTTCCTAACTCTGAACTTGTATCATTTATTGACTTAATCATTCACCTAGATTTTGACTTTGTTCTGCCTATTGACAATTCTTGCATTGCTTGATAAGTAATATATTATTTCATAATATATTAAGTATCGGTATTTTGGCTTTCAGGTAGGCAATGAGTTCTTACAGTCGAGGAGCTGGTTCCTGTTTAGAATCCCCAATATTCTATGCATTTTGCTACATTTATTGATAACATAAGCATACATAAAATAATAAATCAGTTTATAGGATGACATAAAAGTATTAACTTAGAGTGAGTGGTCACAGCTGATTTTAACATAGCATAAGTTTATGGGAACCTTGGAAGTTATGTACAATTATTGTAATACCTAAGACTTCTATATACTGAGCATTAACATGAACTTTAAATAGAATCCCAAAATTTGTTCCATGTATTTTCTTATTCCATTCCATCTCTTTGTGAAATTTGGGATGGCTATGTGAAATTTGAGTTTTCCCTGGGATGTAAAAACGTAGGCAGGGACCCTATCTTATTTCAGCAGTGAGAGTAAGCTCAGTGACCTTTACTGAGCAAAGGTAATCTGTGACAATTTTCTAGTGCTCCTCGCTTAATAACATTGAGAGATGAGTCATTAATGATTCTCCTGGATGATGACCAATAGTGTTGCCCACAAGGTCCAGAGTAGGGAACCCAAGTAAAGCGGTTATTTTCCAGACTGCATATTCCTCCTGCACTTTGTGTGGGAGGAAGAATAGAGCATAGGACATATTCTGAAGCTCAGAAAAGCAGAAAGATAATTTCACTGCAATTCTGAATGACTGCCATTTTGTTGCCTTCTGTGACACCTTTTCTGTTATAAACACATAGTTCACTAAACATTCATACCGCATTTCTTAAAGGGTTTTGTTTTTGTGGGCTTACTTTTTCCTTTTCTTTTTTCCTTTTTTTTAGAGTAGATAGTAGCATGCTGTTGATAAAACACTTGAACTCCTGCTGTTTAAATTGTTAGGTTCTGTTCAGAAAAGTGAAATAATGTCCCACCATTTGTTCCCAGGTACTGTGACTGCTGCTGATATGTACAAATAAGCACTCTAATCTGGGTAGAGAATAGTTCTTTGTATAGCTTATGGCAGTGGGGAAGGGGGGTTGTCTTACTTCTTTCCTTGTGGGAAGTTGAATCTTTTGTTTCCCCTGCTGGGACTTCTATCCCTAAAAAATCTTTTTCTTATGTACTAACACATGGATCTCTGGAGGTTCTTTTTTTGTTGTTGTTGTTCCCAATATTTGCTTTATTTATCTTTCCTGAAAAAAACAACCCAAGGCTTGCATTGTCAAAGACAAGGTAACTCCCAGTTTTGCTAGTCAGACTTTGTCACCAGGGAGAGTTTCTTTAATCTGTCTTGTAACTAATGTAGATATTCTGAATGATCAAAGTGTTCAACGCATTTTATTTTCGCTACAGAGAAGGTTCACTAACCCTTTCTCTTGACTTTTCAGTTTCTTACATTTTGAGAGTAAGTGTTTCTTAATACCAAAGATAATGTAGTTAATATCATAGATTTTTGTTAATTCATTTTACCACAGTGATTTGATTCTATACTGAGTTTATTGGTGCCAGGTGTGGATTGTCTGTTCTAAGCAGACTGTACACATGCACACATCCTCAATCACTGAGACACATTCATGATTTATGGTTTATTGAGATAATGGTTGTTTTTCATGTGGTGCATGCTCTCTACCACGAGCTACCATTACTGAATTGTTCTTTTGATGAAATATATCTTCTTGTGGATGACAGATCATTCTGAAGATCCACTTTTTCTCCATGTATTTACAACAAAATCTTTCTCTTAGTCCTTTAGTTATGCACAAAAGATTCTGATAACCTAAATATTACAAATTCAAATCAAACAAAATCTGTGCTTCCAATAAGCTAACAACTTGAGGTATGAAGTCACAAATGTTAACAGACCACTTCTGTCATGCTGCCTGCTGTGATAACGGTGTTCTATGTATTCCATAAAAGGTCAATGATTATGTTTTCATTTTGTAGCATACGGGTCAAGGCCCTATACAAATTTCACAGCCCTGGGAATATAAAGAAAATAAAATATATAATAGCACTGTAATATATTATAAATATTACATAGAATAAAAATTTTGGTGCTGCATTACTAATCAATTTCTACTTAATTAATTGGATTTAATTGAAATCAAAGGGCAAAGACCTTAGGGATGAACTTTAGTCTACTTGTATTAGTCACAAATACCTACCACTTCCATAAGCAAATGCTCTGATCAGAAGTGAGTTTGCAGGTGTTGGTATTAAATGTGATGACTTGGGAGGCCTATGGTTTGGGAGTAGAAGACTTGATTCTAAATGTCAAATCCAAGAAGAGATTAAGTACAGTCTTTTTGAAGTGCTTGTGTTGGTGCAAATCCCCATGAATATGACCTACTTATGAGTGAAAAGAATCCTCTTTTAGCATTTCTTACAGTGATGCTTTTCCACTTAAGGATTACCCATCTCTTTTCATCTTTGTTGCTTATTGCATATTGATATTGCCCTTCTTTGTGGTTTACTTTCTTTTCAAGCTCTTATTTTAAAGACCTAAGAATGAGATTGCAGACAGGGAGAATTGAATTGATATTGAAACTGCAAGGGAAAAAAAATCCTCAGGTTTTATTGTAACTCTAAAGGCACATTTTAAACCCTGGAACACATTTAAGAATAAAATGTTCAAACTCGCACCTGTAAAGAAATTTATAGTTAAGGATCATCTATTGTTAATGTTTCCTAATTCATCATTACTTGCTAACAGTTATATGTTGATAAGACAGGACTAACTCTTTTATTAATGTGTCTCCTTACTGGATTTTATGGCTATGAAAGATGAGAGACCATTGGAGGACCTGCTCAGATAGACAGAAAGGCAGCATAGCTTAGGAAACTGGTGTTGATCTGCATATTAAAAATCTTCTCTCCCCATTTGGCAATTTTTTTTTTCTATTTAAACACACAGGCTGGGTCAGTTTTACAGACCCTAGAGAAGAACAACAAGAAAAAGTTTAAGAGGAATTTTTAAGCTTCTCTTCCCTAAAATGGTACTTTGGGAAAAAAAATGTTTCTTTCTCACTCCTATTCTAGAATAATTTTTCTTCAGTTGCCTTTTAAACTGAGGGTCTCAGAACACACTCTAGCATGATGGTTGAGATGAATGACTTGATCCAGGGTTATTTGTGGTAACTGCACCATGGAGTTCTAAGAACTACTAGATCAGTGTTGCTAAAGCAATGTCAGAATGAGTCACAGCAAATTGTGCCCACCTAATCTCTGATCAGCACAGCTCTCCACAATTACACCAGGTCCATTATCAGAAGCAAATTTTCTACTCTTGGCAAGAGCGATTTGCTTCGTAAAATTCAGCCCCCAGAGTCCTGCTGTGGGTTTGGAGCAATAATCCCACATAGTAAGAATGTCACCTTACTGGCTCTGCCTTTTTTTATCCATACTTCTCTCTCTTTCTGGAGCCACTCAAAATGAGTGGCTGGCTCATGGCAGGATGTGACTATTCCTGGAAACACTCCAGTATCTTTTGAGACTCCTCAGGGCAGTAAGGTTTCTCATCAAAGCCTCAGGGTGTCTATCTCTAGAAAACTGGGTGTAATTATGCTGGAGCTGAAAAGGTAAACATCGACCATAATAACATATTTTGTTTGCATTGTATCCTTCCATTTATAAAACATTTTAACATACATTTTTTAATTGGTTCCCAAACCATTTGATCAGCTAAGTCAGAATGTATCACTTAACTTCATTTTCTAGAGGACATAAGAGGTTGTAATAAGTCTAAGGTCATAAAACTATTAAGCAGAAGGGCTGACACTGGCACCTAGTCAAGAGGTTCTTTTTGACACAAAACCGAATCTAAAAAATAGCCCCACAAGGAGTGGGAAACAGTTTGTATCAAATTACTTTTTAGTCCAACCTAAAAATCTACATCAGTAGTAGTTGAAATGAGCATTGATGAAGTAAAGAAAGTTCACTTCATCTCATTTCTCTGAGGCTGGTAGAAGCTCTTTTTATTGTCGGATTGTAAAACATGTGACTTCTGAACAAATACTTGAATGCTATTGATTTGGAGATAAAGGAAACAAGAAGGGGCTTTTGTATGGCATAAGAGAGAAGATGCTTGTATAACACTTTATAACCTCCCTCTCTACCCACCACCCAAAAATTAGAGAAGAAAGATAAAAGGAAAGCAATGCTAGATTGATGTTTATCCTATCAGAGCTGTATTGTGATTAGTGGGTAAAACTGGCTTTACTCAGGACTTGTTCGTACATGGTGTGGGGGTGATGACAATGGTGAGGATTAATAAATATCATACGCTGCATCACACACCACAGTAATCCTCTAGGACACTTGGTAACAACCTCTGGGGGAGAATATGTGTGAAGGGAGAGGAAGAGCAACGAGGGCCAGAAATATTTCTTGGTAGTCTCTTACCTAGAAAAAGCCTTGCTATGTAGCTGTATGCCATGACCCCAAGGAACTTTGAGCCTTTGCTACTACTCTGTCTCTGGCCAGGATTCTTACTGGCTGAGTCAGCAATGGGTTCTTAGGATAGAGAGTCCCCGAAACTGGAGAGTGAGGATCTTGGAAAGAGAAAAAAATACTAAAACAGGTTGTTGGTTTCCATAGTTTAGCTCTATAAAGAACAACCAAAAAGGAATCTTTTTTTTTCTTATGTTGTTTTTTTTTTTGTTATTCCCCTCAAAAGAAACAGATTATAAAAATAGATTGAAAACATTTTCTGCTAATTTTATGTTAGCTGCATAATGACTGTTAAGGGAAACTAGGCACGTTTGGGAGTTTTTGAAGCTAACTTAAGTAAGAGCAGCTATCATGGTAGTTCCCCAAAGCTCTTAGATGCCACAGGCAGGAATGCTAAATTGGTCTGGGGAGACCTTTTAACTGATAGAAGGAGAATGGGTAGAAGATTAATAAGGCAAAGGGTGGGGGAGGGGGGCAAATGAATTTGCATTGCCTTCCAGCCTGTGGTGGGTTCCAGTATTACATGGTAGCCAGTTAGTACTGGCTCACCTGAGAGCACATTGTTAAATTTTCAAGAATTTTTCAAGAATTTTTCAAGCCGGTTGTTAAAAACATCCATCATAAAAAATTAAATTGTGTAAACCTCCACTTACATGAAATATTAAACAAAGATAATAAACTCACACAGCTCGTCACTTCCAAATTATTTTCCACATTTCACCATTATCTATATTCTTGAGGAGGTTATTTATATTTATTGTACCTGTATGGTAGAATTCCAATATAACAGTAGTTACTTCACATCTCTTCTAAAATCTCAGTGACATCATATTGGTGGCTGTTACTAGCCATAGTTGGCAAATGCTACAAGGTAGATATCAATCTATTGTTTTGTCGATTGTCTAATCATAAGAAATGTTAATAATGTAGACTAAAGTTGAAAATGTGTCATGCAGTTACATTATGGGTAGTATAAAATTGAGGAAACACTCATTTATCATTTGAAAATTTTACCTGATTCAGCAAAGATGCCATTCACATCACTGATGAGCAAGTGAGGTTCTGACACATCTTGGTTGTTTCACTTTCCTCCTAACTCATTAAAGTAAACAAAATATTAACTGGGATTCATGTCACATATCAGACTTATTGATATTGGAGAAGGCAATAGTAGATTGGGATCCAATTACATTTGTCAAATCCTGGTTGAATTGCAGCTATAATTTGGCTACCATTATAAGAGTTTGGAAAATATCATTGGAAGCTTTCTGTTAGCATCAATTGACTATGTAGAATTTATAACAATAAGTATTGTGTATTTTATTGTTATTTGCTAAGGGTTTGCTTACACATCCTTTATGATAATAGCATTTATAATACACTTATGTACATGTATACATGCATACATTGTTTTCTTCATAAAGCTTGTTGTTTAATATTTGTCAGTATACTACTGGCAAGTTCTGTTTTTGTTTATTGCCTTACTTAATCCTTAACAACTCTTGAAATAGGTATTATTTTTTATTTGTTGATACAGAGAATGAGTTCCAGAAGAATTTGGAAAGAGTACCAATGACACACAGCTGGCACAGAATGTAGTTGGGATGGAATCTTAGTCATACTCTGACCAAAGCCTAGGCTTTCTTGTTTACACCACTCTAACAGTGATATTTATTAGTTAGTGTCCTTGACCTCAGTTGCTTGTGCTCAGTATCCTCCTCCATGAAAGGAGAATCATACTACTCTCCTTAGAACCATCATAAGGATCAAATGTGAAAATAATTTGTAAACTTAAGGTGCTAATATAATAATGAGTTATTTACTGAAGAGTTAGACATTTGAGGTAGCATTTTGCTTGAAGAGCTTTAGTATTCTGCATCTGACTCAGTCTCCTTGAAAATGAACTTTTCCATATGTTACCTGGAAAACAGAATGACGTTTCATTTTCCCTTGGAAATGTTTTAGCTTATAAATTGCCAGATATTTTTTCCTGTTTTGGAATTCTTTGAAAATATACAACACCTTTTTGTTTAAGCACTATTAATTTTTTTCCAATAATAGGTTGATATCTTCTTAAAATGTTTGGCAACTCAGTACACCTGAGTTTTTATTAGCCTAGACCATCCCTGGAGGTAGTATATGACCAGAGGAATCTGGGGAAGCAGCCAAAAGCTAAACCCAATGCATAAGTGAAAAGGAAAACAAATGTATATTTTTTGAAAAATAATCAAATTATTTGCATTAGAGTATTATTACTAATAACCTTGGGTAATTTGAAGTTATGAAGAATATAAGCACCTTTTAATACCCCCTGATACCTAGATGTTAGATTGCTATATGGATAATAGATAATTTTGCCCTATATCTGTCCCAAAGCCAAAGCACTTTCAGATGATGACATTTTCTGTTGCAATTCTGAGTGCTTATAGGCCTTGATTCTGCTAGGTAATTATAATATCTACCATGGCATTAAGGCTCACTGCATGAGCTAATGCCATGATATGGAATTAATCAAATCTGAATGAAAAAGTCATTAGAAAGTTAAATTATTTCACTGATACCAGACTAGTGCCACATAAGCAGGAATTGTACTCCTTTGTGATATAATAGATCCGAAATGCAGTCATTAGTTTCACCTCACTAGGAATATCTAATTATTGATGTGGTTAATTACTTAAGCCCATTGACCACAGTTTAGTATTCCATTACTTATACTTTTAATTCTTTAAAAATCTGTTATGTAATATTCTTAAAATAAACTTACAGTTCACCTAAGTTATTATTTCCTATGAGTTACCTTTGTAAAAACACAGATGATCTAATAACATAATGACAGTTATTTATTAAATTCATACTATATACGTTGTGCAGAGTTGTAAAGGGAAATTGTTCTTCTCATGGTAAAATAAATTGATTACTGAATACATTAGAATTATATTCACTTTCTCAGGGGAGTCTTAATGACCTCTGCAGTATCCCTGACTTAATCTGGAAACAGACCAGATTAAGCCTCTTGACAGTAATGAGCTCTAAGGACATCTGGATAATTTGAGGCAGAAAAATGGTGCAGGGTTACCTAACAGCTGAATGTCCCCTTTTTCTGGCAGGGTAATGTAGTTTGCTGATGTAAATCTAGATAGTGATGTCATCTCCTTTTATTTAAAGTGCTGTATCACAGCACAATATTAATCTTCCTAGTTCTGGCAAGACCCCAGGGACACCACAGCTTCCCGACCCTATATTAGTCAGGATAGGCTAGGTTATGTTGCACTAACAAGCATTCTGAAGATTTTCTTTACTTGAAACAACAAAGATTTATTTCTTGCTTATGCCATGTGTCCCTTGTGAGTTAGCTGCAATCTCTACTATATGTCTTTCCTGTTAGGGTCTAAGGCTGACAGAGGCTTTATCTTAACTTTCCTGATCATCATGGTAGGGGGGAGAACACACAGTGAATTGTACACTTAAATTATTCCCAGAATTACAATCTTGTCATTTGTCCCAAAGGAACAGGACTAGAATATTTGTGCTCAGTAATAATGACTATTAACTATCTCCACTAAGGACTTAGTGGGGGAAGCAAGAAATGGGCAGGTCTCAAGAAACTTTGCTGTATCTTCTGCTTTGTATGGTCACCTCGCTTCAGCTAAGATTGTTTAACTTTGAGCAGTTCTAAAAATCAGTTGAACATTTTGAGTGATGTATGTGATCGTTCCTTCTGTATAGTCTATAATCTATCTGAGGTGCTTCAGTCCTCTGTTACAATCTCACTGGATCCTGAAGTTCTATACAGAATGGATAAAAATACAAAATTTTATTATTTATATAATTATTTTCGCAAGAACAGTGAGGAAAGGGACTGTAATCACAGCTTTTTCACACATCTCCCTTGGTGTCAAGCTCAAAGTAGTTGCAAAATAAATATAGGTTGTGGGAACGAATGGATGAGAAAATACAAATTCCAGCTAAATAGAAGGGGATTATCAGTTGGAAGTATTTCCTCTCTATTTCTTTTCTTTTTTTTTTTTTTCAAGTGTTTATTTATTTTGAGAGAGTGAGTGTGTGCGCAGGGGAGGGGCAGAAAGAGAGGGAGAGAGAAAATCCCAAGCAGGGTCCACACTGTCAACACAGAGCTGACATGGGGCTCTATTTCACGACTGTAAGATCATGACCGAAGCTGAAATCAAGAGCTGGACACTCAACCAAGTGATCCACCCAGTCGCCCCTTTCTCTCTATTTCTATTTCATTTCTGTTTTTATATTTATAATTTCTTCCTTCTACATTTATGGGCTTTTTTGTACAGTTTCATTTTTTCCCTGTCGCTTCTTAAAGTGATGACTTAGTTCTACTTACACCTTTCTTTTCTAATCTAAGCATTGAAAGTTATATATTTCCTTCAAATCACAACTTTCCCAGCATTCCACACATTTATATATGTTGTATTTTTATTATTATTGTGTTGAAAATATTTTCTAACTTATGCTCCATGTTGCTCTTCAATCCACAAATACTTAGAAGTATTTGTTAGATATGCAAATATTTGAGGAGTTTTGGATATCTTATTGCAAATGAATGTAATTTAATATCATTATTTGATAATTATGAAGACTTACCTTCTGGCTGAGCATATGGTATCTTTGTGAATATTCTTTGTGCACTCGAAATAGATGTATACTGTTTAGTTGTTATTGTGTTCAATAATTTGGAATTAGTCAAATTGACTGATATTGTTGTTCAGATCTTTTATATCTTTACTGGCTTTTTTTTCTACTTGTTCTATCAATTAATGAGACAAATGTATTGAAATCTCCAAATATGAATACATCTTTCTCCTTTTATTCTGATTCTAGCATTTGTTCCTGAAATTTGTAAAATTATTTATTATGTTGTTAGTTGAAAAATTGTGATTTTTGCCCATTTCTCTTGTTCTATAAGGAAGATCTCTCCCTCATTCATAGCCTTTTATTTTTCTCAAAAGTATCTCCCGGAAGGTATTGATTCTTTCTTTGTTTTTTTTTTTTTTTTAAGTCAATGTGTTATAAGCCATTATCATCTGTTGTTTAATTTGCCTTAAATTTTACCAGTGGAAGTCCTTTCAGGTGATCTACTGTTTCCTTCCAATGTGTCTTATTTAGTACTTAAACACATCTTTGATTTCTGATGCAACAAAATGGTTCAGGCTCACCTTTTATTTTCCTGGTACCTAACTCCTATATTTTAGGTGGAAGTGACATTTAAAATTTGATATCTGAGCATTATATGTACTCATTGCTTTGGGTGACATTTCCCCTAAGCCCTTCAATGGAGAGTTTGGCTCACATTTTCCCATTCCATGTTTGTATTTTCTTATTTCAGTACATATGAATGCCTACACAGGCAAAATTCATCTAAGAGAAATAAATGGAATAGTCTATAATTTGAATAACCCTAGAGAAGAAAGGGCAGAAAGGACAGAGAGCTAAAAGAATAGCATAAATAGAAGACAAATAGCAAAATATTAGACATAAGCCCAACCATATCTGTGCTAATTTTCAATTTAAATAAAGAAAAACTGCAATTAGAAAGCAGGGATTACCAGAATGGATAATAAAAGCATAGTTAGGTTGCATACTGTCTACAGTAGGTGCACAATAAATCTAAGGACAAAGTAGGTTGAAAGTAATAGGAAGACAAATTATACACCCTGCAAGGAGAGAACACGAGAAAACTGATACACCTACATTATTATCAGACAGGGTAGTCATCGATACAAAGAGTATTGTTAATGATAAACAAGTTTTTCATAATGATAAAAGGATCATTTTATCAGCAAGGCAGAATGTCAAAGTACTTAATAAAAGGGCTTCAAAATACAAGAAACAAAAACAGGCATAACCAAAGAGAGAAGTAGATTATAATGTTTAGAAATTCTAATGCTCTTCCTTCAGTAATTTATAGAATAAGTAGACAAAAAATAATTAGTGTAAAAGATATGAACCATATCAGACAGCTTGATATAATCAGAATTACATCCCAACTGAACAAGTTGTTACCAATGCAAGCCAATGCCACTTATGGCCTATTTAATTGGCTATGAAATAAATGTCACTAATTTAAAAATGATTGAAATAAATCAGTATATGTTTGTTTGCCACAATATAATTAAATTAGAAATTTAAGATATGCGGTGTGCCTGGGTGGCTTAGTAGGTTAAGCATGCAACTTGATGTTGGCTCAGGTCATGATCTTGCAGTTTCTGAGTTCGAGCCCAGCATCAGGCTCTGAGCTGTCAGTGTGCAGCCTGCTTGGGATGCTCTCTCTCTTCTTTCTCTGCCCCTCCCCTGCTTGCTCTCTCCCTCTCCCTCTCTCAAATAAACAAATAACAACAACAACAACAAAAGAAAATTAAGATATGCAACAATCCCCCTAATATTTGAGGGGAAAATAACACAATTTTCAACAACCTATGGGTTAATATTGATATCAAAAGAGAAACAGAAAGTACTGACAACTGAATGATAACAAAGAAACAATATGTCAATATTTATGAAATACAACAAAAGGATACTGTATAGGGAAATGAACAAACACAAGGAAAAATTAGTCAAGATTATTTTTTGCAAAGATTACTAAAATTGATTATCTTTAAGTAGACTGATCAAGGAACAAAGACAAAATAAATTCTCAATATTAAGAATGAAAGAGGGATATCACTATAGGTTGTATAGAATTATAAGTGAGTATAAATTTGACGACCTGTGTGAAATAAACAAACCTTTGAAAATCATGCATATTAAAATTAATCAAGAAGAAATAAAAAATTAAATCATGATATATCAATTACAATAATTAATTTTGTAATTGCAAGAGTTCTTACAGAAAATAAAGGGAAGATAACTTCTTCAATTGTTTTATGTACCCAAGATATCAATGATATCAAAACCTAACAATGTCATTACAAGGAAATAAATTTAGAGAACAATGTACCTTATAGAGATACAACATTTGGTAATGAAGCATATCAAATCAATCTAACAATATATAACAAAAGATAACACAATTATACTATGACCAACTAGGTTTCCTCTCAAAAATTCAAGCTTAATTTTATATTCAAAAACAAATCACTCCAATGGAATACGACTAAACAATAAAACAACAAACTATTGATATGTACAACAGGATGGATGAATCACTAATGCATTTTGCTAAATTAAGGAACCCAATATTAAAATGTTACATACTGCATACATACATTTATTTGACATTTTGGAAAAGACAATAATATAGGAAGATAGAACAGGTCAGTGGTTGCCAGGAGTTCAGATAAGAACAGGTTCTAAATACAAATGTAATACGTGAGAGAATTCTTTGAGGTGTAGGAAAGGTTTCTGTATTCTATCACTGGTTGTAGTTATGAGAATCTATGCACATGTAAAATCTCATAGAACTTTACACCAAAAAACAAATGTGACTTATGCTTCATGTAAATTAAAACAAATCCGAAAACTTAATTTTTTATATTGATAGAAAAAAAGCAGATAAACAAACATCTTAATAAAATTCAGACAATGCATCTGAAAAAAGTCAGTATCCCTTTATGATAAACTATCTCTGCAAATTAGAGGTAAAGCAAAACTTCCTTACTATGATAAAGGGTACTTGCAACAGATCTATGGTTAATATCACATTCTCTATCTTAGGGAGAAAGTCAAAGAGATAAGTAAATCCACTCTCACTATATATATTCAATGTTGTATTGAGCAGCAAGGCTTAAAGAAAATGCTCAAATCCAGAAAGCAGGGGGCGCCTGTGTGGCTTAGTCGGTTAAGCTTCCGACTTTCGCTTAAGTCATGATCTCGCGGTTCGTGGGTTCGAGCCCCGCGTCGGGCTCTGTGCTGACTGCCAACTCAGAGCCTGGAGCCTGTTTCAGTCTGTGACTCCCTCTCTCTCTGACCCTCCCCTGCTCATGCTGTCTCTCTCTCTCTCCTAGAAATTAAAAAAAAAAAAAAAATCCAGAAAGCAGGAAGTGGTACTGGATAGCTGACAGTGTGGAGCCTGCTTGGGATTCTCTCTCTCCCTCTGTCTCTACCCCTTTTCTGCTCATGCTCTTAGTCTCTGTCTCTGTCTCTGTCTCTGTCTCTTTGTAAATAAAGAAATAGACTTTAAAAAAGAAAACCACAAGGAAGAGGAAATATGCTTAAAATACTGTACCATATACAAAAAAATCCATGTATAAGTGGACCTGCATTGTTCTATCCCATATTGTTCAAGGAAGGGTCATCTGTAGTGCCAGATGGAAGTGTAAGATAAATTTGTAAGAAAGAATAAAGACCACACTCCAAATAAATCCAGAGGTTTAGTATAATCAACACCAAATTCCAACAGTCTCTTTTGAAAGAATAGACAAGCTATTTCCTAAATTTATATATTAAAATATTCATTCTGGAACAGCCTTAATGATGCTGAAAAACAATAAATGTGGAGGATTTTTATCACCTGATTTCAATACTTACTATAAAACTACTATAGTCAAGAGAGTGTTGTGTTGGTATAATGGAGACCCATATAGTTCAGACAAACAAAAAGAGTCTAGAAACTGACCTCAACACAAATGAACAACTGATTTTCAACAAATCACCACAACAATCCATTGCCTTATTTTTGTAAAAAATAAATGGTGCTAAACAACTAGTTGAATATGTGGCAAAATTGAATCCTGATTCCAATCTCATTCTATCTATAAAAATTAATTTTAAGATTAATCACAGGCATCAAATAAAACCTAGAACAATAAAGTATTTATAAAAATAAAGAGTACCCTCAAGATTTTGTGAAATGTTTACTCAGTCAGAATACAGACTTACAGTAAAAGAAAAACACAGATAAAATGGATTTCTGTAAACATTGTAATTTCTGATTTAAAAAAACAGTAAAAGATTGGTAGAAAGATATAGTTTAGGATAAACACATTCTTAGCACATATATTTGACAAAGACTTTTTAGACAGACAACATAAACCTCTATCAAACCAGCAATAAAAAGATTAACAACTCAGTTTAAATTACTGTACTATATAGAAAAAAATCCATGTATAAGTGGACCTGAACAATTCTATCCCATATTGTTCAAGGAAGGGTCATCTGTAGTGCCAGACGGAAGTGTAAGGTAAATTTGTAAGAAAGAATAAAGACAATTCACAAAAATACAAATGAATAGCCAATAAGTAAGTGAAAATGTAAATTAAAACAACAGTGTTACACTATTTCACAGCACAAGATCAATAAAATTGAGAAGACTGACAACACTAAATATTTCCACCTCTTTGGAGAAATAGAGTTGTCATGCATTGGTGGTGAGAGTACAAAAT
Source organism: Proteles cristata cristata (assembly GCA_017311185.1). Taxonomy (NCBI): domain Eukaryota; kingdom Metazoa; phylum Chordata; class Mammalia; order Carnivora; family Hyaenidae; genus Proteles; species Proteles cristata. Next base: position 1,023,959 of record JAESUZ010004587.1, read on the forward strand.
GTTCAACTGGCTTGGAAAATTGGCCATTTCTTAGAAACATTCACTATAGCCTATCCAATGACTGCAATTTTACCCCAGATATTGACCCATGAGAAATGAAAACATACTTCTACAAAAGAATTGTACAAGGAAGCTTATAGCAACTTCATTCATAATAGCCTGAGTTGAAACAACCCAAATTCCATTTATAAGAGAATGGATAAGCTAACCATGGTATACTTATGAAAAAAAAAAAAAAGTACCCCACAGGAATAGATTTTTTTAAGAAAGAAAAATCTGATGTTTTAGGCACCAACATAGATTAATTCAATATGGATTAATCATGTGAAGGAAGCCAGACACCTAAGAATATACTGTACATTATACCATTTTTATAAAGTCCAAGAATAAGCAAAACCTGAAAATAATGCATTAGATTTCAGAAAATGCTTGCCTTTGAGGTTGTGTAGATTTAGAAAAAAAAGGGTAGATGGGAATTTTCTATCATAATGAAAATATTTCATATATTAAGTGGATTGGTGGCTATTCAATGGATCAAAAGTCATCAAGCTGAACATATAAGAGCAACGCATGTTAATCATATCTCAATAAAAGAGAGAAAAAAGGCAAACAACCCACTAAAACCAAAGGACAAAAAACTTGGCAATTTGTAAATGATACACAAATGGCTAAAAAAGCATATGAGAGTTGCTTTCCTACTTCTACTAAGATCAGAGGCTACAGTGGTATCTACTAGCTAAAAATCTGTGAGGTGACATGGCCATAATTGTAATCCAGAGGTCAAGAAACCACCTTGGTGAGTCATCAATGAAGCAAATTCCCAGTCAAGGTACGTGAAGCTAGTGACTGTACACTGGAATGTGTATTCTAACTGTAGTCCTCCCACAGGTGCCTCCTGACCTTTGTAAGCTGGGGCTATATATTGGGATATGACTGCAGAGGAAGACAAAATCTGAATCTACATGCCCATATTTTCCAGAGCCCAAATCAGGAAGAAGGTGGTTTTTGCCTCATCTTTTATGTTCAGACATGCAAACATACAACTGATGGAACACATCTTGAATACAAACTAGTGCTAGTTCCTTCAGAGGAGGAAAGCCTATTAGAAAGATGTTGGGATGGAAACCTAGTGCCTAAAAGGGTTTGCCATTATTATTTACATTTTGCAGACCTGACCCTTAGAAATGCTATTTAGTTTGATAACTAAGGCTGGAAACCTGAACACTGAACTTTAGGTTTCTAACCACTAAGCTGCACTTAGTAAGTTATGCTCAATAGTTCTTTGCAGATTGCTTACTTTACTTCAGCATTTTGTATAATCTTTGGTCCAAGGTCTATGATCCAGGAAATAATGACATTGGAAGTCTTGTTGGGAATATTTGAGAGAACTTTCATCAGCTGAGGCTTACTATTTTTTTTTAAACCAAACATTTTTAGCTACTCATTTTCAATTAAATGGAACATAATTATATGATTAGACTCAGATGAGTTACAGGGAAATTCACCAATCTAATTGAAACTAAAAATAATTGGAAAGCCTATCTATGATGCCCCAAACTGTAGGAAATATATACTTTGGCTTTATCAGTGACTTTGCACTGAAAATTATTCTGGGCCTGCAAAGGCAAAGCTCATTATAGAGAATGGAATTGCAGAATTTCACTACATATTCTGAGTCCATATAGCAAATTAATAAAGGACATCATTCTGGGTTCCTCAAAGTTATATTTCATATTTTACTTTGCAAATTACTTTGAAATTCATTCTTCTATCTTGGCATGAGATTAGTTCAGCCACCTAAAGGCTATCAGCAGTCTCTCTGAGTGACAGGTTTCTCAGTTTTAATTTGCACTTCAAAGCATCAGTTTGTAGGTAAGAGAAGTCAAAGACCCTTCCATAGCCTATTCTACCTCATCAAAGACAGTCTCTGGACAATGAAGCACTTGAATGGTGCTCGTGCTCACTGCCAGCTTTCATAGGTCTTCATGTCCCTCTGACCCATCTCAGACTTTTAGGTAATGACAAGAGAATGGGCAAAGCTCTCCTCACACTATGATGTGCTGGTCCCTCACTGTCACATGGTTCTAGAGAGGAGAGTATAAAATCCCCAGGGAGAAGGTTGGTTTCTTGTCACAGGTAGAGACTAACATATTCAAAGAATGAGTTTCCTGCTGGTGTTCTGTTTTATTTTATATTTTGTCTTTTAGGACAGAGTCTCTGTCTACCATCCATTACAAGTTCATTTGTTTGTTTGCTTTTTAATCAAAGAAAATTCTTATTTTTTCTAGCATGAGATTTGGATTATTCTCAAGCAATTAGTTCAGGAGCTATCTGCTGAATATCTAAATTAGTGATGACAAAAATATCTTGTCGACGGGAAATTAGTGCAAGTAAGATATTCATGGTTAGTGAAGGTATTAATAATTGTGCACGGGGTTACAAAAAGAAAAATAATACATTTTACTAAATGGCCTTGTGAAGAAGAGTGAAGACAAAGGGATATGAGTAATAGTTCATTAATTTGAAAACTAACTAGGAAGATGTAAACTTCTGTGGATATTCTATTTATCTCTATTGCTTATTTCTGTCTATAAAGTATAGTTGCTTTATGCTTTTAGTATAGTATAAGTTTGAATCACATACACAAAAATAAACTCAAAATGGATAAAAGACCTGAATGTGAGACAGGAAATCATCAAAACCCTAGAGGAGAAAGCAGGGAACCACCTCCTTGACCTCAACCACAGCAATTTCTTACTTGACACATCCCCAAAGGCAAGGGAATCAAGAGCAAAAATGAACTATCAGGACCTAATCAAGATAAAAAGCTTCTGCACGGCAAAGGAAACAATCAATAAAACCAACAGGTAACTGACAGAATGAGAAAAGATAATTGGAAAAGACATATCAGATAAAGGGCTAGTATCCAAAATCTATAAGGAACTCACCAAACTCCACACCTGAGAAACAAATAATCCAGTGAAGAAATGGGCAGAAGACACGAACAGACACTTCTCCAAAGAGAGCATCCAGATGGCCCAGAGACACAAGAAACAATGCTCAGCGTCCCTCATCATCAGGGAAATACAAATCAAAACCACACTGAGATACCACCTCATGCCAGTCAGAGTGGCTAAAATGAACAAATCAGGAGACTACAGATGCTGGCGAGGATGTGGAGAAACGGGCACCCTCCTACACTGTTGGTAGGAATGTAAACTGGTGCAGCCCCTCTGGAAAACAGTGTGGAGATTCCTCAAAAAATTAGCAATAGAACTCCCTATGACCCAGCAATAGAACTGCTAGGAATTTACCCAAGGGATACAGGAGTGCTGATGCATAGGAGCACATATACCCCAATGTTCATAGCAGCACTCTCAACAATATCCAAAACATGGAAAGAGCCTAAGTGTCCATCAACTGAAGGATGGATCAAGAAGATGTGGTTTATCTATACAATGGAATACTACATGGCAATGAGAAAGAATGAAATTTGGCCATGTGTAGCAACATGGATGGAACTTGAGGGTGTTATGCTGAATGAAGTAAGTCAGGCAGAGAGGGACAGATACCATATGTTTGCACATATAGGAGGATTAGGAGGAACTTAACGGAGGACCATGAGGGAGAAGAAGGGGAAACATAGTTGGAGAGAGGGAGGGAGGGAAACCATGAGAGACTCTTGAATGCTGAGAACAAACTGAGGGCTGATGGGGGTGGGTGAGAGGCAAAGGGGGGTGATGGGCATGGAGAAGGGCACTTGTGGGGATGAGCACTGGATGTTATATGGAAACCAACTTGACAATAAACTATTTAAGAAAAAAAAAAGACAAGTAAGAAAAAAGTGGGAATTAGTGTATAGAGGGAGGGGATTGCAGTGAGCCAGAAAGTTACAGAAACATGTAGGAAGTGTGATAATAAAAGGAAGCATTGGGTAGAATGGATTGCTAATGATATGTTGTATAGCCAAAAGTCCTCAGAAGATGACTGCCCAGGTAGCCTTGATCTCCTGTCTCCTAGAATAATATTGCCCTGAATGTCTCCACCAAATGTGACAGGATGCCAAATCAAATTATAAATCAAATTATAAATGATGGAGTTTTAATACATTAGTAAAATAGATCTTAAAGGATTTATATGTAATAAGAACTAGGACCATTAGAAATGTGAGAGGTTAGAGAGAAAAGGAAAGTCTGTCAATCACATCAAATTATATGATTAATTTATTGTTTCCTACATAAGTCCAACTTTCCGTTATGTTTTTGTGGTAGAGTAGGTTATATTATAGTTAATTAAACTAAAACCTGTGTAGAGTTTATGTTTGAATTTCAACACATTTTATCTCTCATGAAGACTCCCATCAGTTAGTAGTGGCTACTTGAATTGGTCCATGGGGATGTATTGTGAAGCCAAATTCAAGCCCAGTGAGAGTGTCATAATCAATTATTTATGTCTGCAGTGATCATGAGAATGTCTGAAGTGATCATGACTACTTACCCTGAACAAGGACTTTCTAAATAGATGGCTCTTACATAAGGCAGGACTCAAATTAGGACTGAAAATTTGTCAGACTCTTAATGCCAAGCAATATCAGGTTTGATGATGAATAGATGGCCTGTGTATGTATATTCTAGGGACTAACTAAATATAAATGACAGCCTAAACCCAGACTTGAAGGAGAATGTGACTCACATTAAATCAGATGATTCTTGGCTTGGAATCAAAAAATTAAGGAGAAAGATAATGAATGTTCCTGGCTGAGGAAAGCTGAGATTGGCCGTATAGGAGTATTGTTCTTTGTGTTTCTGGTTTATGGATAATGCTTTTATATCTTCCTCTTGGCCTTTGGAATGTAATCCAAAAGGACTTTTTGGCTTAGGGCAAGCCATTGAGTGTGCTCACTGAGTTCTGATAACATAGTACTCCCCACCCTAACAATAATTGATTGGTAGTTCTTGGGGACATAACAATATTTTGATGGTTTGTTTTTTTAAAGAGAGGCTTGTAGAAAAAATAGGCAGGGTAGCAGAATGTTTTAGATTATTGGACAAAATTAGACACAGTCTGAAAGTTTATATACCAAAATCAATGATCAGTAGGAACATCTGGCTTTGGGGCTGTTGTGGATTTGTAAAACTAAAAGATACATCAATGAAAGGAAATGATGGATGCAACACTTCTCTTAGCAACTTCAGTCAGAATCCAAGATCCTAGCTGCCTGATGGAGCAGGTAATTGACAAAAGTTCTAGCATGAAGATATTGATTTGCTATGAAAGAGTAGCAAGTTTTTAAAATGGAAGGCTAGAAAACCAAGCAGGGTAATTGAGAATGAGGTAGGAATCCAGTTATCAATGCAGTCTGATCAATAGATTGGTGGCTTTGGACCAATAAGTAATGTCATGAGGTTCCTCTGCTTCTTCCCTGGGTTCAGTTAGGAGGCTGGTTAAAAACTATGGAAGGAAGGGGACGCCTGGGTGGCTTAGTCGGTTAAGTGTCTGACTTTTGCTTAGGTCATGATCTCGTGGTTCATGGGTTCGATCCCCACGTCGGGCTCTGTGCTGACTGCCAGCTCAGAGCCTGAAGCCTGTTTCAGTCTGTGACTCCCTCTCTCTCTGACCCTCCCCTGCTCACACTGTCTCTCTTTCTCTCTCTCCTAGAAATAAATACAACATTAAAAATTTTTTTGAAAAACTGTGGAACGAAGAAGCACTGACCAGACTCTAATCCAGAGTTAGAATGACATAAAGACAATACTCTTTCAGGAATTTCAGGTTCTATTCGATGCTTAAAGTTACAATTACATTGTAAATGTGATTTTAACAATCTCTTTGCAAGCCTTTTCTATTGATTAAGGCAGTTAAAAATTTTACAGTTATATAATTGATCGCTCTGCTAAAGATGAAATTCTTCTTACTCTACAGCTGCAAGCGTGAAAAACAGTGTCCTTTTGAGAGAATAAAACAAAACTAAAGCAAAACTACAATTAATTGGAAGCAAGAACTAGCCCTGAGGTCCATGGATCCATAAGGTTTGAAAGACCATGAAACTGATAAAGTTCATGTTTTGAAGTTTTTTTCACAGTAGCATAATATTTTTTTAAATCACATATCACACAAGTACACCACTTGATGAATTTCCTTAACTAAAGACATCTATGGAATTAGTACTTTCACCCAGAAGCACTGCTAACATCCTGAAAGGTTTTGTGTGTAGTGTGTGTCCTTTCCAGTCATAACTCCCTAACAAGGGTACCAGGTATCTCCACAGGTTTATTCTGATATAGATATAAATGAAATTCTATAGCAAGTACTTGTTTCGGTTTGTTTTCTTTCTCTCACCCTTTTACTTGTGAGGTTTATTCATATTGTTATCACCAGTTGGAGATTATTCATTCTCATTATTATGTAATGTTCCACTGTGTGACTATGCTGTGATTTATTTACCTGTTGTAATATTGATGAACATTTAGATAGCTTCTTATCTGAAGCAATTATGAATAGTATGTCTATGAATATTTGGTACATGTCTTTGGTAAATATATGGGTAGGCATTTCTATTGGGTATAAACCTAGGAATAGAATTTCTGGATCATAACTCTAGAACTTACTTTTGCCAGTCTGATTATCTCTCTAATTTCAATGCTCACTCTTATCTTTTCAAAATGCCAGAGTAAAATTTGTGGTTTGAATCCCTCCTCTTTTGGCAACAAAAATATAACAATAAGAAAATAAACACTTAAAATTGAAATTAAAAAGATATATCAGTGCTCGAAAGACGATAGATATTTCTATAGACTGGAAATGAAAACAAAACAAAAAGAAAAAAAACAAGCATCAGACAAGGTGGGACTCTGGGTCCTGGAACTGGGGGTGGGAGGGGCCAAAGTATCTCCTAAGGGATGACAGTATTCAAGTGTATCTCAAGTAAGACAAAGGGCTGGAGCTAGTTCGTGGCATGAAACCAGGTTCTCAAAAACATTCTGAAAGTTGTGATGATAATTGCCTAGGTTTGGCTTATATGAAGTTGAATGTTTATGGAAATAGGAAAAAGATATTGTTATTTCCATGGCAGGGGCTAAATATTCTTGAGCTTGCTATGGATCAGAAACTCCAAGTTGCCAGTGTTAGACCTCTTTCTACATGGGACAGTGAGGTAGGGATGCCAGCTGAGGGAAACCCCATAATTCCTAGAAAGGAATGGATGTGCAGAGAGGGAAGAAAAATGACAACGGAAATAGCAGGAACGGCAACAATGGTGACAATGACAAAATCCCTTCTAAGGATGAATTGACAAACCAGTACTCCAAAAACACAAGTCAAGTAAAAGGAGACTGTTCCCAGCTGAACTACTGGGAAAAACATGTATACTCATAATATGAAAATAAAAGACCTAAAAATGGCTTTGAAATATTTGATCAGTAAATTCAGAAGTATGATAAGTGAGCTAATATTTATAAAAAGGAACATCTGAAGGCAAAACAAACAAAACCCCCCAAAACCAACCAAACAAAAACACAAGAAAAGGTGTATTTGACAATTAACCAATTCAAAATCCTGGAAGTGAAAAATATAGTCTTTAATCTGTGCACAGTTGAAGAGAGAATTCAACGAATCCAAAAATGATTGGATTTAACATAGTGTGATGCTGAGATGAAGAAATGTAAAGGAGAAGCTATGGAGCGGGGAATAGGATAACAGTTAACAAAGATTAACTTTAATGCACAGATTAAGGAATAGAAAAGAAGGGAATAAAAAAATCAATACGCAAAAAAATAACCGCTGTGAATTTTTCAAAACAAAGAAGACCTATAAATGAAATGTTGAAATTGCACACTCATTGTGAATCAGGATTGGTGGTAATAAAAGCACACCAAAATGTTGTCCCCAAACTGAAAATATCAAGGAGACAATGGAATTTCAAGAACAAGCAGGGAGGAAAGAGAAGTTATTTATACAGCAAGTACACTCCCAGTAGATTTCTTATTGGCACTGCTAAGTGCTACAGGATGAGGAAATACTTTTTAAACATGCTGAATGGGGGCGCCTGGGTGGCTCAGTCGTTTAAGCATCCACCTTCAGCTCGGGTCATAATATTGCAGTTCATGGTCTCGAGCCCTGCATCAGGCTGTGCTGACAGTTCAGAGCCTGGAACCTGCTTTGGATTCCATGTCTCCCTCTCACTGACACTCCCCTGCTCATGCTCGGTCTGTCCATCTGTCTCTTTCGCATTCTCTCAAAAATAAATAAACAGTAAAAAATTATTTTAAATGCTGAATGATTTTAATGCTGAAAAGTATCATTCAAGAAAGAGGGGTAAGTTAAGGTACTGCCAGTGATACAAAAGTGAGCAATATTCCCTCCTGCAAATACTTTCATAAAGAATTATTAAAAATGTAGTTCAAAAGGAAGTGTGCATAGACATTCATGAAACTTGACTACACTTTAGATCAGATATCATCAGTCTTTGCCAGTTATTTCATCCCTGTGGGGACTACTCAATGCTGCTGCTGTAGTGTTAAAGTAGCCATGGACAGGAAATGAAGAATGGTGTGGCTGTGTTCTAATAAAACCCCTTTTTTTTTTCTTTTTTTTTTTTTTAAATACAAAATTGCATGGCAGACCAGCTATGGCTCATAGGCTGTGGTTTGCTGACCACTCTAGATCAGAAAGAGAGACTCAAAAAAGTAAAACATGTAGTTACTTTTCTCTCTGCCTCATCTGGCCTGGTCCTATTCAGTGTCAAATTAGTATATAAATGGCATAGAGTTCTCAATCTCAGTGTTTGCAATATCTTTGTTTAATTTTACATTGTAAGCTGTTCTTGAATTCAGTAATAATATTCATTATGTTGATCATCATTTTTATTTGTAATTGTTATTACCAATTTGCATAAACCTTGCCTTAACAGAAGGACTCTCTTCTGGAGAGAGCCCCATTGTGCCCTGAAATGCTGGGGTCACATGGGTCTTCATAGATTTTTGTGCCTTTAGACAGAACAAAAATGTCTTCTGGGCTGAGTGCCACTTGGACGGCTTTGTACGATTACTCAGATGCCTTTTCCTTCACTGCTGTTTCCATCTCTCATTTCAAAGAGCCTCACTGCAGGGAAACAACTCTCTCCAGGCTGGATTTAGCAGAATGTGTTTGGTCATTTAATTTCTTTATGCCCTCAATGCAAAAGGGTTACATTCATATTACTGGTTATTGGCAATGTTGGCAATTTTTAAAGTTAATTGATTTCCTGGCACTGAAGATTATACTTCTAAAAACAGTTTTGTCAGAAGAAATATGAAGCAAAAACTGAACTTAAGTCCTTAACACCACCTCAGACTTCATTTTAGCTTGTTCATTGATATAATTTGAGATAGAGACTGGGGACTAAGGCATGCAATGCATGCCTGCTAATGTTAGCAAAAAAAAAAAAAAAAAAAATACAGTATAGCAAGTTTTTATTCAGTCTATTTCTAGGAATATAATTTTTTTCTTGATTATGTATTTAGAAATACTCTTTCCTGGGGCACCTGGGTGACTCTTTACTGGGGCTTAACCTGGTTGGTTAAGCATCTGACCCTTGATTTTGGTTCAGGTCATAATCTCACCTTTCGTGAGTTCTAGTCCTGCATCAGGCTCTGTGCTGAAAGCACATAGCTGGCTTGGGATTCTCTCTCTCTCTCTCTACCTCCCCCCCCCCCCCACTTGCTGTTCCTTTACACGTTGCATGTACACTCTCTCTCTCAAAATAAAATAAATAAACTTTTAAAAAAAAGAAATAACCTTTACTGAGAAATTCATATTTCTTTTAATTCTTTTGTTGACTTTTCCTCCTGATAGCATTATGTAAGTTTTTTAAGCAATAGATTTAAGAATATCAGAGTTGGAAGAGATTCCAGATATTTGTCATCCAATGTGTTATAAGACATAAGACTTATAACTTTTATAAGACATAAACTTTTAAAAGACATGAAACTCTTCTACAATGTTCTTACTAAGTAGTCACTTACCTTTTGCTTGATTATCCCCCATAATCGAGAACTCACTATATCCCCATAATTGCCCATCCTAAATGAGGATGACTTGTTTAGTATGCTTAGTATTTATGATGAATCAGAGGAGAGGAGGAATGTGCCAGAAGGCTCTGGCATTTCCTTCCAGCATGAACACCAAGCACAGTTCCAAGCAGAGGGACAGTATGGGATTGCCCAGCAGTCCCTAGGTCCCCAGATGTGGCATGGCCCCATTTATTAGGAGATTAGCTCTGGGACCCCACAGCAGTGGGTCCTCCAGACTCTGGACAGATCTGAGCTCCAGGCCAAAAATGATTCAAGAAGCCTCAGACAAAAAACATGACAGGCAAGGTGAAAATTAAAGTAGGTGGAAAAAAAATTAAAAATTTAAAAAAGCAAAAAAATGTAGGTGAAGAAAACAGGTTCAAAAGAAAAGAAAGGTATTTTTTTTAAGAAGAGGAAATAGTGTCAGCTAGAATTAAGTTTTACATGAAATCTATGATATTAGACACTTCATACTGCTAATCCAAGTAGTCAGAGCAAAGAGAAGTACAAGATCATTTATGGTTAGGGAAGAGCTATTGTCCTTGGTAAGCAAACAATGGATCTTCATAACATACATACCGTGATGTGCTCAACAAAAGTCCTTGACTGTATCTTCCCAACAGATTTCAGAGAAAGCTTGCTGCTAACACACCACAGCAATCAAAGTGTAGGTTTGTTAAAGTAGTTCAATTGTCCTGTCAGGGATAAGTGTGGCCACTGTTTGGTAGTTTGGTTTGACTCAGGGATAATTTTGGAATATCAATATGGAGAGATAAACTGAACATCCTTCAGTTAACACGCCACAAAAATTCTATAATAGTATTTGATATGGATAGTATAACTGAAATTTCAGTGTTAATTTCTTCAAAATGATTCAAAAGTACAGAATTTTGGAATGGTTTATTAAAGACATATTCAAGTGCTTTGACAGTCAATTGGGCAAAAGGGAGAGTTGATGTATTTTACAATTAAAAGAAACCAAATGAAGACAAGTCCCTGTGTGATGACTCTCCTTGAATGAGTTTGTGTTTTTACATTTTGGGTGGATATGTATAATAAATTATTTTACCATGCAGAACAGAAATGCTATCCGGGAAATAACCAATAACTCTACACTAGTGGTTCTCAACTTTTAGTATACTAAAAAATCACTTGAGAACCTTGTCAAATTTGCATCTCTCCCCACTTTCAAAGATGATTTAATAGATTTGTTTAGAACCTAGGAATCTGAATTTTGCAGTTGATCTGTAGACACATTTTGTAAAAAATTGCATTGGATAGGGTAAATTTCTACTCCAGGACTGAGCTTATTTTACTGTTGGCCAAAATTGTTAGTGGGTTATTATTAACCAATTTTGTTTCATTTAAATTTTTTCCTCTTGGATGGGGAAGATTATGTCTCTGTTTTATAGGATTTTTACAAAATTGCCTTTATTCATTTAAAACTCAATATTCAGAGGAAGATAGCGGAGATATCCTGGGGTAACATAAAAATCTCTCCTAGTTAAGAATTTTCAATGAACCTCTATCTTACACCACCAAATTGCAAGAGAATGACTTTATTTTTATACTGTATTAATATAGTTCATTGACTTTTAGTATTATTATTCTTGGAAACTTCTTTTTATTGTTCACAAGATGCCTGAGGGTTATCATGTTATTTATAGCTCTGTGGTTATAAACAGATTGAGAGATACAACCTGTATCACTATCTGAAAAAAAAAAATGGGGCATTGCAGGATAGAGAAGGCTGTTTTGCTTCTAGCAATCCACTTATCTTCCTGTATACCCTTGTGACAAATGAATCATCTGGCTACTTGCTTGAGTGGCTCAGGTGAAGAATCTGCATATTTGAGCTCTTCTACAATCTGCCTTTTATAAGCAGAGTCTCTAAAATCAATGTCATGCTTAAATTCACACTAAGAGCAATGACTGAATAAAGTCTTCCTTATCTATCTTAAACTCTGGATTAATTTACCTAAACAGTTTCAACATTCCATTTTCAGAGTTAAATATTAAAAAATGTAAAGCTCTGTGACTAAAATAGCAAAACAGGCACTGTGTTAGGTTTTGGGAATGAGGGATTGAATAGGACAGATGATATCCTCAAGGAGTTGGTATGTGACAGCCCCACCTTGTCACTGGGCTCTCCACTTTTTTTTTTTTTTTTTTAATCTCATCCTCTATCCCTGCCAGGTAATATATTATCATGAGACAGGTCACTGGGTGAAGAAACCAGTTCACCAAGTTACTTTCTGTTATCAGGAGCTTAAAAATACTATGTTTTGACAAAAAAAGTGTTAGTGTGTTTCTAATGTCAGAGAGTAGAAGTAGCAAATGAAATAAATTTTTGTAAAGAAAATTTTAGGCTGGGGGAAAAAGAAACATAGTGTACGTAATGAAGTAGTTATGATTTTCTTTTCAAGTAGGGGAAGCATAATCACAGGGTTTTGTGCTGCTTATGCTGATGTTCCATACTTTCTTTCAAGATGAATGAGGTGTTGGCAGTTATTTCCAGATGAGCTGAGAATATTGAATGAGAGGATTTCTTTCATTAGTAAATACACAGTCTTTCCTGCCTGAAGCAGTGTCCTCAAATAAAATACCCTTAAATGGCTTTAGATGCAGATTCGGTTATAGTTTCTGTAGAAAAGCCAAGTCTAAGAAACACTGAACAATCAAGAAAATATTTGATGATTTATAAAGGGCAGTTCTATTCCAGCTGAGTGGCAGGAAGTAAAGTTAGGTAAAGCAGTAACTAATAAATGATTTTAACAGGTAGAGTTATGGAGAAAATTAGATATGTATCTTTGGAGTATTTAAATCTTTTTCTAATTTATATATTAACTACTTGAGTATTTTCAGTGATTATTTTTTTTTGGTGTTTATTTGTTTTATTAAATTGTCTTCTTAAAAGCCAACCAAACTGGGGCGCCTGGGTGACTCAGTTAAGTGTCCAACTTCTGCTCATGTCATGATCTCTGGGTTCATGGGTATCCAGCTCTGTGCTGACAGCCCAGAGCCTGGAGCCTCCTTCAGATTCTGTGTGTGTCTCTCTCTTAAAATAAATAAACATTAAAAGAAAACAAAACAAAAAAGTCAACCAGACTCAAACCATGATTTTAGAAACATGCCATACATATATTTGGCTGCATTAATTGCATCTATGAGTTGTGTGGTTATTAGAACAAAAGAGTTTAGGAAGAGACCACTGATTTAGATAGCTGAGGAATGCAAGAGGAAAGAGCTTTAAGAAGATGGGTTGTAAGATTAAATTAATTTACAGAAAACATGGCATCTTCAGCTGACACTCTTCACGGAGGCATGCAAATCGTGACCTTAACCAGACTCGTTTCTCGGCTCACTCACTTGCTCTTTTGGAGTGGACATTTCTTCTCCACATAGGCTTTGTCTTTACCCAATATTCATTTCGAATATTTCTTCAAAACCTCTGTCCTGCAGGGAGGTTTCACTGGGTCATTCTTCCTGATCATCCTTTTAACTCTCCTGTAACTACATCACATAATTCAACGGCTTTTTGCGGTCTCTGAGACTGCACAGAAAATGCATCCTAAAGACAGACAAATGTAGTTGCGTCATCTGCAGTGTGGTGGCTCTTCTCAGAGTGGAGAGGGAATGTTAAGACGAGCACCTAACTAGGGATCAAGATTCCGGCCTTCAATTCCACATTATGTCCCCAGTTAAGCCACAGAAGTTGGGCTAGCCAGGCACCTCTTCAGCGCGTAATTGGTGTTGAAAGATGAACTGAAATGTTAAGAGAGTTTTTAGACTTAAACATCGACCTGAACTGGGCAGCGCCAGACAGCCAATGGTTAGGGATACGAAGGCGGCAAGGAGGCAAAAAAAACTCCTTCCCGGGCTGCTACCAAAAGCCTACTGGCTGTTTGCGATTGGTTGTTCCTTAGTGTTTCCCCTTTATGGTAGGCTGTTTGTGATTGGTTGTTGCTTAGGCTGTCTGTGATTGGTTTTTGCCTTAGCTTTTTGTTTCTGTCCACAGCTCTGGCGTCAGGTCCTGCTCGTGTTAAAGGCTTTATTGTTTAATTTGACGGCGGTAGTACCAGCTCTCTGCAGGTGGAAGTAATGTGACAGATGAGGTAAAGGGTAAGAGTATGTTTTGTAAATGTTAAAATGCACCATAAGTGCGAGGCCTCATCCTTTTCAGTCTCCCTGCTCTGCAGCTCAAGCCTTCTGGGCGTGGGGCCTGTGCAGTCACAAGGAGTCAGTCAGGGCCTCGTTCTCATCAAGCCTCTCACTTGGGTGCATGTCCTGCTGTCGCCATCTTGAAATGCTGAAGAGTTTTGTCTTTGACTTGTGTTTTGTTAAATGAAGGCCAGTGGGAAAATGCAACACAGGAGGAGAGAAACGAAACGTGCTTAATGCGCATGCTCCTTGCAGCCTAATTACCTATAGGACAGAAGCCCCTGATACTTTGGGCCGATAAGACTAGGCTTAGTGGTGTTGCTGGGGTCGAGTACAAAGGACTTGTTTCTAACACAGAAAGAATGCAGTGATGGTCTTCTAAACAACAACAACAAAACATAAACAGCCAAGGTATTCTAGCATAATTTTCATACCTGTGTTACTTCTTTGCATTAGGCGACCCCATACACTGAAAATATTAAAAAGAAAGGAAAAATAAAGCTCTGGGTTTTTCCCCCTTTCGGTTCTTCCTTACACCCCAGTCAGCCAAAGGTAAAGAGTGTAGAATGCATGCACATAGAGAAAAATAAAAGGGAGCATGATGATTGTACAACAGTGTTAGTGTACCAAGACCACTGGACTACACATTTAACAGCTAAGATGGTAAATTTTATGTTATGCTTATTTTACCACAATTAAAAGTATTAAAAATTGAAGTAAAATAAAACCAGTTGAGTTAGTATTGTGCAGTGTTTCTGCTATTCTGATGAGAATGACATACATCTACATAGGCAAGCGAAGGCATACGAATTGCATTATTTTGTGTTGCTGCATAGGAGTTAAATCCCCTCATGCTTTCCTTTAATATGACATTGCAAAATATAAAGTGAATGGTGAAATTGACTCAATTTCAAGTTGTAATTTTAAAAATTTAGAATTGTAAATAGCAAATAATAAATACCGTGAAAAGTTGAGACACTGCAGAATAAAGGAAATACATAAAAGTATATATTTTAGTACTTTTAGAGGAACTGTTTTTCCTGCTTATTACACAAGGAGCCCCACATTTTTACTTTGCACTGGGTGTTGCAAATCATGTAGCTAATCCTTTTCACCTGTATTATATTTACATCGGTGAGGGGTGTTTTGGGATTGTTAAGATTGCACGTAACCCCACGTACATAGTTTTGTGAGGACAAAGTGCCTAGTGGAATGCTCAAAATAAAGACATACACTTATAATTTGAGCCTTTACCCCATGTCATGTTCACAAGCTTATTCTGTGAGTTCTCTTGTATTGCTTTTTTCTTTGATTCATTTCTTGATATATGTGTTATTTGAGAGACGTATTCAGCGTCTCAGCCTGGCATTAATTAGTGACAACGAATGAAAAGCTAATGAAGCAGAAAGAATTTTAATTGTTCCTAACCATCTCTTCACTTCTACTAATGGTTTTGTGGGTTTTCTATACATCTTCTTTAGGTAAAAAGAATTCTCAAAACGACAGGAATAAAGAAAGAAAGAGACAGTTTTAAATTCTCACATGCCTTTTCAAGTCGTTCTTAGCAATTCCATAGCAATAGAAAGAAAAAAGGAATGTTTCCTGTAGTTATGAAGACCCCTCAGTGCTAAGTTAGACATTGAAAGTTGGTCGGCCTCCCTTTTAGTCACTCTTTACATTTGTAGTTCCTTTTTATAACTTTTCTATGGAATTTATATCTTTAAATCCTCTCTATGATAATATTTTCAGATTATTGATTACTGATAGAAGAATGGGGCACTTAATAAGTTTCTTTCTTTACTATATTTCAGTTATTCCATTTTATCCCCTTCTCCTTTTCTGCACATGTATTACTGAGTCAAGTGCCTCTTATCTTCAAAGCATAGTTGAGACCTGTGTCACAGCTGCAGGGAATCAGGCAGATATTGAACCTTAGATTCTTGCTTTTCTTTTTTTTTTTTTAAGTGAAAGGGTCAGAAAAATCCACTCTGTTGCCTACTTGGTAGGTCATTCTAAACTTAAGCTGTTATTTTTATTTTCAAGGAATATAAAATATGCTGCCTTTGATATTAATAAAGGTCCTATTGTTCTTTTGTCAATAGAGTTTGCATTTTGAATTGCATTTCAAGTTGAAGCAAGGATCCATCTACATTCCCTTTCATGATCTGCTCTGGGACCAACAGCCAGCCTGAAAGGTACATTTAACTGGGGTGCAGTTCAGTCTGTGGCTGAGAAGCAGATTATCCACAAGCCAGATATATTAGAACCTGATTCCTGTTACACTAAAATGCTCTACTTTGATACCACCAAACCTAATGGACACTTTCCTGTGCTTGGTTAGCCCTACTTTTTAGCATTTGAACACTGACATCTGCTTTTTCTTTTGGTTTCTAGGTCATCATTTTCTCTTTATGGTTGTATGTCTTTTTTCAGCTGCTTCTTTCCTCTACCATTTTCTCTTAAGTGACAGGGTTCTGCAATGCTTGATTTTCAGCCCTGTTTTCCTTTTACTCTATAGTATTTTCACTTGAGGATCTCATTTAAAACCAAGGCTTAAACTGCTAAGTATGCCCCATAGTCATGTCTTCTGCCTAGATCTTTTTCTTGAGTTGTTTTCTTTATTTTCATTGTATTAATTAGGAAAGTGTCTGTGGTAACTAACAGAAAATTTGATAAACAGAAGAAATTAGGGCATATTTTTTCTCATATACTGAATAAGTCCAGAGATAGTCCATAGCTTTTGCAGAAGTCCTTCTAATCATTAATGACCCAAGTTCTATCTGTCTTTTTGCTCCAGAACTGCTAGTGTATTGGGTTTTAATACACTAATGTTTGTTGCTTCCTGGTCATGCAATGGCTGCTATATCTCTTGGCATCGTATCCATGTTCCAGAAAGGAAATGTGGAGGAAGTGATACAGTTGTGTCTGTATTTTTTTATTAGAAAGCAAAATATTCACTAAATATTCACTAAAAAAATCCTACCAAGCATGTGTTCAGATATATTTCCGATGAAATGTCACTATCCATAATGGTAAAGTTGGTATAAAATTAATTATTAAGCTTTCTTCTTCCATGATGGAGATAGGCAAGGAGAATGTAATGTTGAATAGCTTATCTGCAGTTTGGGGTTACCAATCCAGTTTTGGCCCATCTGTTTTCATATATGATATCTCTAACTATATATTCCACAGATGCCTTAAATTCAGCCTGTAGATTTTTGGTAAGGGAGTAAAATGTGCAAAGGAGTAAAATGGAATGGCAAATGATAGGTTCCATGTTTTTGTGGTTTTAATCTGTTGAAGAAGCTCATGTCTTGGCATAGGGCAGCTGACACTGCTCTAGATATGTGCAGAAACTCATACTTAATAAAATTATAAAAGATAATAGTACATATTTGTAAATTGGGTGGACACAAATTGTTGCTAGAAGGGCTCAGAAAAATTCAAGGGAGTCCAGGGGTGATTATAAGAGAGTCAGGTAGACTTTCCTAGATATTGTAGCACTTTAACTGGATTCTGAAAGATTCATTTTATTTTCCCAGAGAAGGTTGGTAAAGATGCATGGTCAGTGAGCTCTCAGAATCAATAAGACTTTTGGTGCCTGCAGCTTAAATCTGAGGTAAAATGGTATTGGGATTACTATAGACACTCCTGTAGGGAAAGTGTGAGTCCCAAGGGGATTTGGGAAGCTCTTTCAAAATAACAAATGCATGATGTATATACCTGGTCTTCTAGACAGAGAATGATAGAAGCATCTGATTAACCCTCTCCTTTTTAGTTAGTGACAAAGTAAGTGCATTATAGCATTAACAGGTTGCTGCAAAGTTGAAGAAAGCAAGATAAGGCCAAAGGGGAGAGAGAAACACTGAACATTGCATTTTTTTGTCAAAAAGTGTGTGTACCTAGAGTAATGTGTGAACTCTGTCTAAATGTTGGGCTGACCTAGACCACACGTGTAAGGATAGATTCAACAATGCTAAAAATGAAAGGAATTAATTGAGATCTGAAGTGCCATCTACTGGAGGTGAAATGGAGTTGAGCTTGTATCTCACCAAATTCTGCCTGCATTTTCTGCCAAGTCAAAATCACAAACATTCTTCAGAACGATATTACAAAATCTAGAGACTCTTAAACACAATTTTGTGATGCTCAGAATAAAATACACTTTTACTTAAAATATGAAGAACTGAGAAAATGTGATCATTTTCAAGGAGAAAAACAATCAGCTGAGGTGAACTGTTGGGTGATCCATATTTTTATTTTTTAGACAAGATCTTTAGCTATTAAAAGAATGGGCAATTAAGTAATGAAAGAAAAGATAGGTTATTTCAGAAGATGAATGGAAAAAAATATATATACGTAAAGGGAATTTTAGCGTTGAAAAGTATAATATCTGAAAGTTTAAGAAATTAGTGCATGGATTTAATAGCACAATAAATATGATAAGGTCAGTGAATTTGAGAAAAATAAACCCTAAAGATGAGAGATCAAATACATTAAAAAATGGAAGAGTTTCAGAGAATTGTTGAATGATTTTAACAAATTTAAAATATAGTTAATCAAATTATGGAATAAAAGGAGAAAGAGAATGGATCAAAAAAAATATTTGAAGAAGTAATGGCTAAAACTTGCCAAACTTCTTGAATGAACATGATATCCCTATGGGCAAAATACATAGGCAGCTAACAAGGGTACTATTAAATAGTCTTTTTTAATACTGATGAATAATTTAAACATAGCAAGAATACATGAGCTGAGGATGGTTTCCCTAATAAAAAGCCATAATCCTTTCCCAGGTGCCCGAAACAGTTTCAGACCCAGAAACCACTGACTAATGAGGTAGCCATGTCCACAGGAGGAAGGACCCTGCAAAACCATTAGCAAATATATATCGTAATAATGCTGCCCCAGAAGGACCTATAGCTATTTTCTTAGGTAAATGTATACTGAGGAAAAAGGAATATGTAGACATTTTGAGGACTATCAGACACAGAGTTGAAGTTGACACTGATATCTGAGAACTAGAGGGGACATCATTGACCAATGTTAGAGTAGAAACTTATGGAGACCATGTACTAAGTGGAATTCTGGCCCAAATATGGTTTATAGTAGCTCTTCTGGGTCCATTTAC
Source organism: Proteles cristata cristata (assembly GCA_017311185.1). Classification (NCBI taxonomy): domain Eukaryota; kingdom Metazoa; phylum Chordata; class Mammalia; order Carnivora; family Hyaenidae; genus Proteles; species Proteles cristata. Next base: position 1,043,300 of record JAESUZ010004587.1, read on the forward strand.
CCAACCAATAATCATTCCCCTGGTCTCTAAATATATAAATGGTACTAACATAGCTGTCAGTTGGAATAACTCTAACTGCTACTTAGAGTCCTTGACCTGTAGAGAAGTGACATTAGTAGTAAGGAAGTCTGCCCTCCCTTCACGTGCTGAGAAATAAAACAGTATCTCATCCTGCTTATATGTGTGTGGAAGAGGGTTTAGCAGAAATTACTGCCAGCTTTGAGAATGTCAGGGATGCAGAGGTGGTATTACCTATTGTATTTCCATTTAATTTATCAATCTGGTTCTTGCAGAAACCAAAAGGATATTAAAGAAAAACCTTAGTGTTAACTGTAAGTTAAACCAAGTTGTAGCCCTAGTCACAAGTGCTGCATTAAACGTAGCATCTATTACTTGAGCAGATTAATATGGGTAAAGGTTTGTGGTATGCATTCTTTTCTACCCCAGTAGGTAAAAAGGAGTATAAATAGTTAACATGCACATGGAACAGATAAAACTATAGAGTGATGTTAACTCTTTCATGTCTAGGATTTCTTGGATAGGCACAAAAACATGAATCGTAAAGAAAAAAGAGGATGAATTGGATATTATTAAAATTAAAAAGTTTTGGTTTTTGAAAGACACCACAAGTAAAATGAAATCCAAAATGAAGAATGGGAGAAGATATTCACAATACGATATTTGATAGAGAACTTAAGTCCAGAATATTTTTAGGACTTCTGTCATTCAGTAATATAACAGTCACCTCCTCTCCACAACACAGATAATTGGTTAAAATATTTAAACCAACACCTCACTGATTAAGATACATAAATGGACCAAAAATCACATGAACGGATGCTTGGCATCATTAGTTATCAGGGAAATGCCAGTTAAAACTGTAGTAAGATACCATTTACATACCTATTAAAAATTGATAATACCAACTAACGATGATGATATAGAGCAATAGGAATTCTCTTACATGTCTGGTACAGATATAAAGTCATAGGGCTGCTTTGGAAAACTTGGTTTCTTAAGAGTTTAAACATATACTTACCACCTAAGCCAGATATTCTACTCCCAGGTATTTTTATAGCAGCTTTATTTACATTAGCATGAACTGGAAACAACCACTTGGTACTCACCTGAAAATCCAACTAATCTGTAGAGATAAGGAGTAGTAGATGGATGGTTGCCTGGGGCTGGTTTGGAAGGAGGTATGAATTAGAAAAGGATTCAAAGAAATTTGGATGATGATAGAAATGTTGTGATTGTAATTATAGTGGTTTTTATTCAGCTTTACATGTCTATCATTACTCATTGAATTATAGACTTTATTATACACAAATTATACCTCAAAATTGATTTAAAAAGTCTGCAGTGATTTCCACAATATTTAGGGGAAAGGCCAGTTTTGTTGGTTAGCCTAAAAATTCTTTTCAGTTCAGCCCCACAGCTAATTGCTCTTGTCTCAACTGCTGGCAGTCCTCCATACAATGCACCATTACTTATACTTTCCAAGTGCATCATGCTCCTACTGTTCAGTGCTCCTCTCCTTTCTCTACCACCATAAGTAGCTTTTATTGATTCTTTAAGAATTGGTTCATGCATAGTCTTCTCTAGGAAATGTTAACTGGTTCCCTAGGGTGAGTTGATGACTGTCTTGGGTGTTTCATTCCCCAGTGCCACCAGCACCCACCTGTCATGTGACAGGCTGTGTAGGTACTATTGCCTTCCTTCTTAATCTCTTCACTTGATTTTACACTTTGTAAGGACAGAGACTACACTGTAGTCATCTTTCTATCTTCAATGTCTAGTAGATATTTAGGTGTTTAATAACTGCTTGCTGAATAAAGTGTTAATATATAAAGATCAGTTTCGGCATTTTGCTTTGTTGTTATTTGCAATTTCGAGGCAATAGAACAATATAAGAAATTTCTGGAGGGAGAGGCTCATGTCTGAATGTTGTAGAAAGTAACAGGATTACTTTATGAACTCTGCCTCATTCTTCCATACACTTTCTTTTTGTACTACAGAACTACTCTGTTGGTAAAACATGAAATAGATAGAACTTGATTATAGTCCTACTTAGAGGTACTGTTCTTTTTCACAGCAAAAGTTCACTGTCAAGTGGCTTCCAGTTCTTCAGAGCACCCTTTCATCATGCTGAGATGTGACTGGGCTCCTGTGTCTTCTCTCCCCAGGCATTGCTCTTATTTCACCTGGTTCTTGTCTGTCCCATTTTGTGCAGTCATTTCTAATGCTTCTTTGAAATGTCATGCCTCTTTTTGTTTTAATCGAGGTTGCTTAATAAAAAATAATGATAAGATTTCGAGCCTGATATACAAAGAATGGTCCTTGGTTAGGCTGAGAGTTAATATGTTTTAGGATCTTTTGTTGATATCATTTTTTTTTTAGCTTGAAGTTTGCATAAAATAGTATATAACATGTACATCTTTGGGATAGCCAGGGCCTTCTGGTTTTTGGACGTGACAAACTCTAGGCTTCCAGTTTCTATGCTAGAAGATACAATGACTATAGAAAGAAAAGGTGCTAGCATTATGTATTTCTTGTGCCTTTTTTTAAATAAAGGGAACTTATTTTTTAAAATATTTATTTCTGAGAAAGAGAGAGCATGTGAGCTGGGAAGAGGCAGAGAGAGAGGGAGATAGAGAATCCAAAGCAGGCTCCACATTGTTGGTGCAGAGCCCCACATGGGGCTCAAACTCAGAAACCATGAGATGATGACCTGAGCCAAAGTCAGACACTTAACCAACTGAGCCACTTGGGTGTCTCTTGTGCCTTTTATTCATAAACTGAAAATGGTCTCTCTCCTTTTTCTTGACATACATGTGATTTGTTTCTTTCTCTACCTGTATCTAAATTTTTACTGGTATTTAAAAATATTTTTTCACTCTTTTCACAATCCACTGTCTTTGCATATATATATATATATTCCCTCTCTCACCTGATAAGAAAACTTATCATGGCATCCAAATGATGAGTTCAGATTTTGAGTACACCACTTTCTCTTGTGTGGCTCATTTTTAAGTGTTTTCTGAAGGGTGAAAAGAAACAGCCACTATTATTTATGATTGTTAAGAAAAATAACAATAGTAATGACTGTTAACAACAGCAATAAATTATTGGCATTATTTACCTTCTCGAAGGGATGATGTGAACACTTTAGCTTAGTACTTTATAAAATGTTCCTTTGAGGGAATTCTCTAAGTAAAGAGAAATAATTATTCCTAGTATTTTGATTAGCATTGGAATAAAGTACTTTTTGGCCCAACAGTGATGTGCACTACTTATGTAATTTTTTTTTTTTTTTGGCATTGAGAATATAATCCACCTGTACTGATTCCTAGATACTGCTGTGTTAAAATTATATTAATGACTCCATTTTCCCCTTTAAAAAATGGTTTCAGATGAAAAGTTTAAAGCCTTTATTCTCCAAGGTTGTTTGAATGATTCTTTAGCAAGTCAGTTCTCTACAGTGTAGACACCCCCACTGCAGTAGTCAGTGCAGGACCTCCTGTCCGTCTGTCACTCCTGCTTGTGACAAAACATGGGAAGGTCACTGGAGGTGTTTTTAGGGTAAACTGGAATGATCCTCATATATCAATTAAATTTAGAATCTCCCAAACTACTAAAAACATAAAGTCCTTTTCCAGAGAATAGAAAAGATACAACAGAAAAAGCTCCACTTACACTGGGTGCACATTTTGCAGGGTGTTTAGAGTTGTATAAATATGCCCTATGGAAGATTTCTGTTTCCTTGAAAATACAATTTGACTCTATTACAGAATTACAGAGATAAAAGATGACCATTTAACCTGCTCATGTTCATAAATATGCAAGGTTTGTTTGCAGAGTGAAACTGTTTCTAAATTAAGCAAAAGATGAAAATGTGGCACCAAGTACTTTCCTTGCCATTTGAACACAGAAACTGAAAAATCCTCATACATAGGTAAAAAATGAAATGGAAGTAGGCTTTACCTGAACTGTTGATCACCCAGCTAGCCTGAAGATTAAACCAAGGATTCATTTGAAGATGGTGAAGAATCTCAAAGACTAGAACAGATGAGAGGACTTTAGGAGGCCAGCAAGGTTACATGGGTTCAGTCACAGGCAAGTAGATAAGGATGGCCTCACTGTGAGGGCATAACAATAGGAATTTGTCATAGACAAATAGGAACAAATATGGCCAGCGACTCAGTTGTCTTATTAGGAAACGAGAAGTAAAGTCATTAGATGCAGGAAAATACAGGGCAGGTGACCATTCAATACTAGAGGTAACCAACATACTTGTTAAGCCTCCACCGGTGTGCATACTTGAAGGTGGCTTATTCATAGTTGGAGGTTGAATTTTATGTTACATTAACACATGTTATAAGTGGTGTGCTGTTTAATGAAAATAGCACATACATACTCATATTACATTTAAAAACATTAAAGTAAAAGGAATTGCCTATTATTCCTGGAGATTCTTTCTTTTATATCAGTTTAACTACTGAAACTGTACTAGGATTTATACATTTACTGTGTTTTATTTATTTACATAATTGCCCCACTGTCTTGGGTTTTTCATTGACATTTTCTGTTTCAGTGTGTAAGGGTCAAATAATAACCGAGGTTTCTGAATCTTGGAAGAGTGTCAGAAGACTTTTTAGCTCCACAGGAGAAATTAACTTCTCCCTCCTTGTCCTTGTTTTAATTTCAGCCCCTTGTTCTTTTTTTCACATTTAGGTGACTCAGAACTTAGAAACTGTTGCCTCTGCTCTTAGTTGTTCTTTGTTTAGCCAAAATACACCAAGAACCTGCTCTGTGCCAGGAGCTGTTCTGAGTTCTAGAGAGAGAATAGTTCAGGGAGATCCATTTTAAAGGTGATAACCAAAAATAACACAGAGCTAATTTCAAATGTTACTCTGTGCTATGGAGACAGTAAAGGAGGATGACATGAAAGGTGACTAGCCTGGGGGATAGGAAAACTTTAGACTGAGAAACAAAAATTTCCCCAAAGAAATGAAATTTGAGCTGATTTTGCTCATCTCTGCAAACAGCAAGTGAAAAGGCCCAATGTAGGATAAACTGTCTAGTCAAGGACAGAAGGAAGGCCTTTGGAACTAAGGGGTTAATAAGACTAAAATGATGCCAGAAGGGTAGGGAGGGGCAGGATCTTGGAATTGCTCGTAGGCCATAAGGAATTTGAATTTTATTCTAAGTATGGTGAGAAACCATGCTTTGTTGCTAGTGTAGAGGTGGTGCTTAGTTTAATCAAGGTTGTGATATATTCTGATATTTTTATGTAAAAATAAATTGGAGAAGGACAGGAATAAAAGCAGGGAGATACATTGGATGTGGCTGAGTGGTTCAAGGGCAGGATGATAGTAGAAATTAGGATGAGGGGAGATAAAATCGAACCACCTGTAGTACACGTGAGAGGGCTTTTACCACTTAAAGACAAGATAGGTGGTTACCTACAGAATTTGGTTTCTGTGCTCACAGTGATGTTCAGATGTTCCAACTGAAGAAACAAAATCTATCATTAGTCATTTATAGCTTGGACTAAATTCTTCCTTTCCAAATGCAAGTAATTTTCTTGCTATATTAAGACATTATAAATTTAATAATCATAGCATTTCTTATGTACATTAGAAGAAAATTCTTTTTTACCATAAACAGCAGCTTGATTAGAAGAACAAGATAGAGAGGAAGATAGGAATGTAGCAGTGAATGTTCTTGCTCCATTTTTTTTTTAATTTTTTTTTTAATGCTTTATTTCTAGGAGAGAGAGAGAGAGAGACAGCATGAGCAGGGGAGGGTCAGAGAGAGAGGGAGTCACAGACTGAAACAGGCTCCAGGCTCCGAGCTGGCAGTCAGCACAGAGCCCGACGCGGGGCTTGAACCCACGAACCGCGAGATCATGACCCAAGTGAAAGTCGGACGCTTAACCGACTAAGCCACCCAGGCGCCCCTGTTCTTGCTCCATTGATTTGGAACTGCTGTGTTGAATTTTTTGTATGTGTATGCTCTCCATTGTTGTACTACATTTTAGTTACTGAGAAAGTTGTTGACAAATATTCCTGTATTCTCTAGCATTCTCATCTTAGTTTAATGGTCTGATTCTCCCATGTGATAAACACCTGTGGCTTTTCTAGGAGTCTACTTTTGGATGTTCAACTTCACACATGATGAAGCACTAGATTCTCTTTTCTGTTTTTTTTTTAATGTTTTTATTTATATCTAGGAGAGAGAGAGAGAGAGAGAGAAAGAGAGAGCGTGAGCAGGGGAGGGTCAGAGAGAGAGAGGGAGTCACAGACTCTGAAACAGGCTCCAGGCTCTGTGCTGGCAGTCAGCACAGAGCCCGACGTGGGGCTCGAACCCACGAACCGCGAGATCATGACCTAGGCAAAAGTTGGACGCTTAACCAACTAAGCCACCCAGGCACCCCTAGATTCTCTTTTCTGAAGGGTAATCAAAGATGATGATGTTTATGGGAGATTGGTTTACATTGAATTCCTTTGGGTTTCATCATATAATACTTGGCCATCCTGCCATATTTTGAGAAAGGTATCATATGTTTTATAAGGCACAGCTTGAAGGGACAGCAAATTCAACAATGAGAGATGTAAACACCTCAAAAACAGGGATTTATTCAGTACATCAAATAGTATTTTTAAGCATTTGTTATGAGCAAACATACTAGATACCCTGTAGATATATGGCTTGGAGAGATTACATATATACTTAAAAATTATAAAATACAGTTTACATAGGATTTTGTAAGTTGATTGATACAAGGTGTTGCTAGAGGGGTTCAGAAAAATTTAAGGAAATTGAGGGGTGATTATAGGAGAGTCAGGTAGACTTTCCTAGAAATTGTAGCACTTTAACTGGTTTCTGAAGGATCTATGTTATTTTCCCAGAGAAGGATGACAAAGGTGCATGTCCAGTGGGCCATCAGAATCAATAAAACTGTTGGCCCCTGCAGCTTAAATCTTAGGGAAAGCAATATGGGGACTCCTATAGACATTCCTGGAGGGGAAGTGTGAGTCCCAAGGGCATTTGAGAAGCTCCTTAGAAATTTCAAATGCATGATGCCTATACCTGGACTCTTAGACTGAGGATAAAGAAACATCTGCTTAACCCTCTCTTTTTTAATTAGTGACAAAGTGTGTGCATATAATATCATCAGGAAGAATGCTCTATAGGACCAAAGGAGAGAGAAACTGAGGATTTTGTTTCTTTGTTTTCCTTCTTTTGTTAATCATTTGCTTTTTAAGTTCTTGTAAAAGAAAGAGACAGTGTATGTAGTTATACGATTAAAGAGAATTTCAAAAGGTTTTAGCCTGTAGCACAATTATTTAAGCATAGGTGCAAAATACAAAAAGAATACATACTTCAAATTGTCTGCACTCTGATGAGTATGTTCAGTAGAATGCTTTTATTTTTAGTCTGGTATAAATTACATTTTTTTTCCCCAGGGTGGCTTCTTGTTGTAGTATATAATAAAGAATGGAGTGACAGGGTTAGGTCAGCCTTTTCTGTATCTGGATGAATACCATTTGTACTGTAAGGCTTTCATAGAATTTATTTATTCATTTGAAAAGAACACATATAATCAGGTACCTTTTCTATTCTGTAAAAAAAAGAACAATGAAAAACTGCATATAGGTGCAATTTAAATAAAACAATTATATCATGATGAAAAGAAAACATATAATAATGTTATTTTATTTTTCCTTAAATAGAAGTATTAATTGCTATTTTAGAAAACAGTCAACAAATTTCCTCTCTTCTAAGCCAAGGTAAATGTTCATTGGTTTACTGTGTGGGAATCAACTGGAAAGACTACCCTGGTTAACAAAAAGGAGCTCATTATAATTCCTAACTTTATAAAAGAATTTATTACTGCTGGAGAATGTTAAGCCTATAGAGCAATAGAGGCAATTTTGGATTAATCCAAAATTTTTTTCTTCATTTTATATTTTTTTATTTTGCCCTACCCAAAAGTAGGGCACAGAAAGTATACTTCTTAAGGGAAACATAGGAAAGGAAAGAAATAGGTATACAGAGATTGTCTAACACTGATGACTAGAGAATACATACGTTTTTGTTTGTTATTTAGATTCATATTTCAAAGTTAGAGTTAGAGAATTTAATGTTTTTATCCTTATTTTTCCTAAAAAGAACCTTATTTCTATTTTTAAATTATGGCATGAAATGATTTAGCCTTTCTTTAAAAGCAAAAATACATTTTAAACATTTAATTCAGTATGAACCCTACCAAATGAGTCTTAAATAATTTCTAAATGGAATGAATCAGGAAGAAAAAGAAACCAATTTCAGAGTAAACATGTTTGTCATTTTACATCTGCTTACTGTCCCTATTATTTCAACAAAGAAGATACAAATCTCAGAAAAACAAAATTTGCCTCCAGTTAGCCAATACAATCTTGCTTTTTTGGCTGCTGTAATATATTTCCTGGAGGGATATTGAAGAATATTCCTTTCTTCTTCTTATTCTGTGCTCATGAACCTGATATAAATAACTGATGACACTAAAATAGATATGGACGCACACATACTAATCCTGAGTGTAGTGATGAAAACTGTATCATAGGGATTCTCTAAAGAGAATTGGGTCTCCTGAATATAAGTAGCCATCCACAGTTCTGTATGAGCTAGTAGAGTCTTCCTAATGCAATGGACACGTGTGAGCCAAATGGCATGGGCTCATGTAGGAGATGAGAGTTGGAATAGGTAATAGTGGTAGTAGATAACTTTAGTGAGTGTTAAATATATATTAACACTGCTTAGCTATACATATATTCTTATGTAAGCAATTCTTATAGGTATTATTACCCAAGCTACAGATAAGAAAACTGGACATAGTTAAATAACTTGCCTAATTCACACAAGTACTAAGTGAAAGAGACTGATATCTAATGCAGATCATCTGACTGTAGAGCCAATACTGTGATACAAATCTACTACCACAGGTAAGTTCCTAGAGTTCTTCTTTGAGATTATAAAACTCTGATATGTGTCTTCTTCAAGAACTCAATAAGCAGAGATCTTTCAATGACAGAAGAATATGTCTTTGGGAATATGTTTTTGTATATGCAGGCCTGGAAATATATCTAGCTAATGATTTGGGACTAAATAGTAGAAAAAACATGACATTGTAACTTATTTTAGTGAATGCTTTAGTTAGGATGTATTGGTTTTTAATAACCCAAAATAAACATGATTCATTATCACAGGCCAGGGCAACCTTTGTTAAGAGAGGATGTGTATATTTGTTAGTATCTGATGTGATTCAAAACTATAAAATGAAAGAAATACTTTAGGGTAAATGCCTGTAAATTTAAAACTGTAAGTGCACTGCACAACTGTGAGCATTGCCAAATTAGAATGTTATATAATGACATTAGAGATTGAAAAATATTTGCGAACTATGGCTTCAGTAACATTTTCATCTATTGGTTACTTACATAACACATTCTCAAAGGCTTTAAAAAACAATTTGCAAACAGCTTGGAAATATTCTAGTATTTCAGTAAGGTAAAAAGAAAATATATACACTAATTTAGAAGATAGAGAAACCATAAGCAAAAAAAATTAAGTAGCATGTTCAGTGCCACTGAATAAATTGGAAATAGTATGCTGAATAACTTTTCTTATACAAATGATTTTCACATCACTTTTGCATCACAGTAAAAACCTATCTTGGAACTCTGCTCAAGTTAGCTCCTCTATTTATCTTGTTAACCAGGACGGCACTGATTTGCATTAAAAATCAGCTGTTTGAAGAACAACTTCATTTATTATAAATTTTTTTTAATGTTTTATTTATTTTTGAGAGAGACAGTGTGAACAGGGAAGGGTCAGAGAGAGAGGGAGACACAGAATCTGAAACAGGCTCCAGGCTCTGAGCAAGCACAGAGCCCGATGGCGGGGCTCAAACCCACGAACCGTGATAGCTCATGACCTGAACTAAAGTCAGCCACCCAACAGACTGAGCTACCCAGGCACCCTAGAATGACAGGCAAAGAACAATATGCTACAATAATGATGAAAAGCAACTAAAGAGAGGGGAGGAAGACTAGGAGAGGGCATGTTACAAAGCTGGTTTTGCACCAGTACTAAAAGAAATCATAAAAACAAGAAAGAGGTCAATGGTATAAAAAGGTTCCAAGCCATCAGGCAAGATGAAGACAGACTAGTGTACACTAATTACATTTAGAAAACAGGAGCTATTTGTGGAGTTTGAATTTCAGTTGAGTAGAAGAGATGGAATCTATATTGATGTGGTTGAAAAGTGAGGAGGAGTCAGAGTGTAGGCAACCTAGGTATTAGTTTGACCAAAAGGTTAGGGGTAAGTAAGAGCTGAAGCTTTTGAACTAAGAAGGTACTTTTAGAATTTAGAAACAGTGTTAATTTCTGACAGTGACACCAGAAAATGTGAAATTAACTCTTTGTGGAGGAAACTAACCTAGACAAAGGACTGTATAGATGAAAACTTAGGAAATATATATAATAAGTAAAGGCAACTTGATTTCTTCCTAAATGAATATTACTAAGAAACTGTCTGCCCAGCCTTATTGGATGATATAATTGAAGTTATATGCTAATAGAAACCTGATAGATGGTTGTAATTTTAAGAAGAAAAAGAAAAGAATATTTTACAGAGAGGTATCTATCTTGTGAAGAACAATGACAGATATAACATATATAATGAATGATTACTTATGATTATAATTATATATATGAAATTTATAGAAATAAATATAACAATAGTTTAATATCCTAAAAGATATACCACATATAGAATACAGCAACAGCATACTGTATATACATCATATTGCTGGGGGCTACTGATAGAAATGAGGAATGCCTGCAAATATACATGAGAAAACTCTTAGGGTGATAATGGTGATTTAAAACTGCACTGTGGTGATAGTTACAAAACCCTATAAATTCAAATGAATTCATTGGATTAAAGTTACAGTGGGTAAATTAATGCTATTGAAATTATAAGTCAAAGTTAAAATCTTCATTTTTGAAACAGGTATTTTGATTATTGATTTTAATCATTTTTATTTCATATTATATGAATTTAGAGCTCTAAATGACACCTGAACATTACATTTTTATTTTTTTTAATTGAGGTAAAATTTACATAGAATCAGTTCTGCTCTAATGTGACACATGTGTTCCTAAAAAGCACTATGCTGTGGAAAATTGCTCAACAAAAAAATGCAGTGCTTGTAGGGGAAAAATGTGTTTTAAGATACAGTACATACATAGTGTCGTATATTGGTGATATGGATAACAACAGGGCCTAGTAAAAATGGTAGTACAATGTTACACATGTTAAATGGATATTAAAAATAAAATACACCCAGTATACTTTAATTTGAAAAAAGAAATTTTTTTCAATGTTTGCTTGTGGAAATGGGCTTCTGGAGGGTTTTAGCTTACGAGTTACTGTGAAGTGGTAGGTGCTACTTTCCTAGGGCTGCTACAACAAATTACCACAGACTGGATGTCTTTAAACAACAGAAATTTATTCTCTCACAGTTTTGGGAGTTCCAAGTGTGCAAGTGAGGTGTTAGCAGGTGCATGCTCCCTCTAATAGTTCTGGAGATTTTTTACTTATTTCTTCTAGTTGATGGTTGGGTGCTGGCAATCCTTGATGTTCCTTGGTTTGTAAATACAACCCCTCCAGTCTCTGCCACTGTCTTCACTAAATCTTCTCCCTTTTGTACTCTCTTTCTTTGTGTCCATATCTCCCTCTTAGGCATATTGGAGTTAGGGTTTACCCTAATCTAGTATGACCTCATCTTGACTTGATTACATCTGCAAAGACTATCTACAAATAAGGTCATATTTACAGGATCTGGTGGATGTGACTTTTTGAAGGACACTGTTCAACTCAGCACAATGGATTGTGTTCAGTACAATGGATTGTGTTTAATTAGAAAGTTGTAACATTGGATGTGGGTGGGAACAGCTTGTAACGCATGTTGTGAGCTAAGGCAGGTGGTAGATGTTTGAGGTATGGGCGATTTGTGCACTGTTTGGCTCAGTTAAATTGTCTGCTCTTTTGGCATTCAGTGAGTGTTTTTCATGTACTAAATGATGCATAAACAAACACAAAATTCCATTCCTATTCTATAGTATATCAATCATGTTGGAACAAATTCATGTTATCAAAACAAGTGTTATAGAAGATCTGATTATTCAATGAAATGAATATTTCTTAATCACACCTTGTTCTGCTTTGACAAATGCATAAAAATATATATTCCAAAACTCTCTCAAGATATGGAACATTTTCATTACCCCAAAATGTTTGCTTTGTGCTTTACCAGTTGTATGTTTTGCCAAATGAACTGTTACTCTGATTTCTATCATCATATGTTTACTTTGTGTATTTTAGAACTTCATTTAATGGGATTATAATGATATATACTTTGATATATAAGGGTTCCTTTATATAGTATTATGTGTTTTAGGTTAATCCATGCTCCTTTATTCATCACTGCTTCACTCCACTTTATTAAAATTGAAGTAAAATTTAGGTCACATAAATTTCACCATTTTAATAATCTAAAAATATACAATTCAGTGGTTTTATTGGATTTACTGTGTTGTGCAACCATCACCACTGTCTCCTTCAAGAGTATTTTTGCCTCCCCCACCACCAAAGAAATCTACTAATTGACCGTCTCTTCTTCCCCTTCTAGTCCATGGAAATTACTAATCTGCTTTCCATCTGTATGGATTTGCTTATTCTGTATATTTCATATAAAACAAATAACACACTAACTTTTTGTGTTTAGTGTCTTTCACTTAGTGTAATATTTTCTAGGTTCATCCAGTCTGTAGCTGTGTCACTACTTTATTCCCCTTTATGACTGAATAATATTCTGTTGTATGGATATACTTCATTTTGTCTCTTTATCAAGTGATGGATGGTGAAATACCTTCACTTTATAGCTGTTCTGAATATGGCTACTATGAACATTTGTATTTAATTTTTTGTTGGAATATGTTTTCAGTTCCCTTTGGCAAGTACCTAAGAGTGAAATTGGTGGGTCACATGGTAATTCTATATTTAACTTTTTGAAGAAATGCCAGACTATTTTCCAAAGCAGCTGCACCATTTTACATTTCCACTGGCAATTGTATACAAATTCTAATTTATCCACATCCTCATCAACACTGGTTTATCTTTTTTAAAAAAGAATCATAGCTATATGAGGAGGTGTGAAATGGTCTCTCATGAGTTTTGATTTGCATTTCCGTAATGACTAATGACATTGGGCATCTCATGCTCACGGTTGTTTGTCTCTTTCTTTTCAAGAAATATCTGTTCAAATCCTTTGCCCAATTTTAAATTAGATTGTTCGTCTTTTAGTTGTGGAGTTGTCAATCCTTTATATATTCTGGATACTAGACCAGTATGAGATGCAGTATTTGCAAATGTTTATCCCATGTTGTGGATTTTCTTTTCACTCTGTTGTTGTCCTTAGAGGCATAAGACAATTCAGTGTTCATTTGACAAAGTCCAATTTCTCTATTTTTTTCTTTTGTTTGCTTGTGTTTTAGTGTTATAGCTAAGTACTAATAGTCAAATCCAAAGATTTATCCTTCTATTTTCTTGTGATATTTGCACAATTATAACTCTTACATTTAGGTATTTTATTCATTTAGTATAAACTTTTGTGTATGATATGAGGGAAGTGTTTGCATGTGGATATCTGGTATTCTCAGCATATTTTGAAGAGGCTGTTCTTAACCCCACTGAATGATCTTGGTGTCTTGTCCAAATATCAGCTGACCATAGATTATGGGTTTATTTTACTATTATTATTAGTTTTAGTTTATATTTTAATCACCTGGCACCCTCACCATGAGTATATTCCTTAATCCCTATCACCTATTTCCTCCTTTCTCCTACCCATCTCCCCTCTGGTAACTATCAGTTTGTTTTCTGTAGTTGAATCTCTCTCTTGGTTTCTCTTCTCTCTCTCTCTCCCCCCCCCCCACCATTGCTCATTTGTTTCTAAAATTCCACATATGAGTGCAATATGGTTTATGTCTTTGACTGATTGACTTATTTCACTTAGCATTATACTCTCTAGCTCCATCCATGTCATTGCAAATGGGAATGTTTTATTCTTTTTATGACTGAAAATACTAAATATTCCATTATGTGTGTGTGTGTGTGTGTGTGTGTGTGTGTGTGTACACACACCACATCTTCTATATCCATTCATCAATGATGGACACTTGAGGCTGCTTCCATATTTTGGCTATTGTAAATAACGCTGCTGTAAGCATAGGGGTGCGTGTATTCCTTTGAATTAATGTTTTTGTAAATACACTAACTTCTTTGGGTAAATACACAGTAGTGTGATGGCTGGCTCATAGAGTAGTTCTATTTTTAACTTTTTGAGGAACCTCCATACTGTTTTCCACAGTGGCTGCACCAGTTTGCATTCCCACTGCAAGGGCAACAGGGCTCCTTTTTCTCCACATCCTCACCAACAACTGTTGTTTCTTATGTTGTTTTTAGCTATTTTGACAAGTATGAGGTGATATCTCATTGTAATTTTTATTTGCATTTCCCTCATGATAAGTGATGATGAACATCCTTTCATGTATCTACTGGTCATCTGTAAATCTTTGGAGAAATGTCTGTTCATGTTTTCTGGCCATTTTTAAATTGGATTATTTGTTTTTTGGATGTTGAGTTTTACAAGTTCTTTATATATTTTGGATACTAAGCCCTTATCAGATACATCATTTGCAAAAAGCTTCTCCAGTTCCATAGTTTGCCTTTTTGTTTTGTTGATTGTTTTCTTCACTGTAGAGAAGCTTTTTATTTTGATGAAGTACCACTAGGTTTTTTTTGCTTTTGTTTCTCTTGTCTCAACGGACCTATACAGAAAATGTTTGCTACAGCCAACGTCAGAGAAATAACTGCCTGTGGTCTTTTCTAGGATTTTTATGGTGTTAAGTCTCACATTTTCTTTCGTCCATTTTGAATTTATTTGTGTGTATGGTATAAGAAAGTGGTCTAGTTTCATGCTTCTGCATGTTGCTGTCCAGTTTTCCCAACGTTTGTCGAAGAGACTGTCTTTTTCCCATTGAACATCCTTTCCTACTTTGTCAAAGATTAATTGACCATATAATTGTGGATTAATTTCTGGATTTTCTGTTCTGTTACATTGATCTCTGTCCGTTTTTGTGCTAGCACTGTACTTTTTGATTACTGTAGCTTTATAGTGATGAGTCCTGCTTAATTTTCTTGTTCAAGATTGCTTTGGCCATTTGAGGTCTTTTGTGGTTCCATATTAAGTTTAAGATTGTTTGTTCTAGTTCTGTGAAAAATGCTGTTGATATTTTGATAGGGATTACAATAAATGTGTAGATTGTTTTGGGTAATTTAGATATTTTAGCAATATTTGCTCTTCTTATCCTTGATCATGGAATGTCTTTTCATTGCTTTGTGTCGTCTTCAATTTCTTGCATCAATGTTTTAGTTTTCAGAGTACAGGCCTTTCTCTTCTTTGGTTAGGTTTATTCTGATGTATCGTATTATTTTTGGTTCAATTGTAAATGGAATTGTTTTCCTAATTTCTCTTTCTGCTGCTGCTTCATTAT
Organism: Proteles cristata cristata; assembly: GCA_017311185.1. Lineage (NCBI taxonomy): Eukaryota > Metazoa > Chordata > Mammalia > Carnivora > Hyaenidae > Proteles > Proteles cristata. Next base: position 1,058,969 of record JAESUZ010004587.1, read on the forward strand.
TGGTGTATAGAAATGTAACAAATTTCTATAAATCGATTTTGTATCCTATGACTTTACTGAATTCATTAACCAGCTCTAACATTTTTTGTTTGAGTCTTTGGATTTTCTATATATGTATCGTATCAGGTCATCTGCATAGAGTGAAAGTTTGATTTCTTCATTGCAGATTTGAATGGCTTTTATTTTGTTTTGTCTGATTGCCATGGCTAAGACTTCCAGTATTTTGTTGAATAAAAGTGGTGAGAGTGGACATTTTTATCTTATTTCTGACCTTAAGGAGAAAGGCTCTTACTTTTTCCCCATGGAGGATGTTAGTTGTGGGTTTTTCATAGATAGTTTTTATTATGTTCCCTGTAAACCTTTGCTTAGGGTTTTTATCATGAATGGATATTGTACTTTGTCAAATGCTTTTCCTTTTTCTACTGAAATGGTCATATGGTTCTTATCCTTTATCTCTTATTGATATGATGTATCATGTTGATTAATTTGTGAGTATTGAACCATCTATGCAACCCAGGAATAAATCCCATTTGATATGTGAATGATTTTTTAATGGAGGGTTGGATTTGGGTTGGTAGTATATTGTTGAGGGTTTTTGTGTTCATTAGGGATAATGGCCTGTGGTTCTCTTTTGTTGTTGTTGTTGTGTTTTATCTGGTTTTGGTATTGGGGTAATGCTGGACTCATAGAATGAATTTGGAAGTTTACTTTCTTCTATTTTTGGAAAAGTTTAGGAAAAATAGGTATTAACTCTTCTTTAAATATTTGGGAGAAATTGCCTGTGAATCCAGCTGGCCCTGGCCCTCTGTTGGGAGTTTTTTGATTACTGATTCAATCTCTTTGCTGGTAATGAGTCTGTTCAAATTTTCTATTTCTCCCTGTTTCAGTTTTATGGGTTGTATGTTCTAGGAATTTATTAATTTCTTCTAGGTAGTCAAGTTTTTTGGCATATAGTTTTTCATAATATTCTCCTATAATTATTAATAGATCTGTGGTGTTGATTGTGCTCTCTTCTATTTGTGATTTTATTTATTTGGGTCCTTTTCTTTTTTTTTTTTTTTTTTTTCTCTCAATAAGTCTGACTAGAGGCTTATAAATGTTACTGATTTTTTTTCAGTGAACCAGCTTCTTGTTTCATTGATCCTTTCTGTTGTTTTAAAGTTTCTTTAGCATTTATTTCTGTTCTAATCTTATTATTTCCTTCCTTTTTGCTGCTTTTAGGTTTTATTTTTATTTTTATTTTTCTATCTCCTTTTGGTGTAAGGTTAGGTTGTTTATTTGACATTTTTCTTTCTTTTTGAAGTATACCTCTACTGCTATAAACTTTCCTATTAGAACCACTTTTGCTGTATCCCAAAGGTTTTGAACTGTTGTGTTTTCATTTTCATTTGTTACCAGGTACTTTTTATTTACTCTTTTATTTTCTGGTTGACTTGTTCATTGTTTAGGAACATGCTATTTAACCTCCATGTATTTGTGGTCTTTACAGATTTTTTCTTGTAGTTGACTTCTAGTTATATAGTGTTTTGGTTAGAAAAGATGCATAGTGTGGCTTTGATCTTTTTGAATTTGTTGGAGTTTCTTTTGTGGCCTAATATGTGATCTATTCTAGGGAATGTTCATGTGCACTTAAAGGAATGTATATTTTGAGGTGTCTGGGTGGCTCAGTTGGTTGAGCATCCGACTTGGCTCAGGTCATGATCTCATGGTTCATGGGTTTGAGCCCTGATTGGGCTCTCTGCTGAGTTCCCCAAGTCTGTTCTCATTGTGCATAATTTTTTTCTCTCTTGATTACTTTCCATTACTCTGTGTTTTTGGTCATTATTTCCTTCCTTTACTTCTTCCGGCCTGCTGTTTATTCTATGAAGCATATTTCTCATTTTGTTTAATGAGCCTTTCTTTTATCTCTGTTAAGTTATTCCTTATCTCTGTGTTAGTGGTCTCACTGATGTCCTTCACTCTTTCCTTCAAGTCCAGTGAGTATCATTATGAATTCTAGTTTAAATTCTGTCAGGCAGCTTATTTATATCCATGTCACTTAGATCTCTGGCTATAGCTTTGCTCTGTTCTTGGATTTGGGACAAGTTCTTGGATTTGGGACAAGTTACAAGTTACAAGTTACTCATTTTGTCTAAGTCTCTCCCAGTTTCTCTGTGTTAGGAAAGTCAGCTACATACATCTCCTGTTCTTAAGGGTAATGGCTTTATGAAGAAGAGGTCATATAGTGACCTGCAGTGTAGTGTCACCTATTCCTCAAGCCGGTGCTTCTCAGAGTGTCTCTGACATATGCTGTGTGTGATCTGCTATTGTGTCCTGGCTTCTTTATCCTTCAGGCCAGTCATCTGAAGAGGCTCCCTTTGCCTTTTGTGGGCAGTGTTTGATTTCTGGCCTATTTGCGGTTATGTTTTAACTAGGTATGCTCTGGGGCACCTGGGTGGCTCAGTAGGTTAAGCGTCCAACTTTGGCTCAGGTCATGGTCTCATGGTTTGTGGATTAAAGCCCCGTGTCGGGCTCTGTGCTGACAGCCAGCTCAGAGCCTGGAGCCTGTTTCAGATTTTGTGTCTCCCTCTCTCTGACCCTCCTCTTTTCATGTTGTCTCTCTCTCTCAGAAATAAATAAAAACATTTAAAAAAAAATTAACTCGATATGCTCTGGTCTGTGAAATGAGAGCTGTTGGCACCACCAGTGAACCCAAGGCCTAGCAAAACTCTTCAGGAGGGAGACATGATGTTAGTAGGAGATTGGGCCCATCTTCTGGGGGAGGAGACCTGCTATGCTGGGACTGAGGCAGCCTTGATGGGGAAGGGCTGTTTTTACAGAGTACAGTGGGGTGGGGCTTGGCGTAAGCAAGTGTTTAAGTTGGGAGTGTTGGTGCTGTGCTGGTTCTTGCACGTGACTCTGCATTTAAGCTGAAGGACAGAGGAAGGAGATAGTACTGGTCAGTTCCTTTGTTCCCAGCAGGGTCTCTCCATGAAAGGGGCCTCCCTGGGACACACTCAGAGATGAGCCCTCCCACCGTGGGCCTCAGGTACTTTTCAGATCGCTGTTTCCACACTGTTGTGTACATGACCTGTTTGCCCTGCCTTTTCTTCAAGAGCAGCCCCAATTCCTCTGAGTTTGCTCAGAGCCAAGGATGTTGACCTTTGAAACTTCAGGATTTGAGCTCTGCTGTTGCAGTAACTCATGAAATTTGGGTCCTCTTGCTTGCCAAGCCAGTTGCCAAGAGGATTCATTTTCCCCATGCATTCCCCTATGTGCTTGCTTGTCTGTCCTTTAGCCTTCTCTTCTGCAACCATTCTGCCCTCTCCACCATAGTAGCCATGATCTGTTTCTTTTCTAAGCTGTGTCTCTGCACTTCCTACCTTCTTTGATGTGGCTTCTTCTCTACCTTTAATTGTGGAGTTTATTCTGCTGTTTTTTTTTTTTTTTTGTATGTTGATTTATTTATTTTGAGTGAGAGAGTGAGAGTGCAAGTGGGGAAGGGGCAGAGAGAAAGAGGAAGGAGGGGCAAATCCCAGGCAGGCTCTGCACTGCCAGCAGCAGAAGCTTATGCAGGGCTCAAACTCATGAACTGTGAGATCATGACCTGTGCCAAAGCCGGACATTTAACCAACCCACTGAGCTACCCAGCCAACCCTGTTCTGCTAGTCTTTATACCTTTATATCACATATTTAGGATGGTTTGATAGTTATCTAACTGTATTCATGGGACAAGGCAAGACTACAGTCTTCCTACACCACTGCCATCTTTTCCTTTCTATGGGTTTATTTCTAATTATCAATTGTATTCCATTAATCTATATGTGTATCCTTATGCCAGTATGTTATGTCTTTTATTACAGTAACTTTATAATAGCTTTTGAAATCTAGAATTGTGAGTACTTTAACTTTTTTCTCTTTTTTTAAATTTTTAAAAAATGTTTTATTTATTTCTGAGAGAGAGAGAGAGACAGCATGAGCATGAGAGGGTCAGAGAGAGAGGGAGATACAGAATCTGAAGCAGGCTCCAGGCTCTGAGCTAGCTTTCATCACAGAGCCCGACTCGGGGCTCAAACCCACAAACCATGAGATCATGAGACCTGAGCTGAATTCGGACATTTAACCAACTGAGTGAGCCACCCAGGTGCCCCAGCTTTGTTCTCTTTTTAAGATTGTTTTGGTTATTCAGATTCTTTTGTGATTCCGTATGGATTTTAGGTTTAGCTTTTCTATTTCTGCAAGATAGGAGTTGGCATTTTGATAAAAGAATGCATTGGATTTCTTGAGCACATTGGGTGTTACTGCCCTCTTAACAAAATTAATCATACCAGTTCATTAAGGTAGATGATCTTTTTATTCACTTAGGTTTTTAAAAATTTCTTTCAATAATGTTTTGTTGTTTTTCCTGTGTAAGTCTTGAACCTCCTTTGTGAAGCTTATGTCGAAGTATTTTATTCTTTTTGATAGTTTTGTAAATTGAATTTTTCTTAATATCATCTTGGATTATTAATTTCTAGTATGTAGAGATATAAATTATCATTAGAACTCACATTAATAGACATTTCTAGTACTCTGGCATATGGATGATTCATACTTAAGATCATGGGAGAATCATATCACACACAATTTGTAACCTGCCACCTTCACTAGGTTGTTGTGCACATGTATTTTGAGGAGTGAAATGGGAAATACATTTTACATAGGAAATCATACTTTATTATCAAACTGTATAAATGATGTTGATTTGACGTACTTCATGAGGACTGTGTCAAACTATTCAAAAGAGTGTGGACATATATTTGCATGTATCTGCCAAAATCAGTGAAGGTTGAAAAATTCAGATAGTCAAATGGAGTTTCACATCAGATAGGATTTTTTTCCTTCAATGAATTACTTAAAATTTTCACTTTTCAAAAAAGTCTTCGGTAAGTTTTGAAAAAGTAACACTTCAAAAGATTTTATTTCAGTGGTAGGATAGAATATAAAGAGCTCTTAGATAAGGAAAACATAAAAATCACTCGTAAAGGAATGTTTTGGAAATTTATCTAAAAGAAGTATTTTTCCATTTGTTACATGTAATTCAGCCATGTATAACATTCTCAGAGAAAAATGAGAGCATTCAGGAAAAAAATCCCTTTAAAATGCTGTAATTTCATTTTCTCTCAAATTACTTTTAAATGCATACTTTTACAACAAAAAATTCAACATTGCTGAATTTAAAATAGCTTATGAAATGTGTATTTTTCCCATGACAGTTTTGTAGAACACCATTATTAGTACATACCGTTCAAATGAGAGTTTAAAAAACAAAGCAACAACAAAGAACATTCATATGGAATATCTTATTGCAGATCTATTTTATACTAAAAAAAAGTTATATGTGGCTGTTTTAGATTTTAATGTAGAATGTTATGATTTGTGGTAAATATATTCTTTAATTTTCTTATAAATATTTTTGTTATTATATTTTTGTAAAGTAACCACATTGCAACCGAAAGAATTTGTCTTTCTCTTGATTATTCACCATAAATCAGGACCTCACAGCAAAGATATATGCTTAAGGTTATTTAATAACTGTTAAGTAGACAATTTCGATACATAAATCTGGAGTCCCATCTATCAACCTAATGAAAAGAAATATTATTATCTTGCATTTTCTTTTTCTGTTATTGATTTGTGGTGCCCCAAGACCATTTTAAAAATGATCAGTGTAGTCCTTATCTGTCATGGAAACAAATTCATTCCCTGGGTGGCTGAGCAACATGAGGGGAAATAAATTTCTCAGAAATGTATCCCCTGAAGGTTGCTATCCATTATTGTTACAAGTTTGCAATGGAAATGGTTTTATTGCTACATAAAGAATATGATAAAATTTAAAACTTGTGAAAGATGATTAAAAAACAAATATAATATGTATTTAATATATTACTGATAATATACATCACCACCTATGATTATTCATTTAGACAATATATGAGCATATAAAAACAAATGGGGAACAACTCGAGTCTGAATGTTAATCCAAAGAAAAAGAAAAATGACAAATGAAAGCCTGCAGGGAATTGGGAATTCAAATATTCTCCCATTTCCAATAGAGAACACTTAATGTTTTCTGCTTCCATGGCAAGTGTGAGCTCTGTACACCAGATTTCATCATGTCAGTGTTTCACTTAACTTGACTTCTTCAACATTGCACTTAGTCAGGTCTCAAGAGTCTAAGACATCGCACCAGAAACACCTATTACCTACCTTTTTTGGTAACATCTTGTTTTCTTGGAAGCATGATTCTTAGAAGTATGCAGATAGAAAGTTTCATTAGAATAAACAAAAAGAGTTTACTATAGTATCAATAAATGCAATTTTTCACACTAACATTTAGGTTTCTAAATTCAAATGTAAATCTGTATTTGATGTCTTGGTGCCAAAGTGGCTAACGTTGGATTTTGTTTTAGATCTGATATATCAAGCTTAAGAGTTCTCCATTAAGGATTATTGCAGGAAAAAATAGGGCCGTTCTAATTCCATGTATCTTTTTAATATCTAGTTTAAGTGACCCATTGAAGAACCAGCACCTTTAAACTGATAGGAAACACACTGTGTTGTAAAGTCTAAAATTCTAAATGCTGCTTTGACATCTTCAAGTCTCACAGGGCCCCAAAAGCGTAACCATTACTTCCCTGCTTTTGCCAAATACATGTTCCCACCACCCCCTCCCCAACGGGAAAGGATCCTCACCTGGCTAGTTCCTTTACCAGCCAGATAAGCTGTGCTCTCTCTACCTGGTCCTCAATCTACCTTTTCCAGCTTGTAGAATTATTCAGACAAATCAGTCACTGTTCCTTCCCAAAGGAACTGAGTTTACCTTATCCTCTGGTTACTCCAGAGCCTACTTACACACCCCTGTTCTGTCTGTTCCCAACTGCAGACTCTGTGTAGTATTGCATGGCATGCAGTGTCCTTTTCCTCTATTATTTGTGAATATATTTGACTGATGCACTACTGGCAAGTTTGCCTGACCAGTTTTGGGTATTGTATGTTTGGGTATTATATGTTTGGCTATCTAGTATTATTTAGTGAATGAGATCCCTCCTTCACCAATTAAGTAGGAGATCATCAGAACATATTTATGTAATGAAAAAAATAGTTCAATAAATTGCTTTTCTTATCTTTGTGAGATTTAAATATCTTTAATATAAATTAAGACTTTGCTGTTGTTTTATTGTTGTTCTGAGCCATTCAAAGAGAGTAACTTCATTTTAGCTTATTTTACACAAATGTCATTTACAGAGGAATATAAAATGGATTTTAGTAAAGTGGGTTGACTGTTTTTTTTTTTTAATTATGACGTATTAACTTATATTTGTTTATGTAACTCAAGGATAAATAGCTCTTAAACATGATGAATGATTGGTGTTCTTGCTTCATACATCTTTAAAATTTATCTAACTTGGCAGCAATAATGTCTGGATCTATGTGTGGTTATTACTGTTGACTGGATTCCATATAATTTGTAGGGCCTACTGGAGTCACCTTATCTTCTCTGGTTTAATTATAGGTTCTGAAAATTTAATAGGACATTTAAAAAAAATAGTTTATTTAAATGACAATAAATTCTAATTTAACTAATTAATTAAATGGTTAACAGGAGATCCTGTTAACACACACATATGCACATACATAAACATGCACACATATTTGCTCATAGGATTGCAAAATATTGGCCTTTTTATATTTTTATTTATTTCTAGAGAGAGAGAGAGAGAGACAGCGTGAGGAGGGGAGGGTCAGAGAGAGAGGGAGTCACAGACTGAAACAGGCTCCAGGCTCTGAGCTGGCAGTCAGCACAGAGCCCGACGCGGGGCTCGAACCCACAAACCGCGAGATCATGACCTAAGCGAAAGTCAGACACTTAACCGACTAAGCCACCTAGGTGCCCCTGGCCTTTTTTTTTTAATATTGTTTATTTTTGAGAGAGAGAGAGACATAGTACGAGTTGGCGAGGGACAGAGAGAGAGAGATGGAGATGCAGAATCCAAAGCAGGCTCCAGGCTCTGAGCTGTCAGCACAGAGTCAGATGTGGAGCCCAAACCCACCAGTCACAAGATCGTGACCTGAGCCAAAATGGACGCTTAACCGACTGAGCCACCCAGGTGCCCCATAGAATATTGGCTTTCTAGGAGTAATATTTTGGGTTTCTCCATAGCTATCAAGTCAATGATTCTACCCCTGTGTTTATTTTTAAAATGTTAATCTTAGCATGGGGTTTGAAGAAACCTACATAATTTTTCTATACATAAACTAACATATACCTATAAAATTAATCAAAATTAATTCATACCATATTTGAGGCATTAGAGCATTTTTAAATACACTTATTCACTCTAAAAAAGAAACAAAATGGAAATTTTGCATTAATGTACCTTTTCCAAAAGGAATTTAGAATGTTAGAGTCAAAGGTACATTGGTGTGTAACTGCTGTTGAATTATAACCTGCACTGAGCAATGGCATATTAAAGTGGCATCACATGATAGAGAGGCATTTAGCATGATTGCCTTAAGGTCAGAATATCTGGTTCTGTAACTAATTATCTTTCTAACCATTTATATTTCTTATGTATAAGATAAAGTAATCTCAAACTCTTACTCAAATCTAGAATATGGTTATTTAGCATGTTTAGAGGCTATAATAGAGAAAAAGCCCTAAGTTCATTTTCTTTTTTACAGAGCTTTATTGGGAAAAGATTCTGAGCACCTAAGCATACTGAACAAATTGTGAAATCCTTTATAAAATATTAATCTGAACTTAGTAATATGTAACTTATTTTTGTTGCAAAGAAAGCACTGTTGTCATTGAACACTAAGTTCTAGTCAACTGATGGGATATATTTGCCTTTGTAGGACACATGAACTAAAATATTTTTAAAGTGTAAGGAAGAAAATAAACATATGTATAAAAATAATCATTATGGATTTGCCATTTTAATGTTTTGTGTTCAGTTTTATAAAAATATACTTTTATAGGCTTTTTTAATACTTTAGATCAGTTAATCTGTAACAAATGATAGGCTTGTGCTTGGAGACATGAAATATAAGTTGAGTGAAGACCAATTATTCAAATGAATAAATCTATATTTATAGGTAATAGATTCTTATGATATTTCAGTAGCATTACAATCTTGAAACTCATTATACTTGGTGAATATTTGAATGATGCATATTAGATCTATTAACACATATCAAATATGTGTATGTTAATTTTGTAAAAACAGGACAATTTTAACATGATTGTGTGGAATTCATTGACAGAGTTGTTTTTATTTATTGCTTGTTAGAATTTTGTAAACAAAGACTGTTTTCCTTTAAGAAACAAAAGTAAGCAACTGAATTTTCCCACCACATGTGAAACATTGGGAATAGGCTGTAAAAGTTAACTAGAGAATGTTTAGGTTTTTTTTTTTTTTTTTCTGACTTAGAAATGAGGAGAGCCCAAAGACAATTTAATCAAAACCTTCAAACAAACAACTGCTCTCAGTGGAGAGTCCCAGAAGACATTTGTATAGCAAAAGGAAAAAAAAGACTATTGCTGATATTAAATTTAGAAGTGGTGAAAACTGCAAATTATTTGGCATATCTGTTCCCAACACAAATGGTTAATTTAATTTCCTTTTATCTGTTACAGTAAGAGTGCTTTCTTTAATCTTCTTAAGCCTCCCTTAAGAACATTAAACTATGAGACAGAAGAGTTGTGCTCAAGGTCTCACAGTAGCATTATGACTCTGAGCAATTACTCAGAATCTTTTAGCTTCAGTTTTATTTTTCTAGTATTAGGGTAAAATAATCATAATAATAATTGTTCTTCTTGGGATTATTGTGAGATCAAATATTTGCATGAAAGTACATTGTAAATCTAAGCACTATGCCAATATGAATACTAGTTTAGAACTCTACCGTACAATGCTAATGAGATGATCAGATTGGGTAAATTGGAGGGCAAAAGAGAAGATAGGCTAATCATGTCTGTAGAAGTGAGAAAATGATGCTGCCACATTCAGGACATACATTTAGTGAAGAAACATTCCTTTTCTCAACACAGAACTTAAATTGAACCTCAAGCTGTATGGCCCTTAAAGAACCTTAAGAAAAAGGAATCTTTCACAAAGCCATACTTACTCTTGAATGATATTCCTCTTGAAGGCATTGAGGCCAAAGAGTGCCTCTTCCACACAAGTCAATCATAGCTTTGATTTTCACATATTTGCTTTTTGGCTTCAACTCTTCATGGTTGTATAAACTTCAATAGGTTAATTCAGTCGCTAAGGTTCAATTTCTCCTCTATGGATAGTAATGCCAACTGGCACTGTTAAGTTGAAAGAACAGAGCTCAATAGGGTGCAGTCATTAAATATTTTTATTTTCCTCCTACCTACTTCCATTCATGACCTTGGTGAATTAGTTGTTGCTCTCTTCTAGCATGGAAACCCAGAGAAGTCCCATGACTTTTCAGTCACTCTTTGATTTAAAAAAAAAAAAAAAAAAAGTCCTGAGAGCACTTCTACTCAAAAGAATATTTGTTTTCATTTCATTAAAATGTTGGCACAGTTGAGCAATCCAAATTTCAACCTTAACTTGAGGTTAAAACACCACCCCTCTCACACTTTATTTTTTTTTTAATATATTTTTTAAAATTTATTTCTAGGAGAGAGAGAGAGAGAGAGAGAGAGAGAGACAGCATGAGCAGGGGAGGGTCAGAGAGAGAGGGAGATACAGACTCTGAAACAGGCTCTAGGCTCTGTGCTGGCAGTCAGCACAGAGCCCGACGCAGGGCTCGAACCCACGAACTGCGAGATCATGACCTAAGCGAAAGTCGGACACTTAACCGACCAAGCCACCCAGGCGCCCCACACCCCTCTCACACTTTAAATATTCTGCAGGATGAAAACCGGCAGTAGGAAAGGCAGATGTGATCACTTTCTTGACTTCTTGTTCTTTTGCTAATTTTCCTCTTTTTCCTATCCCCCAACATTTCATTTGCTCCTTTGTTAGTTTGCTTCTGGCTCCTCCAGTAGTAGGCTGGGTCCACGAAGAGAGGAGAGATGTGAGGAAAGGTCTAATGAAATAGTATTTGTGTTTCCTAAGCTTGATAGAGGTAAAAAGTTAACTCTTGCCTTAGGCATTTTTGCCTTCTCAGAGGTTCCCTCACTGGGCACCTCTAACTGCCCTCCCTTTCTGAGCTCCTGGTTATCCTCTCCTACTTGACCTCTTTCGTCCTTGTTCGTGGCTTTATTTTTCTCCAAAGCATGTCACAATTTGGCGTACATATTTGTTTATTGTCTGTCTTCCTTCAATAGAATATGGGATTTTAGAAGGCAGAGATTATTTTATTTATTATTGTATCTCTTGTGCCTAAAATATGTAGTAGACATTGAGTAAATATTTGTTGATGGTATGAGTGAACAAGTGAACATTTGGAGGGAGATCCCGGTAGTGGAGTCTCATTGTCACTTTATGTACCTTATTTGCTGTCATCCAAAATAAGCTCTTGTTGGCTCCTGTCAAAATAGCCGCAGTTAGTTCCCCTGAACCACTAATGGTTGACATGTGAAAGTGCAGCTACTTTGGGAAGTAGCCCTCTATACTCAGCCCTCTATACTCTTCAGACACCTAGATAACCACAAACTCATATATTTGGACCTTTTCACAGATCAGTCTGGCACTGTCCAAAGGTATAAAGTCAAGTTCTCTGAGTATTAGGGTACCCTCTAGCTGTCTTAAAATGAGGACATTTTACTACCTCCAAAGAAATTCCCTCCAAAACACCTCTCTATTAATATTACTGATTTAGATGTTGAACGGAGATTTGTAAAATTGTGTGGCAGACACTGTGTATGTAGGTCAAGCAATTTGCCTCATACCTATTGCTATGCTCTTTTGCCATTAAAGGCCCAGTCAAATTTGAGACAAGAATAGTTCTATTTTGGAATCCTATTCCATCTACTTTGGGATGCTATTGTAAATGTGTAATGAGATAAGGTAAATCAGTCATTTAACAAAAGGTGTACCATAAAACACATATTTATTTTTTTCTGCATTTTTACCTAAAGTCATTTCTTACTGTTCCTACTAAGATAATAGATGGAATCCTAGCCTGTAATTACATTTCCTTGAAAATTTCAAGCATAGGAGAAAAGCAAAAAGGCTAATAAATTCCCTTGAAAATCTGAAGAAGAAGAAAAAAAAGGTAAACAAGAAAGAAGCCCAAAGTCATCATGAATATGTCACATATAAGTTAGAGTTACAATGTTTATTTTTTTTCCTGACTAGAATATATCATCTCCTGTTGCTAATTTTTAAATTTCATTTTAGAGATGCAAGCTAAGCAATTTTAAATTGTCAGAGTCACATAAATTACTGACTTCCTTTAACAGCAAGGGCTGTTTTCTGGTGCTCAGTGATAAAACCTGAAATACATTTTATAGTTAAGTATGAGATTAAGGAGTTTCACCTCTAAATGTGGTATGCATGTGCTTTTGTGTCCTTAAAATTTAAGTTTCATGTTTAGAAGAGAGTGAAGTTCGTTATTGACAAAGCATTGCAGGTGAGCTCATTCTCCTTCTACCTTAATATATGGAATTATTCCCTCAGGTGCAAATCTAATCACCTGTGATCACTATTCATATAATACTTTCTTCCAAATCTGTGCAGCCTTAACAGTATTAGCAACTAATGAATTCTTCTACAGAGAGACCTATAGTAAAACTATTCTGTAACCAAGTAATTCTTCAACAAATTATATTTATTTTGAGGTTATGAGTAGTTTTATTTAAGTTATCCATACTTTGGCAACTTGGATATAATAAGATATAATGAAAGATGAATTTAAAATTATTCCCCAAAGCTGTGAAGATTTACAGAGAGTTGAAATAAATAATTTGCATTAGAACAAAAATAGGACTTAAGAAAATCTGTCATTTGAAAACATAGTCTCATCAATAAAAATTGTCCATTCATGTGAATTCTATATGCAAAATGGCTTGATGACAGAGGCACTCTTAGAGATATCCCAATTCCATGTGTTTTGAGTACCTACTTGAGGACCTAAGACAGACACCTTCATATGAAGGTCAAGCAAATAGTTATCAGATTCTTTTACTCCCACTTTTATCAAAAACAATGCTTCCAGGAAAAATTTTTATGAATTCTGACAGTACTTCTATATCACTGAATTATAATAGTCTATAACATGTCTCATAGCGCACATTCTTTGAAACTCCCTTGGTGTCTTTGTGAAGGTTTAGTTAAGATTCTCATATCTGTCCCCAGCCCTCCCAAATCTGGGCAGACTGCTAACTAGATGGGGACGTCTTGTGTGTGTCATATGGGGTAGAAGCATGGAGAACATTAATCATGATTTTGAGAAAAGCCTGTTTGTGGGGGCAGTTTCTTATATTCTATAAAGAAAAATTTTTGTTATATTCCTTTGTAAGTCCCAAGATTTAGAACAATGATACAGTAGTTTATCAGTATCTTTAAAATTAATTATGGATATCGAATATCTTCCTACCCCACCTACATAGGCTGGTTATGTTGACATAATATTAAGGGCACAGAACTAAGCCTTGACACCAGTTTCTAAAGGGAATTGAAACACACCTGGAAATTTGTGATTTTCTCTAGTCTTTAGAAAAGACCAAAGTTATGTAAGGTCATGGTAAAAGAAGATATTGCATGGATCATGCAGCAATTTCCTAGATATTCTTTACCTTCTCCTTCTTTTTCCCTAGTACTTTTTTTTTTAATTTGAGACAGGGAGAGAGAGAGAGAGAGAGAGAGAGAGAGAGAGAGAGAGAGAGAGAGAGAAAGTGGGCAAGGGAGAAGGACAGAGAGAGAGAGAGGGAGAATCTTAAGCACTTCCACATTCAATGCAGAGCCTGACATGAGGCTCGATTCCATGACAATGGGATCATAAACTGAGCTGAAATCAAGAGTTGAATATTCAACCGATTGAGCCACTTAAGGCACCTCTTCCCTAGATCTTTTATTTTTATGTTCATTTCTTTTTATTATGAAAAATACATATAAAATTCATCATTGGGGTGCCTGGCTGGCTTAGTCCTGAGACTTTTTATCTCAGGGTTTAAGTTCAAATCCCACGTTGGGCATTAAACCTACTTAGGAAAAAAAAAGAAAGAAAGAAAGAAAGAAAGAAAGGTAACAACCTGATAAAAACAATTTATCATTAGTGTCCCTTAGTACATTTATAATGTTGTTCAACCACCACCAGTATCTGATTTCTGAACATTTCCTTACCCCTGTAGAAGCCCTATGCCCATTTGTTTTAGTCACTCCACATTTTCCTTTTCCCCATTTATTTCCCATTATTACCCCTGGGTAATAATAACCTTTTCTCCTGGCCATTCTGGGCAATTTCATAATGGAATCATATAAGATATGGCTTTTTATTTCTGTCTCCTTTAATTTAGCTTATTGTTTTTAATATTTACTCATGCTGTAGCATGTCTTAGTATTTTATTTTTCTTTATGACAGAATAATATTCCATTTGATATGTATATTATTGTGGATATATATGTACACACACATATATACACACAATTAATACATGTATGTATGTGTACATATGCATATTTTATTTATCCATTTACTAATTGGTGGACATTTGGATTGGGGCTGTTTCCATCTTTTGGCAATTATGAATAGTACTTTTGTGAACATTTGTGTGCAAATTTGGTTTGAATACTGGATTTCAAATCTTAGAGATAAATAGCAGTGGAATTTCTGGATCAAATGGTAATTCTATATTTAACTTATCGAGGTACTGTTAAACTATATTCCACAGCAGTCATACCAATAATTATACATTCCCATCAGCAGCATACACAGGTTCCAATTTCTCCATATCCTTGCCAATACTTGTTATTTCCTATTTTTTGTTTGTTTTATAATTAAAACAATCCTAGTGCGATGCAGTATGTAATTTTGATTTGACTTGTACTTCTCAAATAGCAAGTAATGTCAAACTTGTTGACCATTTGTATATAATTCTTAGACCTGTATGTTCAAGTCCATTGCCCATTTTTAAACTGAGTTGTCTTTTTGTTTTTAAGTTGTAAGTGCTTTTTATATACTATGTATACAAGATCCTTATTGGATTTTATATATATCTTATATAGTTTGCAGATATTTTCTCCTATTCTTTGGGTTGTCTTTTCACATTCTTGATAGCATCCTTTGATCTTTTCCTTAGTATCTTGCCTTCTATGTCTTCTTTCCCTACTGTCTCCCAGAAGCAAGTATGTTCCTGTCTTATGGATGAAACAGTTCTGCACTCTCTCTGAGACACTGTTCTAAGTACATTCAGACATTGGGGGCTCAGGCTTAATTAGGCATAGAATACTCTCTCAACAAAGACCAGTCTCCACACAGAAAAATCTTGCACTAGCAATGAAGAAAATAAAGTTTTCTTCATATTTTTGGTAGGGAAGTCTCATATACAGATAAATGATTCTTGTACATAAAATGGAAATCTTTGGTACTATTATAAAGTTATTCCTAGCAAAACAATTGGATGCAATGATTGTTTGTGATTTTTAAAGAATTGGTGACTTGTCCTGGGAGTGTTATCAACCTGATATAGGTACCCAAATATAATCCTTGTAAGGTAAATCCTCTCTGTAGAAGAGTAGCCTTATTACAGAGTAGTTGTCACAGAGTCATCAACTGTGTGGTAGAATTAAGCCAAGTGTGAAATATTGAATACCTAGACTACTGAAAACAAGAGTGAATTAAAAATGTATTCTAGCTTATATATTAACTCCAAACCAGGATAAATAAGAAAATAAAAAACATGTTGATGTTATGATTCAAGTTGGAAGCATGGACAAACTTCTTTTACTATCAAGACATCTCCTCTAGTTTTAGAATACGTTTAGATTCATCTTACCCACTGCTATAAAAAACAATTATTTTTGACGTGTCTTTATTTTAACATCATCTGTCTCTCAAAATTGGTTTGGTGGTATTATCTAAAGAACAGGTATCTGATATCTTTTATAAACAGTGACAAAACAGTGGATGCAAATATAAACTCACCATTCCCTTAAGGATAGCTGCTTTTAGTAGTTTTCGTATTTGCTTTCAGTTTGGCAGCTACTACCCTGGGGGAAGATTTCTTTACTCTTATTAACATATTTTAGTGAAAACAATTTTTTCATCAGCTATGAAAGGATGGCTATAAAATGTAATACCGTATGTAACTTGAATTTTAGCACCATTAGGAGATAATATGCCCTTTTGAATCTTACAAAACTATAGTCAGATTTATGTAGCTCTAGACTTTCTGTGGTTTTACACACACACACACACACACACAAACACACGTGCACACACACACACAGTCCAATATGGCAGGTTGAGTGGAGACCCTCAAAAAGATTTGTCTAAGTCTTCTTACAGCTATGAATGGGACTTTACTTGAAATAGTCAGACTTTGCAGATGCGATTAACCTAAGGATCTTGAGAGAGATCATCATGTATTGTCTGGGTGGGCCTGAAATCCAAGCACAGGTGTCCTTACAAGAGTGAGTGATAGGTAGATTATACAGACAAGGGAAGAACACACAGAAAAGGAGGTGATCTAAAGACATTCGAAGAGATTGTAGAGATATGTTTACTAGCTAGGGAAGGAATGCCAAGGATCTCTAGTAACGACAAGAGCTAGAAGTATTTGCCTCTTTATACTTTGGAGGAAATGTAACCCTGTTGGTACTTTGATTTCAGACTTTTTTGTCTCCACAACTGTGATAGAGTAAATTTCTCTTGTTTTAAACCACTAGGTTTTGGGGTAGTTCATTATGACAGCCCTAGGAAACTAATATTAGATTTTGGTACTGGAAAGTGGAGTGTTGCTGTAAAAATTATTTGAAAATATGGGAAGTTGTTTTGGAACTGGGTAATGAGTAGAGAGGCTGAAGAATTTTGAGATATATAATAGAGAAAACCTTAGATTTCCTTGAAAAGACAATTCATAAAATGTGGACATCAAAGATGATTCTGGTGAGATATCAGACTGATATAAGAAACATGCTATTAGAAACTGGAGAAGTGTTCCATGTGATAAAGTGGCATTTCTGCCAAGTTTTCACTTGGCCTAATTGTTTTCTTTTGTTAGGTGGAAAGCAGACTTTGTAAGCAATGAACTTGGGTATTTAGCTGAAGATATTTCCATGCAAAGTGTCTGAGGGGTGGTCTGATTTCTTCTTGTTGCATTTACCAAAATGTAAGAGGACAGACACAAATTAAGGAAAGAACTGTTAAACAATATGGAACCAGAACTTGATTTTTTTGGGAGCTCCTAGCCTATCCAGATTGCAAAGGATGCTAATATTAGGCTATTTACTATTAGGAAAGCATGCTCAGGAGAGAGGTTCAAGGGTGTAGCTAGATAATTTTGTTGATCAATTGGATGTATGTACGATCATGTATCCAATTGCCCCCTCAGAAGTCAGGAATAAGAGTGCCTGGGTGGCTCTGTCGGTTGGATGTCCAACTCTTGACTTCAACTCAGGTCATGATCCCAGAGACATGGGATTGAGACCTCTTTTGGGCTCCTTGCTGAGCACAGAGCCCACTTATGATTCTCTCTCTTTCTCTCGGCCTCTCTCCTTCACTCATGTGTGCGCTTGCTGTCTCTCTCTCTCTCTCTCTCTCTCTCTCTCTCTCTCTCAAAAATGTCAGGAATAGATACAGGATTATTCAGGGTGGATCTGGGCAGAACCCTCTTGTTTAATGGTGTAGTTCCCTATAATATACAAGAGAGACAGGCAAGATTTTTGAGACTGCTGTGCCAGCAGACACACTGCCAGCTTGGACAGAAGAGGACAGATGCAGATAAATAAAGGATGGCTGCTGGACTTCAGAGATTCCATAAGCAGGAGAGCAACTGATAGAGATCAGTGGCACCAAGTATATGCTACCTTTCAAGAAAAGGAAGAATGACTCCAAGGGCAGAGCTGCAGAAGCAGAGGCCAGAGAGGTCAGTGCAGAGGAAGACAGAGACACTGAAACCGCTAGAGTTTCTGATAAGAACAAATTTCTATTGTTTTAAGCTACTTAGTTCAAAGTAATTTGTTATGGCAGCCCTAGAAAACACATGCATTCCCATTTTCTGAAATTTGCAGGTCTAATTGCATTTTATTTTAGATAATCATCTTCAACCAGTGTGTCTGCAATTCTATCTTTCTCTCTCTTCTTATGTACATGTCAGAGCTAAACAAAAGCAAGGTAGAATAGAAGACAGAATACCACAATGGAAAGCTTACTGGGATTTGATTCAAACTAGGTAAAGTCTACTCTTCTACTAACTGTGACATTGAGCAACTGAATTAACCTCTCTGAATCTACTTTCTTTAACTATAGGATAGATGTAATAAAGTTGACAAGAGAATTAAAGTAGAAAATATTTATAAATTGGCAGACGTGGTGCATGTTAATTTTCCTCCTTTCCTTTATCCCAGGAGTAACATTATGGATGATTACAGAATTCATTCTGAAATCATGAATTCATGTTTGCAAATTTTGAACATCTAGAATGGTTTTAATTCACAAGACAATTTATGAGACTTATCAGAAATTTGGATCTTTTGCAGTCATTGTAAAGTCTGCTATTATACAGATGCATGTCTTTATGGCCCCAAGGAATTCATTTAAGGATTTTCCCCCCAAAGCTATTTATTAAACTTATATGTACAAAAAAATGTTTTATTATCAGAAGAGAAAAAAAAAAAAAAAACTTCAATGGTAAGAGAAAGGCTGTACCTGCTATAGCCTTCGAGTTTTCTGTTACTTTATTTCTGTCTGTTATATTTGGTCCTAATTATTAAAACATACTTAAAGCTTATGGATTCCTAAGATGATCTTAATGATGGCTAAATGTCTATATTTATACTCTGTGCTGACATTTGAGGTTTTATTTTTGAAAGTACTTACAGGGGACACATGCAGAGATATTCATCCCTCCTGAATTAAATCCTCATTAGCCTTACGTGAAGTATGATAAGAATGTAACAATGAAAAGTTGTATCTATTCATATTGATTGCTTCTCCAACTTTTATGTTCTAGTATTGAAAATGGAACAAAATTCTGAAGTTGAAAAATTGATTCTTCACTTAGAGTTAAAATAAAACTTCAAGTAAATTTGAAGTTATTGTAAATTTCCTGAAGGGTAAGGATGAGAGATCTCCCTCTTTATACAATATCTTTTAAATATTTCTATTTTCATTTAGAGCTCTTCCTAAAAAGTTAACTGTATTCTCTTCTCTTCCTAGGGATCTCATCCATAGTTGCACATTAGAGTCAGACTGTCTGGAGTTGGCATGTAGGTGTTAAAATAAAAAGTAAGAGTGTGGAGGGGTGCCTGGGTGGCTCAGTTGGTTAAGCATCGACTTCAACTCCAGTAATGATATAATGGTTCATGAGTTTGAGCCCACCGTCAAGCTCTGTGCTGACAGCTTGGGGCCTGGAGCTTGCTTTGGATTCTGTGTCTACCTTTCTTTCTGCCTTTACACCACTTACATTCTCTCTCTTAAAAATAAACATTTAATTTTTTTAAAAAAGTATGTGGAAATTTTCTAACATATTTAAGAGTGAAAAAGAATAGTATAATGTGCTTCCACATGCCCATCACTAGCCTCAACAATGAACTTATGATTAACGTTATTTTATCTGTATCTCCACCCAACCCTGGATTATGCTGAACCAAATCTAAGTCATCAGATAGTTTTATCTGTAAATAGTTTACATAAATATTTCAGATGGAAACTATTTTTTAACACAATTATAACATCCTTATCATATACCAAATAACACTAACTCTTTATTTTTTAATGTTTTTTTTTTTTTTTTAATTTCTGAGAGAGAGAGAGAGACAGTGTGAGCAGGGGAGGATCAGAGAGAGAGAGAGGGAGACACTGAATCTGAAGCAGCCTCCAGTCTCTGAGCTGTCAGCATAGAGCCCGATGCAGAGCTAGAACCCATAAACCATGAGATCATGACCTGAGCCAAAGTTGGATGCTCAGCCTACTGAGCAAACACTAGTGAGCAAACACTAACTCTTTAATATCATCAAAGATAAGTGCTCAGATTTCTCCAAATATCTAGTAATATAATTTTGTACAATGTCTTTTAATTAGAATTCAAACGCATTTATACATTGTAATTAGAAGACACATTTTTTACTCTTTCCTAAAAGACCCCTTTTCTCTCTTGTTTTCTTTGCTAGTTATTATAGAAGTGTCCTAATGTGCTATATGCTCTGATATGGTAGCTCCTAGCCACATGTAGTTATTTCAGTTTTAAAAATTAAATTAAATAAAAATTTAACATAGAAATAAATAAAATTTAAAATGCTATACTAAATACATTTCAAGTGCTCAGTGGCCTCATGTAGCTACCATATTAAATAATGCAGACATAGAACAACTCCATTGTCATCGTAAGTTCTTTTTTTTTTTTAATGTTTTATTTATTTCTAGGAAAGAGAGAGACAGCATGAGCAGGGGAGGGTCAGAGAGAGAGGGAGTCACAGACTGAAACAGGCTCCAGGCTCTGAGCTGGCAGTCAGCACAGAGCCCAACGCGGGGCTCAAACCCACGAACCGCGAGATCATGACCTAAGCGAAAGTCGGACGCTTAACCAACTAAGCCACCCAGGTGCCTCTGTCATAAGTTCTGTTGGATTTTTCTTCTGTAGAGTTTTGCTCAGTAAAGATTTCTTTTTGATAATACCCCTGCATGTCATTAGGCATATTCTAGCCTCTGTATTTCTTGTAAGTTGATAATTATATCTAAGAGTCTTGATGGATTTATGTTCACTATTTTGCCAAAACTACTGTATAGCTTTCTGTGCACTTACATCAGAAGGTACATAAAATCTGGTGGTCACTTTTTATGCTATTAGTAGTCACTGATAATCATTGCCTAGTTTTGATAAAGTGGTATATTTTAATTACTCTATGACTTTCATAATTTCCCCATGTCTTCTTAACTGTATAATCATAATACATTTATTGCAAATAGTATTGCTTATTACATTTTCATCTCAGCCCCTAGTACTCTAGACCCCTATCTTTGTCTGGGACAAAATGCACACAGTTAACCTACCATTGTTATAGATCTGATTCAAGTTCACATTTTATAGTATTTAGATCATGATAATAGCCTAACTTTCTGGGTTGAAAATTACCTTCTTACTTTCTGTTCTTTATTCAATAAAATATCTCCTTGAAGTTTTATGCTTTGAAAAAGATTAAATACACGAATCTAATGTTGATCATTTCAAACTTCAGTAAAACTGTATTAAAGACCTAGATCCACAAAGACAGGAGAGAAAGCAATTGCAACAGATTTTGGAAGTTAGAAAGTAGATGGACAAGGACTACCTACTTAAGAAACACTAACCTGGAAATAGAAAAAAGAAGCCAAAAATTAAAAGTTCTGAAAAACTCAGGAGCTAAGTATTAAGCAGTGTGCTGTTAAAATAGGTCTGATGATTAAAAGCCAAATCCTTTGATAACCTCTTCTGTTTAATTAGTCTGCTTTTCCATTACTCTGACAGTGATCTGGAGATTTGTTTGCTACAAAGGTTAAACTGTTCCTGGACTGGACTGTTGAGAGTAAATGTATATTATTGTAGAGAGAAGAATGAGTGGACCTTATACATATATATACACACACACACGTACATACTAAGGTTTTTACCTCTTCATTTGGATCCCAGGTTGAGGAGAACCAGAATTTTATTCTGACAGGAGACTAGAAGGTCTGTCTCTGGAAAATTTGCCTTCCCATAAACTAAGAAGCAAAAAGATTGACATCCAGGTTTTGCTAATAATTGTCCAGATATTCCTCCAGTGATGTTCAAGTTTGTCAGTCTTCACTCAGAGCTTTCAGTCTGCTTTTGAGCTCTCCCTGCCACTCTTAATCATGAATAGGCAAATAGATTATGAGGTATCTTGAGGGAAAGCTTAAAAGGGAAGATAGAAATAGAAATAAACAAATAGAAGAAAAAACAACTTGGTGGCAACAAATACTATGCAGAAAGGAAAAAAAAAACAATATCCTAGCAGTAATCATGGAGATTATTTTATTTATAAAACAAACAAAAAATATTATATGAAGATAAATATTCAAAGAATATTGCAAAAATTAAAAAGTGATCACAGGAAAATTACTTATGTAAGTGTTATAAAGTTGAGGAAATCTCCCAGAGATTAAAATAGATTAAAAAGAGAGAGAGGGAGAGAGAGAGAGAATGAGAGAGAGAGAGAGAGAGAGGAGGGAAAAACAAATTGGAAGTCCAGTAAAAGTCTGGAATTTTTCAAGAGAAATACTGGAATCATGAAACAATATAATGCCTTCAAATATCTGAAGATAAATGATTCCTAACTGACAGTTATATACCTGACCCAGCTATCAAGTTTTTTTTAGATATCCAGGAAAAGGAAAATTTAATTTCCTATTTCCCTTTCTTTGGACAGTTCTAGAAAATGTGTTCCACAGAAGTGGGGAAGTTGACCAATAAAGGTGAATATAAAGATGGGACAGGGGTAGGAAATGGGATCCAACACAAAAAACAGACAAGGAACCTCTAGAATGATGGTGAAAAGAATATCCCAGGTTGACTGTTGGGCTCTAGACATGCATGACAACCTGTGAAGGTGGCTGCAGTTTGTAAAATAGGTGACCAAGTACAATGTAGAGCTTCATCTTTATAGTAGTCCAATAAACGTAAACTGATACACATAATGGATGTCAATGAAGCTATCTTTTCTATTGATGTGACTCATAATATTGATGATAGATAACAGAAACTGGGTGAGAAGACAATTAAGAGGTATGCTACCATCACAGATGGTTATATTGAAGACTTGTGTCTCTTTTAACTAACGTTAAGATAAGACCTTCTGCTCTTCATGTATTAAAATGCAGGAAAACACCCTTACAAATGTAGCTATATATTTCTTTGAAAAAGAAAAACCAGTTTGTACATGCATAAAATTTCCCCCAAATTCATATCCACCTGAAATTTCAGAATATCACCCTATTTGGAATCAGAGTCTTTGCAGATATTAACATTAATTAGTTGATATGAGGTCATACTGGATTAGGATGGACCCTATCTGCAGTGACTAGTGTCCTTATATGAAGAGGAGAGAATGTAACTAAACACAGGGAGGAAGGTCAGGTGAAGATGGAGGCAGATGGGAATGATGTAAATAAAGACAAGGAATGCCCAGGATTGCCATCAATCACCAGAAACTAGGAAGAGATAGAAAGGAATCTTCCCTAGAGCCTTCAGAGGGAGCATGGCCCTGTTGATAACTTCATTTCAGATTTCCAGTCTCCAGAACTGTGAGAGAATACATTTCAGTTGTTTTAAGCAACCCAGTTGTTAGTGATTTACATTCAGCTAATAAGTTCTTTTTCTGGAGGTTCATAATTTCAAGTCATTTTTATAAAAGTTGGACACTGGGCTTTTGGTCTATAAGCAATTTTATTGCCATTGTTTTTTTTTTTAAGGAAAAATAAAAGCAGTTGATTTCATTTCAACTTACAGTTCTAGTCCCTAAAATGTAGTGTTTGCTAAGTGTGAAGACTGTAGAAAGTTGTGGTCTGTGCTTTTGATCAGACTGGCAGTGCAGACTTTAAAGGGATGTGACCTCAGTGAGAATTGATTGGGAAAGATTAATTCTGACTCAGTCCTCCTGTCACTGCTCTCAAGGTTCCTTACAACTGCCCCCTATTTCCTTTTTGCCCCCTTCATTTTCTTTCCAATCATAAGATGCAACTGAGAAGAATGCTTTACCTCTAAAACCCTCCTGGAATTTTGTGTCCCTTTTTTCAGTTGTTCTGAAGGTTTCACATTAAACAGTCTCTCTTCAATTCTCTTAAATATTTTTTTTTTAAATCTTTTAAATAATAGAGAAAATAATCCATAAACTGACATCCTAAATGGGGCAGAATATTCACAAAGAATGGGACAGTTGTATCATTTCCAGGAACATTTTTAAGAAATAAAACTCTTAGGCACATCAGTTGTGATAAGTAGGATAGCTCCCAGGATTAAGCTGATCTGCTGAGTGGCACCCTGAGAGGAAATGGAGGAATTCATTCTCATTCTCCTTTTATCATTTTGCATATCTTCAACTCTCAGTACTCCTTGGTGGTCCTTTCATGAAAAAAAAAAAAAAAGTATAGTCATTTTTTCCACCTTGCCTTGAGGAACATTTTGAAGTTTTGGAATGGGGATGCTCTACAAATTCAAAGTGGGTTAAGGGTGTTACTGCCAAGTACAAACATGCTTTGCCAGTTTTAATTCTACCAACTGCTATAATTAGTGTCTGAAGATGTGCAAGAATGGATTCTCTTTGTCTACAGTAGGATTTAGATGTTATGGAACCAATTTGATAATGTATAATTCAGGCATAGGTGACAAGGAAAGAGCAAGAGGAAGTATTCTTCTGGGGAATTGTGAAACCCCACAGACTGACATTCCTTTGACTTTCTCCCTGTGGTTCTGGAAGATATCTTTTCCATGCAGATAGAGTTGTTTCCTTCCCCAGATAAATGGATTTCCTGATAGCACTTTGCCAGAAAGTCAATTTTCCTCAACAGCCATAGTTTTTGTTGTTATTGTTGTTGTTCCTCCTGAAAAAGATAAGTAAGCACACCTGTTGTGTAGAAAAGAGATAAAGGGAAGTGTCATCAGTGAAATCAGTGGATCAATTTGGCCATGTGGTAGACTGGTATAATTCTCTTTAGGGACAGATGGCCCCAACAGATGCTGTCTTAGGTGAAGTGTACAGAATGAAATGAGGAATGTAAATGATTACAGGTACATAGAGACACAATAGAGAAATTATAGCACAAGGAAGAAATTGAAAACGGATAGCCAGAGGCATAGGAGGTTAATCAAAGGAGAAGAGTGTCATGGAAACAGAAGAAAGAGAGCAATTCAAGAGGCAGTAATTAGCAGTTATTTGTTCCAGAGATTCTAAATAAGACAGCCTACAGTGTACCTGTGGGGCTTGGTAATAAGGGCTATTTTGACACAATACAAGATAATAACTAGTATTGTTTAATACGAGGACTCTTGAGGTAATGAGACAGCATAGGTAGATTGCGTTGGGCTAAGGAGTGAATGGGCAGAGAGAAACTACAGGGCAAATGCCAACTTCTCTTTCAGTGATGTTTTTGTAAAGGCAAGAATAGAGCCATCATAGTAAATAGATAAATAAGTTGTTACTGTTGGCCTCTAGAATGACTTATGGTGTACCAAAGGGAGACAGAAACATATTTAGATGTTGTAAACACAGTGTAGTAATGCAAGGACAAATGTGGCCTGGGAGTCTGAGAATATGGAGAGGGATAGTTAATCATCCTGCAGGGGAAGCATCGGTGGTCAAGGAGAGCCTTCTGGTAGGCATAGGTTTAAGGGTCCACCTGGATGAGACAAATTCAGTTTCTTCTGCACAGTACTGTTCTAGGCAATTTACTTAATTTATTGTGGCAAGGTAGTTTGGTAGAGTCAATTTGAACATTTTTCCCTACCTTTACTTTTTCATATCGTTATCCTTTCACTCCCACCCACCACAACCCACACTGAAGTAGAAGCAAAGATTAAAGGAAATTGCCAAATAAACTATGACATGATGATTCTGTCCTTAGATACTTTATTACAGAGCTGATTTTTGGAAACTACAAAGGAGTGGCCTGAAGTAAGAGGAGAGATCATGCTCAGTAAGAACAAAATTAAGAAAGAAAAAATTTAATGGTTTTTTTATTTTTTATTTTTATTTTTTAATTTTGTTTTTAATGTTTTATTTATTTCTGAGAGAGAGAGAGAGAGAGAGACAGAGAGAGAGACAGAGACAGTGTGAGCAGGGGAGGGTCAGAGAGAGAGGGAGACACAGAATCTGAAACAGGCTCCACGCTCTGAGCTGGCAGTCAGCCCAGAGCCCGACGCGGGGCTCAAACCCATGAACTGTGAGATCATGACCTGAGCTGAAGTTGGATGCTTAACCAACTGAGCCACCCAGGTGCCCCAACGTTGTTTTTATTTTTGAGAGAGACAGAGACAGAGTGTGAGCGAGGGAGGGCAAGAGAGAGAGAGTGAGACACAGAATCCAAAGCAGGCTTCAGGCCAAGTTGTCAGCACAGAGCCTGACATGGGGCTCAAACTCATGAACTGTGAGATCATGACCTGAGCCTAAGTTGGACACTTAACCAACTGAACCTCCAGTGTCCAACTTAACCAGGTGCCCTAGTAGCAACAGAATTTAAACTGGAGAGGGAATATATTTTAGAGGGAGAATAGAGACTTCTTACTGTTACTTCTAACAGTGTGAATATTTTAATTGCAGAATTGGAAGAGACCCAGGTGATTAAATGGCCTCAAGTATGAAAATTTCTTATGATAACATCATGTGCAACATGGCTTGTAGCATTTTTGATACTTCCAAACCTCTCTAACATTGGGGGGGGCAAGAGTAACATGGTTGGATTGTCACTTGCATCAGAAGCACTAAACTTAATCAGGGAGACAGTCTAAGCAGGGGTAGTAGTGGGTCAACTATTGTTAGTCAAAACCTTGATGATTTTATCTATAAAGTGGGAATGGTAATATTACTTAACACAGAGTGTTGTTTAGTACATCAAATAATATAATAATTCAATACATCTGCTAGAAGAGAAATGGAATAATCCTATTTGGAAGAATTAGTATTATCTGGACACATACTTTTATGGTACATCTAGCATTTAGTAAAAGTGAGAACAAAAGCCATCCTCTCCCCCAGAAACCTGAGTGTACATGGAACTTGACTACATAATTGAAATTAAGAGGAAAAACAAAAGAGAATCAAAACAGACCCATAATTCACCCAGATTTTGGAATTAGATTATCAGGACTTAAGAAGAACTATAATTTATATGTTCAAGAACAAAAAAAAAAATAGATTAACATATAAAGAATTTCATCTGAGAATGTGAATTTATTAAAATAAATATTGTATACAAGGAACTATCTAATATTACGAATTTAGTACAATACAGGATTAGGGAACTAGAAAGCAGGCTAATAAAGAATATTCGCACTGAAGTCTGGAAAGGACAAAAAAGATGCAAGATATAGAGAAAAAGTAACACATAAAAATTGTGACAAGATATTGAAATTGTCAGAACCGTAGTAGCAATTCCATTCCGAAGTATATGCCCAAAAGAAATATATGTATTCATATACGACCATTAAAATCCATGGCACAGTAAAGTCTATATAAGAAGTGTTTTTAATAGTCCCAAAGTGGAAATAACCAAAATGTCTATCAGCATGATAGATAGTACTGTATACTGCATTAAAAATAAGTAAACTGTAACTACACAGAAAATAATGAATGGTTTTCAAAAACATAATTTAAACCACATATTCTAGGACTGTATTTATAGAAGTTAAAAATATTCATAATCCTTATCTATTCTGTTTAAACCTAGAGAGTTTTAAACTCATGGTGTCCCATGGAAGAAGTATCTAGGTATGCAAAAGTAGATTTCTGGGGGTTCTGGTGAGATTCTGTTTCTTGATGTGTTCTGTTAAAATGACATGCTTACTTTGCAAATTTATAGAGTTTTACACTTATGAACTGTATACTTTTAGTAGTCTAATGTCTGTGTTACAACTATGGGTAATGCTTATGATTATATGTGAAGAGTGGAATTATCAAAAGTTTTTTTTTTTTTTAATTTAGTAATTAGCAGCTTCATTTTTCAATTCCTTGTACTAGTACCAAACAAAACCAAAATACTTTGAGTATTAAAATGAAGGTATTGTGCCATTTTTTAACTTAATCTCGGTATTATTACTTACATCAAACACTAATAAACATTATGAAAGCCTGATATGTCAAAACAAGATAAGATTTTGAAATAAAAGGAAACATGGTCTCTTCAATAAAAGAATCACAAGCATAGATGCCAAGAAACAATATGAATATGCACTTTAGTGAGGAAACCAATCAAGTTTGTCATTTAGCATCATTAATTTTCAATTGATTGAGTCACTTTGTGAATTCAAGTAGGTCATGCCATTTTACTCTATCATGAGCTTTGTGTGTATGTTTCTGTCCCTTTATTGGAACATATATCCAGACAAGAGATAATGAAAAATCTCTTGGTACCAAATGTCAAGAGTGAGTGGCAGTAATACGCTAAGTCTGAAGCTGAGGTCCTTTGGTATGTTGGCTGTCTACCTGACCTAGAAACTGAGATCTTAACAGCTCCTATGTAGGTTGAAAATGGAATAGATCGGGGGTAGGAGGTAGTTAAGGCTCCTTGCATTTTCTCAGCATGGAGAATGAAATGCTCAAAACTACACCTTTAATATAACAGGACTAGAATAAATCTACCAACCTATCAATGGAAAGGAAGGAAGCTGTAAGTCTGAGCTCTAGGAGTTAAACAAAAAACAAAAAACACAAAAACTCGATTCAGAATGTCTAATTACAGCCCTGTCCTACTGCAAGTTTGTGTGGGAGGACATGAGCTAGGGATGTCCTATTATGCCATCTTGCTGACCCTCTCTCTAAATTTAAAGTTCAAATTTATATTAACCATTTGGTTTGGAAAATTACAATCCGAGATACTAATCTAAGCATTCCTAAGTAGTAGTCCAACTTGTTAGCAAAATATGTGAGATCTACCTTCAAAATATATCTAGTATTGAATCATTTCTCATGATACGTCCTACTCGTAGGCACCACCATAAACTCTCCTTTACATTATCATGAGGACTGCACGGAAAGGTTCTTTGCTTCACACTTGACTTTTCTGTTCATTCTTTATTTTTTTTTATTTTTATTTTTTTAAATGTTTTATTTATTTCTAGGAGAGAGAGAGAGACAGCATGAGCAGGGGAGGGTCAGAGAGAGAGGGAGTCACAGACTGAAACAGGCTCCAGGCTCTGAGCTGGCAGTCAGCACAGAGCCCGACGCGGGGCTCGAACCCACAAACCGCGAGATCATGACCCAAGCAAAAGTTGGACGCTCAACCGACTAAGCCACCCAGGCGCCCCTTCTGTTCATTCTTTAAAAGTCAGATCATGCCATGCATCTGCTCAAAACTCTCAGAGTTTTCCTGTACTGCACAGAATAAACCCCGCGTCCTTGCCAGAGTCTACTAGGCACCGTGTGCCAGCACCCTCCTGATCTGGCCCCTCACTGCGTTGCTGATCTGCATCCTCCCACCTTTCTCCTCCTTCACTTTGCATCACACACTAGACATAATGCTTTTCTTGAGAAAACTGGGTAAGCTCCTATCGAATGGCTTTTGGCTTTTCCTTCTGCCTGGAACACTCTTTCCCTCAGAAATTCTTCTTCTTTTTTAATGTTTATTTATTTTTGAGAGACAGAGAGAGAGAGAGAGAGAGAGAGAGAGAGAAAGAGAGAGAGAGAGAGAGAGAGAGATATGCATGAGGGAGAAGCAGAGAGGGAGACAGGATCTGAAGCCGGCTCTGTGCTGACAGACAGCAGGGAGACACATGTGGGGCTCAAATTCAGGAACCTTGAGACCATGACCTGAGCTGAATTCACATCCTTAACTTGATTGAGCCACCCAAATGCCCCTTCCCAGAAATTCTCATAGTTATCTTTCTCTTCTTATTCAGATCTCTACTGAATTATCATGTGTTAATGGGTTGAGTTACCCCCCCAACCCCAAAAGAAAGAAAAGGATTCATAGGTTGAAGTCAGAATGTGATTTTGTCATTGCATATGTAATTAATTATGTTAAGATGAGGTAATTAGGATGAGCCCTAATTCAGTGTGATTGGTATTGTTATAAAAAGGGGTAGTTTGGACACAGACATACATATAAAGAGAGCACGAACATGAAGATGGTGTTTATAACCACGGAGATGGTGTTTATAAATCAAGGAGAGAGGCCTAGAACAACAGATTTTTCCCTCACAACCCTCAGGAGGAACTAACCTGCTGACACCTTGGTTTTAGACTTCGAGCCTCTAGAAATAGGATACGGAACACATTTGTTGTTTAAGCCACTCAGTTTGTGGTGCTTTGTTACAGTAGCCTAGGAAACTTAACTCATTTAAACAAGGAAGGCTTCACTCTACTTGATATAACACTATGATTTTATTACTCTTTACCCCACCCATGTTTGTTTGTTTATTCTTGGCATCTGTGTTCTTTGTCTGCTTGTCACAAAATGGAAACTCCACAGGTAGAAATACTTTGCCTGCATTTTCTAGTTTTATCAAAAACAATATAAGAAGAAATAGAAAACTTGAATAGAACTTCAAAGAATAAGAACTTGAAATAATAACCCATATACCCACCTCCAAAAAAGCAAACAAACAAACAAACCAACAAACAAACCCCAATCCAGGACCATTGTTAAAATATTCAATTAATAGATTATTGACATCCTACTAAAATTCTTTTAGAAAGTAGGAAAACATTAATCTTACTGATCTCATTTTAGGAGGTTGATATATATTTGGTAATGAAAACAGGAGAATGCAGCATGCTATTTTTGTTTTATGGTATTTATGTGCTAAGCATTTGTTTTAAGGACTTTATAATGTTAACTCATTTAATCTTTTACCAACCAACTGAAGTAGAACCAACCACTTATTAGTAAACAAATAACTTTATATTAGCTAACCAAATCTAGTAGTATACTAAATGAAACATGAGTTAGACATATTGCAGTCCTTTACGAAGTATTTAATGTTTGCAAATAATTAATATATATATGTTATAATATAACAATATATTCATCTTACATATGGGAATATTATATAATTCAGTATTTATTCATGATTAAGAAAACAGTGAAAATTCTTAGTAAATTCAGACTTAACTAGAAAAATGTCTCCTAAAATCTCAGCAGATACCAATTTAATGATGGCAGGTAGAAGTGTTTTCTTTTAAGTCAGGAAGAAGACAAGCATGCCTGCTCTAGCCATTTTTATCCAGCATTGTGCTTGAGGCCCTAAGCAGTGCTGGAACACAATAAAAAAACATAAGAGTTGTAACATTTCGAAAGAAACAAAATCATCAGTATCCTCACTCATGTGTTTGTATACCCAGAAAACTTAAGAGAGAAATATTTGGAATTAATAAGTGAGTTCAGCAAGATAGTCATATATAGTATCATAAATCCATTATGTTACTATACACAGCAACAACAAATAAGGTAATATTACAAAAGCAATGGAAACTATAAAGCACTAAGTAATAAAGAAAGTGTGTAAAATGTTTAGGGGAAACATAAAATTTTATTGAAAAGCATTAAAGAATTAAATAGGCATTCGTATCTATGGCTGAAAAATCTTAACTGTATGTATAGGGTAATTCAATCCTAGTTAATTTAATGCAGTGTCAATCAAATCCTTTCATAGTTTTTATGGAATTGACAAGGTGATTATATTACTTATAAGGTCATTGAAAGGGTTAGGAATCATTAAGAGAAGATTTAAGAAAAAGAATAAGCTGAGGGTGTTTGCCATCCAGATCACAAGAATAAAGCAGTGGTATTTGTGTAGGGAGATAGATAAATGGGCTAATGGGACAGAGCATACAAAACAAATTTTAAGCTTTGCTATATGATATATGAAGCACTACAAATCAGTGATGGAAAGCACTAACTCCTACATATATGATGATGGTGGAATGTATTATCCATATGAAACAAAATATATGCTTACTTTCTACCATGCCCAGAAACCACAGGGATCAAAATCTAATCAGGAAAAGCAAAATGTTAAAATTGGAAATATCTGTTTTCCAAAAGGCAACAGTAAAATAGTGAAATGGTAATCCGATGGTTCGTAGTCCAGGAGAGGTTAATTGCAAGATACACAGACACCTACCAATATTAATGAGGATAAATAACAAAACAAAAAAAACAAAAAAAAACAAAAAACATTCTGCCAAAATTTGCATATAAAATGGGCAAAAGATAGAGAACAGCAATGCACCAAAAAATACTGCATATAGAAACATAGATATAGATGTGAATATGGATAAATACATACATACATGCATATGTATAGATACAGTCAATTAACTATAGTGTTTGTTCAAGAGGAGGAGGGGAATGAGTTGGTCTTGGGGTTGAATTCAAGCCTCATGTTGGGTGTAGAGATTACTAAAATAAAATAAGCATATTTCCAGGCATTATTTGTATAGGGCCACCTGGGTTCTAGTGGCCTGTGAGGACACAGATGCATTAAAGAAGAAACTGTTGAGTTTTCAAGCTGAATTTTGATGAAGTATAAGATGTTCAGAACAGTTTTTCCAGACGGCAAGACACTATCAAATTAAGTAGTTGCTTCAGGTCAAAGATAAAATTCAGAGTAGTAAAGTATGACATTAGGGATAGATGTAAGGCTATAAGAACCTTTGATAAGAATTCAGACCCTCTTTTCTGCACACCATGTCTTTAAGACTCCTAGTGGGGTTTTCTACAGCAACATCAGAAGCCAAGCAAGGCTAAGTTCTCAGAAAAGAAAAGATAATTCAGAAGGCAAAATACATACAGATATAGAGCCAAGACATGCAGAGAAGCAGTCCCAGTGAGAACTGGGCCCTAACGAGTGAACTAAGAACTTTGGCCAGATGGATTTGAGAATTTCTGTAGAATACTGATTTATGTGCCTCCTATTCCTCCTTTTTGAAAAGAAATGTTCATTAGGATTTCCCCATATCTTTGTTATCATTCTGTGTTATGTGCATAGATGGAAGGAGACATGCAACTTTATTTCTTTAATTCACAGTCTTTGCATTAAAAGGAATCTTACACAGGGTATCCTATCTGCATCTGAACCTAATTTAGATGAGGAAATACTGAACATCAAGTCAGTATTGAAATGGGATATGACTTTGAGGGATCTTGGGAAGAGCTGAGTGTATTTTGCATGTGGGAGAAACAAAAATAATTTTTGCCGTAAAAGGAACTATGACATATTAAAAATGGCAAAAATTCTTTGTCAGTCATTGCAAACAGCTGTAATGTATGTTTCCCCACCTTTAAATCTAGGTCTCTATATGAAAACTTTGAATCATCCAATAAATCATGTTATTTTAATTTCAATCCTAGACTTAAAAAGAACTGGCAATTCTTACCTTAGTCTCTGGAAGTCCTCAGCCTCCATATAAATATAATAGATCTTGCTACCCTGCTGGGGAAAACCCAACAAGAGTCCCTGATACTACATAGAGAAGAGTAGTGCTGTCTCCAGCCTTCCAACCTCCTTCTCAAATGATCTGGAGATCTAAGATAAGGACTCTGAGATTCCTCAGACCAGCTCAGGCACCAGCTTAATACTATTGAGTGATACAAGCAATGCCTTGCATAATAGTAGAAATGCATGGCACCCGGGTGGCTCAATTGGGTTAAACATCTGACTGTGGTCAGGTCATGATCTGAAAGCTCATGTGCTGAAAGTTCAGAGCCTGGAAACTGCTTTGGGTTCTGTGCCCCCCTCTCCCTGACCCGTTCCTCCCTCATTAATGCTCTGTCTCTCAGTCTCTCAAAAATAAATAAACATTAAAATTTTTTTTAAAAAAGTAGAAATGCACAACCAAGCCCTGCCCTATTTCCTAACCCACAGAATGGCGTGATACAAAATTATTGTTAAATCTACTACATTTGGAGTAGTATTTTTACATAGCAATAGACAACTAGATAGACAGGTAGATACATAGGTAGATTAGATAGACTGTATAGGTAGAATAGATAAATTAAAATTCTGTTTATCTGTAAAAAGAGGTGTTTGAACTACCTTATCTCTATGTTAAAACCCTCTAATTCCTAAGGCTAAGGATTTATTCCAGTTTATCCCCTCTACTTTTGAAGCATCTTTCTTATGTACTTTGCTAAATCTCCAGGTCAGAGTAATGCAGTAAAGAATAAATAACTAAATCCTTGCTAGATATCAACTAGGGTAAAGGTATTTGGAGAACTGTCTGTCAGTTTAAACCAGTTGAACTGTGAGATGCCTATGGTTTAAGAAACCCTGTTTTATCATGTCATGGCCTGTCTTCTAAGAGTATGGTTTTAGTCCCCTGACACTTTTAAAGTAATCACAGTCAAACAGAATCTAAGCTGCTGGGATATATGCTAATTGCTCTGCACTAGTGAGTATAGATAAGAGCAGTTGAGATTCCCTTGAGATCAGGAAAATTGTGAAGGGTCAATTTCAAAATGAGTATTAATAGATAGGTTAAAAAATAGTTCTTTTCTACATAGTATATTTAACATTGTTTGAACATTATTAAATAGGCTGAAGGTGCTAGTAATAATAGCAAATTATTCAACAGAAATGCTTTTGAGTGCATGATTTCTGTTCATTCTTTTTTTTTTAGAAAATATTGTAAAATGTCCCTTTTATACATGTATATCCTTATGAAATAGAGATCACAGAATCAACATGATGATCTCTGTGGGAGGAACTGACAATTATCCATGGTTTACTTGATGTTTGGTGCAGTGCTTCTTGTTGTTTATGATTTTCCATGAAATTCCAGGCCAGTGTTTTAGACAGAAAATGTATTTAACTCAAGCTATATATTTTTATTAACTGTAATTTTTTGCTGCTTTCATAAATAGGGATCAAATGCAAAGTTTCTTCTTAAAAGAAACTGAACAGTCTGCACAAAAACGGTACCAAAATAGATACAAAGAATTGAGAGATGTCAAATTTGAACTTCTGAAATTCTGATCCTTAAGATCAAACATACTGTCTGGGTCACAATTATAATTGTGAGACTGTAAACAACTCCCTTCATTTTCTGATAACTGAAGTTGATGGATAACTAACATGAACAACCTTGAATGTTGCTAGTTCACAATTTGGTATTTGTACTTGAATAGAGTTTTTCCTTTCATTGAGAGCATAGTAAAATTGTTTTATACTTCTAAGATGTATGTTTTTTCCTTAACATCAGCTATCCCTCTTACTTAATGTAAATCTAAATAAAAGTGATATTTACATATAGTTAGACACTTGGAGATTCTTGAAGACAGTAATAATATATATAAGAATAAGCTCTTTATGAGCATGAAAGCATTTATTGATTATTTATTTCTAGGTGATATTCATGATTATTTTTCAACCATGGCTAATACTTGTAGTCAGAAATGTATTATTTTATCTTTAAAAATACCAATTTAGCACATTTTCGATTTTAATTCCTTTTCAATATATAAACTATAAATATATTACCTGAATGTATGATCAAGTTGAGTTATCACTGATTAATATTTTGTGAATACTACCCCTTCAAATAGGAATAGAGAAAAAAGATCCCATCACCATAGAACTTTTAATAAATAGTTGCTTTTAAAGTTTATATGTATACTGTTTTAGTGCTTATGAATTCTACAAGTATGGATGTCCTTGATCATAGGATGTTCAAGGATAGGTTTGATATTTTATTTTATTTTTATTTTTTAAAATCTTTATTTTTGACAGGGTGGGAGGGGAAGGATCAGAGAGAGGGAGATACAGAAACCAAAGCAGGCTTCAGGCCCTGAGCTGTCAGCACAGAGTTCATGACCAGAGCCTAAGTCAGACACTTGATTCGACTGAGCCACCCAGGTACCCCTAGGTTTGGTATTATAAATTATCTTCTTTCTTTAGCAAACTGGGATCTGGAAAGAGGAGGCTGAGATGGAAGGAAAAAGATCTCTAAAAAAACTCATAATGATTGTTTTCATATTAACAGGAGGTGTTGTAATGAATAATCAAACAGTTGATAATCTAATGGATATATGGTATAATTTGTAAATAGGGACCCACAAACACACTCACACATACACTTTTCTCCTTCCTTATCTATAATAGAATTCAAATTTAATAGAAACCAAATAAAAATAGCATTAAATTATTAGATTTCAGCTAATAAGAAATAGTAGTTTCTAAGAAAAGATGGTTATATCTAGTAGTTGGGTTCATAGGAAGAAGTTCTTAAAGATGATTGTGGAATACTGGACCAATCACACACATACACACAAAATGCTGAAATATGCAGTATTTTAATAGGAACCCTTTCAGACTGCTACTAGGCCAATGTCAATACATTAAAGCATTGTGAGGCCACAAAAGATAATCACCAGAAATAGGTTTCATAACAAGGAGCAGTCCAACAGAGTAAAAATAAATAAAATATAATAATTCAACATTTAATTTAAAGAGTTTTAGTTGGAAACACACAATTTATAGGAGCTCCAGGAAGGAAAATGCTGCTTCCTTTGTGAAGGAGCCTACCAACTTTGAAAAGTCTATGCGAATTTTTTGGTGGTGGCAGAGCAGAGAGCAAAGGCTGCCACAGATCTTTCAAAGTGTTTGGGTGAAGCCTCACAGCATCTTCTGGGGAGGAAATTTTGCAGGGGAAGTGCATTTCAGAGAGAGAGCTGCCCAGGATGGCCCCTTGGCTCAGGGATGCTGCCCTTCTCCATGCTGCCAGTGCTTTTCTGCTCCTAGTCTTTCAGAAAGTAGCTCTTTGGGGGAATGCAAGTCCCTATATTCAGATAATGAGAGTTTCTGTAATGTAAGTTTGGATAGGGAGGGATACTTCCATTGCATTTTTTCAAAACCACTTTTATGGGTTATAATTTGGACACAATTCAAAAATTTGTAAAGATTTAATAATACTTGCATCGCTCCTTAAAGTTAAGTGTACCATTCACAATTCCTTTCCTTCCACTCCTAGAACCAGTTAACTCCTGATCTGCTCATCTGTCCTTACAGTTTTCCCTTGTCTGTAATCTCATACTACGTATGCTTTTTGGTGAGTCTGACTTTTTTCCACTTAGCATATTGCTTTTAAGATTTATCCTTGTAAATACTTATGTATCCTGTGTATATCAGTAGTTAGTTGCTTTTGATTGCATTGATGCTTTTGTGATTGACTCTGCTGAATAGATATTTTACCATTGTTTACCCACTCACCAGTTCATAAGCCTTGGGATGTTTTTCAGTTTTATCTTACTAGGAATAAAGCTGCTGTGACCATTCAAGTATCATTTTTTTGTGTAGATGGATATTGTTCTTTTTCCAAACAGCAAAATAGCTGAGTTGTATATTAAGTGCATATTTAAGAAGACATCACTGAACTACTTTCCAACATGGCCATAGTTTCACTTCTGTCAGCAATATATGAGAATTGCAGTTGCTTCACATTCTTGCCAAAACTTGGTATTTTGATTCTTTTTAATTTTAACTGTTCTAAATTACTTGTAGTGGTACTTCCTTGTTCTGATTTCCATTTCTCTGATGACTAAAGATGAGGAACATATTTTCATGTGCTTATTTGTCATTTGTAAATATTCCTTGGCAACACATCCATTCCCCATTCACATATTTGCCCAGTTTTTAACATAGTTTTAGATTTTGCGTTTAAGCCTTTGATCCATTTTGAGTTCATCTTAACATATGTTGAGGGTGAATGGGCTAGATTTATCTTTTTTCCTGTGGTTACACAATTGTCTCAGTGCCATTTGTTGAAAAGAGAATTCATTATTCATTGAATTACCTTGGCATCTCTGCTAAAAATCAACTGGCCATGAATGTAAGAGTTTTTTTTTTTTTTCTTTTTTCTGGATTCTCAGTTCTCTTCCATTGATCTTTTGTGTTTCTTCTTTTGTTAGAACCACACTTTTTGATTGTAATAACTTTATAATAATTCTGAAATTGGGAAGTATAAGTCCTAGATTTTTGTTTCAATATTTTGGCTATTCCGGGTGATTTGTCGTTTCATACACATTTCAGGGTCATTTGGCCAGTTTCTGCAAAAAAACCTGCTATGGTTTTGAAAGGGATTGCAATAAATCTGTATATTAAATTGGGGAGAATTGCCATTTTAATTTATTTTTCCATTCAAGTGAGACTCTATTTCTTTAGCAATTCTCTCAAAATATTTTATGGTTTTCAGTGTATAGTTCTTTCACATATTTTAAGATTATCTCCACATTGTATTTTTTTATGTTCAGTTCCCAATTTTATGATTAATATATGGAAATAAAGTTTTTTCATACCAAAGTAATTTTTTCATACAAACCTTGAATATTTGACCTCCTGAATTTCCTCATTAGTGCTGATAGCTTTTTGTACTTCAGGTGTGGTCATCTTATCTGTGAAAGAAGATAGTTTTATTTCTTTCTTTCTAATATTTATGATATTTTTTCCCTTTTTTTTTTTTTTTTTATTGCTGTGGCTAGGACCTCTGTTACTAAGATGAATAGTACTAGTAAGAACCTATATCCTCACCTTGTTCCTGAAGTTATAGGTAAGCATTCAGTGTTTCTACATTAAATAAAATGTTACATTAGTTTTCCATAGATGTTTTTGATTGGGTTGAGGAAGTCCCTTTCTATTTCTAGAGTAATAAGTTTAAAAAATCAGCACTGGAAGTTGGAGTTTGGTAAATACTTTTTCTACAATACTGAGATGGTCAGGTTTTTTTTTTTCTTTCCTTTTTTAAAAATTTTCCAGTCTGAAATCACACTGAATTATGTTCATTGCTCTCAGAATGTTGTATTAACCCATATTCCTGAGGGGCTCCTGGGTGGCTCAGTCAGTTAAGTGTCTGACTTCAGCTCAGGTCATGATCTCACGGCTCTGGGTTCGAGGCCTGCAATAGCTCGGAGCCTGGAGCCTGCTTTCGATTCTGTGTCTCCTTCTCTCTCTGCCTCTGCCCCATTCATGCTCTGTCTCTCTCAGAGTAAGTAAATATTAAAAAAAACAAAACAAAACAAAACAATAACCCAAAAAGCCTGTATTCCTGACATAAATCTGACTTTGTCATGGTACATATTATTAACATATTATTAATAATATTTGACAACATTTTGTTATGAAATTTTACATCTATGCTCATGAGGAATATCTGTGTAGTTTTCTTTTTAAGTATATAATGTTTTATGCTGGTTTTGATATAAAGGTAATGCAGACTTTGTAAAATGAGAGGGAAGTCTTCCCTTCTTTATTAATTTCTGTAAGAGTATGAGTACAGTCCATTTGTATGGTTTAACTTTTTCAACATTTTTCTGCAAAGTCTTTGTTTCATTGTCTTGCTTAGTAACATTATTTTCTTCCTTGCATTTTTTCAGTTCCATTTAAATAGGAGTTGCCTCACCCTAGATACTCAGTTAGTTTGGTCTTCCTCCCTTAGAGGAAGTCCTTATGAAAAATACCAAAATACAAGCAAAATGATGATTAGTGTTTGATTTGTTGCAAAAACACCTAAACAGAATAGATCCTGTTTTTTTAACTTTGAAATAGGCAGGCAGAATCTCTTATCTAAATGCAAAAATGTATTATTTATGATTGGCTTTCATCTATTTAAAGACTTCAAAGTTTAGGTTTCTGCAGTATCCTTAGGATTCATTGAGAACATTAGGAAGGGAGATAAACCTGAAGGTAGTATCATTTATGAAAGAAATATAACATTCAGAACTTGAATATTAAACAGTTTGTGTACCTAGCATTTTCTTTATTAAAAATACATTCCTCTAGGCTTTTTTCTTAGGACTGATTAGTATCATAATTTAATACTAGTGAGTTGAGAGGTTTTTTTTTTTCTCTCTTGATAACAAGCTAGAATAATTTGTGAATCTTTCAAATTCAGAATAGGGAATAAAAATTAGATTGCATTATGAAAACAGTAGATGCTTTGACAGCTATTTTAAAGGTAACTTTGCATTGTTCAATAAATTTCTATACCTTTATTTACTAAGCATAATTTTTCTCTTGAGTTTTGAATATAAAGGTGTCCCTAAAGACATATGCAATGTATGAATTAAACACATGTATGTATTCTTTATAAAGTCACTCGGTACACCTCATACCTAGGCTTATTTTGGTTCTCAATGATATGCATTTATTTTTTTTAATTTTTAATGTTTTTTTTTTAATTTATTTTTGAGAGAAAAAGAGAGTGTGCAAGCAGGGGAGGGTCAGAGAGAGATGGAGACAGAGAATCCAAAGAGAGGCTCCAGTCTCTGAGCTAGCTGTCAGCATAGAGCCTGACACGGGGCTCGAGCCCACAAATTGTGAGATCCTGACCTGAGCTTAAGTCAGACTCTTAACCGACTGAGTCACCCACACTCCCTGATAACATGCATTTAAATTGGCATCCATTTATCTCCATGATGAGAGTTTTCACATTTGGAAGAGGATTTATTTTAGGCTTTTTGTAGATTATGATAAAATAGTTAATTGTTTTGTACGGATCTGAGCATATTTATTGTTTATCAAAGGTTTAGAAGTGTGTGTGTGTGTGTGTGTGTGTGTGTGTGTGTGTGTGTGTGTGTATTGGTTCTTATTAAGCCAATTAAAAAGATTTAAAATTCTCACTCAACTAGCCAGTTAGATTGAATAAATATTTATACAAAAACCCCAAGAATCATAATAGTTTCATTTTTAGAAGCCAATTAAAATTCTTCTGAAAAAATGGCTGAAAATAAATAGACAAAAAAATGGCATAAAGGTCAAAAGAAGTGAGAAAAAAATTTTCTCAAGCGACAGGTTAAGGAGAAAATAGCAACTTCAAAATTAAAAAAAAAAATCCAGTTTTTCAGTCCCAGCATTCTTATATTTGTTTGCTAGGGCTGCTGTAAAAAAGTACCACATATTGGGTGGCTTAAACAGAAATTTAATGTCTAAGAGTTCTAAAGGCTAGAAGTCTGGAATGAAAATGTTATTGGCAGGATTGATTCCTTCTGAGGGTGGTTTGTGGTAAGGAAAAGATCTATTCTAGGTCTCTCTGCAGGCTTTTTGCCCTGTGTCTCCACACCATCTTTTCTCTATGCCTGTTTGTATCTGTGTCCACATTTACCCCTTTATGTAAGGACATCAGTCATGTTGATTCCCCCCCCCCTCCTCCCCAACAGTGACCTCACTGTAACTTGATTACCTCTGCGAAGATCTAAGAAAGGTCACATTTTAAGGCACTAGGGGTTGGGACTTCAACATGTCTTTTCTTGAGGGGCCACAGTTTAAGACACAACAACAGTCTTAGGATGTTAAAATAAAACATTAAAACATAATATTGTCTGCCATTACAAAGTGCAGAAATCCTCAAGTTAGCTAGTGGCTTGATATAGCACTTTACATGAATTTTCATAGTAGCAGAGGCTTCCCTCATAGAAGGCTAACAGCCTTTATCTACTTGTTTGGTCTGTTCTCTGTTACAGTCTGCTGTAGAATTCATCTATGCTCACCAAGAGCGGAGACAGAAGGCATATGATTAGACTGAGAGAATACATTCCAATAATTACAAAAGATTATGTCAAAGAGCTATTTCTGCCTCATGGATACAGGGAATAGTAATCTCCCTGTTTGAATACAGTGCTAGGCTTTGCATACTTCTGTAGTTTGTTTATGCTTAAAGTCTTCCAAGGTGATTTGGTAGCTGAAAATTATGTAAAGTGAAAATCAGGAAATCATTTTTTCCCTATTGGCATTCATATTTCTCGTTATTATAAAAAATAAGGTTTTCATTTTACTTTATGGTATTTTACTAATGCAGCTAAAGACAGAAATGCAAATTACATTATTTGTATTCAGAACGTCCCATTCCAGGCAACTTACTTTGCTTTTGACCTCTATTTCTTGAGTAAGTTTTGACTAAGATGGCCTTGCTGTTCCTTCTGCTTGGCAAAACTTTAGACAGGTTTCTTCCTAACTAAAAGCCCTTGACCCCCCTGTTTCTCAGAGAATTTACTTTAGAAACCTTGGCAGTTGTAAATTCTTTCTCTCTCCTACTGAGATGTAAATCTTCTACAACCCAGGAACTTGTTTCTTAGGGACCTTGGAGCCATCCTGTTGAAATGTAATCCTTAGAAAGATAGGGCTTCTGTCTTCTAGTCTTTGTGTGGGGGTAGGAGGCCAACTTCTGCAAGTGACAAGTAGGAAATGCAGACAGCCTAATGACATTGAACAGGGTCTCCTCCTCAGGATCTTCTAGTACTTTAGCATTCTCTTACTCCAGCTTTTATTTTTATTTTATTTTAAGTTTATTTATTTTTGAGAGAGAGAGAGAAAGAAGAGGTGGGGGCAGCAGAGAGAGAGGACAGGATTTGAAGTGGGCTCTGTGCTGATAGGAGAGAACCTGATGCGGGGCTTGAACTCATGAACTGTGAGATCATGACCTGAGCCGAAGTTGGATGCCTGAGTGACGGAGTCACCCAGGTACTCCCTTGCCCCATCTTTTAAAAATCATTCTTCCTTCATTTTAGGACAGTTGAGTTCAGGTTCTCTCCCCTATTGCAATAGTCTTGAATAAAATCTTCCTTGCCATTTTTAACAACTGTCTGGTACAACTTTTCTCTTTCACATTTTTGCCTGGCCCTTTATTTGGTGTTCTTCTATGAATAAGGACACCTACATGAATATGCCTTCTTCTGTACTTGAAATAAATGCAGTTACTTTTCATTATAAGGTTAAACCTGAAATTAGTGTCACAATTACAATATCTATGATCCACTCAAAATTATACTCATAGTTTATTCTCTGCAATATTTTGCTTTTCTCTGTTTTATTAGAAATATGGCGAGATACTTGATATTAACTTCAATTACAAATGTTTTTGCTTGCAGAAATCGGAGATTCTTATCCACTTACCATCTAAATATTTCTTAAATTCTTTCTCTTGTCCAGTTTTTACAACTACTTATGTACTCAAGGCTTGCATCATCTTTCATTTGGCCTAAATATATTTTACTTGAATCTGTACTTTCTTTGTAATCCTACACAAATTTATTTTCTACCTCATAAAAGGGTGATCTTTCCAAATTGGAAGTCAGCATATGTAATTCTTAGAGCTACCACTGCCCTACACTGCTCTGTACCTTTATGTGAATTAGATAAGTCCTCTTCTTCAATGAAAATGAAATTGAAAGTAGCACACTATGAACTAAACAACTGTACTTGGGATGAGCTGGGGAAAATGGGGACTTGTGCAGTTTTCCCTTCCAGGCCTTAGTCTCTTAGTAAGTAAATGATGAGGAGGGACAGATTACTTGTTGGCTGCTATGGGAAAAGTAGAATGCTCCACTTCAATAGAGAGTACTGGCTGTTCCTAAGTTAGCACAGTGACCAATTATAGCATTACTAATGGCAAGACTGCTGGCTTTAGATGCTTTCCAACACAGTGCACAATGATCTATTGTATCATTCATGAAGTATTCTTACTGAAACGATTCTTATCAAGACTGAGTTTTAGGGGTGCCTGGGTGGCTTAGTCGGTTAAGCGTCCGACTTTTGCTTAGGTCATGATCTCACAGTTCGTGGGTTTGAGCCCCGCGTCGGGCTCTGTGCTGACTGCCAGCTCAGAGCCTGGAGCCTGTTTCGGTCTGTAACTCCCTCTCTCTCTGACCCTCCCCTGCTCACGGTGTCTCTCTCTCTCTCTCTCCTAGAAATAAATTTAAAAAAATTATTAAAAAAAAAGAATCTTATAAAAAAAAAAGACGGAGTTTTAGGTCTGATTTCCAGTTTACAGAAAAGGTTGACAACAGAGAAGTAAATTTAATATCACAAGGGGGCACCTGGGTGGCTTAGTTGGTCAAGCGTCCAACTTCAGCTCAGGTCATGATCTCACAGTTTGTGAGTTCGAGCCTCACATTGAGCTCTGTGCTGACAGCTCACAAATAGGCAAATCCAAAAGATGAGACACTCTATAGGATATCTGACCTTTTATCTTCAGCGGTAGATGCCATGGAAAAAAGTTGGTCTATTCTGGATTAAAATGCATTTAAATGCATTTAAATGCACCTGGGTGGCTCAGTCAGTTAAGCATCCAACTTCGACTCAGGTCATGATCTCACGGTGCGTGCGTTCGAGCCCCACATCGGGCTCTGTGCTGCTGACAGCTAGCTCAGAGCCTGAAGCCTGCTTCAGATTCTGTATCTTCCTCTGTCTCTGACACTCCCTTGCTCATGCTGTCTCTCAGAAATAAATAAAACATTAAAAAAATGCATTTAAATGCTAAAAGAACCAGACATAAAGTACAGCTCATGATTGACTAGTGGTTTAAACTAATGAGGTGTATTGGTTAGTGCTCCTGGGATTTGTGAATATGGGATGGTCATTAGATGTTATTTATTATTAATGTCAGTTTTATTAAGTAGGATAATAATACTGCTAGTATAGAAGGAATTATACTTATGTAGGGGTGAAACATCTTATACTGCAATTTACTTTTATTATTATTTTTTATTTCTTTTTAATGTTTTTATTTCCAGGAGAGAGAGAGAGAGACAGCATGAGCAGGGGAGGGTCAGAGAGAGAGGGAGTCACAGACTGAAACAGGCTCCAGGCTCTGAGCTGGCAGTCAGCACAGAGCCCGACGCGGGGCTCGAACCCACGAACTGCGAGATCATGACCTAAGCGAAAGTCGAACGCTTAACTGACTAAGCCACCCAGGCGCCCCTGCAATTTACTTTTAAAAGCTTATGTGAAAAATAATTGAAACAAATATGGTAATGTGTAAACAATTGTTAAATTTCTATGTCTGTAGCCCATAACTACATGGTCAATTAATCTTTGACAAAGAAAGAAAGAATATCCAATGGAAAAAAGACAGTCTCTTCAACAAATGTGTTGGGAAAACTGAATAGCAACATGTAGAAGAATGAAACTGGACCACTTTCTTCCACCATACACAA
Source organism: Proteles cristata cristata (assembly GCA_017311185.1). Taxonomy (NCBI): domain Eukaryota; kingdom Metazoa; phylum Chordata; class Mammalia; order Carnivora; family Hyaenidae; genus Proteles; species Proteles cristata. The sequence continues at coordinate 1,103,702 of JAESUZ010004587.1, forward strand.
AAGTAAATTCAAAATGGACTAAAGACCTCAATGTGAGATAGGGAACCTTTAAAATCATAGAAAAGAGCACAAGCAGTAACCTTTTTGACATTGGCAGTAGGAGCTTCTTACTAGATATGTTTACTGAGGCAAGGGAAACAAAACCAAAAATAAACTACTGGGACTTCATCAAAATAAAAACTTCTGCCCAGTAAAGGAGACAGTCAAAAAAATTAAAAGGCAACCTACAGAATGGGTGGATATATTTGCAAATGAGTTATCTGATAAAGGGTTATTATCCAAAATATGTAAAACTCAACACCATGAAAAAACAAGTAATTCAGTTAAGAATGCGCAGAAGACATGAATAGACATTTTTCTAATGAGAGTTGTAAGGCCCAGTCTCTATTTAAGAAGGACTTCTTAGGGAATTCCAAGACAACAGATGAGAGAAAAACAAGGGCATTAGTGGAATTTGAAGCCCCTGGAACCTATAGCTGCAGCAAACATTAAAGACCACCCAACTCTTAGCCAGATTAACATAATACCTATTAACCCAGGTTCTTATTACTCAATATATCACAGCTGGCTTTCAGCAAAATTACAGGGCATAACAAAAGGCAATAAAACCCCATAATCTGAAGAGGCAACACAGTCATCAGAACCAGACTCAGATATGGCAAAGACTTTAGAATTATCAGGGAATTTAAAATAACTATGATTTGGGGCACCTAGTGGCTCAGTTGGTGAAGCATCTGACTTTGGCTCAGGTCATGATCTCACAGTTCATGGGTTCAAGCCTTGTGTTGTACTCTGTGCTGACAGCTTGGAACCTGGAGCCTGCTTTGGATTCTGTGTCTCCCTCTTTCTCTGCTCCTCCCCTGCTTGCATTCCGTCTTTATCTTTCTCAAAAATAAATAAACATTATTTTTTTTAAATAACTGTGATTAATATATTTAAAAGTACAATGGAAAAAGTAGAAACATGTAAGTTCTACATTTAAGATGGGTAATTTAAGTAGAAAGAGGTAGATTCTAAAAAAGAATCAAAAGGAAATGCAAGAAATAACAATGAAAAAGAATACTAATAGAAACAATGCTTTGATGAGTTTATCAGTTGACCTGCATGGCCAAAGAAAGAGGAGTCACTCTAAATTTATCTGATTAGTACTCATTCATTTCTCAAGTGTAGGTCAGTTATTGGTTCCTCAAAAATTCATTCTCTGACCTTTTTCTTGATGTTTTTATATCACACTGGCTACCTATTTACAAGGGTATCATAAATTATCTTTTTAGACATGAGCCTTCTCTAGTAGACTATAACCATGGTATATGTGACATGGATCACTTTGTTATCAGTTTCTGTGAGTCAGAACTAACTCATCATAATGCCAAATAAATGCTGAAGAAGTAAGTCAGTAAACTGTATATTTTATTTTCTAAAAACCTTCATAGTATAGGGGCGCTTGGGTAGCTCAGTTGGTTAAGCATCCAACTTCGGCTCAGGTCATGATCTCACAGTTCATGAGTTTGAGCCCTGTGTCAGGCTCTGTGCTGACAGCTGAGAGCCTGGATCCTGCTTCAGATTCTTTGTCTCCCTATCTCTCTGCTCCTCCCCCACTCATGCTCTGTCTCTGTCTCAAAAATAAATAAAACATTAAAAAAAAAAAAACCTTCATAGTATATATTAAAATTACCAAACATCTGAGATATCTAGTTATATTTTTAAGCATTGTTTGGCATCCAGAGTTTAATAATTGGAAAATTTCTCAAAAACCATGCTAAGTTATATTGACTTGAGGTGTGGTTCAAAAGATAAGAAATTTGATTAGAATGATGTAAATTTTGAACGTACATCTAATTATTTTCCCCAAAGAAAACACCTCTTTAGAGGAATTACTTGATATGGAGAAATAATTTAAATTGTGCACTTGTATTTATTTTCCCTGGTTTTGATCTTAGGACACTTTTGGTGATAATTCTCTCTAGGTCTCTCATGTTCCTGTATATTTTGTGAGCAGGAACACTATCATTGGTCTGGACTATATTTTCAAAGGTATTTATATAATGAATAACCTAGTAAGATAGAGATAGTACCTTCCTCCAAAGAAAAGTGCAAACACAGTTACTGACTCAGGATCCTCAACCTAAGGAGTCCTCTCTTGAAATGTAATCCCTTGTGTATACAAGTATTACCTGGCCCTCTTTTCATTGCCATATGGGAATTGGGGCTCAGAAACTCAGAGAATTGCTGATAGTCTGGCTACTGTCCTTGCTGTGAATAGTAAAGTGTCCTTTCTCTCTGGCCCAGGAGTCTGAGTCTTCTGCCAGCAATCACGATCCTGTAGCAGGCTAACTTGCTAGCTTGAAAGGAGAATAAAATATTAGGTCCTTCACAGTTCTTAACATACACTATAGAAAAAAAATGCCTTCAATTGGATAGTGGAAGCTACTCTTTAAGCAACCATTATTTACCTACAGAAGGGATGGATAGTTTTGAAACCATGAGTAATGGCTCACCTCAGGATAGAAGTGATCCCACAATAACTTAGTACAGTCCTGGTTGAGAATATAGAACACACTCCATGCAACTACTGCAGCCTGTAACTCAGAGCCTTGGGATGGGCGTGGAAAACAATACACAGTGATGTATTTCCAGGATTCCTTACTCCTATTTTAGTCAGGAAGCTAAACAGATGAAATCTATTAAATGATTTAAAGTCATATATTCAGGCTGTAGTTGGTGACCTAGACAGATAGAACATGGGACAGACAGACTCAGCAAGGCTCCTGTTTCTACACAGCATGAAATGAACCTGAAAATGAAGGGAATGAAGAGAGAAAGAAAAGGGTGAGGGTGGAGAGAGAGAGTGACAGCATGAGTGAGAAGTGGGGAGTGGGTGGGAGGGAGGAAGTAGGGAGAAAGAGCAACTGAAAGAGAGAGGGTCGGGGGACCAGATAGAGAAGTAGTGGGGAGATGGCGGAGGGGGTGGGAGGGGGGAGAGTGAGACTTGGTAGGTAATAGCAAGCACATGAAAGAGAACAACAAATCAACAAATATCCACTATTTAATTAACTGTCTGGATAGGCAAATTTATATTGTGAAGTTGCTAAGAAAATGATGTTTTCACTTGCAATTCATTTTTCTCCCTGGCTCTAGTGATCTGATCTGAGAAGTTACCATGCCAGTAAATCTGACTGTGAAATTGCATTCAGCATACCTAAGACATGAAAGCATGGCTGAAAATGTTAACTCTTTGTGCAGTGGATCAGCAGATATTCCTATCCCAATCAAAATTGCATTTTGATCCTCATTTCCACATACCCTGTGGTAAAGTCAACCCTGAACAATAATTGTGTCTTCAGTCCACAAATCATGTGAATGTGTTGACTGAGTTGTTTTGTGAAAGGATCCAATAAGGAATAATGAGGAGAAAGAAAAAATGAATATTATATACAGTTTTATTAAGTAAGCCATCAAGAAATATGATTGATTTATTGATCTTGGAGAATGTCTCATCACAGAAATTTTGACTAGTATCGCCCTACATTAAATATGATTTAGACATTAAGAAAATAAAGGTACCTCACAGTTGACAGTTTCATTCAATTAGCCATGTGCATTTCTGTCTGAAAAATATTTTAAAAAATATTCCAAAGCAGAGTTCCTGATGAGATTTTAGCTATAAAGAAACTAATGACAGGTAAAAAAGATACCAGTGTCCTCATTGGAAACCTTGGCATATTTAAAATCTAAATTAAATTGGTCATAAATGTCAGTAATACATTAATGAAGATTAACAAAGAACTCAGAAGATATTAAATAGCTGAGGTAGAAAGAAAAAATGATTGATGCAGTGAACGGATTAAAAGACCAACTGACAAAAGGCATTTCAGTGTTATTACACAGAATGTAAAATCCTTGAAACAAATGTGGAACACCAGAGCTTCTGTTTGAGTTGAAACATTCGATTTGAGGACATATTTAGGGAAGATAGAAAATGTATTATTCAAGGAGATGATAATATCATTAATATTATTAATAATTATGAATATTGACATTTGCATTTTGTACTTAGGGCTTTGTGTGAAGTGTTTACTTTTTATCTGTCATTACCATGATGGTGCAAGATAGATATTATCCATATTTTATCAAATAGAAACCCAGACAAAGAGGCTCACGGTGAGGTTGAGCAATTAATGGTGTGGCAGAAATTCAAACCAAATTCTGCTGCTCTTTCAAAAATTAAAGGGAAAGTATTCCTGGTCTTCAAGTCAATACCTTTCAGTGAGACAATGGAAAATATCTTTGCATTTGTTTTCTGCACACTTAGGCAGCTTTAAAACTTACCACAGACCTAGTAGTTTAAAACCATACCTGTTTTCCTATCATCTTAGGTCTGAGGTCCTCATTTGTGGGTATGCTGTTACCTGGGGACTGCTTCTGCTCCTAGAATTACCATCATGCTTCTTGTGTGGTCCATCCTTCTTCAAACCAGCAGTGACACATTGAGTCCTTCTCATATTTTGATCTCTCTCTCTCTCTCTTTTTTTTTTTTTTTCCCCGCTTCCTGCTAGAGGAAACACAATGCTTTTAAAGGGTTGACATGAAAGTTAGCTGACTTGGGGCCTCTTACATCTACAAACTTCTTTCACAGCACTACCTAATTGAGTATTTGGATAATTAGTAGAAAGGAATCTTGAGGGGAGAATATCTTTACCATTTTCCTCCTGACAATCCCTTTCAAATAACTGAATATTTGAAATTTGTGATACAATTTTTTCGTTTTGTTTCTTAAGTAAGTAGGATTTATAGATTTATGTTTTCATTCAGTATCTCAAGATATGCTCTGGGAGGGTCAAGGTTTGCCAGACTCTATTGGCCATTCTAGAAGCTTTGATTGAATGATTAAATACACATGTTGTCTAATATAATAGCATAATTCCCAACATCTCAAAATTAAATCTACTCTTTTCTCCCTCTGTAAGGTTTATTTCATTTTGAAAGTCTGACATCAGGAATGAAAGCATCGGAAATCTGGTTTCTTTTGCAGCCCATAATCACCTCCTCCTAATTTGCTGGCTGCTGTTTCTGACCTCCAGTGTCAGGCTAAGAGAGAAAGAATCAGGGAAGAATGGACATGGCCTTGCCATAGAATGATGATAGTGTTCTCCAGGCTTAAGAGATACTCAAAATTGCCATTTCCTCTTGTAGAAATTTTATGAGATTACTTAGAGATTCCTTTGGTTCTCTGTACCCAAGGAGAAAATTTTGAAGAATATTGAGTAAGCTTACTTTGAATTCCTGACCATTGTCATGTGAACCATTAATGCTGCCCATTCATCTTCCAATATATGCTTAGGCTTTCTGCGTCCCCAGATGATGTTTTCAATTTTTTTTATAGTTTATTTATTTTTGAGACAGAGAGAGACAGAGCATGAGTGGGGGAGGGGCAGGGAGAGAGGAAGACACAGAATCCGAAATAACCAGATGACGTGGTTATTTCACGTCAAATAACCTCAAATTCTCAACACCTTTTTAATTTTTTTTTCTTTTAACTTTTTAAATGTTTTGTTTATTTCTGAGAGAGAGAGAGACAGTGTGACCAGGGGAGGGTCAGAAGGAGAGAGGGAGACACAGAATCTGAAGCAGGCTCCAGGCTCTGAGCTGGCTGTCAGCACAGATCCTGACGCGGGGCTTGAACCCACGAGTCATGAGATCATGATCTGAGCCGAAGTCAGACGCTTAACCGACTGAGCCACCCAGGTGCCTCTCAACAACTTTTTTTTTCCCCATTCGTGTTAAGGGAGACCGACCTTTGATTCTTAATTTGCCAAAACAAACAAACAAACACACACACGCACCATCAGAATAGAACATTCCTAGATACCCATTATCCTCCTCTGTGTCCATATGTGGCACCCTCTTGTGACTGTGGAGGAATTTTCCATGCTTCTCTGAGGACATCTTTTCTATATGTGTGTTTTGTATCCCAGTGCTCTCACCTCCTCAAAGAATTCCTTGCCCCTCTCTCTTTCCAGCATTATTGTATCTCTCTCTTTACTACATACTGAATGTTTCTCATTGGCATACAAGCATGTTTTCCCCCATCTTAAAAAAACAAACAAAACAAAATAAAACCTAACAGACAAAAAAACCCCAAAACCTTCCCTCTCAGCTACCGCTTACCTAGTTATCCCATTCTACAGGTAACACCTCTCAAGATAATCGTGTATACTCACTTTCCGCAAATCAGCATACTTTTCTCATGTTATCCATTGATTCTCTCTGTTAATCACTTTCTCTAACCTTCACAATTTTCCAACACCCAACCACTTCTTTCCACTTCTACTCTGCCATCTCCCTGGTCCAGTGCCTATCATCTCTAAACTTTGGTTACTCCGTGAGTTTCTTCCTGTTACCACAGTCAGCCTGGTAACAGTTTATTCTCAGCACAAATTAGTCTAGTTTCTATCATGTCACTTCACTTAAAGGCCTCCAGTGGTTCTGCCTTTTGCTCAGAGTGAAACTTCAGAACGGCCCACAAGACCCTGCAAGTTCTAGCCTCCTTTATCCCCTTGATCATTTTACCTGTCCTGAGGATTGTCCGCTTTTCTGTCCTGAACACCTGAAGCAACTCCTGCCTTAGGCTTTTGCGGTTTACCCTACTGGAAAGATCTTTCCCATATTTCCACATACCCCCTTCCTCATTCCTCATTCCTTTAGACCTTTTCAGTGAGACCTTGTTTGACACCATATTTAAAGCTTAATGGATAACAATGCTCCCTAGAACCTTATCTTTTCCCCTCTTCTGCGTGTTTATTATTTATTTTGGCTTTGCTTTTTTCCCAGCTTTATTGACATATAATTAATATATAACATTGGGTGTATTTAAGGTGTGATGTCAGATTGATACGTTTATATATTGCAAAGCAATTACCGCTATAGCCTTAGCTGGCATTTCTATCTCATCACATCATTACTGTATCTTTCTTGTGGTAAGGACATTTAAGATCTCATCTCTTAGCAACCTTCAAGTATATAGTTATTATGAACTATAATTGCCAAGCTATAAATTAGATCCCCAAAATATATAACTAAAAGTTTGTACCGTTTGACCCGTATCTCCCTGTTTCCCTTATCTACAAGCTTCTGATAACCACCATTCTACTTTCTGTTTCTATGAGTTCAGCTTTATAAAATTCCAAATATAAGTGATATTATACAGCATTTGTATTTCTTTGTCTCATTTATTTCACTTAGCTTATTGCCCTCAAGTTCCATCCATGTTGTCACTAATGACAGGATTTCCTTCTTTATCATGGTTGAATAATGGTCAGGCCGCAATTTTTCAGGCTTAAAAATATATTTATATTGGGATAAAATTTCCAGCAACTATTGTATACATTGATCCAAAAGCGTTATAAATTAATATTTTTTCCATTATTTTTGAGCATGGCATTTACCACTTTTCTAATCATATACCTTTTTATTATTATTCTTTTAGTCTGTTTTCTGCAAGAAGCTCTAGGAGGACAGGAAATTTTGTTTATTATTATATTCTCAAAAAAGGCATGACCACCTTTGCCTAGATAGTCATCTGTTTGTCTGTATATCTCTGTAACTGTGTATCTATCTGAATTTGCCATGCAAGCATTGGATGACACAAATTTTCTTTTAAGTACCTGTGAAGCAGTGTCTTCTCAGTTTTGGTGCGGTATAGTGTATTACCATTTAGTTCCAAATATTTACAATTTTATTTTGTGATTTTTTTCTTTGATCTATGAATTACTTAGAACTTATTATTTTTTAGTCATTTGAGTTTTCTTAGAGATCTTACTATTTTTAATTACTATATTGTGTTTTAGTCAGATAATGTGTTCTATATTATTTAATCTTTTAAGGTTTATTGAAACTTTTTTATGACTTAGAATCTGGTTTATCTTGGATAATGTTCTGTGTACAGTCAAAAAATTTGTATTCTATATTGGATGTAGTGTTCTTAAATGTCTTTTAGGCCATGTTGGTTGATAAGATTATTATTTTTTTATATTATTAACATTTTGGGATCAATCCAACAATTAATTAAAAGGAAGTGTTAATTTCTCTGACGATGACTGTGGTTTGCCTATTTCTTTCATTAGTTATATCAAGTTTTGCTTAACATTCTTTGAAGTTTTGTCTTAAGTACACGCATCTAAAGTTGTTAGAATTTTTTATGAATTAACCCTTTTGTCATTATGAAATATCAGTCATTATTCTGATAATATTCCCAGACTTAAAGTTTATATCCTCTATTTTTATATGTATGCACACCAGCGTTCCTATGATATTTACTTTGCATACATTTTTTTCTATTCTTTTATTTTCAGTCTGTGTCTTTATGTAAGTGTATTCTCTTTAACCTATCTGTATTTAAGTCTTGTTTCTTTTTAATTAATATCTGACTTTTAATTAGATCTTCTTTGTAATATTTTTTAATGTTTTATTTATTTTTGAGAGAGAGAGATAGTATGAACAGGGAGGGGTCAGAGAGAGAGGGAAACACAGAATCCAAAGCAGGCTCCAGGCTCTGAGCTAGCTGTCAGCACAGAGCCCGACACGGGGCTCAAACCTGTGAGTCATGAGGTCATGACCAGATCCAAAGTCAGACGCTTAACTGACTGAGCCACCCACGTGCCCCTTTAATTAGATTTCTTAAGCCATTTATATTTACTGCAATTTGTTGGCATTGTTGGGGTATTATTTATCTTGCTTGTTTTTTCTGTGGTTGTTTCCTTGATACTCCTTACTTTTTTTATTTTGGTCAGGTAATTCTAACTTTTCTCTTGGCAATGTACCTAATCATCTTTGTAAGTTTGTGTGTGTATGTTTGCTTGTGTGTGCATGTGCATGTGCATGCGTGCGTATGTGTGTGTGTGTGTTCAGATGAATCTCTAGGGATTATGTGCATTTGTTTTTTTTTATTTTTTAATGTTTATTTGAGAGAGAGAGAGAGAGAGAGAGAGAGAGAGAGACATAGTGCAAGCAGGGGAGGGGCAGAGAGAGAGGGAGACACAGAATCTGAAGCAGGCTCCAGGATCTAAAGTGTGAGCACACAGCCAAATGGTGTGGGGGGGGTGAGAGGGGATTGAACTCATGAACTGTGAGAGCGTGACATGAGCCCAAGTTGGATGCTTAACTGACTGAGCCACCCAGGTGCCCTGTGATACATCCCACAATACCATGTAACTTTGCTTTAAAACTCAAAGGTCTTTCAAAGAAACTAGTGAAAATAATGAAGTTCCTTCATATTTAACCAGATATATGTCATTTTAAATGTTCATCAATTCTGGTTGTACATACATATTTATTAACTGGTTTCATTTCTTTTCAAACTGAAGACCCCAGTTGTCAAATTCTCTCAGCCTTTGTTTATCTAAATATTTTTTTGTTTCATGTTCATTTTTGGAGAATATTTTTGCTGGATTGATTATGTTAAATTGACAGTTCTTCTCCTTTAAATGCTTTTTAATATTATTTATTTATTTTGAGTGAGAAAACATGCACATAAGCTGGGGAGGGACAGGAAGAGAGAGGGAGAGAGAGGATCCCAAGCAGGCTCCGCACCATCTGCACAGAGCCTGACACAGGTCTCAGTGTCACAAACAGTGAGATCATGACTTGACCTGAGATCAAGAGTCCGATGCTTAAATGACTGAGCCACCCAGGCATCCATGTTCTTTTCCTTTAAAGAGATGTTCCATTGCCTTCTGGTTTGTGTTGCTACTGATGAAAAGTTAGCATTTGTTCTTATGTTTATTCTCTTGGATATGGTGTCTTTTTTCCTCTGGCTGCTGTTAGAATTTTCTTGTATCTTATATCTCTATCTTTGATGTTTGGTACTTTTACTACAATATGCCTGGTATGATTTTCTATTATTTTATCCTATATGGGATATATTGAACTTTTTGGAATTATGCATTTATATCTTTTTATCAAGCATAGAAAGTGTTTCATGCAGAATAAGAAAAATGATTGATACTTATAGCCTATTTAAGAGGAAAACATCACGAGGGGCACCTGGCTGGCTCAGTCGGGTGGGCATCCGACTTCAGCTCAGGTCATGATCTCATGGTTTGTGAATTCAAGCCCCACATTGGGGTCTCTGCTGTCAGAACACACAGAGCCTGCATCAGAATCCTCTGCTCCCCCACCCCCCTCTGCCACTTACACTATCCCTCTTTCTCTCAAAAAAAAAAAAAATAAATAAATAAAAATAAAAATAAGTAAACATTAAAAAATTAAATGATGATTCATCATTACCTCTTGTATTAAAAAAAGAGGAAAACATCATGAGAAGCTATATTTATAATTCTAATAATACTTTGAAGTGAACCTAGAGATAGGAGAAAGGGATAAGAGCCAATTTAAGCTATATTTCAGCATCTCAAATTTATTGTAAGAAAGATATCTTCTAGATGAACATATGGAGACTATTGCTATAAAATATTAAATAAAAATTTGAGTATTTCAAATATATTTAAAAGAAAATAGATATGAAAGATACATAATTACAGAATTTTACATGGATAATCATGTAAATATAGAACCTCCAGTGAACTGTGAAAATGTTCCTCAAACCCAAAAGCCTATGTATTTAAAAATATATATCAAATTGATTTAATTAACTGATGACATAAATGACCCAGAGAGACTATGAGATCTTCCAATGCATGATAGGAAAGCATAGATAGAAGGCAGACGGATTTCCAATCTTGGATACTCTAAGTATATCACTTTTCCTGCTCTCTTTAAAAGAGCATAGTTTAGGCCTTAAGTTGAATTTTATAAAGACATTAGATTGAAATAGGAAGTAGATTATCAGCCTGTATTAATATTTTGTTATAGGTAGGATAACAGGTATTCTCTAACTTTATAATAATTGGAATAAAGATGAAAATAGGAATAACATGCCACATTTAAACCTTAAATTTTAGCTTTTTAAAACTGATTGAAATAAATCTTTCAGAAAAACATGATAGGCAGATTTTAAAATTCTTTACTTGGATAGTGACTTAAAATTAGTTTGAGCTTACTATATGAAGGAAATCTCTTTCTCCTTCATGAGGTATTTAATGAAAGAAGAAAAATTAAAGCACTAGATGATCCTAAAGTGGAATGCTGTTACTACTGATATTTTATTTATTTATTTATTTTTTAAATTTTTTTAATGTTTTTTTTTAATTTATTTTTAGGAGAGAGAGAGAGACAGCGTGAGCAGGGGAGGGTCAGAGAGAGAGAGGGAGTCACAGACTGAAACAGGCTCCAGGCTCTGAGCTGTCAGCCAGCACAGAGCCCGATGCGGGGCTTGAACCCACAAACCGCGAGATCATTACCCAAGCGAAAGTCGGACGCTTAACCGACTAAGCCACCCAGGCGCCCCATCTACTGATATTTTAAAACTTATCATATGCTTCAGGCAAATAAATTTAATTAAAGAAACAGAGTGCCTTCATAGATGAAGTTGCATTATTCATGCTTTTACAATGATCCTTTGAATCTAAAGAAAATAAATGAAAAATGACAGCATAACAACCAAGGGAGAGAAGAACACAGATTTAGTATTGTGTTGCCAAAGTGACTTCTTGAAACAAATGGACAGTTCAGTGGAATTGGCAGTAAATTCAGTAAATAAAACTGGTTGTTTCACTATAAAGGGATTTTTGTTTATTAAAAATTGTGAGTCTGGTAGTTTCAGGTAGTAGGAGAAATCCCTCATTGCTCTTTGAAAGAAAAAAGAAACAATCAATGGATTTAAACTGTTGCAACATAGTTAAAGATTCATCTAATCCTTCATACATAAGTTCCCCCTAAAAAGTCTCTTTGGCCCTTGAACTAAGAATACTTTTTTAAAACATCACTTTCTTTGTACAAGATAAAAGAAAGAAAAATAAAGAAGTTTCAGGGTTTAAAATCTTCCTCAATTTTAGTCTAGCATTTTCTCTTATTTCTAAAATTCTGCTCCATGCAGAACACAACTGTTTATAATTCGCCCTCAATAAAATGAAAATTCAATTTTCAAGTGGACATAATACATGCATAGAAGCTTTAGCCAAGGTAGGTCTGAAATGAACTTAACTGTAACATTTTTGAGCTAGCAGAAAATTTAGAGACTATAATCCAGTAGCATAATATGTGATGAAAGCAAGGAGGTAAGTTTCCTAACTTTTGACCAGGGACTCATCCTATCCTATTAGAATGCATCAATAATTGGCTGTGTTTTATGGAACACACAAAATTTCTGATGAAACCATAATATTCTCTATTAATTAACAAACTTGCCACAAGGCTCCATTTATTTCCTCCAGTGACAGTACCAGTGGCTAAAAATGAGTTTTTGCATCTCTCTAGTTGGAGAACTTTTTCTGTGAATTGCTAGATAATAAATATTTTAGGCTTTGTGGGCCAGATGGCCTGTCACAACTCCTCAACTCTGGAAAAGCATCCAGCGAGAGTATGTAAACGAATGTGCATGGCTGTGTTCCAACAAAATTTTATTTACCAAAACAGACGATGCAAAATCGATCTCTCCCACAGCCTGTAGTTAGATGACCTGAGGTTTAGAATAATGATAACTTCATGTGTATTTCATAAATATGTACTCTGTGTATATTTATGATTTTTGCTAAGCCTTATGGTAAATGTCTGCCCTCTCCCCCATCTACAAATGGAGGATAAAGTTCTTAAGTGTAGGGATTGTGCCTCATTTATTTTTATATGGTCAAGAATATTGGCAGAGTGAATTTTATCTATCACATATGACAGTTTTCCTGACCAAATGGAAACAGCACAGTGAATGAGAACATTTCCAAAAGCATGTTCAGCCAGTTCCTGGTTTTAAGAAATGCTCACCAAAAAATGAGTTTATTATCAAATAAGTTTGTAGAATATTGCATGATATAAACTCATTTGATTGTTATAAGATGTATTAACATATTAAAAGCCTATGATAAGTACTTGATAGAAAGAAATCAATTGTTTCCCAAACTTTACTGAGAAACAATTTAAATTGACTGTTAACCTTCTTGAATAGTACCTTTCTTCTTTCTTGATTTTCATGTCTCCATTCACTATTATTTATAACTGTGAGTACTAGGCTCTCTGCTACCCACTGGGCATACCATCTTAATTATAAAGTTTATTCAGTAAAGACTTTAAAAAGTAAATGAAATGTCTTTTTAAACATAAAATAGGGCAGTTCTTTAGAGCAGTTTTTGGTAAACAACAAAAAGTGAAGAAGAAAGTACAGAGTTTCCATACTTGCCCTGCCCCTCAGCAATGTATGCAGCCTCCTCTACTATCAGCATCCCTCATCAGAGTGATAAATTTGTTACAACTGATAAACCCTCACTGACACATCTTTACCAAACAAAGTCCATAGTTTGTATTAGGGTTCATTGTCAGTGTTTACATTCTGAAGGTTTTGACAAATGTATGATGACAGATTATCTACCATTATAGTATCACACAGAGTAATTTCACTGCCCTAAAAATCCTTTATGCTCTGCTTATTCACTCCCTACCTTCCCCTTAGTCCCTGGAAATGATTGATCTTTTTGCTCTTTCCATAGCTTTGATCTTTTCAGTATGTCATATGGTTGGAATTATGTAGTGTGTACTCTTTTCAGATTGACTTTTTTTTTTTTCACTAAGTAATATACATTTAAGATTCCTCCATGTCTTTTCATGGTTTGAAAGCTCATTTCTTTTTAGTGCTGAATAATATTCCATTGTTTGGATATACCACAGGTTGTTTATTCATTCACCTATGGAAGGGCACCTTGGTTCCTTCCAAGTTTTCGCAGTTATAAATAAAGCTCCTATAAACAAACACGTGCAGGTTTTTGTGTGGATAAGTTTTCAACTTCTTTAGGCAAATACCAAAGGGTGCAATTGTTGGATCATACAGGAAGAATATAGTTAGTTTTATAAGAAACTGCCACTGTCTTCCACAGATGCTCTACCATTTGCATTCCTACCAGCAATGAATAAGAGCTCCTTTTCCTCCACAGCCTCACGAGCATTTAGTATTATCATGTAATGTCTTTTAGTCCCATTTCTTGAAAAAGCTGAAAAGTCAGAAAAGCTATTTCCTTATTTTCATTTGTATTGTGTTTAAATAACACAATCATAGGTGATTTCAAAAGACTGCTTCTAGGTACTGGAATAATATTTCTAAGTAGACTAACATTTCATGACCCGCTTCTTCTTGGGGCTGATTCCCTGTCCATTATACGTCTTTTTGTTTTTTAAATTTTAAAAAAAATTTAATGTTTGTTCTTGAGAGAGACAAACACACAAAATGTGAATGGAGGAGGGCAGAAAGAGAGAGAGGGAGACACAGGATTTGAAGCAGGCTCCAGGCTCTGAGCTGTTAGCACAGAGCCTGATGTGGGGCTTGAACTCACAAACTGTGAGATCATGACCTGAGCTGAAGCCGGATGTTTAACCAACTGAGCCACCCAAGTACCTCATACATCTTCTTTGTCCACTAAACAGCAAGGGTTTTGTGATACATATGTTTGAGAGAGACACTGAAACATACCTGGTCAAGTACACAAATAAGCCAGAGATTACAGAATTCTGGTGATTAAAAAATTAGCAATGAGATAGAATTCTTATAGTGTTAAAGTAAGAAGAAAAGTAAATTATTTTTTAACTATTCACCTTGGCTGTATATTAATTTAGTTTTGGGGGCTGAAGAACAGGATTTGACTTAGTCAGGATTGTATTATTGGAGTATTAGTGCTTAGACTTCTAACCAAATTCTCTATCCAAAACACCTAATCTGCATATTATAAGACTTTATAATATTTTTTTTCATTCTCAATCTTATGATAATAGGTGTCAGGGAAAATAATTACTACTTACGTGGACCCCACTCTCAATATTATATTAAAAAGCTAGCAACATGTGGGGCGCCTGGGTGGCTTAGTCGGTTAAGCGTCTGACTTTTCACTTAGGTCATGATCTCGCGGTTCGTGGTTTCGAGCCCTGCGTCGGGCTCTGTGCTGACTGCCAGCTCGGAGCCTGGAGCCTGTTTCAGTCTGTGACTCCCTCTCTCTCTGACCCTCCCTTGCTCATGCTGTCTCTCTCTCTCTGTCCTAGAAATAAATAAAAAACATTAAAAAAATTAAAAAAAAAGCTAGCAACATGTGAAATGAATATAGCATTCCTTAATATTACTGAGATTTAAGTATAGCAGATACCTTCTTTCTGTCTTTTGCCAAACATAACTTCAACTAGGCACTAATGCAAAATACTTTGCAACTTGCTGTACTAGTCCAAGGAGACTTAGAAAAATCCTGAGTACTTTTTTCTGAAATGTATCCAGAAGATATTAGTTTTATAAGAAACTAAAAACTAATTTTGTAATGATTTTTATTTACTTCCTATTTTATACTACTAAACAAGGTTGGAGGAAGAGAGTAGAGCAACATTAAGACCCAGCATTAAGGAGTGCCTATCACTTCTTGATAAGGAAAGCACTACAAAAGCATAAGATATCTTTCAAGTTCCCATCCTGAGTTTCCCAAGAAATTTCCATGCCTCTTTGGTTGTCAGACAGAGACTTAGTTTAACAATGGTTTCTGGATTCAGATCGGAGGAGAAGTGAGGCTGATGAATGCAGAAGCATGTTTAGAATGTGCAACTCTTGATCTAAAAGTTGAAAGTAGAATGTACTCTTATATACTGACTTTAAAAAAAATCTACTTAGGTATTATGGTTATTGCTGATTTTCAAGACCTTTGAAGTATAAGTTGTGTTTCCTAGAAATTGTGTCAAAGAGAAAAGAAGGAATGAAAGAATTAGGGTCTAGGACTATGTGGCATATGGAAGATAATAAGACATAGAGTACTAATCAACCAATCCGTGTGTAGAAACTTTTACACATAGGGCATGTTAGGATATGATGGCAGATAAGAGCATGAATTACGGAAGATACTAAGAATCATGAGAAGTTTGAATTGATGAGGGAGAAACATTATAAAAATAAAGTAACATGAAGAACATCTTAGGGCAAATGTCATGGAAGGAGATGTAGCATTTTGTTGTGATCATTATTTCAACGCATAAATCAATTTTTAAAATTTCTTTTGGCAGACATGTAATATTTTAGTATTTATTTTCAATTTAATGATTAATTTTCTCATTTGAGTATGACTTGTGTTTATCATTATATGATGTAGAAAGATAGTAAAATAATGCAAACTCAGAGATAAGAATGACTGGATAGAAAATACCTTTAAGTTAGACATAGAAACTTTTTAATTAAGAATAACATATTTCACAGTTCAAAGTGGAAAGAAAACCGTTTGAGAGAGGAAAATTAAAAGTTCCAGTTTGAAAAAGCAAGTGTATTTTTGCATCTCTTTTTATGTCCCAAGAGGTTGCTAAATGTCTCAGAAATAAATGAGCAAATGTTAATGTCACACTTTTAAGGTGTGGTGAGACATGCAAGAATTGAGAGGTATCAGCAGTACTAGTGCTGAGAGTGGTGATCAGTGTGAGGAGAAAAGTAATAAATTATTCATTATTGGCCTAGTTAGGAGTTCTTTTGCATGACTGTTTCAGAGTTATCCAAAGTGTGGTTGTGCCCACAGTAATGAGAATGTAAAGGTCTTTAGCTCACTTGTACAAGGAGCTTGTTTTGTATTTCTTACAGCTTCACAAAGTTTCTTCTGACAATTTTATTGATAATTACTGATTATATGTGGAATCCACTGATAGGTTTGCAAGGGAAAAAGCACAGTTTCTTTGTAAGGCTCACTTGCCTGGATAAATCCTACACTAGAATTATGAGAGTCAGATTACAATTCGGCATCACTGCGGCTGACTTAAGGCCACTTGGTGACTCTGAGGTTGCAATACCATTAGATTCCCTGGCTGATGTATTTCTTCTTTCTAAGGAGTATGTAAAAAAAAAAAAACCAAACAACAACAACAACAACAAAAACACAAAACTCTTCTTCCCACATGAAATTACTGGGAAATTCAACCAGTCCTCTCTTTTCATAAAGAGGAATAACACCCAAGACACTGGTTTTCTTGCAGTTTCTCCTGCAACATCTATAGAATCTCATTTGGATCATGGGCTTTTTTGATAGTATTAGAAAAGCCATTATTCTCTCTCTAGGCACAGGCACAGATAAGCAGATGTAAAAATAAATCAGTCATACAATTTCCATACAATTTCCAGAGGTATGAGAGACTCTCCCAGTTTGTCCATGGAACTCATTTTGATAAAGTCTTCTATAGCATGGGTCAGAGTGAATCACTCTGAGCCGTCTGGAGGCTGCCACCGAGGGTCGCTGTAGTGAACGCTGTGTGTGCTTTGTCCAGATCCCCTATCTCTAATTTATTTCTCGGTGCCCTTTCATATCCAGTACTCCTCCTCTCACTTGCTCTTGCTTGGAGAGTTGTCCTCAGCTACTGGGGCCACTTCACCCACCTTTACAGAGGGCCGGAAGTACCTGGGTGAAATCTTCGGCAATGACTAGGGTATAGGGCAATTAACGCCCGCTTACTCGCCTCAGGTTGGAACACATTCTCAAGTATAACCTACACTCAGACATACCTTAAGGGAGTGAGCAAGCGAAAGCCACCTTCAGTAGGACTTTACAGGAACTCATACCCTCCATGGCTTCTTCCCCTTTCCAGTCCTGCTTTTCTTACTCCCTTACATGTTTTCTCAGGGTGCTTTTCCTTAATAAATCACTTGGTACACAAAGCATTCTCCTAGGGTCTGCTATTCACTGCAAACTAACCATAACTATATAATTTAGTTATCCAAACCAGGAAACCTTTGATAAAGAATAAGGATGTTATTATTATGCTACAAAGGGGTATAAATAGCAATGGTCCAAGACAGATTAGGACACGTGTTCATCCTAAGGCTACAATGGCTCTTTCAAAGACAACTTTTCAGAAATCCTTTTATTCAAAGCTCTTTTAAGATATGGCATATTGCTGTTAAACTCATTGAAACCTGCTTAACATTTTGCTCTTTTTACTTTGTCACCAATATAAGTTGGTTAACAGGTTTTCTTTCTTTCTTTCTTTCTTTTTCTTTTTTTTTTTTTTTTTTTATTTCTAGGCGAGAGAGATTGAGAGACAGCGTGAGCAGGGGAGGGCCAGAGAGGGAGTCACAGACTGAAACAGGCTCCAGGCTCTGAGCTGGCAGTCAGCACAGAGCCCGACGCGGGGCTCGAACCCACGAACCGCGAGATCATGACTTAAGCGAAAGTCGGACGCTTAACCGACTAAGCCACCCAGACGCCCCTAACAGGATTTTTTTCAAAACTGCCCCTCCCTAACCCCTTACCCACAACTTGTTTCTTTTCCCTTCACCCTACTCCTGTTTCCCATACTGACTTATAGCTTAAAGTCTGCCTTTCTTCTTGGAAACATCTTTGCTTTAGTATGATCTGATACTTAGCAACAACCCCAAATTTCGCCTCACATATTCTTCCAGAGAGTTCAGAACCACAGCTGCAAATTGAGTTCTAGTAAGAGCCCATAGCATCCCATGTTTCCCAAAGGAATGTAAGCAAATTAACCTTTATAAGTGGTCGTTAGTTATATGTAATTTTTGTGTCTGTTCTGCCTTAGTTTTGAGTAAACTTTTAATTTGCAGACTTAATTTAAGGAACATGTAATAATAAGATTCAACCAAGATTCTGATGTTTGTGATTCTAAAAATTATTTACAGAATTTATTTTGAGCTGTTAAAATCCTATCCTAGTAGACAGCATATATTTTATTTGTTTTTTTTTTTAATATTTTTTTATTTATTTCTAGGAGAGAGAGAGAAAGAGAGAGAAAGCATGAGCAGGGGAGGGTCAGAGAGAGAGGGAGTCACAGACTCTGAAACAGGCTCCAGGCTCTGAGCTGGCAGTCAGCACAGAGCCCGACGCAGGGCTCGAACCAACAAACCGTAAGATCATGACCTAAGCGAAAGTTGGACGCTCATCCAACTAAGCCACCCAGGTGCCTCTATTTGGTGTTTTTAGATGAAAAATTATTGTGTCATTTTTTTTCCTTATGCAGATTCTGTTATGATGTTCTTGACATGTTTTGTAAATATAAATGATGTGAACAATTAATGCTATCTTAGCTGTTGGTCTGAATGAACCTAATTCAGTTTTAGAATCATCCGGTTGGTTTCATTATGACAAAATGTACTTGAATTGGTTGTAAGCACAATGACATTTAACCCAGTCAGTGTAAATAATTTCTCAGAGGTTACAGTGATTGAAATTTCGATTTCTGTCACTACAAGGTAAAAATTACTTCCACAGGAAGTAGAACTTAGCTTTCATCCAGTCAGCATCATGATGCAGTTTTAAAGTAGACATAATATAGTTTTATGTTTTTTACATTTTTTATTTTTTTAATTTTTTATTTATTTAAAATTTATTTTTAATTTATTTTCTTACAAATAATTTATTGTCAAGTTGGTTTCCATATAACACCCAGTGCTCATCCGCACAAGTGCCCCCCTCCATGCACATCTCCCCCCTCCCCCCCACACCCATCAGTACTCAGTTTGTTCTCAGCATTCAAGAGTCTCTCATGGTTTGCCTCTCTCCCTCTCCCCGACTATTTCCCTCCTTCTTCTCCCCCATGGTCGTCATTTAAGTTCCTCCTAATCCTCCTATAAAGTAGACATAATATAGTTTTAAAGCTTTGAGGTTGTAATGCATTTACCTTAAGTAATATTGTTTTTTATTACATGTTGATGAAGATGCTGTTTGATATCAGACAAGCACTGAAATGAAGTGTAACTGTGTAGAGTCTCAAAATCAGGTGCAGCGACTTACTACATTCTTTTCTCAGCCCAAAGTACATATCGTCTTGATTTTACACATTGCAGAAAAATATGTAACTTAATTTTGTTAGAGGATTGGGCATCTTTACAAAACAAAGATACAAATAAGCTCAGGAGTAGAGAATATAAAATAAAATGAACAGAGTGTGCAAAATGATTAAATCTTTGTCTATGAGTCAGTTAAGCATGGAATATTGGCAGTTTTTTTTGGAACTTCAATGTAATGTTATAGTTTGGCGTAATAAAGCAATTCATTAAAATAGTAAATATTGACTATAAAAGCACATATTTGGTAGTAGAAAACTTTAACATATCATTTCTTTTTTAATAATTCTCTTAAGACTTCACAGTATTTGCACAAGGTTAACTCCATACAATCTTGTTCCTAAAGTGGGTATAAAAAGATTGTAAGTATTTTATTTGCTCATGTCAGAGCAAAAGGCCTCCTGGAAAATAGGATACTTAAATCTTTAGGAAATTAGTAGTATGTTAAATTAGCAAAGAACTATCTTTTCTAATCATTATTATTGTTACTATCCCAAGTGTGGTCACAATTTTCTGAATTGTTTATATACAAAAACAAACATAGTGTTATTTTCCATAATTAGATGTGGCCAATATTTGTGTGCATGACTGAAACATTGTTGTATAAAAATTGAAATAGATGGGGCGCCTGGGTGGCTTAGTCGGTTAAGCGTCCGACTTTCGCTTGGGTCATGAT
Organism: Proteles cristata cristata; assembly: GCA_017311185.1. Classification (NCBI taxonomy): domain Eukaryota; kingdom Metazoa; phylum Chordata; class Mammalia; order Carnivora; family Hyaenidae; genus Proteles; species Proteles cristata. The sequence goes on from JAESUZ010004587.1 coordinate 1,124,275, forward strand.
CTCGCGGTTCGTGGGTTCGAGCCCCGCATCGGGCTCTGTGCTGACTGCCAGCTCAGAGCCTGGAGCCTGTTTCAGTCTGTGACTCCCTCTCTCTCTGACCCTCCCCTGCTCGCGCTGTCTCTCTCTCTCTCCTAGAAATAAAGCATTAAAAAAAAAAAAAAATTGAAATAGATGTGTTTCTTTCAAAATGATGATTTCAAGTCACGTGATCAGCATTAGAGAAAGAAGACAAGCAGAAATGAAAATATTGTCATGCATTTTTCCTGTTTTCCCAAATCATCAGTCAAAAAATAGAAAAACAAAATCATATGTTTATAGCCAATTAACATTATTTTTTATATTTAAGGAAGATATGTAAAGAATATTGGACAGATTTATTGAAGGGATGCATGTGAATTATAGTTTGCTGGCTTTTAGAAGTTTGAAAGTTTATCTTTGTTTTGCACATATAGAGTGGATCCTTCTTTCAGACCAGGCTTGCCAATCATATTGTTAAAATTTGAAGTTTATCATGTCACAAAACCTCATTCAGCAGACTCTTGTCTCATTCTTTTTTGTTGTTTTGGTTGTGGTTGTGGGTCTGCCATAAATAATGACAGTTGTTTAAGAGCCAAACCATAAAATATCAGATTAACAGAAATCAAGCTTCTTAGTCATCACATCAACATTGTTTTGACAGTCACTTATTTGGCTCCATCCCATGTTCACTTGCGCTTTCTCTCTTCTCTTATACTGACCAGCTGTGGGAAGTAGTTTATCTGCTAATTATATGAGTTATGTAAGTTATATTTTCACAGCTTCTTGTATTTCAAAATTTAAGTTTCTTATGTCACAATATGGAATTTGAGATCTCAACTTCATCACTGATAGTAAATTTGTCAGTCTAATTTGTACAGCTTCTTTGAACTATAACATTGATATTATACATAAACTGTTCCTTTTTAGTATCAGGTCCAAAACCTGTAACAGTGAAAAAAAATCTTGATTTTTCTTATCTAAATTTGATTGCTCAGTCCTGTCTCCATTACGTGACTCTTTAATCATTTTGGTCAAGTAAGATAGAATTAGCACTGGAATTCCTTGCAGGTATTTTGGGCTTACTGAAAAATACCAGCAAGAAAGCTGCTGCCTTCCCTTCGATGCCCTGTAGTGGGCACAGCCTCCAGTGATGAATTCAGTCAGTTTCCTTAATTAAACACAATTTAAAAACGGAAGGTAAAGCTCTGTTAATGGTGATAAAGCATTATGTAGTTAATGTTTAATTTGTTTTTGTGGTCACAGGCTTTTTCTCTTATAAAATGATAATTACATTAACTGAGCCTATTAATGGGTATCATAAAACACACCTGCTCTATTTTAATGCCTAACATGATGAATTTATAGTAGAATGGAATAACCACACATTTGAGGGAGAGTATTTTTATTTGGAAATTATAAATTGCCTTCATGAAATAGAAGGGTTCAGTTGGACATTGCTTTAGATGACACACGGACATAACAGTAGAAGGAAAACTAAAACTTACAAGAAATTTCATATCAGTTTTGCAAGTTGCTTCTCGTTTGCTTTGTTTAGATGACAAGATGGAATGCTCTGAAGGATATTTTCACTCCAAAAGCATTTCTGTCCTTAGAACTTTAGAGCTAAATAAGCTCTCAGTGTTCATTTTATATGGCAAATTCTTAGTCATTCTTTAAAACTGATTGAGATGCTTACTTTCCGTACTCAGTCTTTATCACCACCCAGGACCAAGATAAGTGCTCCCTTTTTTGCAGTTTCTTGACATATCATATAAGCTTCATCATTATTCTGTCAGTATCTGTCTTTATGCATCTTATTTATATTTATATTACCAACCTTAAAGACAGAAGCTTTCATGAAGTGGTTGCTTAATGAATGGCTGATGAATACATACATGAATTAATGAAGAAATCTTCAAATGAGTTGCTAGTGACATTAGTGGTGATAGTTTGATATAAGTTGTATTATTTGTGAAATTCATCTTCTAATATCTTCTTGGGTGATCTTTTAAGATTTTATATTCTTCGGATGTAATCACCATAAGATAATTTACATAGGTCATTCTACTTACTTATAGAACATATTGTAATCACTTGGACCACAATACATAAATCTCATCCTGAGTTTAATAGGAAATTTGTATGTATAGTTCCTCATGAAAGAACCTATGAAAAGAATTATTTTAATTGTATATCTTAATAAAACATAATTATACTCATTAGAATCATAGTTAGGATGAATTGGAATTTATTATTTAAAAGACTATGGCAAAAATTTAGCATAAATTATTTTTTATTTTCTATATGTTTTAATTTTATCTGGTGTTCATTAACTCTGAGTAAAGATTAGTACACAACAAACTCAGCAATTACCTAATGTTTTTTTTAAATTTTCTTAATTTTTTTATTTATTTCTGAGAGAGAGAGACAGCATGAACAGGGGAGGGTCAGAGAGAGAGGAAGATACAGATTCCGAAACAGGCTCTAGGCTCTGAGCTAGCTGTCAGCACAGAGCCTGACGCAGGGCTTGAACCCACAAACTGTGAGATCATGACCTGAGCGGAAGTCAGATGCTTAACTAACTGAGCCACCCGGGTGCCCCCAGTGTTGGTTTTAAACTAGGTATTGACTCCAGAAATTGGAGAGCTGAAATTGGTGAGCTGAAAAAATGTAGGAGAAAGAAGCAACACTGTGTAAAATCTTTCGTATATTTCTTTATGTCAAGAGAGATTTTCCTAAACAACTCTAGTAATTCTATCCTTCATAAAAAAAAAAAAATACTTTAATCCTTATTCCTCTAGATTGAAAATAGCAGTCTACTCTCTTTCTTTATAATAGAATTACCTTCAGTTTTTAATGAATGAACTGATAATCTTTTGGAGATAGTCCAGAAAGTTTAACTCAAGATTAACTCAAGATTATTTCTAGTCTTTAACTCAACAAGTGCTTATTGAGTGCTTATTGTATGTCCTGCATTGTATTAGTAAATGAGAACATGCCAGTGAGGGGATTTTTGAGGACAAAGAGTCTTCATTTTAGTGTAGAACATAGATATATAAACACATAATTGCACGACAATATAGAATGCACAATTCTGGGGATATGAATACAAGGCTGTGGTAGAAAAAGAATAAGCTTCTGTCTGGGAAGGAAAAAGGCTTTTTTCTAAATATGTGAAATTTTAGTGGGGTGTTAAATATGAGGAGGGATAAAGAAAGCGGGGGCTATAGAAGAAGGAAGAAAATTTGTCACATAGGAAATAACATGGAGGCATGAAGAAACTTGGTATGTTTGCTATATGCAATATAGTTCAGTTTGTCTGAATAGAGCATGTGAAGATGGGAAGCATTTGGAGGTGAGACTGATAAGATGGACTGGTGACATATGGTGAAAAAGTACTGTTTTGAGAATGTTTGGCTTCATTCTGTAATTAGTGAGCACTCAGTGGGTTTAATTAGCTAATCCAGACTAGAGTAAGACTGAAACTAATGAAGGGGTTCTAAGGACAGGAAAGAGGGCATGAATTTGAGTTATTTAGAGGGCTTTTAGATCAAACGGAATATTGAGAGCAAGGGGAAAATCTAAATTTCTGGCTTGCTGATAGTGAAGAAAGAGATTAGAGAAAGGGGTGGAGGATGATAAAGAGGATAAAGAAATGATGTAGTACTGAAAATGATGTGCTGAGGTGCCAAGAAACCATCTAGTTAGAGTCAGGAGTAAGAAATGTGAAGGATAACACTTTAAAGAGAGATTGTTTGCAAGTTTGGTAAAATGATCCAAAAATACATCGAAAAAGAAGTGAAATTTTAAATTGCTCTTGAAAAGAAATGTAAAAAGTGGGGTGTGGGGTGGCTCAGTCAGTTAAGCATCCGACTTGGCCTTAAGTCATGATCTCATGGTTTGTGAGTTTGAGCCCCACATCAGGCTCTGTGCTGACAGCTTGGAGCCTGCAGCCTGCTTCAGATTCTGTCACCCTATCTCTCTGTCCCTCCCCGGCTCGCTCTCTCTCTCTCTCTCTCTCTCTCAAAAATAAATAAACATTCAAATAATTTAAAAAAAAATAATGCTCTTGAAAATAGTATAGATTTTAATTGGTTGAAATACTAAGAAAAAAGGAAAATATTTTAGGTACTATGAATTTTATGAAGAAAAGTGGAAGAACTAGAAATTACAAAAGCATATATGGGTAATGGTAGGTATTAAGAAAGATGACAAAATTCTCCAGGGGTCAGTGGGAGGAAAGCCTTGAAAAGGTAAATTGGCATACAAGGGATTAGGTTATGAATTTCTAATCATTTTAGAAGTTTTAAAAAATGTACTGTGGAGGTTTTAATTTTTTAGACTGAAAGTTTAAGGAGTAACATGATCAAAACTCCACTTTAGGTCACTATTGGCAGTAATATGAGCAGAGGCAGAAAAGGAAGAAAAATAAAATCAGGAAGCTTAAGGTAATGATGGATTCAAATAAAATGGTGATAGTACAATTGCAAATGAAGAAAGGTGCATAACAGGTATTGCAAAGACAAAGTCAACATTACTTAGCAAATTATTTAAATATGAGAAATAATGAAAAAATAAGGGGTTGAAAATAATTCTGAAGGTCTGAGATGTCAAAATCATTAATGGACTTGGGAAGTCATTGACTGGGGAGTAAAAATTAGGATTCATCTCTTGTATGCACATACTTTGCATATATCCTGTGTGCCTGTCACTGTACTTGGTTTAGAATATAGAGATAAAATAAATGATGAAAAGGAATAAAAGGAAAAAATGGAAAAATAAAAGATGCTGCCCTTAAGAGTTTTGTATTCTAGTGAGGGTAATAGAAATGTAAAGAATATCAGAACAAAGCGTGATACAGGCTACAATGGTGGTATGAACTCTGTGCTTCTGGAGCTCATTTAGGGAGAGGCTGGCTTGTGATTTTAGTGGACATCCAGGTAGAAAGTTATAGCTTGGAACTGGAAAGGGCAGTTATACTCAGGAAAAAGGGTGAAGGATGCAGTTAAGGTCTCATTTTACTTGCCCATCCTGACACTTTTGGCATTGCCAATAAAACCCTTTTTCAGAACCTTGACAGAATTATTCCTTATCATTTTTTATTCCTGTCTAAACTCCTGTGGAACCCAATAAATTTTCCATTTTCTGTTATCTTTGGTCTCAGTAATCTCATAAATGTCCATGGGTTTACTATTACTTATATGTTTATGATTTCAAACTTGTATCTCAGGCCCAGGATTATCTTTTGAGTTCAATATGCATAAAACAACTGTTCCCAGATAGCATTACTTGCAAGTCTTAGGTGCATTCCAGATTCAACATATCTCAAAATTTACTCTCTGAACCAGTCCCTCTTATAGTTATCTGGTACCTGCACCTGGTACTAATCATCAGCTCACTTGTCCAAGTTAGGAATCTAAGAATCACTTTTGGTCATTTTATCTCATTACTCATATCCAACAGTTGTCAGGTGCTGCAGCATCAAACTCCTAAGTAGCTCTATATCAGTTATCTCTTTTTCACATTGCTGTTGTTGTAATTTATTGCCAGGATTCTTCAGTGAGCTTCCACATGGTCTTGTCATCTCCAGTTTGACTTCCCTCCCAATCTGTGAGCCATACCTTGGTGATTATGAACTACTGTTGTTCCAAGTGCTTTACATGCATTTAGTGCCTGACACTGTTCAGTGTCATTTCAAATTTAGTCCTTTCAAATCTGAGGGATTATGTATTCCCCTCTCTTTGGTGCAGTATATGGAAATTGGAGTGGAAATGTTTTTCAAGGTTCCACAACCAGAAGGTGGGGGAGTTGATTGAAAACCAGATACTCTGAACAGAGGTACCATGCCCTTATTCACTCACTGTAGGTTATATACTCTGACCTTATACTACTTTTATATTATAAGCTGCTTTGGCCCTTGAACTATGAAAATAGCAAACTTAAAACCAGTGGTCTAGATCTATTCATTTCAGTATTATTTTCACTTCAATCTTTTTGATAAAATTCTTATGCTTTATTTTTATTTTTTAAGTTTATTAATTTTGAGAAAGACAGAGCATGAGCAAGGGAAGGGCAGAGAGAGAGAGAGAGAGAGAGAGAGAGAGAGAGAGAGAGAGAGAGAGAGAATGAAATCACAAGATCCTGACCTGAGCCGAAACTGAGAGTCAGATGCTTAACCAACTGAGCCACCCAGGCGCCCCTTATACTTTATTTAAATATAAATGTAGATGAATTTCATGTCAAACTTATTTTAAAACTTTAGAAAACTCACTATTTCTCTACTTTTCTCTTCTTTGCCTGGGCCTAGACAAACATTTGTTTGTTCTCCACCCTTTTAATTCTTGTGAACATGATGTTAATAAGAAATTAATGTTATTTACCAGCAGAGTAACATGTTCACTCAGCAGTTGTGGAATCATTTTGAAATATGTTCTGCTATGAAGGGCTGAAGTGAATTGGCATATAGCTTAAGTCTTGTTTTGTTTCTTTTAACTTAAAGTGATATCTCAGAGTCATCTATTGGATTAATGCACCAGATGCAAGTAAAATCCTCATACCTAATCAGTCTACTTAGATATTCTTTACCATATGATGGTATATGGCAAAAGCCTCATCTGCTGTAGATATTTTATTTGACCTGGTTACCAACCTAACTCCATGTGCTTTTCCAAGAGGAAGACTCAAGTGAGAATGTCTTCATAGTCTTACTGATATTAGTTGGATGTAGTTTTAATTCCTGTGTAAATCTTTACAGATAGCAGACAGACACTAAAGAAATATTAAGCATGACTCAAACTGTATGGTTATCATGTTGTCAAAGTTATCTTACAACATTTAAATGTAAAATGACTTAATGTAACTTCTCTTTCTGATATATTGTTGCTAAAAGACAGTACAGGTACATGGAGAAATATAATCAAGGGGTCGATAAAACTTTTGTCTTTTTTCCATTATGCATTTATTCCATTCATCCTTCTGTTTGCTCAACAAATATTTACTGAGCACCAATTACATTCCAGGAACTATGTTACATACTTGATATTTATTGCTGAAAAGCTATAGAAGTCCCATTCATATCGGGGCGCCTGGGTGGCTTAGTCGGTTAAGCGTCCGACTTTCACTTAGGTCATGATCTCGCGGTTCGTGGGTTCGAGCCCCGCGTCGGGCTCTGTGCTGACTGCCAGCTCAGAGCCTGGATCCTGTTTCGGTCTGTGACTCCCTCTCTCTCTGACCCTCCCCTGCTCACGTTGTCTCTCTCTCTCTCCTAGAAATAAATAAAAAAATATATATATATAAAAAAAAAGAAGTCCCATTCATATCATTCTTAGAATAAAATTTTTATAGCTACAGGTGGTCTGGGAATCAGAACAGAATGAATATAAAAAGATATATAGGATACAAAAGGGAAAATAAGTGTGCCAAGTATTGGTAATGAACATAAATATTATGTAATTAACAATTTTTGTCAGTGAGGACCATGACCTTTCCACCAACATAACACTGTTTTGCCATAAATAATATTTAAAAAGTTCAATCCAGTCTAAAATTCTGAAAGTTGAATTTTGAGAAAATGGCCCAGATTCAGAGAACTCATCTAAAATTTGCAAAGCTTCCCCAAAGGACTGGCCATTTATAATCCTAGCTGACACATATATTCTTAAAAGTCACCTATCCACCTGTCTTGAGATGAGTTAATGTCTCTGTAGCAGTTGTAGTTTTATCTGATTTTCTGATTTGTTCTATATTGAAACAATCCTGGTTCCTTCTTGGATTTCACCTCGTTCTGAATTAGGAATGAAAGGTACAACATTCTTTAGGAAGACTCCTGAGCAGTGTCTGAAATAGCTGAAGAGGTTAATGTCTGATTCTCTGATCTTTCAATTATTTGAGCTCCTACTATCACCTGCTTGGGTGGCTTGATTTCCCCTGCTAAGAGCAAAAGCCATTTATTTAACATTTCAACATGAGCTTTCTAAGTGGCAGTTTATTAGAATGTCACTTGGGTGATGCACACACTGGCATCATGTCATTATCCATTGTTTACCATCATTTAAATGAGTGCACTTGTGAGCTCCAGAGGTTGTATGGAAGTGTTGAATCTGAATTGCACACCTGAAACTAACACTACACTGTATGTTAACTAATTGGAATTTAAATAAAAACTTAAAAAAAAATTAGCCGCCATTTAATTATTAGTATAATGTAAGAACTTGAACTTGTTTTGGTGTCTTGCAAATTATAGTGAAGCACATTAATAAATTCCACTAAACATTATAGTTTCCGTTCCAGATGGAATGCAATTAGCATAACACTATTTAATAATGTACTAGCCCACTGCTGTTTATGGCAAAGCCTGATTTGCTGCAGAACAGACCCTTCTTTAGTGACTGTCTAATATTAGAAAGCAGGAAACTTACAAGGCAATAAACCCTTCAAAATTTTTTGTTAGGGGCTGATTAGAACTCAATGTTAGCTAATACCTCATAATTATACATCTTTATGGGGAAGGGATTCTGAATCTTTTGAGAAAAGTAGGATATTGTGGTTAAAGTAATATTTCCTTGTCAGCTAGAGTTTCTCTGTGGTTTATTAAATTCCTATGTTCTTTACTTTTCTTGGAGATACAGTCAAAACTGTTTTCTGGGAAAAAATAGAATTTTTAAGCAATTCTACCTAGTACAGAACTGAATATATATATGACTTTTTATTTTTCAACTGCAGTATGGTTTTTCTTCATGCTAAGAGAAATACAGTGAAATAATTCCCATCTTCCAGAAACAGTTCTTTGAAGATTTTAAAGGCTTTTTACAACATGAAACCTTCAGAGACAGTTAGATGGTTAATAACTGTGCTAACCTCATTTGAAATTAATACCAGTATATCAGTCTGAAATGCTATTTTTTTCTTATGGAACTTGATATTCAATTCACCATTGGTTGATTTCCCCATTATGTGCAAGCTACTATGCCAAGAAACTTGGGGGTACAAAGTTAGAGCAGAATAAACAAGGAGCCTCCTCCCAAAGCGGTCTTAATTAGGAGGTGATGCAATTTGGCTATGATTGAAGGTAGGATGCAATAAATGCTTTACTAGAGGTGTAAGTGGAAGACAGAGCTGAAAGGAATGATTAAAACGTGTTTTCCTCTTAGCCTTAAAAGAAAAAAACATTTTTTTTATGAGTGATTAAGTAGCAAAGTATGTTATATATTATAAACTGAAGGAATAGTATAGGGAAAGGAGCAGAGTGCTTGAAAAAGAATAGTCTGAAGAAACTAAGGGATAACACATTGTGGTTGTATATGTGGAGGGAGACATGATGGAAGTCAGAATGTGGAGATTCTTGAATGCTGTGTGTTTTACCCACATCCTAGAGAACAGAGCTTGGTGCAAAGCTTAAATGCTAACACTTTATTAGGTACTTTGGTTCTAGGAAATTAAGAGCATAGGGTAGGGCAAGTGAGGAAGACAGGATGGAAATCAAATAGAAGATGTTACACTACTGAGTTGTCACCTGTTTTACAAGAAATCACAGCTGGTTGTTGGGTCAAGCAGAACATCTCCAGAGAAGCCATATGGAACTACTGCATTTCAAAACAGTCTGTCACTAGATAGAAGGTGAGGACTTTATCTCCTGGCTGCCTCTCATCCTCTCTCTCGTAGATCAAAATTCAAACTATGGGTGATGAGAATGTTCTAAAATTAGATCCTAGGGATGGCTGTCAAATTCTGTGACTATACTAAAAATCACTGACTTGTATACATTACACAGGTGGCTTTTGTGGCATGTGAATTGTAGCTCAGTGAATTTATTATTTTTAAAATAGACAGTCCATGGGAAGATAGAGCCTTTTTGAGCACAATCAGGTTGGATTTAGAAGTTAGAGCATCTGTGGATTCTACCATGAAAAGTAACAACCCCAGTAAGCCCAAATCCAATTCCTATCTTTAGGGACAAGTGAGACAACTGGAGGTGTTTCAACACGGTGACAAGTGGAGAAGATGAAGTAAATGTGACCATTAGAGTGGCCAGGCTTTGTAAACTATGAATTGATTGGATCTTCCAAAGGTGCCACTCTTTGGAAGGAAAGGAGATTGGGCTAGGCCCAGAAGAATAGATACGACTAAAATACTTGGGAAGAAGCATAAATTAGCTCCTAAAGAAGGCTTTAAGAGGATTAACACATCAACCTGCAGTTCCTTTTGTTATAACTGATCTTGGGATCAGAGATTAAAGGTAGCCACAGAATCTTTGCTTCTCCATTCATTGACATTGAGTCCAGTTGCTCTCTTGTTGAATCTAGGCTAGTGTCAGTAATTTCCTTAACTAACATAAAGCAAAAGAATAAACTTCCTGGAACTTCTTTTTTAAGTTTATTTATTTAAAATCACGTTAGTTAACATACAGTGTAGCATTGGTTTCAGGAGTAGAACCCACGGACTTATCACTTACATATAACACCCAGTGCTCATCCCAACAAGTGCCCCTCCTTAATGCTCATCACCCATTTAGTTCATCCTCCATCTACTTGCCCTCTAGCAGCCTTCAATGTGTTCTCTGTATTTAAGAGTCTCTATGGTATGCTGCCATCTCTTTTTTTATCTTATTTTTCCTTCCATTCTCCTATGATCATCTATTTTGTGTCTCAAATTCCACATATGAGTGAAACCATATGATAGTTGTCTTTCTCTGCCTGAGTTATTTCACTTAGCATAATACATTCTAATCCCATTCACATTGTTGCAAATGGAAGAATTTCATTCTTTTTCTGATCACCAAGTAATACTCCCTTGTGTGTGTGTGTGTGTGTGTGTGTGTGTGTGTGTGTGTATGTATATATATATATATATATGTGTGTGTATATATATATATATATATACACACATATATATACACATCTTTTTTGTCCACTTATCAGTCCATATGACATTTGGGCTCCTTTTATAATTTGGCTTTTGTTGATACCATTGCTATAAACATTGGGTTGCATGTACCCCTTTGAATCAGAATTTTGTATCCTTTGGATAAATACCTAATAGAGCACTAACTGGGTTGTAGGGTATTTCTGTTTTTAATTCTTCAAGGAAACTTTATACTATTTTTTTAATATTTATTTTTGAGAGAGAAAGACAAAGTGTGAGCAGGGGAGAGGCAGAGAGAGAGGGAGACACAGAATCTGAAGCAGGCTTCAGCCTCTAAGCCATTAGCACTGAGCCATCCAAGTGCCACAATTCATACTATTTTCCAGAAAGGCTGTATAAAAAGTTTCTGTCTCTCCACATTCTTGCCAACATTTTTTGTTTCCTTAATTGTTAACTTTAGCAATTCTGACAGGTGTGAGGTGGTATTTCATTGTGGTTTTGATTTGTATTTCCCTAATGACGAGTGATGTTAAGCATCTTTTCATATGTCTGAGAGCCATCTGGATGTCTTTGGAAAAGTGTCTATTCATGTCTTCTGCCCATTTCTTCACTGGATTATTTATTTTTTGGTGTTGAGTTTGGTAAGCTCTTTATAGATTTTATCCAATATGTCATTTGCAAATATCTCCTCAACTTTCTGGGACTTCTGATCCTGTGTCAGAAATAGACTTGCAGCTTTCATTTTTATCTCTTTGAACATTTGTTTTATTATTTTATTATTTTTTAAAGAAAAAATAAAACCTTTTAAACTAATGTATTTTTTTTTTTTAATTTTGAGATAGAGAGATCATGAGATGGGGAGGGCTAGAGAGAAGGAGAGAGAGAGAATCCCAAGAAGGCTCTTTACTGTCAGCATGGATCCCAATTCAGGGCTTGAGCCCAGGAACCATGAGATCATGACTTGAGCCAAAACCAAGAGCTGGATGCTAAACCAACATAAGTACTCAGGTGCCCCAAAACACTTTTTTAAAACAGATTTGCATGTGCTGAAGAAGCTCATGAACTCCATAGAGAGGAACTGAAGCTCATGGCTAAAAGGCTCTATTTAGTTTCCAGCTGACAGCTACCTTTTACTTCCTCCCAGCCAACAACCAGTAATAACTTGCAAGCACTGTGAGCCATCCTGCCCATAGCTCCTCCAGCCCCTGTAGAGCTTCTTTAGTTTGTGCTATGAGGAGCAGAGATGAACTGCCTGAGCAAGCCCTTCCCAAATTCCTGACCCACAAAATGGTGAGACATAATAACATTGCTTTTTGAAGTCATAGATTGGAAGTCATTTGTGATGTTGTAATAGAACACTATAATTGATATTTATAATTTTTTCCTTACTCACTAATTTTAGATTTCCCTCACCACCTTTGGCTGGTCAGAGTTACTTTCTTGATGGTGTAACGCATATTTTCTTCCCCAAGGGAATTGAGCTTTTTAGCTTCCTTGTCTTTTTGAAGTCATGTTTGCTTTTTTTTTTATTTTTAATTTTTATTTTTTGGTTTATTTATTTTTGAGACAGAGAGAGACAGCACGAGCAGGGGAGGGGCAGAGAGAGAGGCAGACACAGAATCCGAAACAGGCTCCAGGCTCTGAGTTGTCAACACAGAACCCAATGCGGGGCTCAAAACCACGGACTGCGAGATCATGACCTGATCTGAAGTTGGACACTTTGTTGTCTGAGCCACCCAGGTGCCTGAAGCCATGTTTGCTTTAATTGTCCATTTACCAGTATGACTTGGTGTAGAAGCATCGAAGACACCTAATGAATCACCTGGGTTGCAGAAATATTTCTCCTTTTCCCCCTGATTTAGTACTAAACCTAGAACTTCATGCTACAGCAACCTTTTTCTTTGCTCACTGGTACACTGGTATGAAAAGTGCAAGTGGTCAAGTGTCTGCTGCAGCTTCCAATTTAATGGAAACTTTGCTGTGTTCCCTGACAGAAGTGTTTACCCCTAGGAATTAGGGTATCTAGGTTGAGAGGGTTTAAGGTTTTATGAATACAAAGGAAATACTCATCAAGTGGATTATTGGCAGTGATAGAGAAGCCAGTTCTGATTTCTACCTTTTATTTCCAGGACCTGTAAATTATAGTTATTGGGAGATAGTCCTACATACTTGCCAATGGTTCACTGTGTATACTGCACCCCAGAAAGACAGCACTCAAACCCTGAAAGTATTATTCCTGAGCTGGGACACCCTTGATGAACTTTCAACAGGCCATTTAAATATATTGTTAGGCTACCTGTGTCTGGGGATGGATACAATGTCAGAATGATGAACCCCATGGAATTTGTTACAAGAAAGTATTGTGTAGGATAGTGTATAAATAAATTAATAAGTATGTAATTTCTTGTATACTGGTATCAAAGTCATTTGCAAGCATTGCAAAGCCAACAATTTCAATATGAAAAAACCATAGAAAGAACAAATTGATATTAGGTAGAATTTATTATAAAAACATAAACATTGTAGCAGTTCCTATAATTTCATTAGGCTTATACCTCATCTATCATGCATGTATTTTATCAGAGCATCTAGAATGCTTGTCAAATTTTATGTGGTGTCATTAGCATGGTGTCATAATATTGACAACTAGGATGATTTTTCACTGGAATGTCAAGATAACCAAAGTCCTTGAGGACTATATTCTGACAGAGACTGTAAGATTTAGTATAATCCTGAATCAAGACAGGGATTTTAATTCTCTTTATTCTGTAAGGTTGGGGGCGGGGGGAATCCTCCCAGAATATACCATGTGACTGTCTGTGCTGATAAGTTTCTGCAGAGATACAGCATATGGCCATGGCATCTTCAGTTTGGAGTATGACCTGATTAGTCAACATTTATCACCCATGATTCATCTGATTTTTCAGAGACAATGCAGATGACTTGAATGGAGATAGGATGGAATTTACCACTCCTCAACTCTTTGCTGGTGGCATTGATCTTCCCTGTTCCTCCCAGGATATGGCTTCCAATTTACTATCTGGGCTAGTGGGGAGAGGTGGCAATTTCAGTTCATCCACCTAGCCTTTCCTATAAAATGTCCCTTATACTACAGATCATGGAACCAATGTGAGCCTTTCTGTTAGCTTCTAAGTATGTCGTCCCAATTATGCAGGTATAGCCTGAATAAATAACCACAAGGTGGGTCTATTAATTACCTGTTCTCCATGAGTTTCCACTATGAATTGATATCTATAACAAATTTTTAGAGAGGACATCAGTTCCTGAAAATGTCTCCAGTATATTTTTTTCTACTTAACATGGAAACTGATGTCAGTGCCATTTGTATACTCTTTCTTGCTCTCTTTTGTCTATGTATGTTATCATCTCCCTTCTAGCTGTTTACACACTTCTCTGGGTTGCCACACCATCAAGATCCATTTTCACACACCCTGACCTTAATTTCTCTGGTACATTTATCAGTCTCTACAATTCCTTTGGCAAGTGTGTGATATCTTCCCTGAGCAAAAGTTATACTTTTTGGGTTATACTGAGGCCTGACTCTTGATTATCAACTTTGTGGCAATGAGGTTACAAGTATTGAAGAGAACAGTCATTGTCTTTTGAGACAATGGCTTCAGTTCAAAGTATTGCACAGTTTCAGGCAGTATTTGCAGAATACTTACTGTAGCATGAGGACAGCAGTGCTGCTTTTGGCCAAGAGGGTTAAAGGAGATACAGAGGTTAAATTACTCCATTTTTCTAACCTATAGGGCCCCATTCTTTCTCTATTAAGACATTTATTTGACAATTGAAAGACCTTGATTATTGCACATCATTTTCCTTTACAGCACTGTAGCCTGATAATCAGATAAATTTTTAGCAGTGTTCCCTATGGCTGTAAGAGAGCAGTCTTCTTTAAAGGTACCATTTAAATTCTGATATCATGATCATATGTGTGCACGTATAGGAGGATTAGGAGGAACTTAACAGAGGACCAAGGGGGAGAAGAAGGGCGGAAATGGTGGGGGAAAGGGAGAGATGCAAACCATGAGAGACTCTTGAATGCTGACAAAAACTGAGGACTGATGGATGTGGGTGGGAGGAGGGATGGGCATGGAGGAGGACACTTGTGGGGATGAGCACTGAGTGTTATGTGGAAACTAATTTGACAATAAACTATTTGTGAAAAAAAAAATTCTGATTTCATGGCATGACATCTATTGGCAAATAGCTACCTAGAACCCATCTTTTTTTTTTTCCCCAAGACCTCCCATGATGTTCAATAGAACCATCAAATATCAGATTTTGTATAATTATCAATACAACATACTGATGAGAATAGTATCTCTTTATCTTTGAATTCCTTGCATTCTACCTACATGTTATTCTAATTAACCACAAGTAAGGGCTTTAGTAATTGTGGTTCCACTGCATTTCAGGGACTAATACTACCTCAGTTATTGCTAGCAATAGGTTTTCCTGTTGCTTTCTGACAAGTGGATAATGTAATATTGAATTCCTAGTCTCTTGGCCTACTGAGTCTCTTATGGCCTCAATTGCCTTAGCCTAGGTTTTCTAGAAAACAGAAGCTAAAATAAATATTCCATCCCAGGGATCAAAAGTGAGGAGAAAGGAAGCAATCCAGTAATAGAGGAAAATCAAATAAAGATGATGTATTTTAGAGATGACCATAGCTTCAAAAGAGTACTTAGCTTGTGGCTAGGTCATACACCATATATTTGGAGAGGTAATCTGTAATGACTGCATTTTGGAATAATCCATTTGAGGAAGGAAGTCTGGGAATACTTCTATCAGGGAATTTATCTGCCAGCTCTTTCTGTCTTCTACTGGTTAGAGTTTGCCCCTTATGGCCCTAGTGTTTCATACATTTGCAGTGTATTACATACATCCTTTGGGATATTAGGAAATTATGGGACTCAGGGAAATAACTGAGTCTTACCTGGTTCTTAGAGCTACTATGTCTTCCATTGATATATGTCATGTGAAATTCTGACCTTGCTTTTAGAGAAGTCTGAGACAACTAAAGGTAATAGGAAATGAGGTAGTGGTAGCATTTGGGACTTGAAGGCCATAAATCTGGAAAAAATAGATTATCACTACATGTTCATAATTCATAGGGAAAAGCAATTGTATAAAAATATATAGAGAGATCTTCAGTGAGGTCCATCAGAGCACAATTCTTGTCTGTGTCCAAACTTTACAAATTTTCAAGATTATGTTAGCTGTAGATAAGACATGAACTAGATATATCTTCTGATATTAAGAGTTTGACAACAATGTTTGACTAATATTGTGGACAGTTCTTTTTACCATAGGTTGTCATGGGAGAGTTGAGGTTATCTATGCCACTATTCAGCCATCCTAACTTTGCTATTACTTATCTTACAACCCAGTACTTCTCAGTATTGCATTTCAGAACTGGTGACCAAATTTTGTGTATCCATAAATTGAATTTTTAAGTTTCTTCATGGATTTTTCATTTGCTTTATAAGAGGTCTTTGTATAGGACTTTATCAGCAATAAATGGGTTAAGTATAATGACCTGAATAAACATTTCTTCTAGATTCATTTTTTTTGGTCTTTTATGGTGCAGTTTTACTTTTATAACTATAAGTTCTCAGATAGCAGCAAACATCAAGCAATTTATATATTTGTTGTCCAATTTACATAGGAACACTTGAGGAGGGTAAGCATCATCTTTGTTTTCATACTTCATGTCAAAGTCTTGAATTATGAAAACCTATCCAGTATCTGTGATTATATTTAGCCTTTTATATTAATCAAATTGACATGCCCTACAGAGGGCCGTAAGTTTAGTCACTTGAGTTGATTTCTTCCGGTAAGAAGTTGGATTCTGCAAGGGAATCTGCCGTCGTTATTCAATAACCAGCTTTATATTTTCCCTCTTAATTTGTGAGGTGAGACACATCTAGTAAGGATTTTATATGAGAATTTTTAAATATGTTCTGAAAATGAGTGGTTCTGGAACTAGAGAAACATAATTACTAGGTTCTCCATCAAATAAGGATATTAAACTCAGTTAATTGAGAGATTAGATGTGTGTTCAATATGGGGAAGAGAAGTATTAATATTTTATGTTTAAACTATATTTAATTAGCTATTATATTTAAACAACAGTTTTGAATGACTTCAGTTAGTAGTAGATATTGTATGCAGGTGATGCGTACAAAGGTGACATAATGTAATCAGGATGTGATACATCAAATCTGAAGGTGATTTTAGCATGAAAAATGAATAGTTTTTTTTCTACTCAATTTTTTGGAGCAGTTTTAGGTTTACAGTAAAACTGAGAGGTGAATGCATTGATTTTTCATATATCCCCTGCCCCCACACATGCAGAGCTTTCCCCATTATTAGTGTTCCCCTGCCATAGTTGTATGTTTGTTATAATTGATGAACCTGCATTGACATGTTAACCACCCAAAGTCCATAGTTTGCATTGGGGTTTACTGTTGGTGTTGTACATTCTATAGGTTTGTCATTAAATGTATAACAACATGTATTGATCATTATAGAATCATACAGAGTACTTTCACTGCCCTAAAAATCCTCTAAGCTTTGCCTATTCATCCCTCCCTCCTCACTAGCCTCTGGCAACCACTGATCTTTTTTACCATCTCCATACTTTGCCGTTTTCAGAATGTTATATAGCTGGAATCATACAATATGTGGCCTTTTTAGATTGGCTGTTTTCATTTAGTAATATTCATCAAAGCTTCCTCTGTGGTGGTGTGTTGTGTTTTGTTTGTTTGTTTGTTTGTTTTTTCCCCAATGGCTTGGTAGCTCATTTCTTTCTAGCTCTGAATTATTTTTCCATTGTCTGGATGTACCACAGTTTATCCATTTACCTACAGAAGGTCATCTTGGTTACTTCCAAGTGTTGACAGCTGTGATTAAAACTGCTGTAAACATCCCTGTATAGGTTTTCATATGGATATAAGTTTTAAAGCTGAATAATTTTTTTTCTAATATATCAGAGGCTGCACATTCTTTGTGACAAGCAGGATAAGCCTTTATTATAGCCTACTTAGTTAGGTTATAAGCAGTGACTTTTGACATGTGCTGCATTATTGAGTTAATGCCCTAGAGCATGGCCTAATCTTTCTTGTACATACAAAAAGAGAGGTTTATAATGATTTGGTGGTGCCATATGAATGGCTGTTGATGAGATATTTTGAGCTTACTTGAGGCCTTTTCAGTTTCTGTGATCCATGGAGTAGTTCTGAGATGTTTGATTTAGTCACATTGTATAAGAGCATTCCTATTTCAATAATTTTTGGTGTATTTTATTTATAATATCTGTTTAATATGAGAATTTTTTTTAAATTGACTTTTAGTTTTTCACCTTGAGAAGTGTAGGACAATTTGTATAGTAGTCTTCCCTTGGATAATGCCCTTCATTCAGTCGATAAATCATGGTTTAGAATAAAGTGTTGTTTTATAGAGTTAGAACTTTTTCTTAGACTCCTTAAGTCTCTTCTTAATTAACTCAATGGATATATACAGTCAGTGAGTTTTGAGATTCAGGGGACATCTACTTAATGGAAGAATTAGTCCTCAAAGAATGTGTATATTCATCAGAGCTTCTATTAGGACTTGGAAGTAGTGGGATAGATTTTCAGTGAACTCCGAGGTGTATAACTGTCCAGATGAATTATTGATTTTCCCAGGAGAAGGCAAATAAATACTATTTTTTTATCAGTTTGAACTCTAATCAAAGTTGAGCATAGATATATTAAAGTAAAGAATTTGACCTTAGATGGCACCAAGGAGAATATGGTTTAGGTACTAATGGGAAATAAGGAATTGGTGTTTTGTGAATTAATTACTGAATTCGGAAGAAATGTAGATGTTTGACCACTGAGATTTTTTTAAGTAAAATTGGTGCATTTCTAGGGGGGCAAAAAAGGTAGTTCATTGTCTATTAATCAGGTTATGACTATTTAAAAAATGCTTTGACTTCAGCTTAGGAAGGTACAGAAAACTTTAGTTAAAAGTTTGAAGAATAAATCTGGACACTTAGAAGTTTACTGTAATTATTTTGCCAATGTTTATAGATTTTTTCTGGCTCATAATTTTTTGGAAACAGCTATGTCTTTTACATTTTCTTTATGTTTTTAAAAAAGTGTTTATTTTGAGAGAGAAAAAGAGAGCATGAGCAGGGGAGGGGCAGAGAGACAGACAGAGAGAAAGCATACCAAGCAGGTTCTGCAGCGTGCATGCAGAGACTCGTGTGGGGCTTGATCTAATGAACCATAAGATCACGACCTGAGGTGAGGTCATGTGTCAGATGCTTAACTGACTGAGCCACTCAGGTGCCCCTAAAAGTTTTTCATTCTAGTATAATTAACGTACATTGTTATATTAGTTTCAGGTGTACAGAATAGTGATTTAATAATTCTATACATTGCTCTCAGTGCTCATCGTGATGAGTTTACTTTGAATCCCCTTCATCTATTTTACCCATTCCGACCCACCTCATCTCTGGTAACCACCAGTTTGTTCTCTATATTTAAGAGTCTGTTTTTGTTCTTGTTGTTGTTGTTGTTGTTTTGTCTCCTTTTTTCTTTGTTCAGTTGTTTTCTTTCTTAAATTCCATTTGAGTGACACATATGATACTTGTCTTTCTCTGACTCATTTATTTCTCTTAGATTTATACTCTCTAGATACATCCATGTTGCTGCAAATAGCAGGATTTCCTTCTTTTTTGGCTGAACACTACGTTTTCTTTATCCATTCATGTGCTGATGGTCGCTTAGATTGTTTCCTTGTCTTGGCAATTGTGAATAATGCTGCAATGAACATGGGAGTTTTAGTATCTCTTTGAGATATTGATTTCAACTCCTTTGAATATATTGCTGGACCGTATAGTAGTTCTGTTTTAAAATTTGCTAAGGAATCTTCATACTGTTTTCCACAATGACTCTGTTGCTTTACATTCTCAGTAGTATACAGAAATTGTCTTTTTTTCCACATTGTCACCAACACTTGTGATTTTTTTTTGTCTCTTTGATCATAATTAGTCTAACAGGTGTTCAGTGATATTTCATTGGTGTTTTTATTTGAGAAATATTCTGAGGAATGGTTGACTTATTTAGAGGGCCTGGGGAAAGAGTAGAAGGAGTAGCAGTAGTAAAGATGGGTAAAGATTAGTCCATCTAGAGAAAAAAAAATGTACAGGAGGGAAAAATTCAGTTTGGGATGAGTTTTATTTTTCCTCTTTTTGCTAAAGAGTTGTTGGCAGTGTCTACCTTAGAATCAGTGTTTTGTTTTTAGGCCCTTAGTATATTTTTAAGAGAAAATTGGCCATAGGTTATTTGTTATTTTGTTTTACCTCAGACTTCCTTTGAAATGTATTTTTCTTGACATGTCAAAAGTTCCCCATAATGTCATTGTATTTCCAGTTTACTCTTAGTATAATATATAAGGTCATTGTATTTCCAGTTCACTCCTAGTGTAATGTATGAAGATAAGGAAGATTATTTGGGTTATAGTAAAACAAAATATAGAAAGCATAAGTTCTTCCAGAAGGAAGTCACAGCTTTAATGTAGAGATGAATCCATGATAAACAAATAAAAGGGTCTACCAGGATGAGTCAACTACATGTACTTGTGAATGGTGTCTTCCCTAATCCAGTAGAGGATGTGATCAATGCCTCAATAATTGTTGATCTCAGAATATTGACTAATCAAAGCAGTTTTTTTTTCATAAATTTCTTTCATGAAGATTTTATAAGAAATTTGAAGCAAAATTTAATCCATTATCTTTCTTATGAGTTGGTTACTGTTATAACAGACCTGTAAACATTTAAGATGTAAAACTGTCTTCCATGTGGTATTGATTTTGTGTATGGTGTATGGCCACTAATACAATGTTTAAAATTTTATAGTGAAGTCACTTATGTGAATTTTAATTCTCATGTATTTTTATACTTTTTTTGCTTTTCTTGATACAAGGAAAAGTATTATATATGTATGTGTGCTCACATTGATCCTTTTCTCCATCAACTCCCTTAATTCTCTTATGAATTCTCCATCGTATAAATGAATTGCCCTTAGGTATAATATATATGAGTAGTTTTTGAGATCTTCCTTTATCTCTCTGAATCCAAAACTCTTGACTTTTGGAAAGCTATTAACTATGGAATCTATTGATCCTCACCTAACAATTTGGTTTCCTTGTTTTCTGGAGTAAAGTATGCATTTTATGCTAGAGAAATGAGACCATTTTATCACATTATTTTTTATTGTCCCCTTTTTTTCTAGCTTAGGTAATTTTCATGGGAAAATCATCAAATGGTATCAAGTTACTTTACATTACATTTGTGAATTTCTAATAACAGATATGACCTATAGTATGTATTGGTCATAAATTAAATTCCAAAATCTTGATTTTGCTTGGAGAATGATTTTACTAAGTTTGCTTCTTACTTAAATCTTTTTCAAACCCCAATAACCTCAACATGCTTTCAAATCTTCAAAGGTTCATCTCTATTGAGGTATAAAATTTCACAGCACTGCAGTTCTTCATATCTCCGTTAGGTATCTTCCAGAGACATCTCATGAGACAATATTTTATGTCTGTTCCATTGTCCCACCTGATCAATAGTGATTCTCTTCTAACAACAGTACATCTAGAATGTGAGGGTCTTTGACTCACCAGTATCATATTATATTAAAGAAATAATCAGTTCATTATTTTTACCAGATTATTTATGAATTCCCATTTCTTCTGTGATTTATGTATGCTTACTACATTTTAATGGAGAAACTTCAAAGATAGTTTATCTCTCCTTAAGAGAAAAAAAAAAAAGATATTTTAAAGTGTCCCTCAGTTTTTTACTGAAGTCAAAAGCAGCAAAGTATAAAAGAAAGAAATACCCTGATATCACTCGAATTCATATAGAGACATAGCAGTATTTTCAGCTATCAAGCAAACATAGAGTCAGATTATATTTGCTGATATTTTCTGGGGAAAAAATAAAACAAAGTTAAAGACCCTTGAATTATGAAGTAAAATTTGACTGTTTTATGAATTAAAAGACCAGATTTAATGCCATTTAAATATATAGTGATCTATGATAAATAAAAGCTCACAGAATATCACATGAGAGAATCTTAAAAGTGTGGATTTTGCTCCAAGACTGAAATACTGATTTCTCCTCCTGTCTCAATCACACCTTCCACATGGTCTCTTCTTCCTTTATCTTCTTTTGAAGCTTTTTTCTAAGGCCTCCAATAGCCTCTTAATTGCCCAATTTAGAGATTTCATTGCATTTCATGTCTTCTAAGTTTTCTCAGTTGCATTTCATGTTTTTGACATCATACTCCTTGTTGCAATTCTTCTGTGCTTTCTAGGGCACAGTATTTTGCTTGTAATCTTGTCACCACTCTGAGATTCTGTGCTTACCTTTCTTATAACTTATGTCGTCTTACTGAATCATTTCATCCTTTCCTATCACTTCAAATACTATGTAGAAGCAGAAGTCTACTAATTCTCTATTTCCATCCCAGACATGTTATGTGAATTTTGGACTGTTACTATCTAGTTCTGGCTGGGATCATATGCATCACATGCTGAACTCAAAGTCTTTGTTCCATATGCATTTCCTCACATAGTCTGACTTCAGTTAAGAGAACCATTAACCATTTACATAAAGTCTGAAAGTGCATATTCCACATTTATTTTTACCATCAAGTTCTCCCCCCCCCGGGATCTATCTCATCTGTTTTTAATCCCTTATTTCTCATTTGTCATTTCTCATTCTCTGTGTATTAGTTTCCCAACTAGTGCTTTTCTCTAGTTTTATGCAGTCCATTTTCCACAGTTATAACAGAATAATCTTTCAAATATCAAATGAGTAATTCATCTTAAATTTAATTTGATGTAAAAAATATCAGTTGGCTTTCTTAAGCTAGTTGTTCCAAATCTATTTACCAAATATTTCATATTCAATTTGTGATTTCTGTATTATTGTATAATCAATTCTCATAGACAATTTAATGTAGTTTTTCACATAGAAATGGAGATAACTCATTTTCATTGGGTGAAAATAAAAGAAATAAGGACAATTTTTTTTTGTTTTCTTGTTCATTTTTATAACCTTGTTCTGTCAGTATTTCCCAAAATAATGTATAGATAATCTTGTTCTCTTTTTTGGTTACCAGCAAAGACTTTGCTATTGCTGACACCTGTGCTTAAACGATCTTTTAGATATGTGTTATATTTATCTAGAAAACAGTGTTTTACCTGTCATTCGACATTTAAAATAATGGAGAGTCAACCCACAGTTTTAATTAGAATTGTCACATGAATACCTGCTATCCTCATCTCAGGCTGTTAGCAGTAATTTATTTGTGTAGTTAAATGATAAATTGAAAAGAAAATTGCAAAGCATTCGAAAAAATAGATGCTGGTTGGATGTTTCATTCATAGTATAATTATTGAGATTGCTTTGTAGTCATATCTTTCAGTGTCTACCTGAGAAATGTTGGATGGAAGGTTAATTTTTTGAGATATCATAGGTCTAAAACTGACTTTAGTATAATACTTACACTTAACAGATAGTGTGGATATATATTCTGGTTCCAGAAATATTTTTTTCCCTAAATTTCAAAGTATAATTTTTCCCAGTTGTGGTAAGGTAGAATTCTAAGGTGGTCCCCTAAGATCTTTAGTCAAAACCCCTCACCCTCAATATCTGATCACCCTCCTCCCTCCCTCCCATCACCATGTCCTTCCTTTAGCAAGAACCCTGTCATGTCAGTTTAGCCGGAATCCATTTTTACCCCTGATATTCTCTTTTAGTAATTTTCCATCCATTCACCTCCACCCAACTCCTTGGCTATAAATTCTCACTTTTCCTTGTTGTATTTGGAGTTGGGCCCAGTCTTTTCTCCTGTACTGCTAAACCCCATTGGAGTGGTCTCTACACCCATCAGGACAGTGCTGAACCAAGGATGCCTTACTGTTTTAACAAGTGTCATGAATAAACATTTTCTTTAACAAGACTATCTCTTATTTAGTCAAATACTGATCTAAGTACTGCTACAAAGGAATTTTGCAGATGTACTTAAAGTCCAGATCAGTGGACTTTAAGACTGTGAGATTGTCTGATGGTCCTGACCCATGAAATGAATCCTTTAAAGCAGAGTTTTCTTCAGATGGTCCCAGAAGAGGGATCCAGATATTTGAAGTATGAGAAAGTTTCATTGCACTGTTGCTGCTTTTAAGATGGTGGAGGCCATGTGATAAGGAATGGGGGTGGTCTCTAAGATTTGAGAGGAGTCCCTGGATGGCAACTAGCAGGGAAACAAGGACCACAGTACCACCTCCACAAGAAACTGAATTCTGCCAGCAGTGAGTCTGGAGATGGATTTTTTCCATTTGCCTTCAAATGAGAACTCAGCTCAGCTGACACCTTTCTATATTCAAGTGTATTTGGGAAATCTGAAACTATTCTAACCTAAACTATGAATTTAATCTTCCACAGGGAGATTTTTAGGATCTTCTTTTTGACCCACCATTTGAAATTTCTGAATCATATATCCATCTTTTTTTCTGGATTAATGGTAAGCTTTTTTATAATGAGGAAAAGTGTTTTGGTCCTGAAAAAATTTCATGAATCACATTTTTATTTCATCCTCTACTGTTTTCCCTGTACTGCCTTTATAGAACTCCCATTATTCATATGTTGAACATACTTGATTAATGAACCAATTTTCTTATATATTCTCCAGTATTCTATTTCCTCTTCCTAATGTTTTTTTCCTACTTTATTTAATCAGTTTCATTTTTTAACACTTAATCTCATTTCTGCTGTCATATTGTTCATTGCCATGATCTCTTTTTGCCCTCTGATTTTCAACTTGTATAGCATTCACTTACTGTTTTCTGGGTATTCTCTTTATTCACAGAAGATATTAGTGTGTGTGTGTGTGTGTGTGTGTGTGTGTGTGTGTGTGTGTGTGTGTGTATCTTTGTATGTGTGTGTGGTTTTAAACCTTCCCCACAGGTTTGTCTTTGCTGCAGACTTCTTATTTCTGTTTATCGTGTTTGTCTGTCTGCATCTTCCATATTAGAAGATTTCTTAGGATGTGTAGTACTTCTTGACTTTTTGGTCATACATGAAAGCATTGCATATGATGGAATTGTCATCTGAGGGTTTCACTATAGGGTGAACCAGCAGAGCTGTTTCACTGTTTTATTGGAAAACTTCCATTATCATAATCTGTAAGTCTTTTCTCTGATGCCGTGAAACGAATCTTCCAGTCACTTTTACTCTTAGGACTGTGGCAAACAAATTACCTGGCCATATCTCAAGGAATAGAACAAAGAAAGAAAGGCATGTCTTGATACTCCATATTATATATATATGTATATTTATTTTATATTTATTTATATATAAAACCATATATAAACTTTCATTAGTTCTTCTATTATCCACATGGCACCTCTGGCTGTTGTCTCCTAATTCATGAAAAAATTCATTCTCCAGAGAATATACTTTCTGTTCTGGCAGAGTGTGGGGTAGGAGGTGTGCCAGTGGCCTGGTTTTTTCAGTGAGGGAAAGGACTGTAGCAGGGTCCTAGGTGGAGGTGGGAGTGAGAAAAACTTTTTCAACATATGTTCCTGTTTTTGGCATCATTCTCATACTTCTTTCAGAGATATCAGAGTTTTAGGGGAATCTTGAAGTACAAACCAAATTTCTTCTCACTTTGCACATCTTCTCACTTGGGATTAGTTTTCCATTTTTCAAAACCATACATCATTTATCCTTCTGATCACCATCACCTTTTCTCCTGTACTTTGTTCTTACATATTTGTGGATTTAAAAAATGTATTTTATTGTTGTTTTAGACGAGGTTAGAGATAAATATCAACCATATTCTTTTAAATGTTAATTTATTTATTTTGAGAGAGAGCGCACTGGGGCAGAGAGAGAGGGAGACAGAGAATCCCAAGCATGCTCCACACTCAACACAGAGCCCAATGTGGGGCTCAGACCCATGAACTGTGAGATCATGACCTGAGCCAAAATCAAGAGTCAGATGCTCAACTGAATGAGCCACTCAGGTGCCCTATTATTAGCCATATTTTTAGAGAAGTCATTTTAAAAACATAAATCATGACATGTTACATCTCTGCTCAAAACCTATCAGTGGCATCCTTTCCATTGAAGCGGAGCATGCAATTCTACCTGTGTGGTGCCAGCTGTCTGCTTCTTTGTCATATTTTGTACCACTCTGCCTTGAACAGTATGGTTTAGATACTGACCTCTATTCTCTTCCTCTATTATGTTTGATTTTTCCTACTTCAGAATTTTTTATACTTTCCCATTTCCTATACTTGGACTGCTTATTTTCCCCATCTTAATCCTTTCCCCATATTCTTCACCAGGTTAACTCTTACGTATTCTCCACTTTAAATGTCATCTTCTCTAGAAGGCCTTTTTTTTTTTTAATGTTTTATTTATCTCTAGGAGAGAGAGAAAGAGAGACAGCGTAAGCAGGGGAGGGTCAGAGAGAGAGGGAGTCACAGACTGAAACAGGCTCCAGGCTCTGAGCTGGCAGTCAGCACAGAGCCCGACGCGGGGCTCGTACCCACCAACCGCGAGATCATGACCTAAGCGAAAGTCAGACGCTTAACTGACTAAGCCACCCAGGCGCCCCTCTAGAAGGCCTTTTGTAACCTCCCAATCTTAAGAACATTGTTTTGTTACATTAGTGAGAGTCTGTCGCCTGACGCAGTTGGCAATTACATCTTAGTGTGAATTACTTCTTTTATGTCTGTCTCTTCTGCTTGTCTTTAACTTCCTGAAGAAAGGACTGCATGTTTTATTGACCGGTGTATTAGTGAAAGTCTCTTGCAGTTGCAGCTACATGATTAGCACTGAATAAATTTTCTTGAGCTTATAGATAAGTTGATGAATATGTGGAGTTGCCTCTTGCAGGCTGTGGGATTCCTAAGGAGAAGTGGGAGAACAGGTGAGAAGATGCTGAGAAGCATGTGCCTGAACTTGCTTGTTGTTGCAGAAGAGAGAACTATCAAATAGGTTCTGAAAAATGTAATTAAATTGAAGGCTCCTGGCATTCCCTTTTCTTTGAATATTATAGTTTTATTTAGAGAATGTAAGTTATTCTTTATTAGGTGCATAATTTTGAGGATGATGCATATACTCTTCAACTCTTAATTTTCTCATTTATAAAATGGGCATAATAGTGACTTGACTATAGTCATTTTATTTTAATTACCTTGACTTTTTCAAGGATTGCCTAATATGTACATGTAAAGCCATTAGTACTGTGCCTTGAATATATAGTTTCTTTCCCTCTTCATTTCTTCTGTGTTTTATATTGATTCAATATAAGTAAGACATCTTTCCTAGATAGGGAAAGACTTAAAATAAGTTATCATGGAATACTGTGAAGTCTGCTTTTCTAGCTGCCTTAAAAATTAGAATAGACATGGGGCACCTGGGTAGCTCAGTCGGTTGAGCAGCTGACTTAGTCTCAGGTCATAATCTTGAGGTTTGTGAGTTCAAGCCCCGCATCAGGCTCTGTGCTGACAGCTCAGAGCCTGGAGCCTGCTCCAGTTTCTGTATCTTCCTCCCTCTCTGCCTCTGCCCTGCTTGCCCTCTGTCTTTGTCTCTCAAAAAAATGAATAAAAACTTAAAAAATTAAAAAAAAATTAGAATAAATATATTTGTCAGATCTTGATTGACTAAATTAGCCTGTGGATTAAATGAATTCTTGAGGTGTTTTAGGCTTGCAGATTCTAAACTAGGAGAATAGTGTACCTAGCACTAAGCATATAATTTCTCATGTAGAACAGCCTTATATACCAACAGCAATAGGGCTATGATTGCTCTAAAAGATGGACCATCTTACAAGGCTTAAGGCATATTAGGGGTAAAAATATCTGTATAACTAAGAGTTAAGGTTGTATTTATCATGTCCTTGAAGGCAGGAGATATGGTGTCATGTATTCTAGAGTCATCAATTTATGGTGCATACCGTGACATCCAGTATTGGCTAACTTAGCTACTTCAGCTAACTTGAAATTAATTGGCTAAAAGGACAACTGCAGTGTTGTTTGTTTTTTTAATTTATTTTTGTTGTTGTTGTTGTTGCTATTATAGCAGGAAAGTGCCTTGACATTCATTTAGATGGCCAGTTTTCTCAGGTCAATTTTATTTTTTCACTCAACAAATATTTAGTTGATAATATATTATATGTAAAGACCTATTAATTATTTAGTATAATACTGTAGAAAAATATCATTCCAGGCTCATTGCTTATTTTCTTTAAAGCTTGACTTAATAAGTTGTAAGTCTTATGAAAAGTTAAAATAAACAAAACTGACTAGAAAAGGAGAAGCCAGGGACACCTGGGTGGCTCGGTCGGTTAAGCGTCCAACTTCGGCTCAGGTCTTGATCTCATGGTCCGTGGGTTCAAGACCCACGTCTGGCTCTGTGCTGACAGCCAGCTCAGAGCCTGGAGCCTGTTTCAGATTCTGTGTCTCCCTCTCTCTCTTGCCCTCCTTTGCTCTCTCTCTCTCTCCTTCTCTCTCTCAGAAATAAATAAAACATTAAAAAAAATTTAAAAAAAGGAAAGAAAAGGAGAAGCCATCTTCAACTGGAAAAATTGCTTTTTGGAGAAGGTGGCATTAGTGCTGCATACTGAAAGATGCTCATTAATTTGATAGCTGTAGATAAAGTCTGGTCCATATTGTCAGTAAAGGCTCAAAGCATTTTCAAGTTATACCAAATAAACTAACTTGATTGCATCAATTAGTTCATTTAGGGTAGTTGTTGGAGTTCAGGTTGGAAAGCGGTTTCTGAGCAGCGTCTCTCTGTCCCAACATGGCAAAATTTCTACTTCTTCTACCAATAGCAGTTTACTTGTTATCTCCTGGAAAACTTGTACTTGGATTCCCTATACTATATTAAATCCTCTTATGCCTTTTACCTACAGACTTCTTTTTAAAATGCTAACCCCCCCTAGGGACCAGAGTTGCAGGGGAGGTTTGGGCCGGGTAGCTGTAACAACTGGCATAGTGTTTTAGACTTGGATTATAATTCATAATCTATGTAAAAGCCTGTTTCAATCATGTGACCTAAAGTGGTCTTTTTTTTACATGCAGCCTAATGAATTGATAGCACTCAAAATGCTGCCATAAGGTTGGATTAGTTTCTGAGTGATGTTATTGAAAATGAATAGCACAAAGAATGACTTGTAGATTTTTTTGAGTTGCTTGAGAATTGAGTTTGAATACTCGGAGTCCAAATAAGTCTTAATGCTCCAGCATGTGCAAGGGATTTTCCAGGCACTCAGTTAAATTGTCCTTTTGTGTATAGTAGTGGGTGGGAAGAAGAGTAGGTTGAGGATATTTCTGAGCTCAATTGGTTTAATAGATAGTGGTGAGAGAGTCATGGAAGCCATTATCCTGACTGGGTATTTTTGGCATTTAGCAATTATAAAGTCTTAAACTCTGAGGTTAAAGGAAAACAAGTTTCTTTCAATTAGGTCATCTAGTCTATAAGCAAATAAACTGAATCAGGGACTTTCGGGAAGTCTCTGTTTGATAGAAAGGAGATAGAACTACAACTTTCCTGGAAGTCTGCTATGCTCAGCCAAGGCTCAGTAGGTCAGCTTTGCCAATGTCTAAAATGGGAGAAAAGTTGCGATTACTAAAGGAAAAAGAATAATGGCTTTCAGAGAAGACCACCCTCAGGTCACATATCGGGCTTTCTTTTTCCTTCAAGTTTTTTGAATTGTGCCCAGAAATATGTATTGAATTTTTGTTTAATCTTTTAATAAGTCAGAGAGGAAATCTTGAACAATTATATTCCTTGGGTAGAGGTTGAAATGAAATTGTTATGGTTTAGGTTTTTCAGAAGCCTTATTTATTTACATAGTCCTATGTTTAGAGAGTTTTAATATGAATATAACCAAGGTAGAAGATGGTAGGGAAATATGTTTTGAAAATGGCTAATTCTGTGATTTCTCTTCAGGTATGAGAAATATCTTGATTCAGTTAAAGTGTTTGCTATTTTAATATGTTAAACTAAATCTTCATTTGAGGTTGTGTATTCCCATTCTGATAATACCAACACTTAAAGAAACTGCATAGATTTTCATATAGAGTGACTTTATAACCTGTTTCTAAAAATTAATTTAATCACATTATTTTCCTTAGCAAAATTATATAAAAGTATCTCCCAGACTTTACCTATTTAAGAAGAGGGGCTATTGGACATTCTCTTCCGTGGTATTAAAAAACTCAATTTGAGCTTGTTGCCTACTGCCTTGTGGAGAATAAGGAAGCAAAAGCTGAGATAACCACTTTCTCAAGAAATGTGTATAAAATTTGTTACTTCCTGGAAAAATTTCTATCCCATAGTAGAAATATAAATGCCTTATTTCTGAAGATTCAACCCTTTAGGAAACTTTCTATTATTTTTATTTTAGAAAAAAAAATTCAGCTGGAGACTGTTTTTTCTCTGTTGTGTTAAGTGGATGCAGCAGGTATTGAATCTAGTGGGAAAAGTGTTCCCTGAAAATTTAGAAACAACTATTTGAGTTAACATTTATTTTTTCAAACATACACCCCATGATGAAGATGATTTTTGGATTGAATTTAGGATTTAATGCTGCTGGTGTCAGGAATTTTTCTACCTGATGATTGCAATTAGAATTGGCTGCATGTGGAAACCTTGGTTAGAGTGCTGGTCTATAGAAGTGAAGGCATTGAATGCACCAATTCATAATCTATAAAAGCTATCTTTTACTCTAACCTTGGGGACCTCCAGTTGTGTGAGCCCAGCTGACTTCATACTTCTCAGGGGTATTTTCATAACGTTGAAAGTTTCTCTATAGCAGTTTGCTGAGATCAACTTAAAGGATTATTTTTGAGAAAAAAAAAGTCATGGAAAAAATAAGGTTATTTACATACATTAAAAAAAGAAAGAAAGAAGATATTTTTGAATTTCCTCCCAAGCTTTGTTAAACAATGTAGAAGGAGTGGTAGTGTTTTTCCTTTTTTAAAAGGGAAATGGACAGTATCTTAATCTTACTCATATAGAGCCCTGTAAATATATTTATTTAAAAGGCATAACAGTAGAATAATAGTTTTCTAAAACATTGAACTTTGCTATGATCTGAAAAAAAATTACCTATTCTTGATTAGTTTATATAAATGTTCTGCTTGTTTACCAGGAAAATATTTTTAGTTTTAAAATTTTATGTCATATTTTTTTTTTTTTTTTGCACTTCTGAATGTGTTTGAACTGGCTGACATGTAGGAGTTCTCAGGAAGGGCAAACTCCTTTTAGCATTCATCTAAGAAAAATTTAATTAGAAATATGATACGCTGGTTGCAAAACAAATCATACAATAAATTCCTGAGCTCATTGTGAAGGATTTTGAGTTATGGCTAATTTGAATAATCCAACCCAATTGGGAATTGTCTCTCACTGCTGTTTGTATGAAAAGAAAAGCAGCCTGTAGCTGCTGATATGTTTTTACTGGCACTTGAAGTAATTTCGAAATAAAAGGAAAGAAGGAGTGGCTGAGCGCTTAGAATGAAAGATTTTCAGAAATGTTTGTCTGAGATTTTCTTTACATACTCATATTATACTCCCTTTACATCGATGCACTCCAGGCCACTCAACATTAACAATCACATGCGTTTTAAGAAGGACAAAATACAGGATGTCATAGACCTTATTTCTGTAGCTAGAGTAAGGGTAGGGACTGCAAGAAGGGAAAAATAGGAGATGAGTGAGATGGAAGTTTGAAAAACAAGCTAATGAACATTATATAGATGAAGAGTCCTAGGCTTAAATGCCTTTGGGACTCTCTGAGGATCCTGGTGAGTTGAAGAGAACATACCTCATTTAAGTAGTCACACCTTTAGAAATCTTGATATTATTGAACTGAATGAATCCAATCTCAGTGTTGCCAGAGTATGAGATCTCCAGTAAATGAATTATCTCCTCAGAGCTCAATGCTCTTCTACAAGAAACAACAAAATAGACACACTCACAAACATAACATTTAGTAATGTCTCCAACACATAAAAATTACCAGATAAGAAATAAAAGAGGAAAATGTGACTCACAATCAGGAGAAAAACTAATCAATAGAAGATTGGAAACTTTCTTTCAGAAATGAAAGTTAATGGGATAAAAATGGAGAGATTTTAAAACAGCTTTCATAAATATGTCCAAAACTAAATATAAAGTACTTTAAATACAGAGTTGGCCAAGGCAATCTATTTAGAAATAACTCCCTCAATAGTGAAGCCGAAGGACGTGTTGCCTAATGATGTCACTCAAAATAAAATGCATCCATTTAATGTGTGTATAATTTAAAATGTAGATACAAACTGTCTAAGAAGCAAAAAATATTTTAGGCCTTCTGGCTAAGCTATGAAAGGTGTGTACAAATAAATTATCACATAAGGTAACTGTATTTTAAAGGAAGTATAGGGTTTTTTAAAAAATACCTTGGCAGTGGTTTTATGACTTACACACATGCAAACATGTACACACAGATATACATTTTTCTAGGGATATTGAATTAGGTTATACAGAATATATTAGTTGGAGTATTTAAATATAGCATCCCTGTAGGAATTCTGATCTAAGGGAAAAAGTTGGTCATTAAAAAGATAGAGGAACAAAAATACTGTCTTTATGTTCATTACTTTGTTTTTCTAGTAAGAACTATTTGAAAGTTAAAACAATTTTTCCCTTCAGAGACCTGAAGAGGTGAGAAGAAAAGCTCTTTTTATTTCCTTAAAAAATTTTTAATGTTTTATTTATTTTTGAGAGAGAGAAAGACAGAGTGTGAGCAGGGGAGGGGCAGAGAGAGAGGGAGACACAGAATGCAAAGCAGGCTCCAGACTCTGAGCTGTCAGCACAGAGCCTGGTGTAGGGCTCAAACCCATAAACTGCAAGATCATGACCTGAGCTGATGTCAGATGCTTAACCAAGTGAGCTACCCAGGCTCCCTGAGATGAAAAGCCTTTTTAAATATTTATTTATTTTTGAAAGAGACAGACAAGGCAATCTACTTTGTGAGCTGGGGAAAAGCAGAGAAAGAGACACACACACACACAAAATCCAAAGCAGGCTCCATGCTTTGAGCTGTCAGCACAAAACCCGACACAGGGCTTGGACTTATAAACCATGAGATCAGGACCTGAGCTGAAGTCAGACACAACCAACTGAGTCACCAAGTGCTTCAAGAAAAGCCTTTTGAGCTAAATCATAAAGACAAGCCCTTAACTCATAGAAACTAAGTTTTTGGATTGGATAGACAACTTCTCCATTTTGTCCAACTGACTTTAATTTAAAGAGAGCTATGCTTTGCACGCACTGGCAATGGAGAAAAATTTAATTCTTCCCTTAGGTATTGTACAGTAGTTGGGATAGTTTATAAATCACTAATTTTCATTTTATTGGTCTTGATCCAAAAAGTTTTGCAAGTTCACTTCAGATTAATCAAACGAAACCAAGTGGATTACATCATACTTTGTGAGCATACTTTTGTAAAGCCAAAATTAGGTATGAGCTATTGACATATTACCAAGTAATTCCATTTCAAATATTTTCCAGAGGCCAAGTGTTGTTTTACTCTATTTTCTAGCGATATGCAAAATTGCCTAGCACTCATGCATAACTTCCATTTTTATTAGGCCTATGGAAGAACTTGATTTATACATTTGTTCTATCTTTGTTTTTGTTTGCCAACAGTATTGAGTCTCTTCCATCCTCCATTAATATATTCAATAATTTTAGCTCCAATATATCTTATAATATAGAGCAAATAAACTATTTTTTGATTATGACAATATCTTCTTCCTAAATGTAATATAGAAAACCCATCTGTAGAGCAGAGGGACATTTAGCTCTTGTGAAAAGCCTCCTTATCCTAAGTCACTGTGCAACTCCATGGATGCAACACCATGGATGCTTAGATTTTTTCAATGTTAGAAATAACATCTGTTCTTTTTTTTTTTAAATCTTCATTTGAGAGAGAGAGAAAGAAAGAAAGAGAGAAAGAGAGAGAGAGGATGAGCTGGGGAGAGGGAGAGAGGGAGAATCCCAAGCAGCCTCTACACTGTCAGTATAGAGCCTGGTGTGTGGCTCAGATCCACAAACTGTGGGATCATGACCTGAGCCAAAACTAAAAGTCAGACACTTAAGCAACTGAATCACCCAGATGCCCCAATACCTATTCTGTCCATGTTGTGGATTTATTAGGAGGATCAAAATGAGGCATTTATGTTTATTGTATGGTAAAATGTGTTCTGCACTTTGATGATACTTAGATTGTCATTGTGATTCTTGTAATATCCTTTACAAAGAGAAAATGAAGAATACCAAACCTAGGCTTAGCTTTTCTAGATAAATCAGTATGTCAGGGCCATAAGAGTTCTTGAGACAATTAGAATGACCAGGTCAGTTTTTCATTGCCTGAAAGCAAAATATCTTTCATGTGTGTGCATTCACAGACAAACATCTAAATTTTTTTTGAGTAGTTTTTTGAGTAGTAGTTTTTGAGGAATTACTATGAAGATAGTACAAAGAGTGCCTATACACCCCACATCAGGTTTCCACTTTGTTAATATATTAGTTTGGTACATTTGTACAGTGAATTAAACATATTGATAAACTATTAACTAAATACACAATTTGTTCACATTTCTTTAGTTTCTCTCTAATAGCCTTGTATTTTGTTTCCTGTTTCCAGAACACCACATTACATTTGTTTTTTATCATGTCTCCTTAGGCTTCTCTTGATTATAAGTTTCTCAGACTTTTCTTGGTTTTGAGGACCTTAAAACTATTGAGGATAAGTAGCTAAATTGTAGAACATACCTCAGTTAGGATTTTCCTGCTGTTTTTTCTCATGATTATATTAGACTTTTGTGTTTTGGTAGGAACCACATAAAGTTCAAGTTTCATCACATCATATTAAAGTCATATACTATCTAAACCACTTATCAAACTTGATGTTTAGCTTTAGATCACCTGACTTGATGTCCTATTTGTCAAATTTCCCCTTGAGATTGTATTTATCAGATTTCCTCACCATAAATTTCTTTTTAAAAAATTTTTAATGTTTATTAATTTTTGAATCAGAGAGTGTGTGTGTGTGAACAGGGTTGGGGCAGAGAGAGAGAGGGAGACACAGAATCTGAAGCAGGCTCCAGGCTCTGAGCTGCTAGCACAGAGCCCATGCGGCGCTTGAACCCATGCACTGTGAGATCATGACCTGAGCTAAAATTGGATGCTTGTCAACTGAGCCACACAGGTATCCCTCTGTTTCTCTCCCTTCTATACTCTTTTAGGAAGGAAGCCACAATGAGTAGCCCACACTTAAGGGGTAGAGAGCTATGCTCCACCTGCTTAAGGTCAAAGTATCTACCTTAATTATTTGGAATTCTTAGCATGGGAAATTTATCTTCCCTCCCCTATTTATTTATTCAGCCATTTATTTATTTTAGTATGGGCTATTTAATTTACACTTTGAGTTATAAATTTAGTACAGACAGTATTTTTTTGCTCAAATTGTTTCAGCTTTGGGCATTTGGCATCCTTTTAGTTGACTCCTAAAATATCCCAGATTGATCTGTGTTTCCTGGCCTAGTCTGTAGTATAAGCCTTTTTTCCAAGGAGCCCTGACTTCTTTTATTACTGAATGATATTAGAAACCATGATTTTGTGTTTGTCGCTCCTGGTATGGCATTGTTTCTGAGTCCTCTGAAGCCCACAGTGCAGAGAATTTGTTTATGTCTGTCCTGATACATGCATATTTATATATCTGTAAGTGTTTCTACATGTAGCTGTCTCTTGACCTAAACATGTGTTCATATTAATGTCTTCAACTCTAACGTGTTATTACATGGATCATTTTAGCCTTCTTCCCTTTTTATTTGTAACCTCCCATTCACACATAAGAAACCTAGATCCCACCAGCCACCATGTATTAGTTTCCTATTGCTGCTTTAATGAATTACCACAAATACAGTGACTTAAACAACACTAATTTATTATCTAAAAGTTCTTTAGGTCAGAGCATGACATGGACTCAGGGTGTCAGGATAACTACTACATTCTTTCTGGAGGCTCTGTGGGAAAATACATTTTCTTGTCTTTCTCCAGCCACTACATTCAAAAGTAGTCTACTTTTGAATGTTTATAATAGCTCTACCATAATCACCAATATAGAAGCTTCTATAGAAATGTAAGTTTTCTTTGTAGATTATTTTTTAAATTTGCTGAGTAAATACGTAGGAGCACAGTTGCTGGATTGTATATTAAGATTATGTTTAGGTTTTCAAGAAACCTACAGTTTATCTTTGTAAGTGGCTGTATCATCTTGCAGTTCCACCAGCAATAATATCCTCACCAAAAGTTGATGTCTGTCCTCACTATCCTTCATGTCTTCATTAGAAGTTGATGTCTGGTGGTTTTTTTTTTTTTTTTTTTTTTTTTTTGGCATTTTAGCCACTCTAATAGATGTGGGGCAGTATCCCATTATTGCTTTAATTTTCAACTCATCAATGATGAATACTGTCGAACATTTTTGTATGCTTACTTACCATCTGCATATTTTTTTAGTTTCTTTTCCTTTTTAACATTTTTTTGAGTATAGTTGCCATCCAGTGTTACATTAATTTCAGGAACAACATAATAAGTCAACTTTTCTGTACTGTGCTCACCACAGCTGTAGTTTTCCTCTGTCACCATACAACGCTATTACAACATTGTTGACTATGCTTCCTATGCTGTGCTTTGTATTCCTGTGACCATCCTATAACTGGAAGCCTGTATCTCCCATTCCCCTTTACCCATTTTGCCCATGCCCCCACCTCACTTCCTTCTGGCAATCATCAGTTCGTTTTTTGTATTTAAAGGTCTGATTCTGCTTTTTATTTGTTTATTCTTTTGTATATCCCGCATATGAGGGAAATCATATGGTATTTATCTCTCTTAGGCTGCCTTATTTCACTTAGCATAATACCTTTTAGTCCATCTATATTGTTGCAGAAAGCAAATTCCCATTCTTTTTGTGGCTGTGTAATATTCATGTGTGTGTGTGTAGACACATCTTCCTTATCCATGTGTCTATTTATGGAGACTCGGGTTGCTTTTGTATCTTGGCTTTTGTAAGTAGGGACACAATAAATATAGCAGTGCATATATCATTTTGAATTACTGTTTTTATTTCTTTGGGTAAATATCCAGAGTGGAATTATTGGATTATATGGGATTTCTCTTTTTAACTTTTTAAGGAACTTCCATACTGTTTAACACAGTGGCCGTGCCAATTTACATTCCTCCCAACAGTGCACGAGGCTTTCTTTTTCTCCACATCCTCACCGACATTTCTTATTTCTTGTTTTTGTTTTTGTTTTTGTTTTATTTTAGCCATTCTGACAGGTATAAGCTGATACCTCATTATATTTTCTTTGGATAAGTATCTGTTCATATTTTTTGCCCATTTAAAATTTTGTTTTGTTTTCTTTTTGTTGTGTTTTAATGTTATTAGTATATTTTAATATACATCACTTATCAGTTATGTGTTTCACGGATGTATTTTTCTAGTCTGTGGCTTTTCTTTTTATTTCCTTATGATTGAATGACAGAACAGAACTTTTAATTAATGAAGTACAATTTACCTTGTTTCATGGATTAAGCTATTGATATTATATTTAAGAACTCATCATCAAGTACTGTGTCAGATTGATTTTCTTCTGTGTCTTCTTCATGAAGTTTTATAAATATTGCATTTTAGGTGTAAGATCCATTTTGAGTTAATTTTTATTTAAGGCATTTATTTTAAGGCATTTTATTTAAGGCATAATGTCAAGGTTCTTTTCTTTTTTTTCATGTGACGGTCCAGCACCATTTCTTGGAAAGAGGAACTAAATTTCCTTTTTTCTTGTTCTAAAGATCAGTTGGTTATATATCTGTAGGTTTCCATCTGGGTTTTTTGTTCTGTTCCACTGATGGCTGTGACTATTTCTTTGTCAATATTAGATTGTATATATTTTTTATTTATTATTTTGAGAGAGAGAAAGATCACTTGAAAGGGACAAAGGCAGAGGGAGGGTGGGATGCAGAGAGAGAGAGAGAGAGAGAGAATCCCAAGGAGGCTCTGCACTTCCAGCGCAGAACACTATGTGGGGCTTGAACCCATAAACTGTGAGGTCATGACCTGAGTTGAAGTCAAGAGCTGGATGCTTAACTGACTGACCCACTCAGATGTCCCAATATTACAGTGTCTTGGTAACTGCAGCCTTGTAAGACTTAAAATCAGGTAAAGGGAGTTCTCCAATTTCTTCTTAAGTATTGTGTTGGCTCTTCTAGAACTTTTTTTTTCCATATAAAATTTATAATTGGTTTGTCAGTATTTACAAAATTACTTGCTGGGAATTTGATTGGGATTGCATTGATTCTATAAGTCAAGTTGGGAAGAACTGACATCTTAACAGAATTGAATCTTCAGTCTTGAACACAGCATATTTCTCTATTTAGTGAGATCAATAGTGATTTTTACTTCTGCTTTAGGGTTCTGTAAATATTTAGTTAAATTTATGCATATTTCATTTTTGAGCACTATATTAAAACTTATTATTTGGTATAAATTTCAAATTCCAATTGTTCATTGTTGGTATATACGAAAGCAATTTACTTTTGTATATTAACTTTGTATCTTGCACAGTTTTATTTCTTCCCTTCAAAAATATGTAACTTTTATTTCCTTTTCTTATTGCACTAGCAAGGACTTCCCATATGACATTGGATAGTAGTGTTAAGAAGGGATATTCTTGCCTGTTTCCAATCCTAGTTGAAAGTTTCCAGTCTCATCTTTACATAGAATGTTAGCAGTAGATTGTTTGAATATGTTCTTTATCACATTAAGGCAATTTATCTTTATTCCTAGTTGCAGAGACTTTTTACCATGAATAAGTATTAGATTTGTCAAATGCTTTTCCTGTGACACTTGATAGGATCATATGATTTTCCTATATTAATCTGATGATGTTGTGGCCTACATTGATTAATTTTTGAATTTTGAACCTGCTTTGTATACTTAGAATAAATCCAACTTGGTAATTGTATATAATTCTTTTCATATACTATTGGATTTGACTTACTAATATTTTGTTGAGGATTTTGCAGTTATGTTCAAGTGGGTATTGATCCATAGTTTTCCTTTCTTGTGACTTTCTTGTTTGCTTTGGTGTGAGGGTAATTCTGGTCTCATTGATTTATGAAATGTTTCCTTTGCTTCTATTTTCTGGAAGAGATTTTAGAGACTTGATTATCCTCCCTGCCCCCATTTGTTTGGTAGAATTCAGTAATGAAACCATCTGGATATTTTGTGCAAGGATATTAATTATCTTTTGTGCAAGGATATTAATTATTGATTCAATTTTTAAATATCTGTAAGGTGTTTCAGATTGTAAATTTTCCTTCTGTAAGTTTTGATAGGGTATATCTTTCAAGGAGTTATTTAATTTCATTTACATTATCATATTTATGAACATAGATTTGTCTGTTGTACTTCTAGTTTATAGAATGTACAAACTAAACTTTTTCCTTGCTAGATTTTTTGATGGTTTTGATTTGATATATATTTTTAACTTTTATCTATTTATTTTGAGAAAGAGAGAGGACAGAGAGAGAGAGAGAGAGAGAGAGAGAGAAATTCCAAGCAGGCTCTGCACTGTCAGTAATACAGGGCTCTATCTCATAAATAGTGAGATTATTATTACCTGAGCTGATATCAAGAGTCAGACACTTAACCAAATGAGCCACGTAGGTGCCCCTCATTTGATATTTTTACTATAAGGGCATAAAGAACTGAATGTTGTGTCTTTAGTTAATCTACTTAAATCTTTTTGATTGCCAAATGTCAGTCAAGCACTTTTCCTGGAGATGCAGAGGACAAAAGTAATCTTTGTATAAGCTAATGTATTATCTATTTTTTTTAACTCTATATAACCACATGTATAAAACAATCCAGAAGATAGAACATTTCAGTAAAAGTGTTTTTAATGTTTATTTATTTTTGAGAGAGAGAGAGAGCATGAGCAGGGGAGGGGCAGAGAGAGAGGGAGACACATAATCTATGTGAAGCAGGCTCCAGGCTCTGAGATGTTAGCACAGAGCCCAATGTGGGCCTGGATCTGCAAACCATGAGACTGTAACCTGAGCTGAAGTCATTTGCTTAACTGACTGAGTCACCCTTCTGGCCCAGGAGGCCATATTTTCAGATTTAATAACATAATGAATTCTTTATTTTTCAGTCCCCTGCTCTCAAGAGCTTAAAGTTTTATTCTGAAATCCTAGCAAATTCTGGACCAGTCATCAACATTATTCTTGAAAAATGCATCTTTCTGGGAAATTTTCCCTATGTAAACAGACCCATTAGTGTATGAAAAACATAAAACTGGGTCAAAAGGAGTACATTGTTTGTTACAATAAATACTGAGGAAATCAAATAAATTTGTTACCACAAAGACTATTACAGTAATATATAATATAGAAATAAATATTCAGCAAATTTTGTCATTTAGAAAATCACACTGAATAGCTGTTTGTAGACAAATGTTTCTAACTTTGACAAATACATTACTTATAGGATACATATTTTTCTAACATGTATAAATACACTTTTCACATTGAAAACAAAAGTATGTTATCTTTCCTCCCCAGTGAGCTAGCTATCCTTCAGTCCCTCCAGTTCCCAAATTTTAGATACTTTGAATAAAGGACAAAAGGCATATAAATGTAAAATACCAAAAACAAAGGAAGGAAAGAAACCAAAGTTAAATATAATAGAGAAAAATGGAGGAAAATAACTAAAATAATAAGGTATTTGGATTATTTGAGACCTTGGAATGCTGTATTTTGAACAATTCTGAAAGATTCAAGTTTTGTCCATAACTATACACTTACTAAGAGAAGACTCAACCTGTTTAGAAATAATAGCAATAAGAATTTTCTAGTAACATATCTTATAAAACGAAAGAAACAGAGTTTTTTAGAAAACTCTCTCCATATGTCCAGTTGATAGTTAGATACACTTTTACTGATTATAGCTTCTTTTTAGCATCCATTAGATATTTTAGCTGTAATGTGAATAACAAAAACATAGTTCTTTTTTTTCTTTTTCAGATGAAAGTGACTGTAAAAATAATCGAAAATGACTGGTTCTTTAAAAACTGATGAAATTGGAGTCCATTTAGTGGGGGAAGTAACTTGTTCTCAGTCACACAATGTCAGAGTTAAGACTAGATGTGAAGTCTCCAGGGCTCCCAGGTGAAGATGTTTTTCTCTACCATTCACCATCTCATGGGAGTACACTGTCATTTCTAAAACCATTTAAATCAGATGGAATTAGCCTCTTCCTCTCTGACTTAGTTGGCATAAATGAATAAATTACTTGCAAACAGTTAAAAATCTGGAGAATATTTTCCTAAGTTCCTTAGTAAAATGTGTTTCCTCAAGAATGTTCCCAAGTTCCCTAGCTTGAGTTAAAAGTAACATGATCCAGCCATCAGATAGTGGACAACTCCCAAGTCCCAGCAGTTCAGACAGCTAGGGTATTGATCTTTCATTTGAAAACTGATGAAAGTATTGCAATTTTCATTAATTTTATAGAGAGTACCTTTATATATTATGCGTCCAACAGAATTCAAGAAGAAAGGAATTAAGATAAATCACCTATATACTACCTCCTCCTTTCTTCATTTACTTGCATTATTGTCAACCCAAAATGGCTAATGACAGTGATGACTTGAGCTAAAAATTAGTTTGGAAGGTGTAAGAAAGCAAATTCCTAATATTTTGGATTAAAATTTGGCAAATTAATTAGAAATATGCAACTATATAGCTGACAGTACGGTAACCTCACCCAGAAATCCTAAAGTAACTTTCAGTGTAGTTATGGATATCTTTGTTCTGAATTGTACTGTTGAAAATTCCCAACTGAATCATGGATGCTTAATTTAGTTACCCCTGAAGCTATGCTTTTGTGCAATTTCTACATTTCAGTACCCTCTAATATACCTTGCAATCTTACACTCTTTTTTTTTAAGACTTCTGAAAGGTATATTGGTAACATCAAGTTATTTCTAATATTCTTTCATTAAAATAGGTGGAATATCGTTATAATTACGTCTATAATATTACTCAGAAATGAGGACCAGCAAGTTAAAACATTAACTCTGAAATTTGACAGTCATTTAAAGTTCAGTAAAGTCATTAGTTCTTTAAGAGCATTCTCCTACTTAACGTGCAATGAAACACAACAGTTAATTATAGGATATCAGAACATGTTTGAATTTGTGCTATAGCGATTCATAGTAAGAAATGAAACTGGGGTATTAATGTTTCTTTTACTTTTCTTATTTTTAATATCATGTAAACGTGTGAGAACTTTTCAACTTGAAGTTCCTTCTCACCAGCTCATCCATTTCACCATGTCATCTGGCTTATATTTAAGTGAGCATGTTCAATGTATTGTGCTGCTACTGACATTTTTAAGTTTGAGTTGATTGGGAAAAGTCATAATTCAGCTTCCTCTGAAAATCACCTATCAAGATGCAAAAATCTAAAGCTTTCCCTTAGGGAACTCATCTAAATTCCATTTTTGCCTGTGATTTTTTTCTCAGCTCCTGGCATTGAAATATATATTAGTTATTGATCATTCTGACATATTTAGGGTGCTTTTGCAACTAGAAATCTGTGAACTTAATTTTCCACTTTGGAATATTTTGAAAGGGATCTTCTTTCAGCTTTGCTAGATAGATATGGAACTTAAACTAAAAGGCAGAACCAGCCTTCTAATAGGTGAAGTGGGTAGAGTAGGTGATCACACACTTGCCCTGGTTTGAGGAGCTTGAAGTCCCACTTACCCCCAAACATTGCAGTTTTCTAATACCTAAAATTTAATTCCTAGATTTCCAAGTCTTTGAGCTTTGTAGATAAGACTTTATAGTACAGGAATCTTAGAAGAAAAAACCGAATATCTAATGGTCATCTATCCTTTATAGAAATGAGAAAATTTCTTTCCTGAGATCAAATTTAAAAAGTAAAAAATGTTGAGGAAATAAAAAGACTCAGAGGTTAGAAGGTATAGGAAGGGGGAAACGGTATCACCAAGGATGTAGAGGAGGGACAATTTTAGAATATTGAAATGTTACCAAATTTGCCTACTTCAGAAATTTGCTTTACACGAACCTCAGAAGAAGGCCTTTTCCCCAGAAGTGGGATATTTTCCCTCAAGGGCTACATTTCTAATCTTTTTTGGAATGGTAAAGATGTTTGTTTTTAGAAGAGTCATTTCAAGATATTATCCACTCGTTTAATTAGTCAGTTTGAAGGGAAGCTCCCTTTTGTTGGTGCTTAAACTTTCATGCTGAATGTTTTCTTAAGAAGAGCACAAATGCTTTTAATGGTAGAGTCAAGACCAGGTCCCATTTAGACAATGTAAAGGAAACAAACAACAACAAAAAAAAGCAACTTGGAATTCTACTCTATTTTATAATAACATTTTGCACCCACGAAAAGTTCTGTAAAATGATACTATCTTTGTGCATCTTCTTGTTTAGGATGCTAATTCTGATCATGGTGGTACTGAATGGAGTTTGTGTGGCTCTCTGTTCCTTGACTACTAAACTCAG
Organism: Proteles cristata cristata; assembly: GCA_017311185.1. Classification (NCBI taxonomy): domain Eukaryota; kingdom Metazoa; phylum Chordata; class Mammalia; order Carnivora; family Hyaenidae; genus Proteles; species Proteles cristata. The sequence goes on from JAESUZ010004587.1 coordinate 1,167,914, forward strand.
CCGAATTTTAACCAACCATTTCATAACACTATGCTGTCAGTCACAAAGGCGGAATGATGAAAGAGAATGAATTTAACAATATGAACTAGTAACTAAAATAGTATCCTGCAAAGTGAATTTTACTCTTAGATGTAGTGCTAATTAGATTACTTTGAAAATGTGTCTTAATCTTTCTAGGTCTCAGTTATCTTCTTGAATAAAAGACAACAGCGTTGCCCTCAAAGATCTCTATAATTAATGTAATACGTATCAACCAAGAGAAGACTCTTGAAAACAAAAGAGGACAGATATTGTTAATAATTATACCTAAAACACAGGCATACACCATAAATGTCTCAGGAAAAAAGTGCATAAACACCCTAGCTAAAATGGGCAGATAACTCTTGGAAGTTATTCGCAGTTCCACGTGTTAGGAACTTTCTGCTTCCTCCTCATAACAGTGATGAGCCCTCAGCAACCATTTTTGTGAAATATTACTCTTCTGTCCCAGCCTTAATTGGGTGCTTGAGGGGTAAACATTTGAAAAGCTGGGTCCATCAGAGTTCTTCACCCAAGAATTTAGAATTGGAACTAGATCTTTATAGTTTAGTCTGCCTGTTAAGTTTGAAGGGGAAGATTTAATCTATACATTATAAGTAAATAATCAGAAACCAAAAAAAAAATAATTCTAAAGAACAAGAATAGAATAAGGCAGATAGACCATTAATCTCTGTCACATTTACTTAGCAAGGTGACCATCATAAAATAGGCACTCAGTGAATATCTTTTAAATGAACGTTCTGTTTCTTAGCTGATAATTAAATAGTGTTTGTCAGATTTCAAATCTTATTTTCTCTTTTTGATGATTACATGTTATCCAAAATGTATATCATATTTCTAATAAAGTTTCAATATGTCTGATGTTATTAACTTGTGTCTTAATTAAAAGCAAAGTAAAATAAATTAAAAGAGTGTTAATGAACCTCTTGGTGGTAGGAGAGAAATAAATGGATCAGAAATTTTGTGGCTTTTGAGCATAATATATATATATATATATATATATATATTTTTTTTTTTTTGTGGTGAGGGAATGGATGAGAGAGGCATTTTATGCAATAAATTCTGGAAGGAAGATTTTAGAGTGTTTTGAGATAGCATCATAGTATTGAAGAAACAGCACCAGGCTTTGGGAAAGAAGAGTACAGGGAAAGCTTTGTGACCTCAGCAAAGTTGTTTGTCATTTTTCTCTTTAGTACATGGCCTCTGACATGCCTGAGCCAGTCCATTCTCTGTGGCCCTTTACTTATGTTGTAATTCCCTAGTAGAGTTAGTATTGACCAGCCAGTTACCAGGTATTGAAATATTTGGATAGGATAGTACCGAATCATATAGTGTAGCCATTGAAGGATTTGTTATGAGCCAAGTAGCCATCCACATATAGGTACTAAATAAATGTTATATCCCAACTTCAAAGATGTTAAGATATAGGGAAATTTTAACATCTTAAAGACAAGAATCTTAGTTTGAGTTTCCCAGCCTCTGAGAAAATTGTTTGAATACAATAAATTTATTTGGAAGACGTCCCTGGAAATGCCAGTAAAGAAATGAGGAAGTGTGACAGCAAAGGAAAGGAGGCCAATAAAGAATATTTCATCGAGCAAGCTACCTCTGTGAGCAAACAGAGCTTAATATCCCTGAAAAGCTCTGGGAAATGATGTAGAACATTCACCAAGTCATGTGATTTCTCAGTTGAGCTACACTTTTAGGGAACTTCATTCTCTACCACTCTGTCCTGATTGTGCCAAGAATAAGCAGGTATCAACAGTGAGGAAACAAACAAACAAAAATAATAAAAAACAAAACCTACTTGGGCCTATAGATGTGGTCTGTCAGTTGGAAGTTGTCCTGGGAGCAAGGACATGGTAAATGGCTGAGGGAGGGGATACTGGTACAACAGAAACAGCATCTGCCATATCAAGGACATGCAGCAATTACACATATATATTTCTGATAAACTACTAATGTTTCCAGATTTATAATCCCAAAAAGGAATGAAGAATTAATGTCTTTACTTATTTATTTATTTTTTATTTTTTAAACGCTTATTTAGTTCTGAGAGACAGAGAGAGACAAAGCATGAGTGGGAAAGGGGCAGAGAGAGAGAGAGACACAAAATCTGAAGCAGGCTCCAGGCTCTGAGCTGTCAGCACACAGCCCGATGTGGGACTTGAACTCACGGACTGCAAGATCATGACCTGAGCTCATCCTACTGAGCCACCCAGGCGCCCCAGAATTAATGGCTTTAGATAAACTCTTTGAAGCATTACATTTCTAATAAGCAAAATTTATATACCTTTTCACTTGTTGAGCATTAGTCTAATTAATGGTTTTGATGTTTTGATAAATGAAGTCTTCTTTGAGCTCTTAAAGAATGATGTAGTGGCAAAGTACATGAAGGGAGAAAACTGAAAAATGAATCTCCTGATCTAAAACTTGTTTTCCACTCAACACATTATATCTATTCTAAGAAGGCTATTTTTTTTTTACAAATATTTTATTGTCAAATTAATTTCCACATAACACCCAGTGCTCATCCCCACAAGTGCCCTCCTCCATGCCCATCACTCCCCTCCCCACCCATCCATCAGTCCTCAGTTTTAGTCAGCATTGAAGAGTCTCTCATGGTTTGTCTCTCTCCCTTTCCCCCACCATTTCCGCCCTTCTTCTCCCCCTTGTTCCTCCGTCAAGTTCCTCCTAATCCTCCTATACATGCACACATATGATATTTGTCCTTCTCTGCCTGACTTATTTCGCTCAGCATAACACCCTCAAGGTCCATCCATGTTGCTACACATGGCCAGATTTCACTCTTTCTCATTGCCATGTAGTATTCCATGGTATAGATAAACCACATCTTCTTGATCCATTCATCTGTTGATGGACATTTAGGCTCTTTCCATGTTTTAGCTATTTTGGAGAGTGCTGCTATGAACATTGGGGTACATGTGCCCCTATGAATCAGCATTTCTGGATCCCTTGGGTAAATTCCTAGCAGTGCTATCGCTGAGACATAGGGGATGTCTATGCATTATTTCTGCTCTTATTTTTACTATTTCTCTTCTTCTACTGGTTTAGGGCATTCTTGTTGCTCTGCCTCTAGTTCCTTTAGGTGAGCTGTTAGATTTTGGACTTGCACTTTTTCTAATCTCTTGAAATAGGCCTGGAGAGCAATGTACTTTCCTCTTAGGACTGCCTTTGCCGCATCCCATAGATTTTGAATTGTGTTTTCATTTTCATTTGTTTCCATATATTTTTTAATTTCCTCTCTAATTGCCTGAATGGCTCATTCATTCTTTAGAAGGGTGTTCTTTAACCTCCATGTTTTTGGAGGTTTTCCAGACTTCTTCCTGTAATTGATTTCAAGTTTCAAAGCATTGTGATCTGACAGTGTGCATGGTATGATCTGTATTCTTTTATATTTATTGAGGGCTGCTTTATGTCCCAGTATGTGATCTATCTTGGAGAATGCGCCATGCACACTTGAGAAGAAAGTAAATTCCCTGGCCTCAGGATGTAAAGTTCTAAATATATCCGTCAAGTCCATCTGGTCCAATGTGTCTTTCAAGTCCATTATTTCTTTAGGATTTTCTGTCTGGTTGACCTATCCATTGCTGTAAGCGGAGTATTAAAGTCCCCTGCTATTAGCACATTCTTATCTATAAGCTTGTTTCTGTTTGTGATTAATTGTTTTAGATATTTAGGTGCTCCCATATTCAGTGCATAGACATTTATGATTGTTAGTTCTTCCTGATGGATGGACCCTGTAATTATTATGTAGTGCCCTTCTTCATCTCTTGTGATTGTCTTTAATTTAAAGTCCAGTTTGTCTGATATAAGTATCGCTACTCCGGCTTTCTTTTGATTTCCTGTAGCATGATATATATTTCTCCATCCCCTTACTTTTAATCTGAAGGTATCTTCCCATCTAAAATGAGTTTCTTGTAGACAGCATATACATGGATTTTGGTTTTTAATCCATTCTGCTACCCTATGTCCTTTGATTGGAGCATTCAGCCCATTTATGTTCAGTGTTATTATTGAAATATGTGGGTTTAGAGTCTTTGTATCTTTTGTAGAGTTCATGTTTGTAGTGGTGTCTCTGGAATCTTTGTTCCTTGCAACCTTTCCTTCAGAGAGTACCCCTCAGGGTTTCTTGTAGGGTTGGCTTAGTGGTGGCAAATTCTTTCAATTTCTGTTTATTTGGAAAGGTTTTTATCTCTCCTATTTTGAATGACAGGCTCGCTGGATAGAGGATTCGTGGCTGCATATTTTTACTGTTCATCACATTGTAGATTTCCTGCCATTCCTTTCTGACCTGCCAAGTTTCAGTAGATAGGTCTGTCACCACTCTGATAGGTTTCCCTTTGTATCTGAGGGCCCTTTTCTCCCTAGCTGCTTTCAAAATTCTCTCTTTGTCCTTGTATTTGACCATTTTTACTATGATATGTCATGCAGAAGATCGATTCAGGTTACGTCTGAGGGGAGTCCTCTGAGCCTCTTGTATTTCCACATTGACTTCCTTCCCCAGGTCGGGGAAGTTCTTTGCTATAATTTGTTCCAGGACTCCTTCAGCACCTTTCCCTCTCTCTTCCTCTTCTGGGATTCCTATGATACGGATATTGTTGCGTTTGACCGTATCGCTGAGCTCTCGAATCCTTCTTTCCTGTTCCTGGATTAGTTTGTCTCTTTTTTTGTCAGCTTCTTGTTTTTCTGTAATGGTGTCTTCTAAATCACTTATTCTCCTTTCTGCCTCTTCAATCCGTGCATTGGAGGCCTCTAATTTATTATGTATCTCATTGATCGTATTTTTTAATTCTTCATGCCTATTTTTATTTTCCATTCTGTCTGTAGCCATAGTTTCTTTGATGTCCCCTATGTTTTTTTCAAGCCCACCTATTAATTTTACCATTATTATTCTAAAATCTTGTTCAGTGATGCTGCTGATATCTGTTTTGAGCAGTTCATTAGCTGTCATTTCTTCTTGGAGTTTCTTTGGAGGAGAGCTCTTTCGTTTCGTCATTTTAGTTAGCTTTCCGGCTCTCATTGGTTTTAAAGACCTGTTATGCTCTCTGTTTCTTGAGCGCTGCTATATCCAAGAAGACTCTTTGGCTTTCCAGGGCCTATCCTTTCAGAGAGTGTGTTTTGAATGGTATCCCCTGGTCTCTCTTGTTGGGACCTTGGTTATTTTATTTTCCTATTCGTAGTGATATTTGGAACTCTCCACCTTGTGTACTCTGGCTTCTTTCTTGAGGTAGCCCTGGAAAAGAAAACAGGCAGACAAACACACAGGGAGCAGGAGTACTCAAACGCACAGGCTAATTCAACTAACATACAAAGCGAGAGGGAAAACGAAAAAATTAAGAGAACAGATGGAGGAGGGAGGGCGAATAATAGGGAGTATAAAATACATATAATGGTCAAAAAGGGGAAAAGAAAAGGAAAGAAGAAGAAAACCGATGAACAAAGAATGGTTTAAAACATATACCTGGATTTCCCAGCCACAGTTAAATAGCCATGTGTATGCAGTGCTGGTTGAGGATCATAGAGAAAGAGAGAAAAGGTAGGGCGAGATGTGGCACAATTGGAAATAGAATGAACAGTCAGAAGGGATAAGAAGCTTTTTTCAAAGAGGTTAAAGGTAGAATATGGTTGAATAGGTGAAAGAAGGGTGCTGGAATTATCCAGAAAAAGTATATAGTCTAATTACTCCTGAGAGAAAGAGATGAAAATGTCAGTAGGTGTAGAATTTACATTTACACAATGGACTCGTGATTGTTTAAGCAAGCTGGCGACCAGGGTTAATCAGGTCAATGTTCTGGGGGAAAAAAGAGAGAAAAGAGAAAGAAGAAGAAAAAAAGAAAGAGTAAAAAAGGGGAAAAAAAAAGGAAAAGAAAGGAAAAAAAAAAGGGAGGAGAGCACCTCTCAGGCAGGGATGGGCGAGGCGTGATCCAATGCCTCAGGCGGGAGCTCTGCCTTGGCGGTTGTGGGGAGGAGAATGAAGGTGCTCCAGTCCCTTCTTGTAGCAAGCGCTGCTCCTCACTTTTTGGGGCATGTAAACTCCCTGTACCGGGGTCACATCCGAAGTTAGTTGCACTCTTCAACCCAGGCCAGTTCCAATCTCCAAATCTCAGTCCGTGCGCCCCGCTGAAATTGCCTTAGACATAGCTTCCCAGGCAACCCCCTCGGGCTGTTCCAGGCCCCCTGCCGAGCCCTGGGGGCGGAGTCAGAATCGCTGCTTCCTTCTCTGGGTCAGGCTGGTGCGCAAGGGTGGGGTCTTGCCCGCAGGGTGTTCTGAGCCCGAACCCGCTGGAGTGAGGAAAACCGGGTCCCTCTATGGCTCGTCACCCAAAACACGAACTCATAGGCTAATTTCCCAGTTTTTAGTTCCTTGCCTTCCCTCTCGAGTTCCAGCCAGCCAGGGGCCCGGATGCCCGGTGTCTGCACAGCTCTTTCAGGGGCCCCAGCCGCCCGGGAGCTACAATGGCGGCAGGCGTGCCACCACTCTGAAGTCTAGCTTCCAGGAGCCAGCACAAAGAAGCAATTTGTGTGCTCAGCCCCCTCCAGGACCATTTGGCGCGAGGGGACCTGGTGTGCATGTATTTGGCAAGTACGGTCTTTCTATGCACCGAGGGGAGGTTTTTTCCCCCCTGAGCGGAGGTTTTTCTGTTTCGGACTCTCTCCTTTTCCCCTCTCACTCCCCGTAGAGGGTAGAGGGGGATTGCCTCCCACCCTGGAGTCTCCGATCCCGGCTCAATTTTATCTTCCCCAGTTCGCACTCACGTTAGAAGGCTTTCTCAGTGGATTCTGCGTCCTTTTTCTCCCAATCTCTCAGGTTTTGTAAGGTTTCCAGTGGCTTCAGATCTTTTCTGTGTGATGTATGGGCACGAGTGCAAGTATGGAGCTCCTTACTTCTCTGCCATCTTGCCCCTCTAAGAAGGCTATTTAAAAGTTGGGGTTTTTAAGTTATGTTTCATTTGTATATATTTTTTATTTGTCTTTTGTTCCAGGAGCACTTTTTTTTTTCTATTACTGAGAGGTAATTTCCAAAATACTATAAGATGATTAATACATAAAACAGTTTGGAACTATGCTCATCATTACTGACTTATCCTCACTGCTAGATAGTCTAATTTATCAGAGCCCAGAGTGACAGAACTCCTGGAGTCTTTTAAGGTAATAACTACTGACTCTTCAGTTCATCTCAGAAGCAAAATGATTGGGCTAGCTCTATAAGAAGTCATACTTTCGGGGTGCCTGGGTGGCTTAGTCGGTTAAGCGTCCGACTTTCGCTTAGGTCATGATCTCGCGGCTCGTGGGTTCAAGCCCCGCGTCCGGTTCTGTGCTGACTGCCAGCTCAGTGCCTGGAGCCTATTTCAGAGTCTGTGTCTCCCTCTGTCTCTGACCCTCCCCTGCTCACGCTGTCTCTCTCTCTCTCTCCTAGAAATAAATAAAAATATTAAAAAAAAAAGTCATACTTTCATCTGCCTGATTTTGGAATTACATTGAATATGGATAAATTCAAGGATGCTAAGAAACTATTTGGAAGCAAAGCATCTTGAGGACACACTATCTACTGTGAATGACCATGAACTTGTTGTCATTCTGAGCTCTACAAAGGAGTAAACTTTCAGTCAAGTGACAATTGAATAGAAATACAATTTTGTTATGGTATTCGGCTGAAACATTTATCAGTTTAGGAGAGTATAAATCTACCTAGGCCATGCACATTGATCATTTTCCTTTGAAGAGGTTACAATGGAGTATTTAAAACCTCTTGTTCATGCTTATTTGAACAACCAGTGCAATTAAAAAACTTCTTCAGATTAACTATTGGTATTTAAGAAAATCCCTTTACAGCTTTTGCAAATTAGTTTATTATTAAACTAGGGGAAACACATTAAATCATTAAATATAAAGATCGTACTTCTTATCTATCTTATCTATCTTATCTTATCTTATCTTATCTTATCTTATCTTATCTTATCTTATCTTATCTTATCTTATCTTATCTGTGGGCTCCAGACCTAACATGGGACTCACAACCCCAATATCAAGAGTTGCATGCCATCCAGGTGCCCTGGATACTTTAAAAGACAGTATTTTAAAAATAAAAAGTTTTCCCAAATTCTTATGCATAGAATAAACATATTCCTCCCTACATAGTATCAGTTCAGTGAGGAAATACAGCAAAGCTTTGGATTATGCAGATGGACCTCAGACAAAATCTGTTTGTTTTTTTCTCCTTATTCACAGACTTTCTACAGAACATAGGTCTAAATCACAAGGATATGATGACCTCTACATTCCTCTCATATATAAAAGTGCTGATACTCATGTTCCTTTGACATAATTTTTATGTAAATCTTGACCTAAAACTGAAATTATTAAAATTCTAAAAGTAGAGAAAATTTACTTATGATATAGTTTGGGGCATATTTATTATTAAATGTGCAATATATAATTTTTACTTTTTTACACAATACATTTTTTAAGATGTTACGGATCCACCTCTGAAGTTTATTGTGAAATTATGGTTGTAATGCAAAATAAGAATGCATATAAATATACTTCTGCATGCTTTAAAAAATCACTGTTAATAATGAAAGTGAAAGCTTTTGAGAACCTATGGCATTGAAAAATGCATTTTAACATTAATTGTGCAGTCACGGACTCTGTATATTCTACAAAATATCTCTTTATTAAGAAGAGGCAAGACTGAAATTATTTTTTGGTGTATTAGATCATCTATATTTTTAAAGCAGGACTCTAATTTTAGTTGTAATTACTGGCATTCCTGACCTAAAAGGCAGACATGGGAATATCAACAATCCAAGAAGGGTAGAAACAAGGAAAATAAAGGTGCTCCAAAAATATGAGATCAAGCATAGAGCACCAAAATGAGAACAGTGTGTGTCAACTAAACATGTTTTGCTTAAAAAACTAATAAAGCATTAAATAATTCAGTAATTCATTTACATATATAGTTATGAAGAATATAAATGATCTTACATATGACCCAATTGGTATAATCACGTTATTGGTAAATCAACTTACAATTTTCTTCAGATCAAAGATTTGTTTCCAAAGGAGGAAAGAGATTTTGTCGAATGTTGTCTCTCTGACTAAGTCAGGTGAATATACTCTTACAAATGCTTTTTTCTCTATAATAAAATTTGTGACGTTTTTAATTTTTGTAAGCTGGCCCATTCATCTCCTATGAGGACAGCAAATGTGAAGCTAATAGAGCACTTTAAGTAAGAATAGGGCTACTTTTTTTCAGTGGTGTGTGTCAAAGATGCATAGTCTGTTTTAAGGAGTAAAATTAGAATCATTAACCTATCTGGGATGGTTATTTTTAAGAAACTATCAAATCATGTTGTATCTGTTTTTGTTTTGTTTTGAAGGCTTCTCCATATTGCAGACCAATTCTGTTTCTAGCCTTCTCCATGTTTAGAACCATGGTCAGCATTGTTGGAAACGGTCATTTGGCCCTCAGCATTAATGTCTACTTGTCAAAGCCAGTTGAATGAGTGCCAGCCTTTCCATTGTATATCTACCAGCCCTGTTCATAGGCTTTGGTGAAATCCTGAAACTGTTATCAGGTTTTCTCTGGATATCAACACAATCCTTTGCTGGAGTGATGCTTTTCAAAAACTTCCAGTGAAGAATCTAAATAAAGTTATGCTCAGTACAAACTAGATAGATAGACAGATAAATAGATAGACAGACAGATAGATAGAAGTAACTAAATAGAAAGATAGATGAATGAGTTGAGAAATTTGAAATTCTACCATCACTGGATATATATGGAATATTCTCATATGTTCATCTTCATATTTTGGGAATATTCTGACTTGGAACTTAGAAGTGAAGATGGTGAAATAGGGCTAGAACATCTGATTAATGAATAGCTAATGAGAGGAAGAAATGACTCTTCAGCAATCTTGATAATATTCTATAAAATTAGGAAATTCCTCTGCTTTTTTTCATTATTTATTTTCATTATCTTTTTTGACTGTGGATTTATAACATCCTAAGAACGCATTAATAACACATAGTATTTTCTGCACTGTCATTGTATTTTAATGTCATTTCTTAGAGACAACTATTTGTATATTGCTATATACAAATTCTTTCAGTATTCATAAAATTATGGAAAGTATTTTGCAGGTTAGCTTTATCTATTGCCATATTGTCTAAATAAAGAGATAAGTCCATGATAGTTGACATTTTCTCCAGAAGGGACCAGCTTTGGGTGGAAAAGGAAAGATTCATTAGACATCAGACACTATGCCATCTTTGTGGTTAACAAATTTCCTTTGGGGATTATTGAAATCCATGTGTAGCGGACTGGCTTCAGAGAATGGAAGTTTGTTCGTTGTTTCCTTTTCCTTTCTACCTTTCTCTTTATTTTGTTAGAAAGGAGATTGAAAATTTTAGAATAAGATGCACTTTGTGATAAGGTTGAACCCGGTAACATGAGAAAATAGCAAGCCTTTAAGAATAAGGAAAGGAAATGAATTAGAGGAGTCTGGAGAGAGACTTGCCTAAATTGGGCTGTGACCCTGGGGGGTAAAGAATATGTGTCATAATTATTAATTGTTGGAGTAAGGGTGTCAGGATTTGTTTCTGTGATGGCAACACTCTGTCAGCTTTGGCATATTTCATTCTTTTATTCTCAGGCTTGTTTAGCATCTACCATTTCAGTCTAGTGTTTCCTTTGCCTCCGTGCCCCTTCTTCTCCGCTTCCATCACCACTCACCTTCACCTGTCACTCTCCCCTCACCCCACTGCCCACAAATGAAAAGATGAGAGCGAAGTAGAGCTTTTTAACATATAGGTTACTTCTTAATAAAAGCTGAGTAAGGCAAGTGTTTATGTATTTAAATTATCTCATGACTTTTTACTTAATTCCTACCATCTGTTCCTTCACTTTTATGGATATTAGGTTTCTCTTGCTAACAGCGTACCTGTCTATAACTTTTCCTCTGTAGATGCTGATGGCCTCCTTAATCTTCTTGAAGTAAAATCTTTTTTATCTTTTGTAATTTATTTTTTTCCTTTTCTTTCTTTCCTCCTACCATTTATATACCATCCTATTTTCAGAACAATAACTCAACTTACATAACTTGACAGTATGCATTTTCTTACCTATGTAATAATCATTTTCTAGTACCTAAATCACTTTGATTTAGGAATTATCCTTTGACCTAGCTGAAATACGTTCAAATAATCATAATTCTTCTAGATAGGCTATATACAGCCTCCCAAGAATTTGGGACTGTTGGTAGCAGAATCACAGAGAAAACTAATGGATGAGATTGACTTGGAAGTGTCAGTGCTCTAGTTTTATTTTTATTTATTTATTTTTTAAAATCACATTGTATGTAATAGCTAATGCCTTATAAGTGTTCAGAGTTAGTACTAGTCCTTCAAGTTTCTAGGGAATATAGAAACATTTTTGTTGCTTTTACCTGTGATTGTTTTTTGCCTCTTGAAAAGGAATTTCATAGTTATAAATTATAACTAGGTTAAAGTCATATATAAATTGTGGAATTTTACAGATAACAAATTTGCTGAGGGGCTTTTTATCCTTATAAAATGTATGAGTATGTTAATATTCTAATGAAAAATTGCTGAGGAGTCAAATTCATAATTATAAATGACTTAATTTAATAAAAATGTTGATTCAAGTAATTATTTACTTAAAGCTTAAGTTTGCTGGAAAGCCTCTAGCAAATTTTTTATTAACATCACATAATAAAGTAATTGTGATACTTTTAATTAAATTCTCAGAGTGGTGACTGTATACTAATATGATTTTTCTTTTCTCTATACCTTTGAAAATTGTGGCTTATCTAATCCCCTCATTCAAGATGTCAGAGAATCGAATATTTAGGAATACAGATAATCATCCATCATGGTTGGAGTTGAGAAACGTGGTTCATGCTTTCAAGGTACTAGAACAGTCTGGGAAAAGGAAATGAGGAAATATGTTTCCAATATGGAATCATTTCTAGAGGATGCAGTTCTCAAAACATATATTTTATGTCTTGATTGGAAATTTTCTGGTGAGAAACAGAATTGTTAGTGACTCAGAAAGATTAGATTGAAAATAGGAACTCAGGAGAAAAATGTCTTTAACACTCTTAAGCATCACATTTTCACATCCTCTGATAGAGGTTTCCAATAATTTACACAGTCACCATTTACAGAGTATTTCTGAACACCCCTTCTGTTTCTCATGAGATTCCTACTCAGTCTGCTACTGAAGAATGGAACAGATTGGTTTCTGCACGGCAACATCCACACACTTAGGAACTCTTCTGAAACACAGCATCGTGGAAACCTACATGCCTTTGGACCAACTTCCTAAATTTTCTCCAAACCACCATTATGGAGGAAAGTGATAATGTGCCTTATCAGAAATGACAGTTATAAAAGCCTTTAAGTCTAAGACATCTGTGTTTAAACAAAAGTACATAAAGGAAGTGAACATGAAACCTAAGATAAAGTGAAACTGCTCTGGTTAGATTTGGCCATCTGGCTCTGAGTTCCACTCACTCACAAACATATTGGGAATTTGAAGGGGACATTTTGAAAGAAGGACCATGAGACAGTGGTCTGCAGGACGGTTTACAGATTGACTTGAGATTTTGCCATTATAAAACACATGAACAATTTTCCTCTCAGATAAGAATCCATGAAGAACCACCCTCCCACTATCCACCCTCATTTCCCTCACTGCTCACCTATCTTATTTATGTGTTGAGCAAAACACATCATACTCTAGGTCATTTATTTTTTCTCAATTTATAGTTTTTTTTGAAAAAATATGTCTAAAATTCTCTTTTTAAAAATATTTATTTTTGAGAGACAGAGCATGAGCAGGGGAGAAGCAGAGAGAGAGAGAGAGAGAGAGAGAGAGAGAGAGACAGAATCCAAAGCAGGCTTCAGGCTCTGAGCTGTCAGCACAGAGCCTGATGTGACTTGAACCCACTACCATGGGATCATGACCTGAGCCGAAGTGGGATGCTTAACCAACTGAGTCACCCAGAGTCCCCGAAAATTCTCTTTGAACATAAAATAATTCATACTTCACAAAAATATTGCAAGATTATATAGAACCATTATGGAGTGAATGCTTTGTAATAATCTTTTAATTGTTTTAATATTTATTTTTGAGAGAGAAATCAAGAGTGCGCGACTGATCGTGCTTGCACATGAGTGGGAGAGGGGCAGAGAGAGATACAGAATCCAGAGCAGGCTCCAGGCCCTGAGCTGTCAGCACAGAGCCCACTGTGGAGCTTGAACCTACAAGATCTGACTTGAGCTGAAGTCGGATATTTAACCAACAGAGCCACCCAGGCACCCCTGTAATACTCTTAAGAGAACATTTCTCTGATATAATTGATAGTTGAGTTTAGAATCTAAGCCATTTTCTCCAGAACAGGCTGCTGAGGAACTCCACCCTTTATTTAACAGTGGCTGTGGAATGTGTGGCAAGACCATGAACAACAGCTCTGAGAGCAAACACAGCAGTCTCTGGAAGTTCTGAAGTAGTCACCATCTTGAGTATTGGAAGCAAGTAGTAGCTTATGTCTATTTATGTATGTTCTTGTATATTTTACATTTGGCTAGAAGGCTTTTAACACAAAAATTCAGATACGGTTTTATTTTTGTTCGTTATATTGTAATGACATGCCTGGTTTTAAATTTAAATTCTGAACCCAGAGACCAATTTTGAAAAACTTACTTTAAAAACCTATTGGGCTTCTCTAATACTGCATAGACAGCTTGTCAGTGGTTACTATTTTACTCCCTTTTCCTTGTTGACTGTCTTCTCAGAGAGCTGTATCACTGCATTAGGTTTGTTGATTCATGTGACTTATTTCAGGAACCATCAGTTAGATGTATCACAAAAGCTGCAGGTAAAGATTTTGGAGTTGTACAAAACCGCAGTGAACTTAACTAGAGTTCTTAAATATAGCTCTTAATAGTTGAAGAATTTAAGTGTATCCATGTGAATAGAATGCCATTCATAAATTAAACATGATTTTACAAATTAAACTTTATCAGTAGAGAAAGATAATTGAAAAACAGGATTTTCTTTAAAATTTTCCCTCTGTGTTTCTATTCTTTGCTTCAGTGACAAAACAAATATCCCTGCTAGTAGGACAGTTCTTTTCTTTCTTGTTACTTGGTTTCTTTGTGTTAAGCTTGTTCACAGAGCAACATCAGTGAAATTTGGATTAGGACCTGGTTAGGCTGCCCTTGAATATTTCATGAATGTTTGCTACTCTCATTGGCCTCTACATTTCTTCTTCATTTGTGAAAGGGATGATGCTTCAGAGATTAATCAGTATTAACAGCTGTGTGACAGGTTATTTACTTGCCTGACACTTTTACTAATTCTTAGGCCTGATAATAGCTTTTCTCCCTTATGACAAATAACAATTTTTAAATGATTGACACTAAATGTTATTATAGTGTTACTGGTCTCAGAATTAATTTTAGTCAAATGTTGAAGCAAGAGCTTTAATTATGAATCGAGAGAATTGCTTAAATATTGAACCATATTTTCTTGTAATGCAGCAAACTAATAATTTAAATTTTAGTGTATAACCATTATTGTATTCAGTTATATACACCTCACAGCAAGAGATAAATTGTTTATTGCATTTCAAAAACGACTTCATAGGAATGTTAAGTATAAATATTTAAGAACATCAAATAACTCTATATAGAATACTGATAGAAAATATAAGAACATTTTTAATCTTACCATTTTTATTCCCCTTCTTCCCTTTGGTTTTATAATGATCACTATAACAGGGATTGTCTATACTTAAGAAATATATTCTACAATTTTGAATTTATTCTCATTTTTGTCAAGCATTGAAACCCATGTACATATATATCTCTCATGCTTCCTATCATCAGTATACAATTTTTTTAGGAATTACTTTCAAACATGGTGCTATGATAATTTTTATCATTTTATTTTCCTTAAGCTTTACAAAGAGGTATGTTTGCTTTTCTTTTATTATTTTATACAGAAGTCAGTTTCTTCCATCTTCTATATAAAATAATTATGCTAGAATTAATAAAGCTTAGAATAACATAATTTCACCTTGTGTAAGTAATATTAAATTATGCCACTTATAAAAAATAACTATAGGAAAGCTTGGAGCCTCTTAGAATCCTAAAAATAATAAAAGAAAATAATAGATGTTTTTATTTATTTTAACTTAGCACATTTTTTAAAAATCTCAAGCTGTTTATTTTTTATATTTATCACATCAGGCCCCATCATAAGATAAATTTAAACAGAATTTTATTTTTGAAAAGTAAGTATAAATGTCAAATATCAATCTACTATAATTTAAAATAATTTCTACATAGAAATCAAATGAATCGTGGAATTAAATATTAAGATTAATATTCAATATTAATTTTCAGCTTTTTAATCAGTAGGAATATGACAGGCAGCATTTAAAATATTTTCAAATTTAGCAAAAACAAATTTGATTAAGCCAGTTCTGGAGACTATTTATTTTGGATAATCATATTTTAACCAGAAAAACTCCTAACCAAAACTCTGTCTTTTGAACTACATACAAGAAAATTGATTTGTATATATAATATTTTGCCTTAAAATGAGCATATAATTAACTTTAAGTATTTTCTTTGGATTTTTTTTCTTTAATAGATTAATTTGGGAATATTTTTATGATAGCTGAGCTAGAAGACTAGATTAAGCCTTTGGATTGTTTGCTTGGAATTTAATTCCGTACCAACAAAACAAACCACTTTGAGGATGTCAAAAGAATACCAATAAATTAGCCAAAAGGGAAAAAATAGACAAAAGTATTATTTAAGACCTTTTCGAGTTAATTAGAAGCATAGTTGAAACCAAGGTGTGTCATAAGCCTAACATGTCGAAGGGGCAGTAGCGTCTTATTTTGTGTATTCACCTGCCCTATTCAGAATGGCCATAGCAACAGGGGTGGCCCATTCCATCTGGTTTGGGGGCTAAAAAATTGTCCCTTTTTCTTTCCTTTTCCCTTTCCCTTTCCTTTCCTTTTTTTCTTTCCCCCTCTCTTCCTCCGTCCTTCTCTTCTTTCCTCCCTTCCTTTCTTCCCTTCTTTTCTCTATGATTTTTTAAATATATATCACTTGGTGACAGTTTTATCATTCTCTTTTGGTTGGGAAATATTATAGAACTTAACAAATACTATAGAACTAAGCAATATTTTTAATGCTTCTGATAAGTTCATTTACATGGCATAAAAATATAAGAAAATAAAATATAGGGACAGCGTCAAGGTTTGCCTAAATTATAAACATACAGTAAGTAATGTGCATGAAAATTAAAATATCTGAGATACAAACTGAATAACTCCGTGCTATAAATTACTCAACTTGCTACATAATACCTTGATTTCCTTTAAAATCATTTTAATTTTCATATTCTGCTGTGTCTTACAGTGATAAATATGTGTTATCTTTTCTCCTTTGTTTAGAGCTGAGTTACATCATATATTTCCGGGTGATTCTCCATGCCTAGCACACTTGCACAAAGTGAGACTTTAATGCAAGCTTATTTAATTAAGGTAATTAATGATCACTTGGAGCTCTGTTGAGAATTCTAAATGGCACAATGTCACTGAAGTACTGACTAAATTTCAGTGGAATTGTTGTTTGAAGTGAGAGAGAGAGAGAAAACAGAGAAAAAGACCAAAGGCCAAGGGCAAAGAGTTTGAGGGACGCAGAAGGGTAGGGATGAGAGGAGGAGAAACTAAGATTTCATGTGCGTAGAGAGAATGCCTAGACTTTTCCTTTTTCTTTTCTCTTCTGACGTTAAGATTGCTTCAGGCAAATAATAAACTCCGTTCATAATACTATGAAAACCATACAAAGTTAATTTTCATTACTTTCTTTTAATGAATTGCTGGACTTTTTATAGCAGTTATTGAGAAATATTGTGCTTTTTCCCATAAAACTTAAAACATCATGGGTTAGAGTTTATGTATGTTTTCTATGTATTGAGGCAATATTAAATAGTACCTAATAGACTTCAACTTTGCCCTGTGAGTGATATGCAGTCCTTGAGTGAGAAGCTTTAGCCTCATCATTTCAGAGGGACTTTTGAGCTTTCAAATTTTATTCCATGAGACCATGATGATGTTAGAGCTGACATGCTTTTGAGGAAATAACTTCCTCTTTTGAGGATAGGTGTTGAATACTTCATCTATGGCTGATCAGTTTACCACTTTGCTGATCTTATTGGCTAATTGTATTACATTTCTTAGGCAGATCATCTTTATAGTGTTGGTAATCAGTAAATATGATTTTAAAAATGTTTTAATGCTTTATTTCTGAGAGAGAGAGACAGCATGAGTAGGGGAGGTCAGAGAGAAAGGGAGATACAGAATCTGAAGCAGGCTCCAGGCTCTGAGCTAGCCATTAGCACAGAGCCTGACATGGGGCTCGAACCCATGAACCATGAGATCATGACCTGAGCCGAAGTCAGACGTTTAACTGACTGAGCCACCCAGACTCCCCTAAACATGATTCTTAAGAGGTATATATAACCTAAGGTTTATCAATAAAATGAAAACAAAAAATACACACACATTGATAATATTTTCAAATGAGAACCTTTCAATTAGTTGAGGCAAATTAATTCATTGAAATAAATATTTTCCCTCACATTGAATTATATTTACCAATCTGATAGACATTAAGCTAAATGGATACCCTAGAGTGTAGATAAAATCAAGGAACATTTAATGAAAACATAGACATCAGGAAATTACTTTATTCAAAAAAATGGCTTTAGATCTGGAAAATTGGAGCCTAAGTGCATAATTTGGGAGAACACAGAATGGGGAAGCAGGAGGGAAGTGGAGAATGCCAAACTGATTGAGGTAAGGAAATATAAGGAGGTTGGGCGATAAGGAAGAAAAGTATAAGAGAAGAAAGAAGGGGGTTGGGCAAACAAGAATAAGACTCCATTTTTCAAGAGGAGCAAAGGAAATACTGTAGGCAGGTTGTTTTACCTCTTTGAATCTTACTTTAATCTTCTAAAAATTGAATTAATAATATCTAATCTCCAAGAAGTGCTTTGAGTATTAAAAGAGATACGTATAAAACATCTAGAATAATACTTGACACACAATAACTGCTTATCATATATTAGGCCTCCAAAGTGCATGTTAATAATAATGAGGCAAGCCTTATGTTTACAACATAGGTAGTCAAAAACCCCACAATGATAACAAAATCATATACTTTATTTTCAACTTGATATCATAATCACATAGAATCATAGCAGTTCTTACTTTAACCAACCTAAAAATGAATGCCTGCATTTCTTTTACATTATTAAGAATACTCAATAACTAGATGAAGATATTTTAGAACTAGAGATATGATACATAGATTTTATACATTGAGTAGTTTTCCAGGCCATGGTGCCAATAGCATACATTGTCTTTAATACTTAATACAAACCTGACATATTTGGTTTGGGGCCAGTATTATTTTGGGGGTTGAAAGATTCTATGTACGCTGACATGGTAGAAAAATAGAACAGTAGGGTTGAAATGGGGAGATGATCTAAAGGCAGACTTCTATGGAAGCAGAAGTTAAAATTGAAAGAATGAATTAACTTAAAAGAACACATTATTAATATTTGTTATGTAACTGGTTACTTCTTTTCTTGGCCCTATCATCTTCTATTCTAACTCTTAGAACTTTAACCTTAGATCTTGATGCAAATAAATTACAGATCCATATATCTAGCCTTCATTCTCTGTAGTCCTCAACCTTATCTCAGTCCTGTTGTATTATTAGTCTACTGGAGCCTGCTAAAGCCCTTGTAAAAGAAACACCAAAATATATACCTGAATTTTGGAATGTTAGATTCTAGTATCTATCCCTAGTTCAGCTTTCATTTTCATATCTGTCTTTATAGTTGAACATCTTTGTTTTTCCTATTGCATCCCACTCTCTGTCCAGACAAAACACCTAGCTCTCATCTTGCTTTTCTGTTTATTCTCTCACTTAATAAACCTTTAGCATAAATGTGCTGTTTTCTAATTTCCAATTCTAGCATGATTTCATGATTAATAATCTTTCTCCATTTGGACAAGAATGAGAATACTTAACTAAATTTTGGAAAATTTCATGTAGTCATACATGACCCATATAGACAACTCTTCGGCTTGCTGATATTTGGACAGTGCTTAAATTTTATTGCATAAACCTGCAACTAGTGCCCTTCAATCTATAATTCTTCACATTATGAGGACTCTAGATAATCTCCATTGAGAATCTCAATACACAGCCATGTTTTATTCATATCTTGGAAACAAAACAGAGAGTAAGGAATCCAATCAAAGGAACCAAAAAAAGAATCAGAGCAATGTGGCTAAATCAAAATCCCTGGAAGGTACCAAGGATTGAGCTGAATTATGTCATCCAATAGTTCCAAAAACCAAAAATGAGAATATATATGGGAGGCACACATCCCATAATAATGAGTTGTCTCTGCCTCTTGGCCAGTGACTATCTGCAGAGACTATATGTGAGAAAAGAACTCTGACTCCTGGCCTGGTCAGCAGCAAAGAGGTTTAAATAAGAACCAGAACCGGGGCGCCTAGGTGGCTTAGTCGGTTAAGTGTCTGACTTTCACTTAGGTCATGATCTCGCGGTTCGTGGGTTCGAGCCCCGCGTTAGGCTCTGTGCTGACTGCCAGCTCAGAGCCTGGAGTCTGTTTCAGCCTGTGACTCCCTCTCTCTCTGACCCTCCCCTGCTCACACTGTCTCTCTCTCTCTCTCTCTCCTAGAAATAAATAAACATTTAAAAAAAAAATAAGAACCAGACCCCATAACACACTATCTGAAATGTCTAGGTTCTAATTACAAATAATCGTATCAAAAATCAAGGAAATCAAGAATTAAGGAAAACCTTAAGTTAAATGAGAAGACAACCAACAGTTGCTAACACAAAATTGACACAAATACTGGAGACAATAATTTAAAAGTAAATGTAAAAAATGTTTTAATAAGCAATTACAAATTCTTGAAAAATTAAAAAGATTAGACGCCTCAGCAGAGAAACACTAAAAGGAAAATTTAGAACTGAAAAGTATAGTAAAATGACAAGTTACTGAAAGTACTCAGTAGCAGAATTGGGTTGAGAGAAGACTCAGTAAAGTTGAAGATAGATCAATAGAAATTATCCTAGCTAAAAAACCAAAGAATTAAAATGAATGTTTCAAGTGTGTGTGGAAATAACAAAAGATATAATGCCCATGTCATTGGAGTGCCTGAAGAAGAGCAGAAAAAAATGGGGACTAGAAAATACACTGGAAGATATAATGGCTGAAAACTTCCCAAATATAGCTAAACATATAAATTTACATAGAAATTTAAGGAGCTGAGCAAATACCAACAAGATAAAGCTAAGGAAACCCAGACACATCATAATCAAGTTTCTCAAAACTAAGGAGAAAGAAATAATGTTATAAGTAACTAGACAGAAATAAAACATTACTGGAAGGAAATATAATCCAAGTGACAGAAGATTCTACTCCAGAAACCATGAAGCCAGATAAAACAGCACAAAAATTTTCTTTTACTGAAAGGAGAAGTTACCTCACAATTTTTTATAGAGCAAAAAATCCTTTAGGAACAATGGCATTCTCAGATGAAGGAAAACTAAGAGAATTAGTCACTAGCAGGTCTGCTATGAAGGAGGGAGTT
This sequence comes from Proteles cristata cristata, assembly GCA_017311185.1. Classification (NCBI taxonomy): domain Eukaryota; kingdom Metazoa; phylum Chordata; class Mammalia; order Carnivora; family Hyaenidae; genus Proteles; species Proteles cristata. The sequence goes on from JAESUZ010004587.1 coordinate 1,188,727, forward strand.
ATTACTACAGACCCTGAAGACATTACAAGGGAATTAGGGAATACTACAACCACCTCTACAAACATAAATTTGACAGCCTAGACACAATGAGCCAATTCCTTGGAAATAATAAAAGAAACTACCAAAAGAGTGGTTAAAGAAATTTCTTCAACAAGAACAGAAATGATAAGAGAAAGAAACTTGAAATATTAGGACTAGAAAAATGACAATGATACAGAGAAAGATGTGGGTAAATGTAATAGATAATTATGTATAGTTGAGTCTTCAAAATTATATTAGCTATTTAAAAGCATAATTATTGTATTGTCTGACATGTTCATCAGTGCATGTAAATGAGATATTTATGGTAACTAACTTATAAAGAGGCAAAAGGAAATAAGTGGTACTAAACTTCCTACGTTTCACTTGAAATGCTAAGATATCAGTATAAGTTAACTGTTATATATTTAGAACAGTCACCAAAAAAATTAGTTATATACTCAAAAACACAATGGTAAGGCAACGTGAAGCATTAAAACTGGATCAAGTAACTCGCAAGAAAGCTGGAAAAGGAAAACAACAAAAAATAAAGTGTATACACAGAAAACAAATGATAAAATGGCATGTTGAATTCATAACATATCAGTAATTACATTAAGTGTAATTGTAAATGGTCTAAATACAGAAAGACACCCATTGATGGATTGGATTTAAAAAAATATAGGATCCAGATAATTTATTTTTTACAAGAAACACATTTCATAGATAAAAACAAAGGTAAGCTAAAAGTAAAAGGGTGAAAAATAATATATCATGCAAACACCAATCACACAAAAGAAAGCTGGAGTGGGTATACTGTAAGATTATATAGATTTCAAAACAAAATTATTGTAAACAGATAGAAAGGCTACATAATTACAAGGGTCAATTCACTGAAAACAGAAGACATAATTTTTAATGTGTGTCTACCAAACAATAGAGCTTACCAGTATATTAAGCAAGAACTCAAAGGAAAAATGGACAAATCTATAATTATAGTGGGAATCATCAGGGCCTTCATGCAAGACAGAAATTACTGACTGGAAAATCAGCAAGGGTATAACCACCCAACATCTAATTGACATTTATAGCACACTCCTTTAGACACTTGAAGAATATGTATTCTTGTTACATGCTTATGGAACACTCACAAATAGGCTATATCCTTGGTTATGAAATAAACCTCAACTTATTTAAAATAATATACATAGCATGTTCTCTTTCCATAATGGAGTCAAACTAGAAACTAATAACAGAATAATATCAGGTAAATCTCCAAACAGGTGGAAAGTAAATGATGTACTGCTATACAGTTCCTGAATAAAAGAGCAGATCTCATGGGAAATAAACCACCACCAACAACATTGAATTATATACAAACAAAATACAACATATGAAAACTTGTGGGATGCACCAAAGCGATTCTTAAAAGGAAGTTAACAACACCAAATGCTCATTTTAAAATTGAGAATGTCTAAAAACAATAATCTCAGTACAATTATATAATTGTATGCAATTGTCCAAATATATAAAATTGTATACAATTGTATAAATGTATACAAACACATGTATGTATAGATAATATATATAACACAACATATATATAATATATATATAAAACATAGCCCAGCAAAATGAGATTCAGCTAGGAATATAGGCTGGTTTTAATATTCAAAAATCTATCTATCTATCCATCTGTATATCTAGATCTATACCTATCACAACAAAATGGAGTTCATTCCAAGAATACAGGGTTGTTTCAATATTCAAAAATCCATCAATGTTATCCACCATTGTTAACAGACTAAAGGGGAAAAATTGCATGGTTTTATCAGTGCAGAAATATCATTTGACAAAACTTAAATTGATTTTTAATAAGAACTTTCAGCAAATAAGGGGTGAAAGGAAATTTCTTCAGTCTCATAGAGAACATCTCTAAAAAACTTACGGGTAACATCATTCTTAACAGTAAAACACTGATGTCTACCCCCTAAAATCAGGAAGAGATGAATGATGTTCACTCTTTTATATAACATAGTAAAGGAAAGCGAAGGAAGGGCATTAATATAAGAGAAATATAGAATGATTAGACAGAACTGATATTTAAGCTACACTTAAAGATTTAAATTATGTTGTGATTTTTATTAGTGTTCTATCACTATTTTCTGTATCAGCACTGAAGCAGCTTCTTGATAATTTAATTAATGAATTTGCTTACACAATATAATAAGTTCATATATCTTCCTTACATTTGAAGGATGACATTTATCTTCCAGTTTTGATTAGTGCTCGTTTGTGTCTTTTACTAGCTATAGATACAGATTTGCATTTTTTAAATTTCCCTTCAAGGGTAGAGTGAACATTTTCTTCAAGTTCTATTGCTGCATCCTTCAGATTGTAGATTTTAGTGCTTCATATCAACTTTGAATACTCACTATAAATGTGCTTGAGATTTAAAGGTCTGTTTCTTATTCGATCTAACCAATAACAACAGTCTCTGTTTTAGAGATTTATGGTTAAATGAGGGAATAAAGTACAATGTAAATATGAAAATAAGGAAAAAGAGTCATGCACTAGATGCTTAATGACTTCCTAAAAACAAGATACAAATTTAAGATGAAGCCTCATTTTTCATAGGACACCCAACAATGACGTTTGGATAATATAGAAAAACAAATTGACTTCATGTGGGTGAGGGTAAACGTACTGTTTACAAAAATGTAAATTGTAAAATTTGTTAGTTTCTGAGAAATGATCTCAACTATATAAAAAGTGATTTGGTGCTTCATTTTGTATCTGCTTAACTGTTGCTGTTTTGCTTGTATTTCTCAAGGGAGACAGTAACCAGAATTATAAAGAAAATGAATTTATCTTTGACATCATTTAAATTTGTTGTGGGAATTACTTGGAAATTAAATAATGTACTATTTTTATATTCTGAGAATGAGATTGTTTTTATTTGGTGTATTCAGCCCTACATTTAATAATAATTTAGTGAAATGGACAGTAAAACCAAACAAGAACAAACTAGGCAAATTAGGTTTTTTTGTAGATAGAAAATTAATTAATGAATTGTATATTAATGTGTTTTTCCTTTTTTCATTTTCTTTTGATGTTGAATAGAACTAAAATAAAACAAAATTACTTTTTTTAGAGTGAACTGTGATATCATTTCAGGTAAGTTGTCAAAGTAAATTCTGCTCTAGTCCAGACTTCATTTTTTCCCCCTAATGATGCCTGTTTCTATAAAACTAGTTTGATAAAGCTAGTAAATAATTTCTGGTACTCTAGTGAGCAATAAAGTAGGCACTTTCTCCTGCTGGAGGAATGAATCCTTATGGCAAATTAGAACTCATTCTTCCCACCTTTTATTCACCCCCTTCTGAACGTACCTCTTTCCTGGGCTGCATTTTGCTCAGCATCTTGGCACTGAATTTGTTTGGCCAATTTTCATTTCATATTGTGTTTGGGACTATTTGAGTTTCTGCCTCCAGGAAGTAACAAAGTCTGAAAATTGAGGCTATTCTGAAATAATGTTTAAAAAAATCTGGAATCATAGTCTTAAAAGCCTCTTGCTGAATGTAGCTATAAAGTTATGGATGGGCACAGTAGTCTAAAATAAAACAGATTCCATTGAGCTAAAGTAAAATTCTCCCTGATTGAAGCAATGCATTATTTTTTCATAAAAAGAAATGGAGATTATTAAAGTTGAGGTTGAAAAAAACCAAAGAATTCTTTACTTGTAGTCATTTTTTATATTGTGCCTGTGGCTAATTTTAGTTACCACAGTGGGTCTGATAATGACCCAAAAATTGGTTAGCAAAATGCCTCAAAAGCTGATATTGGCTAATACTGACTCTTTGAATGTTGGCTTATCATTCTGTATAATGGACAGCACATAAAAGCAGTTATGTCTGATGAGCATAACTGCTTTTTCTCCTTTTTCTTTGTGAATACATATGATTGTGAATACATATATATTTTGTATTCTGTTCTAAATGTAATATCTTAGTGAATTTGAAAATGTTACTTTATTGAGGATGATCTAAGATCACATATTTTAGTTTTCTTTGGTCATACTTAGCTGATGAAAATTACAGGAGAAAGTATCCAGGAAGTTTTCAATGCCATATTTGATCCAGTCCAGGGCAAGGGATTAGCAAATCAAAGGTACTATTACCAGCATATATTTTGTTTTGATTTAATCCTTGTGAACTAAATTGACTATGCAACTGTGTTTGAATCCATCATACTTCAAAGTGGTCCTCTCCTTACCAAAAAGAGGACTCATTTATGAATAAAGGACTTTGAGACAAACTTAGTTTGTGTATACAGACATTCCTACCTATCAGTCATGAACCAAAGCATGTTAAATACTTGGTTCCTCTTTTTGGTTTTGTTTTTACATTTACTATACATATACATATACTATAACATATATATAAGTATTCATGCATGTGAAAATGAGTATCCACATTTGTTAAATGATTTTTGAAAATACTTTGTCTATAAAAGGAATGAGAAACATAAGTGAATCACTCCTATACACTGAACTTCCAAAGTCTTTATAATGATTCTGCTCCTATACACAACTGTTTTTATTAAAGTAGGAAAAAAATTGTAGTTTAAAATAGACACAGACTGATTTTTAAATAACTTTGAGATTTAATCTCCTTATTAGGCTCTGTTTTTAGCATGTCACAAATTCTAAGCAGTGCACACTTTTATAGATATTTTTTCCTCATTCTACCCTTAAACATGACATATTATTTTTTAATCATTCCTTAGGAAAAGTAAATCTTTATCTATCTTACCCAGTTCTTCTTGGCTCCAGGACAAAAATTTGATCCTGTTGGCTTATATCCAACCAGAATAATAGTCTACCAGTAGTATAAGACAGTACGTGAATAGGTACCAGCATTGCTGGTAATTATGGATTCTGCTTACAAAACTTTCTTCATTCTTTTTCCCTTAGATTTGGAACTCAGGTTCTGAGTTGACCTGCAACATCTTGGACTGCCTTGGCTGCATACCAGACATACACTTCTCGTGACTGAACTCATGAATGAGTTCTCTATCCCTCTGCCTCAAAGACTTTGTCTTTTTCTGCCTCTATTGCTCTGTTTTTCTCCTTGTCTTTCTAAAAATTATTTTTATTTTTGAATGGTTATTTTAAACCTCCTTTCCAGGAACCAACCAGAACGTTTGTAGATTTCATAAAGGTTTACCTTCTTCTTCCTGCATGTGTCTTATAATCTTCATTGATGTCATACGGTCTTACTTTGTTTTCTCCTTAATGCTACAATTATATGTAACCAATATAATCTAAGCTTTACCTGCTGTGGTAAAAGATGTCAAATTTATAGTATTACTTAAAATTTCATTATGCCTAGTCTCTACATACTTATCTACTCTAACCTTACTCTCTTTCCAAGATCATTCAATACCTTTCCAAGACCATTCCATTCCATATGCCACCAACATTGTAATATATGGATGAGCATACTGTACATACTGAACCTACTACACTGTAGTGGAAGGGTTTTGTTTCTTTGTTTTATTTTATTTTTTTTTAAGTATATTTATTTTGAGAGAGAGAATGTGCAAGTAGGGGAGAGACAGAGAGAGGGAGGGAGAGAGAATGTCAGTTCAGAGCTGGATGTAGGGCTTGAACTCATGAACCCAAGATCATGACCTGAGCCAAAATCTAGAGTTGAATGCTTAACTACCTCAACCATTTAGGTGCCCCTTGTGTGTGTGTGTGCGTGTGTGTGTTTGTGTGTTTAATGATGTAAGGATTTTAAAGTCCTTGAGGGTCTTTAAACTTCATTAACGTAGATACCATTTTTCCCCTTAACTGCTGTATCATCCGTGCCTACCTGATTTCTATTCTTAGGAATAATTTAGCAAATACCTGGTGAATGTTTGAGTGTGTATGTTTCTTAAGGTCTCATCTGTGTGGGTGGTCTTCATAGCTGGAGAGTAGAACTAGTGTATGCATGGGCGTCCCTTGGCTCCTTGAGCTCCATTGTCATTTGCTACTCACAGTAGAGGCTTCCTCTGATGGCAGACAGGTGACAGTCCATGTGTGTATGCATGTGTAAAATATCGTATTGGCTCTTATCTGTATGTCTACTTCCTCTCTACCTCCATAATTTTATTTTTGTGTGAAGAGTCAATCACTATAGCCCCTCTGTCATTCCACAGATTTCTTACCTAATAACTTTGATTCTCAATGATCATATTGCAAAAGTACTAATTTTATTGTGTCCTTTTATTTTTTAATGTGTATTTATTTATTTTGAGAGACAGAGAGTGAGAAGGAGAAGGGCAAAGAGAGAGGATAGAATTGATCTCAGGCAAGCTCTGTGCTGTTAGCAAGTGCAGAGCTGGATGCAGGGCTTAATCCCATGAACCATGAGATCATGACCTGAGTTGAAATCAAGAGTCCAAGGTGTACCCACTGAGCCAAAATCATAAGTCGGACGCTTAACCAACTGAGCTACCCAGGTGCCCCTATTGTGTTCTTTTAATAAGAATCTTTAAAGTGTATGTAAGGAGTTGAGGTGAAATACTGCTTAGAAAATTGAAAGCCTTTTGACAGAAACTGCCAACTGAAATTAAAAGTGACTACTATTCTAATTTTTCTTGTGTAAATCCATCCGTTCCTCCAATTAAGATGCTTTAAGTTTCTAATAATTGGTAACACTATTCTTTCAAAAAGATAAAGGTAAATTAAAGTCATTTATGTGCTTTTTCAGAATTTTAACTTGCTTCTGCTTTAAGTTGAGATCTAGGGGAATGTGACCTCTTTCTCTTTCTTAGCTATTAATTTACTGGCTTCAGGTCCTTGTTATATTGTATTCCCTCTTGTATTTGCCACATCTGTGACCTTTTCAGATTCTAACAACTATTTGTGTGATAGTTTCCACCTTTGACTTCCTGTCATCCAGAGACATCTTCTACTATGTTCCCATTATTTATCAGCCACCCAGGCTGAGAAAGTCACTGAAAAAGATATAGCTCTGAAAGGTCCTTTATTTGAAAAGAGTATCCAGATGACTGAATAGGTCCTTAAGTAGTAAATTTTCACTATTGCCTATTTAGAAGACCTATGTGTAGGTGTGGCTCTCCTTATTTTAAAAACATTACACAATAAAAATATACACTTCAGTTTAGATGACATATAAATGCCTACTTTAAAAATAAAGTGAATAATGGATAGTCTTCCTTTCTCAATTTCACTTAAAAGATGAAAGCACTTATTGTTTTACTATCCCAGGTTCATTATTTGAAATTGATGATTCTACAATGAGTTTGTTTCAGTGCAGGTGTTCTGCTCTTCACTCACTCTTTACTGTCAACAAAAACAATGTAACTTGTGGAGGTGAGCAGCTGACTGAGAATTGGAAAAAAAAAACAATAGATGTGTGTGTATATATATATGTATATATGTGTATATATAAAATAAAACAATTTGCAATTTCTTTTGAACTAATGAGACATTTCAGTTTATTTTCTGTCCAATGTATACTTTTAATCAATGTTAAATCTGGGTTACTACCAAAACAACAACAAGAACAAGCTATATTTTATTTTGAAATTGAATCATAGACTAAAGGAATCTGTCTTTAGTAAATTTTGTATTATTACAATACAGTGTTATGTTTCCAAAGAATACTCTGATTGGATATATGCACTATACTATATTAAATCAGTATATATAAATTTATATTTTTTCTGCTATCACATTGATTTCTTCTAACTACATTACTTAAGTCAACTCTGGCTGTACATTAGAGGAATTTAAGAAGCTTTTAAAACATTGAAGTTTGGTCCTCATGCAAGAATAATTCAGCTGAATCTCTTTCTCTTTTTTTTATTTGAGAGAGAGAGAGAGAGAGAGAGAGAGAGAGAGAGAGAGTATACAAATGGTGGGGAGGGAGAGAATCTGAACCAGGTTCCACACTTAGCGTGGCATCCATTGCAGGGCTCAGACTTATGACCCTGGGATCATGACCTGAGCTGAAATTAAGAGTCAGACACACCAACAGACTGAGACACCCAGAAGCCTTTGAGCTGAATCTCTTAAGTACAGGGCCCACGTATCAGTATTTTAAAAATTCTCCAGGGTGATATTAATGTGAAGTCAGAGTTGAGAACCATTTAACTAGTAAGTGAATCCAGAGTCTGGCAAGCTCTGGAATTCATTCGTTTCTAGATTTCCTTGATTATAGGTTGGTGATTTTCATTGGACATGAAGAAGCTACAGAGGATAGAATATTTGAGTAATTAGCAGTCTATAATTCATTCATCAGCATTCACCATGTATATATCCTTATAAAGTGGACCGTAAATATCTTATTCCACAGGTGCAGCAAAAGAAGCCAATTAGCTGGGGCGCCTGGGTGGCTTAGTCGGTTGAGCGTCCGACTTTCGCTTAGGTCATGATCTCGCGGTTCGTGGGTTTGAGCCCCGCATCGGGCTCTGTGCTGCCAGCTCAGAGCCTGGAGCCTATTTCAAAGTCTGTATCTCCCTCTCTCTCTGACCCTCCCCTGCTCACGCTGTCTCTCTCTCTGTCTCCTAGAAATAAATAAAAATATTTAAAAAAAAAAGAAGCCAATTAGAAACTCATTTCCATTTTATCTTCAATACATTTGTAGCTTTTATGCATATATCTAGGTTTCTACAGTGAGTTCAAATATGAATGTCCTGTGGCCTCACTCTCTGAGAAGGCAAGGTTTTGCTTAAAGAGAAAGGTTATTTTTGGAGACCAGAATCTAAATTTTAGATGGGCATGAAAGAGGAAAAGATCTGTCTTGAAAGGATTTATCTTGAAGGAGTTGTCATAATTAGGAATGTTAGTGAAGAATAAAGACACTGATATAGATATGGGTATATGTAGATATAGATCTTCTTTACATAACTACTTCTTGATTTCCAAATAAACCTGAAAAAGAATCAGTTATATTCTTACCAATATTCCCTGAATTTCTGAAAACAGGAGAATGGCACAGACAATTAGAGTTCATGTGTCACAGAGTAAAGATGTGAGAAGATGTGATTTGAAAGGCAAAGTAGTCTCACATTTAACCAGATTTTCCTTTAGCTTACTGTGAATGTAGTTTTTATTCTGATTATTAGAAAAATGTATGGTGAAAGATCAAAAGTGAATTTTAACTGGAAAGTTTTTTTGTTTTTTTAATTTTGAGATTACTTGACTCATGAGCTGTTGAAATAGGGGGACTCCATAGGTGGAGAAGTCTAGAAATTCTGTAATATTTAACAAGTTTTTATTATGTAAAAATATTAATTTCCTTATATATTTAGACTACTATGTGCTCTTTTTGTTCTTTTTCTTTCAGTTTTTGCATTTTTATAATACAAAAATGTTTAAATGGATGCTAACTTTGATCAGGCATGTGTATGATAACTGTCATCTTAAGTATGTCTTTGAATCCTACTTCAAGTTAGAAGATACATGCTTTCCATATTATTGATTTTTCAATTTGAACCTTAGTAAAATGGAATGAGCAAACCATTTCATTCAAAACAGGGTCATATTATCGCACAAATGTTTTCTTATGGTTTGATTTATAATTTCAGTTAAATATGAACTTGCCATCTGTATAAACTTAACTCACTTTCAAGGAGAGATGGGACTCTGATTAGCTTTGAATGACTTTTTTTTTTTCTCCAAAAATGTATTACAAGTTCTGCATGACCCTTATGAGTCACACAGACCTGTTTGTGAATGGGATTGTTTGCAGATATGGACTATAACATCACTAAAATAAAAAAAATAGACTGTAATCTCCAGGAAAGCTAGTTTACCTTCATCGGTAGTTGATCATCATCATGAAGCAACAGTAGGGAAAAAGATTTCTAATCACTTTCCCTGTTGCAGTTGGCTTCAAGAGAAAAAGCATTATTTTTTTGCCTAGAAAGTACTTAATAATTTTTTGGGTAAAATATTTTTAAATGGTTGTGTAAAATGCTGTATCTTTTTAAAAAATCTTACCATCATATTTATTTTCAATTTAAAGCAGTAAGTAATAGATATAAGTAATTTAGGTCACATGGCTTAGAAGGTTACAATTTTGGCCAATGGCCATTGCAAAACTATTCATATAAAATAAAGTGCATTTTCAGAGAGAAAATAGTTATAAATTATAAAACAGAGCAGAATGAGGGGCGCCTGGATGGCTCAGTCGGTTAAGCATCCAACTTCGGCTCATGTCATGATCTCACAGTTCGCGGGTTCGAGCCCTGCATCGGGCTCTGTGCTGACGGCTAGCTCAGAGCCTGGAGGCTGTTTCAGATTCTGTGTCTCCCTTTCTCTCTGATCCTCCCCTGCTCATGCTCGCTCGTGCTCTCTCTCTCTCTCTCTCTCTCTCTCTCTCTCTCTCTCTCTCAGAAATAAATAAAAAAGCATTTAAAAGAAAAAAAAACCCAGCAGAATGAGAGGACTTTTTGAATATGTGAATGCATAGCTTGGTTGCATTTGCAAAGCCGTTGGAGCTGTTTAACAGTTTATATTTAGGACATTTGTTTTAAATTTAAAGGTCTCTTTTTGTTAGGGGAGGGTGACTTTTGCTTTCAGTTGAAAAAGGAAAGAAGTGCTAATGTGTTAACTATATGTCAAAGACTAGGATGAACACCTTCCAAAACAGAGAAGTTGGTGAAATTGGAAATAGTAATAATTAGCTTCAACCATGTATTTAAGATATATTTAGCATCAAAAGAGTCATTGAAACGTTTGCAATTTAACATAAATATTTAGGTTTTATAGGGATTATTTTCTAAGTATGTATGTATATTTCTCTATTCATCTCTTATGTGGTTGCAGTATTTATTCTACAGCTAAATGTGTCAGTTATCCTGAAGACAAACATTACAGTAATTATGAGTGGAGGAAAAGGGTTACTCAGATAGGCCAGGTTCATTTCAAATATCTTATTAAGTTAAATGGTTAGCTAATAAAAATCATGCTGAATTTGGTTATGAAATTGATGATTATGTGGCTATCATTAGGTGTCCATAACTCACAAAAGGAAATATATTTTTTAAAGTGAATATGCCTTTAGAACATTCTATTTCTACTTCAGTAAAGGGGCTTTTCTGTAGTACTTTATTTTTTTAAATAAAATTTTCTCTCTGGTATGGGGGAAAGGGGGAAGAGGAAGATGGGCATGGAGGAGGGCACTTGTGGGGATGAGCACTGGGTGCTGTATGGAAACCAACTTGACAATAAACTATTTTTAAAAATAGTTTTCCTTCTGGTAAAGTAGAATAGAAAAAAAAATACTCCTCAGGCAAGCAGCATAGAATGTGATGCTCCATGAGAAACATCTCACACTGAAAGAAAATTCTCATCAGTAAGCTTTAGTCTTTGGTTATAGAAACTGCTCTTGCTCCATGTTTAAATTACACTGTCTTAGGCATTTACAAAATATATAAATACTTTTGACATGTTGTGATTTCCTGTTAGAGAAAAAAATTAAGCTATATATTGTTTTTCAGTTATAAGTCATATATCTATTTATTAAGAAAATAAATATTTGAGATTTCCCATTTTATCAAAGTGAAGTAGACATCTAATGCCATATGATTAAACTGTAATTTATTATGATAATTCAGAACTGTTCCTAAGAATAAATATCTCCTGCTGTTTAGGATCTAGGCAGTTAAGTCTCATCTTTGAATTTCACTGGGAGAGATTTTCAGATGCCAAGATAAGAAGCAACAGCATAGATGATGGCTATATTTAGTGCACTTGGGCTATTTTGTAGAAAAACCACATCTGAGATTTCTATCTTGTTTTATGTCTCTTATTGTCCATATATCACATCAAAAATGGCCTTATCTTGTTTTGAATCCATAGATTATAACTGTAATACATTCATAGGTATTGTATTTCAAGTTGAAATCTCGTAACAAAGTCTTAAATATATACTATATATTGATATCTTGAGCTTATTTTTAAATAAATGTTAATTCTACTAACATTTATTAAATATTAATACTATTCTCACAATGTAAAACCTAGTATATTATTGGAATAATAATTATAGTTTAAAAATAATAAAAAGTTTATAACAGATAATCTCTTAAATATTATAAAATTTATTAACTATAAATAAGATTATTTTATTTTAAAATAATTTACATACTCTGTATAATATTGATCACATATTAAGTTTTTATTGAATATTTACTAAAATAATAATAGAAATTATTTACTAAACAATAGTAAATACTTTTAGGAACATTATTACAATTAAACCCCACAATAAACTACTAGGAGTTTCAATCTCAATATTTTAAATAAAGAAACTGAATTTTGGAATTAGTTAAATAACTTTTCCAAGGCTGTATGTTTAGTAAGGGGCAAGCATTGGACTTAAATCCATTTCTGTGACTGTAAAATCTATGACTTCAACCACTATACTATAATGGGCCTGTACCACATTGTATGTAAAATGCAAAGAAATAGCACAATTTCTGTATTCTTTCAAGCAATATTCAGTACAGTTGAGAATTTAATTATTGAAAAAAATTAAATTTTTGGCATTTTAAAATTGCCAATTTCCTTGATAACCATTTGGCCATCTTGCTTATTTGTATAGCATCAGGGGTTTGATTTCAACACATCAGAACAGGATTTGCACTAGATACTTATGGTTAATTACAGTTCTGAAAGTTTGTGATTGTTGTGAATTGAAGCCAAATTCAGTAATTCACTTAAAAATATTGGTATATTATTAGGTCCTTATTCAGGTCTCTTCTCAAATGCAGCTGTCTCAGAGAGACCTCTCCAGTCCACCCTTCCTAAAATGGCCACATGCCAGGTGAGAAAACATTTAGAAAAGTTTGAGAAAAAGGAATGCATGAATAAGTCAAATGTCACTGATTTAATTTTATATTTGTGTCCCAATAAAAGTGTAACAAGGAAAAAAGAAACAAGTTACCTGTTGAGAGGAGTATAGTAACATATATCTTTGTCATAATTGTAACTTTTTGTTTTCCTTTTAAAATACCATATTAAGAATGACTAGGATTTTATTTTCAGTGATACTTTCTCTGAAAGGTCCATAACGTAGACCATATATGGATAATTTTCAGCTAATTCAGATTTTAGTTTAGTATTTATGTGAAAATCAGCACAGTGTGTTCTGCATAGATATGCTATCACTATTACTTGACATCAAAACATTTTTATCTGTAGAGAATTATTTTTTCCTATTAAGAAGATCATAAAATCTATTATTTATATGGAAGTTAGTTCTGTTCATGACCCTTCATAGAGCAAACGTCCAGATGACACGAAAGAATAAAACACTTACCCGGTTTTTGGATATTATTTAATGTTTATTTACTCTGAAACATGAAGTTGTTTAGACTTCATTGTAAATATTTACTACATTCTTGTTCTTTGGTTTCTTTTATTATGCACATGTCCTATAAAACCTGTCTTGTCTATAGACCTTATATGACAACAAAGAACCAGAAAACATTTCACCTAAAGAAAATCAGTATATTCATGGAAAACAAAAGCTGAAGTATAATGATTTTAAATATATCATATATCATGTGAGTTTTCATATTATAAACATTTCCTAAATCCTCAGAGGAAGTTTATAAAATAGAGCAGAAGAGGGGAACCTGTGACTCAGTCAGTTAAGCATCTGACTTCAGCTCAGGACATGATCTCACGGTTTGTGGGTTTGAGCCCCATTTTGGGCTCTGTGCTGACAGCTCAGAGCCTAGAGTCTACTTCAAATTCTGTGTCTCCCTGTCTCTTTGACCGCCCCCCACTCCCTGCCCACTCATGCTCTCTCTCTCTCAGAAATAAATACACATTAAAAAATTTTAAATAATAGAGCAGAAGGAATGTCACCTTTTCATCACTGTTAAAGGTATATTATTAATATAATATTGGTATAAGCGTGGGTAACACTTCTCCTTTTAGCTGTTTTATCTATTCATAGATTTTTGTGTTGTAATTGTAATTTTTATATGGTAAAACTTAAATATTTCATGTGAATTTTCTAAGAAAATATTTAATTAAAACTTTCTTGATATGTCTGTGACTGTAATTTTTATTAAGATGATAACATCCCATGGATTTGGGGATATATCATGGTTTACTTCTTGTTTATGTATTGAAATTCTTCAACTATTAATTAACACCTATATATGCCAGGCATTTTGGGAGTCCTAGGAATTCATCAATAAAGGTTGTAAACTTTGTAAGCCCTCACTTAGTAGAGCTGATTTTCTATAAATTAGGACAGCCAATAAAATAATAAGAGGATAAGAGGTATAAAAAAAAACAATAAAGTAGGATATGGGTTAGAAGAGGTTAGTATAGACCTCACCTGTTTATGGTATCAAAAAGCTTTCTATTTTCTGGTTTGTTTCATTTGTTTATTTGTTTTATTTTATGTTTTGCTGTTATAAATAAAGATTTGAGGAATAGAATCAGAGAGATAAATGAAGGGCCAAATACATAACAGATTCTCAAATATTTGATGCATAAATTTAAAGCAAATAAATTTAGTCATTCTAAAGAGGATAGACTTTATTCTGAAGGAAATTTCTTTGTTGAATAATGTCAGTAATAAATATAGAGAAAATGAAACTGAAAACTAATAATTATTAATGTTAGCTTTTTTTCAGGGAAGAAATAAATACAATTAGCACTAAAACAGTGGGGACTGAGTAATATAGAAAACTAAGAACTGTAAAGGAGACAGAATCTATTTGTTCATTTGAAATAGAAAGTCAGAATTATATTTAGGTAATAGTTCTCTATTCCTTCCTTTTAAATGAGTGTCTTACAACAAATACTTTATTCTTTTATGGCTTTATTGATATGTCAATGTAAAATATTATTGACCTGGACTTTCATTCTGAGTATACATTAGATGTGATTATAGATCATTTGTTTCAGAAATAATAATTACAGTCCCTGTTAATAGTTTCGAATGTATTAATATGCAATTTATGTTTTCCATATAGCTTATATTTATTGCATTTCCTTTATACTACATTTTATTCTCATAATTATCATTATTTCTATTTTTTTTAGTTTTTGGTAGACTTATCAAGGGTCTAATTATTTGTTTTCTTTCCTTGAATGTTAGTATTGATTACTTTATCTTTGTGTAATCTAATTCAAGCGTGTTTGATGTTACCTTCATTACCTCATTTTTTCTGTTTTTCTTTGAATACCACTGTTTTTCTCATTTTGCATTCTGAAAATGAGCAACTCCTGTCTTTTCTCTCTGTTATATAAGAAAAACGTATTAGGGAAAAACTTTATGACTTCACCCTGACTTAAACTCATGCATTTGTCCTTTTCTTTTATTATTATTTTTCTAAATAGTCAAATTGTCTATTTTTTTTGTTTGTTTCTCTCCTATTTGCTTAGTTGCTCAAGACAGAGAAAAATCCAGTATGGTTCTATTCTCTTTTTTTCTTTTCTATTATAGAAAAGGACAATGATCTACATAAGAAGAGAAAACAATATAATAATCTTCATGTCCTCAGCTTCAAATATTATCTTCTCATGGTCAGTCTTATTTTTACTGGTACCCTTAGCCTCTACTTCCCCAAAATTACTTTGAAGCAAATTTTGGAAATTATATAATTTAATTTATAAACTGAGAGTAGTTGGTATGTTTCTTTAAGTTTCATTAAAAGATGCTCTCCTCTATCTCTGTTTTTCTTTTGCACTTATTTTTCACAGAAGAAACTAATTGGGATGTCCTTAGAGATTTTTAATCTGAATTTTGCTGATTACATTCTTACATGTCTATTAAGATAGTTCTGTTTGTTACTTACTTTTCCCCCTGTAAATTGGGAGGTAGACTTAGAAGTTTGATCAAAGTCAGGTTTAAGGTTTTTGGCAAAATCACTTTATAGATAGCGTTTCATGCTTAAATACTCTCTCTCTTTTTCTCCCTGATGTCAGTAACAATTGATGATTGTTGCCAGTATCTTTTACTTCTGTGTCATTAGAGGTTACAAAAATATAATAGTCTTGTTAGCTGTGATGGCTTTCCAGAGAGGAACCTTCCTCATCAACAATTGAGTTATGGTGAACTGTTTTTATATAAAAGAAAATAAATACTAGATTAATTGCTTTTATTTATTATTTTTCAAAGTACTCATTGGTTCACTTACATCCTCCAAAAGTAACAGAATTTTTGCTATGGTTGTTTGTTTTCATCACTAAAACCTCAAAGCTTTAAATATTTTTGATTCATTAGAAAGGCTGTGCTTACTGTTATTTCAGTTAAATTTTTATTGTAGAGTTCTTGGTTAATTTTATTGTGGTCAGATCATGTAACTTTTTGCATGTTTGTGATTTTATTTAAGAATAGCCCATTGTATCATAGAGAACCAGAAAAATAAATAATAGAGGACAATAAAATACAATATAGATGGTAAGCAGAAGCTTCTGAACCTGTTAGATACAGATAAAATAAATAGATCATTTGTGTGCTGACATAGATAGGAGGAGATAGAATGAACAAGTATTACATATTCATGAAGCACCAAAGTTTTATGACAGTTATATCACCTTTAAATCAAGCACTCATTTGTGTCACCAGTCTGGCCTTGTGTAGCCTCTATCTTAGGTATGTAGAAACAAACCATAGCTGTGTAGCAAGTTATATGAGCAATAGCTACTGGTCTGGAGTCTGGCCCCTGTATCTTTTCCTATAAAATAAGCATGTGTTTCCACGTACCTTCCTTCTGCTTCACCATCTTGATCACATTCAACTCTGGTCCTTACAGACATATTATAGCAGGGAAGGCTAATGCAGAAGAGCAAATGGTAGAAAAGGAAGGAGGGATAGAGGGAGAGACTGAGGTAGTGTGATTCTATCCCACTGACACACTGTCATAACTATATTAACCTATATTGTTTGCTATTTATTTGAAATTCAATAAACCATGTGCTCAATCCATCGTTTTTTTTAAATATAATTTATTGTCAATTTGGCCAACATACAGTTTATAAAGTGTGTTTTTGGTTTTAAGGGTAGATTCCCATGGTTCAATGCTTGCATACAACACCTAGTGCTCATCCCAACAAGTGCCCCTCTCAGTGCCCATCACCCACTTTCCCCTCTCCCCCACCAGCCTCCCCAACAAACCTTAGTTTGTTTTCTGTATTTAAGAGTCTCTTATGGTTTACCTCCCTCCCTCTTTTTGTAACTATTTTTTTTTCCTTTCTTTGAAGTGATCTTTGAATCTGAAGTCTTATATCGTAGTAAGGCTGACTTTGTGCTATGAAATAGAATTTATCTTACTCATTATCAGCAACAGTTAACGCAATTCATGAAATACTTCTTTCCACCTGTATTGCACTTCACTCTTGATGCTCTTTTTCCATCACTTTTCTATTTTCCACTATTAGTTAGATCCTAAAATAACAAAATTTATTTTTCTAGTCTGTTTGATCAGTAAACTTTCCTAATGGTGGTCTTAGGAAATTTGTATCTCTTTAAGAACGGGGAAAATAAACTGTAGAGTTTATTTTTAAAGACCAAATCCAAGAAGCTATTGTTCTGCATACACTCTTCTGATTATTCCACTCCAGGATTTCCATATAATCCTTAAAAACCATTACAACTTAGCTTTGAGTACCACTTATAGAAAATACTTTTCTTTTTTCAGTGAACTTCAAAAGTAAGTCATTTTTACCTCAGAAGGAAAGATAACTGTTTTCAAGATAAGACTAATCACATTAGGTCTTCAACAATCTCTTTTCTATTCCACAGTTATATTTATCTTCAAAAGGTCTAATGCAGTTCAAAGAAAAGATGTATGAAATCAGTTTGATTCCCTAAGGCAAACCTAGAGAGTCTCTTATATTTATTTCTTTTAGTAAACTTATGGTTGCTGTCTAAGCCAAAATTAAAAGCATAAATAACAAATAGGAATGGACCAAGATGCTAGATAAATTGACTTCACAACTAGATTTACATGTTGGATCATCAAAACTTTCCATGGCTCTACCATTAATTTATAAATGCTGTCTTCAATTTTAGCCTTCCCATTCTTTCCGACTGTTCCCCAGTCTTCTTCATTAAAGTACCTTGGCTTTCCCTTGAAATGTAATGTAATATATAGAAACATACCATTTATTAAATTTCTTCTGCTAAAAATCCTCTCTAGTGTGCAGTCTCCCTTCCCTCCTAGAGTACATTCTAGGAAAACCCTCTTTAGCACTACTGAGGAGGAAAAAAACCAAAACACTATGTATTTAGTTTCATACATACCCTGATAAGATTTAACACTGTTTCTGAAATTGACATGGTCAGTGGAAAATGATACTTAATAGATATATAAATTTAAGCAGACTGTTTTTAAGTTTATTGATTTTGACAGAGAGAGAGCACGAGTGTGATAGAGAAGAGAGAAGAGTGATAGAGAGAGAGAGAGGGAGAGGGAGAGGGAGAGAGAGAATCCCAAGCAGCCTCTGTGTTGTCAGCACGGAGCCTGATATTGGGCTTAATCTCACTAACCGAACAATGAGATCATGACCTGAGCTGAGATCAAGAGTCTAACACTTTACATTGAGACACCAGGGTCCCTAAGACTAACTTTTTAAATGAAAATTTCTAATTGTTTATCTATACTGACTCCTCTGATAGTTAGTAATTATTTGTATCTATTAAAAATCACAGAATAATAAATATATTAATATTATTATTTTTTCTTCATTAAACTTTGGTTTTAATGGGTCTCAAAATTCTGTGACAGATTTTTGGTCAAGTTGTTTCCATTAAAAAGTACCTATTTTAAAAACTAATAACTTAAAACTGCCACACACACACACACACACACACACACACACACACACACACACACACACACACACACACACACACAATGCTCCCCATGACATTTTCCTTTCCTACTGAAGGTTTTATGATGCATTATCATTAACCAATCTTTTACTATTAAACTTAAATGGCCAATTGACACAAACGGTCTGAGACTGTTCTTCCACCACTGATTAAGACTGGGGTGGCAGGGGGGCGCCTGGGTGGCTTAGTCGGTTAAGCGTCCGACTTTCGCTTAGGTCATGATCTCGCAGTTCGTGGGTTCGAGCCCCGCGTCGGGCTCTGTGCTGACTGCCAGCTCAGAGCCTGGAGCCTGTTCCAGTCTGTGACTCCCTCTCTCTCAGACCCTCCCCTGCTCACGCTGTCTCTGTCTCTCTCCTAGAAATAAATAAAAAAAACCTTAAAAAAAATTAAAAAAAAAAAAAAGACTGGGGTGGCAGGTATTGGGGATAATATTCGTTTAGCGTTCTGAGCTTTCTGGGCAGACTTGGTGACGTTGCCAATTCCAACTGCCTTCTTGTCCACTGCTTTGATGACTCTCACCTCACCAATCTGTCTCATGTCACAAACAGCAAAGTGACCCAGAGGAGGATAGTCAGAGAAGCTCTCAACACACATGAGCTTGCCAGGAACCATATTAACAATGGCAGCATCACCAGATTTCAAGAACTTGGGACTACCTTCCAGCTTTTTTCAGAATGACACTCAATCTTCTTCAGCTTGGCGAACTTGCAGGTGATGTGAGCTGTGTGACAGTCCAGCAAAGGTACATAGACAGCACTGATTTGGCCTGGATGGTTCAGGATAATTACCTGAGCTGTAAAGCCAGCTGCTTCCACTGGTGAGTCATTTTTGCTATCACCAGCCGCATTGCCATGATGAACAGCTTTGACAGATACATTCTTCTTTTTATTTTTTTTTTTTAATTTTTTAAAATTTATTTCTGAGAGAGTGAGAGACAGTGTGAGCAGGGGAGGGCCAGAGACAGAGGGAGACACAGAATCCGAAGCAGGCTCCAGGCTCCAAGCTAGCTGTCAGCACAGAGCCGGATGTGGGGCTTGAACCCATGAACCGTGAGATCATGACCTGAGCCGAAGTCGGACTCTTAACCGACTGAGCCACCGAGGCGCCCCGACAGATAAGTTCTTGACATTGAAGCCCAAATTGTCCCTAGTAAGAGCCTCAGTGAAAGCTTTGTGGTTCATATCAACAGACTTTACTTCAGGTATAGCGTTCACTGGAGCAAAAGTGACTACCATGCAAGGTTTAAGAGCGCTGGTCGCCACTTTACCCACAGGGACCGAGCCGATACCACCAATTTTGTAGACATCCTGGAGGGGCAGATACATGGGCCTGTCAGTTGAATGAGTTGGTGGCAGAATGAAACTCAGAGCTTCAAGCAGTGTGGTTCCACTGGCATTGCCATCTTTACAGGTGACTTTCCATCCCTTGGACCAAGGCATGTAGCCCTTGGCTCCAGCATGTTGTCACCATTCCAACCAGAAATTGGCACAAATGTTACTGTGTGGGTTGTAGCTAATTTTCTTAAGTAGGTACTGACTTCCTTAACAATTTCCTCGTATCTCTTCTGGCTGTAGGGTGGCTCAATGGAATCCATTTTGTTAACACCAACAATAAGTTGTTTTACACCCAGTATGTAAACCAGAAGGGCATGCTGACAGGTCTGCTTATTCATGGAGATACCTGCTTCAAATTCACCAACACCAGCAGCAACAATCAGGACCACACAGTCAGCCTGAGATGTGCCTGTAATCATATTTTTGATAAAAATCTCTGTGTCCTGGGGCATCAGTGATGGTCACATAATACTTGCTGGTCTCAAATTTCCACAGGGAGGTAACAGTGGTGATACCACATTCACGTTTGGTTTTCAGTTTATCCATGATCCAGGCCTACTTGAAGGAGCCCTGTCTCATCTCAGCAGCCTCCTTCTCAAATTTTTCGATAGTTCTTTTATCAATCCCACCACATTTGTAGATCAGATGACCAGTAGACTTGCCCGAATCTATGTGTCCAGTGATGACAATGTTAATATGACTCTTTTCTTTTTCTGTTTTGGTTTAGGTTTAGCAGTGATTTTCATGACACCTGTGTTCTGGTGGCAAACCTGTTGCAAAAAAAGCTGTACTAATATTATGATTAATCTGGGCTTCTGATATTGATTTTTGATTCTAATTTTTATAGTATCCAGCTGGATTTGCTGGCTTTGATTCCATGTGATACCTCTTTATCATGACAATAAATTTAGCTTTTTTCCTTAAACTGCCTTGAGTAAACTTATAAACTGACAATCAGTTTATGTACAACAGTAAGCCAGTATTATCAGAAATAAAATCTATCCATTTGTTTAAAACTCAGGCTCTTCAGTGAAAAAAAATTCTATTTGAAAAGTAAACAGAGAAACAGAAACAACAATCTACTTAGAGAAGAGAGACTCATTGTAACATTGTACTACAAAAAAGAATAAAATTATAATCATATACTCTCCCTTTCTCCCTATATATACGTACATATAATATATATTATCTCTCTCTCTCGAGAGAGAGAGAGAGAGAGCTTGTACTGTGAGGTAGGGACAATGCTAAGTATTTTAAGTTGATTTAATCTTTGCAGGCATATACTTTATATATACACAGTAATATGAATAATGCAGTGTAAAAATATGCACATGTGCCTCTTACAAAGTTCACAAAGAGTCTTACAATCGTGTTAATGTCTAGTTTTTAGTAATCACTTTCCCTCAATATGATCCAAGACAATCTGTATTCTTTTTATTGTATTTTATTTTTTTCACAAGACTGCTCTTTCTTTTCCCATAGTATTGACACCCTATGTCAAAGTCCTACTTGTTTCATATATCTGAATAAAAGTGTATTACCTCTAAATAGGTATGATTGGTAACAAAGAAATACTCAAATAACTAGCCATTAAGGTAAATTTTATTTTTTGATGTTTATTTATTTTGAGAGAGAGAAAAAGCAAGTGCAAGCAGGGTAGGATCAGAGAGAGAGGGAAAGAAGAATCTCAAGCAGCTTCCACGCTGTCTGTACAGAACCCAATGCAGGGCTTAATCTCATTAACTATAAGATTATGACCTGAGCAGAAATCAGGAGTTGGACACTTAATCTCCTGAGCCACCCAGGTGCTCCTGTCTTTTATAATACTTGAATTCTGGTCTCTGCTAAATTGATTCAGAGGAGTATAACTTTGGGAAAATGACAAATAGTACTTGGGATTCTAAATTTCTGTCCTTAAAATGACAACATAAAAATATATGTAGGTCACTTTTAGACCTAAAATTCTGTGATTCCGAGACCTAATGAAACACTACCTGGGGTTATAAAACATGGACAATGATAAGTTTCAAATGAAGACTTCTTGAAAGTCCTGCATTTGCTTGAAAAGATGAATTTTACTTTGAGCTGAAATGTCACATTAACCATGTATCTTCCCTAGATATTTCTGTTTCTGGGAAGAAAGGAGCAAAGAAGCTAGGTTTAGCCAAGTGATACTTATCGTGAAGATATAAGTAGAACATAATAGAAATCCACAAAGAAGAGACTTTATGAAGCCATCTTTCATGACACTTAGCTTGGATATTAAGGCTGAACTCTGAACTATGCTATGGATTTAGCCATAGCAGTGTCAAGTTGGGTCCCCTACTGTGGACTTGACCCAGGACATGACTCATATACCACATGAACTCTTTCTCCTGATTTATTTTCTTCTTCTGCTTTCTTATAGTTTCTGTCCTCTCATGCCTTCTTTGTATACTTGACTTTGATTTACCATGACCCTCAATCTTCTTTCAAGTCACTCTTTCATCTCACCCATTGCTAATCAGTCAATTTGTTTTCTCTTAGTTCAAATTAATGAAAGAGAACCTCATAAGTCTAGTTTTTTGTTTTGTTTTGTTTTTGTCTTTTTATTTATTTTTTTAAATATTTTATTTATTTCTAGGAGAGAGAGAGAGAGACAGCGTGAGCAGGGGAGGGTCAGAGAGAGAGGGAGTCACAGACTGAAACAGGCTCCAGGCTCTGAGCTGGCAGTCAGCACAGAGCCCGACACGAGGCCCGAACCCACGAACCGCGAGATCATGACCCAAACGAAAGTCGGACACTTAACCGACTAAGTCACCCAGGCACCCCAGTTTTTGTCTTTTTAAACCAAGCTTTTTGGAGGGGATCAAACTTTTGCCCAATTAGCTTTGGTAGGGATAACAGTTAGGTCTATTTCATAAAAAGTATGACTCTCAAGGCTGCACCTTCAACAACGGTTTCATACTTTGCCTTGAAGCAGTGATGGCCATAACTGGTAACAAGAAACCTGTTAAATTACACAATGGACTGAGTGTAAGATTATTAACAGCAACAACTGCTAAGCACTTACTATATGAAGGGTTTACATGCATGTTTTCAAGGGGAAATTCTAGGAATTTCAGAAGTTATTTTGAGCAAGGAATGTTTGAGGAGATTTAATATGTATCTCCAAAAGAAGGTGAACATTGACTTTTCTTATATAAAGCAGCTACTATAAAGGACATTGAAATAAGAAATCGAAATTCCTGCATCTCTCTGACAGTTGCAATAGTATAAAACGACAAAGCTTATATGTAAGCAAATGCTCATTGTTATAATTAAGTCAAGATATTTTTCAGTTATGTTTCTAAAATTATTTGTCCACTTACTACCTTCCTTCCTCATTTACGTCCATAGTAAAAGTAAAAGTTCAAGAATTAAAAATGATCTATGAATTTGACAGAGGAAAAGAGACATATTAGAAGAAAGATAGGAATTTGTTGTACTTGAGTTTTTACCCGAGAAATGATGACTATTTCAAAAGTCTCTTATGTGAATAGTACAATAAATATGTAAGACATTCTGAAACAGCCACTAATAATAATTATTTTATGTTAATATTTTGTTTATAAATGGGATCTTTTAACTGGTATGAGAAAATAACCAATTTTTATATCCCATAAAGGATATATGGTACCACCAAATGCTCAGATTGATCTGAAATTTATAACTCATTTATCTGAGGGTTTTTTTTTAGTACATACAGCATACAGTAACATATATTATTCATCTAAGCTGTTAACTTATTTGCATTTTCATTAAACTGTAAAGACTATATCATTACAATGTGAGTAGTCTTAACTTTATTCTTCTTTGTACATACAAATCCAAATTTCTTGTGTTTAAAATGCAAAGCTTTTAGTAATAGAGATCTATACATGTGTACATACAGACATGTATGTGCATGATTGTAATTGAGAGAAAAAGCATGCAAATAAAACAGCTAATTTCAATTTATTTGTTTTTATTTGAAATAAGATACTTTCCCAAAGAAGTGAATCTTTCAAATAAATGAAACATTCTCTTAAGCACTGAAACTTTAAAAATATTATTATTGTTTGAAATATGTTATAATTTTTCTTCTTTTAAAGCCAAGTATACAGAATGTTATTCTATTATTGATAGTCCAAAGATATAAATTTCATAAGCTATTAAAACTTGAAGGTTTTTCCCCTAAAAATAAATGGCCACAAGACACGCTCTTTGTTTCATATATTTTTATATATTTATGTATATCTAATATAAAATATTTTTATAAATATTTATAAAATATTAGAAAACATCTTTATGGCCTCTTAATAACAGGCTTTGAAAAAGAATGAGGAAATAGCTCTCTTTTAATAGTGTTTGTCGTCTAGTTTGTTTCTTCAAATTTACTTAGTCAACGAGTAAATAAATATTAATTGGTGTTTATGAGAAGGCACTAGAAATACAGAGAAAGAGAAATCATCAGAGCTTTTTTGAGGAAAGAGATATATCATAAACTGGTGAACAATATAATGAATAAAGAAGACTTCTGGTGGTACTCAGGATTGTATTATGCTATCAGAATATTAACAACATTAATAATTATCAAGCACTTTCATTGTACCAGATGCTCATCTTTACATGGTTTAACTCATTTGTCTTTCTAAAGGAACTTAGGATGTGTTATTACTCCTTATTATTCCTCCTTTTCTCATATTTTATATGAGAAAAATGAGGCAGGAATGTTAAATAAGTAACTTGCTAGTTCATAGCTAGTAAGTGTTGAGAAAATAATTGAAAGCAAAATCTCCTAAGCCAGATATACATCTCCACAAAAGTAGAAGAGAAAGAAAACGGTTTTGTTACTGAATAAGCATTAAGCCAAAATGTAATGCACATCACAGGCAATCTGTTAAGAGATTACAAAGACAAAAAGAAATCTCACCTTATATATAGCCAAGCAGATACAACCCATTACATATGTGTTTTCAAGACAAACAATAAATAGTCCTTGACTAAGAGACCTGACAGCACCATTTATCACACATACTTTACCCTAGATTCATCTGGTAATTGGGTGACTATCTGTGTTAGTTTATTGGCTTTATCCAAAAGAAAAATAATCATATATCTTTATGACAGGAGGTAGTTTTACATCTTGGAATTTGGCATCTGTCAAAATTAGGCTCCTAACCTTCCAAAGAAACTGGGAGGGAGATACGAGTACTATCTTCCTTAATGATTGCCTATCACAGAGATGGTCCTCAGGTTCTTGAAAAAGATATACCTAGGTTGTAAAACTGGCAAAAGGCCTTACTTAGCTTTTATTTATTTGTTTGTTTGTTTATTTTACTCTTTAAAGCTTTATTTTTGAAAGAGTGTGTGTGGTGTGAGTGGGGGAAGGGCAGAGAGAAAAAGAGAGAGGGAGAGAGAAAGAGAATCCCAAACAGGTTCCATGCTGTCAGCATTGAGCCCCATGTGGGGCTGAAAGTCATGAACCACGAGATTATGACTTGAGCTGAAATCAAGAGTTGGATGCTTAATTGACTGAAGCACCCAGGTTCCCCTAATTAAAAAAAAAAAACATAAATTTTAAGAAACAGAGAAAGGACTCATAATATTTAGTTTTCTAAAGTACATACTCTAAGTAAAGGAAAAGGTTGCTTTCTCTTTTATTCAGCCAGGAAGAAATAAGCTTCTTATTTTTAATTTCTATGTGCTTTTACATAAGTAAATAATAGAATTAAGATTTGAGTCTAATTTAAGGGCTTTGGCAAAGCCCAAGCTCTTAAATACTTCCCTGTATAAAATTCTGCTAAGTGTATTCTTGGCTGGGAGATAACTGTATCCATTTGCTTTGATACTTATTTCATGAGGATGCAGCCATATAAGTTCCAGGGAAGGAACATTCCAAATAGATGAAACAATAAATCAAAAGACCTTGAGAGCCTGGGATCAGTGTGGCTTGGTTGGTTAAGCATCTGACTCTTGGTTTATGTTCAGGCCATGATCTCACGGTTGGTGAGTTTGAGCTCTGCATCAGGCTCTACACTTACATTGTGGAGTATGCTTGGGATTCTCTCTCTCTCCTTCTCTCTCTGCCTCTCATGCATGCTCTCTTTCTCTCAGAATAAGTAAATAAACTTGAAAAAAATCCACAAAAGACCTTGAGATCAAAAGAGGTTTAATGTGTTTAAGGGACACAATCAAAACTAGTGTGGCTGGATATACTGGATGGGGGAGGGGTGGTGGGGGAGAAGACAATAAGTTTGGACATTAAGGAGCTTAACCTAAATCTTAAATCCTACAAGACATTGTAGGCCATAGCAAGAAGTTTGGATTTTATTTTAATGGTAATGGAGAGTAATTTGAAGGCTCTTGTAAGCGGAGAAATATGATTTAGAGAAATTATTTTTCTTGTATGAAGAAGTTGTTAGAGAGTTGACAGTCAAGGCCAAATAGCCAATAAACAGCTGTTGCTATAGTCTGGGTCTTTAACTACAGCACTAGAGATTTTAATTAAATTATGCCTATTTTTGGAAGTTAAGCTTCAGAGATCTGTTGATGTTTTGTATGTGAGGTGTGAGGGAAGAGAAAAATCAAGGGTGATTCCAAGAACTTAGTCCTAAAATAAATGGTGATAGTTATCTACTGGCTTAAGGAAGACTTCAAGCCTAGAATAGATTTAAGGAACATGTGGGGAATCAGTACTAGTTTTAGCCATATTAAGGTTGTAATGTCTTTTAGATGTAGCCCCAAATGGTGATGTCAAATTAGCAGTGGAATTTAGGAGTCTGTGGTCAAAGCTATAGATGCACATTTGAGGGTCATGGACATATGAAAAGTATGCATATAACTGTGGGATCAAGACTAAATAAAATTACCTATCCTGTGAGGGCAAATAGAGGAGTGCTGAGGACAGGAAGCTTCTTAGGTATATATGTAAACCCAAGTATAACCTTTAAGAGAGTATTTAAGGATTATTTGTTGGAAAATTGAAGGGAAAAAAAAATCTTTGTACTCATATAAAAAAAGACAAGTAGGAAGCCAAGTAACAGTGTTATAATGGAAGTGAACAAAGCAGATAAATCCTGCAAAAAAGTCAAATTTGATAGGAATGACTGATCTCCACTGGGGTTAAGAATAAAATAAAGTGAGTACCTACTGTGTTTCAGGGACTTGTTGAAGTGTTTTACATATATTAAATCATTCAATCCTTACAATTACTTTCTTCTCCCAGAGATAAGGATGAATACTACTGAAATTTCACAGATAAAAGTAGAAGTTAATGAACTTATTCAAGGGTACACAGATTGTAAGTGATTCAGTTGGATTCAGACTCACAAGTGGGACTCAAGAGCCTATGCTAAGAGTTATGATCATTGGTGACTTTTTGTAAGGTACAGTAGAGGAATTTACTGTTCCCTCTTCTGGGGAACTCTTCCCCAGTATCTATATATGCCTCTCTTTTATACTTCTTAAGATCTCTGTGCATTGTCACCTTATCAGAGATTCTTTCCCTAATATTCAACCTAAGCATTTCCTTGTACCACTTAATTTTTCTTCTTGGAACCTGCCAATTCCTGAAATCATTATATATTTGTCTGATATCTCTGTATCTATCTATATATCTGTCTATCTGGGAGCAGGGACTTAAATTTGTTCACCATAGTATCACCAGTGCCTAGTCAATGGCTATAGCTAAATAAACATTTATTGACCAAAAGATTGATGATAAGTTAATGATGAGTTAATGAATAAATGAATGAATGATCACAGTTTTGGTTGAAGTTTTGACTCTCTACCTGATTTTAGAGACTATAGATCCTTAGTTTCACTAATTCTGAAGGTCATGTCCTTTTCTACAATAGGCTCTGCTACCAAGAGGAGGATCATTGTGGGAGTGAGCCAGGATTTGAGCCAGAAAAGAATGGAATTGGAGAAACTTAAATAGAGGAGAAAGAACAGTTGAAATAGAGGGAAGAGAGTAGTGTTGGTATAGAGAGTGTTAGGGGACAAATAAGTTGTGGAGAGGACTTGCTGGGCTGGGAGGGAAAAGTCAAAGACCAAGGCATGGGAAGAATTGAAGGACTTACCGAACAACTGGAGTGGAGCAAGGCATGTCAAGAATTGGAATGATGGGAAGTTGTAGTCACTTTGTGGAATGTTAGAATTTTAGATATTTGTAAAATGTTAACTACAATTACACAAAGGACCATAAGGTGTAAAAATAAATGTCTTAAACTCATAAAGATGTCTTAGAATTTCCCACCAGCATTGGCATCAATAAAGTTTTAAGTTTTTTAAACCTTATATCATTAGGAGCACAGTAATAGCCATATTTTTTAAAATAATATTTTCTCAATCTAATGAAAACATGTATACATGTATGCAATCTTTCTTTAGACATTTCACAACTTAAACGTTTAGATTTTAAAACGTTGGTAACTAGACATTCTAATTAGAGCCATCTCTGTGTAGTTGTGGGCCTCTAGATAGAAGAACATTGGTTTGGAATTATTTTCTTAAAAATTTTTAATGGTTTATTTATTTTTGAGAGAGAGAGAGACAGTGTGAGCAGGGGAGGGTCAGAGAGAGAGGGAGATACAGACTCTGAAACAAGCTCCAGGCTCTGAGCTAGCCATCAGCATAGAGCCCGACATGGGGCTCAAACCCATGAACTGTGAGATCATGACCTGAACTGAAGTCAGACGCTTAACCAACTGAGCCACCCAGGCACCCCTGGAATTATTATTTCATAACTGATTATTTGAAAAATATTCATTATATTGTCTTCTGATCAACAGAATTATTCTATTAGGTAGCTGACTGGAGTTATGGATAAAATCTGTGGTATTGATCACTGCTTTTATCTGTCTAAGCCTAAATAGATAGGCCTTCATGAAAAGCAGCAACAGCTAGCAAAAAACAGTAAAACAAATAAATGTCTTGAACTTCATTATAAATGTGAACAACTGATTAGCACATCCTTACAAACTAGTTCTGAAGTGTACATATGTGATTTCAAAAAAGTTAATAGAATTACATTTGATGAAGGATTTGGGGCATTATAATTTTTAAAAAGCCCATTTGCTTGATCGAGAAATGTTCAATTTTTGTATATCAAAAAGATAGGTATTTTTTCAGTTGCATTTTTCTATGATAGCAAAAGGGAGCAAAAGTTACTTTCAATTCCTCAAATTGAGACACCATTTAAGACGATTTTATAACAATAAATAGGAAAACCCATTAACATCTGATTTACTAGAGTGGTCAGGATTTGTAGCATGGATTCTCACAATTCACTTAGCAAATAAGGCATGCATATTTTTTTTTTCAATTTCCTTACACTCCCAGCTGAGTAGTAAAACTATTCTAAGTAGTATATTAGTAACAATAATAGAGTAAAGGCTGGAGGGGCTTCTGGAATATCTTAAGAAATTTACTTCTACTTCTGCTGTAACAACCACTCAAGGCATACAGTTCTTAATGTGGCACTTACCGACTTCAAGGATCATTTACAATAAAATCTAAAACAATAAAGCCACATTGTTTCAAAGCAAGAAATCACATTGAAAATCTATATTCCTGTATATTTAGACATTTGTATGTATCACTCTCCTTTGCCACAACCATTCCTCTCTTGTCTCAAACGGGATATTTTTTATTGAAATCAGAGGGAATTCATAGTTCAAATAGTCATTGTGATTTTGCCTTTCAGTTATAGTTTAAAGGTTTTAATTCAATAATGTTCAATTCACAATTAGATCTTTACAAGAACATTGATCTGAGAGTTTTGTTCCATGTTGAAAGAGGCTTCACTCATGAGTTATCCTGGTTCTCTACAGATCCCATATATCTAGGGAAGTAGTCTAACAGGGCTGTCGGTCATGGGAAGGATTATGTATTCCTTTACTATAATAAAATAATGTGGACTATAGATAATTTACTTGGGTCATCTCTGATACAGATTCTTAAACCATTAATTCAGGGCAAAAAAGAAAAAAAAGGTCTTGAAATAAAATGGTTGTAGTATACTCTGAAAAGTCAAGATAGATACATGATTTCAGATTTTTTTTATCCACTTAAATAAGTTTTGTAGGTATCTAAGTTAATAATTGTGCTGGGCTCAGAGTACTCAGACCTATACAAGCCAGACCTCATTCCTGTATTCCTGGTATTTACATTCTAGTGTAGAGAAGGAATAGACACCGTAGTGGAAACAAATGCATAAAACCCATTCTGCTGACCACTGTGAGGAAGCCAATAGGGACTGAGATAGTGACTGATGGGTGTGCTACATTTGTTGCTATTGAGGTCAGCAAAGTCCTATTTTATTTTATTTCATTTTATTTTATTTTAAAATGTTTATTCATTATTTGAGAGAAACGGAGACAGAAACAAAGCATGAGTGGGGGAGGGTCAGAGAGAGAGGGAGACAGAATCTGAAGCAGGCTCCAGGGTCTGAGCTGTCTGTGTGCAAAGCCTGATGTGGGACTTGAATTCACAAACCATGAGATCATGACCTGAGCTGAAGTCAGACACTTAACTGATTGAGCCACCCAGGTGCCCCATCAAAAACCTCTTTAATGAGGAGACAATGTACTTGAAATGAAACAGGAGAAGGATTTAGCCATGATGATAACGGGGAAAAGTAGTAAGGGAAAAAAATAAAACAAAGCAAAACAGAAACAGCAAAAGAGAAAGTTCTAGGATAAGAAATGTTTAAGTTACAGAGTTACGGAAAAGAAGGCAATTTGATGGCAGTCTAATTAGAGCAGTATCAGGGTAGAGTGTGCTGTGAAGTTGAAGAGGAGACAAGGCATCCTCATGAGGGACATTATAATTCAAAATTTTTTAGTTTTAGAACAAATGCACTGGGAAGCCCTTGACATGTTTGGACCAGAGAAGTGATGTGATTTGATTCATGTTTTTGGTCAATGGTTTGTGGAGAGGTTGCTGTGGATTCAAATAGACTAGTTAGGGGCAAGTCTATTTGGCCAAGAGGTTAAGCTTCTGACTCTTTCTTGATTTTAACTTAGGTCATGATCTCATGGTTTGTTGGTTTGAATGCCATATGGGACTCTGCACTTACCTAACCTGCTTGCAGTCCTCTCTCTCCCTCTCTGTCTGTCCCTCCCCTGCTCATGCAAGGGCATGCAGACCAGCTATAGGCTGCTTGCAGTTCTTCATGAGCCAGATAGCAGTATTTGGTCCAGACACTAGTAAAGATGGAACAAAAGTTAAAAATTTAATATATATTTTGTAAATCCTGCATGAGCAATTGGTACAGTTTTGGGGAAACTAAGTGAAAAGGAACGAATCATTTGTGTTTTCCTATCTTTGGCATGAGCAACAGGGTAGATGGGGGTATTGATGGTGCTATTTGTTTAGATGGAAAAAACACAGTCACTTTTCTCTACTGATCTGTTTGCAGGTACTCTGATATTTGAGAATCATTTCTGTAGCAGGACTGAAACTCTTAAGATGTATGTTCAAAAAGTTTGACAATTGCTGGCAAGTCTGTCAACAAGAAAGAAAATATTTCCTTGATTATCATTAGTACAATTTGATCTCAGTGATATGCCAGTGAAGTATTAATTACCAGATGAATGCCAGTGGAACTTGCCCTCTATTTTCCTTACGTTTATACTACGTTGAGACGTGCTCTAGCTTAAGGAAAAAATAGACATTTTCTTCTCCTTTTTGCATTTTATTCAGCAGAAGTTTTATGAAATTTGGTCACATTTTTATTTTGATTTAGTAAAATATACTCCTTTTCATATATGGTTCCATGAGATCAGACAAATGAATAGGATGCATAAATACTGACAATCAGGGACGCCTGAGTGACTCAGTCCCTTAAGCATCTGATGCTCAATTTCAGTTCAGATTATGACATCACAGTTCATGAGATCTAGCCTGGTGTTGAGCACTATGCATGGAGACTGCTTGGGATTCTGTCTCTCAAAATAAATGAACAAAAAAAGTAGTATGACAATTAAAATACTAAATAGTACTATCATCCAAAAGCCTTCTTCGTGCTTTCACTTTAGTAACACCAAACCCTGGGAACAGGTAACTTTTTTTTTTTTTTGGCTAATATTGCGCCTTTTACAGAATTGTCATATAAATGGAATTATTCAGTAGCTTTATGATTTTGATTCATACATGTTATTACATTTATCAATAGTTCCTTTGTATTGCTGGCTAGAGTTGCAGTGTGTGTATATACTGGATTGTCAGATTTGGTGATGGTGAATGAAGCTGCTCTAACCATAAGTTTCCACTTCTTTTGGGTAATATCAAGGAGTGGGATTGCTGGATCATATGGTGAGTGTATATTTAATTCTGTAAGGAACTGCCAAACCATTTCCAGAGTGGTTCTATCATTTTGCATTTCCCCCATCAATGGACAGTTCCTGTTTCTCCATATCCTCACTAGTCCTTTGTATTTTCAGGTGTTTTGTTTGTTTGTTTAGCGATTCTTGTAAGAGTGAAATGGTTTCTTTTGTACTTTTAATTTCCATTTAGCTAATGGCTCATGATATTGAGAATCTGTCATCGATATATCTTTTTGAATTAAATACTTGGACTAATATTGCCCATATTTTAATTAGGTTGTTGTTTTCTTACTGAAATTAAGAGTTCTAGGGGTGCCTGGGTGGCTCAGTCCATTGAGCATCCGACTTCGGCTCAGGTCATGATTTCACAGTTCATGGGTGTGAGGCCCACATCGGGCTCTGTGCTCACAGCTCAGAGCCTGGAGCCTGTTTCAGATTCTATGTATCCCTCTATCTGCCCTTCCCTTGCTTTTGCTCTGTCTCTCTGTCTCTCTCAGAAATAATAAACATTAATATTTTTTTAAAAGAGTTCTTAATATATTTTCTGATATGTGATTAGCAAATGTTTTCTTCCACTCTATAGCTTTGCTTTTCATTTTATTAAAAATATTACATACATAGCATAAGGTTTCTTTGATGAGGTCTAATTTAGCATTTCTTTACTTAATTTACAGATTTGTCTTCAGTAACAATTTGTCTACACAATAACTCTTTGCTCTACCCAAGATCAAATATTTTTCTCTTGTAGAAGTTTCATACTTTTAGGTTTTATATTTAGATCTATTATCTGTTTTTTTTTTTTTTTTTTTTTTTTGCATATAGATGTACAAATGTTCCAGGATATTTTCTTAAAAAGACCCATGATTAATCCATGGAATTTTCTTTGTACTTTTGACAAAACAAAAATGACCAGTTATATGTATGTAAGTCTATTTTCTGCCTATTTGTTCTCTAGATATATAGGTATAGCCATTCACCAATACTGTGTTGTATTGACTATGGAGATTTTATACTAAGCCTTAACATCAGGTAGTATTAATCATTTAGTGTTGTTCTTTTATAAGAAACATGCTTGAGGGGAAAGGCCGTGAAGCCTTATAAGTGATACGTAGTTTCATCCCCAGACCTTATACAAAACCTCATCTAAACTCTCATCCTTTCCCAAAAGACTTTAATAGCTTCCTGACTTTCTGCATTCTTTTCTTCTTTTGATTCTTTATGATGCTGCTGTATTGCTTTTACAAAAGCCTGCTTTCATTGCTCTGTAGCTTGAATATATACCTTAACTCCCTGTGAAATAATCAAGTAGATTCCCTTCTCCAAGACATTTGTTATCAGCCATAACTAACTTGATAATATCACTCATTATAACCGCCTCTTTCATTGTTTTTATAGTTTTTGTAATTACTTTGATACTATATTCAGTATCGTCATGGAATTATAATATTTAAGTGAAACAGTGTTATATATAAAACTATTAAATATATGTATTATTATTATATATGACTTCACTTTTTATTAAATGGATTACAGTCTCACAGAATAGATATTAGTGCCCCTGTGTAAAATTTTTTTAGTAATTTGGGGCTCAGAATGGTTAAATAAACTGGTAAAAAAAAGCAATATGGCAAATATTAGTCATATTTAGATTTTTAGTTTCATCTTGTCTCCATGTTTGTATCACTGTTCCCTGTTTGTCTCAGGACTCCCCAAAATCACCATACACAGTCTCGAACAGCAGGGATGACTCCACTTCTTTGATACACAGCTCTTACTGTCCCCCTTATTTTGAATGTGCTTTCTCCTTTTCTGTATCTAATTAGAATCTGATGATCCTTCAAGTCCATTAATGCTACTGTTTCTTCCAAAAGTCTCTCAGCAATGTTAAAAGTTAACTCTGAATTTCTACTTATCTGGAATTATTTTTCAGCCTTACTCAGTATCTTTCATTTAATATTTACTTTGGGGCTGCCTGGGTGGCTCAGTCGGTTAAGCGTCCGACTTTGGCTCAGGTCATGATCTCAGTGTTCATGAGTTCCAGCCCCACATCGGGCTCTGTGCTGACAGCCAGCTCAGAGCCTGGAGCCTGTTTCCCATTCTGTGTCTCCCTCTCTCTCTGACCATCCCCTGCTCACGCTGCCTCTCTCTCTCTCAGAAATAAATAAAACATTAAAAGAAAATTTTAAAAATTAAAAAATAAATAAAATTTGACTTCGTAAAGATATTCTCCATGTTAATCTATGTTATAAGCTTCTTGAAGCCATGACTTGATCATGTACTACTTCTCTGTATTTCATCATGTCACATGTTGTTGCTTACAGATTTGCTTATTAGTAGCTGAATTCTAATTTAAATATTCTAGCTTAATTGAGATTGTCTTCTCTACTAAGGGGTTCTGACTTTACTGATCTTATCTCATTTCATTACTTTTATATTGGGGGCATAATACTCTTCAGTTTCTATTACTATATAATATATCAGACATACACACAGACGTGTGTGTGTGTGTGTGTGTGTGTGTGTGTGTGTGTGTGAGTGAAGTTTTCTGTTTGAGTACTGGTTAATATATTTTGTATTAGGGATTATAGTTACCAGCCCAAAGCCCATTACCTTAAAAGATGTAACAATGATACTTAACCCTCATTGTACATTAGAATCATCTAAGGAATTAAATATTAATTCTCATTCAATTGGTCCAAGTTTGGTCCTGGAGCTTAAGTCATTTACTTAAGTCATTTATAAGTTCACTGTTTAAAAAAAAAAATGATAAGATTCTAAGATGCAGCCAGAGTGGAGAATCCTTGGTCTGTCAGGCAGGTAGAGAACCCCTGGGGTAGTTAAAGAACTAGGGTTGGATTTGATAGGATTAGGATTAGTGAGAAAGACTCCAAAATCTACTTAGGTCATTCTGACTCAGATCTTTCTAATGTATTTAGTATGCTGTTCTTTTTTATTATTCTGGTTAGATATTTTATTTATTTTTGAATAATATATATTGAATAAAAATTATGTTTATGGTCTGGATCTCACATAAAAATATATAACTTTGTCTTGTAGCAGATTATATAGCCTTTTGAAAATTAGTTACATAGAGCCATACATTAAATATTAAAATATTAAAGCAATGCCACAGCATGAATGACATTTTTGGAAATATTTGGAGCATATAGGACAATTTATTTGTGACTGTCCTTTGCATTGCTAATGCTAAGAAATAGAATGGACTGATTACAATACTGTGTCTAAGTATTTAGTCATGCTGAATGAGATAATTTTTCAAACACTAATGTAATAGGATAGGTTTTAGGACTATATTTCTGATGTGATTGAAAATAAATTGATGGTGAAACATGTTTTCCTTGACTTTATAATAATAAGGATGTGTCCAACAGTGATTACAGAGTAAGAGGAGAAATGATCAGAGGTAAATTTCAGCAGCAAATGCATTCATTACTAAAAAAAAAAGGCAGCAGGAAAATAAATGAACTAATCATAATAACTTTCAACATTAGGAAATAATAAAAAATTATGCATTAATAAAAATTAAAGCAGTGACTAACATATTATCAATCATCCCTGCAGTTGACTAGAAAGGATTAAAAATGGCTTCTGCTAGTCTTCAAATACAAGAGAATAAAACAGAAATGTATTTTTATTTTTAAGTTTATTTACTTTGAGAGAGACAAAGACAGCACCAGCAGGTAACAAAGAGAGAGAGAGGAAGAGAGAGAATCCCAAACAGGCTCCATGCTGTCAGCATAGAGCCTGATGTGGGGCTGGATTTCACAAATCGTGAGACCATGACCTAAAATCAAGAGCTAAAATCAAGAGTCAGATGCTTAACCAACTGAGCCACTCAGGCACCCCGAAAGTAGAAATTTCTAGCTAGTCCAACACAGCAAAAATGCAATCACCCCAACACAAAATTAGTTATGAGAAAAGGGACAGAACCACATATTAAGGAAATAAAAAAGAAAATCATATGTGAATAATATGTACAGTTCTGTGTTGCTAGGGATAGAATAAGAAGGGAAAGCAGATGACAGTATTTGAACATTTCAAACTAGTCTCTGTCCTTCTTGCAGTCGCTTTTCAAAAATATCAGAGGAAATTACATGTCTAGAAAACAAAAAACAAAGGAATGGTCAATGAAATTTTTACAATGAAATTCTTTCATGAATATAATATCTTAATAAGCTAGGTAAATGAAATATACTTATTTGGATTTTTGTTCTATTATGCTTAGGCATAAGAAGATCAATATTGTAGAGACAAAGCAAACCAGGAAGCCACATTTTTTAACTTTAACTCCTAATGCAGATATGACATATAAGCTGCTTACAACAGTGGGCAAAGGCCAATGAAAGAACACACCAGGCAACAAAAAGCATGTACAGAAACAAGTAGATTGTGAAGCAAAAACAATTATTCCAATTTGCAAACAATAGAAGAAAATCTAAAGGAAAAACATTTATTTTAATTTTTGAACTTTTCTAGGATCATAAACTCTTAAAAGTTGTATAGTCCTTAAGCCTCTAAGTCTTTCTGGCATTTTCTGCAGTACTTCTTGCTTTTGGCTCCTCTTCCACTTCCATCCTACACACATACACACACCTGACTGCCACTTAACAGTTACTTATATTTCTACTCATTTCTAGTTTGCTCAGTTGCCATTTTCCCATCAGCTTCCCAAAATGTATTGACATCTTCCCTGTAGAGAGAGTACAGGTACATATGTCCATTATGCCAGATTTAAATAAAATCTGATTTTGGGGGGGGGCACCTTGGTGGCTCAGTCAGTTGAATGTCCGACTCTTGGTTTCTGCTCAGTCATGGTCTCATGGTTTGTGAGATCAAGCCATGCCTTGTGCTCTGTGGTGATGGCACAGAGCCTGCTTAGGATTCTCTCTCTTTGTCTGTCCTGCTCATGCTCTCTGTCTCTCTCTCTGTCTGTCTCTCTCTCTCTGTCTCTCTCTAAATCAAAATAAATATTTTTAAATAAAATCTGGTTTTTTTCCTAATAGTTTTGTTAACAAGAGGTAGAAATGAGACAGAAGAACAGACTAGACATTGCAGATGTGCCAGGGGTGTTGGAAGATACATGTGATTTACCTTTTTGAACATACAGATATAATTAAGGAACACTTGCAGAAAGATTTAGACCTGGCCATAATAAAAGTAATGACTTATGTCCCTGCTACTTGGGCAATAAAAAAATAAAGGAAATCATATATTAAAGAACTCAAGTTATAGAACCATGTGATTTGCTGAAATTCCATCTGTACTATTTGCAAAGTGAGTGAAGTTGGGCAAGATTCTTAGCCACTTGAGCTTTGGTTTTGCTGAGCTCTAACAAAAAAATATTAGTCCAAATTCATAGGAAACTTGTAAAAATTAAACAACATGAGAATGAAAATACTTGGAGGAATGCTTGAGCTATGGAAAATATTTACTCTTTCCTAGTATAATTATTATTAACATGTGTTTTGTGTATTTGCTGGATGATGATGTAAATACAAACAGCAAGTAAGGAAGATCCAATAAGAAAATTGAAAAACTGTATTCACTTTGTATAACTCACATCCATGTGATTATCTTACTGCTCAAAATATGTATGAAATAAGGTGAATTTCAACATCCATTTTAACTTTTATTCACACATACCAAAGTATGCATTTATACACTTTAGAAACAAGGACAAAGATGTGATTGTAACATCTATTTCAAATAAGAATGAGCATCATACTCGGCAGTGAAAAATTAGTCTTCTTAATTAAAATCAGGAGCAAAACAAATATGCTCTTAATTATCATATCTATTAAGCAGTGTTCTGAAGTTTTAATTATTTCAATATCCAGGGCAAATAAATAAGACTTAAGAATTGGAAGAAAGAATATTATTACTGTTTGGATATTATGTAATTGCTTGCCTGGGAAACTTAAGGAATTTGATAAGAAAACTGTTAGAAGTAAGACTTTAGAAAGGTTGCTAATTACACATTCATTTTCTATATATCAGAAATAACCAGTTTGAAAATGGAATTTTAAAAAGTCAGATAATTTTTCACAATGGCAACAAGAATTTAAACTACCTGAGAACCAAAGTAAAAGATGAACATAATGGGAAGTCATTTATTATACGAATTTGACATTCTACAGATCTGGATTTGACTTTCAGTGTGCCACTATAGCTATTTATTGATACTTTTTAGAGGCAGATATTATGATAAGCATTTATGTAAATGATTTAATCTTCTCAACAACTAATACTCATTTTACAAGAAGAAAATTGGAGTCGGAAGAATTAAAAATAATAAGCCTACTAAGATCATAGCTAATAAGTTGTGGAGCCTAGATGCAAAGAAAAACATGGTTGCAAAGCTTATGCTTTTAGAACTCTCAGAT
Organism: Proteles cristata cristata; assembly: GCA_017311185.1. NCBI lineage: Eukaryota > Metazoa > Chordata > Mammalia > Carnivora > Hyaenidae > Proteles > Proteles cristata. The sequence goes on from JAESUZ010004587.1 coordinate 1,227,705, forward strand.
GTCTGTAATCTTTTAGATTAATTTGTAAAATGGGTATAGTTATAACATTCTTATAGGGATTGCACATATTATCTTTAGCAGACTGACTGGTGTACCTGATTTATAAAGAACAGAAAATGGCAACTCTTAAAAAAAATAAATATATATGTATATATATGCATAATATTTTTCTGGATAAGAAAACTTATCATGTGATAGCTCTTAATTTTATCTCCTAAATTGAGGTTCAGTACTTTGTGCAATTTAAATTAGAAAATATACTTAATTTAGAAGTATAAATACATTTTGCTTCTGGCAATGACAGAGTAATTGCTACCAGACTAGCCATTTTAATGTAAAGAAACATAAAAGTGTTACAATATAGGAGCCCCCCAGTTTTCAGATTTTGAACTACATTCCATGAATGCAGTCTGTGAGAAAGGGGGATCTTATGTAGTGAGCCCCGTAGTGACCATAGCTTTTTTTTCTTGAGGACAATATCTTGGCCATGAGACAGCAGCTGGAACCCAAGCAGATCACAGCCACTCCACTGAACTGAGGACACATACATGGCAGTCCAGGGCAGTGGAGGCAAACTGAAATCTGTGGAATAAGGCAGGATAGAGGAAGAAGGTATGCAGAGGCCAGAAGTTTCTGTAAGGGTCTTTTGTAAGACTGGCTTGGGATGAGCTATATAATATGCTTAGGATAAAACTATCACATGTTTACAGAGAATGAATGCCGTGGGAGTGAAAGTTGAACTGGACATCAAATAGTACTGGAAGACATAGAATACTGGCCCAACAGGCCAGAGAAAATTAGAGATTTATGATTCACAAAGTTAGCCAGCTCCTGTCTCCATCCCTTGTCTCAGTATCCTGCTATTTCCGTATCAGGGCCTGATGTTGACAGAATAGACCTGTTAAGGAGCCTGCATATTAACTTTCCCTTGTAGTTTTGCCATCTTTATAATCATATCCTGGTTCTGTCAGCTCTTAGCCCTAGAATCTCAGATAAACTGCATTTTAATCTATAGTAGTAAGCCCACCATCTTTATCTTTTGATCTGCTTTCTGTGGTTTCAATTGGAAGCAGATGATTTTCCTTCTGAAGTATCATCAGAAGGTCAGTAATAGAGTTGGGGCATCTGGGTGGCTCAGTCAGTTAAGCATCCTACTCTTGACTTGGGCTTAGGTCATGATACCACTGTTTATGAGTTCAAGCTCCACATTGGGCTCTGTGCTGACTGTGTAGAACCCTGTGGGGATTCTGTCTTCTTCTCTCTCTGCCTCTCCCTGCTTGTTCTCTATCTCTTTCTCAAATAAATAAAAATAAACTAAAAAAAAAAAAAAAAGAAAAGAAAAAGAAGGTTAGTAGTAGCCTAATGCTATAGCATAATGCCTGTGCCTTTACTTCATCTTATCAGGTAGATGTCTCATCATGTAGACATTGTCACAGGAAGAAAAAGGGTGAGTACAATATAATAAGATATTTTGAGAGAGAGAAAACACATTTATGTAATCTTTGTAAAAGTATATTGTTATAAATGTCCGATTTTTTAGTGGTTATTGTTACTGTCTTACTATGCCTAATTCATAGGTGTGTATATATAAGAAAAAATATAGCATAAATAGGATTTAATACTATGCACACTGTTAGGTGTTCATTGGCACTTTTGGAATGTATCCCCACAGATAAACGGGACTACTGTAATTTTATTTATTTATTTTTCTGTTAAACTAATCTCTATTGACTAGGGAGTTTAGTACATTAGAATTTACATATCATAGTTTATTTCTGTCCTTTATGCTTTGTGTTTCTTATTTTCTATCTTCCTTTGGATTGAATGAGTTATTTTTTTCAAATTCCATTTTTCTCTTATTCCCTTTTCTTTTACATGGCATTTTGTTTAGCATGTTAATTCAATCTTGTTTTTTTTTTGTTGTTGTTTTGGTTTTTTTTTTAATTCTACAGTATTGAGTATGATAATTGTTGATTTCATATTGGGTCATATTGAGCTACATGCATACCAGTTATCTTTGTTCATAATTGCTTTTTGTATCCTACTCACCCTTTCTGGCATCAGTGTTCTTCCTAAAATATATCTTTTAGAAGTTCTTTAGTGGGATTTAACTGGTGATAGACTCCTTCAGTTATTATTTGTCTGTAATAGCTATGATTTTGCTTTCTAAAGAGTTGACTAGACACAAAATTTTAGTGTTGTGTTTTCTCTCTGTGTTTTTAAAATACTCTTCAACTAAAGTTTACACCTTGACTATTGAGAAATCTCTTCCCTGTTTATTTCTCAATCCATTAAGAAGTTCATTGTTCATTCTGGATTATTTTAAGGTTTTTTCTTTACTTTTTTTTTTTTTCCATAATGATAGTTTGTTGTTTCTTTGTGTATGTTATTTATTCAAACTTGCTTGATTGCTTGCATTTCAAAAGTAAGGATATTTAGATTTTTTTATTTTTTTATTTTTTTCTGAGGGACAGAGAGACAGTGTGAGCAGGGGAGGGTCAGAGAAAGAGGGAGATACAGAATCTGAAGCAGGCTCCAGGCTCTGAGCTGGCAGTCAGCACACAGCCGGACGCGGGGCTCGAACCCACGAACCGTGAGATCATGACCTGAGCCGAAGTCGACGCTTAACTGACTAAGCAACCCAGTGCCCCGGGTATTTAGATTTTTTATTAATTCTGGGATTTCCCATCCACTATGTATATATAAATAATGATTCTGTTTCATTATCTAATTATATGCATGTTAGGCCATCTTAGTTTTTTAAGTCTCTATTGTCTGCTTCTTCTGCATTTTTTGCAATTTCTTTTTTTTAAGTTTATTTATTTGTTTTGACAGCAAGAGAAAGAGCATGTGTGTGCACGTTGAGTGGGGGAGGGGCAGAGAGAGAGTGAAAGAATCCCAAACAGGCTTCATGCTGTCAGCATGGACCCAGATCAGGGGCTCAAACTCAGAAACTTTGAGATCATGACCTAAGCTGAAATCAAGAGCCACTAACTGAGCCACTTTGTAATTTCCTTAGGTTTATTTTCTTGTTCATTCATTGTCTGTTCAAGTGTGTATCATTTCTTTTGTCTTTAGTAGTAGGTCTGAACAACTATTGTTCTCTCCATAATCTAGCTGTAATTAATATTTTCTGTTTTATTTTAAGCATTATATCTTATGAAACTTCTTATGCCTCCTCTGGATGGCATTCATTATTTAACTAATGAAATAAGGAAGGAAGCTGTAATTAATATTTTCTGTTTTATTTTAAGCATTATTTCTTCTGAAACTTCTTATGCCTCCTCTGGATGGCATTCATTATTTAACTAATGAAATAAGGAAGGAATTACTTTCTCCCTGTCATCTCTAATTTTTATAATATCTTAGGCAAAACTTTAACCACTCCATATTTGGTGCTTTGCTTCTTTATAAAGGGAAAGACAGTTTAATATTAATATTCTATAAATTGTGATTGATTAGTTAAAATTTTATAATAAATGAAATGTTCTGCTTATTAGTGGTTAGGTAATGGACATATCCTAAATTTGGTAATTTAAAATAATTCATTGTTCTGTTTCAAAGCTGTATGTGTAGCCTTGCCTAACTGAGAACTTGATAAGTTCTCAGTTAGTGTCTTTCATGTGCTCTTAGATGAGTCTAGGGCTAGAGTTATTAAAGTCTTACTTAATCTGAACATCCATGATGGCTCACTTATATGGCTTACATTTGATGGACAATATCAAATATGTATGTTAACCAGAGTACCTACACATGGCCTCTCTACATGGCACAGGTTCCTCACAGCATGGTTTGGGTTCTGAGAGAAATCATCCCAAAAACAAACATTCCAGGAGAACCAAGAAGAAACTGGAAGACTTATAAAAATTACCGAGGTTCACTTCCAGTGTATTTATTTAGTCAAAAAGAGTCACAACCAGGACAGACTCAAGAAGAATGGGTTACACAAAAGCACAGATATCAGAAATTGTCATTTACTGAGGCCATATTTGGAGAACAGGTAGTACCGTTTCCCCCAGATAACATTCATTCTATTTGTAATATACCCTCACCCCCCTCCCGGGATACACAGAAATGACCCCATTATAGCATTACTTTCAAGCAGGATATAATCATTAAGTAATATTCATATGGCAATAATGGAGTCCCTTAGAGTAGAAGGATTTGTTTCCTACTGCTGCTGTAACAAATTACTACACATTGAGTGGCTTAAAACAATATAAATTTATTCTCTCATGATTATGTTGTCTAGAAATCTACAATCAAGCTTTTGAAAGGGCTGCATGCCTCCCTTTGTTTCCTTGAATTTATTTCCTTGCCTTTTCCAGCATCTAGAGACCAGCTGCATTTCTTGGTTTGTGTGTTTCTTGCTCCATCTTTATTTTTTTTTTCTGTTTTTTTTTTTTAATTTATTTCTAGGAGAGAGAGAGAGAGCGTGAGCAGGGGAGGGCAGAGAGAGAGGGAGTCACAGACTGAAACAGGCTCCAGGCTCTGAGCTGGCAGTCAGCACAGAGCCCGATGCGGGGCTCGAACCCACTAACCGTGAGATCATGACCTAAGTGAAAGTCGAACGCTTAACCGACTAAGCCACCCAGACGCCCCTCTTGCTTCATCTTTAAAGTCAGCAGTATAAGGTCTTCTCTTTTCTCTGACTTCCAACCTTCCTCTTAGAGGAACTCTTGTGATTACTTTGGATTCAATTTGATAATTCAGGATAATTTCTTCATGTCAGAAATCTATGGTAATTTGTGAAATTGCTTTTGTCATATGAGGTAAGATATTCACAGGTTCTGGGGATTAGGGCATACTCATCTTTGAGAGACATTATTCCGCCTAATGCAAATGTTTTCTGGTATGTTATTTCTAGAGTAGTATTTCTATGACTCTTAATTCATCTCAATGAAAAGACATACCCCAGCAAACAAGGGTGATTTAGAGATAGAATAAATGCAATAATCATTGTTATTCGTGAATGGTAGGAATGAGAGCACATCGGCAGATAACCTGTGCATTCAATTCTTGAATCAAACCAGGCACGTTCCCATTTTCCTTGAGTATATCTCAGTATTGTTTTCTGGAAGTTATTCTCCATGGCTCTTAGCTGATTGTTATCTATATGTAGGCTCTTAATATTACTGTCTGGACTATTGACTCCACTTTCCCAATCAATCTTTCTTTTGTACAAGGAATTTGCAGTATTATGGCTTCCTCAGTCTGTTTTCTTTCTACAAATGGGTCAGGGTCCAGAGGATTTATTTCATTTTTAATTATCTCTGTCCATTTTGGTGCAAGCTAACATTGTTTCCTCAAATACAATATTCTTAAAACCTTTGTGATTTTCCTATGAATATTGTAGATTCACTCATTAGACAAAAGTCATGACTAACAATCTCTTTAAGACAGCCTTTCCTTGCCAGTATGTTTTGGAGCAATTGTTTAAAAAGTTTTAGAACCATTTTTTTCCTGCTTTCCTAAAAAAGTTAATTCAGTAAAAGTGCCAGGATCACTTTGCTCATGGATTGTGCTAGTGATTAGCAGGCTCATCTTTTCAAGGAGATTGGGGAAAATGAAGGCTGTTAAGCCTGTTATGGAGGGAGTACACTCAGCCTTTCTTAAAAATAACCTTCTTAAGATATCATTGACATAAAACCCATACATATTGAAGGCATACAACTTGATGTTTTGATATATGCATATACTGTGAGATGATCACTACATCCAGCTAATTGACATATCCATTACCTCTCCAGTTACCATTGTGTATGCATATCACCTCATTCCCCCCACCCTCCAGCCATGGCAATCAATATCCTACACTCTACTTTTGATAAATTTGGCTATTTTAGATTATACATAATAGGTGAGATCATGCAGTATGTCTCTTTATGTGTCTTGCTTATTTTCTTTAGTATAATGTCCTCCAGGTCCATCCATTTGTGACTACTTGAGAAGGTCTATGGGATGGCCCTTAAATATTTTCAAAGCCATAATATTTTTTTTTTTGCCACACTGCTAAAATGGTCTTTATCCCAAGGACATTTCTTACTGAGAACACTTTTCATTTAGAGAGGCTGAGAATACAATCTCTTTTAAAAAAAAAATCTGAAATTCCTAACTTCTTTTTATTTCTTCTAAATTTTGCTTGAAAATGAAACAATTTTTAGCATATTCCTCTCTATCCATACCTTATCATATAAAGCTACAGAAAACCAGGTAGTACTTGGAACCAAGTGGAAATCTTAGCCAAATGTACAGTTTATTTAGTACATTTTCTGTTTTCCTTGTTATCACAGGGAATGGTTTTTTTTTTTTAATTTTTTTTTTAATGTTTTATTTATTTCTAGGAGAGAGAGAGAGAGAGAGACAGCGTGAGCAGGGGAGGGTCAGAGAGAGAGGGAGTCACAGACTGAAACGGGCTCCAGGCTCTGAGCTGGCAATCAGCACAGAGCCCGACACGGGGCTCGAACCCACGAACCGCGAGATCATGACCTAAGGGAAAGTCGGACGCTTAACCGACCAAGCCACCCAGGCGCCCCAACAGGGAATGGTTTTACTAAGCTTTCAACTATTATATAATGTAGATCATCTTTCTTCCAGATTCCAAGAAAATTTCTTCTCACTCTCTTTGCATCTTCCATTAATAATCTTTTTGATGCCTGAAAGGCCTCCATTAGCCACCAGTTCTAAAGCTAATGCCGTATAGTTTAATTTTTTTTTTTCTGTTTTAAGACTACATTCTAGGATATTATACAGTGGAATTTCTCTTCCACTTATTTCTGCTTCATAACAAATAATCTGAAACTTTAACTGCTAACACAAAACAAAAATTACCCATCATGACTGTGTGGCCTGACTGCTTTAATCTAAATAAGCACTTAATTTGTCTTATATAGTTGCCATCAAATAATAGTTGAAGATATGAAAGGCTTAATTAAACTGACTGTACCAAGATACTTCAATCACATAGCCACTATTGGTTGTTGGCTCTGATCTCATCTCAGTAATTCTTTTGGACTGTGATCTCTTTTAATTCTGAGCTTTGTACAGAATTATGGTTGAGATCCTAGAGGCTACATCTGAACAAATGTTCCAAAAGACCCAGTTAGATATTGTGTCTTCTTATGACCTGGCTTCACTGTGATCTGTTGGTCAAGACCTAGTCATGGGGCCATCCCAAATTATAGTGAAGAATACTACTCTAGGACATGATCACTAGGAGATGTGATCAATAGGAAGATCTTATTGAGAGACTAGCTACCATATGAAAATTATTATCTTAATATTGTTTACTACGAATAGCTGTATTGAATGAATTCTAATTCTCCAGAGATAGATGTATAAATTTTAATGTAATTTTATTGGATTGTTTTTAGTTTTCCAGAATAAAGAAAAGAAATTGTATTATAATTTTATGTGAATATTGTTGATATTTTATTTGTTTAGAAGTTCATGTTAACATTGCCTTTTTATTTTCAATTATAGCTTTAAAAATTGTAAGAGTTATTATCAGTTTAAGAGTATCCTTAGACTAATATTATCAATTTTCTTAAGTTTCCCTCAGATAATATTTGTAGTTATATCTTGTTAAATAAAAAAGCATGAAAAGGAAATAACATATATGAAAACATGTAGATGCTTAGGCACATAGTAAGAACCAATAATTTTTAGCTTAAGAAAATGATCTTTGTTTCGTTTTTTAAATGTTTTATAATCTGTTCCAATTTTACTCCAACATTCACTATTCATAAATATGTTGTAAAGATTAATAACTTAATTAACAGGCATATGGAGGGCATTTTTAAATTCTCAAAGAAATATGCTCTAAATGATAATGATAATGGTGTAATGATTATTTTCAAAGGGAATTGACCTTTTTTGAGGTAACTGATTAATTGTGCCTAAATGTAGTCAATTATACTTCCATTTGAAAAGGTAATTCCATTCTTCATAGTATGAAGGTCTAATTTATTTATATCTTCGTAGCAATTTTTACTGTTTCTTTTTTTATGTTTTTTAAATTTATTTCTGAGAGAGAGAGACAGCATGAGCAGGGGAGGGTCAGAGAGAGAGGCAGACACAGAATCTGAAACAGGCTCCAGGCTCTGAACTGGCAGTCAGCACAGAGCCCAATGCAGGGCTCCAACCCACAAACTATGATATCATGACCCGAGCCAAAGTTGGACGCTTAACTGACTGAGCCACCCAGTAAAGTACTTTACTGTTTCTTTTTGTTTTTTTTGTTTTGTTTTGTTTTGTTTTTAGTGAATCTTGGTGCTTTATTTTTCTAAGTCCAAACTAACAGAGAAATAGGTAGAGAAATGATGTAAATAGAAAGCAACATATATGTTTTAGTAGGCCACAGATTCCTTTTTATTCTTTACATATAAATTAAAGTTACTCACCCCATCCTGCATGCTGTTCACCTTGCAGATGAAGGGTCTCTCACAGACCAAATGGAGGAACAAAATTTAGTGCCAATGTTCTATGCCCTGAGTACAGATTCTCTAAAAGACAGAGAAAAGGCTAGTCCATATATAGTCAGTTTTTGCCCTAGATTAATAGCTAAATCACTAATCTTTCCATTTATCATAAGTCAATGAGGAAGAGAAGAGAGGTTGGAAGTTATTCTTTGCAGTCATTACAAAATGTCCAGATATAATAGATAAAGTAGCAGTACTAGAAGAAAATGATTTCCTCTACCAGAATTAAATGATTTCCTTCTTATACGTTTAGATTTCTTAGGTATTTAATTGTAAATAATTTATTAGTTGTTAATAAAAACCCAAAGAGAAGGCAAAAACTATGAAAATAAAATACCTATTTACATATACAAATTAATAGACTAAAGGTTATCCATGAAAAAATTACATGTGATATATACATTAGAATGTTTAATGCTAGTCTAAGAAAGTAAACACTTAAGAAATCCTTGATTATCAAAAGTTTGTCTTATTAGATACAGATTATATTCATATTTCTAAAGTATAAAGAATTAAAAGTATCTTTGACTATAGAGTCCATTAGTAATTTGAAAAAAACAGAATTAGATAAAGTTCTCCCGTGATTGCATTCAAAGTAATTAACTTTGGGCTTTCTAAACCTTTTTCCTATATGGGTTGTCATATTACTAACCAATATAACCTGCTTTTGCTGTAAGGATGTTAAAACATAAAGTGCATATATGCAGAAGAATTCTCCATTCATTATCATTAAAACTATTTTATAACAATCTAAACCTGTCTCTTTTACATTATTTGTGTTGTGATTAATGGAAACAATTCATCAAATAGCCAAAAACTAAGAGGATCAAAGGAAATTTCATCATCCTTGAGTATTCTTTTCCTTGTGAATGCATTTTTTCTTCAATTTTTAAACAAAAAATTAAAATATTCTGAATAAACTAAGTTGATTTTTTTTTTTACCATAAGCACACATTTCTTATAGATAATGTTTCATTACTTGCTTTTCTTGCTCTTTAAATAAGGGAGTTTTATTTAAAAGTCTATGGCAAATGATCTTAGTTCAGTCCTAGATCAAAGCATTCTTACTCTTTTAGCAAATTTCTGCCCAAAGCATTTGGTTGCAGTATATTTCTCTGCTGGGTTTATCTTACAGAGTATACTGAATTTTAGACATATGAATGTAATGGTCAGATGTTAACTTTGTGAAGAGTTACCAGTCATTTGGATTTAGATCTTAGAATTATTTCATTTGACAAGTTAAATACAATTTTTGAAATGACAAATAAGGGATTAAATCACAATATCTTTATATATTAAATGCATCTTTTAAATGATCTAGAATATTTCTTTTACTTTGTAAAATTTAAATGACTTTTCCAAAACCCATGAGTATTTACTTAGAGAATAAGTGTTCAAAAAAATTTTTTTTTAATATTTTTATTTATTTCTAGGAGAGAGAGAGAGAGAGAGACAGTGTGAGCAGGGGAGGGTCAGAGAGAGAGGGAGTCACAGACTGAAACAGGCTCCAGCCTCTGAGCTGGCAGTCAGCACAGAGCCTGACGCGGGGCTCGAACCCACGAACCGCGAGATCATGACCTGAGCTTTCGAAAGCCGGACGCTCAACCGACTACGCCACCCAGGCGCCCCATCAAAATTTTTAACTCTATGGTATTTTTCCCCACTCTGTACAATGCTCTTTTGAGAAGGCATCCAGTGGTAAGGACTTATCAGATATTTTAAATGTTCATTCCAAGGGTGGAGGTGTGAAAATCAAGCTGAAATGCAAAATGTAAGCATAAAGAAGATGGATTACTCATCTATGATTTAGGAAATACAGGCTCATTCTGCTTCTCATGAATCATGGATGTTAATATTTTCCAAAAGATTAATGTTAGGTTTTCATTAAGAATTTCAGCATATTCCTGATTATTTGGACTTTGAAATTTAATGACATGATTAAGAAAGAAAATCAGCTGAATTTCAGTTTAAATGTCCTTTTCTCTAATTTGACCTCCATCACCAGTATAAAGAACTCATGATGCTTTGAGAATCTAGAAACCTGTACCTATGAGGGCAGATTTCAATTTAAAAGGATTATGCTCCCAAAATGCCAGAGCTGCCAGCAGCTATCTATGGGAAGCTCTTTTGGGACATTGTTCCTAAAATTATTGCTTCTAGCAGATGGCTTTTCCACAAGTGAGGATGATTCAATACTTAAAATGACGGAAAAAGATGGGACTTTGGGGGTGAAAGACACTTACAACACCCAGCTTGTTGAACACCTTACATTGATATAAAATCTCAACAGTTAAGACACTAATGGGACAATACTTCCTCCACCTCTTCTCAATGTTTTTTTTTTTTTTACAAATATATATTAAAAATCATTAAGGGTATTGTGAACTATCATTGAGATAATTTTCTAATATTTCCAAATACTAGAATTTTTGTACTCATATGAGCACTAATTTATTAATTTGAGTTTGTAATATATTCCATGACAAATGCTTTCGAGATAATGATTTGTTCTCTGCTAAATTCTGGGTAGCTTACTGAGACGATATCATGCTAATTAAAATGCACCTAGGAAAGTATCACTGTGGTCAGGACTTCAAAGATGGTTAAGACAAATTAATATGGTTGAGCCCAAGAGATATATTATAAATTCCTCTTTATGCTTCCTTTATTTCTTTCAAGGACAATTTACCCCCTACAGACAAAACTGATCTTTTAAGTTTCTTATTGTCTTCTCCTAAAGAGTAGTTTAATTCTCTGCTTAACAGCTACAGACTTTTTTTTTTGCTGCATTTTAATTTTTAATTTTTTGAACCCAAACATGACATACCCCAGTTTACAAAAGTATGTGGGAATTAGAAGTTAAGAATTTAAAACGGGGTAAGTTGTATTTTAGACAAGTGTGGCAAGCAAACTAAGACTATGAATCATTATATTACCAAATGAATTTAAAACATGTAAATACAATTACTTATGTTAGAAATACTTATCAGAAGAAATAGTTAACTTCTTAAGAGGCAATTCAAGGTTAAGTTTACTATTCCTTCTTTCTAAATTAGAATTCTTGAGTTATCTTTCATGTTAATATAGGTACTAAGCATGGCTGTAAAATTATGAATACATATTATTCTTGGAAAAAATATACCTGATGACAAATTAAATGTTTCTTACTTTCACAACTTTTCAGGTAGAATAGCTTGTTCTCAGATTTGAGGAGAGACTGAAGATAGTATATAAATGGGAAATAGAAAATAGTAAGAATTGAGCTGTAGAAGAACATGCTTGTGTAATTAACTCAAACAAGTGAGGTAGTGTTGTCTAGTGGTTATATGCTGAGTATCTGGAATCAAACTGCTTTATGTACCCTTTCTAGTTAAGTAACTATAATCATATGAGTTAATTCCTTAAGTCTCATTTCCCCACTAGTGAAAAGGAGAAAATAACAATAAATGATTTGCAGGATTAAATGGTGATTGAGTAAAATGACGGATATAAAGAGTTTAGTTTAACTTCAATAACTGGCACAAAATAAAGGCTTAGTAAATATTTGCTTTATTAATAAATAATAAAGTCATTGAGATATAAATGACATAATAGTTTCAGGTGTACAACACAATTCTTTTCTTGTAGTATGAGAACTTTTAGGATCTACATTCTCAGCAACTTTTAAATACACCAGATAGTGTCGTTAACTATAGTCACCATAATGTACATTATGTACTCAGAACTTTATTTCATAACTAAAATCTTGTACCTTTTACCCACCTTTACCCAATTTACTAGCCCGGCCCTGTTGTTCCTGCTTTGGCACAAGCCAACCTGTTTTCTGTATCTGTGAGGGTTCTTTTGGCTTTTTAAGTTCTACATAGTGAGATCATACAGTATTTGTCTTTGACTTATTTCACTTAGTGTAATGCCCTCAAGATCCATTGATGCTATTCTAAATGGCAGGATTTCTTTTTTTTTATGGCTGAATAATATCCCTTTGTAGACATATGCCAAATTTTTATTTATCCATTCATCCATCTTCAAACACTTAGATTGTTTCCATGTCTTAGCTGTTTTTAATAATGCTACAGAGAACATGGGGTACAGATACCTTTTTGAGTTAGTGTTTTCATTTCCTATGGATGAACACCCAGAGGTAGAATTGCTGGATCATACGGTGGTTCCCTGCTGTTTTTCATAGTGGCTGCCCCAGTTTGCATTTCTTCCATGCTGTTTTCCACCCTGACTGTCCAGGCTGTTTTACAACGTGACTGCCCCAGTTTGCATCCCCACCAACAGTGCACAAGGGTTTCCTTTTCTTCATATTCTCAATAACACTTGTTATTTCCTGTCCTTTTGATAATAGATATCATAACAGGTGTGAGGTGATAATCTCATTTGGTTTTGATTTGCATTTCCCTGATGATTAGTGATTTTGAGCACCTTTTCATATATCTAGCTGTTAGCCATCTCTATGTCTTTTTTGAAAAAAATATTCACATCCTTTGTCCACTTTTTAATTGGATTGTGACTTTTTTTTTTTTTTTTTGCTATTGAGTTGTATGATCATGAGTTATTTTATATTCTTACGTTTGGCCATGATAAGTTTTCCTGAAGGACGTGTCTGTTTTACTGTTCTTTCAAGAACATTAATTTTGAAGTTTATTCCTTAAGAAAATTGAAAGTCAAAACCATGTAAATATTAACATGAAGATTTTTTATTGTCTTTTTCATATATGGTGTACTACAGATCTGTAGGAGGGACGGGATCTATAGGGCTGGGTGATTTTTGTAACAACCAGTACCTTAGCAGGTGTGCAGGAAAGAGTTAACTTAGAAGGGCTGATTATCAGAGCAGTCTGCTTGCAAGACTGACCCTTGGCTGGGCTTTTGCAATGATCTCTGCGTGATAGGTTGTTCTGTGGGCTTGGGACCGTGGATTCTGTTGTCCAAATTGTCTGGACTATATACCAACAGTATGATCAATGGTGAGCTCTTACTTTTCTTTTAACGGTCTGAGATTTCAATGATCATGGCTGGTCATAAAGACAGAGTGACTGTCTTACTCTCTCACAATAAAAAACTTTGGAGTTTTACGTAAGGGGTCTTACTTGAGCAGAAACACTACATAAGAACCATTACATTTTGCTACTAGAATAAGAAGACTGTAGGAAGCCAGTGCATAAATTCCTCTAGATTCCACCTAATGTGTCTTTTTCCCTTGCAGACTACTATAATAAACCATAGCTATGAATACAACTGCATTTGAGTCCTGTGAATCTTTCTAGAGAATTACTGAAATTGGGTTTGTGAGGACCTCAGAATAGAGGTCCTCAGTTACCGGTTATAGAATATCATGCATTTGGGGATTATGTTAGGAAAGGTTATCAGAATTTATCTAGGACAGGATCATAAATAATAGCTGGTTTAGAGTTTGAGAAGGTAGCAGTTCCTCTGGGCTTAGCCCTAAAGAAGGAGTTAGTGATGAAGCGAAATCCAGTAAAGGCACATTTTTTTATTGTTTTTTTCTTCTGTGTTGACAGTACAGTAGCCCATATGCATGTGTGGCTAGTGGATACCTTACTGAACAATGCAGATCTAGAAGTTTCAGATTTTTCCTGGTAGACGTATAAGGCAACAATGCTTGTTAGCTGTTAACTTGGAATGAGGTTTTCCTGTTATTTTGGTAGAAAACATCATCCCTAATTTTTTTTTTCTCAAGCTGAAAGCATCTCTCCTGTACTCAAAGGCAGCATTCTATAAAATTCTTTGGTTAAGCACTTAAATGAGTAAAATGTTTAACATTTTTCCAGTATATGCTTTGTTTGTTCCCTATATGCATGCATCATTGTACTAATAATGTATTATGCATATTAGAAAGTACACTAGAAATTTTTAAAGCATAATCTAAAGTAAATATAAAACCTAATATTATTCCCCCACTAACTAATAGTTGCTTTGAGTACCTCTGAAGTATGTGTTCTTCTATTTGAGTATATATTAAATAATATATATATATATATATACTTTTATATAATATATATAACATATTATATATATAATACATATATATTTATATAGACAGGTATATTTTATATATACAAACATACAAAGAAGCAAATAATAAAGCAAAAGGCAAAATGCAGATGAATTGTATACTGAGATTCTTCTCTTTTTTTTAAACTATATTTTTAGAGCAGTTTTAAGTTCACAGCAAATCAGTTTTTCATATACCCCATGTCCATACATGCATAGCCTACCGCCCCAACCCCCCAGTATCAACATTCCCCCACCAAAATGGGGCTTTTTTTGTTATAATTTGAATGACAATGAACCTACATTGACATATCATAATCACCAAAAATCTATAGTTTACATTTTGGCTCATTGTTTTTGATTCTGTAGTTTTGGACAAAGGTTTCATGACATGTATTCATTATAAGGAGCTGGGTTTCTTTTACTATTTTTGCAGCATATCTAAACATTTTAAATCATTTCAAAATAAAAAGTTCAAAACACTGAAGATATTATCTTAGAATTTAGGAAATATCTAATCACTAAAAACTTTTGCCTTGCCCAGGAATCATAAACTGACACCTCCAGTATTGAGGAATCATATAGATATATTTCTCTGAAAAATGTGTTTTTAAAGTAACATCTGAACTTCAGTATCTTTGAGTGGTACGTGTGTTCTCTAGTTCCAACAGGATGAAGTTTTCCCATTGTTTTATAATCACAGATAATAATAAAATCTAATAATTAATGCTACTATAGTCAAGTACCATTCTAAGCACCTTGCATATACTGTGCTGGCTTCTTGAATTTACAACAAGTTTTGTAAAGCAATATGGTAGGTTGTCTGTAAGATACCTCCCAATCATCCCCAACTCGTGATATTTTCTTGTGTAATCCCCATCCTTTGAGTGTTGGTTAACATAGGGACCCAGTTACAATAAATAAAATAAAGCACAGGTGATGGAATATTTGTCCTAAGATTAGGTAACATGAGTCAGTCTTCTTTCTTGCTTTCTTGCTCTCACTCACCTGTTTGAGAGAAGCCAGCTACATGTCATGAGTTGCCCTGAGCAGAAACCTTCCCATGTGGCTGATAACTGAGGACAGCCTATGGCCAGAAGGGAGAAACTGCTTGAATTCTACCAACAACCACCTGAGTGATCTCAGAAGCAGATATTTTCTGCCATCAAGCCTTGGGTTGACCATAGTCTCAAGCAATTACCTTGGTAGAGGCCTTGAGAGAGAGACTGTGAGCCAGAGAATAGAAGGTCCAGCTAAGCCACACCCAGGTTCCCCAGCCACAAGAACTGTGAGATAATAAATGTTGCCTTAAACCACTCAGTTTTTGGGTAATTTGTTATTCCACACAAGGTAACTAACATAGGTATTAGACATTGTTAGGATTCTCACTTTTGAAAGTGAGGACTCTGGAATTAGTTTCTAGAGTATCTGCTGGGATGTTCTTTGGTTTAAACACTCACAGTAAGTATACTAGTACTGCCAGTTAGTTACCTGACTGACTCCTAAAGACATTTTTCTTATTGTCATCCCCCAAAATGTCTTTTGCTTATGACAAAGCCCAGTAACAAAGGATTTCAGGGATTATATGCTGAGAATACTCTGACCAAATGCTTTAACCAAGTCTGTGTAGAACCCATTTGCATGCTAGTTGAGCATATTATACTTTCAATAAATGTTTCATACTCAGACTTTCTAGTTGGACTCTGGAACATTTCCCAGCTTTCATAGATTTTTAATAATCCCTGGTTGAAACTATACTAGTTTATATTATTTTAACTGAGTCTAGAGTCCTCTGAATTCTTTATATTGTATACTTTAGATTAGCGATTCTGATTGGAACAGCCTTAAGGCTTAAAGGTCACAAGAGTGTACTTAATTCTAATCTCTTTATTTACATAAATATCAATAAAATGTCCTCCCTGGAATTTGTATGTGTGTGCCTGTGTGTGTGTGTGTGTGTGTGTGTGTGTGTGTGTTTCTGAACCAGATGTTCTTTATAGTTCTGTTTCAAACATTTTCATAGTAAAATCTATTTAAATTTTGTACAAGTGTATTTTGCAGAATTTATATTTCATTATTCAACAAGCAAAACTAAGAGATAGAATAAGGGATAAAATTCCAAGAATGTATTCTCAGTTAAAAGTTACAGGGGTGTTGAGTTATTTATCTCCTCAACCCTTATGTAAAGTGTATGGACTCCCCAAAACTGTCACTGGCAGATACGAGCAGCCTTACCTAAAATCCCAGTCTCAAATACAGATTTTAACATTTTCCGGGATGCCCAAAGAAAGAGCAGGAGACAGCTTAGTAAAATCTTTGATAATGTGCTTTTTTCCTCAATTCTGCCCTTTTATTTAATCACAAGTATATTGATCAGGACTCTTAATATTAATAACAGAAGTCAACTGTAGCTAATATGTAGAAAAGAAGTTTAAAGAGAAGTCATGAAAGAATTCTGTGGATGGTAACAGAAACCTCTGGAGATTGGGAAAGCTGGAATTTAAGGCTAATCAGCAAGAAATTATTTTCAATTTGATTATGCTCTAGGATCTTGCAACTGGATTCAGACACTACAGCCTATACTAACATGCCCTGATACTTTCAGTGACATTTGGAAGTCACTGGATTCTAGATGCTGTATCGATAACTGCTATACCCTTACAGTGAGCAAAGATTATAGATGCTGTATCAATAACTGCTATACCCTTACTGTGAGCAAAGAGGATGCATCTACCACTGTCATGATCTCTCCTAGAATGGATGCTGTGTGACTGTCACTTCTTCATGTCACTGGCTTCCATTAAAGCTCAGAAGCAAATGCTTGAGTCCAAACTTCCAAAAGGGGAAGCATTATTTGACTTCTGTATTGGAGGGGGTTTTGCCTCCTAAGTTGAAAAAATCCTTACATATAGGCCTTTTGTTCAAATGCAAGTAACGTGAAGCAATGGCAAATGTGCATGCAACCAACCATTATCACAAATCCATTTGAGCAATAGCTAAAACAAATCATTTAAGAGTGATGAAAGTTGAAATGATTAAAAACAATCCCTTTAAGGATTGTTTCTGAAGATGTTAATGCACTGCTTAAATACTTAAGAAAAAAATTAGTCTGTTTCAAAACCAGTTTTCTGAGCTAAGTTCTGTTGGTTTTAAATTTGGAATGAATAGTATGATTATTGTCCTAATAGTGATTTGGGGGCTCATTTACTGTCATGGGGTACTAATATGCAGTGTTTCAGATTCATTCACGATGGTAGGAAAAAAGTTAAAATGAATAAATGAGGCAGATTAACCCTTTTTCTCTTCTTAGATATTCTTCAGATAAGCATGTTTATTAATTGATTTTTATTACCATCATAGGTTAACAGGAATCCTATTTTAGTTATTTTGACAACTATGTAAATATAGCTCATCTAAAGAAACGTGATGATGAAATTATGAAATTTAAAGAAATTCTCAACTCCTGGGATCTGTGAGCTCTCTAAACTGGATGACTCAGTCAACAAGTCATGGACCTTCCCTGTAACCTGGACTGAAAGATGTGACTCAGTGTAACCCTGTACTAATGCATCAGGCTGTCAAAATCTTCTAAAGAAAACTCTGTCTTATATTCACTACTTGATTTGCACCATTCAGTTATAGAATATTTTAAGCTTTAACTTTGTTCTCCTACCCTCCTGTATACACAGGAGCACACACACGCAGACACATAGATAGATAGACAATTTGACACACATACTCACGTGGGATGCAGACTAGTCAAACCTATATTTTACTATAAGTTCTCTCATATTTAATTTGGTTTTAAGAAACCAATTTGGGACCTATTTTGATAACGAAGTTTTTGTCTCTGGCCCTATGATATTGTGATTACAAGAAATATATATTTAGTCATTCAGATGGCCAGAATATATTTCTCATATATATTTGGTCTTTGTTCACAGTTCCTGGCTCACAGCTCCCAAAAACATAGCAATTTTTAAGTGTGGAAAGTGTAAAAGTGTCTTTTGTTATGTTAACAGTATCTTTTGGAAAGCACCTAAAGTCAGAGCCTGGTTGCCAAGGGAGCCAACCATGTGATTAGAAGGTTGAATTTTTTTTATATAAATAGTTTATTGTCATGTTGGTTTCCAACAACACCCAGTGCTCATCCCCACAAGTGCACTCCTCCATGCCTATCAGCCATCCCTCCCCCCTACACCTATCAGTCCTCAGTTTGTTCACAGCATTCAAGAGTCTCTCATGGTTTGCCTCTCTCCCTCTCCCCCACTATTTCCCCTCTTCTTTTACCCCACAATCCTCCATTAAGTTCCTCCTAATCCTCCTATGCGTGCAAACATATGGTAGCTGTCCTTCTCTGCCTTAGTTCGCTCAGCATAACACCGTCACGGTCCATTCATGTTGCTACACATGGCCAGATTTCATTCTTTCTCATTGCCATGGAGTATTCCATCATATAGACAAATCACATCTTCTTTATCCATTCATCCATTGATGGACACTTAGGCTCTTTCCATGTTTTGGCTATTGTTGAGAGTGCTGCTATGAACATTGTGGTCCATGTGCTCCTATGCATCAGCACTCCTATATCCCTTGGGTAAATTCCTAGCAGTGCTATTGCTAGGTCACAGGGGAGTTCTGTTGTTAGTTTCCTGAGGAACCTCCACACTGTTTTCCAGAGGGGCTGTACCAGTTTACATTCCCACCAACAGTGTAGGAGGGTGCCCATTTTTCCACATCCTCACCAGCATCTAGTGTCCTCTGATTTGCTCACTTTAGCCACTCTGACTGGCGTGAGGTGGTATCTTAGTGTGGTTTTGATTTGTATTTCCCTGATGTGGAGGGATGCTAAGCATCGTTTCATGTGTCTGTGGGCCATCTGGATGTCCTCTTTGGAGAATTGTCTCTTCATATCTTCTACCCATTTCTTCACTGGATTGTTTGTTTTTCGGGTGTGGAGTTTGGTGAGTTCCTTATAGGTTTTGGATACTAACCCTTTATCTGATATGTCTTTTACAACTATCATTTCCCATTCTGTTGGTTGCCTATTAGTTTTATGGATTGTTTCCTTTGTCATGCAGAAGCTTTTAATCTTGACTAGGTCCCAATAGTTTATTTCTGCTCTTGATTCCCTTGCTTTTGGGGATGTGTCAAGTAAGAAGTTGCTGTGGTGGAGATCAAGGAGGTTGTTCCCTACTTTCTCCTCTAGGGTTTTGATGGTTTCCTGTCTCACATTCAGGTCCTTTATCCATTTTGAGTTTATTTTTGTGTATGGTGTGAGAATGATCTAGTTTCATTCTTCTGAATGTTGCTGTCCAGTTCTCCCAACACCATCTGTTAAAGAGGCTGTCTTTTTTCCTTTGGATATTCTTTCCTGCTTTGTCAAAGATTAGTTGGCTGTATACTTTTGGGTCCACTTCTGAGTTCTCAATTCTGTTCCATTGGTCTATGTGTCTGTTTTTGTGCCAATACCATACTGTCTTGATGATGACAGCTTTGTAGTAGAGGCTAAAGTCTGGGATGGCGATGCCTCCTGTTTTGGTTTTCTTCTTCAATATTACTTTGGCTATTCGAGTCTTTTGTGGTTCCATACAAATTTTAGGATACTTTGTTCTAGTTTTGAGAAGTATGCTGATGCAAATTTGATTGGGACTGCATTGAATGTGTAGATTGTTTTGGGTGGTAATGACATTTTAACTATATTTATTCTTCCAATCCATGAGCATGGAATGTTTTTCCATTTCTTTGTGTCTTCTTCAATTTCCTTCATAAGTTTCTATAGTTTACATCATACAGATCTCTTATAACTGTGGTTAAGTTTATTCCTAGGTATTTTATGTTTTTTGTGCAATTGTGAATGGGATCAGTTTCTTGACTTCTCTTTCTGTTGCTTCATTGTTGGTGTATAAAAATTCAACTGATTTCTATATGTTTATTTTGTGCCCTGAAAATTGGCTGAATTCTTGGATCAGTTCTAGTAGGCTTCTGGTGGAGTCTGTCGGGTTTTCTATGTAGAGTATCATGTCATCTGCGAAGAGTGGAAGTTTGACTTCCTCTTTGCCAATTCTGATACCTTTGATTTCCTTTTGTTGTCTGATGGCTGATGCTAGGACTTCCAGCACTATGTGAAACAACAGCGGTGAGAGTGGACATCCCTGTCATGTTCCTGATCTCAGGGGGCAAGCTCTCAAATTTTCCCCGTTGAGGATTATATTAGCTGAGGACTTCTCATAGATGGCTTTTATGATGTTTGAATAAGTTCCTCTATCCCGACTTTCTCGAGGGTCTTTATTAAGAAGGGATGCTGTATTTTGTCAGATGCTTTTTCTGCATCTATTGACAGGATCATATGATTTTAATCTTTTCTTTTGTTGATGTGATGTATCACATTGATTGATTTAAGAACATTGAACCAGCCCTGTAACCCAGGAATGAATCCCACTTGATCTTGTTGGATAATTCTTTTTATGTGCTGTTGGATTCGATTTGCAAGGATCTTGTTGAGGATTTTTGCATCTGTATTTGTCAAGGATATTGGACTGTAGTTCTCCTTTTTTGCTGGGTCTATGTCTGACTTGGGAATCAAAATGATGCTGGCTTCATAAAATGAGACCAGAAGTTTTCCTTTGATTTCTGTTTTTTTATAATAGCTTGAGAAGAATGGGTTTTATTTCTGTTTTAAATGTCTGGTCGGACTCCCCAGGGAAGCAACCTGTCCTAGGGCTCTTATTTGTTGGGAGATTTTTGATAACTGATTTGATTTCTTCACTTGTTATGGGTCTGTTCATGTTTTCTATCTCTTCCGGTGTGAATTTTGGTAGTGAGTGTGTGTTTAGGAATTTGTCCATTTCTTCTAAGTTGTCCAGTTTCTTGGCATATAGTATTTCATAGTATTCCCTGATAATTGTTTGTATTTCTGAGGGGTTGGTTGTCATAAGTCCATTTTCATTCATGATTTTGTCTATTTGAGTGCTCGCTCTTTTCTTTTTGAGAAGCCTGACTAGAGGTTTGTCAATTTTGTTTATTTTTTCAAAAATCCAACTCTTGGTTTCATTGATCTGTTCAACTGTTTCTTTGGTTTCTATATTTATTTCTGCCCTGGTTTTTATTATTTCTCTTCTTCTACTGGGTTTGGAGTGCTCTTTTTGCTCTCCCACTAGTTGCTTTAGGTGTTCTGTTGGATTTTGTGGGCTTTTTCTAATTTCTTAAAATAGGCCTGGAGTGCAATGTACTTTCCTCTCAGGACTGCTTTCGCCACATTCCATAGAGTTTGGATTGTTGTATTCTCATTTTCATTTGTTTTCATATATTTTTTAAATTTCTTCTCTAATTGCCTCATTGGCCCATTCATTCTTTAGTAAGGTGTTCTTTAGCATCAATGTTTTTGGGGATTTTCCAGACTTCTTCCTATGATTGATTTCGAGTTTCATAGCATTGTGATCTGAAATTGTGCATGACATGATCTCAGTTCTTTTATATTTATTGAGGGCTGCTTTATGTCCCAGTATGTGATCTATCTTGGAGAATGTGCCATGCACACTTGAAGAATGTGAATTCCATAGCCTCAGGATGTAGAGTTCTAAATATATCTGTCAAATCCATTTGGTCCAGTGTATCATTTAAGTCCTTTGTGTCTTTATTGATTTCCTGTCTAGTTGATCTGTCCATTGCTGTAAGTGGAATATTAAAGTCCCCTGTTTGTAGCATGTTCTTATCGATAAGATTTTTCTGTTTGTGATTGTTTTATGTATTTAGGTGCTTCCATATTTGGTGCATAGACATTTATAATTGTTAGCTCTTCCTGCTAGATAAACGCTTTAATTATTGTATAATGCCCTTCTTCATCCCTTGTTACGGTCTTTACTTTAAAGTCCAGTGTCTGATATAAGTATAGCTACTCCAGCTTTTTTTTGACTTACTGTAGGATGATATATATTTCTCCATTCCCTTACTTTCAATCTGAGGGTGTCCTCCTGTCTAAAATGAGTTTCTTGTAGACAGCAAATAGATGGATTTTTTTTTTTTATTCATTCTGCTACCCTATGTCTTTTGATTGGGGGCATTTAGTCCATTTACATTCAGTGTTATTGTTGAAATATATGGGTTTAGAGTCATTGTGTTGTTTGTGGGATTCATGATTGTGGTGTGCCTCTAGCATCTTGTGTTTCTTGCAACATTTTCCTCAGAGAGTCCCCCTCTGGATTTCTTGTAGAGCTGGTTTAGTGATGACAAATTCTTTCAATTTTTGTTTATTTGGAAAGACTTTTATCTCTCCTTCTATTCTGAATGACAGGCTTGCTGGATAGAAGATTCTTCTGCATATTTTTCCTGTTCATCACATTGGAGATTTCCTGCCATTCCTTTCTGGCCTACCAAGTTTCAGTAGATAGGTCTGTCACCACTCTGATAGGTTTGCCTTTGTATGTTAGGGCCCTTTTCTCCCTAGCTGTTTTCAAAATTCTCTCTTTGTCCTATATTTTGCCAGTTTCACTATGATATGTAATGCAGAAGATCTATTCAAATTACGTCTGAGGGGAGTTCTCTCTGCCTCTTGAATTTCAACATTTACTTCCCTCCTCAGGTTGGGGAAGTTCTCTGCTATAATTTGTTCCAGGACTCCTTCAGCACCTTTCCCTCTCTTTTCCTCTTCTCGGATTTCTATCATACAGATATTGTTCTGTTTGATTGTATCACTGAGCTCTCAAACTCTTCTTTCCTGTTCCTGGATCAGTTTATCTCTTTTTTTGTCAGCTTCTTGTTTTTCTATAATGGTGTCTTCTAAATCACTTATTCTCCTTTCTGCCTCTTCAGTCGTGCATTGGACACCTCCAGTTTATTATGTATCTCATTTATCACATTTTTAAATTCATCACAACTATTTTTAAGCTCCATGGTGTTTGTTGCAATAGTTTATTTGATGTCCTCCATGCTTTTTTCAAGCTCAGCGATTAATTTTATGATTACTTTTCTAAATTCTTGATCAGTTTTGTTATTTGTATCTGTTTTAAGCAGTTCTTTAGCTGTCAATTCTTCCTGGAATTTCTTTAGAGGACAGCTCTTTTGTTTTGTCATTTTGGTTAGCTTTCTATCTCTTATTAGTTTTAGAAGCTGGTTATACTCTCTCACCCTTGAGCACTGCTGTACATAAGAAGGCTTTTTGACTGTCCAGGGCCTATCCATTCAGAAAGTGTTCTTTGAATGGTATCTCTTGGTCTCTCTTGTTGAGACCTTGGTTATTTTAATTTCCTACTCACAGTAGTATTTGGGACTCTCCACCATATGTACTTTGTATTGTTTCTTGAGGTATTCCTCGAGAAGAAAACAGGCAGAGAAACACACAGGAAACAAAGGCACACAAACACACAGACAAATCCAACAAACATGCTAACCAAAAGGGAAAATGGAAAAGAAAAGAGAAAAGAGGTAGGAGAGAAGGTGAATAATAAAAAAAATAAAAATACATAAAAACGAAAAAAAAAAAGAAAAAAGTAGAAACTCAGTAGACAAAAAACAGTTTAAAGCATATAACCAGATTTCCCAGCTATAAGTAAATACCCGAGTGTATGCAGTGCTGGTTGAAGAGCATAGAGAAAGAGAGAAATGACAGGGCAGGGATGAGGCAAAATTGGAAATGAAATGAGCAGGCAGAAGGGGTAAGAAGCTTTTTTCAAAGAGCAAAAGAGTGGAATATGGTTGGAGAAGAGGAGAAAGAAGTGATGATGGTGTTTTCCAAAGAAACTATATAGTCTGATTACTCCAGAGAGAAAGAGATGAAAAGGTAGGTAGGTGTAGAATTTACATCTAGAGAATGGATTACATGTGACTGTTTAAGCAAGCCAGTGACGATAATTAACCAGGGCGGTGCATCCATGTTGGTCTTGTGCCGGCTCCAGTTTAAAAAAAAAAAAATGGAGGAGGGCAACTCTCTAGCAGTGATGGGGGTGGTGTGATCCAATGCATCCCTCGGGAGTCTTGCCTTGGCGGTTGTGGGGAGAAGTATGGCGGTGCCCCAGTCCCTTCTTGAACCAAGCGCTGCAACTCACTTTTTTGGGTGTGTAAACTCCCTGTGCTGGGGGTGCATCCAAGGTGAGCCATGTTCTGTATCCCAGGCCAGGCCTCATTTTCAGATCCCAGTCCTCGTGCCCCACTGAAATTGACGGAAACACAAACTCGCGGGTGATCCCCTCAGTGCAGTTCCAAGCCTCTTGCTTCCCCCTGGAGATCAAGGCAGAAGCCGCTGCTCCCGTCTCCTCCAGGTTGGGTTGGTGAGTGAGGAGCAATTTCATCCGGGGGTCGCCTGGGACAAGTGTGTCACACCTAGGGTCAGCTGGAGAGCAGGGAACTGGGTCCCTCTGTGTCCTGTCACCTGAAACATGAACTTGAGGGCAAATATCCTTGTTTTAAGCCTTTGCCTCCCCTCTAGAGATGGAGCTGAGCCAGAAGCACACAGGTGTGTCCGCCATGCGTCCTCTCCAGTTTGAGCTGGCAAGAGGGGAGCAGTTTCCCCAGGGGTCGTCTGGTACGAGTGCATCCCCACCAGGGTCAGCTGGAGAGCAGGAAACCGGGTCCTTCTGTGTCCCGAGCATAGGTTTTTCTTTTCTCCAGTGACAGGGACAGTGTCTTGAGCAGTTTTGGCCACTCTCTTTCCCCTCTAAACTCCCCGCAGAGGGGGATTCTCCCATCCCTCTGTGTCTCTGGTCCGAGCCCGATTTTATCTTCCCCAGTTCGCACTCACACTAGAAGGTTTTCTCAGTGGACTCTGTCTCCTTTTCCTCCCAAACTCCTTCCTGTAAGGGTTCCTATGGCTTCAGGCCTTCTCCATGAGAGATATGGGGGCAAGTGCAATGTAAGGAGTTCCCTACTTCTCCACCATCTCGCCCCCATCTCTAGAAGTTTGAAATTTTAAGTCCCACCCCCTGATCTCTGGGGAGGGGAGAAAAGATGAAAATTGAGTTTATTTACCAAGGCCAATGATTTGATCAATGGTGCTTAGGTAATAAAGCCTCTGTTAAAAAAAAAAAAAAAAAAAAAACACCTAAATGAATGGATTTGGAGAGCTTCCAGCTTGGTGGACACTTGGCTATTCAGTGAGAGAGGTGCTCTGGAGAAGGGATGGAGGCTTTGTGCCCTTTCTCCGTATATTTTCCATCTGGCTGTTCCTGAGTTACACTCTTTAACAATAAACTAGTAATCTAGTAATTAAAATGTTTTTCTGAGTTGTGTGAGCCACTCTAGCAAATTCACTGAACCCAACGTGGAGATCCTGGGTACCTTTCTTTTATAGCTAGTCTTTAAGAAGTACAGCTAACAATGAGGCCTTCAAACTGGCATGTGAAGAGTGTGTTTCTGTGCATGCGTGTGTGTGTGTGTGTGTGTGTGTGTGTGTGTGTGTAGGAGCTGGGGGGTCAGCTTGTAGGACTGAACCCTTAACCTCTGGGTTCTGAGGCTATCTCTGGGTAGCTAGTGTAAGAATTGAGTTGAATTCTCCAACACCCTGCTGGTGTCTGAGAATTATTTGTCAATGTAAGAGAGCCCTCCCCATTTTCGACACTGGAAATTGAGTCTCAGACTACCAAAAGAACCTCTTTTAAATTTATTCTAAACATTTTTATTGTATTTGCACTAGACTACTTTTGCCTTTAAGACATGTATGATCTGAAACAAAGTAATTGTATACTTATAAGATATAGAAATAATAGAAATAAAGCCTGAATTAATAAAAAGTATCTAGTACATTGTACTCATTATGACAAGAACAACATCACTCTTTCCTAACATAAAATCTTCTTTCTATGACCTGGATTTTATTGTAGAGAAATGGAATATTATATAATAGTAATTAGAACTTTGTCAGTTTTAACAAAGAAAACCTAAATTATCAGATAACCAAAAGAACTATCTTCTTTCTACACTCTGAAAAAAATTCTATAAGCCTGAAAGAATCTTCATAATTTTCAGACTTTTTTGGATCATGCTGATAAGACAAGGTATGACATTCTCTTATGAATGTATGTGATGTAAAATCAGTGGCTGTGCACCACACAGTGACAGGAAGGTTAGGGTGATTAATGAGGAATGGGGGTAGGAAGCACTTGTAGAATGTAGCTTTTCATAAATTGTATGTTCCTCCAGGAGCTGCTTATTATGGCACCTTCAGTATCAATCCTATCATTTCTTGTGGAACATGCCATATTCCAAATTAGTGCTCCATTCCCAAGACAACCTTCCTCGAAGCAGCTCTTTGCTGTACCGTGGATTCTTTAGACAAACTATTTCAGCAAGTGACAGTTGTCCTCTAATTTCTCCTTCACCTCGTCCTTGTCTGGCTCATGAATTTTCAATTCATGTTCTCATACATTTGGAGGAAATTCTAGAACACTACCAACTGGACAAGTACTTAATCTCAACTCTGGCCATCAAACAAGTCTTTCAGGGTTTTAACATTTTTTCCACTTCTCCGTTTCCTCATATTCTTATAGTCAAACCTATGTTATTTCTATGCTTTTACCTAAGCACTGTGAAAATTGTAATAAAATTGTTTCAGAATGTTTCAGAATGTAAAGAGAACACATCAAGAGGGTATCTAACTTAGGGCATTTGGAAATGTGTCTTTGAGGAAATTATACAAAGGGTAAGTAGAAGTTTCTAGAAAGTGTGTGGAGGAAGGATACATAAATATTACAGTCACAAGGAGCAGTCTTTGTGTACTCTGGCAGAATGATAAGTATGGTGAGTGTGAATAACTGAATTAAGAATGAGAGCCTTTGGAGAGCACCTGGTTGGTTCTGTCAGTGGAGCAGGCAATCTTGATCTTGTGGTTGTGATTTCAGTCCTCACTTTGGATGTAGAGATTTCTTACATAAATAAAATCTTTATTAAAAAGGAAAAATAAATGGGAGCCTTTGGGGCTGGAAAGCAGAAAATGGTAGACAAGGGTTAATTCCTGTGATTCCTAATTGGCCATATTAAAGATTTCGTATTTTAACCTACGTGAATGGGCATCTGTTTAAGTTCTTGGGTCAGTGAAATGTCACAAATAGATTTGTCTTCAAAAGTACTAGGAAGGGTGTGTTGGGATTAGGACACAATGAATTTAAAGAAATTAGTGAAGAGACTACTTCAGAATCCAAGAAAGTGGTGGTGTAGATCTAGAATAAGATGATGGCAGGTTTTGATGTTGGGATGGATCTAAGGAGTGAACAAGAGGGAAGATTCAAGTTTCTGTCTTATATAACTGGATATTAATTGTGCCAGTCACTGAAATAGAGGATATAAAATTATTGATCTTTTTTGGAAGAAATCATGATCTAAATTTTATATATAGAGAGATAGAAGTGCTTACACAAATAGAGATGTCCAATAGGGAGATGGTTCTGAGGTTCTGCAACTCAAAGGTGGGGTCAAGGCTAAAGGCATCAATGTGTGAGTCATTATATGTCAGAGGGTAAGTGAAGTTATGAAAGAGGATGTGCTTGCCTGGGAAAAAGTGTAGAGTGAAAAGAGACTAGCACATAGGGTCAAACCTAGAAGAACTACAGCATTTAAAGATTAGAGGAAGAAAAGGAGGCTAAGAACTGACCAAAGGTATGGAGGGAAAAGAAAGAATATCTTGGAGTATATGTCTCTAAAGTATCTCACTGGACTTCAGGAATCACGTTTGTAATCAGGATACTGCTGTTATGAACCCTCTGTGCCTCAGTTTGCTCATCTATAAAGTAGAGGGTAAGAATACTTGCCTGCCTACCTCAGGGGCATTTGAAGATCAGATATGATAATGTCCAAAAATAAATTCAAAATGGATTAAAGTCCTAAATGTGAGACCTGAAACCATAAACTTTCTTAAAGAAAACTTAGGCAGTCATCTCTTTGACATCAGCCATAGAAACATTTTTCTAGTTCTGTTTCCTATGCCAAAGGAAACTAAAACAAAATTAAACTATTGAGACTACATCAAAATAATAAAATTTTGCACAGCAAAACAAAACAAAAATAACCTACTGAATGGGAGAAGATATTTGCAAATGATATATACAATGAGGGGTTAATATCCAAAATATATAAAGAATTTATGCAACTCAACTCCAAAAAACACAATCCAAGTAAAAATGAGAAGACATGAACAGACATTTTTTCGGAGTACATACAGATGGCCAAGAGATACTTGAAAAGATGCTCATCACTAATCATCAGGGAAATGCAAATTAAAACCACAATGATATACCACCTCACACCTGTCAGAATGGCTAAAATTAACAACATAAGCAATAACAGGTGTTAGCAAGGATGTGGAGAAAAATGAAATGTACATTGTTGGGAATGCAAACTGGTGTGGCCACTGTGGAAAACAATATGGAAGTTTCTCAAAAAAAATAAAAGTGGAATTATATGATCCTGTAATTCTACTATTATGTAATTTATGAAAACAGAACATATTTGAATATGAAAATACTAATTTGAAAAGATATTTGCACCCCTAATTTTATTGCTGCATTATTTACAATAGCCAAGATATGGAAGCAACCCAAGTGTCCATTCATAGATGAATGGGCAAAGAAACTGTGGTGTGTGTGTGTGCTCGCACACACACACATGAATATTATTCAGCTATAAAATAGAATGAAATCTTGCCATTTGCAATAACATGTATGGATCTAGAGGGTATAATGCTAAGTGAAATAAGTCAGACAAAGACAAATACCACATGATTTCATTCACATGAAATTTAAGAAACTAAACAAATTTTAAAAAATGGTTAAGACTCTTAACTGTAGAGAACAAACTGATGGTTACTGGAGGGGAGGGGAGTAGGATGGGAGAAATAGGTAAAGGGGATTAAGAGTACATTTACTGTGGTGAACAATGAGTAATGTGTAGATTGTTGAATCACTGTATTGTACACTTGAAACTAATATAACACTCTGTGTTAATTATACTTGAATAAAGAATATGAAAATGTCTAAAAGGCTCTGAGTACAAAAAAAACCCCTATGACAGCTTAAATTATAATTATGCATCATCATTTTCCCTCTTTTTAAAAGTTTTCAATGTTCTTTTTTTTTTTTTTTTATTTGAGAGAGAGCAAGAGAGTGAGCAGGGGAAGGTCAGAGAAAGAGAGAGAGAGACACAGAATCTGAAGCAGGCTCCAGGCTCTGAGTT
This sequence comes from Proteles cristata cristata, assembly GCA_017311185.1. NCBI lineage: Eukaryota > Metazoa > Chordata > Mammalia > Carnivora > Hyaenidae > Proteles > Proteles cristata. The sequence continues at coordinate 1,257,362 of JAESUZ010004587.1, forward strand.
GTCAGCACAGAGCCTGATGTGGGGCTGGAACCCACAAATGGTGAGATCATGACCTGAGCCAAAGTCAGACGCTTAACCAACTGAGCCACTCAGGCACTCCAATCATCATTTTCCCTCTGAAGTGTTTTATTGTCTCTGTGTTCCTGAGGGTAAATGTACATGAAAATACAACCCTGCCACAAGCTTTTATTCAGCATGCTATCTCCTAACCTCTTTAGATAAAGTTTCATTCATATTTCATATCTCAGCTCAAGACTCACTTCTTTAGGAATGCCCGGCCTCAATTTCCACTATAGGCAAACTCCATTGTTATAGAACTGAGTTCTTTTGCTCTTAACTTGGATTTTTTTTTTAAATATTTTTATTTATATCTAGGATAGAGAGAGACAGCGTGAACAGGGGAGGGTCAGAGAGAGAGGGAGACACAAACTCCGAAACAGGCTCCAGGCTCTGAGCTGGCAGTCAGCACAGAGCCCAACGGGGGGCTCGAACCCACGAACCGCGAGATCATGACCTAAGCAAAAATTGGACGCTTAACCAACTAAGCTACCCAGGCGCCCCTGGATTTTTAATTAAACAGAATTTTGTGATTATTTGGCTGATACTATCTCCCACACTAAAATATGTGCTTCATGAGAGGATGGACCATGTCTTTATTAATCTTTACTTTATTATCATTGCTTAAAATATTATTTGTGAAAGGTAGGTATTTAAAAACATTAGTATTGGGGCGCCTGGGTGGCTTAGTTGGTTAAGCCACCGACTTCAACTTAGGTCATGATCTCACCGTTCATAGGTTCGAGCCCCGAATCGTCTAGCTCAGAGCCTGGAGCCTGGTTCGGATTCTGTGTCTCCTCTCTCTCTGCCCTTCCCCTGCTCATTCTCTCTCTCTCTCTCTCTCTCTCTCTCTCAGAACTAAATAAAACATTAAAAAAATATTAAAAACATTAGTATAGGGGTGCCTGGGTGACTTGGTCATTTGAGCTTCTGACCCTTGATTTTGGCTTAGGTCATAATTCCAGGGTCATGGGATTGAGCCCGCGATGCTGAGCATGGAACCTGCTTAAGATCCTCTCTCTCTCTCTCTCTCTCTCTCTCTCTCTCTCTCCCCCCTCTCCCTCCCTCCCTCCCTCTCTCTCTTTCTCTTCCTCTCTTTCTCTCCCTTTCCCGCCTCTCTCCCCCACTTACGCTCTTTCTCTCTCTCTCAAAAAATAGCATTAGATAAACTGAATAAATGAATATTGTTTTCAAAAATCAAGAAAGAGGAATTGAAAATAGAAAAATAATATTTAATTTAGCAACATGTAACTCGTGTGAAATTAGGAAGAGCTAGCTCAGTAAAGCATTTGTGATGGAAAAATGTAGGTCATTGAAGAACAAATAGAAAATAAAACGTAGTGGTAGAGAACAGACCACTTGTTCAAGAGGTTTGTATATATATAATATATTTATATATTACAAATATATATATTTATATTTGCATATACATATTATAAATATATTTATATATAATATATATAAATGTTATATATATATATACACACACACAATGGAGTATTATTCAGCAATCAAAAATAATGATATCTTGTCATATGCAAGATACATGGATGGAACCAGAGGGTATTATGCTAAGTGAAATTGGGCAGTCAGAGAAAGATAAATATCCTATGACTTCACTAATTTGAGGAATTTAAGATACAAAACAGATGAACGTAAGGGAAGGGAAGCAAAAATGATATTAAAACAGGGAGGGGACAAACCATAAGATAATTTAAATATAGAGAACAAACGGTTGCTGGAGGGCTTGTGGGAGAGTGAATGGCCTAAATGGGTAAGGGACATTAAGGAATCCTACTCCTGAAATCAGTGTTGCCCTATATGCTAACTAACTTAGTTGTAAATTGAAATTTTAATTAATTAATTTGAAAGGGGGTATGTGTGGCTGCTTCTCTGTTTCCAGCTTGGCCAAAATGAAATTCTCATGTTTTTCTTAAGACTGCTGTTGCCTCTTGGCAGACAACTGACCTCTTAGATAAAGTCTCCAAGGCTTAGAGGAAATTTGATGATTAGAAACTTCCTTTCTCAAAGAAAGAAGTGGGTCTTCAGCTTTCAGGAGAAGGCCCAGGAGAGGCAGCCATTGAGGATAGAGTTATTTTAGACTCATTGACCCATACCAATTGCCAGAGGCTTTGGTCATAGTGTAAAGGAATGGAGAAGCATTTTTAAAGGTGGAGTTCCATCTGAGTGCTAGTTAGAAGTCTCCTGTAATCAAAATAAAGTCAATATCCACATCACCCAGTCTTCACCCACTGCTGTAGTCTAATAAATTTATGTATCTAAAAGTAATCTTAAAAAAATATAGAGATTAAATTGAGAAAACAACCAAAGGCCATTATTTTCAAAATACAAAGAAAGGTTCCTAGAAATTTGATTTCCTCAGCTATTTCCCTCAGAATTTGATAGCTACATCTTTGAACCCTGTCTTTTCTTTTGGTAAAATTCCAGAAAATTCTCCATCTACTTAGCCTGAGTTAAATCTTCTCTCCTTCTCCCAGTCCCTTTTTGGGCACTAGCCCCATCAGTGGCTTTCCATATTTTTCAAAAACAAAAACAAAAACAAAACAAATAAACAAAAACTGAAATGAAGTTGATTTTATGCCTCTAAAATTTCTCAATCATCACACTGATTCTAAACAATGAAGAGGCAGAAATTGTGTAGGGATTCAAAATTCTCTTTAGTAGACAAAGAGGAAAAGGGTAAATTCTTTATTTTCTTGTCACATAAGCTACACCCCAGATTTCTCATTTCTTGAGCAAATGAATATATTGTGTACTTATTGACTCTAAAGTTGCACCAGCCTCATTTGAATTCAGAGCTGCTAATAGTGGATATTTGACTTTGGGCAAGTCAGACAATTTTCTCCTCTCTCAGTGGAATTGTTAATAGCTGCCACACGGGGATGTTGAGAGGATTACATGGAAAATACAGGAAAAGATTCTGTTGTAAATGGCACATAGTTAGCTTGAAAAGAGCTGGTTCCCTTGGAATAGGGTCCTCTGCTTGTGACAGCTGTAACTAGCACAATAATAATTACTATGAGGATTAATTTTAACAAACGTTTGTTTCAGCGTATCAGGCAAGTTCAAAAATGTGTCCAAAGACATTGTTCACTTCTACAATTGTAGAATACAAATACAATATCTTGCATTGTATAATGCTCATGTGTAAATAATTTTAAAATGTTTAATATTCAAATACCATGGGGGAAACCATGGAGAAAATAGATTCTAACATGGTTTTTGGCAAATCGCTTACCGTATGTGAAGCTGGACATTTTAATGAGGTGTCTTCTCTTGTTTCATCACAGTTACTTACATTGACAAGAATCCCTTGAACATGATCAATGCTAAAATCTCATGTTGGATACTATTTAATATTCTCATGTACTAAAATTAGAAATTACCTCTATCTCTACTGACATGCATTTGCCTTTGCTTCTTTTTGTATTTGATTGTAAAAGAGTGATTCTCATAAATGTGACATTACCATTAAGATTATTTCAAAACATTTTTATCAGTGTTTACCTTTGCTTCGAAGGAAAGAGTCAACTAATTTTCACGTCAGCCTTATCCTCAAGTAGAGTAGTTCTAGGGAAATTTACACTGTGTATTTATGTCTTAAAAACAACAACATGCTGAATCAGTAACAAGAGAAGGAATCTGAAGCTTTTGGAAGTCTTTTTACTGAACTGTAAAATTTACTTTCATTGAATCAGTGTTTTACTAGCATAACTCATTGAATATATAACCCCAAATTCTTTTATTCATTTATCTATTTATTTCTAAAAAACTATTTTCTTCTTCTCCTCCTCCTCCTCCTCCTCCTCCTCCTCCTCTTATCATTATTTTATTTTGAGAGAGAAAGTGTGAGCAAGGGAGGGGCAGAGAGAGAGAGAGAGAATCCCAGGCAGGCTCCCTTCTAAGTAGAGAGCCTGATGCAGGGCTCTGTCTTACAACTGTGAGATCATGGCCTGAGCCAAAATAGAGAGTCAGATGCTTAACTGACTGAGCTACCCAAACACCCCAGGAAATTCTTTTAAATCAATATGTTTGTGTTTTTCTTAAAAAATTATAGTGTGTGTCAAGGTAATTGTAAATTACATTGGATAATCAATTGGGGTCAGATGGTTGAGTCAGTTTTAGTATATGTTTCATTCAGCGAGAACCAATAGCATTCTTCTCAGGAATTTAGGGAATGAAGTTATTTGTTTATTAAAACAAAAAAGAGCAAAAATGCCTTAGAATAAATACAAACTAAACAAAACAATTTGGAATTGAAAATGGAAAGTCACTAATAACTTCTCTCTCCCTCCCTTCCTTTTCATGCTTTTATATCTTCCTTCAACTAATGTGAGGGACCCTATCCACAGGGATTTGAGTTGGAGAGGTGAGAGGAGAGAGGAAATACGTGCAGACATCTCTTTGCAAATGTTCTCAGTGGTAGCTTCAGTAGGGGCAGACATGAGCAAGGAAGATTATATGAGAATGTACTCGAGTGAGTTCGTAGGCTACAGAGAAGAAAGAAAAATGAATATTTGTTGATTCACCTAGGTGAAACACTTGCCTGACATTTGACATTTAGCTGAAGTTACTATTTCCCTTTGACTACATGACTAGATGGTAATCTACCCTGTACAAACAAACTCCTGTCCTGCCCATAGATGAAGGAGTGAGGGGAGAGAAAACAGGGGAAACTAAGTTAGTACCTGCAGAAAAGTCTGTTGCTTGGATCAGGTACAACTGTTAGTCCTAAAGGGATATACCATCATGTAGCATGTGTCAGGACTGCCTACCTTTTTATGGATGAATACTATTCCATTGTATGAATGGACCATATTTAAAATTTTTTATTTATGCAAAGCTTTTTAAAAATTTTATTTGTTTGAATTTAAGTTAGTTAATATACAGTGTGCTATTGGTTTTATTTGGGATTGTGTGAAAACATAGATAAATTTCAGAAGAATTGCCTTGTTAAGAATACCGAATCTTTGGGGCTCCTGGGTGGCTTAGTCGGTTAAGCGTCCGACTTTCGCTTAGGTCATGATCTCGCGGTTCGTGGGTTCGAGCCCCGCATCGGGCTTTGTGCTGACTGCCAGCTCAGAGCCTGGAGCCTGTTTCAGTCTGTGACTCCCCCTCTCTCTGACCCTCCCCTGTTCACTCTCTCTCTCTCTCTCTCTCTCCAAGAAATAATAAAAAAAAAAAGAATACTGAATCTTTAATCCATTACCACAAAATATCTCTTCATTTATTTATGTTGTCTGTTTTTTTCCAGTTGTGTGAGGTTTTCTGCATATAGATTCTGCATATATTTTGTTAGATTTTACTTATTTTATTTTTTGACTTGCTATACTATAATTTACATATATTATAATACACAACATATTATATGTCATATTGTATAATATAAGAATATATATAACCATAATTTGCACCTTTCATATGCTTGCTTTTTAAACAGGTTTGAGGAAGATTTTTGTTGTGGGGAGGAATGAATTCTGTGGAATTTTCTTTATAGACAATTGTATTGTCTATAGACACAGTTTTATCTTTTATTTTTTTTTATTTATTTTTTTTTTTGGTCTTCTTGTATTATTCTTTTACTTGTATTATTGTTTGTTTGTTTGTTTTACCTCCAGCACAATGTTTAATGGGAATGGAGAGAAAGAACATCCTTCTTCTGTTCCCAATTTTAGGAGGAATGTGTACAGCTTCTCATGATTTAGCATGATGTTATTTGTAGGGTTTTTTTAAAAATTTTTTAATGTTTTATTTATTTGTAGGAGAGAGAGAGAGAGAGAGAGAGACAGCGTGAGCAGGGGAGTGTCAGAGAGAGAGGGAGTCACAGACTCTGAAACAGGCTCCAGGCTCTGAGCTGGCAGTCAGCACAGAGCCCGATGCGGAGCTCGAACCCACGAACCACGAGATCATGACCTAAGAGAAAATCAGACGCTTAACTGACTAAGCCACCCAGGCTCCCCTGTAGGTTTTATTTAGATGTTCTTTATCAAATTGAATAAATTTTCTTGATTCCTAGTTTTATGTGGGTTTTTACCATGAGTGGATATTAGATCTTGTTAAATGCTTTTCCGAATCAGTTAATATGATCGTAGGCTTTTTCTGTTTATGGTCATTTTATTGATTAATTCTCAAATGTGAGATACACACTTGAAATAAGTTCTACTAGGGTATGGTGTATAACACTTTTTATTCATTGATGCATACAATTTGATGATATTTTTGAGGATTTTTGTGTCTGCATTCATGAGAGACATTGCTTTGTAGCATTTGTTTCTTGTAAAGTCTTTATTTGTTTTGATGTTGGGACACTGCTATCTCAGAGAAAGAGTTAGGAAGTATCTCCTCTGTGTGTGTGTGTGTGTGTGTGTGTGTGTGTGTGTGTGTGGTGCGTGTGTGTGTTTTTCTTTTTTTCCAGAAGATATTTTAGAGAATTGTTGCCAATTTTTTTCCTAAATGTATGTTAGAATTTACCTATGAAATAATCTGGGTCCAGTGATTTATTGGTTTGGAAGTCCATTGCTTATAATTAAACTTCTTCCATAGATATAGAATCATTCAAGTAATTCGCTTATTTTTGTGTTAATTTTGGTAGTTTGTGTCTTTCAAGGAATTGGTCAGTGTTATTTAATTTTTCATACCTGTGACCATAGAGCTGTTCATATTATTCCTTTATTATCATTTTAATCCACAAAATTAGCAGTGATAATTTCCTTTAAACTCCCATATTAATAAATTGTTTTCTTTCTTTTTTTTAATATTGGTTAGCCTAGCTAGAAGTTTATAATTTTATGGCTATTTTCAAAGAACTACCTTTTAGTTTTATTTATTGTCTCTATTATATTCTTGTTTTCAATTTTATGCTTAGTGTTCTAATTTCATTTTTTTTCCCTTTTGCTTGCTTTAGAATTAAACTGATGATCTTTTTTTAGTCTTTTAAAGCGGAAGCTTAAGTTATTGATTTTAGATGTTTCTTTTATATCATATGTGGTAAATGTTATCCATTTCCCTTTAGGCACTGTACTCTTTACACAGCATGACAGTCATTTTGATAAGTAGTATTTTTATTTTCACTTAGTTCAAAATACGTGTTAATTCCTCTTGAGACTCTTATTTAACTCGTGTTATGTAGAAATGTACCATTTAATTTCCAAATATTCGGTGATTTTCTAGCTAAGTTTTTGTTACTGACTTCTACTTTAATCTCATTGTAGTTTGAGAACATACTTTGTAGTATTTATATACCTTTAAATTTTTTAAGGATATTTGATGGCCCAGAACGTGGTCTCTTTTGTTCGGTATTCCATATCAACTCAGGAAGAATGAATATTCAGCTGTTAACAAAGAGAGTATTCTAAAATTACTGATTAGACCAAGATGATTGATATTGCTGTTCAAGTCCACTCTCTCATTGATTTTCTACCTACTTGACCTATCAGTTACTAAAAAGGAAGATGTTTTAATTTCCAGCTATAATAGAGGGTTTGCCTATTTCTGTTTTCAGTTCTATTAGTTTTTGCCTCATATACTTTGATGCCTTATCGTTAGATTCATACCCTTTTTGGATTGTTATGTCTTCCTGGAGAATTAATCCCTTCATCATTGTGTAATGTTCCTCTTTATCACTGGTAGTTCTCTTTGTTCTGAGTTTATCTTGTTGGAAACTAATATTGTTCTTCCAGCTTTCTTTTGATGAGTCTTAGTATGATTAGTCTTATCCCTTCCTTTGCATTTATCCTATCAGACTCTTTATATTTGAAATGATTTTATTTTACACAAAGGGATGTTGGGTTTTGTGTTTTATCCAATCTGAAATTTTTTATTTCTTAATTGCTATATTTAGAACATTTTATTTTATGATATTTTAAGATTTTATTTTTTAAGTAATCTCTATAACCAATATGGGCTCAAATTCACAACGCTGATAATCAAGAGTGGCACATTCCACCAACTGAGCCAGCCAGGTGTTCCTTAGAGTATTTTAATTTAAAGTGATTTTTGAAATGTTTGGATTAATATTAACGATGTTTGTAAAGATTATTTATTTCTTGTCAGAGATTTCTCTTTCAGACTTCTTTCATTTTAATTAAGCATTTTTTACAGTTTTGTTTTATTCTCTTAACAGTTTTACAAATGTATTATTGATTACCTCAGAGTTTACAACACACTATTTGACTAACCTAAGCCTACCTTCAAATAACACTATTCTTATTCACCTTCAGTGCAAGTTTTATAAGTCCAAGCATTCCCAACCTCCTGCTCCTGCCCCTTATAGCATTGCTGTCATTTTGCTTTGCTTATGTGTGTGCTACTATGCCCCAATGCCTTGTTGTAATTATTACTTTAAATACAACTAACTTTTAGATCATTTAAGAAGAAAAAAAGGCCCCTCCATTACAACACTCACAAAAATTATCTCAAAATGGATTAAAGACTTAAATTAATACCTGAAATTGTGACACTCCTAGAAGAAAACATAGAGGGAAAGCTCCTTGTCATTGGACATCAGCAAGTCAGAATATATCTAACTAAAAGGTTTCTTCACAACAAAAGAAATTATCAATAACATGAATTGGAAACATATAAAATGGGAAAACTATTCACAAAACATACATGTGATAGGAGGTTAATATACAAAGTATATAAGGAACTCATATATGTCAATAGCAAAAAGACAAATGATCCCAGTTAAAAATGTGCAAAGTGACACTTCCATGGCTCAGGTGTCACTTTTGATTTCAACTCAGGTCATATCTCACAGTTCCTGGATTCGAACCCTGCATCAGACTCTGTGCTGATGGTGTGGAACCTGCTTGGGATTTTCTTTCTCTCCCTCTCTCTCTTTCCCTTCCCTTCCTTACTCCCTCCCTCAAAAATAAATAAATATTAAAAATAAGAAAATAGAAATAAAAATGGGCAAAGGATCTGAATAGACTTTTTCCAGAGAAGATATCCTAATGGTCAGTGGTACATTAAAAGGTGCTCAGTATATCTAATCATCAGGGAGATGCTAATTGAAACCACAATAAGATACCATCTCACACCTGTTAGAATGGCTATCAGTGCTGGTGAGGATGTGGAGAAAAAAGAATGCTGTGTGCTGTTCATGGGAATGTAAATTGGTATAGCCACTATGGAAAACAGTATGGAGGTTTCTCAGAGTATTACAAATACCATATGATTCAGGATTTCACTTCTGGGTATTGTTTGAAGGAAATGAAATCACTATCTTGAAGAGATATCTATACCCCTAGTTCATTGCAGTATTGATATAATAGCCAAGACATGGAGACAGGTGTTTGTCAGTGGATGAATGGATGAAAGAAATGTCACACACACACACACACACACACACACACTGAATGATTATTCAACCATCAAAAAGAAGAAATCCTGCCACTTATGACAACATAGATAAACCTTGAGGGCATTAAGTTAATTGAAATATGTCAGACAAATACTGTGTGATCTCACTTACATGTGGAACCTAATAAAACCAAACATATAGAAACAGAGAGTAAGTTAGTGCTTGCCAAGACCAGGCAGATGGAGGAAATGGATGAGAGTGGTCAATGGATACAAACTGCTAATTATAAGATAAATACTTTCTGGGGATATAATGTATAAAATAATGACTATAGTTAACAATACGATATGATACACATGAAAAGTTGCTAAGAGTGTAGATCCCAAAAGTTTTCACCACATACAAACACACAAAAAACAGCGACTATTAGGTGGTAGATGTGTTAACTAACCTTATTATGGCAATCTTTTCACAATATTCTAATATCAAATCATCCCATTATACACCTTAAGCTAACCCAATGTTACATGTCAATTATATCCCAATAAAGCTGGAGAAAAAATAATTAAGAAAAATAAAATAAAATTTTATTTTACTTTCATTTATTCCTTTCCCACTTTTTTTTCTTTACATATGTCTATGTTTCTGACTTAATTTTACTTCTCTCTGAATTGACTTCTTTGGATATATTTTACAGGACAGGTCAGCTAGTGATAAATCCCCTCTTTTGTATGTCTGAGAGTCTATTTTTCTTCACTTTTGAGGTTAATTTTGCTAAATACAGATTTATAAATTGTTTTTTTTCTTTTTAACACTTAAAATGTGTTGTTCCACTATCCTAATGCTTGCTTGTTTTCAGAGAAATCTGCAATTCTTGAAGTTGTTTTCCTGTAGGTAATTCCTCCACCCCCTACTTCTTTTAAAGTGGCCCCTTAGTCCTTCGTGTTCTGTTGTTTGACTATGATATATCTCATGTTTTGGTTTCGGTGGGTATTTTTGCTATCTCTCTGCTGGGTATTCTCTTGTTTTCCTGTATCTGTGGTTTGATGGGCATCATTAATTTTAGAGAGTTCTTAGCCACTGCTGATTCAAATATGTCTTATGCTCTGTTTATTCTGTCTTCTCTTTCCAAATATTTTCCCAAATATTTATATATTTATATATTACATCTTTTGAAACTGTCCTCAAAGTTCTTGGATTTTTTTTCATTCTTTTTTCTGTATTTCCATTTCACTTTTGGAAATTGCTGTTGCTATGTATTTAAACTCACTAATTCTTTCTTCAGCCAATTCAAGTTTATTGATGAACCCATTAAAGATTTCTTCATTTCTGTATCATATGTTAAAAAATATTTTGGTTTCAGCATTTTCTTTTGATTCTAAATTCAGATTCCCATGTCTCAGCTTACAAAAGCCATCTGTCATTGTATATGTATCTATTTTTTATTAGAGCTTTTAACACATTTACCATAGTTATTTTATATTCCTTGTCTGGTCACATCTGTATCAGGTCATGGTCATGATGTTTGCTTCCCCCCCTCGCCCCCCATGGTCCATGTTTTTTTCGTTTAGTGTATTTTTCTGTTTTTTTTGTTGTTGTTGTTGAAATTTGGACATGTTGTTTTGGGTAATAGGAACTGAGATAAATGAGTCTCTAGTGTGAAGATTTATGTTAATACAAGCAGGTGTTTGACTATTTAAAATTTGTTGTTGTTGTAGTTACAAGATAGTCTAAATTCCTCTAGCATCCTTGCTTTTGTCTCTTTATAACTTTGCGCTTTTTTTTTCAAAATATTTTTATTTATTTCTAGGAGAGCGAGAGAGACAGCGTGAGCAGGGGAGGGTCAGAGAGAGAGGGAGATACAGATTCTGAAATAGGTTCCAGACTCTGAGCTGGCATTCAGCACAGAGCCCGATGCGGCGCTCGAACCCACGAACCGCGAGATCATGACCTAAGTGAAAGTCGGACGCTTAACCGACTAAGCCACCCAGGCGCCCCTAACGTTGTGCTTTTTAAAGTTTTCCTTTTCAGGGAGCATTTGCATTTTGCAGCTTTTTCAACTATAATCCACTCTGACTTTACTATAGCCTACTGGTATGGTGATAAAGTATAGTGGGAAGAAGTATTTAATAATCCTAGTATTAAATCTCAGCCTTTCAGTATCCCATGCCTCTGGGCTGTGACCTTCAGATGTCTTTCTTTATATAAAGTTTCCATGTAATGATACCTGGCTTGAGAAGACTCCCCCCCCACCCCCCACCATCATCTTTTTTTATACAAGGCCTATATAGGTAGTTATACTGCCTCTAGACAATCCAGTTCATGTCACATAAAGCAATAAATAATAATAGGTAACACTTTTATAACTCTTACTCTGTGTCAGGGACTGGTCTTAGCCCCTAATATATTTAACCTATTAGTTCCTCATAAATAAACTATGAAGGGGTACTATAATTATCTGCATTTAGGAAAGCAAGAGATAGGTTAAATAATTTGCCCAAGGTCAGTAGCTAATAAGTGGCAGATCAGGAGTTTGTCATTGAGAAAACTACATCTTGAGTAATTAGAAACTTGGATGGATGGATGTTGGATAAATGAGCCTTTGTTGCTATATAAAAGCATGATTTTAGCTTGCTATTAGTTTCTCATACCCTCATGAAGGGCATAAAAAGCACGGTGTTTCTACAACCACTTAGTATATTGTTTACCAGCTATTTCTGTGCTTGCTACCTGACACCAAGTCAATACTTGTTACTTGTAAATGTTTTCATTTCTCTAGTGATCCCCAAATTTAAATTCCTCCAGCACCAATTACTGAAGTGTAATCCAGTCTTCACTATTAAATGAATTAGCTAGGTGAATCTGTAAATGTTTCTGATGAAATTAGGTTTCATTTTCTGTGGAGTTTGGTGGAAGAAATTAGGCAATAAATTCAGTGAGTTACGAGGACACATTCTGAGCTTCATTGATTTATTTACTATTTTTCCTTTAGTGTGGACCTTGAAAATGTAGTTATAACTATTATATTTCCAATAAAATAGGAAACTTAATTATCACTACTGGAAAAGTGGCATATTTTTGGGTTAGTTTCTTTTTAAATATTCCTTATGTTTCATATTCAAAATTGATTAAAATAGCCTGTTTTATTCATTTATTGACATGATCAAATATATCCTATGCTTTAAGGTAAAAGGTTAGTACACTTGGCTGCCAAACATTTCTTCTTACTCCATACCATATTGGTCAGTATTATATAAATGTCAACATTTGATGGAATATCAAGAAGTAAAAAGAACCAGGATACAAACGGTATCTTCTGTAAGCTTAATCTGTAAATTTACCAGATACCTTTATTTTCTTTAATCTCCTGAATAAAGCTTAGATATGAGAATTTGGTCCTTCAAAAATGTAGTTTTATGAAGATAGTCAATTTGGCCAAACACTTGGGCCCGTTGGTCAGCTGATGTGAAGAAATATTCTTTTTAAGGTAAATATGGAATGTAATGTCACAGGGAATCCACTTTATGCTTCAAACATATAGAATATATAGCTGAATAAATTAAATGCATAGCTAAGCTGGAAATCAAGAATGAAAGAATCCACAAGCATTTGAAAAGAAGCAGAAAAGCAAAGAAAGAACACTGAATAGACACCTAGCCAAGATGTCCGTAGGGAAAACAAAGGAGTAGGGCTCTACTCCTGATATATTCTAATAATCCTGACTCCTGATTTGAGAAGTGTAGGAAGCAGGAGTTAAGTTGCCAGGTGAAGGCCAGAAACCACACAGGCATATATTTTGAAATGTAACCCAGCAAAATTCCGTGCCCTAGCTGCCACAGGAAATAGCAAAGGAATTTTATATCTGCCATCTCTCCAAATAATATCCTCCCAATTCCATCCTTGTACACCTTTGTTCTTCTTGAAAGGTGAATAAAGTGGGTCTTCTCCTGCCTCAAGGGCTTTGAGTCTATTGTTCCCTTTGCTTTGGATGTTCGTCCAGGGAGCCATGTGTCTCATCACTTTTCTTTGATCAGGTCATTGGCCAAAGATCATTTTTGCCAGAATAGCCTTAATAGCTTTTCCTAACTGGTGTATATAAAATAGTATCTGCCCTTCTCTAACCAAGAAAACTGCCTGTCTCCTTTACCCTTTTTTAGATTTTGCCATAACACTATCATCTAAAAGGTGACAAATTGATTTGTTTACTATCAATTTTCCTCTAGTAGAATTAAACGCTATTCTTACAGGGACATGTTTAACCTCTTGCTACATAGAAAATCATCTGGCATGCAGAAGATGCTCAATGGTGGTTATTAAAAATATGAGGAAGGAAGGAGGGGAGGGAGGGAAAAAGGGAGGAAGAAGGAAGGGAGGAAGGGAGTCAGGAAGGTAAGTAGGCATATAAACAGGTAAAGCAAATAAAAATTTGCCTCTCTAAAAATAAAAGAGACATAGTAGTTTGGGTTTTATTGGTCACTGAGTTAACAAGCTGTTCTCATTTAATTTTTTTTTTAACATTCATTTTTGAGAGAGAGAGAGAGAGAGAGTGGGGGAGGGGCTGAGAGAGAGGGAGACAGAATCCAAAGCAGGCTCCAGACTCTGAGCTGTCAGCAGAGAGCCCGATGCAGAGTTCGAACCCATGAGCTGTGAGAGCTGAAGTTGGATGTTTAACCAGCTGAGCCACCCAGGGGCCCATATTCTCATTTTTTAAAAAGTTGCAAATATTATGAAATCATCAGTGTATTGTTTGAGGGAGCAGAGATATGCATTTGATATTACAAAGAACTAAGGCTGTGTTGAAAATGCCAATTTAGTAATCATCCGTGCATTACTACCCTGTCATCTGAGATCTAGTTTATGCCAGGAAGCATTCTTCTTGATCCTGCTTGAGTATAAGAAATCTGTCCTCAGGATTGTGCTGCTACAGAGATACCAAAGAATTTATACATTTCTTCTCAGCTCATAATCTCTCTTCATGTTTCCTATATTCTACTCATCTTCACCAATAAATACTCTGCTTATAAACTTTAGTTGATTATGTGTCTGATGTCAAGTGGATTTTAAGTAAGATAAAAGTAGGCAAATATGACCCAATGGCCACATCCAGTCAGCAGAACTCTCCATGTTATATGGGACAGATACTAAATTTCTAAATCCTTCAGTGCCTTTTCATGATTTTGGTGTATAACTTTGTGTCATTCAGGTTAGAAATGCTGACTTCCTATCTAAAAGCTTAAATTTCTCACAACATAAGATGTAAACCTTCATCTAAGTCTTGAAAGATGTATAATACTATGCCTTCTTTGGATCGATCCTGAAGGGAAATATAAAAATCATGACTTTTATCATGTTACCTTCTGATTTTTAAGCAATATCTGTCAGAATTGCTCTTGGTTATGAATATTTGAAATCTACAGGGCAAACGTGAATGACAGTAAAGAGAGAACAGGGTCAAAATGGGCAAAGATTTGTCAGACAGAAGGAGACGATGTTTTAAGAAAGGTGAAAAAGAAGTTTCTATGAGAGACCTACAAATGAAATCTAGCATTCTTAAAACATTTATTTATTAACTCATTTCAGTATCATGAATATTGGATTTGATTCTTTAAGAGAACCTCTCTTTACATTCCTTGAATCCAGAAGACAAGCTTAAAACATAGTGTGGTTCCTTACATATCATTATAGGCTTCATATTGTTTTAATGATTCATTTTTTCACTAAGTGTTTATTGTTTGTGACTACATGCATAAGCATTTAAGTTGTGGGGTAAATCTGCCCCACTTAATCAGTTGACTTGGTACATTATTACGGTGACCCAGGTTTATCAGCTTAGGGTCAGAGCATCTGGGTATGCTGAGTTAACAACAAAGAAAGTTAAGACATTCCTCTTCCTTTGCTCTTCATAATAATTCATAGGAGAAATAATGTAGTCATCTCAGTAATTTTTGTTTGTGTGTGGAAGTGGGAGTTGGGGAATGGTGGATAATTGTGACCATACCTAGGTCATCCCCCATTGTGAAAAAAGCAGGAACAGAACTGAAAGGAAGGCAGACACAAGCTCTGTTTCTTTAACGTCTCAGAAGAGTGTGTGATTGGCTAAAAATTTAATTTATTGGCTTAATATAATTACAGTTCAAACCAACCTATAAAACTGTTTACAGTTCAATGATGATGGAGCTCCAAAATTATTCTTATTTATAGAAGACATCATAACTATAATTCACACATGTTAAAGTGCTTCTTTATTATTATCTTAGCCAAAAGTCACACTTGGACACATTTTCCTCCTTTATATTGAGCAACCTATGATGGAATTAACCCTTTAAAATATTCATTCTGGGCATCATTTAAAACAGAGTTTGCAGGGCATTGTGGGCAGCTCAGTAGGTTCAGTGTCTTTCTTTTGATTTCTGCTCAGGTCATGATCCTGGCCTCGTGGGATGAGTCCCAGTTTGGGCTCCACACTGAGTGTAGAGCCAACTTGGGATTCTCTTTCCCTCTGTCCCTCTCCCCTGCTTGTGCTCTCTCTCTCTCTCTCTCTCTCTCTCTCTCTGTCTCCAAATAATTTTAAAAAAAAACAGAATTTGCTATAAATCATTAACAATGATGGTATGATTATAGGACTTATTTTTGTATAGTTTTAAAATTTAAATTAAATGGACTGTGGATACAGAGGAATAAATTATTAATATATAGTAGGATCTAGAAAGAGAAATGTTAAAGAAAAGAAATATTACTCACTTTTAAAATTAATTATTATACTGAGGCGCCTGGGTGGCTTAGTCAGTTGAGGGTCTGACTTTGGCTTGGGACATGATCTCACGGTACATGGGTTCAAGCCCCACATCAGGCTCTGTTCTGACAGTTCAGAGCCTAGAGCCTGCTTCAGATCTATCTTCCTCTCTCTCTGCCCCTCCCCTGCTCATGCCCTGTTTGTCTGTATCTCCCCAAAATAAATAAACACTAAAAAATTAAAATATGAATTATTATATTGTGGTTTCTAATACAAGGCACTACTAATATCTATAAGAAGAGAATAAAAACTTAAAACATAATATCTATGGATATATAATATGGTAGGGTGATGTTGGCTATATGATATGGCTAAGCTGTAATTTTGTTTACCCAATTATATGGGAAATTGTAAAATTTACAAAATTTGTAAAAAGTGCCTAAAGATTAAGTAGAACTTTTGATTAGAGATTTGATGATAATCAGATGTAATATAATGATCACAAGGTCAAGTAAAAAGCCATCATTTTCTAGAATTTTCAGAGATTGTCTAAAATATTCTGTGTCAGCCACAGGAAAGTTTTCCAAATGTGGTGAGAAAATCTTTGAAATAAAAAATGAGGCTTCAGATTATATCTGTTTATCCTTTGGCGGGGTGGGGGGGGTGGCTCATATGTTTTGTAACCTTGGAGAGGAAGTAGATGTTCACTCTTTCTCTTCCTTTCTGTATCTTCCAGACTGGACTCTATATTTTAGAGGATTCAAAAGCCTCTGACATATAGTCCTCTTCTTTCTTTGAGGTAGCACCGCAGGACTTGGGCTGGGAAGACAGCCATTGTCATTTGGCTTATGAAGTTATGAAATGTCAAAAAGAATCACGTAAAATTAGATTATTTCTATAGAAAGAATACCAGGAGGGTAAGGAGTAACACTAAATGGACTCCAGGAAGTGAGGAAAAGATTGAGAAATGAGGGAGATTGACATGCGTCATACACTGAAAGCCTAGGAAGCATCTATATAAAGCACTCCCCTTAAACTACCAAGATTCCCAGGAGACTGGGGAGTGGGACATCTTTAAGGTAATAGTGCAAAGATAGATGACCAGAAACACCAAGCTAAATAGTGACTCCAGTTCTGTTAGGCTTTAGAACAACACAAAATCCCTTCCCAGAGAATAGCTTAATCTTAAATCATTGCTTCAAGAAAAAGGATGACATGATCACTGTAACAGGCAGGAAAGGAGAAATCCCCTCATCTCTGATACTTACATGCAGCTGTAGCTTCCTAATTGGCCAACTACTATGTGATAGAAAATATTCACCCACAAGAAAGAATTGCGATAGAGAAAAATAAACTTCAGTTCCCTAACTCACCTCTCCCAGAATATAGTCTGACAAAGAACCTATGAAAATATACGTTTGCTATTATAGACCCAAAAGATGGAGTGAAAGGGTTGGAACAATAATTTCTTACTGTAAATTTGAGTCACCGATCGAATGAGCCCAAGTTATAGACAAGAAGCAAATCAGTGAGAAAGTGCAGAGATCTCAGTAACAGGACTTTGATGACACTGGATAAAATGTCATTTTCTCTCCTATGAAAGAAACCTGGATGCAAATTGTCCATGACTAGCATGGTGATTCAACAGTGTTATTAGGGGCCTGTCCTGTTTCTGAGTTTAAGTTTCTTAATGTTTACTTTGTGGCTTCCATTTCTGGAATTTTTCTATGGCCTGATGCAGCTTCTGATGCTCTAGGCAACATATGTATGTCCTGAACAGCATAAAGGACAAAGAAGGAAAGAGAACATGTCAGATACCTCCGGGGAGTCAGCTTTCTCAGCATCCCCACTCATATACCAGTAGTATGTAAGAAATTAGTAACTTGGACATACTTAGTGGGAGGCTAAGAAGTTGACCTTGGCTAAAGATCTCTCCTGAACAAAAGGTAGTATTCTTTCATGAAAGAAGAGGTAAATGGATACCTGCTATGTAACTAGAGGCTCGTTCGCAGAAAGTAGAATGATCACAAGGGATCACATGTGTACAGGACTTGCAGTAGCTAGCAGAACATTGAGAGGTCCTTACATAAATCAGGGCCAAAAAGATCATGATTCTTTCATGTCAGACATCAGGAATTCCATATGAGAAGGGTAAACCATTAATAAATAGGGAGGCAATGGACTTTCATTAAAATCCAATTGGGGATTAACACAGACATCCTTTCTGGATTGATGATTTTATAGTCTTCTTCCTTAAGGAAAATATAATTTCTTTCTTTTTAAAAAAAATGTTTATTCACTTTGGAGAGAGAGAACCTGCATGCATGTGCAAGTGGGTAAGGAGCAGAGACAAGTGAGGAGAGAGGATATGAAGTGGGCTCTGTGGTGGGAGCAGAGAGCCCGATGCAAGGCTTAAACTCATGAAGAACATGAGATCATGACCTGTACTGGACTCGGACACTTCGCTTGCTTAGCCACACAGGTGCCCCATAAAAATATAACTTTTATGTGGTTAAGAACTGAAGGCTTTTAGAAGATTGGACCATAAAGAATGAGAATAAAAAGAAGTTGAGCTACAGAGTTTAAAAAATATATTCATTTTTAAAATTTCTTTGATACAGTGGTCAATGAATCAATGATATGTCCTGTCAAATCTAGTTATTTAATTCTCATGGTGACAAGTTTCTTATTTTTATGTATGTATGTATTTATTTTTTAAAATCCAGAATTTATAATACAAGGGCCAGAGCTTTCTCCCCAACTCAAGTGTATACATTTTCAATTGGCTTGTGAGGCCAATAGAGATATTTCTTTTTGTCTAACTTGGTTTCTGAGATTTCATTCATGTCTTCAGTGGTCATCTGATCAAATGGAATTATGTTCTTCATGTTATCCAGCTCTTTTTTTTTATTCCTCAATTCTGGCCTTTGAAAGAGACAAAAACTCAGCATAATTTTTCACATCTTTGTTTTCTTCAGCATCCACCTGGACAGTACATTTATCCTCTGGCACAGGAATTTTCAGGGCATTAAAGTTCTTAAAGTCATCTACCAACCCAGCCTTCACCACATTGGCCTTGTAGTAAGCCCAGTCAATAGCAGGTGGATTCTAGGGGAGAGTAGCTAACCTGGAGGTAAGGGTCTCATTCCAGGATTTCAGGGAGTTATCCGTGGCCTTCTGGCTTCAGGGTATGATCTCCCCAAAAGCTTCAGTCAGTGACTTTTAGAGCAAGTTTTCGCCCAACTATCTTGAGATCCTTCACCTACCCTGGTGGCCCCACAAGTTTCTTTTTATTTTATTTTATATTTTATTTTATTAATTAATTTATTTATTTCTGAGAGAGAAAGAGAGAGAGAAAGAGACACAGCTAGACCAGGGGAGGATCAGAGAGAGACAGAAACACAGAATCTGAAGTAGGCTCCAGGCTCTGAGCACAGAGCCTGATGCAGGGCTAGAACCCACGAACTGTGAGATCATGACCTGAGCAGAAGTTGGACATTTAACCGACTGAGCCACCCAGGCGCCCCACAGGTTTCTTATTTTGAAGAGCAGTACTTGAAAATGTAACTCATTTCATTTGAGGAACTTATTCCTGGATTTAATAATGCTGATTGCTGAGCCCGCTCTAGAGATTCAGAGACAGTATAGCTGTGATGTAGTCCAGGACTTTTAGTTAGTAAAACCTCAAGGTGACTCCATCCCCAGTCTAGAGAGTTTTGTGTTCTTCGAAGGAGAGAGAATAGGTCATTGTGGTAGAGTAGGCACAGAAGAGTAAAAAGCAGTGTTGGAAACTTTGTCATCAGAGAGATACTGCAATTTGTTTTACCCAAAGGAGCATGAACCTAGTAACAGCCTGAATAACTTCAAATCACACCTGTAACTTAATTATAAATTTTTACTATTTGTGCTTTTATTTTGCCTAGTTTTCCTCATTTATTCAAAAGCTTTTTCAGTTGCATGAGTTTTAAAATATTTTTTATCAGTAAAGTGGTAAAAAGTAAATGTTGCCCATTTTTAAAAAAGTATTTGGAATTGGCTGATTTTCTTGACTTAATACTTATTTCATTTTCATTATTATTTGGCAACCAATGTTTTCTAATTTGGGATGTACTGAAGAAAGTCAATAATTTTCTGTGACTTACTGATGGATCTTTTGTAATTACTGACATATTCAGTCACTGTGAACAATCATTAGTTTAATGTTCTCATCATTCCATATCTATTCTATTCTACATATTTGATTATTGTTTTCCCTGAGCCCCTCCCCATACCATATAACATATCCTCAGTGGAATGTAAGCCACATGAAGATGGCCTTTCTCTTACATTTTATAATATCTTGCCATTTTGAAAAATAAAATAAAAAAAATATCTTAAATGTAGTTTCATTTCAGGGCACCTGGGTGGCTCAGTCAGTTGAGCATCCAACTTCAACTCAGGTCATGATCTCACAAGGTTCGTGGGATCAAGCCCCACATCTGGCTTGTTGCTGTCAGTGAGGAGCCTGCTTTGGATCCTCTGTCCCCTTCTCTCTCTGTCTCTCTCTCTCTCTGTCTCTCTCTCTCTGTCTCTCTCTCTCCGTCTCTCTTTTTCTCACACACACACACACACACAAACACATACACACACACCCTCTCTCTGTGTCTCTCTGTGTCTCTCTCTCTCTCTCAAAAATAAACATTAAAAAGAACTTTTTAAATGTAACTGAATATTATTTTTGCAGTAAACTAAATACTAATTTTTAGCTTTTCTTCACCGTGGCCTTATAGGACTGGTTGTTATTTATTTAAGGTTATCCTTAAATAAAGGTATCCTCTCCTTTCCCCATGAGAGGATATTTCAAAGGGAAAAGGAGATTCTTAAGTTAAAATTGTGTTTCCTGATCAAAAGCACAGGGTTTATATCGTTGCTTTGCTAAAATGATTATTGCTGCTTTTTATTTCACTCCCAGGTTATTAGGTAAATAGAAACTAAACTTTCTTGTCAATTTGTACTTACCTTAATTTCAGAAGTTTATGAGGTTGAAAGCATCAGCTATCTTTTTCTGAACCCAGCAATATGTATTTTTAGTAGAAACAAAATAAACAAACTCAAAGAACAAATGAAAAACATGTTTTTAAAGGTTCCTGTTATTATAGAATTAAAAGCTGTTAGTTGTAGATTAGCAGTGTGGGTTATTTTTAAAAACAGCTTTATTCTTAATCAAAGAAATCCATAATTATAAAATTAAGAAATTTATGTTTATAAAATAAGTTGCCTCAGCTTATTGATCAGCTTACAGAATCATTGTAGAATGTTCATAGGGAAATAATTAGCTTTCCCTCTCCAAAATATATATTCCTTTTTCTCAAAATGTCTTGAGAAGAACATTCCTGTCAGAGGTCGCACTGGCTCTGACAGGTCCAGGGGTCCCTTAAGGATGGACGGTGTCAGCGAAAGAGAATGAGAGAGCCCCGAGATCGTTTCTGATCACCAGGAAGGCATCTCTGTCCTGTCGGTTTTGGTGTCTTTATTTATAGGTCAAAAGTTAACATGGCATCAGGAAATGGAATTTTTACAATGGGTAGCTCTTTGTGATAAGGTGTTTTGGAAAATGTACAGAAACAGGTTTTACACAAGTCTTCTTGCAGAACTGCCCCAATTATAGTGAGGTTGAGTAACTAAGAAAATAACAAGGTGTTCACATTTTAATAATGCTAAGATTGTCACAGGTTTGTAGATACTCTTATCCATCCTCATCACAGTGGCCAGGGTGAGGTGTTTGTGGAAAGTAGGCCTTAGGGAAGGGGCTGCTAAACACCATCAGTTAGCATAGGTGTATGTACTAACTTATCTTCTGCCCTTATCTGTTCCTTTTCTCTAAATTAGGCTCTTTGTCTCCGGGCAAGACTTCATTTTCCAGTTATATGCTTTATTGCACCAGAGAGCCAACCATACCTTTAAAGAGTTTAGCTCATTTCCAATACACAGAATAGCCTCTTCAAGGGCATTTACCTTTGTGTCTAGTTTTATGATTTCTTGAATAGCTAGGGCATGAAAGACATTTTTGGTTAGTTGATTTACATGTTGAGCTGTATGAACATCCTGGACTAACGCAATGGTAGAAACAGAATTGTACGTGTAAAGGTCAATCTTTTATGACTAGGGGTCATTAGCCTGTTCATAGCTCAAGGGAAAGTATGGAGGGAAACAGGACCTGCTGGAGACACGATGTCTGTTCCCATAATCAAAAGAAGAAGTTCCCACAATAAGTTTCTTCACAAGGTCCAATCATACCAGGGCCGAAATAAGGGGACAAGTCACTCCCGATATTGATCAACAAGGTACCCTAGGGATCAGTGCTCAAGCAGAAATAATTGAGTGGGGGAAGATATCGCTCATCATCTGATTGGCAAGAGACCGTGCAAACTTGCTTTAACCTCACCAGGAGTTTTCTCAACTAGTGGGCTCAGAATGGCTCCCAACACATTCCAAATTCTAAAATTTCCATACTTGCTCTTGTCTGTATTTTTTAATTTACTCTTATGATTTAGAGAAATTTCATTTCTATAATACTTAAAACTCCATCAAAACATTTTCCTGAGCATTCAGGTAAAGCAAAAGTATATATTTTCTGACTAATTCAAATAATTATTCTAATTTTCACTTCATTTTGTGTATTCCTACCCTTTTCCTATACCTTTTAGACTAAATGTGTTTGATTCTCCTCCCTGCTAGTTACAGCTGAGCTTTGAACAAAAGGGGTTTGGGCAGCGGGGGTTCACTTACATGCAGAGTTTGTACAGTACCCTACTGAATGTGTATTTTCTTGATGATTTTCTTAATAAGATTTTTTTCAAACTTCCTTCATGGTAAGAATACAGTATATAACACATATAAGATACCAAATATGTGTTAATTTGCTGCTTATGTTATCTGTAAGGCTTCTAGTCAACAGTAGACTATTAATAGTTAAGTTTTGAGGGAGTCAAAATTAATTTTTGACTACATGAGGGTCATTGCCCCTAATTCCATGGTGTTCTAGGATCAACTGTATTTTCAATTTTTACTACATTAGCCAAGATTTAAGACAGTGTAGGAAGAAAAAATGTACCTAATTGGTAAGCTGGAAAGTATAGCTAATGAATGTGTTGAGTACATAAATAGCTGTCAAAACATGGATATTGTTTGAAAATGCGAGGAGGTACTAACCAGGCCAGACACAAGGATAACTGTTCAAAATAACTAAGGCTGTCCTGGGCAAACTGAGGCAAATATTCATACTGGTGATAAACAATTCACCACAAGCAACACGCAGCTGGCTAAAATCCCCCATATTTTGTAAATTTATTGCAATATGCACTAGCTAAAACTTCCCATATTCTGATGCATATATTTTTTACTTTTTGGGGAAAACTTTGGACATTTTTCAGTCAATTGAACTTAGTTTTGGGATGGGAGCGAGGTGCTAGGGCTCAGAATTGAAAGAAAAACATCCCATCTACTTGATTCTCAAAGCATGCATCTCAAGCTTTCATGCTAAATAGAGGTATTAACATTTTATGGTATTTCAAATGTCTTAGGATGTAGAATACATAAACTGTAACTAAGCTGCCCTGTTTAGGTACAACTGTGTAGTAAAACTGATTTTAAAAATAACAGAATTTAAAGGAAAATCTATGCTTTCAAATGTTTAGTGCTTTTCAACTAATTTCTTTTAGAGCTTATCTTCAGAGAACTAGTAAAGTATAGCAACATCTTTAAAGAGAAAACAAGTATTAGAAAATAAAGTCATTATTGTGTGGAAATCTCTTTGAAAGACAAAATGATTAGCATAGCAAGTACTTTAAAGAAAGCGATAGAAACGTTATCAGAAACTAGAAAACAAAAAACAATAATATTGTTACATTTAAGGTTGCTTAAAATCAGTTTAAAGTGATTTTTAGAATATCTATTCCTTCTCTTCCTCAAAATAACTTCATATTATATTCTGAGAAGTTCTTGATTTGTACTCTAAATTGGCAGGAACGATTATTTTCCAGATGTGTGTTTATCAATGGTAGTGAACACATCTATTCAAATTCTCCTTCTAAGTGGAGAATTCACCTGGGTGGCTCAGCCAGCTAAGCATCCAACTCTTGCTTTCACCTCAGATCCTGATCTCACAGTTCATGAGTTGAAGCTCTGCGGTGGGCTCTGTGCTGATAAGCAGAGCCTGCTTGCGATTCTTGCTCCTTCTCTCTGCCTCTCTCCCACACATGCCCTCCTTCTCTCTCTCAAAATAAATAACCATTTTATAAGAATTCTCCTTCCATATTTGATCAGAAATATTGGTGTTGCCTCAGTAAATTGAAGTTTTTTATAAAAAAATTACCAGTTGTTGAACTGAGTAGTACCCACAGCAGTACCATGTTTTCTTCTGGAGACATCAGATTTGCTATTGGATCAGTTTCTAATTGACAGTGGTTACTTATGTAAATAACTTAGCCTCTTTGGGGTTAACCATGTGTGTGAACAGGTTGGAATGAGCCTCTAAAATGTCTTCTACCTTGGATTTTTGGTGAGTGTTTTACTTTAATATTGTAACAGGATTTCTCAACTCCTTTCTCTCACTGTTGTATATTTTCCATCTTCCTTTTCTTGTAGGTTTTTTTAATATTCGCCTTCATTTCTTTTGGAGAGAAGCTTCTGAAGGAATAGATTCATCCATTTTTCCACATCTAAAACTCTTGATTCATTAATACCTCAACTTTCTAATATGGCTTTTCTCTTACCATTTAACGGATTAATTATGATTTTTTTAGGTCACCAAATGTTTGTGTGACTAACCCAAGGTGAGCATAGGAATTCTTATCTCACTTAACATCTCTGCAGAATGTGGCGTTTTGGGGCACTTTTGCCATTTTGAAGTTTTCTCCATCATGGTATTTCATGACACTTTCTGTTTACTTTAAAAAAATAAAACTTCTCTAGCCACTCTATTTTTTTCCCTCTAACCTCTTTTTTAACATTGGTATTCCACCAACCCTTGTTTAACTTTTATTTAACTTTACTTAAACCTATAAAAATTCATTTATTTCCAAAATTCAATTTTCATTTATTTTATGTCAACAAATGGAAAAAAAAATAAACAAAACCACTTTAGCATTCTAATGCAAATGTATTCCTCCCAGAGTATCCCTTATCACTTCATATACTAGTTGCCCACGTCTTGACCTTCTATCAATTTTATTACTTAAAAACATTCTCAAACTGTTCTTTTCATATGCATTACAATGACTGTGGGCTAGCCTTATTATTCTTTGTACTTATGTATTATTAATATAATAGCCCACTGGATAGTCTCTGTTCTTCACCCCGAACCACTGTCTAAAATTTTGGCATAGCTATAGCTTTCTGAAACAGTGAACTTATTCTAGTTCTTGCCTGCTTGGAATTCTTCAGTGTTTTTTTGTGGCCCTTAAGATAAAGCTAGAATTACTTGGAACACCTGGGTGGTTCAATCTGTTAAGCGGCCAACTTCAGCTTAGGTCATGATCTCACAGTTCATGAGTTTGAGCCCTGCATTGGGCTCTGTCCTGATGGCTGCGAGCCTGGAGTCTGCCTCAGATTCTGTATCTCTCTCTCTGTCTGTCCCTCACTGCTCATCCTCTGCCTCTCTCTCTCAAAATAAACATTAATTTTTTTCTTTTAGAAAAAAGATAAAACCAGAATTACTTAACATGGAATAAGAAACCATCCAGAGTTGGCTCCTGTCCATCTGTTCTCATTAACCTGCTATATAGGACTCTATACTTATTTATATATTTATTTCTTACCTTGAATTATGAGTCCCTTGATGGTGAAGTCTGTGAAATACCTCATGGGTTGAAACTCCCAGAAGAGTGTCCTACATTTGAAATATGTTCAAATGGTATTAACTATTTAATTTAAAGATAGAATATCAAATTTAATAAAAGTAAAATAGGATAAATATGTTCTCAAAGTTATGTAGAGTAATACCTCCATCAAAGAATTAGAAACCTGAGTTCTCATCTTCAATCTCTTATGAATTAGTTGTGTAACTTTCACCAAATCACATACGTTTCCTGATCCTCAGTTTCTTACCTGTAAAATGATTTTCTAGTGTTAAGAGTGACTTCTTAAGCCTCTTCTAGTTCTGACTTTCTATGCAACGTGGTACAGTTCCATTGTCATAATTTAATGAGACACATTAACTTTTCAAGCCTTTAAGGAACAATTGCCTTAACACTCAAACATAGTGTTTCACCCTAGCTTCTGTCCTATATATCTAAGTATGTTTTGCCCCAAGGAAAACAGGCTCAGAGTGCTGTGATGGTAGAGAACAGTTTCTCATTTCCATTGGTTTTATATAAAGGGGAAAAAATGGTGTCATAACTCCAGAGGATTTATTTCCTGCTAACTTTAAAAGCTAAGAAATGCTTGAAAATATATCCTCAATGTCACTGATTAGAGTGTCCTGTGGAGACAAATTAATATTGTCTAAATGACATTTGAAAACTTGCTAAGGGCAAAGAACAGGAGACTATGGCTATCCAATGAGTTATTTCATAATTTCGGGATGAAGTTGACTACGTTCTATGATAAGTTTTTGTGGAGCAAACAGGACAAGGTGAGTTTTACCCAGCTATGAGCAAAGTGCCTATTACTAATTTAGAAAAGGGAGGGATAACAGTCTGGAAAATTATAGGCACATTTAAATAAATGTGCTATAAAGATATATGCTGAGATTTTGGCGACAAGACTTAGAAGAGTTATGGGTAAATTAATACACAGGGACCAAGTTGGATTTATGAGGCATGAAATAATTACAGACAGCATGAAGAAGAGTTTTATGTTAATGCAAATTGATAGTGATACTCAGACTCTGGTGTTTGCAAATTCTGTTAATATCCAGGAAGTGTGTAATAGAATGGAATAGAAATGGCTAAGCTGATATTAAATCATGTAAGTTTATAAATCTTGTTTTCTTTTTTTTTTTTGAAGAATATTATTGTAGCAAAAAAGGTTGTATATTTATGGTACCAAGTACCCAACATAAAAAATGCAGATAATGGAATGCTACCTAATTGGAAAGACATAGGTATATGATTGAGATAGCTTCTCAATCTCAATCTTCTCTCTCTCTCTCTCTCTCTCTTTTTTCCCTTGTAGACTGGCTACATGTTGAAAGTCATTTTTAAGTAGCTCATACTTATTTTACTCTTTTTCTTATCTCAGATTTTGTGATGAGAGAATGGCTTAAGTCACCACTATGACATATTTTAAATAATGCATTCTTAGTCACAGGGATTTGAACTAATTTAGGAGTTGCAAATTTAAAACGCTGATGATAGTGTATTCTTACCAAGTCTACAGAATATTTGAGTGAAATGCATGTAATCCTTTTGACTGAAGAAATTAACATTTAAAATTTCACAGAGCTAAAAAAATATTTCAAACATGTCTATTACGAGTAGCATAGTGGTTTAGACACTCAGAACTCTCTTCCTGCAAAACAATTAAAATCTTGCATTACAAACATATTGTTGAGTTTCAAGAAGTAAAGGAAATCTTCAAGGGCCCAAGCAAGCAAAGAGCAAAGTTCTAAGTTGAAACCTTAGCAGGAAGCAGTGAAGAATAAATAACATGAAAGCTGAATCATTCCAAGGTATAACATGCTAACCCTGTGATTAAATGCTATTATGAGGATGTATCGTAGTGTGCAGGAGCCTAACCAGGAGGGTTCAAGAAGCCCCAAGTAGATACCAGAATCTCTTGGATAACAGCAAGGAAATGTAAATCCTTTGTAGTTTGAAGTATCACACTTTTAGGGCCTTAGGATTCCCACAGGGTAAGATCAAGAGAAGAAATGCTCATAATCAGAGATCATAAGACACAGAAGGAAAGAAGCCTCAAGGGTAAATATCAGCATAAAAAAGAGATACTTCAGGTGTTTTTAAAAAGTTTTTTTGAAAGGGACCCTAAGGGGTGGCTCAGTCAGTTGAATGTCTGATTCTGGATTTCTGCTGAGGTAATGATCCCTGGGTCATGGGATTGAGCCCCACATTGGGATCTGTGCTGAGTATGGAGCCTTCTCTCTCTCTCTCTCTCTCTCTCTCTCTGTCTCTCTCTACCTGGTGGCTCAGTCAGTTAAGCGTCTGACTTCAGCTCAGGTCATGATCTCACGGTTCATGGGTTCAAGCCCACATTGGGCTCTGTGTTGACAGCTCAGAACCTGGAGCCTACGTTGGATTCTGCATCTCTCTCTATCTTGCCCCTCCCCCACTTGTTCTCTCTCTCTCTCTCCCTCTCTCTCTGTCCGTCCCTCCCTCCCCATCTCTGCCCATAAAAATAAAAAAAAACATTAAAAATATGATTCTCTCTCTTTCTCCATCTGCCCCTCTCCCCACTTGCAATCTCTCTCTGTGTCTGTCTTTTCATTTTTTTTATTTTTTAAAAAAATATAATTGATATTCTTAAACAAGGCAAAAAAAAAAACCTGTAGAAGAAAAATATAAGAAAAAGGGCAAGAAGAAAAAAAGTAATAAATATGGTAGATATCAATCCAACTCTATCAATAATCACTTAAATATCATCCCAATTCTTCTCAAGTTATTCCAAAAAATAGAAAGCGAAGGAAAACTCCCGGACTCATTTTATGAAGGCAGCATCACACTGATTCCCAAGCCAGACAGAGATCCAGCAAAAAAAGAGAACTACAGGCCAATATCCTTGATGAATACGAATGCAAAAATTCTCAGCAAGATCCTTGCAAATTGAATCCAGCAGCATATAAAAAGAATCATCCACCAAGATCAAGTGGGATTCATTCCTGGGTTACAGGGTTGGTTCAACATTCGCAAAACAATCAATGTGATACATCATATCAATAAAAGAAAAGATAAAAACCATATGATCCTGTCAATAGATGCAGAAAAAGTATTTGACAAAATACAGCATCCCTTCTTAATAAAGACTCTAGAGAAAGTTGGGATAGAAGGAACCTACTTAAACATCATCAAAGCCATCTATGAGAAGCCTTCAGCTAACATCATCCTCAACGGGGAAAAACTCAGAGCTTTCCCCCTGAGATCAGGAACACGACAGGGATGCCCACTCACCACTGCTGTTTAACATAGTGCTGGAAGTCCTAGCATCAGCCATCAGACACCAAAAGGAAATCAAAGGTATCAGAATTGGCAAAGAGGAAGTCAAACTTTCACTCTTCGCAGATGACATGATACTCTACATAGAAAACCCGACAGTCTCCACCAAAAGCCTACTAGAACTGATCCAAGAATTCAGCCAAGTTGCAGGGTACAAAATCAACGTACAGAAATCGGTTGCATTTTTATACACCAACAATGAAGCAACAGAGAAATCAAGAAACTGATCCCATTCACAATTGCACAAAAAACCATAAAATACCTCGGAATAAACCTAACCAAGCATACAAGAGATCTGTATGATGAAAACTATAGAAAACTTATGAAGGAAATTGAAGAAGACACAAAGAAATGGAAAAACATTCCATGCTCATGGATCGGAAGAATAAATATAGTTAAGATGTCATTACTACCCAAAGCAATCTACATATTCACTGCAATTCCAATCAAATTGCACCAGCATTCTTCTCAAAACTAGAACAAACTATCCAAAAATTTGTATGGAACCACAAAAGACCCCGAATAGCCAAAGTAATCCTGAAAAATAAAACCAAAATGGGAGGGATCACCGTCCCAGACTTTAGCCTCTACTACAAAGCTGTCATCATCAAGACAGTATGGTATTGGCACAAAAACAGACACATAGACCAATGACAGAATTGAGAACTCAGAAGTGGACCCAAAAGTATACAGCCAACTAATCTTTGACAAAGCAGGAAAGAATATCCGATGGAAGAAAGACAGCCTTTTTAACAGATGGTGTTGGGAGAACTGGACAGCAACATGCAGAAGAATGAAACTAGATCATTTTCTCACACCATGCACAAAATAAACTCAAAATGGATAAAGGACCTGAACGTGAGACAGGAAACTATCAACACCCTAGAGGAGAAAGCAGAAACAACCTCCTTGACCTCCACCGCAGCAAATTCTTACTTGACACATCCCCAAAAGCAAGGGAATCAAGAGCAAAAATAAGTGATTGGGACCTCCTCAAGATTAAAAGCTTCTGCACAGCCAAGGAAACAACCCAGAAAATTAATAGGCAACCGACGGAATGGGAAAAGATAGTTGCAAATGACATATCAGGTAAAGGGTTGATATCCAGAATCTACAAGGAACTCACCAAACTACACGCCCGAAAAACAAACAACCCAGTGAAGAAATGGGCAGAAGATATGAACAGACACTTCTCCAAAGAGGACATCCAGATGGCCAACAGACACATGAAACGATGCTCAGCATCACTCCTTATCAGGGAAATACAAATCAAAACCACACTGAGATACCACCTCACGCCAGTCAGAGTGGCTAAAATGAGCCAATCAGAGAACTCTAGATGCTGGCGAGGATGTGGAGAAACGGGCACCCTCCTACACTGTTGGTGGGAATGTAAACTGGTACAGCCCCTCTGGAAAACAGTGTGGAGGTTCCTCAGGAAACTAACACTAGAACTCCTCTATGACCCAGCAATAGCACTGCTAGGAATTTACCCAAGGGATACAGAAATGTTGATGCATAGGAGCACATGTACCCCAATGTTCATAGCAGCACTCTCCACAATAGCTCAAACCTGGAAAGAGCCTAAGTGTCCATCAACAGATGAATGGATCAAGAAGATGTAGTTTATCTATACCATGGAATACTACATGGCAATGAGAAACAATGAAATCTGGCCATGTGTAGCAACATGGATGGACCTTGAGGGTGTTATGCTGAGCGAAATAAGTCAGGCAGAGAAAGACAAACATCATATGTGTGCACGTATAGGAGGATTAGGAGGAGCTTAACAGAGGACCAAGGGGGAGAAGAAGGGCGGAAATGGTGGGGGAAAGGGGAGAGGCAAACCATGAGAGACTCTTGAATGCTGACAAAAACTGAGGACTGGTGGATGTGGGGGGGAGGAGGGTGGGCATGGAGGAGGGCACTTGTGGGGATGAGCACTGGGTGTTATGTGGAAACTAATTTGACAATAAACTATTTGTAAAAAAAAAAATCACTTAAATATCAATAGTCCATATGTACTAATTAAAAACAGAGATAGTCAAAGCTGATCAAAGAATAGGATCCCAGTATATATTGTCTATAAGAAACTCAATTTTAATAAAAAGACCTCTTAGAATAATAGTAAAGGGATGCTGAAAGATACACCATGCTACCACTAATCAAAAGAGTGAGCAGCTATATTAATTTCATCCAGAGAAGACTTCAGAGCAAGGAAAGTTATCAGGGATAAAGAGTGAATTGTATAATTATAAAGAGGTCAGTATTCCAAGAAGACATGATGACTCTTAATAAATATGTATCTAACAATAGAACATCAAAATATGTGAAGCAGAAACTGATAGAACTACACAGAAAAGTAGATGAATCTACTGTTATAATTGAAGACTTCAGATGCTCCTCCATCAGAAATGGACAGACCCAGCAGGGAGAAAATTAGTATGGACATATTTGAACTCAACAATTCCATCAGTTAACTGGTTATTATTGACATCTATTGAGAATTCATCAAACAACAGCAGAATACACATTGGGTTCACGCTCACATGGGACATTTACTGAGACTACATTCTGGACCATAAGTCACACCTTAAAAATTTAAAAGATAGACCTGGAAGTCCTAAGCTTCTAATCATAGTTTAGTCCCTCACCCAGGACATTTGGCTTACCAATCATTGCCAATAAGAAAAAAAGACACTCCTTTCACCCAAGAAATTCCAATAGAATTGGTTATATGATGCCACCTCTTCATATATCTAGTTTCCAAATATATGGATTATTGGTGAGATTTCTACTCAGTTCCATTGTTTAATTTGTCTGATCTTGTGCTAGTATCATTCTGTCTAACTTAACATAGCCATTTAATTGTTAATAAGGTAAAGTTCTTGTCAATCCCCTGCATGTGCTTCTTCTCAGACAGTATTCTGGAATTGTTTTTTTTCGGCCTAGTTATTCTAAGTCAACAATCTACTTTCAACCACATTGCCATCATCATTTGATATTATATTTGACAATTAACAAATATGTATTTGGTATCTACCATATGCACATACATGAGCCATGTTTGGGGATGTAGCACTGAACTGTGCTATTATGGCTCCTAAACTTATAGCTCATAGAATTACTCTGGACTTCATTTACCATGCTCAAAGCCAGCAAGCAAGCATGTTCTCTTTTAAAAGAATATGAAATTCAAGGTTGAAGAAAAAAATATGACCATCCTCCCTCTGATTTCAAGAGATGCAAAATAAGACTAAACCTAAGGAGTTCACATCTAAACATTTGCAGGCAATTCCTAATATGTATTTAAAATCCAGCAGGTCTGCAAATCTGTATACTTTTTCCACATTGGTGAAAGTCTGGAAAGTTGGGGAAAGTTTGTTAAAGTAAGATAATAAATCCAGCCTGCAGAGTAAGTAGAGGAGGTGTTTCCCTGATGTGATGCATGTGCTTGTTAGAAGGAGCTAGTCTTCTTAAGAGTCACTATTCTGAATTCATGGCTTTATAATCATTAAAGAAATTAAATATTTAGATACCAACATTATCAACTGCTCTAATGCAGCTAGCACTTGCATTGTTCGTGATGGTACAGAGTATTTTAATTAAGGAAAGTCAGACTTTTGAGGATTAAATCATTTGTCAGTTACTTTCCAAAATGTCAACTAACCAACTGAGAACAAACTTTCCTAAATAAAAGTGATAAAAACTATATCTAGGGAATGCTTCCTTCTGAAGTTAGGAAGAAAAATGGAAGACCATGGAGGAGGCAGAAGTGACAAACCAGAAGCTCACATTTTCACTTCACCTATCTCATTCCTGCTGTTGACATGTATGTTGTGATTTTATAGAGTTCTCTGTTTTCAAAGAATTTTGCCTATCAGGACGACATTGGACCCGAAAAGAGTGCTGAAACCAGAGGGCGCATAAAACTAGAAGAGTGTCAATGGGATGGCAGAAGCTTGTCAAGAAACAGAGCTTGTTTTAAAAATGTTTTTAGAAGAGAGGGCCTGTTACCATATCACAACAGAAGGCATTAAGTTCCAATTGAGCGAAGTATTAAAGGCCATAAAGTGCCTTATAATTCTGTCTGTATTCAAACCCAAAGAAAATGAAGTCAGAGAAATTATGTAAATTAAGTTGAAGTGGGGTAAAGCAGCAATTTATTGGATGAAAATTGCTGGGGTCTGTAGTAGAGCAACTTTTTGAAATCTCAGGTTTCTTTCCCATTTGTATGTAGAGATAGGCCCATCAGAAGACCTGGATCCATAAGCCCATTGCCTAACCAAACTACCTGCATTGTGGATGCATCATACTTTTCAAAAACCCCTAAAGAGGAGAGAACAAAGGAGCAAAGAGAAGCCATTTTAGTATACTTCTCGTATACTAAATTTTGTTTAGTATAAACAATAAATTTTGTTTTTAATGCTAAGACTTGTTAGACTTACCAGAATGCTTATATATTAGATTTCTTTTTAAGGTCCCTTCTCTAAACTCCTAAGTTTATACAAAAAAAGTCCTGAATGGAAATTTGTGTTTGACTAGTTGTAAAAAAGGTAGATATTTTTCCTTTTGTTCTTTTTCCTTTTTTTCCCTTTTTCTTCATTCTTCCTTCCCTTCCCTCCCCTCCCTAACCTCCCCTCCCCTCCCTAACCTCCCCTTCCCTCCACTCCCTAACCTCCCCTCCTCCCTAACCTCCCTCCCCTCCCCTCCCCTCCCCTCCCCTCCCCTCCCCTTCCCTGTTTCTCTTTTTTACCTCTTTTATCTGTCAGACAGATTTCGAGCATAAGTGAATTACAAAAGGAGGCAAAGATCCCAGATGGGAGAAATGATGCCTAGCAATAGGCCACATGTTTGAGTCTGTAATATGTTTTCACTCTCTCTTCTAAATTTTGAATGTAATCCCAATTAAAAAAAAAAAAGCTTCACAGCTTGCATACCTGACTCCTCATTCTCTCTTGTGTCTATTATTTTCTCAATGGCTCATCTTTGAGGTATTTAAATGGGTAGTGTTATAGAACTTAACATTTCCTTATTTATGGGACGATTAATCAAGTGTGCTTAACATTATAATTGTCTAGAAAGTCAACTTTGACCGTTCTGATTACATTGTTAAGGTAATGCTAAATTTCTTATTTAAATACTGATTATTATTTTCCACATGATTGTATCAAATAAAAACAATTACTACTGAATTTTGATTAGATTTATTACCAAATAAATGAAATGCCTTCCTGAATTTTTAAGTCAGGGACATGTTCATTGAACTGTTTATGGAACAGAATGGTAGTTAGTGTATGTGGCATTTTTCCAAACAAATTCCATTTGCCACAGAACAATCAAAATATCCAGAACACAGCTTCACTTTTACTAATTCGTCTGGTTTTCTGTAATAAATTGTGTGTACTAGTGTTGTCTAAAGTAATGAAAGTATGTGTTACTTGTGAAAAATTAATTCGGCACCATATGTTCATTATTTATATCATGGTTTAAGATATTCAAACTGCTTCTCTTTATTATAAAATATTTTAAAGTTTTCACATATCTCAAATAACTAATATATTTTTTTAAAAAACAGTTCGTATACACTTTAATATATAGTTCAATGTATATAGCTGCTTTCATTCAGCCTTGAAAATATAATGATTTTTAAATGAATCACTTATTCTCATAGAAATTACATTGTGTATATAATTTATAAGCTAAAATAATATGAAATTGACAAAAAATGCAAATGAATTATAGCATAAAAGTTCATTTTAACATTTTCTGACAGTGTAGAACATTAGAAGGACAAAAATCAGTGGCACATTGTCCTATGCTGGGAAACATGTTGATTTAATCAAGACACTGTGTAGACTTTTATCATTCAGAATAATTGTACTCTCTATGAAATCAGACATTCAAATTTGTAAGCTACTGTTTTTTTTTACAAATAGTTTGTTGTCACATTAGTTTCCACATAACACCCAGTGCTCATCCCTACAAGTGCCCTCCTCTATGCCCATCCCCCTCTCACCTCCCCACATCCATCAGTCCTCAGTTTTTGTCAGCATTCAAGAATCTTTCATGGTTTCCCCCTCTCCCTTTCCCCCACCATTTCCCCCCTTCTTCTCCCTCTTGTTCCTCAGTTAAGTTCCTCCTAATCCTCCTGTACGTGCAAACACATGATATTTGTCCTTCTTTCCCTGACTTATTTCGCTCAGCGTAACACCCTCAAGGTCCATCCATGTTGCTACATATCACATGGCCAGATTTGATTGTTTCTCAGCGCCATGTAGTATTCCATGGTATAGATAAACCACATCTTCTTGATCCATTCGTCCATTGATCGACACTTAGGCTCTTTCCATGTTTTGGCTATTGTGGAGAGTGCTGCTATGAACATTGGGGTACATGTGCTCCTATGTATCAGCATTCTTGTATCCCTTGGGTAAATTCCTAGCAGTGCTATTGATGGGTCCTAGAGGAGTTCTATTGTTAGTTTCCTGAGGAACCTCCACACTGTTTTCCAGAGGGGCTGTACCAGTTTACATTCCCACCAACAGTGTAGGACGGTGCCCATTTCTCCACATCCACGCTAGCATCTAGAGTCCTCTGATTTGCTCATTTTAGCCACTCTGACTGGCGTGAGGTGGTATCTCAGTGTGGTTTTGATTTGTATTTCCCTGATAAGGAGTGACGCTGAGCATCGTTTCATGTGTCTGTTGGCCATCTGGATGTCCTCTTTGGAGAAGTGTCTGTTCATATCTTCTGCCCATTTCTTCACTGGGTTGTTTGTTTTTCGGGTGTGTAGTTTGATGAGTTCCTTATAGATTCTGGATATTAGCCCTTTATCTGATATGTCATTTGCAACTATCTTTTCCCATTCCGTTGGTTGCCTATTAGTTTTGTGGGTTGTTTCCTTTGCCGTGCAGCTTTTAATCTTGATGAGGTCCCAATCGTTTATTTTTGCTATTGATTCCCTTGCTTTTGGGGATGTGTCAAGTAAGAAGTTGCTGCGGTGGAGGTCAAGGAGGTTGTTTCCTGCTTTCTCCTCTAGGGTGTTGATAGTTTCCTGTCTCACATTCAGGCCCTTATCCATTTTGAGTTTATTTTTGTGCATGGTGTGAGAAAATGATCTAGTTTCATTTTTCTGCAGGTTGCTGTCCAGTTCTCCCAACACCATCTGTCAAAAAAGCTGTCTTTTTTCCATTGGATATTCTTTCCTGCTTTGTCAAAGATTAGTGGGCTGTATACTTTTGGGTCCACTTCTGAGTTCTCAATTCTGTTCCATTGGTCTATGTGTCTGTTTTTATGCCAATACCATACTCTCTTGATGACGACAGCTTTGTAGTAGAGGCTAAAGTCTGGGATGGTGATCCCTCCCGTTTTGGTTTTATTTTTCAGGATTACTTTGGCTATTTGGGGTCTTTTGTGGTTCTGTACAAATTTTAGGATAGTTTGTTCTAGTTTTGAGAAGCATGCTGGTGCAATTTTGATGGGAATTGCATTGAATGTATAGAGTTCTTTGGGTAGTAATGACATCTTAAATATATTTATTCTTCCTATCCATGAGCATGGAATGTTTTTTTCCATTTCTTTGTGTCTTCTTCAATTTCCTTCATAAGTTTTCTATAGTTTTCATCATACAGATCTCTTGTATCCTTGGTTAGGTTTATACCTAGGTATTTTATGGTTTTTTTGTGCAGTTCTGAATGGGATTCGTTTAGTTTTTAATTTCATCTCTAATTGCCTGATTGGTCGATTCATACTTTAGTAGGGTGTTCTTTAACCTCCATGTTTCTGGAGGTTTTCCAGACTTCTTCCTGTAATTGATTTCAAGTTTCAAAGCATTATGATATGACAGTGTGCATGGTATGATCTCAGTTCTTTTATATTTATTGAGGGCTGCTTTATGTCCCAGTATGTGATCTATCTCGGAGAATGTACCATGCGCACTTGAGAAGAAAGTAAATTCCCTGACCTCGGGATTTAAAGTTCTAAATATATCCGTCAGATCCATCTGGTCTAATGTGTCTTTCAAGTCCATTATTTCTTTAGCGATTTTCTGTCTGGTTGACCTATCCATTGGTATAAGCGGAGTGTTAAAGTCCCCTGCTATTAACACATTCTTATCTATAAGCTTGTTTCTGTTTGTGATTAATTGTTTTAGATATTTAGGTGCTCCCATATTTGGTTCGTAGACATTTATGATCATTAGTGCTTCCTGATGGATGGACCCTGTAATTATTATGTAGTGCCCTTCTTCATCTCTTGTGATTGTCTTTAATTTAAAGTCCAGTTTGTCTCAGATAAGTATAGCTACTCTGGCTCTCTTTTGATTTCCTGTTGCATGATATATATTTCTCCATCCCCTTACTTTTAATCTGAAGGTATCTTCCTGTCTAAAATGAGTTTCTTGTAGACAGCATATAGATGGATTTTGTTTTTTAATCCATTCTGCTACCTTATGTCTTTTGATTGGAGCATCCAGCCCATTTACATTCAGTGTTATTATTGAAGTATATGGGTTTAGAGTCTTTGTATCTTTCGTAGGGTTCATGTTTGTGGTGGTGTCTCTGGAATCTTTGTTCCTTGCAACCTTTCCTTCAGAGCATCCCCCTCAGGATTTCTTGTAGGGCTGGCTTCGTGGTGACAGATTCTTTCAATTTCTGTTTATTTGGAAAGACTTTCGTCTCTCCTTCTATTTTGAATGACAGGCTTGCTGGATACAGGATTCTTGGCTGCATATTTTTACTGTTCATCACATTGAAGATCTCCTGCCCTTCCTTTCTGGCCTGCCAAGTTTCAGTAGATAGATCTGTCATCACTCTGATAGGTTTGCCTTTATATATTAGGGCCCTTTTCTCCCTAGCTGCTTTCAAAATTCTCTCTTTGTCCTTGTATTTTGCCATATTTCTATGATATGCCATGTAGAAGATGGATTCAAGTTACGTCTGAGGGGAGTCCTCTGAGCCTCTTGTATTTCCACATTTATTTCCTTCCCCAAGTTGGGGAAGTTCTCTGGTATAATTTGTTCCAGGACTCCTTCAGCACCTTTCCCTCTCTCTTCCTCTTCTGGGATTCCTATGATACGGATATTGTTGCGTTTGGCCGTATCGCTGAGCTCTCGAATTCTTCTGTCCTGTTCCTGGATCAGTTTGTCTCCTTTTTTGTCAGCTTCTTGTTTTTCTAGAATGGTGTCTTCTAAATCACTTATTCTCCTTTCTGCGTCTTCAATCCGTGCATTGGAGGCCTCTAATTTATTATGTATCTCATTTATCGCATTTTTTAATTCCTCATGCCTATTTTTATTTTCCATTTTGTCTGTAGCCATAGTTTCTTTTATGCCCCCTGTTTTTTTTCAAGCCCAACTATTAATTTTACCGTTATTATTCTAAAATCTTGTTCAGTTATGCTGCTGATGTCTGTTTTGAGCAGTTCATTAGCTGTCATTTCTTCTTGGAGTTTCTTTGGAGGAGAGCTCTTTCGTTTCATCATTTTAGTTAGTTTTCCGGCTCTTGTTGGTTTTAAAGACCTGTTATGCTCTCTGTATCTGTGTGCGCTACTATATCCAAGAAGACTCTTTGACTTTCCAGGGCCTATCCTTTCAGAGAGTGTTTTTTGAATGGTATCTCGTGGTCTCTCTTGTTCGGACCTTGGTTATTTTATTTTCGTATTCGTAGTGATATTTGGGACTCTCAACCTTGTGTACCCTGGCTTGTTTCTTGAGGTAGCCCTGGAAAAGAAAACAGACAGACAAACACACAAGGAGCAGGAGCACACAAACGCACAGACTAATTCAACTAACATGCAAAGCGAGTGGGAAAATGAAAAAGTTAAAAGAAATGACGGAGGAGGGAGGGCGAATAATGGGGAGTTTAAAATACATAAAAGGGTCAAAAAGGAGAAAAGAAAAGCAAAAAAGAAGAAAACCGATGCACAAAGAACGGTTTAAAGCATGTAACTGGATTTCCCAGCTACAGTTAAATAGCCATGTGTATGCAGTGCTGGTTGAAGAGCATAGAGAAAGAGAGAGAAGACAGGGCGGGGATGAGGCAAAATTGGAAATAGAATGAACAGGCAGAAGGGATAAGAAGCTTTTTTCAAAGAGCTAAAGGTAGAATATGGTTGGATTCGTGAGAGAGGGAAGCTGGTATTATCCAGAGAGACTATATAGTCTAATTACTCCTGAGAGAAAGAGATGAAAATGTCGGTAGTTGTAGAATTTACATCTACAGAATGGACTCGTTGTGATTGTTTAAGCAAGCTGGTGACCAGAGTCAATCAGGTCAGTGTTCTGGGGAAAAAAGAGAGAAAAGAGGAAGAAGAAGAAAAAGGAAAAAAAAAAAGGGAGGAGGGCAGCTCTCAAGCAGGGATGGGCGTGGTGTGATCCAGTGCCTCAGGCGGGAGTTCTGCCTTGGAGGTTTTGGGGAGGAGAGTGAGGGTGCTCCAGTCCCTTCTTGAACCAAGCGCTGCACCTCGCTCTTTTGGGCATGTAAACTCCCTGTACCGGGGGCACACTCTTCAACCCAGGCCAGTCCCAGTCTCTAAATCCCAGTCGGCACGCCCTGCTGGAATTTCCTTAGACACAACTTCTCAGGCAGTCCCCTTGGAGCAATTCCAGGCCTCCTGCCTCGCTCTGGGGGTGGCGTCAGAATTGCTGCTTCCTTCTCTGGGTGGGGTTGGCAAGCATGGGCGGGCTTGCCTGCAGGGTGCACTGAGCCCGCTGGAGTGAGGAAAACCAGGTCCCTCTATGGCTCGTCACCCGAAAGACGAACTCACCGGCAAATTTCCCAGTTTTTAGTTCTTTGCCTTCCTTCTAGAGTTCCAGCCAGCCAGGAGCACGGATGCCTGGTGTCCATGCGGCTCTTCCACGGGCCCCAGCCGCCTGGGAGCTACAATGGCGGCAGGCAGGCCACTACTCTGAAGTCCAGCCACCAGGAGCCAGCACAAAGCATCAGTCTGTGCACTCAGCACCCCCCCGCCCCCCACCCCAGGACCAGTTGGCGCGAGGGGACCTGGTGTGCAGGTATTTGGCAAGTACAGTCTTTCTATGCCCCGAGCAGAGGTTTTTTCCCCCTGAGGGAGGTTTTTCTGTTTCGGACTCTCTCTTTTTCCCCTCTCACTCCCCGTAGAGGGTAGAGGAGGATCGCCTCCCACCCTGGAGTCTCCAATCCCGGCCAGATTTTATCTTCCCCAGTTTGCACTCACATTAGAAGCCTTTCTCAGTCGATTCTGCGTCCTTTTTCTCCCAGTCTCTCAGGTTTTATAAGGTTGCCAAAGGCTTCAGATCTTTTCCATGCGATGTATGGGCGCGAGTGCAAGTACGGAGCTCCTTACTTCTCCGCCATCTTGCCCCCTCCCCAGCTGTAAGCTACTGTTTTAATAAGAAATGAATCAAAGATTAGAGAAACACTGCATTTACTTTCTTGTTTTCTCTTACAAACAAATATAACTTTCCAACACAAAGACATTTCTTTCTATTTATTCTTTAAAGTTATATTTATACAATTGATGTATATTTTCAACATTAATGAAATACCTCTCATAATGTATAACAACATAGAACTATAACAATTGTAAATTCAAGGATAAATTATTCTTGAAATCCAGGTTTCTACCGTCTTTCACTAAATGGAAATTTGAAATGTTATCTGTGGGGAATTATTTTGATTAGTACTATCATCAATTCCCCCTAATGCCCTTATTTAAAGATGAGTTATTGCCTTATTTCAAATGAGAAAAACACATTTTTCTCTTTGTTTTTCTTTATATCCTGAAAACAAATGAATTTTAGGATTCAAAACATCACTGGCTAGCCAGTTTAAGAATATTATATGCTCATAAGTAAAAATCATGAGTAAATTTTGTAAATGGTAATGTA
Organism: Proteles cristata cristata; assembly: GCA_017311185.1. Classification (NCBI taxonomy): domain Eukaryota; kingdom Metazoa; phylum Chordata; class Mammalia; order Carnivora; family Hyaenidae; genus Proteles; species Proteles cristata. The sequence continues at coordinate 1,298,494 of JAESUZ010004587.1, forward strand.
TTTTGTACATAATTATATTGAAAGACTATGGAAACTGGTGCCAATAAACATGAGTTTGAATTCTAATTTTGCCACATTCCAGCATTTTGAGAACTTCAAATCATTATCTGAATCTCTGTTTTTGAAAAACCTGTAAGAGGAAGACAATAATCTCATTTAAAAAATCATATTTTTGGGGCGCCTGAGTGGTTTGGTTGGTTCAACATCTGACTTCAGCTCAAGTCATGATCTCTCTCAGAAATTTAAAAAACACATTAAAATTTTTGATATGTTTTATTATTTTAATTCCTATCATGTCTAATGTGAGTCATTCCATATTTTTGATGATTGTGCTTAGTTATACTATGCTATGCTGAGGTTATGATTTAGCTCTCAGAGTAAAATACCTAATTTGCCTAAATTCTAAATAATCAGGCCTTCTTTATCTTACCTTTTTCCATCCCCCCCCTATTTCTGGCAACCAGTGCTGGCAACCAGTGCTCTGTTCTATTAATTTGGGCTGTTTGTTTTGTTCACTTTTTTCATATTCTAGTTGATTAAATACAGTATTTGTCTTACTCTGTCTGACTTATTTCACTTAGTATAATGTCTTTGAAGTCCAATCATGGCATTTCAAATGGCAGGATTTCTTTCTTATGGCTAAAGAATGTGTGTGTGTGTGTGTGTGTGTGTGTGTGTGTGTGTGTGTATCACATTTTTCTTATCCATCTATCTGTCAGTAGATACTTAGGTTGTTTAGATTTTGGCTATTACAAACAATGCTGCAGTGAAAATGGGGTTGCTGACATATCTTTAAGATGGTGATTTCACTTCCTTCAGATATATGCCTATGACTGGAATTGCTAGATTATATAGTAGCTCTATCTTTAATACATTGAGGAACCTCCATACTGTTTTCTATGTTGACATATCAATTTACATTCCCAAGGACTGCTTTATCTTTGGTTCTACATAATATCAGAGATATGTATGTCGTTTTATGGTTCATTAATATGTTCATCTATATAGTTTTACTTGTTCCTTATAAAAATATGATTTTTAATGTTTTTTCAAGTTTATTTATTTATTTTGGGGAAGAAAGAGAGGGAACGAGTGGGGGAGGGGCAGAGAGAGAAAGGGAGAGAGAATCCCAAGCAGGCTCCACAGTGTCAGCTCAAAGGCCAATGTGGGGCTTGATCTCACAAATCATGAGATCATGGCCTGAGCTGAAATCAAGAGTCACATGCTTAACTAACTGAGCCACCCAGGCAACCCCACAAAAATATGACTTTTTTTACCGTTTTTTTTTTTTTTAATTTAAGTTTTAGAGAGAGAGCAGGGGAGGGTCAGAGAGAGAGGGAGATACAGAATCTGAAGCAGGCTCCAGGCTCTGAGCTACCTGTCAGCACAGAGCCTGATGGGAAGCTTGAACCCATAAACCGTGAGATCATGAGGTGAGACAGTTGGACGCTTAACTGACTGAGCCACCCAGGTGTCCCAAAACATTTCCAAAATAAAACATGATTAAAAGCCAACTTGTTCATAAAAGGTATTGGTAGCAAAAGACACTTAGGGAATTCAGTTATCAACTCTACAAACTTTCATTTGACTCCAGATTGATGGTTTACCATGACCTTTAAATTCAACTAGTATTTAATTAAAATTCATTCTACTTTCATTTAACATAGCATGGGAACCTAGTTTTCTCCTTCAAATCTCCAGGTATTTGTGGGGGAATTGGATATCTATTTCAAATATTTGTCTATAACTCCATTTTAAATCAATCTCCATTTCATCTCCTGCTGAGCTGTCATTCTTCTTTATCCCTACCAGGCCATTATCAAGTTCCTTCATTTTCCCACAGAAACACCCAAATGAGAATGAGTACGTAACAATATAAAATTGTGACTTAGTTTCCAAGGGTGGTGTATGGGTAGCACTTATAGCACAGCACAGAACAATATAGAACTTGAACGTCATTTAGCAGCCGTATCTAATCCCTGAGTAATTTCAAAATTCACCTCTCCTAGAAGAGGCTCACCTTTGTAGGTTTCTCATTCCCATTCATTCTGGTTGTCTCTCTGTAAATCAAAAATCTCCCTACTCTCTACAATGGAGAACAATTCAGTACCCTCTAAATTAACTGGATGTCTTCCTTGCATACTTATAATTTATTAGAGTGATTATTAAACAGAGTCAAGGAGCAGTTCCAGAATCCCACACTTAACTAATTGTGTTAGTTCCCTAGGGTTGCCTTAGTAAGATACCAAAACTCAAAAGTCATGAGGCTTAAAACAACAGGTCTGTATTCTCAGTTCTGGAGGCTTGAAGCTAAAAGCTAACATGCTGACAAGGTTGATTCCTCCCAAGGAATTTCTGAGGCAGAAGTGTCCTTTGCCCTTCTCCTGGTTTCTAATGGTTGCTAGCAATCCTTCGTGTAATACTTGGCTATGGATGTATCACTCCAGTCTTTGCATTAGTCTTCACAGTGGCCTTCTTCCCCCTTCATCTGTTTTTAAATTTCCCTCTTCTGATAAGGACATTAGTCATTGGATTCAAGCCAGTCCTAATCCAGTATGACCCCACTTTAGCTTGATTGTATCTGTAAAAACTCCGTTTCAAAAGGTCATCCTCACAGGCTTAGGAGTTTGGATTTCAATATTTTTAATTGAGGGACACAGTTAAACTCATAACATGGAGTAAATGGCTTAAGTAGGAAACTTAAAACTGGCTTTTTCTCTAGTGTTGACCAGCCCCAAGGTTTGGCAAAACTGTTATTCTCTAATAAGAAACATCCCACTTTGTTGAGTGTTCAATATTTTTGTGTTTTGTTGGGGGGCAAAATAAGTCACCCCAAAATATGCTGTTTTTGCATAAGACTTATTTTGAGCTGAAAACAATTGAGAAGAAGCAGATATAAGAAAAAGCTGTCTGCTCTCTGCTATTTGCCTGAAAGCAGGAGATAAATTTATAAAGGTGCCCTCTTCTCTTTACCAAAAAGGACAAAAGTTAATCACTGGAGACGGCTTAAGACTTTTATCAACTTAGCAACAGCACCAGAGGAATTTACATAATAAACTTCATTAACTAGCCTTGTCTGCCTTTAATTTCCCATATATTTGCCTTCACACAATTTGCCAGCCCTGGAAACCTTTTTTGTTTGTCCTGTCACTTCTCTAAAAATGTATCTTTCCTTTGTTAAGATGCCACCAAGCCCAAGTTCTAACCAAACCTGTGAGTTACTCACCTTGTGTACTCTTCATGTGTTACTTGCACAATGCATGTTAATAAATATTTGGGGTTTTTTTTTGTTGGTGTTGTTAATCTGTTTTAGGTTCATCTAATTTACAGAGCCCCAGCTGGAAAACCTAAGATGGATAGAGAAAGAGATTTTTTTTCTCCTCTGACTCCTATAAATATACTTGAGCTTTGTTATGGGATGCAAATAAATTACTTGGTAATAGACTGATCCTTTCAGGTCTTCCTTTTAAGATTTGTTAGGTGGGAACAGAGCTCAGTTTAGGACTAATTATTCCTCCATAACAAGGAATAATTAGACTCTTCTGAGTATGCTACCCAGTGCCTGAATCCTGAGGTTTTCCACTTGGATTAGTGGGAATGGGCACTATTTCCAGCTCTATGTGAATGCCAGCATCTTTGCCTCTAGGCTTCTGGGTGGTTCTTTCCTTGACTTTGGGTAGTTTCCTCACAGACAGGTGTTGATCAGTGCTGCTGGGGCCCATCTGCAGATCTGTAGATTTCTGTCTTCAGGCAGCTCTCTTTTCACCAGTACTCTGGCCTGCGAACTCTATTTTGCTCTACCAGTCTTTCACCTTTATCTTCTCAAATTAGGGGATCTGCTGAGCTCTAGTTGGGTCCTCCTTCACATACCGCAGCCATATGTGGCTTTACAGCCTCCTGTGTGTGAGCATTAGGTTGCTTCCAGTATCTTGCTATAAACACTGCTGCAATGAATAACCTTGTGCTTATGTTCATATTGTTAGAAGTGAATTTAACAATAAGATTTCTAGAAGTGTAATTACTGAATCAAAAAGTAAGTATACATGAAGATCTGCTGTGTATTGCCAAAATATTTCCCTGGAAAGATTTTATTGATTTCCATTACCAGTAGCAACAAACGAGTGAGCCTGTTTTCCTTCACCCCATGAACAGAAAGTATTGTCATGTTTTTAAATTATTGTCAGTTTGAGGGGCGCCTGAGTGGCTCAGTCGGTTAAGCGACCGACTTTGGCTCAGGTCATGATCTCACGGTTCGTGGGTTTGGGCCCCACATCAGGCTCTGTGCTGACAGCTAGCTCGGAGCCTGTAGCCTGCTTCAGATTCTGTGTCTCCCTCTCTCTCTGACCCTCCCCTGCTTACGCTCTCTCTCTCTCTCTCTCTCAGAAATAAATAAAACATTTAAAAAGTAAAAATAAATAAATAAGTAAATAAATTATTGTCAGTTTGACAGTTGAGAAATGGTATTTCAATATTGTTTTCAGTATCGTTTCTCTTAGTTTTGAGTTTGAACATCTTTTCATATGTTTGAGGACCATTTTCATGTCCTAATTTTTCTTTAGATTTTTTGATCTTTTATCCTCAAGTATAAATAATTGTTTATATATGTTTATATGTTTTTTAAATTTTGTTTATATTTTTACATAGTCAAGTCTATCAATCATTTATTTTGAGAAAGAGAGAGCATGAGTGTGGGCTCAGGTCATAATCTCACCGTTCATGGGTTCGAGCCCCGCATCAGTCTCTGTGCTAACTGCTAGCTCAGAACCTGGAGCCTGTTTCAGTCTGTGACTCCCTCTCTCTAACCCTCCCCTACTCGCTTGCTCTCTGTCTCTCTCCTAGAAATAAATAAATAAAACGTTTAAAAAAATAAAAAAATTACAGATGAAGGCAGAAAACATACTTGCATGAATTAAGAAAGAATAGAATCAACCTAGCACAAATTCAAATCTGCAATTTGGGAAACAAACTAAAAATATAGTTTATTTATTTATTTATTTTTTTAAATGTTTTATTTATTTCTAGGAGAGAGAGAGAGACAGCGTGAGCATGGGAGGGTCAGAGAGAGAGGGAGTCACAGACTGAAACAGGCTCCAGGCTCCGAGCTGGCAGTCAGCAGAGGGCCCGACGCGGGGCTCGAACCCACGAACCGCGAGATCATGACCTAAGCGAAAGTCGGACGGTTAACCGACTAAGCCACCCAGGCGCCCCTAAAAATATAGTTTAAAGACAATAGTTGTGAAAGACATGATGGATATCAAAAACAGATAATATATAGTAAATATAGAGAGAATCTAGTTATGTCATGAATAGACCACATTTCTTAAAAAATGAACTAGAATACATATATATACCCGTTTAAAAAATGTTCTTAGCATGTAGGTATATGTTTTTTTAAAACCTACTGACTGCAAGAATTTATTGCATTCCAGGTTCAAATAATTCAAAAAGAACCTCAGTTTGACATATGCTGGAAAAGTTTTACATCTTGATGATAAAGTAAATAAGATCATAAACACATATTTTATAAATATGTGTTTTAATAAACTATTTATTTAATAAAATAAGTTACCATTTTTAAGACTCTTGATAATTGGTTCAGACCATGATTTCTGCGTTTGTGAGATTGAGCCCTGTGTCAAGCTCTGAGCTGATAACACAGAGCCTGCGTAAGATTCTCTCTTTCTTTCCCTCTTTCCCTGCTCCTCCATGTCTCATACACACACTCTCGCTGTTTTTCAAAATAAATGACATTTAAAACAATAAGTAGCATCTACCATTTATAAATTCTCTCTTTTTTGGTTGTATATTTTGTTTGGTTTGTATGTAAACTTGATATACTGACAATTGAGAGACATAAAATATATCAAAGTTGAGATATTTAGGCATGGAATCTACAAAAAAGGAATTCAAAGGAAAATACTAAGTTAAAATATGAAATTAAGCATAATTATTCTAAAAATAGGAAGTCTCAGTGAGGTCATATATAGCTTGTAGATGGCCTTTAATCATCATTTGTTAATAATTTACTAATTAGTAGGGGCATTCTAGATAGAAAAAGGAACTGTCTTAGTTATAAGTCCTAAGAAACTCTGCAGAATTTAGAGTTAGTTAGAGAAAAAGAAGGACAAGTAGAAAAGTAAGAAATGTTGGGCTAGAAAAAGCCATATTATAAGAGGGAAGATTGCCAGAAAGCTAAGTGGGGAAGGCATTTCTAGAAGAATTGAATCACAAACTATAGAATTCTTCTAAGATGTCAGATAAAACAAAGATATACTACTTCCTAATGAGCATTGGTTGCTTCATCTGTCTGCTGTAGGCACCCAAAACTTTATGTGCAATAGTTAGCTAGATCTAACAGTCTAAATTTGAGTTTCTAACTGGAAGAGCTTTTCTAACCATTATATAACCTCAAATTGCTGTTATAATGTGAAAAGGTAAATAGATTTTCTGAAAAATCTTTTTCTACAGCATCACCAGTCAAACTTCAGAGCAGTAACTTCAGGGCAGTTGGGAGATTTAATCTTCCATGAAATACAGTGCTAAGTAAAGAAACCTAGTGACCATTTACAAATAAAGACATTTGTCAAATATAGATGGGATTAATGTCAGAAGTTGAGTGCTCGTTTGGTACATATGCACTATAAATTAAACAAGAAAATTAACTGCTCCTGGAAATGTTATACTTGAGAGATGTTTTTAAAATTCTACAGAAAATTTAAAATTCTACAGAGAAATGATTTTAAAATCTCCTAAAAGGCAGATTTAGGAGAAGGAACAAAAAATTATTTTAAATATTTTTAAAATGTATTATATGGCAAATTTTTGAGAACTTGTATGTGTATGACAGAAAGTGTGTGTTTTCATAGTCATATTTTTTTTATACTGGAGTACTTAATTTATTCAGATTTAGAAGTGTTAGAGAACTGATATCTAAACCTAATGTTTCTGATAGCAGCTGAAATTTGAAAAGGAATATTGAGACTACAGGAATTACTTTATTTGGGCAGGTTCTTGATAATTCAGGAAGAATTATGGACTCACCATTTCCAAAGCAAAAATTGCTCATTAAGTTATCTTTGTGGGTTTGTTTGTTTGTTTAATACAACAAAACAAAACAAAAACAAACCTAGGTTTTGGAGTAAGTTTAAGAACTTTCATACTTTTTGTTAATGAGCATACTGTCTCTCTGCATAAATAGACAAAGTTTTAATCAGATTGAATTCCTGATTAAAAAAATATTTCTGGGCACCTCGGTAGCTCAGTCAGTTAAGCCTCCCAACTCTTTGTCTCAACTTAGTTCATGATCTCACAGTTCCTGGGATGAGCCCCACCAGGTTACTCTCTGCTCTGACAGTAGAGCCAGCTTGGATTTCTCTCTCTGTCCCTCACCCACTCACAAGCAAGTGCACTCTGTTTCTCAAAATAAACACAAAAAAAGTTTTCCTAAAAAAGTTCTTTGTAAGAATTGAGCTTCAGTGGACTAAACTTTTAAAATAGACACAAAAACTCTTTTTTCAGGGGCGCCTGGGTGGCTTAGTCGGTTAAGCGTCCGACTTTCGCTTGGGTCATGATCTCACGGTTCGTGGGTTCGAGCCCCGCGTCGGGCTCTGTGCTGACTGCCAGCTCAGAGCCTGGAGCCTGTTTCAGTCTGTGACTCCCTCTCTCTCTGACCCTCCCCTGTTCACGCTGTCTTCCTCTCTCCTAGAAATAAATAAAACATTAAAAAAAAAAAAACTCCTTTTTCATACAGAAAGAATATTAATAAAGAATTCAATTCATGTTTAATTATTATCCTGATAATACAGTCTTGGAACAAATGAGACCAAGTCTGTTAATAATTTAAAATATGATTTAAAAATTAGTAGCATAGTTTAGTTCTTATGGATGGTAAAACTTAAATGAAGATATTTGACCTTTTTAATCAAGTCATGCTTTTAATTTTATTTTTGTTAATATTTTCATTAGTGATCTTTGCACTTGATTATGTTTAATTTTCTTCCAGTCTTATAAAACTTAATCATAGGCATAAAAACAAAAGGCCTAATCAGGATATTTCCAATGTGTTTACAATTAATTTTATCAATAGACAGTAACCTACAGTCTATTTGCATGTTGTTAGATACTGCCATGTTGTTTTTCAACTTTGTCTATCTGTAGGTATATTTATATACATTATCAACAGTTTGTGAGAGTGATCTACATTTCTTTACCAAAAATTTGCATTGTTTAACTTTTTTTTGTTTGTAGGTGTTTTAATTTTCTTTTCTGGGAAACAGACATATTTTTCTATTGAGTTGCGTATATATTTCTTAATTGTTTATAAATATTATTTATGTAATTTGGGTAGAAATAGTTTTTTATTTATGTTATACATATTTCTCATATTTGAGGGTCTATTGAGTGGAAGTTCTTAATTTAAAAAAAATTAAAATAATTTATTCATTTTTAAATAACATCCAGGTTAGCATATAGTGCAAAATGATTTCGGGAGTAGATTCCTTAATGCTCCTTACCCACTTAGCCCCTCCCCCTCCCACAACCCCTCCAGCAACCCTTGTTCTCCATATGTAAGAGTATCTTATGTTTTGTTCCCCTCCCTGTTTTTATATTTCTTTTGCCTCCCTTCTCTTATGTTCATCTGTTTTGTATCTTAAATTCCATATATGCCATATATGAGTGAAGTTATATGATATTTGTCATTCTCTGGCTAATTTTATTTTGCATAATACCCTCTTGTTCCATCCATGTAGCTGCAAATGTCAAGATTTCATTCTTTTTGATTGCCGAGTAATACACCATTGTATATATAAACCACTTCTTCTTTATCCATTCATCCATTGATGGACGTTTGGGTTCTTTCCATACTTTGGCTATTGTTGATAGTGCTGCTATACACATCGGGGTGCATGTGCCCCTTCAAGACAGCATACCTGTATCCCTCGGTTACATACCTACTAATGCAATTGCTGGGTCAGAATGTAGTTATATTTTTAATTTTTTGAGGAACCTCCACACTGTTTTCCAGAGTGGCTGCCCCAGTTTGCATTCCCACCAGTGGTGCAAAAGAGATCCTCTTTCTCCACATCCTCTCCAACATCTGTTGTTGCCTGAGTTGTTAATGTTAGCCATTCTGACAGGTGTCAGGTGGTATCTCATTGTGCTTTTGATTTGTATTTCCCTGATGATGAGTGATGTTGAGCATTTTTTCATGTGTCAGTTGGCTACCTGGACGTCTTCTTTAGAGAAGTGTCTGTTCATGTCTTTTGTCCATTTCCTCACTGGATTGTTTGTTTTTTTGGGTGTTAAGTTTGATAAGTTCTTTATAGATTTTGGATACTAATCCTTTATCTGATATGTCATGTGCAATTATCTTCCATTCTTTTTGTTACCTTTTAGTTTTGCTGATTATTTCCTTCACTGTGCAGAAGCTTTTTATTTTGATGAGGTCCCAATAGTTCCAGAAGTTCTTAATTTTAATGTAGTCATAGTTTTCAGCTTTTTAAATTATGTATATATTTGGGGATTTCTTTAAGAAATAGTTTATTATTTCTAGATAAATAAGATGTGCCTGATATTTTTTAAGGTTGTATTCTTCATACTTTTTTTTAATTTTCAAGAATATGGAATAGATTTTTGCATACGAAAAGAGTTATCTTTTAGTGATTGATATCTCAGTTCATTGCATTGGTAAAAGTTTAATCTATAAAATATCCATTTCAAAACCTTGTGAGATTGATTTTTAATGAAGTTTCTATGTGTGTTTATTCTGTAATTATTGACAGTACAGTTTTGTGTTTGTTCATTAAATTGTGCTATGTTGTTAGTAATTTGTAAGTGGCATGTTGACATAACCCATTGTGATCATGAGTTCATCAATTTCTGTTATTCTCCATATTAAGGTAAATTGTTTAATTAAATGCATTTATGTTTAGAATTAAAATTTCTTTTTCTAACATTGTTTTTCTTTAAGAGAGGAGAAGAGTGTGCAAGCAGGGGAGGAACAAAGGGAGAGGCAGTGAGAGAATCCTAAGAAGATTCAATGCTCAGCACAGAGCCCAGCATGGGGCTCAATCTCACGAACCACGAGTTCATGACCTGCGCCGAAATCAAGAGTCAAATAGTCAAAACACTTAACCAATGGAGCCACCCAAGTATACCAAGAATTTTAATATCTTCTAAGTCAATTAAAACTATTATGTCTGTATAGTCACCATTTTATCTCTGATAATTCTTCTCACCTTAAAATTTCTTTTGTTTTATACTAATAACACTATATCAGCATTTTATAGTTGCCATTTTTCTGTATGTGTTTCCAGACCATCTCTTGCAGATTTTCTGTGTCCTGATGTTTGGAATAAACATCTTATAATCAGAAAAAGTTGGAGTGGGGGCGCCCAGGTGGCTTAGTCGGTTAAGCGTCCGACTTTCGCTTAGGTCATGATCTCGTGGTTTGTGGGTTCGAGCCCTGCGTAGGGCTCTGTGCTGACTGCCAGCTCGGAGCCTGGAGCCTGTTTCAGTCTGTGACTCCCTCTCTCTCTGACCCTACCCTGCTCGCGCTGTCTCTCTCTCTCTCTCCTAGAAATAAATAAAACATTAAAAAAGAAAAGAAAAGAAAAAGTTGGAGTAGATCTTTAATCGAACCTAACAATCTCTGTCTTTCTATTGAATTATTTTACTAGCTCTTATTAAGATAATTTTGAATATATTTGAATATATTTCTACAGTCTTATTTTATGTATTTTGTCATCTTTCTTTTTTCTATCTTTTCTCCTTTCTTACTTCCTCTTTCAACATATTTTCTTCTTTAGGTTTCCTCCTTTGTACTAGATGTGAAATTTTTCATTCCATTAATATTCTTAACTAGCTATAATTGAAATCCAGCTATGAATTTTATTACTATTTGTAGGTATAATCAGTGTCTAATTTCCTTCTGAAGAATTCAGTGAACTTAGTATGTTTTCATTTTGATCATGTGCATGCACACAAACACACACACACAAACACACACACACACACACCTTCCTAGTTTACATAGAATTAATGACCAGCTATTTACTTCTCTTAAGTTTATTTTTAATTAAATTTTTCTAATTTAATATATTGATTTAGTAATATATATCTAACCCAATATTAATTTTCTTCTTTTTCTATAAAATATTTTACTAAAGATAATTTTAAACTAAACTAAAACTTCAAGTTTTAAGTTTCATTTTTTTGCTGCATTTTTAATGGAAAGAAAGCTTTGTGCAACCCAGTTTTTACCAGTGCTGAGGTCTCTTAGCTGTGATAATAGAATATGTGGGTCTTAGCCTTGTGTGGCTTTTATTTTTTTTAATTAAAAAAATTTTTATATACTTTATTGTCAAGTTGGTTTTCATATAACACCAGTGCTCATCTCAAGCAGGGTGATAGGCATGTGTGTCTTTTAAAATTTAAACTAGGTAGAGCATGTGACACTTGATCTCTGGGTTGTGATTTTGAGCCCCCCGCCCCCCTGTTAGGCATAGAGCCTACTTAAAAAAATAGTAAATTAATTAAATAAAATTTAACATTTAAATCCTCACTGCACTAGGCACATTTATTATCATTATTTTTTTAATTTGCATCCAAGTTAGTTAGTTAGCATATAGTGCAATAATGATTTCAGGAGTAGAATCCAGTGATTCATCACCTAAGTATAACACAATGTTCATTCCAACAAGTGTCTTCCTTAATGCCCCTTGCCAGTTTAGCCCATGCCTCCACCCTCACCCCTCCAGCAACCTTCACTTTGTTCTCTATATTTAAGAGTCTCATGTTTTGTCCCCTCCCTAATATTCATCTGTTTTGTATCTTAAATTCCACATATGAGTGAAGTCATATGATATTTGTCTGTCTTTGATGAATTTCATGTAGCATAATACCCTCTAGTTTGATCCATGTTGTTGCAAATGGCAAGATTTCATTCTTTTTGATTGCCGAGTAATACTCCAGTGTGTGTGTGTGTGTGTGTGTGTGTGTGTGTGTGTGTGTGTATACACACCACATTTTCTTTATCCATTCATCTGTCAATGGAAATTTGGGCTGTTTCCATATTTTGGTTATTGTGGATAGTGCTGCTATAAACATTGGGGTGCATGCCCCCCTTCAGAACAGCACACCTGTATACTGTATAGTTTAGATAAATATCTAGTATGCACTAGGCACATTTTAAGGGCTCAATAGCTTCATATAACCAGTGGCTATTGTATTAGTAGCACAGCCATAAAACACTTTACCTTGGAAAGTCCTATTGGATAGCTCTGCTAGGGGTCCTGGGTAGGTCCTGCTTCTTGTTGTACAAGAATAGTTTCATTTTTCCCAAATGGCCTTTTAACTAGAGTTTTGAGAGTTAAGCATCTTAATTTTCATTATCTAGTTTTATGATTTGGATATTTGTCCCTTTTTTAGTATTTGCTGTTTTCAACTTGCTACCTCAATTCATCTAAATAGGTTCTTTGGGATTTCCCCTAATTTTTTTACAAACTTAAAAATGCATCTTAGAAAATGCTTATTATAATTTATTCAGTATCTATGAGTTTTCAGAGGGCAGCAGACCACTATGATACTGGAATAAAAGACAAAATTAGCTCATTTTATTATTTCTATGTATTTTCACACATATTTTCTCTTTCTGTGAACTGTCAAGTGTATTACTCTTTACAAATTATCAATTAATTTCTGAATTTTTATGGGTTTGAAGGAACTCTGTAGGAAACTACCCCTTTAGTATCAGATGTTTCTGGTGATGTTGCTTTTTTTCTTGTTTTTGCTTTGTTTCTCTTTGATGTTTACTTTTGACTCTGTAATAGTATATATTGCCAAAGAGACTACTTTATTTCAATTTACATAATTTTTTATGGCTTCTCTTGTTTCTTATGAAATTTACAGAGATCTTTTTCACGCTGAAGATATATTCTTCTTGTACTGTTGCTGTTTATTTTTTTTATTTTTTTTATTTTTATTTATTTCTAGGAGAGAAAGAGAGAGAGAGAGAGAGAGCGTGAGCAGGGGATGGTCAGAGAGAGAGGGAGTCACAGACTGAAGCAGGCTCCAGGCTCTGAGCTAGCAGTCAGCACAGAGCCCGACGCGGGGCTCGAACCCACGAACCGCGAGATCATGACCTAAGCGAAAGTCGGATGCTTAACCGACTAAGCCACCCAGGCGCCCCTGTTGCTGTTTATTTTTAATATTTAAGTCTTGAACCATTCAGGAATTAATTCTAGTGTAACTTTGAGATAGTAGTTTTATATATTCTCAAGATGTATGAATTTTTGCAACACTATTCAATGAACAATCCATTATTTTAACTGATAATAAAAAAATCATAGATGTGTTATGCAAAAGTCTGTGTGTGTGTGTGTGTGTGTGTGTGTGTGTTTGTGTATGGTAATGAGGTTCTAATTTAGGACTATTTATTTACTCCTTCCATATGCTTTCTTTGTCTAATATTGCACCAGTAACAAAATAATAGGATTTCGAGTTTACTGTTGTTGATATTTCTTTTTTATCTTTAATGCCTATGTGTAGAAACTTTAGAGTTCACTTGTTTAAAAAAATTACATTGTGTTTTTTATTGGTAACAGATAATGCTTTTAATATTAATTTACAAAATTTAACATTTTTTCTTACTGAGCATTTCTAGCCAGGAATAGCATATTGCCTTTTAATTGATTAAAATTTTATGTCCCACAAGAGAGTTTTAAAATTTATTTCATATGAATCTGGAACATTACTTATTAAATATATTTTTATAGGTTTAATTCTTTCTTGTTTCCATTGTAAATGGGAGCTTGTCAAACTGGTTTTGTTTTTGATAGAGGGAGGCAATTTAAATTTCAACCTCCAAGACATTGCCCTTATTTTAAAAACCTTTTTTCATTTGACTTATTTTAGTTTTCCAGGCACACAATATTGTTTTGGTAAATAATGATGGTTTTGCTTGTTTCTCACCTTATTTCTCTCTTTTGTCAAATCATGTAAGCTGTTATATTCAAAACAATGTTAAACAGCAGTGGTCATAGTGAATATTCTTGCACTATTTGTAAATTTAAGAAGAACACTGATTTCCACATGAAAATCTATAACCACATTAATCCTATAAATTCTAGATTTATTTCTAAATACATTTAAATTTACATCTGTTATCTGTATTTTCTAATATCAAAGAAATATTTAGGATTTTAAACTTATGTATTATTTAAATCAGACTGGGATGTAAAACTTTAATCAAATACCTTTCTAACATTTAAGAAGTGATTATAAATATATATTGTTATACAATTATATTAGTAGATTCCATCTATTTTTTTAACTGTATTTATTTATTTTGAGAGAGAGTGAGCAGAGAAAGGGCAGAGAGACTGGAAGAGAGAGAATCCCAAGCAGGCTCTGTGCTGTCAGTGCACAGCTTGATGCGGGGTTCCCATCTCATGACCATGAAATCATGACCTGAGCCAAAATCAAGAATTGGATGCTGAACCAACTGACTCACCAGTTGAGCTGTGAGCTCTGAGCTGTCTGAGTCACCAGCTTTGAGCTGTCAGCGCAGAGCCTGACAGGGGGTTAAAACCTCAAACCATAAGATCATGACCTCAGACAAAGTCAGTTGTTAAACTGACTGAGTCACCTAGGCGCCCCCTTCAACATTGAATTATGCCTGGGGGAGCTTTATTGGCTCTGTCGGTTGAGTGTGTGACCTCAGCTCAGGTCATGTTCTCACTCTTACGGAGTTCAGCTGCAATATTTGGCTCTGTGCTGACAGCTCAGAGCCTGGAGCCTGTTTTGTATTCTGCGTCTCCCTCTCTCTCTCTCTCTGCCCCTCTCCTACTCATGCTCTGTTTCTCTCAAAAATAAATAAAATTTTAAAAGTTTAAAAGATATTGAATTATATCTGGATCCAATAAGATATGAATTATTAATAGATTGTTATTATTTATATTAATATATATTTATATGTGATTATACTCCTGTATTCTGCCTTCTGATATTTAATTTATGATTTATGTCCAATAATGAAAACATATTTTCTTTGCTTGTCTTTCGTTTTCGTTTAGATTTGTTAAAGATGTTCTTGAACAATTTAAATAGTATAAATTTTATGTTGCTTAAATAATTATAGAATTCCATGAATTTCCTGAAGAATCTGTGATTAGTGCTTTATCTTACATGAGTGTGTGGGTCCGGAGGTGTGGGAGGTGAGAGGTTCTTACTGACAAGTTTTTCTATTTCTTCTATGGTAATCTCTATGTTTCAATTTGTATGTTATCTTGAGTGAGTTATCCTCCATTGTTTTATCTACATATGCAAATTAATTTTCATAGTTTATTTATAATTCTTTATTGTCATCTTCTATGATAATTTATATCTTTGCATCTTTAACCTTTTTTAAAAGATTCTAAATATTTATCTATTTTGTTCTTTATTTTAACTATGGTTACATTTCTCAGAAATTAAACCAAATTCAACTTTATACTTCAATATAGGCTATTTATTAATTTTTCAATATGTTTTCCCTTTTTCATGACTAACTTTTTAGGTTAGATATTCATTATATATTTTTTTTCTGCTCAGTAATATAAATCCTTAGACAATTCAGTATTTCTCTAAGGACTGCTTTATATGTGTTAAACAGACTATTAAATACAATATTTTCATTAGTGCTCACTTCTAGGCAGTCTATATTGATTTTAAACCAAAAACTATTTGAGACTTTTTTTATATATTTTTTTTTATATTTTAAAATTTTGACAAGATTAGAAGAGTTCTCTGCTCTCCTTTTTTGAAATGTGTATCATTTTGGACTTCTGCTAAAATATTCTGCTCTCTCATTGCATTCTGATAATAAACCTGAGAAGTAGTTATCTTCCACATTTTGAACAATGCAAAGGGATCCTATAGTATTTAAGGAGTAGGATACATCATGGAAAATAAGAGTGAAATCTAAAATTAAACCTTTTCCAGATGTGGAGTATTTCTATTTTCAGGTACATATTATAACAATTAATGTATTTATTTATTAAGTAAATGAAAGACTGTGAGTAAATGAGACACAGGAGCCTGAGGGACCAGCAAAAGTAGGATCAGTCACTCTTCTGGTGGGATATGCAGCTTGAAAGAAATACAACATGTCAGTGGAAATGTGGAATTTCAAGACAAATTTAACAGAGAACCCTGCTGCATTAGATGCAGATATCAGATTTTTAGGCCCCAAGTCACAGATAATCCCATCTTGCCATAAAACTGTGACACTTGCTAGTTACCATTTTTTAAAGTTTATTTATTTATTTAAGGGACAAAACAAGCAAATGAGGCAGGGGCAGAGAGAGACGGAGAGAGAATCCCAAGCAGGCTCCGTGTTGTCAGCTCAGAGCCTTAAGTGGGAGTTCAATCCCATCAACTGTGAGATCATCACCTGAGCTGAAATCAAGAGTCAGAAGCTTAACCAACTGAGCCACCCAGGTACCCCACCATTTTTTTTTTTAAATTTCCCTGGTTAAATGTCTTACATAATGATAGGATAGAATCTGAAAACTGGTGGGGCGCCTGGGTGGCTTAGTCGGTTAAGCGTCCGACTTTCGCTTAGGTCATGATCTCGCAGTTCGTGGGTTCGAGCCCCACATCGGGCTCTGTGCTGACTGCCAGCTCAGAGCCTGGAGCCTGTTTCAGCCTGTGACTCCCTCTCTCTCTGACTCTCCCCTGCTCACGCTGTCTCTCTCTCTCTTTCCTAAAAATAAATAAAACATTAAAAAAAAAGAATCTGAAAACTGGATACTAAATAATATTGCTGCAATATGTTGTCTTAATGATCTGTTGAAGAGAAAGTATCATTTAGAGATTCTCTGATTTACAGGATGAGTAATAAAAGATTCAAAATTACAGCATAATTTCATTTGTAACTGAGGGATCCCCTCTCTCTTTTAAGCTTGGGTTCTTTCCTGGAGAATGCACAGAAGAAATCTATGAGGATATTTATCCTGCAATTCAAAACCTGAATCTAGCAAGCGTTCTATAGTACTGTAGCTTAAATGCTGTGACTAGAAGATTCTGTGGAATCTAATTTACACCTCTCTTTCCCCCAAGAGAAGGTGAAGACCTGAAAGTCAAGCTGTTCTTTTTGGCCTAGAATTTAAAGAGAAAATCTAGAGCTTCCTGTTGGCAATCGCCTTCACACAAAACTATATTGTAATGCCCTTGAAAGGTTGCAAAAGAATTCTGGTTGGGTGATAGGGATTAGATATACTTGTACTCCCATAGAACACCTCTAACCTTGGTCATAAGTTATAATACAAAATAAGTCTGCTTCAGCAGAACAACCTGGGAATAACAATGCAGATTGTGCCAGTAAGAGAAACTGTTTTAATGATTTTATTTCATTTAAGTCAATAAACGGCTTGTCTCTTAAATGACTGTGAGCCAAGAACTCAGGTATTCTGCTTATAAAAATTTGGTTGGCAAAGCTTGTCAATGTGTGCAATTTCTTTTATGTACATATGATAAAAAATGTAAAACCACATTTGAAACAGAATCTGTCCTCCTTTGAAAACAGAGATCATCCATTTTTGTAGTGGATTTGTCTTTTTTAAGGCAACAAAATTACCCAGTTTGTTTTTACCACAACCTATAAATGTCAAATATTCTCAGTGAAAATGATAAACACATAATTTAACTGTCATATATATGCTCATAAAGCAGGAATGTATTTTTGTTGAGACTTGGAGATGGAGTTTGACTTGGATTACACTATTTAAGAGTCATGAAAATAATTGGAATATGTATCTATTGATCTTCAAAACAACATTATTTGTTATTTAATTATTAACATATTTTGGAAAGAATCACTTATGTGCACTATGTCTTAGTAAAAGTCATCTTTATTACTTTGAAATAAGTTGCATATATGTATATAGGTGTATGTTATTGGAAATATGGCCACAGTCAAGCTTTATACAGCATATGTCATGACACTGAATATAAGCAATGACTAAAAATTAGGTGCGCTACTTTACAGGGTATGGAATTCAGTTAGAGTACAATACTAATAGAAATCTAATCTACAAAAAATGCTGTTAGAGGCTTGAGGATGATCATATGATTATCATCTATAAACATTGGATTTTTGGAAATAAATGATGAATTTCTACTACTGTCATGAATTCCAGTATGTTTCTATCTTCCAAAGTATCGATAGGTCATATATATTTATTTTTGGTGTTATAAGAACTTAGTGATATTTGTAGACTTATTTCAGTCTTTTCCTTTTTCAAAATGGCACAAATCTCCTAAAATCCTTATAAATTCCTGGCATTGTGTGATTTTGTTGAATGGATTGGCTTACTCCTGTATAATAATGTAATCATATGGGATAGGAAGAGGAAGCTAAGTCAAACTAAACTTTGTACTTTTTCTAGTTAATGGGATAATTATAAATCTATAGAAAATCATGGGCAACCTGTCATCAGAGTAGTAGCTGTTTTACACATGAGTAAAATAGGCCATGAATGGAAAAGCACTGCCTACATTATTCTTTTGTTTTAAAACACTTCTTCCCAACCTATTCCCTGTAATTCAGAACCCAAACTAGAAATCTGTTAGTCATCCTTAACACCTCCCTCTCATGCACTCTCTCGCATGCAGTCTATTAACAGTGGTGCTGACTTCACTTCCTAAATATTCAGGACTCCATCATTTTTCCCTGCCATCATTCTACTCCTCTTGCAAGCTGGCATCTCAGTTCTCTGCATCTTTTTGGTACAAGTGAAAAGTGCCACTTCCCAGGTCAGTCTGCTTCCACTTGTTCCCTTCTCAATTTATTTTCTATTATGTCCATGTCACTCTCATGTTTGCAACACTCAGTTGTGCTATGAATGTCAAGCTGAAGTCCATGTTAAAGCCTAAGAGCCTGAATGACCTCACCCATATCTAACTTCCCAACCTCAACCACTTCTTGCACTATTCTCTTGTACTTTTTGTTCTCCCTTATTACAATAATCCATAGTTCCTGCCATGTAATTTTCTACCCAAGGGTCTTTGTATATGTTATTCTCACTTCCTGGGGCATAATTTCTTCCCTTCTTCAGTTCCTAACTAAAGAAGGAGTCTGAGACATTTCTCCAGTCTCAGATTAAGCGATGCAGCTTTCTCTAACCTCCCTGACAAATATATTCTCTTGCAATTTTACTTCCTAGCACGTATGATAATAGCAATTTGGGTAATTATTTGCTTAATACCTATCTCTGTCACTAGACTATAGTCTGTGAAGGCACAGTGGTATTAGTTAACATTAACACAATAATATGTTATTATTTTATTCTCTTTATTTAGTAAAGTGCTTGGTACCTCCCTGAATATTTGCTGAATGAGGACTATGAATAAGCGAGTAACATTAAAGTTCAGTTTAAAAGACTAGAAACAACGAAAGAATGGTAACTTTGGAGTGGGATACCTAGGGAAGTAGGTTAACCTAAACACAGTTTGAAATTGGGTCACATTCCTCTGGCGACAGGTCCTACTGTAAATAATTATAAACCTGGCCTTATAGTAATAATCAAAAATAAGTGTCATTAATTGAATATTTGCTATGTTTCAGAAATTGCCCTGGGTTCTTTATATAGTGCCTTAAAAGGGTCAAGCCATGATTTTAAAAAGCATCTACAGTAAAAGGAGATGTCAAATGTTCCCAATTTTTGTGACATTTTTGTCTTTAACAGGCAAAGATATTTGCTGAAAAGACATCAATTTGAATAAGTATGTGAGGACAATGTTTTGAGATGTAAAGAGATGGAAGCTTCTTTTTTTGATATTTCCAACTATTCCATATGGCAGAAGATTAGGTTTTTTTTGAACAGTCAACGTCAGTTGTTTCTATCCCCGAGGTTAAAATTTCTGCCCTGTCTGGGATGAAAGAGAGAGGAGAATGAAAGAAAAGCCTAAAGATTAAAAGCTAGCGTGCCTTAGAGTTCCCAGGAGAGAGATGCTAGAACCCCTATGGCAACTAGATCAGAAGACGCTTCCTGACGCTGTAGTCTTCTGGGGCCAAGAATGCAGCAAGATCCCAGAGTTTACCTTTTCCTGTGTGGTGTGGAAGCAAAGAAATGTCTGTGTCATGCATGTAGTCTATGTCATATTATCGAATCAATTGACTCTACTCTCATAGTTGACCCTCTCATGGTATGACCGTCTCATAGTTGAGGTGTTGCTAGACTGTCTATTCATTTGACCCTTTATCTTGTGCAAAAGAGATCATATTTGCATTTAGCTTCCTTCTTGGATATTGATAATTTATTTTGACCACTTTATGATTTTGTTTAAATAGAAATCAGAGAACTCTAGATGCTGGCCAGGATGTGGAGAAACGGGCACCCTCCTACGCTGTTGGTGGGAATGTAAACTGGTACAGCCCCTCTGGAAAACAGTGTGGAGGTTCCTCAGGAAACTAACAATAGAACTCCCCTAGGACCCAGCAATAGCACTGCTAGGAATTTACCCAAGGGATACAGAAATGCTGATGCATAGGAGCACATGTACCCCAATGTTCATAGCAGCACTCTCCACAATAGCTAAAACATGGAAAGAGCCTAAGTGTCCATCAGCAGATGAATGGATCAAGAAGATGTGGTTTATCTATACCATGGAATACTACATGGCAATGAGAAACAATGAAATCTGGCCATGTGTAGCAACATGGATGGACCTTAAGGGTGTTATGGTGAGCGAAATAAGTCAGGCAGAGAAGTACAAATACCATATGTGTGCACGTATAGGAGGATTAGGAGGAACTTAACTGAGGACCATGGGGGAGAAGAAGGGGTGAAATGGTGGGGGAAAGGGAGAGAGACAAACCATGAGAGACTCTTGAATGCTGACAAAAACTGAGGACTGATGGATATGTGGGGGGAAGAGGGATGGGCATGGAGGAGGGCACTTGTGGGGATGAGCACTGAGTGTTATGTGGAAACTAATTTGACAATAAACTATTTGTTAAAAAAAAAAAACCTTATTTTCTAGGGGAGGAAGAGAGGAAAAGAATGGTATTAGCTAGAGGGATACAGAGAGATGACAACTTGAAAATCTTGAGTGACTAATACTGCTGTTTAGTATCACAGGAATAAAGTGCCTTGTATAGATATAAGGCGTCTGTGTAACTACATTACTCATAAGGCAAAACACATTTTAAACAGAATTCCATAGGCCAAGAAAGCCAGTTTTCTTAAAAAGAACTAGATTTGCTGTAGCCTCTGGGAAAAACAGGAATTCTCATTTCCTGCGTAAGAGCAACCACTTCCTACAGTCTTTTGAATTTTATGGGTTTTCTTTAAGGTTTCAGAGAAAATAAAAAATATATATTTTTTAGAAACTAGAAGTAAAAGCTCCTTTAGAAGTACATCCTCTTCTTTAGATAATAAATACATGAAGAAGCCTTTTTTCAGGGATGGAGGTTGGTTTGAAAGCCTTAATGCTCACAAATCACATTATTGTCATTATATATTTTGGGTTTTTTTTTTCCAAATAGGTCAATTTATAGGTTCAAAGAGACTATTCAAAATTTATATCAGTAAAAGAAGAATATTATGTGCTTCAGAAATACTTTTCTATTTAGTTTTTCTTCTATCACCACCATCTTCACTGGTTGCTATGCAATAAAAATTTGATTATGATATGAAAAATTTATAGATTTTTCACAATAAGCAAAATCAAAGGTTTCTTTTTTATTATCATTTTACTACTGTTTTTGCTGAATTCTAGTGAGAGACCTATTTTAATATTCAAGATATTCTATCCTAGGATCAAAGGTGTAAATTCTTCTTGGAATCAATGTGGTTTATATGTGGTTTTCTGAGTTATTTATTAACACAGAATTTTTTCTGTAGAGAACAAAATGCTATGCACAGCCTATCAGTATATTTGATTTACCTGTGATTTGAACTATTAATATTTTTCTTTTAGCTATAAAAGGAATGCTGACTGTCCAGTAGTAAGGCCAGCAGGCAATGAGGCAGCATGTCACCATTCAAGAAGCACCAGCCTAGAAGACACACAGGACAAGGGACAAGGTACTCCCTAACTATTCTTAATGATCTTGTCTTTGTTGAATGCCCATTAGTTTTGAGCCAAAGAAAAATAATTATTTCTTCCACATACATGAACATGTATAATTTTTTATTTTTCCTCTACCATATATGAGAGAAATCAACTCCAAGTTAGCAAGAATGAGAGATTATTGCATGCATATGACCAATCAGCATGAGAATCAATGTATAGCCATTAATTGATTTTATATTAATTACTATGAAAGGCAGTGTTGTTTAATTGGGGAAAGAACTATCAGCCAAACTTGAGCTGATATTTTAGTTTTAGTACTTAAATACTTTAGTACTTAAAAGTCATGTGAATTTGATCAAATTCTGTAAATTTCTGGGCCTCATCTGTAACATGAGGCTAACAATGTTTACTTTCCAGTGTTGTTATGATGATCAAATAAAATAATTGATATATGCAATACATATCACATAAGTACTCCATAAATGGTTATTTGTATACTGGAAAAATTCTGAAGTTTCACTATCACTAATAGTTCTATTGTGTTTCTTCTGATAAACTTTATATACCTGCCACTTATTTTGTCCCCTTTGGACATTTGCTAAGAATTTGATGGCTATTCAGCTCTCCACCAAGAAGATATTTATACAAAGATCACTATACCTTATATCACATGGCCCTGCCATTCTGTCCAGCATTTAATTGGTCTGTAACCCGTTGACTGAACAAACAGCTAGTAGCCTAGGGCTTAATGTAGGGATATACCAAGAGCACACAAAGGGGCATTTATCACCCTTCACCGGGGAATTTTGAATGTGACGTTTGCAAATATGTTTCTTCTCTCCTATTTCCCAGTACATTCTCATAATAAATCTGCATTACTTGTATTACCTGAACGTGTCTGTTCATTGAATGCAAACAGGAAAATAATACATAACACAGTTCACTCTTTCATTTTACCAGTAATATGACACCTAAGTGATACTTTTAGTGGTGAACATTTTTTCTTCCTGAAGAACCAGATATAAAAAGAACAACATCCACTTTATTTCCAAGGAATAGAACCCCATCATTGCGAACTGCTCCAGAAGCACAAGAAGTAGAATATGCAAGATAAAACTGTTCACTGGTCTAAGTCCTTGATAAAATTACTATTTAAGTATCTACTGCTTATCTCATTTACTATCAAAGTAAATGGTAATTGGGGAGAAAGTGATGGATTAGTTTAGTTATGAAGTGTAATTGTTGCAAAATTAACTACAATGCCACTAAGTAGAAATTTTAGGCGTAATTACTTTCAAGGGAGATAAAATTTTCAAATAGCCACTTTGGAAGATTACTTAATTCATGTTTATAAATTATATTAAAGATGAAAAGCATTATTTAAATGTTAGGGTATCATCTAATGTGCCTCAAAGAATTTAATTTATCTGCAAAATGACAATTACCAGATTCTAATTAAATAGTAAGAAAGAGTAATGGTCTAATGCTTTGATGATAGGCAGAGTCCTTGTTTACTAGAATCTAGTTCTAAGTTTGTTGGTCTTAGGCAATCTCTATTTTGTCTGATGATAATAAAAGAAAATTTTCTTTTAATGGGAATTAAAAAAATTACATTGAAAGTGCTTGGAGTTGGTCTGACATTTTAAATATCATTCATTAATTGATTTTGATAGAACTAATCAATTGTCTTCTTTAACTCCTAAAAAGTTAATTCTTGTTTTTTTAACTCTTAAGGAATAAGATGATGTAGATATAGATACATGAGTAGTTACTATTTTGTCCTCAGAGTAATGTTACTATAATCATTCATATATACAATTTATATTTTATATATGTATTTATACATATGTATGAATATGAAAACTACTTTAAAATGAGATGTAAAAATTTTTGTATATTAAACCATTTCTTTGTTAATGATATATCTGTAAAATCCTCTACAGTGAATTTCATGTTTTCATTCGCTGTGGAATTAATACAATATTTCATAAATCTACCAGCTAAAAATTATATGCATTATAGCCTTACTTAAGGGTCAACTTAGAACAAACTAGACCTGTGTTTAAACTGAAGTCTTGGTATTTTCTTACCCTGCATTCATGCTTATGAATTTTCAGTGTTCATAGTTATCCAAAGTATCCAAAGTCTTTGTCATTCATTCCTCTTTTATTCATTCAGCAAACTGTTACTGAATCCCTCCTGTGTGTCCTGGTGTTCTGCTAAATTTAGAGAATTTAAGAAAGCTAGAGCTCATCTTCTCCTCTAAAAACTTTCTTCTCTAGGGAATGGAATATGTAAGTAGGCAAAGTACACCAATGCATCAAGTTGTAAAGATAGTATATATACTGGGAGACTAAATCAAAGTCCTAACCAAATTGATGAAAGGACAGAGAAGTCTTCCTGTAGTTTGTTCCCTGAATAGACTATTAGAGGATAAGTAGCTATTAGCCAAGGAAAGCAAGGAGGGGGTGTAGTGACCCCATTCCAATGAGATGGAGCTTTAACAAAGAAGGGAAGATACAGTGTTAATTTGCCTGTCTGTAATAGTGTGTGCTAAAAAGGGGACCGCTAGGAGGGGAGCTTAGGAAGGAGGCAGGGGCCTGGTAAAGGTGAACCTTGAAGGCTAAGTGAAGAAACATGGATGTAATCAAACAAGTCAGGAGGGGCCAAAGTTTTTTCTGCTTAAGGAGCAATTTGTTCTATATTTCTCTGTACAAAAAACAAACAAACAAACAAAAAAAAAAACCCCAAAACATTCAGTACCCTGTATTGTATACCTTTGGCCCCATGGCTCTCAAGAGAAGAGAATCTGTACAATATGACTTGCCAGAAAGTATGTATACATCCCAATTAGGGCTCCGGTCTTAACGTTTCTTTTTATATTTCCTTTAAGTACATCACAATGGGCTATGTAGTGCTATTAAGCACTGTCTCTAAGATGTCAACCTAAATACCTTACCCTTTAACTATTTCATGTACCATTACCTACTACATTCATATTTACATGTATGTAGTAACAGATTCAATGAAGTAATTAATAGCCAAGTCCATAGGTAGAATAGAAACTATGAATTATCGATGTAAAATAATAGTTTCTATCTGTAAATAATTACGCAGTATATATTACATATAATATAGTATAAATTAACCTCAAGGCAAATTTTTATTATGTGACTTCCTGACTCATCCCAAATAATCAGAAAACTGTAGTTAATTTTTAAAATAATTTAACTGTACAGGTCCTTTGGGCAAGAGGAAAACTCCAATAGTAATTAGCATCCTAATTATCTAGGCTACCCATACATTAAGTTTAGGATGTGAATTACTGGAAGAATCTAAAAGGAAATGGAAGCTTATTCCAAGTTCTGTCTTATCTTCTGAGTTTTTTTTTTTTTTTTTTTCACTTTTAATTGGGAGAGGCATTGCCTTCTGTACCACATGAAGTTCCAATAAATCTTCAGGTAAAGTGTAAATAATGTATGTTAGCTCCATTTATGGGTTAATATAAATGGCTAAATTTGTGTGAAAGCAAAGCAAAAGCTTCATTTCATTACCTTTCAATTTCTGTCAAGTTAAAATAGTCTTTGGGGAGTTAATTCATTTCCATATCTGGAAAATGGAGGGTATATGTCCCAGTTATTCCTTGTGGCAAGGTAATTTATTGAGATGTAAATTTGTGAGTATGTGGGGGGACATGCTAGTTTTTCCATTCTCTGGAAGAACTCCTTACCTATCAATTCCTAAAAGGTATTTTTCCTGTCTTAGGAGCTCTTTCAAGACTGATAGCTATGTTAGGATGACCACATATCTCCTTTTTCCTAGGTCAATATGATGTCCATGTTCTGCCCATACCCCCTCAGATTTTTTTGTTTTTCATGGAAGTGTGCTTCTGCCCCAACAGTGAGTGCTTCTGTCTTTTTGTGGGAAAGCTACTCTCAGACTCCTGTGACCCACTTTGACAGCCATCACACAGAGAATTGAAAGTACCTAGGAATTTCTTTATATTCATCTAGAGCTGCACTTACTGACTGATGGGTGCAGTGGTTTAAATATTATAGCTCCCTTGTTCCCTGGCCCTGTTAAGTGTGACCCATATTTTTTCTCTTTCCAGAGACCTCTTAGGTAGATTTGCCAAATATAGCAAATAAAAATACAGGTTGTCCAGGAAGAAATTGTTTTTAATTTAAGTATGTTGCGTGCAATATTCTGAACATACTTATACCATATAATTAGTTTTTGTTCAACTTGAAATCCAGTATAACTGGTTGTGTTGTACTTAATTTGGTACCCTCACTTTTGTGGGACTTGACTGGACATGGTATTCTTGCTTGGCTTCTCTCTTACCACAGTTTTACCTCCCCACTCATCTACCATGTTTTTTTTGGAATATATCCTCAGAAATCACTTTAATGCAAATCAGAATCTACTGAGGAGTCTAAGACAACCAGCTTTATCTGTTGCCTTGCCATGATTAATACTTTCCCAAAATGTTCTAGTTTGAATGACAAATTTTATGATTACTCAAACTATTATAAAAACATAACTTACTGAAGATTGTGTTCTCAAGGAATATACAGAAACATGATGAACTAGGACTATGGGGTGGGAAATTGGAATCATTATGATAGAGAAAAGATTTTTCAGCCATAGGGCTTGGTCTAAGGTTTGTGGTTTCCAGAACCAGTCAGGATAATGATTCAGGCCCTTGTGATACCCTGGAGAGGTTAGAAAATTTGCCTATTTACTGTGACTAAAAGGTTCAGTGCTAGACACCAGGGTTTCTGTCATTATCAAAGTTCTCTTTACCCAAATATATCATAGAAATAGCAGAACAATGGGACCATAGGTGCTATGCAGGTTTGGATAATGTTCCATTTTAGCAAACAAGGACTACTGAAGCCTGAAGTTATAAAACACACCTGGAGCCTTCACATGGCGCTGAGCTGCATATGCATCAGCCGTAATAATGGTCAAGATTAAATTTTCTATTAACCCCAAGGGATGAAAATAATTCATTTTTAATTTGATTTACTTTTTTTAAAATTTTTTAAATTGAGGATAGCATTTTTTAAAATTTTTGTTTTATTTTAATTTTTTTTTTTTAATTTTATGAGAGAGATAGGGCATGTATGTGCAAGCAGGGAGAGTCAGAGAGAGAGGAAGAGAGAGAATCCCAAGCAGGTTCTGTGCTATCATCCCAGAGCCCCACAAGGGGCTTGATCCCACAAGCTGAGATCATGATCTGAGCCAAAATTGAGTCAGATGCTCAACCGACTGAGCCATCTAGGTTTACCTTATTTGATTTAAATAAAATAGCTTTTTTGTGGGGTACATCTAAGTTTGTGGCTAATATCTAGCACCACATTTTCTAGAAGTATATGATAAAGCTAATAATTACTTACTACCTCCTTAAATTTTAGTTATAACTTCTCAAATGCAATGGCCACCCATAATGTTTTGTGTATTTGAATTTAATTTCTAGATTTATGTCATATACAATGCCATTTCAATATTAACTTCCAGTTATCTCAAATAACATCCATGAAAGTGAGACAAATATTTCAGGAAGAAAAATGCACAGAGTTAACATGTGATGACATTTGTAGGATTTCAAATTAAATATTACAATTAAATTGCAGTCACCATGCTATCATGCATTCATAAATCAAAATACCACATATAAATCTGAAGCCAAATACTAGATTCACCTTTACTTAATGGATATAGAAGTTGTATAAATAGTATGGTTTTAAACATATGAAACCAAAGAGTGTATTTTCTATTGCGTTAAAAAAATGATCTTCGTTAATCAGTTTCCTTGACTGAATTAGCATGACATGACCCCAGCTTTTAAATGCACTTAATTTTCTATCGTCAGTACTTTCTCAATGAAGAAATAAAATTTAAAAATTAGAGGACATGATGAATAGCCTTTATTCTAAGGTCAGACATAAGATACTCAAAGCTAATGGCAAACATCATTCTAAGCCATAGCAAATGAGCCCTACCAACATAAGAAACTGCTGATATCAGCCTGGAAACCATCTTGAATGTCAGGGATATGCTCTTCATTTGCAGTGTTTGATTGTTCATATAAATATTTAATGAAAATATTATTAGACTATTCAGCTGAGTGAAATAAACTGATGGCACAAGTAGCTACAGAAGCTTACTTAATATTCACTAAATGAGGTGGCATAATAATTTATTTTGCATATTATATAAGTCTTTGGAGAGGTTTTGTACTTTTAAACTTTTTATCACTATTTAAAAGGCATACTGACTGCCATCATTATGAGTGTTTAATATATTTTTATGGATAATGAAAATGTAGCACACATTTTATAGGGAGAAAGAAGACCATCATCCACGTAATGGATGATGGAAATAAGATACCTCTGATTCTGAAGGTTGACTTACCTTTAATATAGCTTCACTGAATCTTACCATAAATGTTAACTTTATACCACATAAAATTACACAATGAGTTTCTCAAGAGTAGAAGTTAAATGATTAAATGGATAAGGTAGAAAGCTTTTTAACTATCATGTGAGCTTTGAATTTTCAGGAAAATTGGAACTCGCTTGTTTTGAAGCATGTATATTTTAGAACACTGTTTTAGTGAAACAATATGAAGAAATATTTGGAAATACAAGTTTTAGAGAACTGTTATCAGTTCATGTATTTACATATAAAATTTCTCAAATTGTCTTTCTAAATACTGCATCTATTAGTTGTTTTGAAAAAAAATATTTAAGGCTCATGTATACGTACACAGGATAATAAAATGGATAGAAAAAGAAGACGTATGTTCTAAAAATATGTCCTTTGGAAGTCAGGAACAAAAAGATAATATCTACTTTTTAAAAAGTTACTAAAAAAATAAGGTAGCACTAGAGAAGAAAGTGTATGCATGTGTACATGAATGTGCTCACATGCTTAGGGTGTTTTCTCTTCAGGTTACCCACAAATTATAGAAAGGACAAATCCTTCAAATTATTTCTTAGGTGTGAGACATAAAAAACATTTGCCCAGCTTGCTTTTATTCTCAGTATTTGTAAGGAAACTAAGATAGTGAATACACATAAGCATTAAGAAAAATTCTTCAGAATACTGCTGAGTCGGGGCACCTGGGGAGCTCAGTCACTTAATCATCTGACTCTTGATTTTGGCCCAGTACATGATCTCATGGTTCATGGAATCCAGCCCCACATTGGACTCTGTGCTGAGTGTGGAGCCTGCTTTGGGCTTCTATCCCTCCTTTTCCTTCTGCCCCTCCGTCACTTGCACCCTCTCTCCCTAAAATAGATAGATGATAGATAGATATATAGAAAGAAAGAAAGAGAGAAAGAAAGAAAGGGAAAGAAAAGAAAGAAAGAAAGAAAGAAAGAAAGAAAGAAAGAAAGAAAGAAAGAAAGAAAGAAAGAAAGAAATAAGAAAGAAAAGTAACATTCATATCCCTCAGACGTCAACAGTTTATGGTATGAACAGAAATATACAATCACATTTCATACGCCCATCCACAAATAATCATCATACTGTGTGTAGAAGTTAGAATATCTTCTAGAACAGTGAAGAGCCAGCAGAAAATCCATTAAATAGAAGTAGTTTAAGAGATCTTGCCTATGAACTTCTCTCCCACAAAGAATTTACTGAAAAATGCAATTTGGGAAACATAATTCCAGGAAATTGTACCAATTAACATTTTTGTAAGGTTAATTTTTATGTTTAAGAACACTGACAAACTACTCCTTTAAGGCAAGAATAATTCACACCATAGAGAAAACTGTATCTTCTTTTTAAGTTTTTATTCAAATTCTAATTAGGTAAAATGAATGTAATATTAGTTTTAGGTGTACAATATAGTGATTAAGCACATCCATTAAACACCTAGTGCTCATCACAACAATTGCCCTTCTAATCCCCTTCACCTCTTTAACCCATCCCCCACCCACCTCCCTTTGGTAGCCATCAGCTTGTTCTCTGTAGTTAAGAGTCTGTTTCTTGGTTTGCATCTACCTTTTAAGAGTATAATTATATAGGAAATTTTTGTTGTTAATTTTTTTTACTACCTCTCTTCCTTTTATCTATTTAAAAATTATACTCAACTCAGGTTAAGAGAAGCCTAGGATATTACACCAATATTCAGACTTAAAGAGAAATTTATTAAAACTAGCTTGGGGTACCTGGGTGGCTCAACTGGTTGCACATCAGCTCTTAATTTTGGCCCAGGTCATGATAGCAGGGTAGTGGGATCAAGGCTCACATCAGGCTCCACACAGAGCATGAGACCTGCTTAAGTTTCTCTCTCTCCCTCTCCCCCCACCCCCCCCACCCTGCCTACTCTCTCTCTCTCCCATTCTGGTGGGAAGCCTTTCCTCGCTCGAGTGTGCTTTTTCTCTTTCTCTTTCTCTAAAAACCAAACCAAACAAAAACTAAGCTTGAAGGCATTGAGGAATAATGGAGTCAATATCTGGGAAAATAAAGAAATCCAGTGAGTTGAGCCCCATATTTGGGATGGGTGATTTCTCCACATAAATCTCAAAAATATGAGCAGACTTTTAACAACTTCACAATACTTGGAGACAAAAATTGGTTTTCAGAGAGCATCATGGAGGGAAGATACTGGTGAATGCCCATAAAACCCCGAGTAACGGTGATGTGGAAGAGACTGGTATTTAAAGAAATTTCCCCAAATCGGATCAAGGTGGTTTGGATTGTTGTGCTCTTGCCTACTTGCTACTAGCAAGCATGCATCTTCTTTGTGTGAATATGTTATTTTCCTAGGTTTCAAATTATTTCTTTATTTTGTGAAATCAAAAGGAAGTAGGCACATGAGATTAAATTAGAGAGTAAAAATTAAAAAAAAAAATAGAAGAGAAAGAAGAGGAAAAAGAAGGAGGAATAAGAGAAGATAAGGGGAAGGAGCAATAGACTACAAACAAAGATCCCAAGGGAATCTGTTAGATGGAGTTCTCAGACACAAACTATCTAATCACATTTTTTTTTAAGATTTTAATTTTTTTTTTAGCAAGCTCCACACCTAGTGTGTGGTTCAAGCTTACAACCCAAATATCAAGAGTTGCATGCACTATCAGCTGAGCCAGACAGATGCCCCTCTAATGAATATTCTTAATTCAAAGAAATAAAACACAAATTTAGAAGTTTAGCAGAGAATATATAAGAGATATGTGTGTGTGCATGTATGTAGAAAAATAAAACAACTTAAAATTCAGGTCTAAATAGATTAGTGTAACTCCTTAGTTGTTATGACTGAAGAGGGGATTAGTAAATCCGAAGAAGAATCAGAGGAATATAGCTAAAGAAAAGCTCAGAAGCACAAGATGATAGATGACACAGAAGAGAAATTTATAGACATGGGGGCAATAGTTGAGTAGTCTATCATATAGGCAAATAAAAATACCAAAAGAGAAGGAGTAGGTAAGAAAATAGTGCTTGTAAACTTGACATAGAGAAAATCATGTGTATGTATGTGTCTAGTAAACCTACCTAATCTTATTAGTTTTAAGTGATTGAATATATAATTAATTTCCTCCAACAAATAAAACAGTTCATATTGGTTTAAACCAATGGTTAAGAAGGAAAGAACACTCCTATCGTAGACAAATAGAAATCTTTCAATATTATTTTATGAGGGAAGGATACTCTTTGAAACTAAACCCAATCCAACATTATAATAAAGGTAAAATGGAGGCCAACTTTAAGCATAGAGTAAAAAATTATAAGCAAAGTAAAAGCTTATCAGATTCAGTAGTATATAAAAAAAATGATGTGTCGTGATCAGCTCAGGTTTATTCCAGGAATGTAAGGTTGGTTTAACCTTCAATAATCATCCACTTAAATTTTTCATATTAACAAAATAAAAGCACAAATATGTAATCCACTAAAGCAGTATGAAGAAGGTATTTGGTAAAATTAAATATATATTTATGACTTAAAAAAAGAAAACTTATAACAAATTTTGAATACAAGAAACTTCCTTAATCTGATCATGGATAGGCACAGAAAACACAGGGGTTTTGTAATCAATAGTGAACTATCGAATGTTTTCTTTCAGAGATGAAGACTGAAGCAAAGATATCTTCTCTTAGTATGTCTAATAAGCATCATGCCTGAAGTCATAGCCAGTGTAAAAGGCAAGGGAAGAAAAGATAAGAACATGGAAAAGGAAGGGAGAACACATATATATGTTAATTGTAAAAATAATTAATATGCAGTTTGACAAAGGTGTTGGATACAATGTCAAAAGATAGAAATGAATTCATATATATATATGAATTCATATATATATATATATGGCCTTTGCAGTAACATAAAAATGTTTCAAATACATTGGAATAAATCCTGTGAAAATTTACCACAGAAAACACTAGAAATATTGTTAGATAGATTTTAAAAAGATTTAAATAAATGGAAGTGTATACCTGGTCCAAGGATGAAGAGATTGAATAATTTAAAGATGTTACTTCCCCCCAATAGATTTTTATATTCAATACTATCCCAGTAAAAATACCGACAGGTTTTTATGTGAATATTTGTAAGCTGAAACTGATTTAGTAATACAAATGGTATTTCCAAGCCAAAACACTGCTGAAAAAATAAAAGGTGAAAGAACCTGTACTGTCATATAGCAACAATGACTGTAAGAGTTGGTATTGGCTAAGTAAACAAGTATGTCAATAGAACAAAACAGACATATAAGAACAGCATTTTGAATATATAAAACTTTATATAATGCAAGAGTGACACTATATACTGGTGGGCAAAGATTGTTTCAACAAACGGTGCAGTGTCAATTAGATTTCTGTATAAAAATAAAAAGAACTTGACCTTTTTTCATGGCATATATAAAGTACTACTGGTACATTGCAGAATTTGGAGGGCAAAATGTGAAAGGTTTTAGAAAATGTGGAACAGGAACTTTATAACCTTGGGTAGAGAGTTATTTTTTAAAACTTTTTAAATGTTTGTTTATTTTTGAGAGAGAGGCAGAGTGTAAGCAAAGGAAGGGCAGAGAGAGAGAGGGAGACACAGATCTGAAGCAGGCTACAGGCTCTGAGCTGTTAGCACAGAGCCCAATCTGGGGCTCGAACTCGTGAACCAGGAGATCATGACCTGAGTGGAAGTCCATGCTCAACCGACTGAGCCAACCAAGTGCCCAAGAGAAGTATTTTTAAACAGAATTCCTAAAAGCATTAACAATAAAAAGGATTAATAAATTAGACTACATTAAAATTGTGTTTCAAAAGTCACCATGAAGAGAGAAAACACAGAATGAATGAAAATATTTGTAATCCATGTAATCTAGAAAAGACTCATATTCAGAATATTGAAAAAGTACAAATCAATTGGAGAAACAGAAAAGCCGGAAGAAAATGGAAGGAGACTTGAAGAGGCACTTCACAAAACAGTATATCAAAATTACTAATACAAATATGGAAAGGTGTGTGACTTCATTAATCCCTGTGGGAATGCAAGTCAAAACCACTACTGCACACCACTAAGCACACTCCTGGGAATGTCTGTAAACATTTACGGTATCATTTTCACAAGAGTTTGGTGCAGCAGAGTCTCTCATACACTGCTGGTGAAATAAAATTTAGCATCAACACTTTGGGAAACCATTTGCCATGATCTATTAGTTTTCTATCATTTTAAAATTCTACTCTATTTCCATGTAGGTGCACATGTGCAGCAAGACTTGTCAAAAAATGTTCTTACCAGCATTATTTGTAATTACTAAAAACTGAAAGTAACATAAATGCTCATCAAAAATGAGATGGGTAAATGATTGTGATATAATTACCCAATGAAACCATCTACTGCACTGAAAATCAGCAAACCTCACTACACATACAACATGGGTGTAGTGGAGTGTATAAACATAATGTTGACTAAAATGTGCTAGACACAAAATAAAACATTTTGTATTTTAAGATTCAAAGGGCCTAATTCAAAGGACCAAACACATGCACATGTTTCAGATTAAATTGTTTTCCAAAATATATACTTAATGTAACATATTTACCTATGAAATTATAACAGCTAACAAAGTACACTACATATAACATATGCTATAGAAAGGCTTCTATAGCCTTTTCCGTTGATTGTTTTAGTGATTTCTGTAATTCTAATTGGATGATCTGCTATATTAGCCAAATTTAGTCTCCCTGATCACTTTTCCATTTTGAAATAGATGCGGTTAAACCAGAGGACATAGAAGAGGAAAGACTAAAACAAAAAAGAATCTGTTACAAACTTGACATTATGGGTCTCTTGAAAGAGGTCATCACATGCCAGGCTAGCTTAAAGTCTTGATTTAGTTAGGGAAGAATAATTGCTATTCTTAGACTAAAATCATTAAATCAGAAAAGAAGCACACTACAAAAGATGATGTAGACACGAGGACCAGTGATAGATTTGATTGCATGGATCTAGAAGATAACACTGCAAATTCTGATAATGGTTCAGTTCAGTTGAACTATGTCATTAAGCCTGATTTCTCCCTCCTAAGGTGGAGAGAGGACCTCTGGTCCAGATCAGTGTTCTACGGCAGTGGGAGATATTTAGGAGACAGCCTTTCTTCATGACTTTAGGGAAGGTGAGTGGAGACGTTCGAAAGGCATTTCAGCCTTTTTCTCTCTAAGTCAAACTTACTGGCTAGATATCACTCTCTATAGCGTTTCTCTGTCATACTAACCAGTGTATGACCAAGGGTAAATCTCCCGGGGTAATGAATCTGTTGTTCTCTTGCTACAGGAAGAATTGAATCCAAAGTACTAAAGAAAATCAATATACTGAAATCCAGGTAAAGAACGCATAATTTGTTCTTCAGAAATATCAAAGCTAAAACAGGATGCTGAAACTTTCCCTTAAGCTTAAAAACAGTAATCCTGTAATATAGAATGTGATCTATGAGGATAAATGAACACATTTATTCCTTAAAAGAGAAAGCTGAGACTAGCATATAACATAAATCTAATATTTGAACATTAATTTTGACCCCAAAAAGGGGATAGTTTAGTGAAGGCTCTTGTAATTAGCTGTCATTCTGTGGAACTCACTGATAAAATTGTAAATGTACAGTGTCATGTTGTTCTTTCTTTCCACTGAGGAAATAAATTTAACCTTCAGCAGTATAAACTCAGTCACATATATTGAGGACTGTTTTGATAGCAAGGGTCATTGAATTCAAGAATGGACTATTTGGAAGAGAATTCATGGATTCTGCTACTGTGTAGTTATTGAATAAAAAGACTCACCTGTCTAACATGACTCTTCTGCGTCTCCAGCAGAAGCCAACAGTATGAATCAGATACACTTTCAAGGACCTTTGCTGTCTTATAATTCTGCAAGACTGATGCAATATATTTTAAGCAGTGTAATTCAAAGATCAGAAGACAGAAGTACATGGCATTATTGCAAATACAAATCACTTCTGCAATATTTACAGATATTGGTAAATGATAGATACTGAGCTTTTTTTCTTTTTTTAAAACATTAAATGTTTATATTCTATTTACTATTTTCTATGAGTGACTATCATGAAAAGAATACTAAGAATATGCAACATCAAAATATCAGTGTTTAGAATAAAAAATAGAATTAAGAAGTACTCATATTTTTCCTTATGAAATAAATTAAAACTTTTCTTTTTCTTTATTAATAAAAGTTTGAAACATCCCTATGTATCAAAAAGAGAACATTTAGAACACTCGGGTTGAGGTGTCGATTGCACCAGTGAAGCACACATTGAATGAAGAAATTCACACAGACAATATTCATTTATAAATGCAAACAGAGTTATCACACAGTGCTTATTTTTACCTCTCTTATCCATGAGTAATTTCACCATTATGTCACTGTAGTTACAGTTGAGTTCTTTTAGCAGCCTCCTCATTCATTTTGTATGTCTATCTGTAATTTGAAGTCATTTCCAGTAGATGGCAATGTGGGTACCATATCCAAGAGGCCAGTCATCTTATAACAGATATGCCCACTATGCTAATGGATATTGTAGAAGATCAAGGAAAGTCACATGAGGGTAGGGTATAGTAGAGAATACTGTTTATTTTTAAATTAAGCTTGTGACTGACTGAACTAACAAAAGCAAGTTGAGATAGAATGAGAGTTTGTAGAGCAAGGATTTTAATGACAACAATAAAATGCTCTGAAATCTGTTTCTATACCAGGCATAATAAGTTTGCATTTTCTCACTAGAACATATATTGGATCATAGTTGAAGCCTCAGCTGCATTTTAGTGCATTTAATTTTATGGATTTTGGTCCTTCCTGTCACCTGTTTATCCTGACTTCATACTTTTGCTCGAGGCTGACCCTTTGAAACTTGCTGCCTCACCAAATAGTAACCAGTCACACTTGCATTAGCTGTTTTGGGTCAGCCTTGCTTCATACTCAGGCTACTACATTTAAATTTCACAGATCCTTGCCCAGTTGTATCTGCATTTTTCAAATCTTCTTCCAGCCTCTGGATTTGTACACTGGTTTTATGTTTCTGGACTTAATACTAGTGTTCTCTTAGGATGCTGGCTGAGTAACATTACTGTTCTCTCTTAGCTCCATAAGTGGGATACCCAGCTCCAATTCATTCTCTTGACATGTCATTGGCCCCCTGCAGGGTCTACTCAAATCCCCATATGAGGACAGCGTTCAGTTGTTAACTGCAGGAAACATAGTACAACTAACAAATGACATTTTTTATTTCTGGCAGAATTCTTAGACATTCTAGCTCCATAGATGGTGGACTGAACACTAATTACAATACCATAAACAAATGGAAATGTCTCACTGATATTTCAGAGGGCTGGGAAAACCTGCCAATGTCTTGCTGTTACCACTTAAAAATTTCTGATTTTAAATTCAGGAAAGTACCTGCAGACTAGAAAGCTGAAAAAAGAGATAGCTTTGTTTTTTCCATTGAAGCATTCCATTTTCCAGCTTTAATTAAAACAGATGTCTTACGTGAAGATTCTTTTATTTATGTAGAATACACTGCTAAAACGTATGCTTTCACGCTCTGAAAAGCCTTCACTGACCAGGAAAATGAGGTCAGGATAACTCAACTTCATTTAAGTCCTTTGAAATTTCAAACATTTCAATTTCAAGTGCTCTTCACAGAGTCTTTCATGCTAAGTTCTATGGGTAGGTCTGCACAATGCCAAATGAATTGCCAGGAGAGGTGTGAGAATGACAATTGACCAACCCTTGATTTTTATACCTGAATCTGTCAAGACTACTCATTGGGAAGTGCATTAATGTTCACAGAAGCCTCTCAGTATAAGTCTCAGAAGCTACAGGGCTAACACTATGAATCCTCTTAGAAGGTTTGCAGCATTTTTCTCTGAAAGCTCCTAAGGTTCTATTTTCAAGGTTGGAGGTGTGTGAAGATTTACTTATTCTGTGAAACCTATTGTAAGGCTTCTTTCCCCTTTCATTATTGATAGATTGATGAGTTATTTATGCTATGAAGCATTCCTCTGCTTATATCCTGAGTAGATTGTAAGAAAAGGCATCTCCTGTTCTGTTTGTGTTCTTTCTTTTACTAAAAGTCTCATTAGTCTCATTTCTTGTCAGTACTATTTCTTTCCACTCAGATACCCAAGGTAAGAACCGGTTTTCTTCTTTGCATCTCCTATCATGCTAGGATGCCACCAATTATAATGCAAAAACTTTGAGAAGTAGGCTTCCCTATTATATTTCCTTTTGAAACATGTAATGCAGTGTTCCGCATAAAATGCATACCAGCAATTTATTTCAAATATTGATTGATTGACCTCCCTTTTCAATATGAAGTGATGTAGCAGCCTCATGAAATGTTAGTGTTCATTTCCCATATTGCTTTTCTGACAGAACATGCATTATACAGGTTATTTCTTGCACTTTAATTGAAAACAGGTGTTATAGATCACCCTTAGAAGATTGTAAGTGTGCATAAATTCATATATCTATGGTAAGAATTCTTCTTTGCTGGCTAAAGTTGGAGAAAATGATTTCCATTACTTTGGAAGAGAAAAAGAAAACAAAAATCACTGCATGCATCATGATGAATGTTCAATTAATAGTAAACATCAAGAACAGGTCTGTTTTGAATAAATATTTTTAATTATTGTGGTGTCAAGTATAAAAATTCAAGTTTGGGATTTAAAAAGTAGAGTACCAAATTGTATTAAAAAAAGACTTCTTCTCATAATCATTTAAATACTTGAGTAAAGATAAGCAGATAATTGTAAATATTGTCAACAATGATGCTAATTCTCTTGGCAAAACTAATAGGAAGGAAGTTATATATCACTTATAGGAAGGCACACAATGACTTAAAGAATTCTCTGGAGATCATTTCCTTCTTTTACAAAGGGAATACATGTTTATATATAAAGAAAATTGATGATTCTACTATCCTTGAATAAATCTGAATTGCTAATTTTAAGGTATCAAAGTTATCTTTTCTTTCTGGGATTTTCACCTCAGGATTGGAAATTATTCAAATTCAAAACTTTATTCAATTTAAGCAGAAATATAAAACTTCCCTTGATATCCAACAAAGGTGACTGACATTAAACATTAGATATTTTAGATATTCCAAGATAAAATATTCAGATTTAACTTGAATAATTTAGAAGTTCTCAGACTAACTAGAGATGTGATTTATAGGCAGACCTATGAAAATATATTTTGCAAGATATATGGTAACAGTCTACTTTTTCAACAAACTCAACTCTATAGAATACGCCAGGAACTGACAAGGCTTCTTTTTATAAAAAGTGGCTAAAACTAAGTTCTTATGCTCTCTTTATTAGACTCCATTTGTACTCAATATATCCAAAAAATATTTATTTTATTTTTAAAACTGTAGTGGATGCTTTATCCCCACTACTCCAGTTTTTTTTTTTTCATTTATTTCTTTTTTTTTATTTTTTAGAGAAGAAAGAAAACAAGCAAGGGAGAGTGGCTGGAGAGAGAGAGAGAGAGAGAGAGAGAGAGAGAGAGAGAGAGAGAGAATCCTAAGCAGGCTACATGCTCTGTGCAGAGCCTGCCATGGGGATCAATTCCATGACCCTGGAATCATGACCTGAGTTGAAACCAGGAGTCAGGTGTTCAACCAAATGAGCCACCTATGTGCTCCTCCTACTCCAGGTTTTTGTATCAGCAGGATGAATGTTCACAGCTAAAGGCTTAAAAAAGCTTTAACTGGAGAATTATCTTCAGCTAAATAAAAGGTAAAGGTTATATATCCCACCCCAAAACTTCCTACCTCCATTGCCTGGGAGAACCATCAATGGCTCACTGAAATGACGATCATGAACCTACCCCCCTTTGCCTTGGTAGAGAACATCTCTGTGATTTCGTTTACGTGTCGGAGCATCATGTTGGACCAGCCTGAAGCTCGCCCCTGCTCAAAACCATATCCTTGCCTGACTTGTTCTTCTTCACTGTTCCTGTCCTGCTTCCCTCTTGCCGCTTCTCCTGAGAACCTTCTTTAATATGTCCTACATATTCATAGAATTACCAGCAAGGCATGTCTTCTAGTGAATCTGCTTTATGGAAATGTTCCAAAATATTTAGAATCAGAAAATTAGAAATTATGGATTTCTAGATTGAGTCAACACTAAAAACAAAGACATGAAAGATGACAGCTTGAAGTTTTAAAGATTTTGCATTTTACTTGATATTGTGTTTGAAAAATTAGACCATGATAAGTTATGTAGCAATCTTTAGGGCTATCAGTATAAAAAGCCAATAGTAAAGGGGCGCCTGGGTGGCTTAGTCGGTTGAGTGTCCGACTTTCGCGTAGGTCATGATCTCACGGTTCGGTTCGTGGGTTCGAGCCCCACGTCAGGCTCTGTACTGACTGCCAGCTCAGAGCCTGGAGCCTGTTTCAGTCTGTGACTCCCTCTCTCTTTGACCCTCCCCTGCTCACGCTGTCTCTCTCTCCTAGAAATAAATAAAATATTAAAAAAAAAAAAAAGCCAATAGTGGCAAAATATATAATAGAAACTATTCAAATAACAGCAATAAGAAAGCATAAACTCAAGAACAATGAATAGATGAGACAAGTAGAAAATAACAGGATGATAGATTAGAATCTAATCACATCAGTAATTCCATTATATGTACATGATACTGAAATTAAAAATTGGATGATAAGGTAAATTCTGATCCATAAGAATATAAAAATTATAAAAGCATTTACATGTAAAATCATAGCCTTAAATGATTCATGTAAACATTAACAGAATAGAAGTAAAAAGAGGGGCACCTGGGTGGCTCAGTCGGTTAAGCGTCCAACTTCAGCTCAGGTCATGAGCTTGCGGTTTGGGTTCAACCCCCACATCGGGCTCTGTGCTGACAGCTCCGAGACTGGAGACTGCTTCAGATTCTGTGTCTCCCTCTCTCTCTGCCCTTCCCCTGGTCATGTTCTGTCTCTCTCTGTCTCAAAAATAAATAAACTATATAAAATTTTTTTAAAAAATGAAAATTTGATAGAACAGACAAAAATGTTAGTATATATGGGCCACAGTTAACAAAGCATGTACTTGATATGTACAGAGCATTATGTCCAGTAATTTCAGAATACTCATTCTGTTTTCTTTCTGAAATTGAGAAT
This sequence comes from Proteles cristata cristata, assembly GCA_017311185.1. Lineage (NCBI taxonomy): Eukaryota > Metazoa > Chordata > Mammalia > Carnivora > Hyaenidae > Proteles > Proteles cristata. The sequence continues at coordinate 1,339,199 of JAESUZ010004587.1, forward strand.
AAGTATAAGAGACATATTATTGGAAGTGTGAGGAGACAGGAAGATAAGAAATGACTATTTAGAAGAGTAAACAAATAGATTAGGGAAACAGATCACTTTCTAGATAGTATTAGGGCCACTATGATATTTAAATCACATGAGCTGTCAATTTATTCAATATTAATGTATGAGTTTCTCTGGAAATACAAAGTCAGGAAATGGAGAAATTTTGAAGAATCTAAGATAGCATTATTTGTAAGATGCACCAATTGTATTTGCCACTAAGAAGAAAAAATGTGTGCTGATTAAATTATGCCTTGATTTTTTTCTGATTCCATGAATTTTAAGAGATCTCGATTTAGAGATGTTAAAGTGTGGTGCAAAAATGCATGCTATTTATGATGAAGTACAGATAGAGGGACTCTAATAGATAAACATTGTAGAGGGATATACCTGATTTGGGAGTCTGCTAATAAGAAACAATTCTTAGAAAATATATGTGCCACAGAAAGAGTCCAATATTAGACTGATTTTGTCCAGTAGGAGTTAGACTGATCAAGAATGAATATGTATCACTTCTCAGTTTTGGAGTGGAAAGGATGTTTTAAATAGGCAAAGGCACAAAATTTAGAGTTTGAACTCCAAAGTTTGATTTCTGCCACGTATTATCTGTGTGATTCTGAACAAGCCATCCACCTCTGTGTTTCACTTTCTCCCTCTGTGAGATTGAGAATATCAGATCTTCTCAATGTGAATATTCATATGTATATATATTTAAAAAATTTTAAATGTCTTATTTATTTCTGAGAGAGAGAAATAGAGACAGCATGAGCAGGGGAGGGTCAGAGCGAGAGGGAGACACAGAATCTGAAGCAGGCTCCAGGCTCTGAGCTGGCTGTCAGCAGAGCCTGACACGGGGCTCGAACCCACAAACTGTGAGATCATGACCTGAGCCAAAGTCAGACGGTTAACTGACTGAGCCACCCATGCACTCCTATATGTATTTTTTTTAACACCTCAAAACTTTGCATTGTAAATAATTGGTAAAGGTTATTATGACTGCCCTTCTCTCCAGTGCTGAGGTGAGAAAGAGTATAAAACATTCTGTTAGGTGGTTATTGTAGAAGAAAGGATACATAGTTAATATCCATCCATACCCCATCCCCTGGTTCTTATGCATGATTTCTTATTTTAATGGTTTCCTCACTATCTGATGCAAGACAGAACTCCGAGAACTACTTTTAGCACTTTTTCTCATCCCCCCCTCCTTTTATAGTATCTGTTCCAAAGTCCTATATATTTTCCATGAGGTTTTCCGCTTGTCTGCAGCTTTACTATACCAATCTTAGACTAAACTGTTCTCATAATCCTTCACTCAGGCTTATCCAAAACCTTCTATCTTGTTCCCCCACAGGTACCCCTTTTCTTTCCTCCCTCATGACATGAAATTCCCCATCTCATTAAAATCTTCTAGTGTTAGCATTGGGTATCGGATAAAATATCTTCAAGATTTTTTAGAATTTGTCACAAATAATGGTCATTAGAGGCTAATGGGGAAAAATAAACTTATATAACTAATAAACTTAATTATTAAAATAAAATTTTAGTAATTAAGAATTTGAAATAAAAAATAATTTGAAGTCATACTAAATTGTTCATTGGTTAGACCAATTCTGTATGATTGAACTGGTGAAAGGAGACCAGTTTCAAATGTGCAGGAAATTATTTCAGTGCTAAGATTCTTTATTAGAATTACTGAAATTATGCCTTGAAATTACTGGGAGTTTCAGGGCTATAAAAGCAGGAAATTAGGGAAGCGATTAAAGGATGCCTTGGACAGTTAGAAAGTCTCTTGGGAGAGATGGTGTGTCCTGTCCATGGAAAGCACAGGAAAAGTTTTGGAACAGTTAGAGTCTAGGCCAGGTGTGTAGGAATCTAGCAATGAATTGATGTAGACTGTGTGACAGGAAGCAGGTCGGGGTAAGAACAAACAGACTCAAGTTCTATCGAGTTTTGAAGCTAGGGATGGGACAGGCTCAAGGGAGCATGACTTGAACTCTGTTTTGAATGTATATGTATCTCCTCAATGCCTCACCCCCATTCCCATTTCTGTTCTTAATGTGATGTGATTCTACAGAAATATATTTTGAGAGCTTTAATGTTATTTACCGTTTCTTTATGTTACTGCAGATGATCTTCATTGGTTGTTAACTTTTATATGTATCAGAGTCACCAGAAAAACTAAAATGTCTGTTTCACTAGATAGGATTAGGGCCCAAGAATCTCCATTGCTAACCTGGTCACAGGCGCTGCAGAAGCTGTTCTAGGGACCACATTTTTAGCACCATTGAGCTCTGTGATAGTGGTGGAAGAAGACAGGAAAATTCCTATTTTACTGAACTCCCTCTGGGGAGAGAATGCTTTTCATTAAGAAGAAATACCTGTTTTGGGGAAGGGGCATAACACTCCAAAATGAATGCTTAATAAAACACCTTCTAATTCTGGATTGTCCTGTTTATTAGAATTCCTTCTGCTTTGCTGAGCTTTGGCATAAATTAAGACATCCATGTCTGTGTAGAAAAACTGGGGCTGAATTTCATTTTCCAGCATTAAAAAGAAAAGAGGGTTTAAAAGATCTCAAGAATAAATGGAAAGGAAAAGAGCCAGGAAGATTTTCATACAGAGAGGGGAAAAGAAGCAAAAGTAAATCTCTACTAATGGTGTTTTAAGGTGGAATTTAGCAGGAGGAATATGCATAAGGGATTTTAAGAAATTAGCTCTGGGTATGTGTGCCTGTGAGTGCTCAGAAATGCTTTGGGGCAGGAGACCACTTTTCAGGAATAAAGAATATTGCTGTCTGGACCCAGGAATCAGAGGATGAGTGGGGAGCTGATGACTGGTTAAAGTAGCCTTATAAAAATGACTAAAATAACAATTGTAAAATTTAAATTGTACCTCAACCTGGAATCATGATTTCTTTTCTATGTTATATTTAAACAATTGGAATATATGCACAACTTTTGAAATGAAATAAATACTCCAAAACTGTCAATTGATAGTAGGAAAATACACCAAGAAATCGCAAGAGCTTTGGGGACAGACACGTCAGGCAGGAGTAAATATTCCTTCAAATGATGAAAAATAAACAAGTTCCATCTCATTTAATCTCCTATATTTCTGGAGACACATTAAAATCAAGGTCATGATATCTAAGAATATTCCCTGTTGATAGCTATTAATTCCCAAATTTATTCATCTTTACTGAAATGACAAAGTGCTTATCTGGCTAGTTAATGAGGCAAGGAAGATGATAAATATTCTGTAAAAAAACTAAATAGTAAAGCCAAAAATATTTGGGGTTTACTTTTCAGAAAAATTTTACTTCCTTTCCCCTAAATTTAAAGTATATACCTTTTAAGAAAAAACAAATTGGAAACATAAAAATTACAAATTATAAAATATCCTGTAATACTGGATATTTTATACAGATATTTGGGGATATTAGTTACCGGAACACATTTTCATACACGTTATATACAATAAAACTTAAAATTCTCCATCTTCAAAATTATGTTTTTTTTAAAGCTGTTTGCCCACTTTATTTATTTATTTTTTACAAATAGTTTATTGTTAAGTTGGTTTCCATATAACACCCAGTGCTCATCCCCACAAGTGCCCCTCTCCGTGCCCATCCCCCCTCCCCTCCCACATCCATCAGTCCTCAGTTTTTGTCAGCATTCAAAAGCCTCTCATGGCCTGAAATCTGGCCTTGTGTAGCAACATGGATGAACCTTGAGGGTGTTATGCTGAGAGAAATAAGTCAGGCAGAGAAGGACAAATATCATATGTTTGCACATATAGGAGGATTAGGAGGAACTTAACGGAGGCAAATCAAAATTATGTTCATATATCATTTCATATTTTTACTTTTCACTCTTGTGCTTTAGGTATTTTTTTTCAAATAAACAGTATATTCTTGCAATTTATTACTTTTATACAAATCAAATAGATATTTTCTCCTAATGGGGAGTTTAATTTTTTTAAATATGATAATATGTGGTATGTCTTTTTATGTATTACTTTTCATGCTATTTTTATTATTTTCATTAATTATATATTAATTACATATGCATTTCTTTATTTTAAATTAGTTTAAATGATTTAGTGTGTACATAATAGGTTTAAAATAATACATGTGATTAGAATATATTTTTCCAGATTGTCATAGTCAGGAACATATGACTATTGTCATAATCAAGGACTTGCATTACTTATGACTCTCTCTTAATGTAAAGTGAAGAAATTAGTATAATACTCTCTTGCTTTCCAATTTCTCTAAATGCAATAAGCTCTGCATTTGTACATACACTTGTATAATTATTATTTTTATGTCATCCTTTAAGTATCAATATCAGTCTTTTCTTTTGGCAAGTTTCTTACCATACTGGTCACTACTTTTTGTCATCATTCTGTTGCCTGGCATAGTTGGTGGCATGTTGGTGCTCAAAAAACTTATGTTGAATTAATAAGTAATCTAAACTTAATTTTAAATATATATAATAGCTATCACAGAGAGGATGATATGAGACACAAATGGGGTTTTTTGCTATTCTATAAATCTAACCTCCTTTGTTGGAGTTCATATTTTTAATTAATACATTTCTGGCACAGGTAACAAAGATCATCTTTTATTTCATGTTCTGATTTTGCATATCCAAAAATCTCTTTATGTTGTCTTTATACATCGATGAGAGCTTATGCAAATGCAATATAAACCAGAATTATATTATTTATAGTAATAGTAACTTAGTTTTTTAAGCATGGGTGTTTATGATCTTATTTTCTTTATCATTAAGATTTAAAACTTTTCCATAATATGGCAAACTGATGTTCTTTTTTAAATTGCTTGAACCTGGAATTTAGTAAGTTCTTGTACTGAAGAGGTTAATTTAAAACACACACACACACACACACACACACACACATATATACTATGTCTATATATACTCTATATGTACTTTATATTCTCTGCTTTCAATATCCATCATGTCTTTCATAGCTGTTATATGCTAAGTATATTTTTAGTCTGTTTCCCAACTTATAGACTTGAATTTGTGTTTGGTTGTTTCTGTTCTTTCTTACTCAAGCAAGTATGTTTTCTGCATTCATCTGTAATTTAAAAAATATATTTATTTACTTATTTTGAGAGAGAGAGTGCTCTCATGTGCACAATCAGATCCGGGTAGGGGCAGAAGGAGAGGGAGAGAGAGAATCCCAAGCAGGCTCCACACTATCAACACAGAGCCTGATATAGGACTCGAACTCCCTAACCATGAGATTGAGACCTAAGCTGAAATCAAGAGTCAGATGCTTAACCAACTGAGCTACCCAGGCACCTCATTCATCTGTACTTTCTAAGCATTTGTTGCTAATATATCCCAGTTACCATTTCATTTAATTTTTATACTTTATTTCTCTCTGACTGTATTTTTTAATATGTCTGGAAACTGAAAATGAATATAGTTTTACATGGTCTATTTTTTCTTACAGTAAATATTTGTGTAGGTTTACTCTCTTTCTGCCTATGTAAATTTTTTAAAAAATATTTATTTATTTTTGCAAGAGTGAGGGCAGAGAGAGAGAGCGGAACAGAATCTAAAGCAGGTTCCAGGCTCTGAGCTGCCAGCACAGAGCCCAACGCAGGGCTCAAACTCACAAACCATGAGATCATGACTTGAGCTGAAGTCAGACGCTTAACCAAATGAGCCACCCAGGTACCCCATCTTTCTGAATATTTTAAGAAACTGGCCCCAGGCTTTTATGTTATGGAGTATTTTATAGGCCTCAGATTTATTTCTTTTTTCATTTCCCTCTACCCCCAGTTTATGAAGTCTTGAAGCAATAGAGATTTGTTCTGTCCAGAAGTTGCTGACAGTGTGTCTATGTTCTATATTTCCATAGATCTTTAGTTCTAAAATTTTAGGTTAAATTATTTAGCTAAGTCTTGCGTAGGCTTTACTTTATATTAGGTATTTATATAATGCAGCTCTGTGCCCTGAGGTGAGAATTTTATATTTTTGCATTACTGATTCCTCTCATAATTAAAAGCAACGTATAGGTCTCTTTTTGCATGTAAGCAGTGTTCTCTCTTGAATGCTCAGCCTTCTGTATTTATCTTCGTTTTGCTTTACTTTACATGACAAAAAAAAATGCATCATCACATATCCCCTTCTATCTCAGACTGTGTTGATTTATGGAGAATTATCTGATCTAATAATATAGAAGTACTGAGACTGAGAGGTAGAAGTGGTTTTATAGCCACACAGAGAGGCTCCCATCCGGAGAAAGGCTGACCTAGGAACTTTGATTGCACAGGCATTAAACCTTCAATGTGGAAGTGAGAAGTGAGTTGGGAGGAAGTTTCCCATTTTATTCTTTTTTAGTTGTTTGTTTCAGTAATCTAGACATTGTAAGAAATGTTGGTTTCTGACAATGTCTAAATCTTATCCATTCATTTATTTAAGCACTCAGTAATCTCAGATAGTAGAAGCAGCATGGTCAAATGCCCTGTAGTCCAAGGAATCATGGCACTTCAACAGATTGATGGATAGTGAGCTGTGCTGTGGTGCCCAGAGCAAGGAAGAGTATAATGCAAAAAAGAATCTGAAGGATATAACAATACAATACACTTTAACATTTTAACAGACATAAATATCAGATTTGTTTAAGAATTTTTTTTCTCTTAATAAATTTCTCTTAATTTCCAGTGAGTTTCCAATGGGTAACTTAGAATAAAATGTGAATTACTTTCCTTTGTACATCAAATTTTGTGTGGTAATATCCTTAGGCTACCTCCCTCGGGCCATGCACATTAAAAAGATCATACACCATAGTCAGGTGGTATTTATTCCAGGCATTCAGGGACGGTTGAACATCATCAAACAATGTGGTATACCACATTAAGAAACATTAAGAATCACATAAAATTCATATGATCGTCTCAACCGATGTAGAAAAATCATTCCAAATTTATAATCAAAACTCTCAACAAACTGAGTAGAGGGAACAGAACCTCAATATTATAAAGGCCAAATATGAAAGGCCCAAAGCTAATATCATACTCAATGGTGAAAGCCGAAAGACTTTTCTCTAAGATCAGGAATAAGAAAAATGTACTCTATGTTAAACAACAGTGGTGAGAGTGGGCATCCCTGTCGTGTTCCTGATCTCAGGGGGAAAGCTCTCAGTTTTTCCCCGTTGAGGATGATGTTCACTGAAGGCTTCTCATAGATGGCTTTGATGATGTTTAAGTAGGTTCCTTCTATCCCAACTTTCTCGAGAGTCTTTATTAAGAAGGGATGCTGTATTTTGTCAAATGCTTTTTCTGCATCTATTGACAGGATCGCCCAGAAAATTAATAGGCAACCAACGGAATGGGAAAAAATAGTTGCAAATGACATATCAGATAAAGGGTTGATATCCAGAATCTATAAGGAACTCACCAAACTACACACCCAAAAAACAAACAACCCAGTGAAGAAATGGGCAGAAGATATGAACAGACACTTCTCCAAAGAGGACATCCAGATGGCCAACAGACACATGAAACGATGCTCAGCATCGCTCCTCATCAGGGAAATACAAATCAAAACCACACTGAGATACCACCTCACGCCAGTCAGAGTGGCTAAAATGAGCCAATCAGAGAACTCTAGATGCTGGCGAGGATGTGGAGAAACGGGCACCCTCCTACACTGTTGGTGGGAATGTAAACTGGTACAGCCCCTCTGGAAAACAGTGTGGAGGTTCCTAAGGAAACTAACAATAGAACTCCCCTATGACCCAGCAATAGCACTGCTAGGAATTTACCCAAGGGATACAGAAATGTTGATGCATAGGAGCACATGTACCCCAATGTTCATAGCAGCACTCTCCACAATATCTAAAACATGGAAAGAGGGGCGCCTGGGTGGCTTAGCCGGTTAAGCGTCCGATTTTCGCTTAGGTCATGATCTCGCGGTTCGTGGGTTCGGGCCCCGCGTCGGGCTCTGTGCTGGCTGCCAGCTCAGAGCCTGGAGCCTGTTTCAGTCTGTGACTCCCTCTCTCTCTGACCCTCCCCTGCTCACGCTGTCTCTCTCTCCTGGAAATAAATAAAACATTAAAAAAAAATTTAAAAAAATAACTAAAACATGGAAAGAGCCTAAGTGTCCATCAACAGATGAATGGATCAAGAAGATGTGGTTTATCTATACCATGGAATACTACATGGCAATGAGAAACAATGAAATCTGGCCATGTGTAGCAACATGGATGGACCTTGAGGGTGTTATGCTGAGCGAAATAAGTCAGGCAGAGAAAGACAAATATCATATGTGTGCACGTATAGGAGGATTAGGAGGAACTTAACAGAGGACCAAGGGGGAGAAGAAGGGCGGAAATGGTGGGGGAAAGGGAGAGAGGCAAACCATGAGAGACTCTTGAATGCTGACGAAAACTGAGGACTGATGGATGTGGGGGGGAGGAGGGATGGGCATGGAGGAGGACACTTGTGGGGATGAGCACTGGGTGTTATGTGGAAACTAATTTGACAATAAACTATTTGTAAAAAAATAAAAAAAAATTAAAAAAATTAAAAAATTAAAAAAAAAAAGAAAAATGTACTCTTACCATATTTACTCAACAAAGTACTAGAAGTTCTAACTAGAGCAACTAGGCAAGAAAAAGAAATAAAAGGCATCCAAATTGGAAGGGAAGAAGTAAACCTTTTTAATGTTTATTTATTTTTGAGAGAGAGAGAGAATGAGTGGAGAAGGGACAGAGAGAAAGGGAGACACCATATCTGAAGTGGGCTCTGGGCTCCAAGCTCTCAGCACAGAGCCCAACTTGGGGCTTGGACCCATGAACTGTGAGATCATGACCTGAGCCCAATTTGGACACTTAACCAACTGAGCCACCCAGACGCCCTGAAGTAAACCATTTCTAATTGCATATGACATGTTATATTTGGGAAATCCCTAGCAACTCCACCAAAAAACATGTTAGAAATAATAAGTTAATTCAGCAAAATTTCAAGATACAAAATCCACATTTAAAAAATCAGTTACATTCCTATATACCAATAGCAAACTATTAGAGAAATTAAGAAAATGATCCTTTTATAAGTACATTAAAAAATCAAAACCCCTAGGAATAAATTTAACCAAAGAGGTAAAAGAGCTGTACATTGAAAACTATAACACACTGATAAAAAATTGAAGAAAAACAAATAAATGGAAAGATATATCAAGATCATGCATTGGAAGAATTAATATTATTAGGATTTACATACTATCAAAACATTTGATATTACAATTCCTATATAACTTCTAATGATATTTTTCAAGGAACTAGGAAAAACAACCCTATAATAATTTCTATGTAACCATAAGAGATCCGGAATAGCCAAAGAAATCTTGAGAAAGAATAAAGCTGGAGGCATCACACTTTCTGATTTCAAAATATGGTACAAATCTATAGTAATTCAACGTGTAGTATTGGAATAAAAAGTCTCCTACATCATTACAACAGAACAGAGAGCCCAGAGATAAACTCATGCATATATGGACAATTAGTTTACAACAAAGGAGCCGAGAATATGTGATAGGGAAAGGATACTCTTTTGAATAAAATATATTGGGGAAAGAGAACACACATATGCAAAAGAATGAAACTTGACCCCTACCTTACACCATACACAAAAATTAACCTGAAATGAATTAAAGATTTAAATATAAAACCTTAAGCCATAAAAGTCTCAGAAGAAAACAGGCAGTAAGCTCCTCGAAATTGGTCTTGATAATTTTTTGGACTCAACACCAGAAGCAATGGCGATGATAAAAATGAACAAGTGGAACTACCTCAAACTAAAACGCTCCTCTACAGCAAAGGAAACCACCAAAAATATGAAAAGGCAACATGTGGAAAGGAGAGAACACTTGCATATATCTGATAAGATATTAATATCCAAAATATATAAAGAATTCACACAACCCAATAGCCAAAAAACTCAAACAATCTGATGAAAAAATGGGCAGAGGGTCTGAATAGATATTGCTCTGAAGAAGACATGAAGTTGGCCAAGAGGTACATGAAAAGGTAGGTACATCAAAATCACCAGTCATTAGGAAAATGCAAATAAAAACCACAATGAGATATCACATCACACTTGTTAAAATGGCTAGGATCAAAAAGATAAGAAATAAGTGTTGGTTGGGATGTGGAGGAAAGGGAACCTTTGTGCACTGGTACAAATGTAAATTGTTATAGTGATTATAGAAAACAATATGGAGGTTCCACAAACTATTAAAACCAGTACTACCATAAGATCCAACAACTCCACTCCTGGGCATTTATCTGTAAGAAATGAAAAATACTGACTTAAAAATATATATGTACCCCCATGTTCACTGTAACATTATTTATAGTAACCAAGAATGAAAACAACCTAAGTTTCCATCAACTGATGGATAAATAAAATGTGGTATATACATATAATGGAATATTATTTAGCCACATAAAGAAGGAAGTCTTGCCATTTGCAACAACATAAATGGATCTTGAAGGTATTATACTAAGTAAAATAAATCATACAGAAAAAGACAAATTATATAAAAATCTCACTTATATGTGGAATCTAAAACAAAACAAAACAAAACTCCATGCTTATAGATACAGAAAAAAAAATTGATGGTTGACAGAGGTAGGGCTTGGGGGTAGGCAAAATGGTTGGAGATAATGAAAAGGTATGTTTTAGGTATAAAATAAGTCTTGAGTATGTAAAGTATAGTATGTTGGCTGTGGCTAATATTATTGTATTACATATTTGAAAGCTGCTAAGAGAGTATTTCTTAAAATTTCTCATCACAAGAAAAAATTTTAACTGTATAGTAATGAATGTTAACTATCTTTTATTGTAGTGAACATTTTGCAGTATGTACAAATACTGAATCATGCTTTATACTTGAAACTAATGTAATGTTATATGTCAGTTATATCTCAATTAAAAAGTTAAAAAAGGAAGACAAAAACCAAGAATATGACAAAACTGAAATGACTGTCTCAGATTTTCACGGTAAGTATAGAAACACAAGGAATTCAAAATGATGAGTGAAACAGACTAAAAGAAAATGCCTTACTTTGCTAGAGAGAAAAATCGAACATTTCATCATAAACATTTGCTTCTTGGCATAGTAACCATTGTTTTCACCAGAAAATCTCTAGAGAAAAGCTGTCTTACTCTGATGATGTTTGTTGAACTGTAAATTCCTTGGAGAAAGAAATAAATCTTACTCACCTTGATTTATCACATTGTCTAATATTAAGTAAGGTCTCACCAATATAGGTTTCTTTGAAAAGCATTAAGTTGAATTGAACTGAGAGTGTTGTATAGGAGTAAAGTATATATTAAAAATTATGTTTTATTTGTTTTAAATATATGTTATTTTCCATGAAAGTCAAATATTGTGTGTTTGGGGTGGGAAAGGGTTTGGGGCAGTGCTAAAAGAATGTGTTATCCAGATTGGCAGAGCCTAAAAGGAAGAGACTTTGAAATATGATTCTGTGGATAAAGGCTTACTGAACACTAGGAACTTGTAGGCCCAAGAGAAGTGAGAGACTGCTTAGGAAACATTGGCATACATCTCCTGGCATTTAGAAATATATACTTTTTATTTTCACTATGTGAATAATACCATTCTGGCTTTGTATAATGACAAGGTTGACCCTTGGTTGACCCTAGAAACTTGGATTTTGGTTGGATTCCCATCCCCTAATGAGAAGAATGATTCACTGCACCTAAACTATATGTATACACTGTGTGGTTTATGCTTAACACCTCCTTTCCTCCCAGGAGTCTGGAATTTTGATACGTGCTGGGTAGAGGGTACCTATATGACCATCTCTCACTGAAAATTGTGTATACATAGTCTCTCATGAGCTTTCCCAGTAGACAATATTTTACACAAGTGGTCACACAGTTTTACTGGGGGAATTAAGCATGTCCTATATAACTGCTGTAGGAAAGAACTTTTGGAATCCTGTACCTGGTTTCCTCTCGGTTTCCCTCCATGTTCCCTTTCTCTTTGTTGATTTTGCTGTTTATCCATTTGCTGTAATAAATCATAGCTGTGAGATGATTTTATATGCTTAGTTCTGTGAGTCTTACTAGAAAATCATTGAGGCTAGTGATCATAGCCTTGGGAACTCCTAAGACAAATACACAAGAAGTACTTTATGGTTGTTTTACTTCTCATCTATTTGATTGATAGTGAAATTAAATATCTGTTTAGATTTTGGAGACCTCGATATTTTCTTAATTTTCAAATTACCTGTTTATTTTGTTTCCACGATTAGCTGTCCCAAATGATATTAATTAAATTATCCTTATTTTCCACTGTCTTGAAAATCCAGCATTACTATATAATAAACTGTTAAATACATTTGAATTTACTTCAGAACTAAAGTTCATTCATATTGATTTGTCTAGTATTATGCCAATACCACAGTATTTCATTATTGTACATATTTTTTATAGCTAGTAGGTAACTCTCAAGATTTTCTCAAGAATTTGAATGCTTCCTTGATTTTTACATTTTAATCAGTTGTAATTGATTAAACATAACTTAAAAAGATTATTTTAAAACATTTAGTGGAATAGACCTAATAGTTTTATGTTAGTATTGATAATGGAATTGAGGGAGATGAGCGTAGTAAATAAAAACATAGACTATTGAATTAAATGCCATCACTAACAACACTACATGTAGAGGAAATAGTCATTTTGTGGAAGAGATGAAGAACATGTTTCCAGTGTAATAAAGAAGCTTATTACCAATGCAGTCAGGAACAATAATTCATTTGTAATTGATAATAACTTTTAAATATTGGATAAAGTTGCAAGTACAAAAATCATGCATGTACGGTTGCACACTCATAAATTGTTTAATAAATAGACAAGGTTCTTTCTTTGATTATGGCTAAGGTGATTAGAATTTTTTATTGTTTTGCTTCTATAAATCCTATCTGAAAGGAGCCCAACATTTAGGGCTAAAGACTTTCCCTCCAGGAGTATAGATTGAAAAAGTAGACATGGAGAGTTAAAGTGACTCACCTAAGACCATACTTAAGGGAAGTTAATAAATATGGGATTCAAATGTAGATAATCTGGCTCCAGAGCCAGTGCCGTTAACAACCATGATTACTATTGCCATAGAAGAAACTGTGCATGTGCTTTCATTGTTTTCTGCTGAAAGATTCACTTGAGAATGTAACTTTGTGGTGTACATTTCTGTATCTATAATTCTATTTTGATTCTAATTACTGCATGGTAACCCATGGTACTGAGGTACCGTGGTTTATTTAGCATTTCTTCCATTAATGGACTTTGGGATGATGTATCGTGTTTCAGTCATAAACAAGAACCAGTGAACATCATTGCACACATACCTTTGCCTAGAAATCCTGAGAAGTGCTAGTTTAAAAGTTATAAAGACATTAAATTTTGATAGTTTTTACCAAATGGACCACCAAATATATGCATCAAATGGTACTATTTTTTTTATTTTTTTTTAATTTTTTTTTTTTTATTTATTTCTAGGAGAGAGAGAGACAGCGTGAGCAGGGGAGGGTCAGAGAGAGAGGGAGTCACAGACTGAAACAGGCTCCAGGCTCTGAGCTGGCAGTCAGCACAGAGCCCGACGTGGGGCTCGAACCCACAAACCTCGAGATCATGACCCAAGCGAAAGTCGGACGCTCAACCGACTAAGCCACCCAGGCGCCCCTCAAATGGTACTATTAAATAATGTATGAAAATACCAAGTTTCTTATGCATTATTCAAGATAATCTACTTTTTTCTTTAATATGATCAGTTAAAAGTTTCATCTCACTTGAAAATTTTTTATTACCCAGTTTACTTTTAATGTTAAGAATAATTTTTAAAGATTTTTTTTTATATTGGCAATTCATATTTCTTCTGGATATTGTTTCTTTCTAATTGAAACACTTCCCATTGGTAGTTTATTTTTTCCTGATTAGTTTATAGGACTTGCTCATATATTAAGGATGTTGATCATGTGTTAATATTGTAAACATTTAATCTAGCTGTGTCATTTAGGACATTTACTTATGATGCTCTTGGTTATATAAAATCTTTAAATTTTATGTATTTATATCCATCTTTAGATTATAGTTTTCATAGAAGGTTTGTGTGAAATGAAGATAAATTTCTAAACTGGAAAACTGCATTCTTAGGAGCATTTTGTCTAGAGGAGGCCATTTCTAGCTGGCACTTAGCAGAATTTTGATAGTGATGAAAAACTACTTGAAAGGTCCTAAGATTAGAGCTTTAACAAGCATAATTTGTTAGAATTTCACTGTACTGTTTATTCCATATCTAGCGGTGAAAGAGCTCACTTAAGGATTCTAGTAACAGGCAAGTAGGGAAGAACTGTACAAAAAGAAGACAGCAGGTTCCTAATGGAGAACTCTGGAATGGCAAAGAATTAAAGAGTGAGAAAACAAACCAGATAAGTAGTTTGAAAAATGCTTATATTTTGGATGGTACTATACAAAGACTTTTAAAGTTCGAGTCTTATCAAAGTATCTGTTTGCATTTGTTGTTAAGGCAGCTGGGCCTTTAAGGGAAAAATGTAAAAATTAATGCTTTATTTAAAACATTATTTATGTGCAAGGTGAAGGAAGATGAGGACCACAGATACCTTTGATAATACCATTCTGTGTTAAATACTATAAATTGTGTGTTTTGGTATCTGTCAGGAGAAGTCTCCATTCGCTGTTCTTTTCAAATTGTACTAGGCTGTTATTTCACATTTTCACTTCCAGATACATTTTAAGATGGTTTGACAAGTTTTGTAAAAGTCCTTTAGGAATTTATAGAGTAATTGAAGGAGAAATGACATTTTTACAATGGCGAATTCTCTCTTATAGAAAAATGTTCTCTCTCAGTCCATTGAGGTCTTCTTACATGACTTTTAGGAAAGCTTTATAGCTTTTCTTTTTTATTTAGACATGGCCATTTTTAAATTTTTTTGTGGATATGTTTGTGTTTTTTTAATACTTTTTTCATCACATTTTCTATATGATACTAACGGTATATAGGTAGGAAAATGATTTATGTATGTTAATTTTTATGTAATTTGGCTACTTACTTAGTTCTCTTATGTCTAAAAATAAGAAATTAATTTATATTTTCACTGTACATAATTGACATGTTTGAAGACAAGTGCAGTTTTTTATTAAGATAAAATTGGTATATACCATTATATTAGTTTCAGGATTACAACATAACTATTTGAATTTTGTATACACCCAATAAGTCTGGTTATCATCCATCACCATATGGTTGGCCCCCTTCACCTACTTTTCTCCCCACCCAAATCTTCCCCTCTGATAACCACCAATCTGTTCTTTGTATTTCTGAGTTTTGTTTTGTTTGTTTCTTTGTTTGTTTGTATGTTTCACAATCATACAATGAAATCAGTATGGATTTGACTGACTTCATTTAGAATAATTCCCTCAATGTCTATCCATTTTGTAAAAATAGCCATATTTCCTTTTTTTATAGCTGAGTAGTATTCCATTATGTAGTGTTTCTGTCAATATATACCACTGTTTTTAATTTAAATTTTAGTTAACATACAGTGCAATATTGATTTCAGAAATAGAAATCAGTGATTCATCACTTACATACAATACCCAGTGCTCATCACCCAGGTGCCCTTATTAATATTCATTACCCATCTAGCCCATCTCCCACCCACCTCCCTCCATTAACCCTCAGTTTTTTCTCTGTTGCCATAAATCTCCTGTGGTTTTTCCCTTCTCTTCTCTTTCCCCCTTCCCATATGTTCATACATCTTTTTTTAATGTTTGTTTATATTTATTTTGAGAGAGAAAGAGTACCAGTGGAGGAGAGGCAGACAGAGAGAGAAAGAAGGAGAGGAGGAGACAGAGACAGAAACAGACAGAATCCTAAGCAAGTTACATGCTGCCAGTGCAGAGCCTAACACAGGGCACAGTGTCACGAACCATCAGATCATGACCTGAGCCAAAATCAGGAGTCAGTAGCTCAACCAACTGAGCCACCCAGGTACTCCTACATCTCTTTTTTTTTTTTTTTTTTTTAGTTTTTACTTAAACTCCTATTAGTTAACATACAGTGTAATATTAGTTTCAGATGTAAAATGTAGCAATTCAACAATTCTATACATTCCTCAGTGCTCATCATAATAACTGTACTTTTACCTATTTCACCCATCGCCTGACCCACCTCCCCTCTAGTAACCAGCAGTTTATTCTCTTATAATTTTGTTTATTCTCTAATGAAATTGGACAAATGGTTCCTGATTTGTCTCTCTTTTTTTCTTTTTTCCCTTTGTTCATTTGTTTCTTAAATTCTACATATGAATGAAATCGTATGCATACAACATCTCTTTATTATGTATCCACTGATGGGCACTTAGGTTATTTCTGCATCTTGGCTATTATAAATGATGCTGCAGTGAACATCAGGGTTCATGTATCTTCTCAAACTGGTATTTTTCTAATTTTCTATAGGTAAATACCCAGAAGTAGAATAGCTGGATCATATGGTTGTTCAATTTTTAATTTTTTGAGGAACATCCATATTATTATTGGTGGTTGCACCAATTTGCTTTCCTAATAGTGTACAAGGGTTCCTAATAATTGCAATCTTGAATTCTGCATTCCAATATTCTATCTTGACTAATAAAGATGATTTTTAATTCTATATTAGTAATTCTAAAATTATATAAAATATTGAATTATAGTTCTTTTTTTTAAATACTTTTATTTATTTCTAGGAGAGAGAGAGAGAGAGACAGCATGAGCAGGGGAGGGTCAGAGAGAGAGGGAGTAACAGACTGAAACAGGCTCCAGGCTCTGAGCTGGCAGTCAGCACAGAGCCCGACGTGGGGCTCGAACCCACAAACCGCGAGATCATGGCCTAAGCGAAAGTCGGACGCTTAACCGACTAAGCCACCCAGGTGCCCCTTGAATTATAGTTCTTAATGCATAAGATTACATTAACATATTTTATAATTTTCTCTAATGTTCTGGCAAGCTGATGCCAGTGGTTTGTGCAAGGTTCAAATTCTTTCAACATCCTTTACATGTTCCTCCTCACAGAGAATATTAAATGTCCTCATTTTATGGTGGCCAGATTCCTCCAGATTAAGTGATTCAAGATTAAGGCAGAAGCCAAGATGGCCCCTTCTTCGACATTCAGTTTAGTTTGCTAGAAAAACATCAATTTATCTACCCACCTTTAAGGGGACATAAATTAGGCTCCATCTGTTGAATAAAAATGTAAGAGAATTTGTGGGCATATTTTCAAACTAGTGAAATACACCCTACACTGTATATACACTGTTGCACTCCTTATTTTTTATGAATGGTGTTACAGTCTGTGTATTCTTTATTTTTTAATTTTTTAGTGTTTTATTATTTCTGAGAAAGAGAGAGACAGCATGAGCAGGAAGGGTCAGAGAGAGGGAGACACAGAATCTGAAGCAAGCTCCAGGATCTGAGCTAGCTGTCAGCATACAGCCCGTCTCAGGGCTCAAAACCATGAACTGTGAGATCATGACCTGAGCTGAAGTCGGACGCTTAACTGACTGAGCCACCCAGGCATCCTGCATTCTTCTGCTTTTTAAATTCATGTTGTGTGCTCTATCATACACTTATCCATCTATTCATCCATCTCTTGTTCTAGTATTTTGTTTAAATTTCTATATAAATTCATTATATGAATATATCTTAATATTTAGTACCATGGTGATGAAATTTAATGCAAGAATTTTATTTTGGGGGGCGCCTGGGTGGCTCAGTCTGTTGGGCAGCTGACTTCAGCTCAGGTCATGACCTCACGGTTTGTGGGTTTGAGCCCCGCGTCGGGCTCTGTGCTGACAGCTAGCTCAGAGCCTGGAGCCTGTTTTGGATTCTGTGTCTCCCTCTCTCTCTGGCCCTCCCCTGCTCACGCTGTCTCTCTCTTTCTCTCAGAAATAAATAAAACGTTAAAAATAAAAAAAAAGAATTTTATTGTTTGACTGCAAACATTGAGGCTTTTAATGAGGGCTATATCTAGAAGAGAGATTTCCAAATAAGTGGTTTATAATTTCATTTTTATAGACAGTCAACTTACCCTCCACAAGCAGCATAGTAGAGGCCTCATTGCTTTACATTCTTACCACATTTGATATCCCTTATTTTTAAAATTTGTCAATGTTAGTGTGAAAAGTATCTCACTATAACTTTGATTTGAACATATCTGATTACTAATGATACTGAACATAGTTCAAGTGCTAATTTACCACTTTGGATATTCTCTTCTGAGAATTGACTATTATTTTTTTCTTTTGCTCATTTTTTTCCTATAGGTTTGTTACTTTTTTGTTAATTTCAGGAAGTTATTTCTTTGTTCTTATATGAACACTGTTTCCTCATATAATCAAAACTGACACTTTCAATTCTGAAAACATGAAAACATATATCATAATAAAAGAGAAATAAGCAAGCAAAGAAAAACATTTTCCCTATGATTAAACAAAACAGAACAAAGGAAAACAAAAACAAGATCAATCTATCCTGTTCAAGCCTCAAGATAAATTACACCTTTAACATATTCCCTAAGTTACTGACTCCCTAATAAACCCAAATTTATTTTTCACTTTTGCAGTGTTGCTATTTAAAGATACATTCCAATCTTCGTGTTTAGGGTATTCATGCAAAAATTTATATTATATTTTGGTTGCCTTTGCATATAACACTGCTCAATACAGTTATAGTTTAATAGATCTATAATTTCCTTTAGATATTCTATTTATTTAATTATAAAATCTATGAATAATCTTTATTTTTCAACTGTGTTTTATTTTTCATGACATCAAGTACAACATTGAAGCATGATGAGAGTGGATATTGCTGTCTCATTATAAATCTTAGGAGAAAAGATTTCAACATCTACCTTTTAAAACAAAAAAAATATTTTTATGCCTTTATTTTATTTTGAGAGACAGAGACAGAGAGCGAGTGGGGGGAGGGAGCAGAGAGAGAGGGAGACGCAGAATCTAAAGCAGGCTCCAGGCTTTGAGGTGTCAGCACGGAGCCTGATGCGGCACTTGAACCCACAGACCGTGAGATCATGACATGAGCCAAAGTTGGACGCTTAACCAACTGAGCCACCCAGGTGCCCCTCAACATCTAACTATTAAGCATGATTTTGCTGCCTGCTTTTAAAATTGCTATTGTAATTCTAGTTGGCTGGGAAATTTTCATTCACAAGTATATGTTTTTTTGCATTTGTATATGATTATATGATTTATTTCTACTAATATAAATTATGTTGTCTCATTTCTTTTATCAGTGTTTTATAAATTTCCTCATATAGATCTTGTCTGTGTTTTACTGTATTTATACTTAAGTGTTTTATTCTTTTGTGGTGCTAGTGTAAATGGTATTGAACTTATTCTATTTTTTACAGTAAACTTTAAAAACTTTTGGAAGAGTTTAGATCCACAGAAAAATTGTAAAAATGTCCAGAAAGTTTCCATATGCCCTGCACAACAGTCTCCACCAATGTGATCATCCTATATTAGAGCAGTATATGTGAAGCAATCAATGAAACAATATTGATCCATTTTTATTAACTAGGTCTATACTTAGGTTTCTGTAGATTTTCCAGTTTTTCCTGTTACAGATATTGTAATACAGTTAGTCACCATGTCTCTTTAGACTCCTCTTGGCTGTGACATATTTTCAGAATTTTCTTGTCTTTTATGACCTTTACATACTGAGGAGCACCGGTCAGTTGTTTTGTAGAGTCCCCCTCAGGATGGATTTGCCAGATGCTTTTCCCATTGTTGGACTGCAGACTTATGTTTTGGTGAGAAAGGCCAGAAAGGAAAATTGCCATTCTCGTTGTATGATATCAACGATACATACTGTCAGTATGTCTTATTACTGATGATGTTAACCTTGAAGTTGAGGTGGTGTTAGGTGTTTCCATTGTGAAATTATATCCCATTTCCATATTGTTCTATTTGGAAGGAAGTCACTATGTACAGCCTGTAGATAATGAGTGGGAAGTGACCATCTCCTTCAGAGCATAGTAGTGAGAAAAAATTATTTAGAGGTTTTCCACATGGGAAATTTGTCTTTTCACCCATATCTATTTAATTTAATCATTTAGATCATTGTAAGACACATATATGCTATACCAGAGGATACAGCTCAACCATGATTTATGTATTTTGTTGTTCAGATTGTTCCAGCTTTAGCTATTGGTAGATCATTCAGTTGGCTCCAATGTCCCATGACAAATCCCTATCATTGTATACATTCTGTTTTGCGGGAAAGGATTTATATCCATACTTTCTGGCACTTTAATAAGATGCTCCAAGCTCATCTTGTATATTTCCTGCTCCAGTCCTAGAATCAGCCATTTTTCCAACAAGTGCTGTTTATTTACTTATTTTTAATTTTTTTAACTTTATTTTGAGAGACAAAGAGTACAAATGGGAAAGCGGCAGAGAGAGAGATAGAGAGAGAGGGAGGAGGGAGAGAGAATTCCAAGCAGACTCCACACCACCAGTGCAGAACTTGATGTGGAACTGAGCTCACAAACTGCGAGATCGTGACTGAGCCAAAGCCATGCACTTAACCAACTGAGCCACCCAGGTGCCCCAGTATTGGTTTCTTTTATTTGAGAATAATCACTAGAAATGAAGATCTATGCAGTGGATGTGCTCTTGCCTCTAATTCCTCTTACTTGACAGCACAAGAAAATATATGTATGGATACTAACCCCTGTATACGAACAAATGCCTATAAATATTTCTATATGTAACTGTCTGTATCTGTATTAAGTTAAATCATGAGTTCATTTTGATGTCTCCAGCTCTTAATCTTTTATCACATGTAATATTTCTTTGCTTATCTGTAACTGCTCATTGCAACATTGAGAAATCTAACTCTCATATCCACAGTCCATTTATTTAATTATAATTATATTCGTAATATATGGTGGTTTTAGGCTTGTTAACCTGTATCCCAAGGAAAATAAATTTATCAACTAGAGTACAATGCTATACTAAGTTTCATTGTCTTTAATCTTAAAAATTCCACTTATTCCAAAGTTAGGCTAGCACCTTTTCTGCCCACCTCTTCAGTTGGCTGTTTTCATGCATTTATAATATACTTATGTGGGTTTTCTGTATGTTGTTCATTTCTCTGCCAAAATTCTTCTATGTTGTGTATTTATATCTTGACCACATTATTCATACTTTTGTTTTTAAAGATAATCTGCTTTATGCTTCTCCTATGATTCTTCTGTTACTTTCTGTTGTTGTTTTTATTGTTTTTATTCAAATTGTGTCTCATTATATACCTAGTGCTTTTTTGTTCATAAGTAAAACATTGCACAAAAAATGTTTTCAAAATCATTTGAGCTCTGGGTAATGTTTTCTCCAGAGAGGACTGACTTTCCTCTGGCAGGCAGATGACAAATCTAATTAATACAATCAGCCCTTGAAATGATCACAGCTGGTTTTTACTCTCTGGTTTATTTTCAGTTCAACTTTAATTATATTTTGTAGCCCTTCAGGTTCCCAAACCTCAGTTATTTACAAGAACTCCCCATCAATGCCAGGTCCTCATTTGCACTCCTCCACCCCAACCCATGAGGCTCTGGAAAGTTCTGTTCTCCATTATAGCTTTTGATATCGCTAGTCAGCATGGTGGAAAATAAACAGTACTCCATGTCATTTTTACCTTACTCCCAATTTCTTCTAAATATTGGCTTAAAATTTTGTGTTTCTTAAGTGACTCTAAGATGGATTCAATGAGATGGTTTTTATATATTTTGTTCACTGGTTTTTAGTTCTCTAGAATAAGATTATTATATATGACTTTGCCCTATTATTCTGGGAATAAAAAGCACTTCCTATGTCTTCCCCCAACATCTGGGATGACTCCCTGTCTCCCTCCCCCATGCTCCTCACCCCTGCCTTGGCTCAGAATCTGTTAAAAGAGAAACAGCAAGCCCAAAATGGAATCCTTATGCTAGGCCCCACATCACCAATCCAAGAATTAATTGGTATTGGCTCTTCTGGAAATGGATTCTTAAACAGTCAGTCAGGAATTGCCTGATCAGCATTGGTTAGATAATCTGCTTAATAGACCCCTGTCATTCCTAAAGGAAAGTAACCTTGCAATAACCAAGCTGTATAAAATGAAAGACTTTTATAGGCAGATGGAAGAAAGAATAAGGAAGTTATAGTTAGCAAAAAGAGTCTTTATTTGTAAGACCTTTTGCCCCATAAAAATGAGAAAATCTGAGTTTCAGTATTTGGTAAATGCCATCAGGGAGAAGTTAGCTTCATTTTTCTCCTTACAGCTCCAGTCTTCCCTAGTCTTTGGCCAAAAAATCTCTAACCTTATACTTCTTCAATGTTTTGAAAAATATGTTTTTCTTACACTGATAGCCATATTATGTTAATGAAAATGAAAATGCTTTTAAAATCTTTCATCATATTATTTTCCCCTTCTTACTATGGAAAAAGTTTTAAGCTTGACTGCTATTTTATAGTAGCTTTTTAAAAGTTATTTCACATCTTTTATTCTCTGATTCCATTTTGTTTTAGTTTCTCTTAAAAATTCCACTTGGTTTTTCTTTGTATGGTTCCTAATAAGGACTTCTTTATCAAGTTGTATAGATGCAGTTTCTTCTTGAATATTACTGAGAATAAAATTACAAATATTCTAAAACTTATATTGTTCTTTTTATACTTTTCATAAGAAATAATTTTAGAAAGTTTGTAAAAATGCCCATTTTTATTTAGTTGGAGAGTGTTTTCTTATGTTTGGTGAGGCTTTAAAAATTTTTCAAGAGAATTTTCATCTTTACCAGTTGAGAGTTGAGATAATTTCTAATTGCTTATATTCTGTCCAACTGCCTATTTTAACATGTTCAAATAGTTCAGTCCTAACAAAATGAAGTAGAAATGTTTAACTTGGTCATAACTTTACCTTACTAATTTAGAAACACAGAAACTTGTTAGGAAAAGTAGAAGCCAGTATTAGCTTGACTTCTTTATCAGTGGATTTTGTATTATGCATTTTATATAGTAAAGGGATCAGCATTTCTATCCATGCCAAACATAAGCTTATTCAAGTAGTATTATGGAATCTAAATTTAGTGTGACTGCCTTTATTCGGGGTGCTTACCAAAGGTGACTGAGGGAGACGTTTTTATTGTAGATGCCCCATAATCTGTTTCTGAGTCCAGCTTTTATTACTTGGTTTCTAAGTAGAAATTTTTCCAGGTATCCTCCAATTTATTTCCATGTGGTAAGTTCCTTTGTATTCAGGTAAGCAGATAGTGTCCCCTTTCTTCCACTTGGTTATGTCCATACTATAAGTTGATCAAAATTCTTATTCTGTGGATATTACTCTACTATTCTTCTGAATTTTTATTAAAATCTAATTTTGATGATCAAGTGGTTTTTTTTGGCTTTGCCTTTACTTTTGTTTTTAGAAGTAGAGCCAGTGAAATTAGATAAGTGTACTAAAGTGTTATCTTACCTGAAGACTTACAGTATTTTCTAAGCATCATTGTTGTCAAACCTGAAGATTTAACATATTAAAGTAAATGAGATACTGCTTTTTGAGGGAAATTAGGTGTCATCAATTCCATCTTTGTAAACTTGGACATTTTTTATACTTATTGAAAGAATTTTTTAAACATATGTGTATATATACACATACAATCATATTGCATTATTTACAAACATTAAAGTAAATACAAACAAAACAAATGGGTAACTTATTTATAAAATTTGCAAATATTTTTAGGCTTACTAGTCTTATTATCTTTGCAGCTCAGATGCAGGTGTCTTGGTTAAATTATGCTCTCTACCTGTATCAAGAATCTCTACCTCTAGGGGCACCTGGGTGACTCAGTCAGCTGGGCCACCAACTTCAGCTCAGGTCATGATCTCACAGTTCATGGGTTCGAGCCCCCTGTCGGGCTCTTTGCTGACAGCTAGCTCAGAACCTGAAGCATGCTTCAGATTCGGAGTTTCCCTCTCTCTCTGACTCTCCTCTGCTCACGCTCTCTTTCTCAAAAATAAATAAAAACATTAAAAAAAAAAAGAATCTCTACCTCTAACAATTACTGTCTTAGCTCCCTGCTCCTGAAGTTGTCTAATCTTCATAGCTGGTGCCATTCCATTTTTATGTGTTCCTTTACTAAAGTCCCCCAGATGGTTTCTATCTTATATAATTACCAAGTGAACTTGGAGTAGTAGATTATAATTTGCCTTACTATTGTTTGATATTGATTGTATGCCCCAAGTAGGCTCTGTTACTCTGGTATGTTTCACTAGCAGCCATTTGAGAAGAGTATTAGCGAGGTATGTAAACTTTTTGCTAAAATATCAATTTAGATGTTTGTTAATAATGCATACTCCAGTCTATACTATACTCACTGAGGCAGAGTATCTTGAGAATTAGTTCAGAAATCTAAATATTTACCAAACTCACTAGTTGATGGTTAACCATACTGAAGTTTTAGAGTTACTGCCATTGTGATTCAAAATAAATCTCAGAATTAGATAGGGTTTGTAAAAAGTTCAGAAATAGCTGAAGTAAAACCAGTAAGTTACTGAGGTAGTAATTAGTACAAGTTTATTGTGCACACAGCAAAAAGTTTATAAACTTGTGCACACACCAAAAAGACAGTTTATAAACAGGAATCACTTAAACAAAAACATATAATGAGGCTCAAGGGCATATTGCTATAAAGAAGCCTATAATAGTGAGAAGTCAGTGACAGTTCTTCTCAGTAATTGGTTATGATATTCAAATTTTTGTAAATGACAGGGAATTGATCAGCAGTTAACTTATGTTAATCTTGGGAAACAGTTTAAGTTTTGCTTGTGATTTTCAGAGGCATAAGCAAGAAATGGCCCAGGTAAAGTCAGTCTTACAGTATAAGCTAAATTAAGCTTTGTTTAAATGAATAAACTGGTTTTGTCTGCTCAGGGAATTTTCAAGGCTGATCTCTGTTTTTGATGTTAATAGTTTGTAATGAAACTGCTATTTTACTATAAATAAGATTATGGAAATGGACTCAGCATGTGTGGTTCATTTTACATATCTGGAGTATAGTGTACTATAAAACAGACAAGATGTGAGAATATAGTAGAGTTTGACTTATAGAGCTCTTAACACAATTCCTGGAACATACTATGTTTCATCAAATCTAAGATAACATCAATTTAAAGATATATGATTATTTAATTTATAGTGGGAAGAAGAGTAATTACACTATGATCCAATAGTCTATAATCAGAGATTTCACTTTATATTTATTGAAAGAGCTCTTTTAAACTTATATATATGTATATATATGTAAAACATATATATACATATATATGTGTGTGTGTATGTGTGTACGTACACACACACAGGGACACCTGGCTGGCTCTGTCAGTTAAGCATCATACTCTTGATTTAGACTTAGGTCATGGTCTCATGGTTCATGAGTTTGAGCCCCATGTTGGCCTATGTGGTGAAGCGCAGAGCCTGCTTGGGATTCTCTATCTCCCTCTCCCTCTGTCCTTCTCCCTCTCTCTCTCTGGCACTCTCTCACTCTTTCTCTCGAAATATATAAATAAACATTAAAAAATAATATATACGTACACATATATAAATCATAGAGCATTATTTGCATACATTAAAAGAAAATGTAAGCAAAATAAATTAAGGCATTTCTAAAACTTTTAAATATTGGCTTTTCTTAATATCTTTGCAATTCAGAATTTCATCTTCTGTTTTACCAGCATTGTGAAACAAACATTGTTGAAAAGAGTGTTCAACTATTGGGTCAATGTGTTTATTTTTCTAGCCAGTGACTTAATTTTTCCAATTTGGGTGATAGATATAAAATAAAATATTTTTATCAAAAGTTGTATCAACAGAACTATAACTCTGGCTAATATTCTTTCTTTAAATTGATTCCTAAATTATTTTTGAGTCAACTGTTAAGTAATCAGATGTTCCCTCAGGTATAATTGACTAATGTGTCACAACTGTCAGGTGGCTGAGAGTGACTGAAAGATTAAATAGTTATCCCAAATACAGAGAGAGGACAGGTTGGGACAAATATACATTATTATTTGAAAAAAAGAATGAATTGAAGTACAGCAGTTTGTGCTGAAGATAAAAGGTAAGCAGGTAGTAGCTACCCATTTTCTCTTAAGAGTGTTTGGCTGTGGAAATATGGAAAGAGCTCAAATGTCCAGAGACAGATGAATGGATAAAGAAGATGTGGTTTATACACACACACACACACACACACACACACACACACACACACACACTGGAGTATTACTTGGCAATCAAAAAGAATGAAATCTTGCCATTTGCAAAAACATGGATGGAACTAGAATGTATTATGCTAAGTGAAAATAGAGAAAGACAAATATCATATGACTTCATTCTTATGTAGAATTTGAGATACAAAACTGATGAACATAAGGGAAGGGAAACAAAAATAAAAAAAAAAAACAGGGAGGGGGAAAATTCTTAAATATGGAGAACAAACTGAGGGTTGCTGGAGGATTTATGGGTGGGGGCATGGGTTAAATGGGCAAGGGGCATTAATAAGGACACTTGTTGGGATGACCACTGGGTGTTATATGTAGGGAATGAATCACTGGATTCTATTCCTGAAATCATTGTTGCACTATATGCTCACTAATTTGGATGTAAATTTTTTAAAAAGTGTTTTGTTGTGGTCTTCTCTCACACTATATACTTGAAACATTTTATATTTAAATACTTATTAACAGGGTTGTATATTGAAAGCCCAGGGCTTTGCACGTAGCAGTCCTTCAGTAGATACTAGGCTCTTCCTTTGCCCCCGAACTGCTGATACCCTCCTTGAATGCCTTGTCTGCAGGTCACAACTATCCCTAGCCTGGGTGTGTCCCAGCTACCATAATCCACTTTTAATGTCTGTCTGGACTCCACATGGAAATGGATTCTATACTGATAAGTGTATTGTGAACCATAGAGTATGATATGAAAATATTAATGATGCATTTTTTTTTCTCTTTTTTTCCAGGAGTTTTGCCTTTACTGCTGCAAGATATTGGAAATTCATTCAAGGTTTTGGCGTTTTATGAATCTGGATTTATGGCTCCAGACCTACCTAGAGAATTTAATAAAGGTGAGTATCATGTACAGAAGTTATATTTCCTATCTCCTTCATGAGCAGTATTACATATTTAGTACTCATTTTACCAAAACTGGGAGACGTGTTTCTGTTGGCCCATATGTTTCCTCTACTCTTAATTCTACAGAATACATTCTGAGTTATTTAAATTAACTTTCAAAGCCCTTGGTAATCTGGTTCTATATTAATTCTCCAACTCTGTCTCCTTATGCTCTCTTCCAAAAAACTTCTGCTTAAGTCAGACTGATCTTGTCATGGTCTTTTGAACACACCATGTGCATTTCTGTCTTCCTATCCTTACTGTTCAAACATCCCTCCAGCTAAAATAAATTTTGTTCTTTTTTTTTCCACAAAGAATGTTGTCTTTATTATAAAATTCTCTACTGTTATTGTAGAACACACTCATATTTCCCTTATTTCATCCTTTCAACAAATATTTCTTGAATACTTATTATTACCAGGCAAGTGGATAAGACAAATGAAAGTCTCTGTCATTATAGAACAATAAAGGCTATAGGAAGTAATTAAGTGATAAACATAACCTTAAAATATAATTTTAGATATTGATCATGATACTAAGGGAAATTAGAGTGATCAAAATAGGTTCATAGACCTTATCAATAACTATGAATTCCAGTCTATGGCACATTTAGATACTGTGCATTAGATTGTTATTTTACCCATGTATATAGAGCTTGCCTGCATAATTAAAGCATAAAATTAAACTCCTAAATTCATATCTGAATTAGAATTAGCAGTACAGTAAGGAACAAGAAAGCAATTCAAACTTTGGTTCTTTTTCCCATAAGATGATTTGCAATTGCCAGGTATGTAAGCATATTTAAAGCCTCACAATAACACATATTATTATTATTGATAGATTGACTCTTATGTTCCCCTTACACTGCTTTTCAGCAGAGAGGCAGGCATTCTTATATTCATTTTGAGGATGGGTACGACAATTGACTTGGAAGAGAAGTGAAGCTTGTCTCTTGCCAGAGAATTGACCAACCACTCACTCTCAGGAAACAGAAGGGTGAAGGGTAGAGGGTAGTTTCTTGTGCCTCCAGTATCTTCCAGGGCCAAGGCCCCCACTGCTTGGAATTCTTAGTACTGCAGTTGCAGTCCAGAAAGTCCAGGTAGCCACAGAATCTGTTCAGAATATTTAAGCTGAAGTGGCCAAATTCTATCGGGTGGTGATAAACTACTTCTGGAGTCATGAAATGATGACTCTGATGATAAGCACTAAAAAGGTATTGTAGAATGGTGTTGAATATTAGATTAGAGTGTAGATTGTTTCAGCTTTTATTACTAAAACCAAAGATGTTAATAACATTTTTCCATAAATTTCATAAGTATTTAATGCTCTTGCCATATGCAAAGTAGGCATTAGCTGACAACTTTATAGATGTCAAACTTTTAGCAAAATATTTCTATGCCTTTGTAAAACTTTACAATTTTTACCATGCTTATAGAAATAAAAATTTAGCAATGAATTCAACATATAAGATATTAAAATTTACCTTTTCTCTTGAGTTTGTTTTTTTTTTTTTTTCTCACCTCCTCAACCCCAGAGTGCTGGTGCTGCATGTCTCTTGCATTTTAAATGACATCTGTAAATAACTTTTTATGAAATCTTTTGGAAACTTTTTATGTCTTTTCCATGTAGCTACTGGTACATACAGAGTTTCCATCTGAATTTGGAGATCTATGGTATTTAGTTATCTGGCTCCACAGGACATGATATTGGGTTCCCAGATTTGGAGATAAGCCATCTCTCTGAAGTGTCCTTCTGATAGTTGAAGAGCCCACACTAGTTTATCTATGTACATGTGAAAACCTCAAATCCTCTCACATGGTTTGGAGGTTATGCAGATGTCCCTTTTGGCAAATTACTTTCTTTTTCCTTTCTTATTCATGGGAATAATTTTCCTTTCTTATTCATTTTTCCCTTTTTATTTTTCAAAAGGCATTATATATTCAACTCCAACTGATGTATTTCTTTCAAAACGCCTTATTGTGAGTTATATACATCTGGGAAAACAGATGTATGAGCAAAATAATGCAAAGAAAAGTTTATACCAAACCTCACATATTGAGTGCTGAATGGTTCCAATCACCTGGAAAAAAATCAAAGGTACTAGATTTGGTAATCACCAAGAGTTGTTAATCACATATCCTATTTTTCTTTTCCTTCCCATTCTGTCTCATTTTCTATATCTGTCAGTTCCGACTTAGGGATTTTGACTCTGGACTGCAGCCCATTTTTCCCATTGGAAGTTTTTCAGAAATCCTGTGGGTAAGAGAGCATCTGGCTTATGATATTTATAAGTGTCTGAGCTCCCTAATATGCCTAGTTACTGTGGAGACTAGGAGCAAATGGGAACCTGAGCTGAAAACAAACCTGGCAGAAAACTGAACTGAAATTCAGGCTTCAGTAGAGAAAGCGTTCAGTGTAATTCCACAGTCCTTTCCAACTCAAGTTTTGAACCGGTTATGTTCAGTGTTCTTTGTTTGCAAAGACACCAGTTTAAAAAATCACAATATTGGGGCACCCGGGTGGCTTAGTCGGTTAAATGTCAGAGTTTGGCTCATGTCATGATCACATGGTTCATGGGTTCGGGCCCATGTCAGGCTCTGTGATGACGGCTGACTCAGAGCCTGGAGCCCTCTTTGGAGTCTGTATCTCCCTTTCTCTCTAACCCTCCCCTGCTCACGCTGTCTCCCTCTCTCGGAAATAAATAAAACATTATTTTTTTTTTAAATCACAGTATTTGTCAGTACTGAAGACAGACATCAGGTAACCCCATTTGGCCTAGCATAATGTACAATGAAAGCTCTTTGATATTTGAATCCATTTATTTGGTGTGAGATTATATATATAGTTCTGCTGTTCACTCATTACTATTTTAAAATGTTAATTTATTCATTCTAGATAAATATTATATATTTCTACCTCACTTTACTCATATTATAACAAAATAGTACCTCATACATTTTATACCACATTATTTGGCAGTTACACTCGCTTATGATGGATGAGTTTTCCTAGCCTGAAAAATAAAGGCAAAAATGAAGCTACCCTGTTTGCCAAGTCCACTTCCTGCTGTACATTTGCCTACAGGCTTTGTTAGTGCTTACCATTTGCTGTTTTCTTTCCTCTTACCATTTCTATTTCTCTTAGCCATTTGTATTACCATTTACTCTTTGTTTGAAAGAGATGCTGTGCTTTCTCCTTATACTGATGGCTAAGGATATACCCAGCTTTAACAGTACATAGAAATTTATCTGTGCACCTTCTCTTCAAAAGAGTGCTACTCTTTGTTGAAAATCAATCAAATAAGAGGCATGTGGTGGCTCAGTAGGTTGAGCCTCAGTCTTCGGACTTCAGCTTAGGTCCTGATCTCACATTTAGTGAGTTCAAGCCCCACATCAGGCTCACTGCTGTCAGTCTGTCATCACAGAGCCCTCATCAGATCCTCTGATCCCCTTCTCTGCCCCTTCCCCATTTGTGCTTTCCCAAATAAATAAATATTTTTTTAAAAGAATGAATAAAATAAGGAACTATGTACTTCAGTTAAAACTAATTTTCCAACATTTAAATATTCTTCTATATGTAAAATATATCTTTGATATAAACAAGTTATGATTCTTCACACGAATACCTTTTATCCTAATTATAAACTTCTTTTTTTTGTACAAGTGTTTAAAATGATTTTAGTTGCAAAAGACAGGATGTTGCTCAAGACAGGGACTAAAATAGAAAATAGTAGAATTGGAAAGACCTGACATATGAACTCAATTTTTCCATGTCTGCAGTTCATTCTTTGAGGATGTTCCTTGGAGGTGTTGTGATACCGTAGAAAGAGGATGAAACAGAAATTCAGAATCCTGCGTGCTAATTCTGGCTCCACCAGTTAGTAACTGGGTATATTTTCAAAAAGGAACACTAATTTCTGCCCAACCAGGCTGACAGTGTCCTTGTAAGGATCAAATATGCATGAGAGTACTTTATACGTTATGGAGTAGCATCAAAGTCTAATATATTAATATTTATTGCTGTATTCCTGATTTGCAAAGTAGGCTTATTTATAGCAGATACATAATGAATTGTTTCTAATTAAATATTTTTAAATTGAAAAATGATGGATGCTCCTTTGAAGAAGAGAAACAATGAAAGAATATGTACATATTGATAACTATCAATATGTACTTACAAAATTGATAACTAATTTTTAAAGCTTTTAATGTTTATTTTGAGAGAGAGAGAGAGCAAGTGAGCATGAGTGGGAGAGGGGCAGAGAGAGAGGGAGACACAGAATCTGAAGCAGGCTTCAGGCTCTGAGCTGTCAGCACAGAGCCCAATGCGGGGCTCAAACTCATGAAGGAGAGATCATGATCTGAGCCAAAGTCAGATGCTCAACTGATAGAGCCCACCAGGCAGCCCTGTAATCTTTCTTAACTCTCAGATAGAAACACGATTAAAAGCCCAGTATATAACCTCCCACAACTGATCATGCCCGTGTATACGCGATCCCGTGAACACATGTATGTGTATGTGTGCGCCTATATTTAACTTTTGTTTTTCCTCATTATTCTTATCCTAATGCATATTCTTACTTTTCTGTATTAGTTCTTCCATTCACTTATTTACTTAAAAGTCTGTCAGTTTGTAGAGTTTAAGTGTGATCTCTGTGCATGAAAGAAGAGCTGACATGTTGTTTGAAGTCACTTTATGATTTTTACATGATGAATGTAACATAACCTAGCTAATTATTCCTTTATTGATGTACATTAATGTTGTGTTCAAGTTTTGCCACTATAAATAATTCTGAATAAACTTAACTTCTATAGCAAGTCTTCAATTTCTATTGGACAGATTTATAATGGTGGGTCAAAAATGCATATTTTGGGGGCACCTGGGTGGCTCAGTCGGTTAGGCAGCTGACTTTGGCTCAGGTCATGATCTTGCAGTTCGTGGGTTTGAGCCCTTTGCAGCGGGCTCTGTGCTGACAGCTAGCTCAGAGCCTGGAGCCTGTTTCAGATTCTGTGCCTCCCTCTCTGTCTGACCCTCCCCTGCTCAGGCTTGCTCTCTCTTTCCCTCTCTCTCTCTCTTTCAGAAATAAATAAAACATTTAAAAAATGTATATTTTAAACAATAAAAGATAATATCAGATCACTTGCTGAATTCATAGTCATATGAGCCATGAATTTAGAGGACCACTATTTTTCTTTAGCTAATTTTATAGATCTTAAAAAACAATCATTTTTGTTGCACCAATTCTCTTCTTTCTTTTCTTTTTACTACTAATTATATACGCTTATTTTCATATACTAGTCTTTGAGATAGATCTGCCTGTTATTATTCTTGACTAATTAAGAAAAATATCTGTTTATTATTGTCCACTTTTAGAAAGTAATAACTATAGTAATATCAGTAATCTTTTTGTTAAATATTATTGTGTGTTTAAAAAATCTTTCAAGACTTACTTAATATTAAGCATAAAAGCTCAATCTAAACCAAAGAAATTGTCTAGATCAGTGCTGTCCAATAGAACTTTCAGCTATGATAGAAAGTTTCTCTACCTGCAGTGACCAGTATGGTAGCTATGAACCACATGTGACTGTTGGGTACTTGGCTGAGGAACTACAGACTTAATGTTACGTAATTTTTAATTCATTATTGTTTAAATTTAAATAGCCACATGTGGATAGTGACTCTTTAATGGAGAGGGCAGACTAGAGTACTTTCATGTGTTTAGAATTGATTCTCTGCACAAGGAAAGAAAGTGTGGTTTTTCAACTTAACAGTTAAAAATACAGTGAAATGGTTATTTTTGTGGAAACATTGTGTATGTGCTACTGAAGAACTGGGTTGAAAATGACTCAACACCATCAGTCATCTTGATCTATTTTGGCAGGTCAAGTCAATCAACCTTTGGAATCAGACTTAGCATTTAAGATGCTTATCAGTCAAAAATAGTACATATTTCTGCTCTACTGGAATTTAATTGGCCAACTATGGAGAAATGGCTTTGTAATATTAATTCATGCTTTTTGTTTTGTGGCTCTTATAGATTAATAAATATTACAAGATGTGCATTATTAATTTGAGAATATGTATTTTTTAAAGTTTTTCTTAATTTTTTAATGTTTTATTTATTTCTGAGAGAGAGATAGCGTGAGCAGAGGAAGGTCAGAGAGAGAGGAGGATACAAAATCTGAAACAGGCTCCAGGGTCTGAGCTGGCAGTCAGCACAGAGCCCGACACAGGGCTCAAACCCACGAGCCATGAGATCATGACCTGAGCCGAAGTCGGACACTTACCTGACTGAGCCACCCAGGCGCCCCAAGAGAACATGTATTTTTATGTGATGGGTTGTAATATAACAACTTTCCTATTTTTTAGTGCAGAAGAACATTTTTTAATTTTAATTTTTAAATTCTTATTTATTTTAAAATTTTATTTTAGAGAGAGAGAGCAAGAAAGAGAGAGGGGCAGAGGAAGAGAGAACTAATACTAGGCTTGATCCCATGACCCTGGGATCATAACCTGAGCTGAAATCAAGAGTCGGATGCTTAAGGAAATGAGCCACCCCAGTGCCCCAACGTTTTCTTTTACCTAAACACTGCCTCATGTGACTTTTCAACACTGCAGTAGTTTTAAAAGGTAAGTTTTATAAAAATACAGTATTCAATTACTCTCTCTGAATTTTTAATTTCCTACAATTAGCACTTGAGATGAGTTTCTCTCCCCATCCTCCCATTCTGACTTGATTTCTGACTCACCTAATCATGAGATTTCAAAGTAACTACTTAGAAGTAGGCTTGTTATTTTCTCCTATTATTTCTTTCTTTGCAGAAAGGAAAGTCAAGAAAAATTCTGTCTTCTGTTACTGGCACAAATCTGGGCTTAGTAGAGCCATCCCAATTTCTAAACCCTACCAGTTTAATATGCAAATATCAATGGCTTGACTAGCAGAGAATGTAATCCTATTATAGTCTCTAATTTATGAGTCCTTAGAAATCCTGATTAGCCTTGGTAATCACCTGGCTCCTTTCTTGGATATTATTAATATCTCTGGTGGTTTCACATTTTTCCATGTCAGAAAATATGATTTTGGCTACAGATGCTTCTGTCAGAGAAACACCATAGAGTTTGAGTTTGTGTAATAAAATATCTAGACAGATATTTTGTTCCATATTCATTAATTAAAAATCATGTATCTGTTTGAAAAGTGAACCCACACTGAAACCTAATTGTTTGCAATATTTGATCTATTCTATTTCATTTACTATCTTAACCACTCTAATATAAGCATAAATCCATTCCTGTTTTGACCTCAATTTTACATATACATTATTAGAGTTACATGAGCTTTCCAAGTGTTCAGATCCATTTAATATTTTATATGGTGAACTGAAATCTTGAGTACATATATATACCTAACACAGATTATACCCCAGTGCCACTAAGTATGAAAACTATGAGTTTGGAGGCATACTTTCCTACATTTTGCTATCATTCTCTCAACTTAGGCTGCATTCTTTCATCTGTAAAAATGCAGCTAATTATACTTGTTTAATACCAATTATTACTGTTACAACAATTAAATAAAATGTATTACCTGCCATTGGTTATTGCATTTCTATCAATATACCTAGCATTGGATAGCTGCTTATAAATGGTACTTCTGTTAGTTTTTCCTTTCTTGTCAATTTCACTCTGCCCCAATGTAGTCATACCATCTATAGTTGATTCACAAAAATTGTTTAAAAATATGAAGTAAGCCCAAGCAATGGGGGCAGGGGAGCTTTTCAGATCAATTTTTTTTTTTTATTTCTAGGATAGAGAGAGACAGCGTGAACAGGGGAGGGTCAGAGAGAGAGGGAGATACAGACTCTGAAACAGGGCTCCAGGCTCTGAGCTGGCAGTCAGCACAGAGCCCGATGTGGGGCTCAAACCCACAAACCGTGAGATCATGACCTAAGCGAAAGTCAGACGCTTAACCGACTAAGCCACCCAGCCGCCCCCAGATCAAATTTAACTGAATTTGAGTCTTGATTATATCAAAGCCCTACAATATAACAGGCAGCAAAACCAAAAATGTGAATCTTTAAGTAGGAAATTTAAATAAAGCTAAAGTATATCTGATAGTTTGCAAACATTGAATACAAATGGGAGTATTAGTGATATTTCAACATGGGTAACTTAGTATGTCTAAAACTAATATAAATTCTTATTCTTATTAAACATGTATTAAGAGAGCTTAGAAATTCCAAATCAGGAGAATCAGGAAAAGGTGTAATTATTAAACCTATTCGAATATAACTTTTTTTTTTAATTCTTTTTTTTTGTTGTTGATAATGTATTGTGTAAGATTAAGGATAATGGCATCAACATTGACATTCCTTCTGTCAAGCATTAGGGATTACTTCCCCTTCTACCTAACGGACTGTGGCAGCACTGACACTATGCCACTTCAGAGCTTAGCATTTAGCAGGACAGGCACCTTCCTCCCAGGTCCCTTGGAGCCCTAAGATGATATGTAAGAAGTTCAGTGGCTCTGTAAAAAAACACACATGAAGGCTACATAGAGGAAGAAAGTGACCCAGTTGAGAGCAGCCTTCCTGCAATCCACCTACCAGTTGAATGCCATGGAATGGCCCCAATAAATGCCATTTAGAGCAGAAGGATCTCCCATTTGAGGCCAACTCAAATGCCAAACCTGCCAGATCATGAATTATAATAACATGTTTTTTGTTTTAGAACATGAAGTTGAAGAGTAGCTACTTACTATAATCGACAACCAAAAAAATGTAGGGGTGAAGAAAAAGAGCTCCTTGCCAGTTGCAGTTACATACACAACTGTTTCATTGATTCTACATGTATTAACTGTGAAGATAGTAATACGAAAACAATTTATCCAAACTTGTTATTTTAGTGGATTAACTGGCCTGAGTGTTATTAATGTGTGGATAATCTTTGCAATAATTATTGGTCTTTACTATTTTAATTTATAGAACTAATGTCTTAGAAACATAATGAAATGATGCAGGAAAATTGGATATTTAGGGAGGCAGCATATTGTATTTATAGAAGAGAATACTAAATTCTCTATCAAAAAAATCTGAAATAAAGGCATGTCCAGGTGGCTCAGTTGGATAAGCATCCAACTTCAGCTCGGGTCATGATCTCACAGTTCATGAGTTCGAGCCCTGTGTCAGGCTCTGTGCTGACAGCTGGGAGCCTGGAGCCTACTTCAGATTCTGTGTCTCCCTCTCTCTGCCCCTCCCCAACTCACACTCTGTCTCTCTCTCTCTCTCTCCCAAAAATAAATAAACATTAATTTTTAAAATAAAAACCTGAGATAAAATATTTACTCTGCCACTCATTAGTTTAGAGACTTTGATCAAGTCACTGCCTTTGTGGGTCTTAAATTCTTCATCTGTAAAATTAACTCATTAGCTTATCCATAGGTAGCTTCCAGCTCTCTTTGAAAATCTCTGAGTTCCAGGGTGCTTCCATGGCTCAGTCAGTTAGGTGTCTGACTCTTGATTTTGGCTCAGGCCGTGATCTCACAGTTCATGGGATAGAGCCCCATCCTGGGTTCTGGCTAACAGCATGGAGCCTGTTTGGGATTCTCTCTCTCTTCTCTCTCTCTTTCAAAATAATAAATAAACGTAAAAAAAAAAAAAAAAAGAATCTTTAAGTCCTTATTTTATCTTTGTTTTGTGTTTTTTAGCTTTATTTTGAGAGAAAGAGAGAACACAAATGGGGGAAGGGCAGAGAGAAAGGGAGAGAGAATCCCAAGCAGGCTTCACACTCTGGTGCTGAGCCCCTTGTGGGGCTTGATCCCATGACCATAATATCATGACCTGAGCTGAAATCAAGAGTCAGATGCTTAACCGACTGAGCCACCCAGGCACCCCTGTTATGTATTCTTTCAGGAGGTGGTCAATCAGATGTATCCACAAGAAGCGACAAAGGAGAGGTATAATAAAACAAAGTTTAATTTGCTCACAGGTGCTATAGAGACAGAGTTATGAGGGGCCACATGGGGGAAGTGCTAAGGGAGCATGCTCAAACAGATAAACGGGCACCAGAGAGCACAAGGACCCATGGGCAAGTGGGTGTCAGGTTGGAGGACACAAGCAAAAAGCATGAGGGGATATCACTTGAATGACACTAGGTCACAGATATGGGAACATATGAAGAAGAACTTGTGGCAGGAGTCACCTAATCATACTGGGTGCACCTAGTCACCTGGATGGGGTGCTCACAGTATATTTCGAGAGATGTTGAGGTAGCAGGAAAATAAGAAGTTTGATAACTTACAGTATAAGTTATTAGAGTGTGCTATAGTCAACATTCATGTCGCCCTGAAAATCATACATTAAAATCCTAATGCCCACTATGATGATATTAACAGATGGGGTCTTTGTGAAGTACATGGGCTCCACCTTCATGATTAGGATTTGTTGTTATAAAAGAGACTTCACAAAACACCTTAGCCCCTTCCATCATGTGGGGATACAAGAAGTCTTCCACCTGGAAGAGGGCCTTTATCCTACCATGCTGGGTGGCCCCCTGATCTCAGACTTCCAGCTTCTAGGACTGTGAGAAATAAATTTCTGTTGTTTTAAGCTCTCTGGTCTGGCACTCTTTGTAGCAGCCCAAACAGACAAAGGCAGGTTGCAAATATTTTAACATGTCACAGCAGAATTTATGGTACCAAACCTAGTAGGTTTGAGAGCAGATGATTTCTTTCCCCAGCACCAAGTAGTACAATATCTTCAACGCTCTTGGCTCTCCTAAATATTTCAGCATTCTAAACTAAGCCTTGATGATTTCCCAGTGAAAACTACTTTTGTACAGGAAGGAGTCAGTACATACTGCTTGATTCTCATGTGTTGACTTGTCAGGTAACACTAGTAGTTTAGAGAATGCTTACTTATATATTATTTATCAAGGAAGCTGTATTTTCTTAGGCCTCATGTGAGCAATTCAGTATATAAATAATTTGTACTTTCCCATTAACTTGATGCCTTCTTTGCCATTTCCATACTTTGAAGTTACTTGTGATAAGTCTAAATAATAAAATAATACTAGAGATAATTTAAAATATATTGTCAGCTATAGGAATTTTCTAACTTAATTGGCTTCCCTCAGCATGTGAGTTTTAGGGAGAGCATTATTACTGCATGTGGGTTTTACCTTTAGATTCACGTGGATTGGGGACATTGTGAATTTCACAGTAGCACTTTCTGTCTTCTTGCCTTCATTTAAGGTGACACTTTGATCAAAGGTGGCAAAGCATGAAATTATGGCCAGCTGTAAAAGTGTCACATGCTATTTCAAAATCCTCCGGCAGTTGGGAGAATTTCCTGATTATCTGGACCCACCATGGGAATTAAAATTCAGTGTGCCTGACATTACAGCATGTTTTAACAAGAGCGCAATTATATTCCTACCCTGTTTCAATATAGAGTTGCCTCGTCAGAATTGTTAGACAAGTCCATGGAGGATTGGAACTGTCACCAAGCATCAGCTCACACAGGAGAATAAAATGAAGTCAATGGTTTCTGCCTTTATGAAAATCACTAATTGTATTTTATTTAAAAATATGTGCTCCCATGCCTGGGGCAGGCCCTGAGAATGTAAGAGAATCAATCTATTTTCAAATTTTATGGCAAAATACTTTATTATAATAAGAGTGCTTAGCTATTTCTTCCTCTATAAAAAAAATTCTAGGACATATGCAGCAACTGTCACAATCATAAAAAATAAGACGCTTTGAAAATATGTCTGTAAAATTACCAGCTTTATTTTTATGGAGAAAGGAAAAATGTCTTTTGTGGGCTTCAATTTTATTGAAAAATATTGATTGAGCACCTACTTCACACAGGCTATTTGCTAGACTCTGGGGTACAAGAAATGCATAAATACATTTTCTACCTTCATGAAATTCACGGGCTAGGAGAGGACACAGAAATTCAAATAAAATTAATTCCTAAGTCAGAAGGAAAAAATGATGAGAAAATAAATAATTACAACCTAAAGATGATAAGCGTGTCTCATAGGATGGGTTCAAAGACAGTGCTCTGGCCTAACAGCAACTGCAGAAGTCTTAAGTCTGCAGAAAGTAGTAATCATTTCTAAGAATATCATTGTTCTAAGGTGAAACGTGTACAATTTACCTGTTTGTCATAATTTATGTATAATGTATGTCTTTCATCTAAATTCAAGAATCACCTAAATTCATTAAACTTGTATGACATTGTTAACAACAATAAAAAAGTCATTTTTTTAAACTGTAGCTTTAATAATATTTGGTGTTTGCACCTAAGGAAAATAAAATGTAAGAATTCTAATGTAACCAGCAGACCTAAAGTAACAGGAAAGCTAAAGAGGAGGAAACTGAGTTTTGACAGTTGCTTGATGGTTCCATGATAGAAAGCTAGACATATATATGCATAAGGGGTATCGGAGCTTCTATTCTACTCCATTTCTGTGACAGCATTTCTGTTTCCATTCATTTCTGTTCAAGTTTTATTCCTCTTTTTTTCTGTATGATTTTCAATTATGTTTTTTCTACTTATTTTTTTTTCTATTTTTAAAGTGAACATTATTCATGTAAGACCTTTCTTCTTTCCCAAAAAAGGCATTTAAAACTATGCATTTCCCTCCAAAAACTGAGTATCTATACTCATAAATTTTCACATGTTTATTTTTTATTTTCATTTAATTAAAAATAACTTTACATTTTCTTTAAGTTTCTTCTATGATACATGTGTTATTTATTGTAAGTATTTGGGAGTTTCCCAACCTTTTGCTCTTCTTTCTAATTCAATATTTTTAAATATTTTAATCCTTTAAAATTATTGGATTTTGATTTCTGGTCTAGCCTAAGATTTATTCTGAAAATGTATGTATGCATGAACAGAATGTATATTATTTTCTTGTCTGGTAGAATACTCTATAAATATGAGTTAAATCAACTAGGCGGTTAGTGTTGGTTGGATCATGTATAATCTTACTAATTTTTTACCTAACTTTACAATCTATTTTTTATAGAAAGGTACTGACAATCTACACCTCTGATTTTTAAGTTGCCTACTTATGCTTTCAGTTTTTTTAGATTTTGCTCCATTGTCCATTGTGGCTCAGTTGTTAGGTTTATACATGTTAATGACTTTATATTTCCCTGATATATTAACCCTTTGTTCATCATGAAATGTCCCTCTTTGTCTCTAGTAATATCTTTTGTTTTATAGCGTGTTCTGTCTGCTGTTAATATATTCACTCCAACTCTTTTATAGTTACTATTAGGATGATGCAACTTTTCCCCATCCTTTTAATTTCAGTCTGTCTGTGTTTTTTAATCTATAGCATGGATCTGTAGATAGGCTATAATTGAATATCGTCCTCAGTTCAGTGTAACAATCTCTGTCTTTTGATTAGAGTTTTCATCTATCCACACTTAATGATATTACTGGTATGATTGGGTTAACCTCTGCATTTTGCTATTTGTTGTATATATGTCATGTCTCTTTTTTTTTTTTTCTTTACTAGCTTGTTTTGTGATTTTTAAAAAAATGTTTTATTTATTTCTGAGAGAGAGAGAGAGACAGCATAAGCAGGGGAAGGTCAGACAGACAGGGAGATACAGCATCTGAAGCAGCCTCCAGGCTCTGAGGTAGCTGTCAGCAGAGAGCCCAATGTGGGGCTCAAACGCACAAACCATGAGATTATGACCTGAGCCAAAGTCAGACGCTTAACCAATGGAGCCACCCAGGTACCCCACTTGTTTTGTGATTATTGCAAATTTTTATTGTACCATTTTAATTCCTCTGTTGTTTTGTAGCATTTTTCTTCTTCTAGCTACTTTCTTAGTGATTATTATAAAAGTTAGAATATGAATCTTAAATTATTTAATCAATTTCAGGTTAATACTTAGTTGATTCTGGACATTAGAAGCAACTTTCCTCCAGTGCATTTTTATTCCTTCTTCGGTATACTATTATTTTCTTGTATATTTCATTTATGTATGTAATAAATCCAACAACATAGACTTACAGTCATTGGCTTTTTCACTATATTTATCCACATTTCCGTCATTTATATTGTTATTTATTTATTTATTTATTTATTTGTTGTAGACTTGAGTTACTGTCTGATGTCATGTACTTTAAGACTGAAAGCCTTTCAGGGCGCCTGGGTGGCTTAGTTGGTTAAATGTCCGACTTTCGCTTAGGTCGTGATCTTGCAGGTTCGTGGTTCGAGCCCCGCGCCAGGCTCTGTGCTGACTGCCAGCTCAGAGCCTGGAGCCTGTTTTAGTCTGTGACTCCCTCTCTCTCTCTGACCCTCCCCTGTTCACGCTGTCTCTCTCTCTCTCTCTCTCTCCTAGAAATAAATAAAACATTAAAAAAAAAAGACTGAAACCCTTTCTTTAATATATATTAAAGCATATCTGCTAGCAATAAATTTACTTAATCTTTGTTGAATTGTGAGTGTTTTATTGTCTTTCCTTTTTGATAGTAGTTTTTTTTTTTTTTAGGTATACATTCTGGATTGACAGTTTATAATTTTTTCTTTCAGCACTTTGAAAAGGTATCTCTCTGCTTTCTTGGATTTTATTGTTTCTGATGAGAAGTTACCCATTAATCATACTATTATTTCCTTGTACAAGATTAGTCATTTTTCTCTTGCTGCTTTCACAACTTTTTAATCTTTGTCTTTTAGCGATTTGATGTGTCCAGATGTAGATAAATCTTTGTACTGTATGAAATGTTTTGAGCTTCTTGGCTGTGTAAAGTAATGCTTGTCATTAAATTTGGGTAGTTTTAGGCCACTATTAAAATAGTTTTCTCTCTTTTACTCCTGGTTCTATTACATGTAAGTTGGTATGTTTCATGTTATTCCATAGATTTTTCTGGCTCTATTCCTTTTTTCTTTCTGTCTTCAGATGGGATAAATGAAATTGATCTGTCTTTGAGTGGGATGATTCTTCCTTCTGCCATTTAAATATGCTATTGGGCCAGTCTATTTTTAT
This sequence comes from Proteles cristata cristata, assembly GCA_017311185.1. Taxonomy (NCBI): domain Eukaryota; kingdom Metazoa; phylum Chordata; class Mammalia; order Carnivora; family Hyaenidae; genus Proteles; species Proteles cristata. The sequence continues at coordinate 1,381,548 of JAESUZ010004587.1, forward strand.
TTTGGTTATAGTACTTTTCAACTTTAGAATATCCATTTGGTTCCTTTTAAATAGTTCCTATTTCCTTATTGAGACTCCCTATATATTGTTTATTGACCACATATATTTCTGTAATATTTAAACATAGCTTCTTTTAATTCTTTTTTTTTTAATGTTTTATTTATTTCTAGAGAGAGAGAGAGACAGCGTGAGCAGGGGAGGGTCAGAGAGAGAGGGAGTCACAGACTGAAACAGGCTTCAGGCTCCGAGCTGGCAGTCAGCACAGAGCCCGACGCGGGCTCGAACCCACGAACCGCGAGATCATGACCTAAGCGAAAGTCGGACGCTTAACCGACTAAGCCACCCAGGCGCCCCAAGCTTCTTTTAATTCTTGAATATATTTATAATTTCTTCCGTAGGTCTTTGTTATAGTCAACATCTGAACCCACTCAGGGATTGTTTTTATTGACTGCTTTGTTTCTTTTTTTTAATTTTTTTTAAAGCTTATTTATTTTGAGAGAAAGAGAGAGAAGGATAGAGAGAATCCCAAGCAAGCTCTCTGCTGTCAACACAGAATCCAATGTGGGGCACAAACTACCTATCCATGAGATCATGACCTGAGCTGAAATCAAGAGCTGGACGCTTAATTGTTTAAACCACCTAACTGCCCCATTAACTGTTTTGTTTCTTGAGTGTAGGTCATGTTTTCTGTTTCTTTGTTATGTTTCATAGTCAATTGTTGAAAATTGGCATGTTCAGTAATACGTCGAACCTACTATGGATTCTGTAGTAGCTGATGTCTCTGCTCAGTTTTGATTTTGTTGTTGTTTTTTTCTGGTTTTTCAGCCTGACTTCCTGAGGCTCCTGTATCTGTAACCCCTCTGATCAGCCAGTGATGGGTTACAGATTGTGCTCAAACACTGGGATCCTTTATGATTTATACCCTCTGCAGATAGATCTTTGTTTAGTTAGGGAGCATGTAAAGTTCAGACAGCTTCAAGTCTCCTTTGACATTTGCTTTCCACTGTGTCCTCGTGGATGTCCCCTGTGGAAACATGCAGCCTGCCAGTCAGCCAGGCATGAATACAGAGTTTGTCTTACTCTTCCAATGCTCTTGCATTCCTCTAGTTTCCTTATAAAATACATGGCAGGTCTGTTGATAGCCCCAGATGAGAATGTAATCCGAGGATGGCAGAATTGAAGGCTTTCCCCATTCATTTTTATTGAGCGTGCTACTTTGCTGACATGCTATCAGCTTGTGTTTTTGCCTTGGCTGCAGGTCACAACAGCACTTCCCATGCAGTGAAGCTGCTACTTTACATGGTCAGCACCACACTAACCAAGCTGGGGAGGAGTATGAAAACAGCTCCAGGCAAAAAAGTCACTGTCTCCCATGAATCTTATCCAATAATATGGTAGCCTTTCATGAATACAGACTCTTCTGCTTATTGTTTGCCTTTAGTAGTCCCCAGAGCTATTCTTTGCATATTTTGCCCAATTTTATAGTTTTTTTGCTGGGATGGGGGAGGGAAGGATTTTCCAATCTCTTTATTCAGACACATACTTTTTAGAAAATAAGCATTAAGTAGAAACTAATATAACTATTTATGATTTATTATAAGGTTACTCTGACTAATACAGTATAAATCCAGAATAAAAATAATTAGGTCTATAAGTAAACGTTCATAAAAGAGCCTAAATAAATATGGAAAAATATATGACAATGTTTTGTTTAAAATGAATGTGGAAAAGGTAGTTTAGTAGTTTTACTTGCTGGTGGTATAACTGGCTATACATGTGGAAGAAACAAAGTGAATAATTATCTATGAAATATAAAGTATATCATAAAATAATAAATTTCAATAAGTCTAAGATTTAAATTTTAATAATTTGTAAATAATGTTAACAGAAAATTATTTATGTGAGGGGCAACTTGAGATTTTTCTTAAGCAAGACTAGAAGCACAGAGACTCCGAATTAAAAACAATGCTTGAGAAAAGAAAAAGAAAACATGATATATAGAATAAGAAGCCAAATGATAACTGTAAGGAAAAAATTGTAGTAAATAAAGAGACAAAATTTGGCACTATTAAAATGTAGCCAAAGTCATAAAGTTGGTGAGGAAAAATACAATAGAGAAAAAAATAAATAAAAGAGATTGTGGTTGACACAAAGGCATTGCCATTCAGATCTCTTTTCAAGAGAGAACCTTCCGCAAGGAGATCCCTTAGGTAGCAACCTATAGCTGAAGATGCCTTCTGGATCTCTCTCTGTGATCGTGCACTTCCTCACAGTTCCTGGCAATGATTGAACAAAGTGATGTTATAAGGCCTCGCCACCTGCCCAGTGCAGTAGCAATATTTGTATCACCCCTCTCCACCAGGCTGGCACAGTCTTATTCAGAGCTGCTCTTCCTAAAAAAATTCTTCTTTCATCTACGTTCATAGCCTCCCAGGGCCATTTTGGTCTAAAAGCTCCCTGCCTGCCCTTACTCTCTCTCCCTTTTATTTTTCATATGAATAATTCCCAATAAATCTTATTTCTTTCAACTTTTCCACATTCCCTTCCACTATTCCTAGAATGAACTTTTAAGAATTTTGAACTTGAAACTCAGAATTATGACCACAAAAAGGGTGCTTTTACAGACTCATCTAATATACTGAGTGATTATCAGAACAAAGTGAGTCTGTCATTGAGAGATCTGGGAAGGTAGGTTGTAGAGTGTACCCTTGTACAGTCAATAAACCAATATGATGAATTAAGATTTAAGAGCCATTCTGTAGTTTTGATGAAAATAACTTCAGTTTCTCTTCCCTAAAAATAAAATAAAACAAAAATCAATCAATTAAAAAATACATAATAACAATAAACACGAAAGAAACAAAAGTCCCAAAGGCTTGAATATAAAGAAAATAGTTCCATAAACAAGCCATGTGATTTCGATTGCATAGCATTTGCCTGTTCAGTTTCCTCTGTCCGGTCACTCCCTATTCTTCTCTTTGTTAGTTATTGCTGAAATGTCTAAAATCAGGGAAATGTCACTCCTAGAGTAGATCAGAGGCCACTGTCAAGTATTGTCATGCACTTTTTCTTATTAGATGATGTCACCATTTGTAATTAACTTATTCACTTTGTAATATCCTAACATCTTGCTTTCCCAGATTCTGAATTTTACAACAAAAGAGACTGTCTTGAGAATTCATTGATGTAATTTCATTACCCAACAGAGGACCTTGCACTAATAGCCTCTCTATAATATTTAGTAAATAATGGCATAGATACATTCATAGAATTCAAATACCATAACACCTTACATCTGTCATTGCTTATAATTTCCAAAGCTTTTTCAGTACTAAAGTTATTTAAACTTCACAATTACTGTATACAAGATGAGCATACATATTTCCATTTTATACATGAGGAAATTGTGTCGTAAAAACAGGCACACACTGATAGTAGACAGGGAAAAAACAGTTTTTTTTTTAATTAATATCATCCACAATTCTCTAGCCTGGCTACTCAAAAGAGTCACCCTCAGATTTATAATATCTGTGTCATCTGGGCTATTAGGAATACAAAATGCCAGACAGGTTATCTTCCCAAACTCCCTAAATCATCATCAACACTTTAACAAGATTTCCAGGTGCATATTAAGCTTTTGGAAGGATGTTTTAAGAAATTTGGATCCTTTTGATGAGTAAGGTGAAGGATATAGAGGTGAAGATAGGGTGAAGTTTCTCAAAGCATGAGAAAGAAGTGACAAGATGAGACCACAGTTAGGGAAAGTTAGGGGAAAAGAGACTATGGCTTCAAAACAGAAAATTGAAAAGATGTCTGGTTGGATTTTCTTAATTGAAAATTTCAGTGTCATATGATATTAGTGTTCTCTCCATCTCTGCTATGAAAACTTCAGTAAAATATGTATTGCTGTTCCTTCTGGGGAATACCAGAACAACAGTGAGGACATTTTTTTTATTTGATTGGTCTTTGTTGGTGACTTTGTGGCCAGGTGATGTTTCATCAGTTTTGTTATTCACAGAGCAGTAGGTTCATTGAAAAGGAGGCACAGAGGACAAATGAAATAACACACATAAAAATGCTCTAAGCAGTGTAAAGATGCTAAGTAAAATCACAGCATTAAGATAATGTTCATGAATTATCACAATTATGAATGAAAGTGCTCATTTATGTTTTTTATGGAATTTTCTCTAGAAGAATATAAATAGAAGAATTTAAGTTTGTGGACACTCTCTAATTGAATAGCTAATTATTTTTTCAGTGTCAGCTATTATGGAGTAAGACAAGAATATAACAAAGAAAAACACTTAAGGCAAATATAAACTGCAGCGAGATAAATAATTTACTGGTGAGTTTAATAGGTACAGACCGTGTTCTCTGATGAGTTTATACATAATACTTTATAGGCAAGGAATTCAGCATTCAATTAGATTCAAGAAGTTTTATGAGTCCTACACTAAGAGGAGGTAAAGATTTGTGTGGGATATAGTGTCTTACCTCAAAGGTCAAAGATCTGGCATGTTTCAGACTCTGTGGATATTGCCTCTTTAGAAAAAATTGTTCTGGGATGCTACTTAGTTTAATGTAAATATCTTTTCTCTTAAATATACAGGTGATCCACTTCCCAAACACAGATTCTTTTTTTTTTTTTTTAGTTTATTTATTTATTTTGAGAGAGAGAGAGACAGCACAAACAGGGGCCAGATGGAGAAAAGGAGAGAAAGAATCCCAAGCAGGCTCTGCGCCATCAGCACAAAGCCCAATGGAGAGCTTGAACTCATGAGCTGTGAGACCATGACCAGAGTTGAGACCAATAGTCAGGTGGTTAACTGACTGAGCCACCCAGGCACCCCTCAAATACAGATTCTTAGTGTATAGTCAAGACACTCTTTTATTTTTTTTAAATACAGAATCCCAGTAATTAAAGAAAAAATTTAGTGGCTTATCATTGAAAATTATTAGATCACAGGTGCTTTTAAGCAAAGCCAGAGCCTGGCATAGAAACAATGCCATCGAAAGTATATCCCGCCCTTTTCGTCTCATTTTTGTTTCTGATTTCTGTGTTTTTCTTTATTCTCAGGCAGGCTTTCACTACATGGCAGCAATTGTCTAGCATGTTTTTAGTGTCCAGGAGCATCAGGAGGAGAAACACTTTCTCCTCACATCCATTCTAGTTCTGAAATTAATGCTGACCATTCTGCTTGAGTTTTGTGACCACTCTTGCACCAAGCACAGAATGCAAGTGCAGACGTCATTCCTGGCCCTCTCAAGCCAGGCAGTTAGAAATCATCTTAATGACAACTCCTGCCGATGGGGGCCAGTACAGTTAGGAAAGCAAACTAGTAATCTATGACTCATGTGGTTAAGCGTCCGATTCTTGATTTCAGCTCAGGTTATGATCTTACCGTTTCATGGGATAGAGCTCCACATCAGGCTCTGCACTGGGTGTGGGACCTGCTTGGGATTGTCTCTCTCTCTCTATCTCTCTCTGTCTCTCTGTCTCCCTCTGCCCCTCTTCTCACACTTGTTCTGTCTCTTTCTCAAAATGAATAAACATTTTAAAAATAAATAAATGAATAAATAATAAAAGAAAGGAGAATGATGACTGACAAGTGACAGGCAGCATTTTCCAGCCCCAAATATACATTTTGGCATAAGGATCATTTAGGGCTAATTATTTTCGAGAGGCTGCCAACACAGGAAAAGCTCTGAAAACCTGGAGTGCAAGTTACCCTTTTGTAAGACACGTTTAACATTTATAAGGGAAATTTCCATTTGTAAGTGCGTCTCCCTTTCTGTACTGGGAAGAGGATGATGACTACATCTGTAGAAACTCATACTTGGAGGAGGCATGGACTTAAACATACATTGCAACCATAACCTCATTTACTGAGCCTTTCCTCGTAACCATCTGTATGTAGCCCCCAAACCCAAAATCTTTTATCTTTATCTAGAAACTGTTTTTGGGTGGTGACTTGGACCATTTTCGACAGTTGCTTTGTTATTCTGGTGTCTCCCATGTATAAAGGAGTTACATGTTATTAAGCTTGCATTTGTTATTGTTAATCAGTCTTTTGTTGCAGGGGGTCTCAGCCAAGAACCCAGAGAAGTAGAGGGACAAGTTTTTTTCTCCCCTATGTGAACAGGATAACGAGTCCTTAGGGGCCATATCTGTATTTTGGTACATGTTTTATAGTATCCCCTTTTTATCTGGTAAGAGGTACAAAATTCTAATTCACCTTGAGATTGCAGTGTCTATAAATGAACATGCACCTGAGGTTTTTTCTTGAAAAGAAAACATGCTTTATGAGGAGTAAGTTTGGCACCAAGGTTTCAAAGAATTAGCTCTGGAGAAACTCAAGTTCTGTTCAGCAGAAATTTTTTTTTCTTGGTTGAGATTAATTTTGTGTTTTCCCTTATTGAAAGCAATGGCAGAAAACCAATGAAACTGCAAAGTAATCTTAAGCCTTAGTAATGTCAAAACCAAACCCAGTACCTGAATGTCCCCCTTTATCCTTCTCAACGAAAAGTTGCTAAACTGCACGTTGCTGAATTTGAAGTCATCACATGACAGTTTAATCAACTCTTCCCTTTCCTTTGCCAAGAAGCCATCTGGCAATGTGTCTTTTTCATTGAAAATGTGTCCCTGATCCAATTTTCATTTGTTATCCTGTCGAGAAAGCATTCCTTCCAATGGGGGACCAAATTTGAGCGCTGTTCTTTTCTGTAAGCACAAAGGATGAATTTTCATTTTATTTTCAATGAGTAAAGTTTCTTAAAGTTACGGCATTATTGGCAGTTCTTTTTTGCTGCTTTTGTATGTTCTGCTGATGTTACTTTCTTGTTGCTTTTGTTTTGTCATGAACATTCAAAGGCAAGCTTTTTAGTTGTAGTATACTGGCATCCCTTTCTTTCATTATGGTGTGTGAACAACTCAGTTAAGTAGAAGCAGCTTCACAGACATAATTCATCCACAAGAAAACAATGACATTAAAGATAAAAGGAACATGCACCCCAGCATAGACTTTCAAGAGCAGAACCAAGTACTTTGGAAATATTTATTTAAAAATACACAGATAGGGGCGCCTGGGTGGCTTAGTCGGTTAAGCGTCCGACTTTCGCTTAGGTCATGATCTCGCGGTTCGTGGGTTCGAGCCCCACGTCGGGCTCTGTGCTGACTGCCAGCTCAGAGCCTGGAGCCTGTTTCAGTCTGTGACTCCCTCTCTCTCTGACCCTCCCCTGCTGATGCTGTCTCTCTCTCTCTCTCTCTCGCTCTCTCTCTCTCTCCTAGAAATAAATAAAAAAATATTTTAAAAAAAGTTTAAAAAAATAAAAATACACAGATAATAAACTTTTTTGCAATGCCTTACTCTCTTTTCTTGCTTCCCCCTGGCTTAATTGAGGTATAACTGACAAATTAGAAGTATATATATTTAAGGTGTGCAACATGACATTTTGACATATGTATACATTGTTAAATGACTGCAGCATCAAGCTAATTAACATTTAAATCACCTCACATATTTGCCATGTGCATATGTGTGGTGAGAACACTTAAAATCTACTCTCAGCAGATTTCAAGTATACAATACAGAATTGTTAACTGTCGTCATTGTGCTGTACATTAGAGCTCCAGAACTTACTTATCTGACAAAATTGGAACTCCATACCTTATGACTGACATCTTCTCATGTCTCCCAACTCTCAGCACCTGGTAAATACCAATTCCACTCTGTACTTTTGTGAGTTTGACTTTTTTAAACTATACATGTGAGATCATGCAGTATTCGTCTTGCTGTGACTGGCTTATTTCACTTAGCTTAATAATCTCAAACTTCATCAATATTACAAATGACATAATTGTCTTCTTTTTAAAGGCCAAATAATCTTCCACTTTATATCTATAATATATTACATATTATATATTCTAGAAATAGATATGTCTGTATTTCCTCACATTCGTTTTGTCCACTCATCTGCAATGATACTTGGGTCATTCCCATATCTTGGCAACTGTGAATAGTGCTGTAGTGAATGTGGGAGTGCAAACATTTCTTTAATTTCATTTCCCTTGAATATACACCCAGAAGTGGATTTTATAGGATTATATGCCTTCCCTCAATCCCATAAAGCCAATCTAGATGCTGAAAACCTCACGTTTAATTTCCTTTGGTCCCTGTGCTGAAGTGGTTAAGGTTATGTATGTGCCTTCCCCCAAGTCCAGCAGAGTCGAACATCGATTTGCATGTGCTTGTGTATAATCTACAGAGATTTGCAAGTGCCTTCTGTTGGGGTGGTGACTAGAGCAGGGAGGGGCACACAGAGTACTGAGGGCACCTGCGGGCTTCCTGTAAAGAGGTCTGCAGGTGATGTGACCCACGAGCCCTCTTGGTGGAGTCCATACAGCATTTAGTAAAAACCAAAACTCTATTGAGTTTCGCACCCCAGCTGCTGTGAGCTGCCGCCACTATTCCCTGTTCCTAGCTGCTTCTAGGCTCTTCATCCTGCTGATGTCCTCAGTTTTATGGGTGGGACAAGAAAGAGGTGAGTCTCTTGGGCAGTGTCCTGTGTGGCTGGGGAAGCTGGGCACTCACTACACTCTCACTCTCCCTGTGGGACGAATCTCAGGTTGATGGAGCCTCCCACATCTTTCTCCCTCTCTCTCCTTGGAGGAGAGAGAAGGTGTTTAAAGTGATAGTGTTCTCCTTATCTACTTCAGTGCATCTGTTCTCAGGTTTTTTGATTCAACAGAGCGCTAAGGCCTTCTGCTGGACTCCCCAGCTATCAAAACGGTGCTCTCCTCTGGGGGTGGTTGTCAAAATCACTGTTTCTGTGAAGAATGAGCACTAAAAATTCTTGCTGACATCACTCCCCTAATTTCTTGCCTTCTTTACACTGCACTGTCCACAACCATGGCCAAACTAAAGTTGCTTCCTTTCTTCAGAACAAATTGAAGATCTTTCATGATTATCTTTGATAGGACAGGCTTCTTTATGATATTCTGAGTTAGGTGAGATGAAACAAAGTGAATAAATTCAACAAAATATATAAAATTCCTGACTACTTGTTTAAGTATAAGAAGATAGGCTACCAAATAAATGGGCCAGAGCCATTATAACAAACTACAAAGCAAGAAAGTAGAACGTTTCAAATATTATTTTATAAATTTGTAGTGTGCTGCATGAAAAAAGCTAACACTCAGCAAATGCGATTAGCTTGCCTGAATTTTTTTCTTCTATAGCTTGACAGACTTTTGTTTTTCATAGACAATGCCTTCCTCTGATGAGTAGCTTCTGTTGACCCCTTTGTTTTTCCTTTGTATGTATCTCAGTTGTAACATTTACCCCATAGACTTACTATTATACACATTCTGGTGTCCTTATAAGATATGAACTCCCATGGTATAAAGTCTCTTCCTCACTATCTTTTTGTGCCACTGTCTAGCATTTTGTGGTTAGGATAAAGTATACAATATGTGAATGGAAAGATGAATAAATTAATAGAAGACAGCTTTCTCAGAAACTTCCAAAGGAAAAAGCCCTCTGTAATCATTTATAGGATGAAGAGGAAAAAATAGTTTAGTCCAAAATCTCAGAAAATGTTTATTCTTATGAACAGCCTGTGGGATCTATGGTGTTTGTTAGTAAAGAAGTACAAGTGTCATAAACATAAGCCATCAATTGTGTAAAAAAAAAAATGTTTAGGAATTTGAGAAATGGCACTCTACATTTGGCTAACTACAGAGGATGAAAATTTAGTAAATGGACAAAACAACAAAATCTGGAATTTAAAATGTTTTGAGCAGTGTTCAACAGTTTTTAGATAAACAAGATATCCTGAAGAGAATGAGGAGACAAACTAAAGACTGAAGTTAAAATAAATATGAGGCTCCATATATAGAACATTAAGCCTTCAGAAGAAATAGTAGCTAAATCATTTCAAACCCGGAAAAATAAAGAATGTTCATTTTTGCTAATGAGTAAGAAAACCTGTTAAAGGTTTTTGGAGAAAAGACCAGTATATTTTGTAAAAAAAAAATTTATAGAAATTATAATTCACTTAAAGCTAAGACCAGCAATTTAATTTAGGGGTAAGTAACCCTCAGCTGATTGTAAAGTAATACATTAGGTTTCAACAATCTCATTTCAGAAATCCCTTAGAAAAACTGGAATACAAGCAGAACTAAAGCTAGGTTGGTGGTAGAATATCTAGAAATTATATCATATGCAGAGCAGCAAATTTCACATCATTATAATATTTAAGTATCTAGTAATTGAAACCAACCTGCTAGGAAGCAATATTATGAGGAAGTAATCCTACCATCATTGGAAAAACACTTCTCAGTGAAAGGATATTCATCTTTGCAATGGTAAGGAAGAAATGTCTACCCCAGTGCCATATTTAATTAATGACCTCTTTGATCTCTCTTACTTTTAAGATAGCATTTTGAGTAGGAAATATTAATGGATCTTTACAAAATATTTTATTGCTACCAAATATAAAAGAGTTGACAACTCTTCACCTGGCCACCCATGTTAAAAGTTGAAGTCTTCATATCACATAAACCTAACCTCTTTCTAAATATTGTTAGTTTCACCATTTTTTAAAATATGCACTTTGCTTTTCATTCACTGCTCTTAACTACTGTAGTAAACTTCTGTTTCTGTTTTAGTGATTTCCTTGCCCTCAGATCCTCATTCTCCTCACTGTTCGATAATCATTTTTTTAGATAATGTATAAATCAGCTCATTTCTTTCATCTACTTAAAAATATTCAAGTAAAGGATGAATTTTATTTGGTTTGGTTCTGTATTAAGATGGTTATACAGCCACAGCACCTAGAAATAGCCAGGTCATATTTTGTAACAGTCACCCTCTTCCTCATATGTTCCTTAAATGAGATTTATGAAAGAGAAAAAATAGCAAAAACAAGAAGGTACTACTTTCTGGCCTGGACTTCTGCCTGAGATTAGAACTTATGGTTTGACCAAGATGTCTTTAACATTCTCCTCAGCTTGACTAATTTTTTTTTTCTTTTTTTAGAGGGAGAAAGAGAGTTTGAGTTGGGGAGACGGGCAGAGAAAATTCTAAGCAAGCTCCACATTCAGTGCAGAGCCTGATGCAGGGCTTGATCCATGACCCCCTGGGGTCTTGACCTAATCCAAAATCTGAGAGTCTGACACTCAACCATCTGAGCTACCGAGGTGCCCCACCTTGACTAAACTTTAGACTTGTTTCTTCCTTAGGATAAGCCACTGACCTCCCTTTTTTTAAAGCATTTGAAAATTTATAAATGAAAATTTTTCTGCCTGTTTTAAATATATATAAATCTCTTTAAAAACCTCCTTTTGGTTTTAAGACTTAGGGAATTCCAAGAGTGAACCCAAAGCCATCCCACTGACATGTAATCATTAAAAAAGATAGTGTCCCTATGTCCCAGCCTGTGTGGGAAGGTGGGAGTCTAACTTTAGTGGGCCCTGGCTCCAAGTTATAAAACTACCTCCTGTGATGAAAAAGAAAGTCTATATTTCCTTTGTGTAAGCTCAATTAGCAAAATTAGAATCTTAGATGCCTTAGGACCCTAGATCTTAAAAACTGCCCACCCCTTTATTTAAAGGAGAGTTCATGTTAATCTCTCTCCTCTCTTGCAATAGTCTTTACTGAAATCTTCCTTGCCTTTTTAACTTTGGTGCAATTTTGTACTTTCATAGGCTTTTGTCTAAGAAGAAAAGAACATTTTTTCTCCTCTAAGATCAGATTTTAAAATCTTAACATAAGCCCCAAACATGGGCATGTTCAAAGAATGATAAGGTAGAGGATGAATAAAATGACAGCCTGGTATTAGCCAGCTCTTCATGGGTCAATTTACCATGGGAGCAAGGAGTAGAAAAGCATCAGAGGCAACATGGTGACTGGGCTGGACTGGATAAGGTATGGGTAACTGAGGGAGCCACAACATATGTCTACTAAAATACACACCAATGAATGGAGCTTAATCAGTGTCCTGGAATAGGACCTTCTCAAATTTTTATTGCTTCTTGTCATTTAAAGCTGAAGCCAAGGCAAGAGAGCTGGTTTGGGAAGAAGAAAGGTAAGTACCTTCAAAAGTTTCTCATTTGATTGTATAATAAAGTCCAACCTCAGACTGGAAGCTAACTTAAGAGTTTCCATTCCTATGTGGTGCAGTGATTAATTGAGTTGTTTGGTAGATATTTACTCGTCTCTATCTCATTCTTGAAGTTTGTGTGCGCTCTCCTGCAGTGCATGAGCTTGGCCATGAGACTTGCTCTGGCCAAAAGGGAATGAGCATATTTGAAGCAAACAAAGGTTTTAAATATGCCTGCATAGTTTGACTTGTTCTATTGCAATAGTATCATTCTCCATGAAAAGAATATGCCCCGGAGGCCACTAGTAAAAAGAGGAAGGGAGAAACATAGAACAGATCCCATTCCAATCCATGGCTTATAGACAGGCCCAGATGCTCCAAAGGCTGAAGCAGTGCCACCAAGCCCAGCCAAGGCTAGATTAGTTGAACCTGTGTGCAAGACATAGTTATTTTTTTAGTTTTTTTTGTTTTGTTTTGTTTTACTTTTTGAGCCACTGAGAATCTGAAATTGTTTCTTATGTAGTGAAAATACATATGGTAGTATACTGCATTATAATTATTATATGTGTCTGTCTCCTGAATTAAACCATGTAAATTAGAAGGCAATGACTCCCTATTTTTCATTATATATCTGAGAGCCCAGTAAATAGTAGATATTGAGTTACTGAGTCAAATACACAAGTTTGATTGAACTATCTAGCTATTCTAAAATGTTAATCAGATTATTCCCATCCAGTACATAATTTACTATTTTTGAAAACATATTGGAGATTTTATTTTTTGCAGTATGTCTCAAACATTTTTTAGAAGTGGATGGCATAGAAATTTAAAATTCTAGCTATCTGAATAATTTAAAATCCTTTGAAATTAGGTGAATATTTTAACTATGAATACTTCCTGCTGTTGAAATCTAAGAAATGCAATGGAAAATGTATATCATAGGCCTTTACCTTTATTTGTCAATCACTGATTTTTCTAGCCATTGAGCAAGGTAACATCTTTTCACTTTCTACCTTTGTGATACCATTAAAATAAGCAGGACCTGGAATATGGTATGAAGTAGTAACAGAGGAAATCAAGAGCCAAGGACAGAATGGATAGAAAAACTAAAAACATGAATGAATGTATACATAGGTTACTAGTATAAGTTCTCCTTGGCACTAATCATGAAACCAACTAATTTGGCATCACTGTTTTTTATTATTGCCACAAAATTCTTTGGTAAAAATGAGCCAGGTAAATCTAAACCTCTAGCGATGTTTCAAATTTTACAAAGGCTTAAAAACAAGAATTCCTATCATGCAGAAAGCACTAATTAACTACTTAGCATTCTTTTGTCTGGTCTCTTCATCACTTACTAATATATCAGTTTGAATTATTGTCCAGTTCTAATTTGTCTCTCACAAAGATGTTAAGTGAGGATGTCAATGCTTATCAAAGTACAACATATGTAGGAAGCTGTTACAAAAGTCAAAGTGGGAGAAAGTAAGAGCTAGAAATTGGATAGCTGTGGATCTAAAAGGATAGTAGGTATAATTCATATTAATTATTATGGGCTTGTATGTAATTGAATGTGCTGAAGTAAAGAAAAACCAAACAAACAAATACAAACTGAGGTTTTAATCCTGAGTGATAGACACTTTTATGCCATTACCCAAAAGTGAGTAATCAGAAAGAGAAGCTAATTTGGAAAGAAAGATATTTTCATATATGTGAGTCAATGATGCACAATATGCTTTTAATTATTCACTTGTTATTATTTATCCAGATGGGAATACTTAGTTTAATTAGGACTATTGTTTCCTATCAAACTGGCACAAGTATAGAGACATTATGGCATGTATTAGACTTTAATTTCTTCCTCCCATCCAAACTCCTAATTTAGTATATTAGACTTTGATAATGATATGGAGAAGGAAGGGAGAATGAAAGAGGAGAAAAAGGAGGAAGAGGAGAAGAAAATAAGGGGGAAGAAAGAAAAGAATCCCTCATCTCCCCATTTTGTTTGTCTGTTTGCCAACCTTTATATTTAGATACATTATGAATATTAATTCAATTTAGAAGGTATCACATTTCCTTGTGTACTTGTTAACTTTTCTGTATTTGACTAATCCACAAAGCAAGGTCAAAAGAGGTTAATGATTGACCTTTGAGGTAATGAAAGTCAGAAAACATTTGCTCTATGAATTGAACTCCACATTGCCTCACATGTGACTCTCTTCCAGTTTGAAATCATTCATAAGTGTAATATGGAAAGCTGTTCTAATTTTTTTCTGGCCAGAAACATAACTAAATGCCTATTTTTGCCAATAAACTATTTATGTATGCATATTAATTCAGCTATTTTTCATAAGAATGGGAACACCTTAAGGAAAACAAATTTTTCCAGTGAAATTTTAACCCAAATTCAATTTGATGTCAAATCCTTACACATATATTATTTTGTTACTACCACGTATTGTAGCCCACCAGTTGTAAAAAGTCATGATTTCTCATAAAAAAATCATTTTTGTATTCAGCAATTTTTAAGCAGAAGTGTAATATAGGGGGAAAATGGAGAGACCAAAACCTACTAGCAATTACTATCTACTGATTCTTGATATTAACTTGTATATATATTTTTTACCTGCCAGATATAAAAGATGTTATGAATTCTGTGACCAAGAGAATTCTAGAACGTTAGTATTTGAGAAAAGTTGGAAATCTATTCCTGTCTTCTTAGAAAGTTAATGGTTTATCAAAAATACAGATGCTTTCTCCTTCTGCTTTGAGAATTTATTACATTTCTCCCTTTTCTTTATGTGTGTTCTCAATACCCATTCAAGAGTCACTCCATCAATTAGCCATAATTATTGATAGGATTGTATCAGTGCCACAAACATTATGGTATTAAAAACGTCTAATATTATGTAACGTTATTTACTAATGAGCTAAAATAATGTGCCAAGTATTATGCAATTAACTATTCACAGGGATATGAAAGAACTCATTGTGGATGATCTAATCCTCAACCTAGTATAATTTTTAATATATTGATGATACTCATGCCAAAGGAGAATGGTAGATATAAAATTCAATCTTTTAGAGAGTTATCAACATTCCTTCTACTTCTTCCCAGGGTGTTGGTGACTGGGAGCAAATAGTTTTCTTTTGATTTTTTACTAGCATCAGGGGTTATAAAGAAGATAGGAATATCCAGAAGTCGTTTTAAAGTACCCACAGACGCAAGAATGTTTTATGCCAGTGAATCCTAAAATTATGTATTTTCTCCTTCCCACAGTGTTTATGTCCTTACAAGTTTAATCGGAAACCTTTAGACATGCAAGTGAGCAACTGATTCCACATGGTGTCATGTGCCCATTTCAGATATATATGGCAATCTGAGAAAGATAAGAGTTTCCTCAAAATGTATTTTATTGTCAATGGAGATACACTTTTTTTTTATTTTTTCACTTTTTTTATTATAGTTTATTGTCAAGTTGGTTTCCATACAGCACCCAGTGCTCATCCCAACAAAAGCCCTCCTCCATGCCCATCACTCATTTTCCCCTCTCCCCCACCCCCATCAACCCTCAGTTTGTTCTCGGTATTTAAGAGTCTCTTATGGTTTGCCTCCTTCCCTCTCCTTAACTATTTTTCCCCTTCACACACATGGTCCTCTGTTAAGTTTCTACTGTTCCACATATGAGTTAAAAAATATGGTATCTGTCTTCCTCTGCCTGACTTATTTCACTTAACATAATACCCTCAAGTTACATCCACATTGCTGCATATGGCCAGGTTTCATTCTTTCTCGTTGTCATGTAGCATTCCATTGTAAAGATAAACCACATCTTCTTGATCCATTCTTCAGTTGATGGACATTTAGGCTCTTTCCATGATTTAGCTATTGTTCAAAGTGCTGCTATGAACATTGGGGTACATGTGCCCCTATGCATCAGAACTCCTGTATCCCTTGGGTAAATTCCTAGCAGTGCTATTGCTGAGTCATAGGAGAGTTCTATTGTTAATTTTTTGAGGAACCTTCACACTGTTTTCCTTAGAGGCTGCACCAGTTTACATTCCCACCAACAGTGTAGGAGGGTGCCCATTTCTCTGCATCCTCGCCAGCATCTATAGTTTCCTGATTTGTTCATTTTAGCCACTCTGACCAGCGTGAGGTAGTATCTCAATGTGCTTTCGATTTGTATTTCCCTGATGATGAGTGATGTTGAGCATATTTTCATGTGTCTGTTGGCCATCTGGATGTCTTCTTTGGAGAAGTGTCTGTTCATATCTTCTGCCCATTTCTTCACTGGATTGTTTGTTTTTCAAGTGTGGAGTTTGGTGAGTTCCTTATAGATTCTGGATACTAGCCCTTTACCTGATATGTCATTTGCAACTATCTTTTCCCATTCTGTCAGATGCTTATTAGTTTTATTGACTGTTGCCTTTGCTGTGCAGAAGCTTTTTATCTTGATGAGGTCCCAGTAGTTCATTTTTGGTCTTGATTCCCTTGCTTTTGGAGATGCGTTGAGTAAGAAATTGCTGCAGCCTGAGGTCAAGGAGGTTGTTTCCTGCTTTCTCCTCTAGGGTTTTGATAGCTTCTTGTCTCAAATTTAGGTCTTTTATCCATTTTGAGTTTATTTTTGTGTATGGTGTAAGCAAGTGGTCTACTTTCATTCTTCTGCATGTTGCTGTCCAGTTCTAATGGAGATATACTTTTAACTTAAGTTGTAGGTACAAAAGATAATAGAGTAAAACAAACCACTTGTTGGTAATGAGACAAACATGTCTGATACTACTCATTAGACATTTAATGAAAAATGTGTTAATCAGAAAGGGGGTAATTATTTGAATCTTATACACACACACACACACACACACACACACACACACACAAAACTTGTAGTGGCCAACTCTAGTGGTAATATTCAAGAGAGGGTGCTTTTCCTGATATAGTTCTCAACTGTCAGTCACCTAACCCAGAGAAGCCTGCCTGTAAAATGAACATAGAATACTGTTGTAGACTAAAGCCATTAAAGGTTGCTTCTTCCATTCAAGGACCACCAGTCAACCTTCAATTATGATTTGGTTTCCTGAATAGATCTACCTATAGGGAGAAAATGTAAAGATTATGGGATAAACTGTCCCCTTCAAAATGAATAAGTCAACAATCTGGTTTTTACAAAGAAATCTCATTATCTTGGTTGAAGGTAATTGGTTAAAGGGAATTAGTTTCTAAGGAGATTGATGCATTCAGTGTCTTTTAACATTTAGTTTGCGGAGTCTTCAAATTGACCATTAGGTTCTACATCAAAGGGAATTCACTAAGGCAATAAAGGGCCCCTATGAGGCCTCTTGGGAGTTAACCTCTAAGCTTCAGTCCCTGGAGAAATAATATTGTCCAGTGACTGAGAAAGAAATAATTATATGTTTTCACTTTTCATGTTTATTTAATTAACCAAGATTTATTGTGTGCCTACTATGTTCCAAATATATAATTTTGATACATATTTACATCCCATTCAGATCCTTTCAATCTGGCCATGTTTTACCTACTTTCATTTTTTCATAGAATATTGATAGAGCAATTGGCTTTATGTGACTCAGTGAAATTGTCAATACATTGGTGAAGTTTTCTGCATAAAACCTAAAGCACTGTTGCATTTGATAATGTTAACATCAGTATGCCTTAATTTTTCTTCATATTACACATTTATACTTGTATTTGAACCTACTCTTCAGTATATTGTTTTGCTATTCTGTTTGTGATCTATGGTGTTGTAGCCTTTACTGCAATGAAAAAACAGATAGCATCCATTAAAATATTGTACTTTATGTAGAACAATGAGAATATTAAAAATGGTTGATTTTCATGATGAAATTCAAGAACTCAAAAATTATCTAATTATTTAATTATTATTAATCTAATAATCAGAATTATACCACATAATTTTGTGTTGCAATCATAATTACATTATCCCTCAATGTATCATTTGGCCTCTTGCTTTGAAATAGATAACATGGTTAGATATGAAAGAAAAAAAAGAATCTAACTGGTATCTACCAACATATGCTTCAAGTCTTTAATACCCTTTATTCTTTCTGAAATAAGTATTACAGTTTTATGGAGTGAGATTTAGTAGTAAAGTAATTCTTCACACTCAGCATTCTTCAAAACCACTGCACAACTGGTGTTTAAAATTAATAGAATTAAAGTTGTATACTAGAGAGTGAATGGACTCAGATGTAAGAGCCCTTTCTTAATAGCACCCAGCTGTGTGATAAGAAGTACTTCAATTAAAAACAAGTTCAACATTAAACATGTAATTACCTATGTTTTGGATTCGTTAATGGTATTAATTTTGTGAAGATGTTCTTACATATTTTCTATAGAATATTTCTAAAGTGAAGTTTATCAAAACCAAGAAATATACTAATTCTTAGGTTTGTAAAGGGAACATAGGAAATCGCTAAGAAACCACTGCTCAGAGTCCAAATACTTATTTCCGTAACAAACAACCTGAACAGTGAAAATTTTCAGCCTAATCTTCATTCATTAATCTTATGTATTCTAATAATTATTTAATCTTCATGTACAGAAATAAGATCCCTGATGTCTTTGACCCAAATAAAATATATGCACTTTTCTATGACAACTCATTTTTATTTTTATAATCCATTAATTTAATATAATTATATCATAATGAGCTTAGGACTTCACTAATTCATCATCAAAGCAATTAGTTCATTACGCAAATAAATTGTATGTGTCTACTGAGAGTAATTCTGTGCTGTCATGATGGCGATTTAAAAATTCACCAATCTTACTACCTAGTCTCTCTTCCTTATTTCCCTGACAGGCTACATAGAATGGCAATTAGAAACTTTGGCTCTGGAGTTCAGAAAACCAGGGTTTATATCCTAGTACTGTATACTCACTGATTTTTCTGAACATTGGAAAGTTATTTGTCCTTTTCAACCTCAGTTTTCTCCTCTGTTAAATGGAAACAATGAAAGTACTACAATTTACATTGTAACTGAAAAGATGTAATAAGAATCCTGGGCAATATTGGAGAAAGGGGAACCCTCTTACACTGTTTGTGGGAATGCAAACTGGTGCAGCCACTCTGGAAAACAGTATGGAGTTTCCTCAAAAAGTTACAAATAGAACTACCCTACCATTCAGCAATTGCACTACTAGGTGTTTATCAAAAAGATACAAAAATACTGATTTGAAGGGACACATGCGCCCTGATGTTTATAGCAGTGTTACTAACAGTAGCCAAATTATGGAAAATGTCCATTGACTGATTAATGGATAAAGAAGTAGTGAGATATCTTTCTGTTGGGCGCTTAGGGGGTGGAATATTATTCAGCCATCAAAAAGAATGAAATCTTGCCGTTTGCCATGATGTGCCTACAGCTAGAGTGTATTATGCTAAGTGAAATACATCAGTCAGACAAAGACAGATACCATATGATTTCACTCATATGTGGAATTTAAGAAACAAAACAGATGAACATAGGGGAAAAAAGACAGAGAGAAACAATAAAATAGACTCTTAACTGTAGAGAACAAACTGAAAGTTGTTGGAGGGGACATGGGCAGGGGGAGATGGTGTAAATGGGTGATAGGTATTAAGAAAGGCACTTCTTGTGATGAGCACTGGGTGTTATATGTAAGTGATGAATCACTAAATTCTACTCCTGAAACTAATATTACACTATATGTTCATTAACTGGAATTTAAATAAAAGCTTGGAAAAAAAAATCCTGGACATTGTATTTAGGACAGTGCATTAGCACGCATTAGTTTTCTTAAGGCAGGCTAATAGTACCACCTATCATTTATAGTTGTCTTCTAAAAAGTTTGGCTATTCAATAGACTAAACCATATGGATAAAAGCAACAAGCTAGGATAAATACAGAATACAGAAAATAAGGAACTTCCTTCTGTAAGACATCTGAGAAAATCTGATGATATAATTGGCCAACTAATTTGACTTTAAGTTTCTTGGTTACTAAAGCAATGTTCTGGTAAAAAAATTTTTTTGAATGCATTGTTACTAAGGATTTTAGTCTAGAATACCATTTATCAAAGTATTTTCTAAAATAATTTTGGGTTAGTAATCTTACATAATCTGGGCTAATTGTTGAGATATAATTACATTACACAACAGATACCACAGATAGCAATCAAGTTCATAAATCCTTCAACTGGGTCAAAAACATGACATTTTGAAATTCTCATCTGTACTAAGGGTTGGGTCATCAATGTGTTTTCATTCTAATTTTTCACAGTGTAAAATAGAAAGTCATTTTTTTCCCTAAAGAATTTGTGTATGTTGTAGGTGGACTTGCTGTAAATAGCAGTTAGATTTTGTATTCTAGAAACAAAATACAATGTTGATGTTAATCGTTATTTCACTTTTTATTGAATGGAATCATTTCGGCGATTGTAGCTTTGGGGGCAATAGATATGTTATTTATCACTCACATTCTGGTATTGCATTCAAAATACTCTATTAATTTTATATCAAATTTACATTTTTATTGTTTCCAGAGTGCATTTATTTTTGAATATTTATTACTTAAGAAGTTTTGGCACTTTTAAAACAACAGCTTCCTCAGCACAATAAGTTGCTATTTTATTACTGATTGTGGATTGCATTTACATATACTAATTCTGTGTGATTACTCTCTAAACTTCTTGGTAATTTTCAGAAGGTTGGACAGGTGTTTTGGAACTGTTACGTCTCCTCCTGGAACTTACCTCCTACCACGCTTTTAAGCGTACAGTTTATTCAGTAGTATTTAGGTTCTATTTACTTGGGTCAGTTTATTTTATTTTATTTTATTTTTCTTTAGTTTTTTTATTTATTTCTAGGAGAGAGAGAGACAGCATGAGCAGGGGAGGGTCAGAGAGACAGGGAGTCACAGAATCTGAAACAGGCTCCAGGCTCTGAGCTGGCAGTCAGCACAGAGCCCAACGCGGGGCTTGAACCCACAACCATGAGATCATGACCTAAGCGAAAGTCGGACACTTAACCGACCAAGCCCCTACTTGGGTCAGTTTAAAACAACTAATTAATCTTTACAAAATTGTCTTGGTTTTGGCAAATTGCTTTTGACCTGACCTTTCTTTAAATGCTCTGTTTCCTTTAAAGACATAGCTGACTATCCTCTTCATCTTATATCTCCACATATTAAATAGCTATGCATAGATCTGGGCCCAAAAATCTACAAAATCTACTCAACATCATGTCACTGAGTAGGACATTAGTGAAAATTATTTTTAAATGGTTATTACACTTTATTTTGTCTATTTATCTGTTTATCTTCTCTTCTATTCAATGTAATGTAACTACCAAGTGATGTGAATCTTTTGTACTCCAATGTGTCTCCAGGATATAGAAGAGTGCCTGGTGGACACCTGATATATCTTATTAAGTTAAAAAATGAACTAATCCATTCATATACTCTCATATACCTTTACAGATGAGGAAAAAATGACAGCGTAGTTTAAATCAAGTATATCTCCTGACAATATGATGTATTTTTCAACCTACCTAAAATAACACTAATTTAAAAATGAGTATCATTTTATAAAACTTTTCTTTATAACTAGGGCATTTATTAACATTACCGTTGTTATTCAAAAGTGGGAGTGGGGCTCCTGGGTGGCTCAGTTGGTTAAACATTTGACTTAGGTCATGATTTGGTCATGATTTGGCTCAGGTCATGATCCCACAGTTTGTGGATTCAAGCCCTTTGTCGGGCTCTGTGCTGACAGCTAGCTCAGAGCCTGGACCCTGTTTCGGATTCTCCCTCTCTCTCTGACCTTCCCCTGCTCATGCTGTTTTTCTCTCTCTCTGTCTCTCAGAAATAAATAAAACGTTTTAAAAAATTTTAAAAATAGTGGGAGTTACCATGATTCTTTTATTATTATTGAAGTATGTGTAAAGGAAACAACTTTATAGCTTAGGAAAGGTTAAGACACTCAGATTTTACTAGACTCCTAAGTGAGTTTCCATCTCTTTTTATTGTGTGCATAGAACAAATATATATAGGTCCATTCTCATCATAAGTTAGTTTATCCACCAATTTAATTACATTGCAACATTTTATCCACAGAGCATGGGTGTTTAAATTCTTATCCTCTGACCATTTTCTTTTATTTTCACGATTATCTTTTTCTCCTATAGCCAGTTTCTTAGTAGTTGCAAAAAAATCTTACAAAAATTGTATCTAAATCCCCCATGCTCCTGTAAGATTAAGCAATGTCTGTTTTGATCACATGTCTGTGTCTGAATATATATGATGTACAGTTAATAAAAAGCTGATGAGTAATTTATTGTTAGAGTCTGAAATATATTTAACTTGATGGATGCCTGTAAACTTGCCTATGAATCAAATGGCAGCATAATCTTAATATTGGCAAAAGTGAAAAGCAAAGTTATGGTTTTATGCTAATACTATGTATTTGATGGCTGCTCAAGGATATAACTATTGTAAGATTAATCTGAAGAAAGCAGAAGCCAGTCCCTTTTAATCATTGATTCTGAACACAAAAATCCTTCTTTTCTGTTAGTAGAGAAAATAGCAGAATCCTTCCATATTGTGGAAAGCAAACTTTGAAAATTTTATTTGAAACAAGGTAATGGCTGGTAGCATCGAAAATTGGGAATGTTTTTTTTTTTTCTGTAGCCAATTTTAATTATTCATAATATGCAGTATAAATATAAAGTGCTTAAAGAGGACAATAGTCTAGATCCCTTAATTTAATATGTATGTAGTCATTTCTCAAAATAAAGGTACTGGAATAGATATTTTAGTCTTGGCCTAATCTTGATACCACAAAGTAGAAAATGCTGTATAATTACTTTTGTGTATCCAGTATAAGCTCTTTTGGGGAGAGATAGGGAACTAGACAAAAATCTTAATTGAAAGAGTAATTACCAGTGTCTTACAAAGAAAAGATACCATAATATCTAGAAATTGTCCATAGAATACATAAAAATAGTATTGTACATTTCTATTGGATATTGTTTAATTGAACATTAGACAGTAATCAGAAGTTCAAAAACTGGCACTTTTTTTGTCCGGTGATATCAGACATTGAGATAAAGAGCTCCAAGATATAACTTTATTCAAAACATTTTGAAGTCTCAACTAGCTTTATTCTCCTAAGAAAAGGACCTAAAATAGAATAAGTTTGTAATTTTGGCCATACATCTTTATTTCAGGTACTTTTCCTCAATCTTTGGTCCTTCTCCCCAACATTGTAGATACACAAAGTCAGATCAGAACTCTGTCAAGGCTCTGCTGTCTGCTGGATAATTAACAAAGTGATATTTGTTTAGATGCTAATAGTCATCCATTATCTAGTCAGATACCTTTTAAAATATCTTGGTAGATAATTTAATGCTTTAATACAGTGATCAACAAGCTGTGTCATTTGAGTTATAGTAAGTCATACCACAGATTACATAGCTGTGGATAGATTTTTATCAACTTCATGTGTGTTCTTTCCTATAACTGTTCTACTTGAGAACACCCAGAATGAGGATGTCTTAACCATTCTCTTTTTCTATCTTCCCTTTCAAATTCTCTTTTCTCCATTTCACCAAAACAAAAAAGAAGAAGAAGGCATCTATCTTTAATACTATTGTGATGCATTTTCCAGAGATGTATAAAATCATAGTTACACAACAGAAATATAACTCAAAATATTTGTGTCAGCTGAGCCTTTTATGCCAAGGTAGCAAGAAGCCAGGTTACGGTTTTATGTCTTTCCTTATCTATTACATAATCCCTAAAGACACCAC
This sequence comes from Proteles cristata cristata, assembly GCA_017311185.1. Taxonomy (NCBI): domain Eukaryota; kingdom Metazoa; phylum Chordata; class Mammalia; order Carnivora; family Hyaenidae; genus Proteles; species Proteles cristata. Next base: position 1,405,463 of record JAESUZ010004587.1, read on the forward strand.
TGTACTTCATAAAGTGCATAAAATTTAGAAGCTGTATGGCAGATGGTGACAGATTTGGAGGTACATAAAATATAGATCTTTTAGTTTTGTCAGTTCATGGGTATTTCCTATCACAGCCAGTTAGTCATTTTTTACATTATTCTCCATTTAAATAGACCATTAAATCTGTTATGTGCCTTGAAAGACCTCGTACAAATATGGTTGTTGAAGCGATTTTCAAAACTTTGATATTTTATCTCCAGACATGAGGATGCTGCAGTAATGAGGCCCTAAAATAGCTTTATTAAGATACTGACATTTTTTAAAATTTTATTTATTTTTTTGTTTAATTTTGAGAGACAGGGCATGAGCAGGGGAAGGGCAGAGAAAGAGGGAAACAGAATCTGAAGCAGGCTTCAGGCTCTGAGCTGTCAGCACAGAGCCCGATGTGAAGCTCAAACTCACAAGCCTCGAGATCATGATGTGAGCCCAAGTTGGCAGCTTAACCCACTGAACCACCCAGGGGCTCCAAGATACTCAATTTTAAATTCCATTACAATTTGGAAACTGGTTGGTTGCAAAAAAATTTAGTCCAGATTAATATGAATTTTGGATATTCCCTTAAAATGGCAAATATGATTAAATATAGGACCTTATGCATCTTTATGATGTACATTTAGAAATGGGATTGTGGGTGTGGTACCTGGGTGGCTTAGTCAGTTAAACGTCCGGCACTTAACTTCAGCTCAGGTCATGATCTCACAATTCATAGGTTCTCTCTCTCTCTTTCTTTACCTCATCCCCCACTCATTCTTTCTTTCTCTCTCTCAAAATAAATAAATAAGCATAAAAAAAGGAGACATGAGATGGTGGAAAGGTAAAAGCTTTTTTGATTTGAATTTGATTGAAAAAGGAGGTAAAACTATTTTCTAAGAGGAAGTATAATTTGACTGATTCTTTCAGAATTGGTCTTTATTAGTATGTGATACATCAGATTTTTTTTCACTTTTTTTAATGTTTTATTTATTTCTAGGAGAGAGAGAGAGAGAGACAGGCGTGAGCAGGGGAGGGTCAGAGAGAGAGGGAGTCACAGACTGAAACAGGCTCCAGGCTCTGAGCTGGCAGTCAGCACAGAGACCGACGCGGGGCTCGAACCCACGAACCGCGAGATCATGACCTAAGCGAAAGTTGGACACTTAACTGACTAAGCCACCCAGGCGCCCCTATTTTTTTCACTTTTGCAACCAAGTCTGGAATCCATTAACTTCCCTTACAGAGCTACCGTGTATGGGTCTCGGAAATAGAAAAAGCAGGTAACCCAGACATTTCTTTGTGAACATACTAATGACAGATCTTGTGGCATACTAATTAGACATTTGCTAGCAGGAGAACTCTTAACTTCGGAATGCTTTTAGCAGAATATTCCTGGTTGTCTAGGATCCCTTATGACAAATAAACCAGCAATCCCCGAACTTATGTGGTAAAGCTCTCTGGCAAAATGGCACATTAACTATATGAACTATCTAAGTATAAAATGGAAATGTTGGATGAACCAAATGGTTATTTTCTTATACAGAGAGTGACCATAAACTTTACCTGTAAAACCCATACATTAATCTGTTCCAGAGGATGTCAGATCCTGAAGGAGCCTGGGCAGTTGTTCCAGGGGTTCAGGATCTCCCCGGCTTTTTGTGTGGGACCTGTTCATGAAATCATGGGAAAACCTGACACTGGAGAAGGCCTGTGATACAGGTAAGTCTAATTTGCCAATCCAGTTCTCTGTATTATCTCAACTGGTTTCTTTTTTTTTTTCCCTTGCATAATACGTTTATTGTTTGATTTTCTTCCATGACCTTAGCTCAGCCTTAGTAGTTCTTTTTTTTTTTTTACAAATAGTTCATTGTCAAATTAGTTTCCACATAACACTCAGTGCTCATCCCCATAAGTGTCCTCCTCTATGCCCATCCCCCCCTCCCCCCCACATCCATCAGTCCTCAGTTTTTGTCAGCTGGTTTCTAATTCTTTGTTTAACAGTATGCAGAAAAGGTATAATCAGTTCATTAGCTGGATGACAATTAATTTTTTTTATGAAAAGTAACTAATTTTGGCATGCAATTGAGAAGCTGTTGACAATAATTGAATGACAGTATTGTAAGACTGTGTCTTCTGTTTCCAACGACTTACTTTTGTGAGCTGTGTTTCTTAGCAGGCACATGTGCACAAATGAAAGCACTATCTGAACTTTAGATAAGGAAATGTCACAGGCAATGAGACTTTATACTTATTCCTCAGGTACATGTTTCAGATACAGAAAAACAAAAACTGGTACACATTCAAGTAGGCAGTTATTGTTTTTGTTTGTTTCTTCGTGGAAGCTGCCCCTGTTGGGAGACTAGCCTTCAAGTCTCAAAAGACTTTGAAATTAGCTTCTATATGGGTGCCTGGGTGTCTCACTCAGTTAAGCATCTGACTTGCACTCAGGTCATGATCTCACAGCTCTTGAGGTCGAGCCCCGTGTCGGGCTCTGTGCTGATAGCTTGGAACCTGGAGCCTGCTAAAGATTCTGTGTCTCCCTCTCTCTGTCCCTCCCCTACTTGTGCTTTCTCTCTCTCTCAAAAATAAATAAACATTTAAAAAAGTATATGGAATTAGCTTCTCTAAACCTAAGTTTAAACCTGTCCTGGAAATCTATATAACTTTCCTTTGTACAAAATAGACTTTCACTGACACAATTGTCTTATCAAATGTTTACTCTTACTTTTAAAAACAATAAGCCCGTTTTCTATATTTTAGGAAATGAAAAAATGTACAGGAACCAAAAACCATCTCTTCACTCATTAACCAAATTACACACTGCTAGAATTCAGATGTATTTCTTTTTATTTTCTTTGTTCTTCTCATTTATCAAATGTTAGTGAATATCATTTTTAAAATTTGGAATCATAGGCCTTCATTCAGATCTTTCACTTAAATTTAAGTCGTTAACATTTTCTTTTGTTACTAAATATACTTTGAATCCATGGCTTTAATGGGTGAATAATATACTACCAAAAATAAACTAAATGTATTTCAGTATTCTGTGACCAATAGTGTTATCCTGAACACTAATAAAAACTATTGCCTCAATCTCTTGTTTCTAAGAAGATCTATGTGATAAGATCTCTGGATCAGAAGGTTTGTATAGATTACTACAGTGGCAAGTAACAAAAATGCCCATCTCTGAACATTCTCCACATCAGTTGGTATCATTTGAAAAGTGTTTTCCACATTGATGAGTGAAGAATTTTAATTTGCTTTTCTGGTTATTTAAGGTTGAATGGTTTTTTTCTTTTTCTTTTTCTTTTTTTTTTTTTTTTTGGTGTATAAAATTTTTTCTCCCATGAATAGTTAAGGAATATAATCTTGATAATGATAGGTGTTCTCCATTTTATCTATTTTTCCTTGATATCCCCAATAATTAAAAATAATTTTAATTCTCTTTTTAGAGAATTAAAATTCTCTTTTATGGTTATTTTTTAAAATTTTTTAATGTTTATTTATTTTTGAAAAAGAGATAGAGAGACAGAGTGCAAGCAAAGGAGTGGCAGAGAGAAAGGGAGATACAGAACCTGAAGCAGTCTCCAGATTCTGAGCTGTCAGCACAGAGCCTGGCATGAGGCTGGAACCCACAAACTGCGAAATCATGACCTGAGCTTAAGTCTGATGCTTAACCAACTGAGCCACCCAGTGTCCCTCTTTTATGGTTATTTTAATAGACAGGATTCAAGGTCAATCATTTTAAAACATACACAAAGAAACTGCTCTCTATAAATTATTTTTTTTCAAGAAAACTTCATTTTTCATTGCATGGGAGAGGACTAGTCACCCCTATTGGGCACATCAAGATTAAGGGGATATTGTAGCAGACATGAATTTTGCTTTGCCCTGAAAAATAATGTGCAGTTTTCTCACAGTTCTATCTCTAACTGTTCTGTTTCAAAGATATATAACAAATGATCTATATATAGCTACCAGGAGATACAGAACATTGGAAAATTTTTTAAAAAATTAAAAGCCTATCATTTCCCTAAGTGCATAGGACCTTATTGGTCCTGGAATTGTATCATCCCATGAAGTACATATGAAATATTCCAAAGTGCATTTGAAGTGGAAGCCAAAAATCACACTTAAGAGGTGTTGATGTGGTATTTGTTGTTGGATTATTTTTAGTTCTGCTAGCTGAGATCAAGCGTTGCTATATTATTTACATTTGCATCCCCCTCTTCTGTAAAAATTAGCAATTCTCCTTCACAGTAAGCTGTAGAACCAATTTAATGATATTGACATTAATTTCCTACAGAGGTTAGCCTGTTATTCACAGTAAAACATTGCTGTAAACTACACTTAGCAAAAGGAGGTCTTTTAAAATCAAAATATGAGCTACAAATGTCTGAGATTTTTTTTTTATTCTTAGCTTGACTGAAGTGTTGATATCATTCAAAAGTTTATAGATAAAGTTTTGTTAAAGGAATATAGAACCATTAACAAATATATTTTATCTGATAAACCATTGTTTAAACCAGAGTTTCAGGGCAAGAAGATTAAACACTAGCAGAGGAGTACCTTTTTTTACTGAGATTTTTTTAAATATAATTTATTCTCAACTTGGCTAACATACATTGTATACAGTGTGCTCTTGGTTTTGGGGGTAGATTCCTGTGATTCATCGCTTACATCCAACATCCCGGTCTCATCCCAATAATTGCCCTCCTCAATGCCCATCACCCATTTTCCCCTCTCCCCTCTTCACCCCCATCAACCCTCAGTTCTCTGTATATAAGAGTCTCCTATGGTTTGTCTCCCTCCCTCTCTGTTTGTAACTATTTTTCCCCTTTCCTTCCCCCATGGAATTCTGTAAAGTCTCTCAAGTTCCACATATGAGTGAAAACATACGATATCTGTCCTTCTCTGACTTACTTATTTCACTTAGCATAATACCCTCCAGTTCCAGCCACACTGCTGCAAATGGCAGGATTTTATTCTTTCTTATTGCCAAGTAGTATTCCATTGTATATATAAACCACATCTTCTTTATCCATCCATCAGATGATGGACATTTAGGCCCTTTCCATAATTTGGCTGTTGTTGAAAGTGCTGCTGTAAACATTGGGTACATGTGTCCCTATGCATCAGCATTCATGCATCTTATGGAAAAATTCCTAGTAGTACTATTACTGGGTCATAATGTAAGTCTATTTTTAATCTTTTGACTAAGCTCCACACTGCTTTCCAGAGCAGCTGCATCAGTTTACATTCTCACCAACAGTGCAAGAGGGCTCTTGTTTCTCCACATCCTTGCCACCATCTTTTGCTTCCTGAGCTGTTAACTTTAGTCACTCTGACTGGCGTGAGGCAGTATCTCAATGTGGTTTTGATTTGTATTTCCCTGATGATGAGTGACGTTGAGCATCTTTTCATGTGTCTGTTGGTCATCTGGATGTCTTCTTTGGAAAAGTGTTTATTCATGTCTTCTTCCCATTCTGTCACTGGATTACTTGTTTTTGTGGTATTGAGGTTTTTCTTAACTACCATGGTAAACAAAGATGGTAGGCAAAGTTAAGTCACGATTAGGATGCTCTTTATACCAGGCTGACTGTCTGATTTGAAAGATAGCCTTGTAGGGGAATAAGATAAGTCTACACCTGATCAGAACAGAGCCTATCTCCAAAATGACTCAGAAAAAGTGTTTGCAGGGGCACCTGGGTGGCTTAGTCGGTTAAGCAGCTGACTTTCGCTTAGGTCATGATCTCGCGGTTCGTGGGTTCGAGCCCCGCGTCGGGCTTCGTGCTGACTGCCAGCTCAGAGCCTGGAGCCTGTTTCAGTCTGTGACTCCCTCTCTCTCTGACCCTCCCCTGCTCACGCTGTCTCTCTCTCTCTCCTAGAAATAAATGAAACATTAAAAAAAAAAAAGGAAAGAAAAAGTGTTTGCAAATACCCATGAAAAAAATTTGAAAAGCTTTGACAACAATAAACTCACTTCTTATTTTCAGATAAGTTCTCAAGTGTGGAAGTATTTCTCATTCTGTGGGCCCAGAATTGAACATAATCAAACCCATATAGAACTAGTGACTATATTCATCTGACCCAGTTACCTGCTTTAATGAGTACAGGGATGAGTGAATGGAGTAACTGGCAGGTGTCTATTTTTCTTGATTGTACCAGCTGGTTAATAAACTTCAATTGAGTAATTGTTGTATTTCACATTTGTGTATTCCATGGGCCATACATTCCTACAAAAATAGATCATATAGAGAACTACAAGGCTTTGTATTGTGTAAACGGTTCAATATGAAAATTGGAACCATTGGAGAAAACACAATAACTTTGTACATATATTGGTTTATTTTAGTCTATTCCAGTTATTCCCAAACAGGGTGATTTTAACTCTGGAGGGACATTTGGGAATATATGCACACATTTTTGGTTTCCACGTCTAGGGGAGTGCTACTCACATCCAGTGAATGGAAATGCACCTCTCAGTTTTCGAACACCTTTTGTCTCCACTGTTCTATGAATTTGACTTGCTCATTTATACATTTGTTCTTTTACTTGGATATTTTTCAGTAATTAGGAAGTGTTTCCTATTTTTGTTCAAGAAGCTAAATCTACCTGGGCTTCAAGGGCACTAAGCGCTCCTTTCTCCATTAGGGTCTCTGACTCTTCAGGCTGTCATCCTTGATCTGCAGTTTTGTTTAAAACTTCATATCAAAGGAAAAATTGCACCAGACAAAGCTAAACAGGCCGGAAAGACTTTATTAAAGACTATTGCAGTAAGAGACACTAAACCCAATTCCACTGAAATAAAAGGAGAAAGAGTTTTTAAGTGTTGCCTGATCTAGTAGAAAAATACTGGAGGCATTGGAGATGGGACACAGGGATGGGTGGGTGGGGTTTCGTATGTCATTCCTGAGTTTGCAGATGTTTTTATCTGTGATTTGATTCTCAATGTTAACTAATCAATGCCTACTAAAGTGACTATTCTTCCCTTACACAGAGACTGAAGGAGAGGGGTGCTCTTTCCCCCAGTGTTTACATTTTAAAAAGATCTTTTCCAATTCCTGAGAAGGACATTTCCTGGGTTGTAAAACTGTCAAAAAGCTGGGAGAAGACTTACATCTATTTCAAAGGGGCAGAGAGAGACTTCACAGTTATAAGTTTTATAAAGTAAATGCACAAAGAAAAGGGAAATCAGGGGCCTATAGTCAGGAAGAAACCTGTCTAAAGTATAGTAAGGCTGAGGGGAATATTTTTGCCATTCTGCTCATTTGTTATAGTGTTTGTTCATTACTTCTTTAAGTAGTTATCCATTTCTTCCAGTTATGTGAAGACTTCTATAAAGAGTCTTTCATTCTTTTTCAATCTAAGCACAGTTGGTTGTTGTTGTTGTTTTGTGTATGTGCTCAGTATGTAGAGTAAAACACACAGATTTGGTGGTTATGGTTAGGTCTACCTTGGCACTAATAATTTTATTGAAATACGCTGAAATTCTCAGGTCAAATCCTTAGTTATATAAGACCTGAGGTTTTTATTCAAAACTTGATGATGAAAAGAAAATCAATACATTATACTGTAAAGTATAGCATAAGGACTTTATACATGTCGTACTATATAAGGTAACAATCCTAACTAATAACATTAAATTATAGTCTGGTTCATGAATGAATTGGTTGGCTTTGGAGTCAAACATGTATGGGGATCAAGTCCCAGACTAATCATTTACTAACTCGTGAACTCTAACGGAGCTTCAGTTTGTCAACTATAAAATGGGTCTAATACACCTTCACAGATTACCTTAATGATGAAGTGAAATTATATGAGCTATTTTTGCTCCCTTTGCATCTTCTCGTTGAGTGGTCTGGTCTAGTCTCCTGATATCAAATATAACTTAAATACTGATGAAGTTCAAATCTCCTATCTAAAAGAGCTTCCTGAGCTCAGGATCCATATACAAGCTGTCTACCAACTTCTCTCTTAACTTTCAAATGGAACCTCACACGACATATCCAGAACATGAAATAGCACTGTCGTCTACACAGTTGCTCAAGACAGAACTATGGAAGGCCATCTTTTCTCTTTCTATCCCATGGGGAACCGTGACTAATCAATTCAGATACTTTCAGTTTTACTTCTTAGCCATTTCTCAAACTTGTTCACTTTCTTCCAATTCAATTGTTATCTCCTACTTCATGCTACTATTTGTTCTTAATGATGAAAATTTCTTTGTGTTTTTTTCTGGGTCCATCCTGGCCTTTCTATAATCTAGCTCCTACCAGATCTTTCTGAAGCACAATTCTGGTTACTTTAGCTCCCTGCTAATTCTAGAGTTTGGTATATAGTAGGCACTCAAAGGTTGGTAACTAATATTGCTAAGATTACTACTATTATTATTGTTATTGTTATATAATTTTTATTTTTATATAATTTTTCAAATCTCCATATTCTGGGATTAGTGAAAAATGCATACCCACATAAAACAGTGAAATAATTTTTTTTTCTAATTTATTCTCCAATTTTTCTTTAGATCTCTCCAAGTTCTACTGGTGTTTCTGTGTATACCTCTGTTTTTTTGTTTTGTTTTTTGTTTTTTTTTCTTACTAGCTTGTGCTGGGTGTTGTGTATTTTGGATTATGAGATCATTGGCCCTTGTTTGGTTTTTATTTGGCTTAAAAGCACTTGTAAGTTTTAAGGGAAACTTTTCCAAGTAGAGTATGGCCAAGATATCTGTCAATAAGCTAACTGGAATATTCAAATTAAAATGATATAACTATGGTCCTATTGGAATAATTTCCTAAGCAAAGAAATCTAACCATGCAGCCAAGTTAGAAATACCAGTTCTCAGCTAATGTGACTATATTGTGATTTACTGAACATGCTGGACTATATAAAATATTTTAAGCAGAGATTGTGCTTTAAAATATTTTGTGCTTTCTTTAGCTTCTAAAACCATGCAAGACATGTGGGAGATAATAAATATTTAATTGATGATGGATTTTTATTCAGGGACTTGAAGTAATTAAAGTGTATCCAGAGAGGACTTAACTCATATGTTAAAGAAAGTAGCTTGAGTACTTGTAAATAATCTAATTTGCTTGTTATATACTCTGATCAAAAGTTTTTGGATAGAACCTCTCTCTTTATCCATTATACTCCCACTTACTGTCAAGTACAAACTCTGTTCTAGCACATATTATCCTGTCTTGCTATTATTTATTTACATGTCTCCTCTACTCTTTGAATGCAGAGAAAGTATCTTATTCATATATTCCCCTTCTCCTTGGTCTTCCAAGGAACTCAAATGTTTGTTGAATTGATGAACTAATTAGTGTAGGATTTTTTAAAAAGCAGAATCAGTGCAGAGTGGAATAAATATATTTCATTGGAAACGTTCAGAATGATGGGAAATTTTACCCCTCAAAAAAGAGGGTAGTAGTATGACAAATTAATATTGGTATGTTAAACCCAAAGTCTTGATAGCTTGATGTGTTTTGTTTATAATAATATGTGAATGTTTTGAGAGGAGGTATTTTTTCTGGAAGGAGCAATCAGTATCTTTCAGCCTTTCTATAACACAAACAAATTTAATAAAGCCTAGGTGGATCAAATGCTCTTGAATATTATTTCTTTAAATGCTGTGACTCTATGATTGGGTTATTATTGGGATGTTACAGAGTTTAAGGCATGAATTATTAATAACTGAGTGAAGAGAAGTACAAGAGGAGAAAACCATGAGTCCAGAAAACATGGCTGTTTTACCATAGGAAAGCTCATGGTGCTTGGAAAGTACACACAAGAGTGTAAGGAAGGGGTTTTGTCTCAGTAACTGAGCACTTATAAACTTTCTGTTCACTCCCTCAGTACTTCAGCTTTTCCCAATGCAGCCTAGAGAAAGAGAGAGAGAGAGAGAGAGAGGGATTCTTTGAGCTAAATGGAATTGTGTATTCAAATTACAACATACCCCATAGGGAAAAACAGAAATTGATAGCAGGAAGAAAAGACATCCTAAGCAATGGTCATGTGAAAAAATAATTTAAGTTTCTTAGGTTTGAAGAGAATGTGAGATATTTCCAAGGCCATGTAGAATCATATTAATCCAAATTACATCTTCTAAATACCTATTATGAGCTGTATTTTTTGCTAAAGGCAGTCATATACATTTCCATATTAATTTAATAGAATCCTAAGTATTAGATGTGGACAGAAGAGTAATACCATATCAAGATTAATCTTTCATATGTGCAATTGGTTCTGGAAAATCTGTTTTACATGAACAATTCTTCTTTGATTAAGGAGAGTCTACTTCTATTGGCCTTCCTACTCAATCCTACTCAACTTGCTGAGTAAGAGGTGATGCACACCTAAAATCAGACCTGTTCAAGAAAAGAACAGAGAAAGATATTGGTAAAACAAGTGGTATGTAGTCTTTTGCATTATCTTCTATAATGTGCATTTGTGAAACTGTTATCCTCAGATTATTGTAGGAAGAGACAAGGACTGAAATAATTAAATTGTAATATTTTCTATAAACAAACAAATGAAGAAATACATAAATAAATAAATGTAAGATTTTCCTCAAAACTAACAATATAGCAATTGACTTAACACTACTATATTCCCTGGTCCAAAATCAAAGCAATAATAGACATTATTTCTAGAAGGGGAAATTTTATCACAAAATTTGTCACTTTGTCAATAGCAGATTGGTCCAGAGGGGCTAAGATGAACCTACTAGATAGTTTGTAGGACAGATGAATGACTCTCAGTGGAGGCACAGTGGTTTAATGTCAACACCAGTGGTTATAATGGTCCGTTTGCAAAGGACAGAATTGAGTTAATCAGATGAGTGAGAAGAATGGCACACACCTTAAAAGAAAATCAGAAACCAGAGTTAATGTGTAGTTCTTTGGTACCAAGCTTGCCATGCTTCAGTTTCAGTTTATTTAAACCCCAAACCTTCTCCTCCTGGGTTCTCTGAGATACTCTTCAAACAAACAAAACCAAAAAACACTGCCTTACCCTTGTTTGAATGGCATTTTTTCTTCATTCAGTCCACAAAGACCCTAGCTAAAACAAACTCATTCATTAAAAAATCTTTCAATCTCATATCAGAATATGAACACATCAGTTTGTCAAGTATCTAATGTTTAAAAAGCTTTAGTAACAGTTGGAAAGTTGTTATTCTCTTCATTTTTATGTCTGAAAACATACATCTGGGTGCAGTTGTACTGATCTACATAGTGATGTGCTAAGAGTCTTTCATTACTAAACTGAGTTTTTGATTGTTAAATCTTTGTTATAGGGAAGACCTTATTTAATCTGTAAACTGATCAATATTGATTTTCATTTTAACTTCTGGTATGTGCTATTTTTATACTTTGAATTTCAAGTTCAGAAGGCTGGTTGAACCATTTTAATCAGTGTATTCCACCTAGAATTTGTGATTGTTTTGAGGATATTTTGCCCAATTTAGTTAGCCAATCTCTCTTCTTATTTTCCTAAGATGTTTTTATTTAATATTTGATGTACCAGAAACCATGTATGTGAATTTATTTCTCTCAATATTTGGATAGGTCATTTGCTCTTGATGGCTTGTTCTCAGGCTAAATGTGTAGTTTTATATTTTGAATATGAAGCTAATATAACTCTGGACAGTCTGTGAAGGATTATGTATATCTGAGTTAGAAATTTAGATTTTCTTGCATAAGCCATTTACCTTTTCTGCTAAGTTGACATGAGTTATATCTTTATATTATGAAAAGTTTCTCTTGATATTTGAGACATGAACAGTGCACTGGTGTGGGAGTATTTCTGAGCCATTAAAAACGTGAGTGTTAAGAGGATGTCAAAACTGGAATTTCAACTTAGGCATCAAGAGGCAGTAATTGTCACTGAAGGCACCAGGTCAATGTTACAAAGGGAATGAAAAAAGATTTCGATCCAGGATTCTCAGGAATCCCTCAGGCAAGGGCATAAAATAAAGGTATTAAATTTGGAGGAGGCAAAAGATTTTGTGAGGGTGTGTGTGTGTGTGTGTGTGTGTGTGTGTGTGTGTGTGTGTGTGTGTAAAAGAACTGTTGTAATGCTTTGAATGAAGATTGAAATATTGATTAATAGTTTACACTGAACATTTCTAACCTCTAAATTGAGACCATGTTTTATAACTTGAGATAAATCTTGAACAATTTATTACTCTAGATTCAGCCCGAAAGTCATAGAGCACAGATTTTCATCCAGTGAAAGGAAAAATAAGCTGCTGTGGTGAATAAAATTTAAAAATAAAATTATGGGGGCGCCTGGGTGGCTTAGTCGGTTAAGCGTCCGACTTTCCCTTGGGTCATGATCTCGCGGTTCGTGGGTTCGAGCCCCGCGTCGGGCTCTGTGCTGACTGCCAGCTCAGAGCCTGGAGCCTGCTTCTAATTCTGTGTCTCCCTCTCTCTCTGACCCTCCCCTGCTCACGCTGTCTCTCTCTCTCTCCTAGAAATAAAATAAAAAAAAAAATTAAAAAAAATAAATAAAAATAAAAATAAAATTATGTTTTGTTTACATCCATAGGGTATACTTTTCCAACTAGATGGCTACACCGATGTTTATTTAGATAAAATATGCTGTTGGGGAGTTATCTCTTGTGTTTCATGTATCATGTGACCAGGAAAGGTCATTAAAAATAAAACAAAATTTAGAATGGTCTGTAGCAGATGATCACTCTTGCTGTAAACCACATTTTAACAGAATATTTTATTTTGTGATTGATAGAATAAGACATGTATTCCTTAAATATCAGTAATTTTTTCAAGTGACGTGTTCTTTTTTAAAAGCATCGTTGGGTGGAACAGAGTATTTAAATACAATATATTGGACTCTTGAACCAAAGGAGTTTAGGTTGGGGTTGAGATCTTTGAAGACAGCATAAAAAATAAGAAAAACAGTATTTTAAAATTTAGCTCCATTAGTATATAATGATACAAGTTTTGAATTAATCCTGACAGCAGTATAATCTTTTAAAATTTCAGGGGCGCCTGGGTGGCTCAGTCAGTTAAGCGTCCGACTTTCGCTTGGGTCATGATCTCACGGTTCGTGGGTTCGAGCCCCGCTTCGGGCTCTGTGCTGACTGCCAGCTCAGAGCCTGGAGCCTATTTCAGAGTCTGTGACTCCCTCTCTCTCTGACCCTCCCCTGCTCACGCTGTCTCTCTCTCTCTCCTAAAAAAATAAATAAAACATTTAAAAAAAAAAAAAATTTCAGTTGGTTGCAGTGAGGGGGACCAAAACCTTACTGGAGAGTTGATTTATGAATCAATGCGTAGGATGTTTAAAAGAAAGCAGAACAAATTGAAGAAGGTCTCCTGTTTATATTCTCCAAGGAGATCTGAAGTAGGAGAGTTAAGTATATTTCAATGAGGAACTGAAGAAAATAGAACTCCAGTACTTCCAGTACATGAAAAAGGAAAATGCTAAAGAAAGGACAGGGAATACCAGTAAACTCTGGGAAGTTATGAAGAGAAGCCAGCAAGGGTAGATGCATTTGTCATTATAGTTAAGCCCAGTTAGTCGACAGAATAAGAGACAGAAGGAGAGAGCAGCTGCCACCACTAGAAAAGAATGTCCTCGTGCTAAGAGACAATTATCTGTTTTCATTTCACTGAATATGCCACTCTCTCAAAAAGCCGTTTTAACAGCCCATGGTTGATTTTATATGGGTCAGAATTGATATAACCAAATTGATGGAAAAAATAGATAATAATAAAAATAGTGTCCATTTATCAAGTTTGCCATCATTAAAACATCTTCCTGCAGTATAATGCTGTAATTGACAATAGGGATCTGAGAAGCTGTGGATAAATTGAGAAACGCCTTAGTAATAAAATGTAAGTGAGCTATTGACATCTGCGTACTATTTATCTGAAAAAGAGAGTCACATAAATTTAGGACAATTAACGTTTTAGATTTCACTTTTGGGTTCCATAGCCTGACTACGTGGCCCTGGATTCATAGAGCGCCTCCCACCCTGCCTTCTCCTCCTTCTTTCTGTCAATGACGACTTTTCAATTATTTTACCTCATGTCAATAGGTCTATCACAGTGTAGGAGGAGAATGACAGAGAGGCTGTAAAACCGGAACCAGTTTGTTTTTGTAATTGCTACTGGTACTGTTAGGAGCTTACACAGAAAGATGAAAATACTAACTAAAATTACACTAGGGTATTATTTGTGGCTTTTAATCATTCAAATCTTTGTCTGTCATTACCACATATAATTGAGAAGTGGCCCCTCATAACAAGGTAATAACAAGCAAAAATTCTTATCCTTTGCGAACAATAGAAACAAAATGTGTTAGCTAAGACTGTGCCAGTTTTTGTTTGTAGAACTCTCCCCTTTCTACTGCATGAATGAATGTTTAAATGTAAAGAAACCCAACTACTTTTGCAAAGCAGGACAGAATTTATTCCATTCCCTCCATAGGCATGCTATATTTTTGAACATTATGCAGTTGAAGTTGTGAAGTCATTTTCCATTAATCCACAATTGTGAAATTAATTTATTTTATTTTGTTATAAAAAGGAACAGTCTTACACCTGGAAATATAGAATTTTCCCTTTACAATAGCACCCTCTTCAATCTTGCTCCCTAGAGATAACCAGCCACTGTTCACAATTTAATATGTAACTTGCCAAAATATTTTCCATTAATATATAAACATGTAATCATCCTACCAATGGGTAAGCTGTTCGTTCATCAAAGAATCATAATTCATTTGATAAAACAATGTGGTTTTAGTCTTATGGCTTCTATCTTTATAAACAATGTTTTTACATCCCCATGTGTCCAGTACCTCTTCCTTTAAATTTCTGACTACTTTGACTTATTAAAGTTTAAATCAGCCTTCTGCACATATTAAGATTCTAATACCAAATGTAATAGTTTTCCTTTCTCTAGGATTCGTCACTTGCATTTTCCTTTCTTTTTTTTTCTGGGGGCTCGTGGTAGGGCGAGAGGTCATAAGACTTAAAATTGGAAGGAAAAGGGACTATGGCTTGCTCTTTCACTCCAGGCCCCAACCCCCTGGGTTTAGACCCTCTGGGAATGAAATGGGGATGAGGAAAAATGCAGGTCAGGGTTTTTCCAATAAATGGGAAGTCACCACCAGTAATAGGTTGGTTTTCCGTTTCCTTCAGGTTTTCTCCTTTACTGGTGGCCTCCACTGGTTTGTAGTTTATGAATTCACTATACGTCTGATATGTTAAGATGGATTTTAACCTCACTCGCCATCCTAGATATCATGTACAAACACCTGAAGGAGAACAACTTGTGTCCCTATTGGCCCTGACTATCTGTATCCTCTGCACCGGGCATGGCGTCCCTGGGCATGAACAGCTCTTACCCCTACTCCAGGCTTCATATTTCTTTATGAGACCCTTTTTATTCTCCAGGAAGCACAGAGATGGATCATGGGAGTCTGTTGTTCTCATCTCAGGGATACTATCCCAAAGATCTTTTTCATCCTCTTTGTGGCTACTCTTAAAAGCCTCTACCTTCAGGAACCTCACATAAAATGTAATCTCCAGCCTTAAAATTCATAGTGACTTCCAAACTCCCGAAACCTCTGCTTGCGCAGATAGTTTTGTCACCACGTTTTACTGTTCTGGCCGCAATAGAGAAGCCTGAGTTTTAGCAGTTGAGCAAGCACGCAGGGAGAAGGAAGAGAGGTGCTTGTCTCCTAGAAAGCCACTCTCCGTGTTTACCAGTCAGTTTCCCAGAGCTATCCTTGCATTTGGCTTTGAGTGAAGTGGGATAGCAGGTGCAGCAGATTCAGGGGAAGAATTTTTAGTGGAGATGAAATTTTCAGAGTTATTTTTATTTCCTTTTTGTAAGCCTACGAGAGGGATCTGGACCTAGCCAGTTCACTAGGAATTGAGCCCCCCCAGCACGATGGTCCACAGACGTAAACACACTGACACACATAGCCACACAGGCATGCATGAAGTACAATAGACTGTCACTGTACTACCCACCTTGTTGTGCAGATTGATATTGTTTAACATTTTATCAATATCTCCTTTGCTGTAAATAAAGTGCCACACATTCTGTTAATAGAATGAATATGAACCACCTCCTGGCCAGGATATTTAATTACTGGTGACAGATCCCCCAGGGGTGTTCCCTCTGCCTCAGAGACAGGCAGGTTTGAAATAATATTTGTTCCATAAGGTAATGCCCTGAAGCAAAGATATATGGAGACTTGAGGCATTAGTAAGAAACAAACCTTTGTTCAAAAAGCCACTAAGTTTTGGGGATGTTTATTACTACACCATAGCGTTTCCTATCCAGACACAATAAAAACTGTAGTTATTTATTATGTCATTACATTTAATGCATGCCATTTATTTCATTTCATTGGCTCTTGCACTGTTTCAATGAATATTACTCTACATTTATCTTTGTACATATGAATTACTGGGCCAAGTATTTAAGCTGTGTTGGAAAGTGTTAAATTTGTCTCTAGAAGACACGATTTATATATTTACCAACAATATTTCAGGATACTTACCCTGAATATTATGAATCTCTTTGCTAGACAAAGAATTCTCTCATTTTAATTCATATTTTCTGGTTATTAATAAGATTTCATTCATTGGGCATACATTAGTAAATTTTTCTTTCAAACCATTTTCTTTTTTTCTATTAGATTGTTTTTCTTTTCCTATTTAGAATATTCCAAAAAGTATTTGAAAGTAAGAACCTTGACCCTTTGTCTTTAAATATTTTTAATACTTTCTCCAGTGTAGATCATTGGAAATTCTTCAGAAATATTTTATTATATAAAACTTGACAGTTTTCATAAGGTCGTATCCATCATTCATTTTCTCATACATGTTTTGTCATGTTTCAGAAAGTACGTTGTGGAAGTTTTTTATATTTTTCTTCATATGTCAGAAGCTCAACACTGACTGCACATTAGAATTATTAGGAGAGGTTTTCTTTTTCTTTTAATCTTAGTTAGTTAACATACTGTGCAATATTGGTTTCATGAGTAGAATACAGTAATTCATCACTTACATACAACACCTGGTGCTCATCACAACAAATGCTCTCCTTAATATCCATCACCCGTCTAGCCCACCCCCATCCCCTGCTTTCCTCCCTGCGTCAACCCTCAGTTTGTTCTCTATCATTAAAAGTCTGTTTTATGGTTTGCCTCTATTTTTCCCCCAATGTTCATCTGTTTTGTTTCTTAAATTCCATATATGAATGAAAGTCTATGGTATTTGTCTTTCTGTGATGGACTTATTTCACTTAACATAATACATTCTAGCTCCATCCACCTCATTGAAAATGGCAAAATTTCATTCTTTCTGAGGGCTAATTAATGTTCCATGTGTTCTTTATCCATTCATCAGCCAAGGGACATTTGGGCTCCCTCCATAGTTTGGCTATTGTTGACAATGCTGCTATAAACATTAGAGTGCATGCACCCATTCAAATCTGTATTTTTATACTCTTTGGGTAAATACCTAATAGTTCATTGCTGGATTGTAGGGTAGTTCTATTTGTAGTTTTTTGAGGAACCTCCATACTGTTCTCCAGAGTGGCTGCACCAGTCAGTTTGCAATCCCTCCAGCAATGAAAGAGGGTTCTCCTTTTCTCCACATCCTCACCAACACCCATTGTTTCTTGTGTTGTTAATTTTAGCCATTTGGACAGGTGTGAGGTGGTATCTCATCATGGTTTTGATTTGTATTTTCCTGATGATGAGTGATATTGAGCAGCTTTTCATTGTCTGTCAGCCATCTGTATGTCTTCTTTAGAAAAGTATATATTCCTATCTTCTGCCCATCTCTGAAATGGGTTGTTTGTTTTTTGGGTGTTGAGTTTGATAACTTCCTAATAGATTTTGGATGCCAACCCTTAATTGGATATGTTGTTTGCATATATCTTTTCCCATTCCATAGGCTGCCTTTTAGTTTTGTTGATTGTTTTCTTTGCTGTGCAGAAAGTTTCTATCTTGATAAAGTCCTAATAGTTCATGTTTCCTTTTGTTTGCTTTGCTTTGAACAACGTGTCTAATAAGAAGTTGCTGCAGCCTAGGTCAAAGAGACTGCTGCCTGTGTTCTCTTCTAGGATTTTGAAGGTTTCCTGTGCCACACTTAAGTCTTTTATCCATTTTGAATTTATTTTTGTGATGGTGTAAGAGAGTGGTCCAGTTTCATTCTTATGATTGTTGCTGTCCAGTTTTCCCAGCACCATTTGTTGAAGAAACTTCCCCCCACTGGATATTATTTCCTGCTTTGTCAAAGATATATAGTTGTAGGTCCATTTCTGGGTTTTCTATTCTATTTCATTGATCTATATGTCTATTTTTGTACCAGTACCATACAGTCTTGATGATCCGAGCTTTGTAATATAGCTTGAAATCCAGAATCATGATGCCACCACTTGTGTTTTTCCTTTTCAGGATTACTTTGGCTATTCATGGTCTTTTATGGTTTCCCTACAAATTTTAGGGTTTTTTGTTCTAGCTCTGTAGAAAATGCTGGTAGTATTTTGATAGGTATTGCATTAAATGTGTAGATTTCTTTGGGTAGGATAGACATTTTAGCAATGCTTATTCTTCCAAACCATGAGCATAGAATGCTTTTCCATTTCTTTGTGTCCTCTTCAATTTCTTTCATTAGTATCCTATAGTTTTCAGAATACAGATCTTTTACCTCTTTAGTTAGTATTTAGTTAGTATTTAGTTTAGTATTTAGTTTAGTATTTAGTTAGTATTTAGTTTAGTATTATACCTAGGTTTATTCCTAGGTATCTTATTGTTTCTGGTACAATTTCAAATGAGTTGATTCTTTGATTTATTTTTCTACTGCTTCGTTCTTGGTATCTAGAAATGCAACATATTTCTGCACATTGATTTTATATCCTGCTACTTGGCTGAACTCATGTATTAGTTCTAGCAATTTTTTGGTGGAATCTTTGAGAATATCTACATAGAGTATTATGTCATCTGCAAATAATGGAAGTTTGACTTCTTCATTGCTAATGTGTATGCCCTTTATTTCTTTTTGTTGTCTGATTGCTGAGGCTAAAACTTCCAGTATTATGTTAAATAGTAATATTCAGGTGCCTGAGTGGTTCAGTCGGTTAAGCATCCAATTCTGTTTTTTTTTTTTTTAATGTTTTATTTATTTCTAGGAGAGTGAGAGAGAGAAAGCGTGAGCAGGGGAGGGTCAGAGAGAGAGGGAGTCACAGACTGAAAGAGGCTCCAGGTTCTGAGCTGGCAGTCAGCACAGAGCCCGACGCAGAGCCCGAACCCACGAACTGCGAGACCATGACCTAAGCGAAAGTCGGACGCTTAACCGACTAAGCCACCCAGGTGCCCCAAGCATCCAATTCTTGATTTCAGCTCATGTCATGATCTAAAAGTGGTAAAATCAAACTCTGCACTGGGATAATGAGAAATATTCTCTTTCTTTCCCTCTCCCTCTGTTCCTCCCCTGACACCTTACTTGAATGAGCACATTCTCTCTGTCTCTCTGCTTTGTCTCCCTGTCTTTCTGTCTCTCTCAACAAAAAAAAAGATATTATGAGAGTAGGCATCCTTGTCTTGTTCCTGACCATAGCAGAAAGGCTCTCATTTTTTCCATATTAAGGATGATATTAGCTGTGGTTCTTTCATATATAGCCTTTATTTATTTAATTTTTAATATTTATTTTTGAGAGAGAGAGAGAGAAAGTACAAGCGGAGGAGGGGCAAAGAAAGAGGGAGACACAGAATCCAAAGCAGGCTCTGAGCTGTCAGCACAGGGCCTGATGCGGGGCTCGAACTCACAGACTGTGAGATCATGATCTGGGCTGAAGCTGGTTTCCTAACTGACTGAGCCACACAGGCACACCTGTATATGGTCTTTATGATGTTGAAGTATGATCCCACTATCCCCTCTTCATTGAGTGTTACCAAGGAAGGATGCAATGTTTTATCAGATGATTTTTTCTGCATCTGTTGACAGGATCATATAGTTTTTATCCTTTCTTTTATCAATAAATGTGATACATTTATGGATCTTGAACCAGCCCTGCAGCTAACAATACACCCCACTTGATCATGGTGAATAATTCTTTTTATGTATTCTTGAATTCACTTTGCTAGTATCTTGTTGAGAATTTTTGCATCTAAATTCATTAGGATTATTGGCCTGTAATTTTCATTTTAGTGGGGTCTTTGTCTCGTTTTGGAATAAAGGTAATGCTGGCTTCACAGAATGAGTTTGAAATGAAAGTTTCAAAAGTTTGAAATGAAAGTTTTACTTCCATTTATGTTTTTGGAACAGTCTGAGAATAGGTATTAACTCTTCTTTAAATTTCTGGTAGAACTCCCTTGGAAGTCATCTGGAACAGGACTCTTGTTTGTTGGAACATTTTGTATTACTGATTCACTTTCTTTGCTGGTTATCAGTTTGTTCAAATTTTCTATTTCTTCCTGTTTTAGTTTTCGTAGTTTCTGAGTTTCTAGGAATTTGTCCATTTCTTCCAGATTGTGCAGTTTGTTGGCATATAATTTTTATAGTATTTTCTTATAAATCATTTGTATTTCTGTGGTGTTGGTTGTGATCTCTCCTCTTACATTCATGATTCTATCTATTTGGGTTCTCTCTCTCTCTCCCTCCCTCTCTCTCTCTCTCTCTCTCTCTCTCTTTCTGTTTTTGGGATAAGTCTGGCTAGGAGGTTATCATTCTTTCGAAGAACCAGCTCATAACTTCATTGATCTGTTCTCTTTTTGTTTGTTTCTTTGTTTCTTTATTGTATATTTCTGCACTAATCTTTATTACTTCCCTTTTTCTGCTGGCTTTAGGCTTTATTTGCTGTTTCTTTTCTAACTCTTTTAGGTGTAATATTGGACTGTGTATTTGGGACTCTTCTTGCTTCTTGAGATAGGATAGAATTGCTATATACTTCCCTCTCAGCACTGCCATTGCTGCCTCGCAAAAGGTTTGGACTGTCTTATCTTCATTTTCATTTAGTTCCTTGGTTTTTTTTTTTTGTTTGTTTGTTTGTTTTGTTTTTAATTTCTTGGTTAACCCATTCATTATTTAGTAAGGTATTCTTCAACCTCCATGTATTTGAGGGCTTTCCAAATTTCTTCTTGTGGTTGACTTCAAGTTTCATAGCGTGTGACCTGAAAATATGCATGGTGTGAGTTCAAACATTTTGTACTTGTTGAGGGTTGATTTGTGACCCAGTGCATGATCTATTCCAGAGACTGTTCCATGTGCACTCAAGAAGAATGTGTATTCTTCTACTTTAGGATGAAATATTCTGAATATATCCGTTAAGTCCATTCAATCCAGTGTGCCATTGAAAGCCATTGTTTCCTTGCTGATATTCTGCTTAGGTGATCAGTCCATTGCTATGAGTGAGATGTTAAAGTCCTCTACTATTGTTGTATTATTATCAATGAGTTTCTTTATGTTTGTTATAGGTCAATTTATATATTTGGGTTTCCAATTTGGGACCATAAATAATTACAATTGTTAGATCTCCATGATAGATAGACCCCTTAATTATCATATAATGTGCTTCTTCATCTCTTGTTACAGTCTTTGTTTTAAAATCCAGCTTGCCTGATGTAAGTATGGCTACTCTGGTTTTCTTTATGTCCATTAACATGATAGATCATTCTCCATCCCTTCACTTCCAAACCTGCAGGTGTCTTTAGGTTTAAAATGAGTCTCTTATAAGCAGCATATAGATGGATTTTGTTTTTTTTTCTATTCTGGTAGACTGTGTTTTTTAATTGGGACATTTAGTCCATTTACATTCAGGGTGATTATGGAAAGACATGAATATAGTGCCATTGTGTTACCTATAGAGTTGGTATTTATGGTGATGTTTTTCAGTCCTTATAGTCTTTATTGCTTTGTGCTTTTTTTTTTTTGTCTTTGTTTTTTTTTTTTTTTTCTCCACTCAAAGAGTCCCCCTTAAAATTTCTTGCAGAGCTGATTTAGTGGTCATGAACTTTTTTAGGTTTTGTTTACTTGGGATACTCTTTATCTCTCCTATTATGAATGATACGCTTGCTGGATAAAGAATTACTGGCTGCATAAGTTTCCCATTCAAGCACATTGAACATTTCCTGTCACTCCCTTCTGGCCTGCCAAGCTTCAGTGGACTGGTCTGCTGCTAACCTTATGTGCCTACCCTTGTAAGTTAAGGACCGTTTGTCCCGGGGCACCTGGGTGGCTTAGTCGGTTAAGCGTCCGACTTTCGCTTAGGTCATGATCTCGCGGTTCGTGGGTTCGAGCCCCACGTCGGGCTCTGTGCTGACTGCCAGCTCAGAGCCTGGAGCCTGTTTCAGTCTGTGACTCCCTCTCTCTCTGACCCTCCCCTGCTCACGCTGTCTCTCTCTCTCCTAGAAATAAATAAAACATTAAAAAAAAAAAAAAAGGACCGTTTGTCCCTAATTGCTTTCAGATTTCTCTATCTTTCTATTTTGCAAGTTTCACTATATGTCATGATGTTGACTGCTTTTGTTGATTTTGAGGAGAGTTCTGTGGTCTCTTGGCTTGAATGCCTGTTTCCTTACCCAGATTTGGGACATTATCACCTAAAATTTGTTCAAATGAACCTTCTGCCCCTTTTCCCCACTCTTCTTCTTCTTAGATGCCTATAATATGGATGTTGTTTCATTTTATAGAATTGCTGAGTTCCCTAAGTCTACCTTTGTGATCTAATGGTTTTCTTTCCCTCTTCTTTTCAGCTTCATTATTTTCTATAACTTTATCTTCTCTACCACCTGTTCTCTCCTCTGCTTCTTATGTCCTCATTGTGACCATATCAAGTCAATTTTACATCTCGGTTATAGCGGTTTTTTTTACTTCAACATGACTGGTTTTTAGGTCTTTTATCTCTGCAGCAAAGATATCTCTGGTGTCTTCTATGCTTTTTTCGAGTCCAGCTAGTAAGTCTTATGACTGTTGTTCTAAATTCTTGTTCAGATATATTGCTTATATCTGTTTTAAGCAAGCTCCTGCCTGTGATTTCTTCTGAACTTTTCTTTTGGGGAGAATTCCTCCATCTTGTCATTTTGGCTAAGCTTCTGTCTTGTTTGCGTTTTCAAAGTTTGTTATATTTCCTGAACCTGAAAGTAATGCTATATTAAAAAGGCATCATACACTGTACAGGGCCTGGCACTTAAGTGTTTCTATTATATGCTGTCTTGTGTTTTGGCTGCTCTTTCCCATTGGCCAGTCCTCTACAGAGCTGCTCCTTGCTAGCTGTGGGGAGTGTTTGGATCTTTGCTATCTTAACTCCTTCAGGAGAGGTTTTTAAAACATTGATATTCTAGTCCCATTCCCAGATATCCTAATTTAATTAGTATAAGAGGGTCTAGGTATCTGCATTTTAGAACTGCCACCACTTCACTTTCCCTGTGACTGTTGAGTGACAGAGTGGGTCTGTTCCAGTGAGAAATCCTCCTCTTTGTGAAGGGCAAATGGGATAGGGCCTTTTCCATGGAGTACTGTCAGCCTGGATCTAAGTGGTGCTTCAGGAGTGTTCTGTGCAGACCAGCTTCCCAGCACATTTTGGCAGATGAAATGTTTCCTTTTTGGTGAAAAGAAACAAGATCTTATGGGAAGCTTATAGGTGCATCCTCCACCATGGAGGCTACTCAGATCTCAGCTCTGTAGTTGTTAGGCAACCCAGAGTGAGGTGACAAAACCATTTTCAGACATTTATGTTCAGACTACAAGAGTTTGGATTAAGAAAAAAGTGAAGGCAGAATTAGAAATAGATATTAATGTAGACAGAATCCTACTAAGCAAGAATATGGGTTACTAAGATTTAATGGTCATAAGATTTTAATATGATAATGGTTTTGTTGTTGTTAAAAAGAAACTTATGCAAAGATATCAATGTTTAAAATGTAGATAGGGGTACCTGGGTGGCTCAGTCAGTTAAGCATCTGACTCGGTTTCAGTTCAGCTCATGTGTTGTATATGCAATGGAGTCATGTGTTGTATATGCAATGGATTGCTACCCAGAAGTAAAAAAGAATGCTATACAGACATATATTCCAAAAGGTAAAAATTGCAAAAGAGTTATGCTAAGTGAAAGAATCAAAAAGTGTAATTCTGCATAAAATATTATATTCATATGAATTCTGGAAAAGGCAATGTCATGTTGACAGAAAGCAAGTCAGGCATTATTAGAAGTCAGATCTGGAGGAAGGGAATTATTGTAAAATGACATGAGGGAATTTTGGGGGACTGGAACTGCTCTATGTTATGATTATGGCAGCAGTTTCATGACAGTGTGTCAGAAGGTTAAATTGTACAATCACAATCAGTGAATTTTAATGTATATAAATTGTACCTCAATAATATAATTGTTCAAATTAAAAAATAAAGTTTTATTTCTACAATTATGAGTGAAATTAAAGATTAATCATATTTATTAACTTTCATATTTTTATTTTTTTAATATTTATTTTTGAGAGAGAGAGGACATGAGCAGGGAAGGGATAGAGAGAGAGAGGGAGACACAGAATCTGAATCAGGCTCTAGGTTCTGAGCTCTCAGCACAGAGCCCAATGTAGGGCTCGAACCCATGAACCATGAGATCATGTCCTGAGCCAAAGTCAAATGCCCAACAGACTGAGCCACCCCGGTACCCCTAGCATTTCATATTTTTTAATAAATTACTTTGTCATCTATTTTGTCTTTGTCTCTTTGGATGCTGTTTTTAATGATTTAAAAGAATGACATTAAAAATTATTTAAATAATTAACTCTCCAGCTCAGTCAATATAGGCTTATACTTCTTAAAGGCATTTCTTATAAAATGAGTATGTGGTCTTATATCTTACTTTCATGCATTATTCTCTTGCATTTATTCTTTAATATTTTTTATTCTGATTCTTTTATAGTATCTATTTTTTAAACTGATCTCTTTGGCTGTCTTATTTAGAAAATAAAAGTATACAAGACACTGTAAAATTAAATCTTATGACCAAATGTGCCACCAGTACAATTTTTAATAATAACAGTCTATTGAGTAAAATTCCAACTTTATCAAAAAAGAGCTACAATGTCTTTAATGGCGATATTTTTGACTCAGTATTTTGTTATTCTTATTTTAAAAGAAATTCTTTCGAGTTTTAAAATATCTAGACATTATTAAAGTTGGAACAGCTTTGACGATATGCATTCATTTGAAAAAATAACATGAATATTAAACTGCATATGAAGGGATGTTGTTTTTTTTTACATTTATTCAATTCTCCCTTATAATTATTAAAAATTTCTTGATTCTTTTATTCTGCCAATCAATGCTCATTTTAAGTTTATTCCAATGTTTGTGTATGTTTATGATTTTTAGTGTAGTAGTAGTATTACAAGTATGTAAGCTAGCTCTGTGGAGTTGAAAACTTAAATAAAAATTTTTTAATGTTTATTTTTGAGAGAGAGAGAGACACAGAATCTGAAGCAGGATCCAGGCTCTTAGCTGTCAGCACAGAGCATGATGCAGAACTCGAACCCAAAACCATGAGATCATGACGTGAGCTGAAGTCAGATGCTTAACCAAATGAGCCACCCAGGTGCCTCTGTGGAGTTAAAAATTTAAAGTGCTCATGAATAAAACTCTATATAATTAACCTTATTTATAACAGTTTGAACTTGATAGCTTCAGAATTTTATTTTGTACACCATTTTTTTCTCATGGTAATATGCCCCAATAGTTTTTTTTAGAATTGCACACAATACTTTCTTATACTATTATCCATTTTATTTTCAATTTATCTGTACTCATTTTTCTTTGTTTTTAAATATTATTTTATGTAAGCATTTTATTACTTAACAAAGACATAGCCCTTGAAGTTACTTATTCATTTTATTGTTTTACTGCTTTTATAACTCATTATTTTCTATGATGACTTGACTGCTCATCATTTGTTTCCAAAAAGCTTTGTTTCAGAGTTTCTGATTTTCAGAGTTTACAGAAATTCTCTTTAATGTCAACCATATGATCACTTACTGTAAATGCTTAACGACACTATAAAAAGCTTCATCCTTTCATTGGAAGGTGAAAATTTAGAGATAGAATTATGATGTCATCTTTAACATTTAATTATTTAACTTAATTTATATATGTCATTAATTTTTCTGCTTAACTGTTAAATACTGAGGAAGGTGTATTAATTTTTTAATGTTTCCTATGAGTTAAATTACTCATTTTACACATGTTAATTACATATAATTTATCATAATGTTTGTTTCTCAAATAATAAATCTCCATTTAGTAGATTTACTTCAGAGTCTACTTTGACTTATAATTATATTGTGATTTCTGCTTTTCTTTAAAAGCCTTTGGCTGGTGAATATTTTATTCTATATTTACTTTACTCTTTTGGTCTTTGTGGAAATGGTATTTGTCTAAATTTTGGTGTTGTATGTTTTAATGAGGCATTTAGATAGTTTAAATTTATTGCCAGAACTCATGATATTTATTGGTTTATTTTCTATTCATTAGATTATCAGTTATTTGAGGCTTAGAATTGTGATACTTGTCAAAATTTTGTACATCCTCAAAAACTTACATAACAATCCTGATCCAGGGCCACCTGGCTGGCTCAGTTGATGGAGTATGCAACCCTAGATCTCAGGACTTTCACTTCAAGCCCCACATTTGGCGAAGAGTTTACTTAATACATATAAAATCCTGGGGTGCCTGGGTGGTTCAGTTGGTTTCAGCTTGGGTCATGATCTCACAGTTTGTGAGTTTGAGCCCTGCATTGGGCTGTGTGCTGTCAGCACAGAGCCAGCTTCGGATTCTTTCTCTTCCTCACTCTGCTTCTCCCCAACTTGTACTTGCTGTCTGTCTCTCTCTTTCTCTCAAAATCAACTTAAAAATTTATAAATATAACTATAAAATATAGGGGCGCCTGGGTGGCTTAGTCGGTTAAGCGTCCGACTTTCGGTTAGGTCATGATCTCGCGGTTCGTGGGTTCGAGCCCCGCGTCGGGCTCTGTGCTGACTGCCAGCTCAGAGCCTGGAGCCTGTTTCAGTCTGTGACTCCCTCTCTCTCTAACCCTCCCCTGCTCACGCTGTCTCTCTCTCTCTCCTAGAAATAAATAAAAACATTTAAAAAAATTAAATATATATATATATAAAATATAAATATAAAATCCTGGTCCACAGATCATATTAAAATTCTCAAATGAATGAATGGCTTTCTATCTTTTCATTTTCCATTCTTTAACTTAGATTATGATCCCAGTTTAAGTGTCAAAATACTCTATTTTAATCCTTAAAACTCCCAATTTCACATGGTTTTTAATAGCAATTAGTTTCTAAAATTAGTAAATAATTAAACACATTTCTAGTTGTATATAAACAGTTAAATTGGTAATGCCAGGATCTTAGAGTATTTTGCAATATAGAAAATTTACTATAAACTTTTCTAAAATCATTGACCAAATCACTGGAAAAGGTGTTTATTTGGAAAAATAATAGGATTAGTTACTATTTATCCAGAAAATGATCTTACTGAGCTGTTGAAATGTAGTAAATTCTGCTAGAAATCAACACTCTGGAAGTTTAGACCCATGCTTTAATGGACAAGTTACTTTGACATTCATTTAAAATTTAATCCTTAAACTAAAATTATTTTCACAGTTAATTATAAGGTTACACACAGAGTTATTCTGAAGAAGTGTATTAAATGTTACTTTTCTAGGCACTTGATTAAAAGAGCAGTAGGAGTTAAAGAAATATGAACTGCAGGACATTTTTCAATCAATGCAATGTCTGTAAATAGACCAACATATTGCCTTGAAGACAGTGAGAACTTAGTGTGCTTTATTATTTTGTACAATTACTATTCATCTAAATCTGATGATTTTGATATGTAAAATGAGGATATTATACATACTAACATACTATTTCAATTAGTTTTGAGATGAGAATGAAATTACAAATGGAAAAACATTTAACATTTTTCTTGGATTTAGTAAATAATGTTACCAAGATTAAATCCAGGTCAGCCATCAAAGCCTCAGGAAAGAAGGAAGAAATCATGAGTATTCCCACTCTTACACACTCAAATGTCCTCAATGAACAGGAAAAAGAGCTCATAAAGAAACAGTGGTCCCTACCAACAAGTCCTTGTGATTCTAATGCTCTCTTAAGATTCTTCTAGTAGTGGGATCCTCATGACTCTGATTTCCGATCTTTAGGGCTAAGTCATCCCTTTATTTTCAGGCTTGGCTATGAATAAAAAAATGTCTCCTTTCTTTTCCACTTAGAACTGAAAAAACAAATTATCAAAAATTTTGAAAAAAGAAAATTACTGAGGAAATAATGCAAAAAAAAAGGAGATCAAACAAAATGATTAAGAAACAAAACATAATTCTAAAATGCTTCCTTACTTCTTTTTTTTTTTTTTTACAAATAGTTTATTGTGAAATTAGTTTCCACATAACACCCAGTGCTCATCCCCACAAGTGCCCTCCTCCATGCCCACCCCTCCTCCCCCCCACATCCACCAGTCCTCAGTTTTTGTCAGCATTCAAGAGTCTCTCATGGTTTGCCTCTCTCCCTTTCCCCACCATTTCCGCCCTTCTTCTCCCCCTTGGTCCTCTGTTAAGTTCCTCCTAATCCTCCTATACGTGCACACATATGATATTTGTCCTTCTCTGCCTGACTTATTTCGCTCAGCATAACACCCTCAAGGTCCATCCATGTTGCTACACATGGCCAGATTTCATTGTTTCTCATTGCCATGTAGTATTCCATGGTATAGATAAACCACATCTTCTTGATCCATTCATCTGTTGATGGACACTCAGGCTCTTTCCAGGTTTTAGCTATTGTGGAGAGTGCTGCTATGAACATTGGGGTACATGTGCTCCTATGCATCAGCATTTCTGTATCCCTTGGGTAAATTCCTAGCAGTGCTATTGCTGGGTCATAGGGGAGTTCTATTGTTAGTTTCCTTAGGAACCTCCACACTGTTTTCCAGAGGGGCTGTACCAGTTTACATTCCCACCAACAGTGTAGGAGGGTGCCCGTTTCTCCACATCCTCGCCAGCATCTAGAGTTCTCTGATTGGCTCATTTTAGCCACTCTGACTGGCGTGAGGTGGTATCTCAGTGTGGTTTTGATTTGTATTTCCCTGATGAGGAGCGATGCTGAGCATCGTTTCATGTGTCTGTTGGCCATCTGGATGTCCTCTTTGGAGAAGTGTCTGTTCATATCTTCTGCCCATTTCTTCACCGGGTTGTTTGTTTTTCGGGCATGTAGTTTGGTGAGTTCCTTGTAGATTCTGGATATCAACCCTTTATCTGATATGTCATTTGCAACTATCTTTTCCCATTCCGTTGGTTGCCTATTAATTTTCTGGGTTGTTTCCTTGGCTGTGCAGAAGCTTTTAATCTTGAGGAGGTCCCAACAGTTTATTTTGGCTCTTGATTCCCTTGCTTTTGGGGATGTGTCAAGTAAGAAGTTGCTGCGGTGGAGGTCAAGGAGGTTGTTTCCTGCTTTCTCCTCTAGGGTGTTGATAGTTTCCTGTCTCACGTTCAGGTCCTTTATCCATTTTGAGTTTATTTTTGTGCATGGTGTGAGAAAATGATCTAGTTTCATTCTTCTGCATGTTGCTGTCCAGTTCTCCCAACACCATCTGTTAAAAAGGCTGTCTTTCTTCCATCGGATATTCTTTCCTGCTTTGTCAAAGATTAGTTGGCTGTATACTTTTGGGTCCACTTCTGAGTTCTCAATTCTGTTCCATTGGTCTATGTGTCTGTTTTTGTGCCAATACCATACTGTCTTGATGATGACAGCTTTGTAGTAGAGGCTAAAGTCTGGGATGGTGATCCCTCCCGTTTTGGTTTTATTTTTCAGGATTACTTTGGCTATTCGGGGTCTTTTGTGGTTCCATACAAATTTTTGGATAGTTTGTTCTAGTTTTGAGAAGTATGCTGGTGCAATTTTGATGGGAATTGCATTGAATGTGTAGAGTGCCTTAGGTAGTAATGACATCTTAACTATATTTATTCTTCCTGTCCATGAGCATGGAATGTTTTTCCATTTCTTTGTGTCTTCTTCAATTTCCTTCCTAAGTTTTCTATAGTTTTCATCATACAGATCTCTTGTATCCTTGGTTAGGTTTATTCCGAGGTATTTTATGTTTTTTGTGCAATTGTGAATGGGATCAGTTTCTTGATTTCTCTTTCTGTTGCTTCATTGTTGGTGTATAAAAATGCAACCGATTTCTGTACGTTGATTTTGTACCCTGCAACTTGGCTGAATTCTTGGATCAGTTCTAGTAGGCTTCTGGTGGAGTCTGTCGGGTTTTCTATGTAGAGTATCATGTCATCTGCGAAGAGGGAAAGTTTGACTTCCTCTTTGCCAATTCTGATGCCTTTGATTTCCTTTTGGTGTCTGATGGCCGATGCTAGGACTTCCAGCACTATGTTAAACAGCAGTGGTGAGAGTGGGCATCCCTGTCGTGTTCCTGATCTCAGGGGGAAAGCTCTCAGTTTGTCCCCGTTGAGGATGATGTTAGCTGAAGGCTTCTCATAGATGGCTTTGATGATGTTTAAGTAGGTTCCTTCTATCCCAACTTTCTCGAGAGTCTTTATTAGGAAGGGATGCTGTATTTTGTCAAATGCTTTTTCTGCATCTATTGACAGGATCATATGGTTTTTATCTTTTCTTTTATTGATATGATGTATCACATTGATTGATTTGCGAATATTGAACCAGCCCTGTAACCCAGGAATGAATCCCACTTGATCTTGGTGGATGATTCTTTTATATGCTGCTGGATTCGATTTGCAAGGATCTTGTTGAGAATTTTTGCATCCGTATTCATCAAGGATATTGGCCTGTAGTTCTCTTTTTTTGCTGGATCTCTGTCTGGCTTGGGAATCAGTGTGATGCTGGCTTCATAAAATGAGTCCGGGAATTTTCCTTCGCTTTCTATTTTTTGGAATAGCTTGAGAAGAATTGGGATTAATTCCATTTTAAATGTCTGGTAGAATTCCCCAGGGAAGCCATCAGGTCCAGGGCTCTTATTTGTTGGGAGATTTTTGATCACTGATTCAATTTCTTCACTCGTTATGGGTCTGTTCAGGTTTTCTATTTCTTCCCGTGTGAAATTTGGTAGTGAGTGTGTGTTTAGGAATTTGTCCATTTCTTCTAAGTTGTCCAATTTGTTGGCATATAATTTTTCATAGTATTCCCTGATAATTGCTTGTATTTCTGAGGGGTTGGTTGTAATAAGTCCATTTTCATTCATAATTTTGTCTATTTGGGTGCTCTCTCTTTTCTTTTGGATAAGTCTGGCTAGAGGTTTGTCAATTTTGTTTACTTTTTCAAAAAACCAACTCTTGGTTTCATTGATCTGTTCAATTGTTTCTTTGGTCTCTATGTTGTTTATTTCTGCTCTAATTTTTACTATTTCTCTTCTTCTACTGGGTTTAGGGCGTTCTTGTTGCTCTGCCTCTAGTTCCTTTAGGTGAGCTGTTAGATTTTGGACTTGCGCTTTTTCTAATCTCTTGAAATACGCCTGGAGAGCAATGTACTTTCCTCTTAGGACTGCCTTTGCTGCATCCCATAGATTTTGAATAGTTGTGTTTTCATTTTCATTTGTTTCCATATATTTTTTAATTTCATCTCTAATTGCCTGATTGGCCCATTCATTCTTTAGAAGGGTGTTCTTTAACCTCCATGTTTTTGGAAGTTTTCCAGACTTCTTCCTGTAATTGATTTCAAGTTTCAAAGCACTGTGATCTGACAGTGTGCATGGTATGATCTCTATTCTTTTATATTTATTGAGGGCTGCTTTATGTCCCAGTATGTGATCTATCTTGGAGAATGTGCCATGCGCACTTGAGAAGAAAGTAAATTCCCTGGCCTCAGGATGTAAAGTTCTAAATATATCCGTCAGGTCCATCTGATCCAATGTATCTTTCAAGTCCATTATTTCTTTAGTGATTTTCTGTCTGGTTGACCTATCCATTGCTGTAAGCGGAGTATTACAGTCCCCTGCTATTAGCACATTCTTATCTATAAGCTTGTTTCTGTTTGTGATTAATTGTTTTAGATATTTAGGTGCTCCCATATTTGGTGCGTAGACATTTATGATTGTTAGTTCTTCCTGATGGATGGACCCTGTAATTATTATATAGTGCCCTTCTTCATCTCTTGTGATTGTCTTTAATTTAAAGTCCAGTTTGTCTGATATAAGTATCGCTACTCCGGCTTTCTTTTGATTTCCTGTAGCATGATATATATTTCTCCATCCCCTTACTTTTAATCTGAAGGTATCTTCCCATCTAAAATGAGTTTCTTGTAGACAGCATATAGATGGATTTTGTTTTTTAATCCATTCTGCTACCCTATGTCTTTTGATTGGAGCATTCAGCCCGTTTACATTCAGTGTTATTATTGAAATATGTGGGTTTAGAGTCTTTGTATCTTTTGTAGGGTTCATGTTTGTGGTGGTGTCTCTGGAATCTTTGTTCCTTGCTACCTTTCCTTCAGAGCATCCCCTCAGGATTTCTTGTAGGGCTGGCTTAGTGGTGACAAATTCTTTCAATTTCTGTTTATTTGGAAAGGTTTTATCTCTCCTTCTATTTTGAATGACAGGCTTGCTGGATAGAGGATTCTTGGCTGCATGTTTTTACTGTTCATCACATTGAAGATCTCTTGCCATTCCTTTCTGGCCTGCCACGTTTCAGTAGATAGGTCTGTCACCACTCTAATAGGTTTCCCTTTGTATGTGAGGGCCCTTTTCTCCCTAGCTGCTTTCAAAATTCTCTCTTTGTCCTTGTATTTTGCCATTTTTACGATGATATGTCGTGCAGAAGATCGATTCAAGTTACGTCTGAGAGGAGTCCTCTGAGCCTCTTGTATTTCCACATTTATTTCCTTCCCCAGGTCGGGGAAGTTCTCTGCTATAATTTGTTCCAGGACTGCTTCAGCACCTTTCCCTCTCTCTTCCTCTTCTGGGATTCCTATGATATGGATATTGTTGCGTTTGACTGTGTCGCTGAGCTCTCGAATTCTTCTTTCCTGTTCCTGGATCAGTTTGTCTCTTTTTTTGTCAGCTTCTTGTTTTTCTATAATGGTGTCTTCTAAATCACTTATTCTCCTTTCTGCCTCTTCAATCCGTGCATTGGAGGCCTCTAATTTATTATGTATCTCATTGATCGCATTTTTTAATTCTTCATGCCTATTTTTATTTTCCATTCTGTCTGTAGCCATAGTTTCTTTGATGTCCCCTATGTTTTTTTCAAGCCCTGCTATTCATTTTACCATTATTATTCTAAAATCTTGTTCACTTATGCTGCTGATATCTGTTTTGAGCAGTTCATTAGCTGTCATTTCTTCTTGGAGTTTTTTTGGAGGAGAGCTCTTTTGTTTCGTCATTTTAGTTAGTTTTCCGGCTCTTGTTGGTTTTAAAGACCTGTTATGCTCTCTGTTTCTATGAGCACTGCTCTATCCAAGAAGACTCTTTGACTTTCCAGGGCCTATCCTTTCAGAGATTGTTTTCTGAATGGTATCCCTCGGTCACACTTGTTGGGACCTTATTTTATTTTCCTATTCGTAGTGATATTTGGGACTCTTCACCTTGTGTACTCTAGCTTGTTTCTTGAGGTAGCCCTTAAAAAGAAAACAGACAGACAAACACAAAGGGAGCAGGAGTACACAAACGCACAGGCTGATTCAACTAACATGCAAAGCGAGAGGGAAAACGAAAAAGTTAATAGAAAAGACAGAGGAGGGAGGGTGAATAATAGGGAGCATAAAATACATAAAAGGGTCAAGAAGGGGAAAAGAAAAGGAAAAAAGAAGAAAACTGATGGACAAAGAACGGTTTAAAGCATATACCTGGATTTCCTAGCTACAGTTAAATAGCCATGTGTATGCAGTCCTGGTTGAAGAGCATAGAGAAAAAGAGAGAAGGCAGGGCGAGACAAGGCAGATTTGGAAATAGAATGAACAGGCAGAAGGGATAAGAAGCTTTTTTCAAAGAGGTAAAGGGTAGAATATGGTTGGATAGGTGAGAGAAGGATGCTGGAATTATCCAGAGAAACTATACAGTCTAATTACTCCTGAGAGAAATAGCTGAAAAAGTCGGTAGGTGTAGAATTTACATTTACAGAATGGACTTGTTGTGATTGTTTAAGCAAGCTGGCGACCAGAGTTAATCAGGTCAGTGGTTTGGGGAAAAAAGCGAGAAAAGAGAAAGAAGAAGAAAAAAAGAGAAAAGAAAGGGAAAAAAAAAGAATAGAAAAAAAGGAAAAAAAAACAAAAAAAGGAAAAAAGAAAAAAAAAAGAAGAGAAAAAAAAAGGGAGGAGGGCACCTCTCAGGCATGGATTTGCGTGGCGTGATCCGATGCCTCAGGCGGGGGTTCTGCCTTGGCGATTGTGGGGAGGAGAGTGATGGTGCTTCAGTCCCTTCTTGAACCCCGCGCTGCAGCTCGCTTTTTTTTTTTTTTTTTGCGTGTCAACTCCCCGTTCCGGGGACGCAGCCGAAGTTGGTTGCACTCTTCAACCCAGGCCAGTTCCAATCTCCAAATCACAGTCCGTGCGCCCCGCTGAAGTTACCTTAGACACAGCTTCCCAGACAACCCCCTCGGGCTATTCCAGGCTCCCTGCTGAGCTCTGGGGGCGGAGTCAGAATCGCTGCTTCCTTCTCTGGGTCGGGCTGGTGCGCATGCACGGGGGCTTGCCTGCTGGGTCCACGTAGCCCGAGCCCGCTGGAGTGAGGAAAACCGCGTCTCTCTATGGCTCGTCACCCGAAACACGAACTCACAAGCAAATTTCCCAGTTTTTAGCTCTTTGCCTTCCCTCTCGAGTTCCAGCCAGCCAGGAGCGTGGACGCCTGGTGTCTGCGCGTCTCTTTCAGGGGTCCCAGTCGCCCTGGAGCTACAATGGCGGCAGGCGCCCCACCGCTCTGAAATGCAACCTCCAGGAGTGGCGCAAAGAAGCAGTTTGTGTGCTCAGCCTCCCCCAGGACCAGTTGTCGCGAGGGGACCTGGTGTGCAGGTATTTGGCAAATACGGTCTTTCTATGCACCGAGCGGAGGTTTTTCTGTCTCGGACTCTCTCCTTTTCCCCTCTCACTCCCCGTAGAGGGTAGAGGGGGATCGCCTCCCATCCTGGAGTCTCCGATCCCAGCCCGATTTTACCTTCCCCGGTTCGCACTCACGTTAGAAGCTTTCTCAGTGGATTCTGTGTCCTTTTTCTCCCAGTCTCTCAGGTTTTGTAAGGTTTCCAATGGCTTCAGATCTTTTCTGTGTGATGTATGGGCGCGAGTGCAAGTACGGAGCTCCTTACTTCTCCACCATCTTGCCCCCCCTCCCAATGCTTCCTTACTTCTAATCAGAAGTCTTAATGTTGTTTGCAAATCTGAATTCCATCCATTACACTTCTATAATCTGTCTCATGGTCTTTGCCAAGAAAATTTTACTTTCATATGTGTGAATAATCATTCCTATTCATCTAATTTTCACCCTACATACTCTCCTGGAGTGGGCTAATATATGAGTTGATTATACTGCTGACCCTTGAACAGCATGGGGATTAGAGGGACTGACCCCTAGAATAATTGAAAATTTGCAGATAATTTTTGATTCCTCAAAACTTAATTACTGTAGTCCACTTTTGACCAGAGCCTTACCAATAACATAAATGATTGATTAATACATACTTTGTTTTTTATGTATTACATACCATGCTTTTACAATAAATAGAACAGATAATGTCACAATATGATAAGAAAAATACATTTATAGTACTGTACTGTATTTATTTTAAAAAATTTCATGTATACATGGATTGCATCGCTCAAACCCATGTGTTCTGAGATCAACTGTATTATCAACTGTATTTTCAAGATGTCATGGGCCATAATATGTTATTCCTTGATTCATGTTCAGAGGCTTTTATCAACTGCAGAGTCCCACAGCAGAGTCTTTGACATATTATTGTGCAAATTAATGCATAAGTGATATTAGTGATATTACTAGTGAATTATGTTTATCTAGAATGAGCACTGTTTTGTACTCTGAATGCATATTTATTATCATATTAACTTACCCTTTCTACTGATTATAATTTGTATCCTTTCTAAATCTTTATCAAAATCTAAAGTTATTATTTTACACCTGGGCCTTTCCTCTCAGAAAAAAAAAATGATAATTTCAAAGCAGACCTAGAAATATAAAATTAATAATTCCAATAAACAAAGTGAAGATAATGAATCAGAAGTAATAAACATATTTTCCTATCATACTTCAAGGAATGGTTAGCAGAATTAATAGTGTATAATTTATTGTGGGAGAAGTTTTAAAAGTATTATAGATGAAATGATGGTAGTAATTTGAAGGAGATAAAAAGAAGTATTTTATAATGAAAGTGGAATGTTTCCTTTATCATTATTTGCGTGAACTTTAAATATTGTGAAAACATTATCAAATTAATATGCAATTACTTTGAAAATCCTCCACAACTGAGCTTTTATGGATTTATAGACTTTGCTTTATTATTATCATCATCTCTGTTCTTTGTTTAAACCTTTTTAAGAACTAAAACCAAGTTGTTGTTTTTTACAGTTTGGCAAAACTTTTCTCCTAAGTTACTCTGTAGCACAGTGTATTAAAATGGATAAGAGCTTCAAAAGACCTTCTCTTAGTCTTGTTACTTAGTGTAGCTCCACTGACAGCGCTCACCATTTTTCCGCAGGATAAGAGTGTAAACTTGTTTGTTCTCAGCCTATTTTATTTATCATGTGTAAAGTTTGAGACAAAGCAGATTTTCCAGCTTCTGTTGTAATTAGTCTATGAAAGTAATACAAAGCAGCAGCATGACGGTTGTTACCATACTAAAATCATTCCTGTGGGGTATTTTGAGAAGGCACAGCTGTTACAGAAAAGAAAACGGAAAAAAAAAAAAAAAGAGTTAATATAAATCCTTTGGAGTGAGCTAGATGAAGGGTATTTTCCTCATTATTGAAGAGAGATGGCTTCAAATATGGACAGAGAAGTGGCTGCATTTTAAAATTAGGTTACTAAGACAGTTTATATTCTTTATTCCCAAGGTCATTTTTAAAAAGGCTCAAATTATCTTTCTAAAATGTATTAAAATAGCAGTAAGATACTTTAATTTTGGTTTGGCAATCATTGTGAATTTCTATATGGTGTTAATTTTTTGACATTCCTTTTACAATATTATTGAGCCTAATTCACTCTAATAGGAAAATCTTGTGTAAATCTAATAAATCACATACCCTTCTAAAAATAATTGATCTTCATTTAATGAATTCATTTATTCCTATTATTTGAAAACACCAACATGACCTGAAGTAAGTGCCACAAAATCACATTTTCTTTTAAAACAAAATCTCATTTTATTCAAATATTGCTTTAAGCTCCTAAGAGCACCAAGCAAAACAAATGAATATGCTTTATTCTCTACCTAGATTCAGGATACTGCTGAAATAGTATGTTCTCTAACTCTTTGTTAAAATTGTTTCAGAAATGCAGTGAAATAGGTATTCTGTTCAAGTAGTATATGATGATTTTATTTGATTTACTCCCCTGTTACTACAACAGACTATCCAAGAACTTCCTAAGAAACTATGTGTTAGGTAGATTATTGGGTTCTATTTATTTAGCTCTTAAAATTTTATTTTGGTGATCTATGTTGGTGATATAGAATGCTAGGTTGAAAATAATTTTTCTTCCAAATTTTAAATATATTTTATCACTCATATATTTCTGTGAAGAAATACATTTCTGTGGGGAAGTTGATTCTATTCTGATCTTTATTCCTATGCTGAAATCCAATTTCTTATTTGTTGTTGGTAGTGGTGATAGTGGTGTGTGTGTGTGTGTGTGTTGCTCTTACTCTCTGGTAACTTTTATGACCCTCTTTTTACCTCCCAACATTCTTAAATTTCACAGTGAAGTACTGTGATACAAATTTTTTTTAAATTTTTTATTAATTATGTTGGAAGATAAATTCAGCCTTTTAATCTCAATGTTTGTGTTTGTCATGGGTGGGATTTTTTGGTGCTTCCTTTTGTTTTATTTTTCAAACAATTTTTCATTTAAGTATAGGTTTAAATTTACTGAAAAGTTACAAAATAGTAAAAAGAGTTTCCTTATACCACACACTCAGTCTTCCCTATTATCAATATCTTACATTAGTATGATGCATTTGTCATAATTAATGACAAACAAGTATTGATACATTATTTTTTTATATTTTTTTTTTATTTATTTCTAGGAAAGAGAGAGAGAGAGCGTGAGCAGGGGAGGGTCAGAGAGAGAGGGAATCACAGACTGAAACAGGCTGCAGGCTCTGAGCTGGCAGTCAACACAGAGCCTGACGCAGGGCCGAACCCACGAACCACGAGATCATGACCTAAGCGAAAGTCGGACGCTTAACTGACTAAGCCACCCAGGCGCCCCAATACATTATTATTAGTTGAAGTTCATACTATATTTCAATTTCCCTCATTTTACCTAATACCCCTTTTCTGTTCCAGGATTCCATCCAGGATACCACATAAAGTTTAGTTGTCCATATCTCTTCTTGGCTCCAAAAGTTTTTCAAACTTCCCGTGTTTTGAATGACCTTGACAGTTTAGAGTAGTAATGGTCCACAAGTTTTGCAATGTCACTCAATTGGAAGTTTTCTGATGTTTTTTTTATGAGTAGACTTGGGGTTATTTTTCTTTTAGTCTTTTTAAGGAAGATCACTGAAGTGAAGTGTCATTTTCACTGCATCATATCAAAGGAATACACTGTCAACATGACTGACTTTTCACCGTTAGTGTTAATTGTGATCACCTGACAACATTTGTCACTGTAATTTTTTTTTCCCTTTATGTGCTATAGTGTTTGAAAGAAAGTCAATATGAGTAGACCACACTTAAAGAGTAGGGAGTAACAACAATCCACGTCTGTGAGGGAAGAGTTTCTATATATAAACTATTTGGAATTCTTCTGCATGAACAGGTTGTCTGTTCTCTTGATTTATTTATTCAAAATGTTTTGGTATCTGTAAGAGCTCATGGATATATATTTTATACTTGAGATTTTAGTCTACTGCTGTTTTATTTAACGTGTTGCTCAAATTGTACCACTTTGGCATTAGGGAGCTCTTTTATTTGGGTTCCTGGATCCCTTTGGCATACCTCCATCACTTAAAGTTTGTTGAGTATGTCCTAGTTTTCTGCCACTACAAGATGCTTCAGGCTCCTCTCATGTATTTCTTGCCCCAGTCCTAGGATCAACCACTTCATCAAGTAACCCTGGTTCCTTTCATTGGAGAAAGGTATTGGAAGCCAGGATCTGAGCACTAAGTCTTCTTCTTGTTATTGGTGTATCATTGTTTCCAAGCTCTTTCGGCAGACAGAAAATGAAATACATGTGTGTATACTAACCTATTTATACACACCTATAAATACTTCTATATGTAATTATATGTATCTATATTAAGTTAAACAGGAGTTTATACTGATATTGCTAACTCTATCCATTACCAGACAGATTAGTCTAGCCTTCTCCCCTCATTTATCTGTAACCACTCCAACAGTTAGGAGCCTGGTGCTCACCATCCACCATTCATGTACTTCATTGTTCAATTCAGTGTATATATGTACAGTGTTTTCAGAATAGTTAACCCTTGCCTGTGTGAGAAACAAATCTATAAACTAGGATAGAATGTCTGTGGTCCTTTTGCCTTTATTCTTGAGGATTCCATTTATTACCAAAATTATGTAAATCAGCTTTTTTCACCTTCCCTGGGTGAAATTGTTTTATACATTTGCCATACAGTTTTTGGTCACAATCTGCATTTCATTCTTGGATTCCCCAACCTCCATAGTGGTTACTGTTCTCTTTTAAAATTTACATACAATAAAGTGCTTTTTGTGATGTAAAGTTACATGGATTTTGAAAATGCATACTGTCATGTATCTACCATTGCAATCTCATTCAGAATAGTTTTGCCACCTTAAAATATACCCTGCACTTCACTTATTCAGCCCTCTTTTTTGAACCCATAGCATCCATTGATCTCTTTACTGCCTTTATTATTTTACCTTTTCCAGAATGTTGTATGAATGGACTCATGTAGTACTTAGCCCTTTCTGATTGGCTAAATATAGTGTATTTATGATTCATTTCTTTCTTTTCAAAGCTGATGGTTCATTCCTTTTTACCCTGAATCATATCTCATTGTGTGAGTGTATCAGTTTATCCATTCACTTATTGAAGAATCTCTTGTTTCCGGTTTTTAGTGATCATTAATAAAGCTGCTATAAATATTCTTAATGCAGGTATTTTTTGGACACACATTTTCAAGTGAGTGGGGTAAATAAAAACATAAGCATGGGATTGGTCGGTCGATGGTATGACTGTTTAGCTTTGTAAAAACCCAGTGGCTCTACCCTTCCAGAGCCACAAAGAGTTTTCTCTTGGAGTGTAGAAGTCTCTTCTAAGATTATGACGTGAGACTTTTTCACTCATACTAGTCCACATATAGTCTGCAGCAATTTGGAAAAAATAGACATTTAAGTGTTTTATACCAGTTTGTGACTCCATCAACTCCTGGTCCAGATAATCAGATCATAGCTGCATCTCTCTGAGAAATAGGTGAAGTGTCTATCTTCCCAGATCTCTAGAGTGTTGATTTACCTTGGGTATAATAAGAGTCATTAATTTTCAGTTTGTACAATTTTTTCCTTGATGTAAAGATAGGAATAGCAGCTTCTAAGCTCTTTACATGTTGGAGCTGATACCAATAGATTTTTTTAAATTTTCGTAATTTTCCTTTTTACCATTTTTTATCCTTTCCTTCTATTATTGTCTAGTCCCTGTGAGAGTCCTTAAATTTTAATTTTCATGAATTTTCTTGTTTTCTAATTATTCTACTTTATTGTATCCTGTTTTTGATTATGAGTATATAATTTATTTTCTTAACTTTCTACAATGTAAATTGTAGGCAATTAAATCTATCTTTTTCTCTCTATACTATCTCTGCTTTTTATTTACTCTTGAGTTCTGATTTTATTTCCCTTTGTCTCTTGCCTTTATTTCATGTCTAGTCATTTTTTTTATCTATTCAGAATTATGAATAGAGCTTTAAAATGACGATTTAGTCTTCCACTTAGGTGGGTCATATTTCAGTTTGAAAAGGTTGAATCTATGTGCCTAGATGCAGAAGCATCCAAAGATATCCTCCCTAGGGTGGGCATAGAATCCAGCCCATGGAAGGGGTATTAGAGCAGTTTATGTCAGGGCTATCCGATGCCTTTCTGGAAGGGAACAGAAAATTGCTGAAAAGTTCTTCAATTGAAAAAACCAGAAAATTTAATTAATCTTTTTTTTAATGTTACTTACTCTTGTATTTATTTAGAAAGAGAATGAGCATGAGTGGGAGATGGATAGAGAGAGAGGATGAGAGAGAATCCCAAGCAGTTTCCACACTATCAGTGCAGAGTGTGACTCAGGGCTTGATCTCACAAACCATGAGATCATGACCTAAGCCGAAATCAAGAGTTATGCTTAACTGATTGAGCCACCCAGTGGCCCCAGGCCTCCTTTCTTAAGTCATCTGTCCTCCATCTGCCTTGGTGGCCTTGCATCCAAAGTTGTTAGGGGGGAAGGTTGTTTTCTTTGTTTGTTTTTTGTTATTCTGGAAATCAAATCCTTTCTCATTTCAGCCTTTGAAAATTTGATTAAAATCTTTATTCATGTATGCTTCTCC
Organism: Proteles cristata cristata; assembly: GCA_017311185.1. Taxonomy (NCBI): domain Eukaryota; kingdom Metazoa; phylum Chordata; class Mammalia; order Carnivora; family Hyaenidae; genus Proteles; species Proteles cristata. The sequence continues at coordinate 1,447,249 of JAESUZ010004587.1, forward strand.
TACCTCCCTCCCCATTGTCTCTTATCCTTTTGGGCAATTCTTTTTTCCTTCTCTAACTTTATAGAAGGAGAAAACTATGAGCTTAGTTAATATTTATTAGGGGGAAGAGATAAACATATGGTATCAATGTGTTTAGATGTAAACACATATAGGGTGCTAGCCATACCTAATACTATGTTTTTTATTGATAAATATTTATGGATAATGTCTAATTTTATTTGGTTGTTGTTTCAGTACATGCACCTAATGATTTCTACACTAGGAAAATTATTAATAATGATATAGAAGATTATATGATTCTTAAAAAAATATAATAGGAACTTGAAAAGTTGCAGTTTTCTTAGGATATAAAATTAAATTTCCATCTAATAAGCCCCTATATTTGATTTGTACTATGTATACACACACATGCATATATGCATATATTGTAAATCCATTTTCTTCACATAACTGTAGGTTTATCACTTCTAGAAAAGCATGAAGTTTGATTGTATTCTTAATGCAGTCATACAGTGTTTGAATTTTAATAGGGAAATTTAATCCATTTATAATTGTTGTCGTAAGTGTTATTTTGGATGTCTTTCATGTACTTTGTTTTCTATTACTTTTTCATTAACATAAAGTGTATTTTATAACCTATCTTTGAGAAATTTTAAAGGTATAAATAACGTCTCTGTACTAGTAAAAGTCTTTAAGCTCAAAATACATGATATATAATTACTACCTATGAAATGAATTCATATATATATGAATGAAAAAGCTGTTAATTTCATATTTCATATGTAAGACAGTTTATAAGTTTAATTTTACTTCTGTGTTATTTTTCCACACTAGTTTTCTTATTTCATTATGTAATTTGGAATTTTAGACACAGATTAGCAATTTTTTAATGTTATATATTTTGTTTATAGATACTATTTTGACATATATTTTGGCATATATTTTTTTCATGTTTATAACAATTGTTTAGGAATCTTTCTTTAATGGTTTTTGGGCATCAAATCCTCATTTTTATTTTCTAATATTACAACTTTTTAGTAATCTTTCTTTTTAATGTTTATTTATTTATTTATTTATTTATTTTTGAGAGAGAATATGTGTGTGAAGGGAAAGGAGCAGAAAGATAAAGAGAGAGGAGAATCACAAGCACGCTCTTCACTGTCAGCACAAGGCCTGATGTGAGACTCAAACTCATATACCATGAGATCATGATCTGAGCTGAGATCAAGAGTCAGACACTTAATGGAATAAGCCACCCACTTAATCTCTTTAATTTGTTCCTTTTGTCAAATAGTTTTCCTTAGTTACTTACTTATATTTTCAGAATTGATAAGCTTATGATATACTTACTTCTTTACATTTGTGAAATTTATATCTAAATATTTTTTCATACTTTTGTGAGAATTTATTCTTAGATAAATAAACTATTAAAATTATCTTACTTTTTAAAATTAGATATTATATTTTTAGTTTTAAAAATTCTAGTATAACTAATTTATAGTGATATATTAGTTTCAGGATTACAATATAATGATTCAACAATTCTATACATTACTCAGTGCTCATTGAGATAAGTGTAGTCTTAATCCCCTTCACATATATTACCCATCTGCATACCTACCTTCTTCTGGTAAACACCAGTTTGTTCTTTATATTTAAGAGTCTGTATTTTTTGCCTCTTTTTTCTCTTGTTCATTTGTTTTATTTCTTAAATTCCACATGTGAGTGAAATCATATGGTGTTTACTTTCTCCAACTGACTTCTTCCACTTATCATTATACCCTCTAGATCTATACATGATGCAAATGAAAAAATTTCATTCTTTTTTTATGGCTGAATAATGCTTTCTTGTATATAGACCACATCTACTTTCTCATTTGTAGTTGGACACACCTTGGGTTGCTTCCATATTTTGGCTAATGTAAATAATACTGTAATAAACATAAGGATGCATATAGTTTTTTTTAAATAGTGTTTTCATATTCTTTGATAAATACTCAGGAGTACAATTACAGGATCCTATGGCAATCCTATTTTTAATTTATTAAGGAGCCTCCATACTATTTTCCAAAGTGGCTATACCAACTTGCATTCCACTAAAGTGCACAGGGTTCCTTTTTCTCCACATCCTCACCAACACCTGTTGCTTCTTGTGTTTTTTATTTTAGCCATTTTCACAGGTGTGAGGTTATATCTCACTGTGGTTTTGATTTACATTTTCCTGATGATGATTGATATTCAGCATCTTCTCATGTGTCTGTTGTCCATCTGTATATCTTCTTTAGAAAAATGTCTGTTCATGTCTTCTGCCTATTTTTAACTTGATTATTTGGTGTTTTTTGGTGTTGAATTGCTTATGTTCTTTATATTTTGGATATTAACCCCTTAATGGATATATTATTTGCAAATATCTTCTCTTGTTTTGTAGGTTTTCTTATAGTTTTGTTGATTGTTTGCTGTACAGAAGCTTTTTTCTTTGATGTGGTCTCAACAGTTTAATTTTGCTTTTGTTCTCCTTGCCTCAGGAGACATATCTAGAAAAATGTTACAGTGGCCAAAGTCAGCAAATTAATGACTTTCCTCCCTTTTAGGATTTTATGGTTTCATATCTCACATCTTTTCCTTAATCCATTTTGAGTTTATTTTTGTGCGTGGTATACAAAAGTGGTTCACTTTCATTCTTTTGCATGTAGCTGTCCAGTTTTCCCCACACCATTTGTTGAAGAAACTGTCTTTTGCCCGTGACATCTTCTTGCTTCTTTGTTGTAGATTAATTGACCATATAATTGTGGGCTTATTTCTGGACTCTATTTTCTGTTCTATTATTCTGTCTATTTTTGTGCCAGTTCCATGCAGTTTTTATTACTGTAGCTTTCTAGTATATCTTAAAATCCAGGATGGTGATACCTTCAGTTTTGTTCTTTTTCTTTTTTTTTCAAGATTATTTTGGCTGTCTGGGATCTTTTGTAGTTCCACAGAAATTTTAGCATTATTTGTTCTAGTTCTGTGAAAAATATTGGTATTTTGACAGGGATTGTATTAAATGTGTAGATTACTTTGAATGGACATTGTAACAATATTTGTTCTCTTAATCCATGAGCATGGAACATCTTTCTGTTTGTATCATCTTCAGTTTCTTTCATCAGTGTTTTATAGTTCTTAGAGTTCAAGTCTTTCATCTCCTTGGTTAAGTTTATTCCTAGGTATTTGATTATTTTTGGTGCAATTGTAAATGGAGTTGTTTTCTTAACTTCTCTATCTGCTACTTCATTATTAGCATGTAGAAATGGAATCGATTTTTCTATATTCATTTTTGTACCCTGTAACCTTACTGAATTCATTTATCAGCTCTAGCAGTCTTTTGGTGGAGTCTTTTGGGTTTTCTACATATAGTATGATGTCATCTGCAAATATTAAAAGTTTTACATCTTCATTACCAATTTGGATGCCTTTTTTAAAGTTTATTTATTTTGAGTAAGAGAGAGAGAGAGAAAGAGAGAGAGAGAGACAGAGAGTGCACAAGCAGAGGAGGGGCAGAAAGAGGAAAAAGAGAAAGAATCCCAAGCAGGTTCCACACTGTCAACTCAGAGTCCATCATGAGGCTCAAGCTCACAAACCACAAGATCATGACTTGAGCTGAAGTCAACAGTCAGATGATAACTGAATGAGCCACCCCGGTGCTCCCCTGCACCCCAGTTTGGATGCCTTTTATTTGTTCATGTTGTCTGATTGCTGTCTAGGACTTTTAGTACTATGTTGAATAAAAGTGGTGAGAGTAGACTTCCTGGTCTTTTTCCTGATCTTAAGGCAAAAGCTCTGTTTTTCACCATTGAATGTGATGGTGAGCTGTAGGGTTTTCATATATCGCCTTTTTTATGGTAAGGTTATTAGCATTAATGGATGTTGTACATTGTGTTTTACATTTTCTACATGTATTGAAATGATCATATGCTTTTTAACCTTTCTCTTATTGATGTAATATATCATGTTGATTGATTTCTGAAAACTGAACCACCCTTGCATCCCAGGAATAAATCCCAGTTAATTTTTTTCTTTATTAATGTTTGTATTTTATTTTTATTTATTTATTTTTTACAGATAGTTTATTGTCAAGTTGGTTTCCATATAACACCCAGTGCTCATCCCCACAAGTGCCCTCCTCCATGCCCATCTCCCCCCTCCCCCCACATCCATCAGTCCTCAGTTTGTTTCTCAGCATTCAAGAGTCTCTCATGGTTTGCCTCTCTCCCCTTCCCCCACCATTTCCCCCTTCTTCTCCCCCATGGTCCTCAGTTAAGTTCCTCCTAATCCTCCTATACGTGCAAACATATGATATTTGTCCTTCTCTGCCTGACTTATTTCGCTCAGCATAACACCCTCAAGGTCCATCCATGTTGCTACACATGGCCGGATTTCATTGCTTTTCATTGCTATGTAGTATTGCATAAGTCCCAGTTAATTATGGTGAATGATTTTTAAAATATGTGTTTGGATTCAGCTTGCTAATATTTTGTTGAGGATTTTTGCACCTATGTTCAACAGAGATATTGACTGTAGTTCTCTTTTTTTGTAATGTTTTTATCTGGTTTGGTATCAGGGTAAATCTGGCCCCAGAGAATTAATTTGGAAGCTTTCCTTCCTCTTCTGTTTTTTGGAATCGTTTGAGAACAATAGGTATTAACTCTTCTTTAAATGTTTGGTAAAATTCACCTGTGATTCTGTCTGGTCCTGTAGTTTTGTTTCTTAGAATTTCTTTTTATTACTGATTCAGATTTCATGGCTAGAAATTGGTCTGTTCAGATTTTTTTTCTTCCTGATTCAGTTTTGGTAGGTTATGTATTTCTGGGAATTTATTCATTTCTATTATGCTGTCCACTTTGTTGACATACACTGTTTTATAATATTCTTATAATACTTTGTATTTCTGTGGTGTCAGTTTTTATTTCTCCTTTCATTTCTGATTTTGTCAGTTAAGTCCTTTCTCTTTGTTGTTTTGTTTTGTTTTTCTTTTTCTTTGTTTTTATTTTGTTTTATGATGAGTCTGTCTAAAGTTTTACCAATTTTGTTGATCTTTTCAAAACCAACTTCTTATTTTATTGTCTTTTTAGGTGTTATTTTACTTCTGCTTTAGTCTTTATAAGTGTTCTTCCTTCCACTGTTGAGCATTTTGTTTATTCTTTTTTCTAGCTCCTTTAGGTAAAGTTAGGTTGTTTATTTGTAATTGTTTTTGCTTCTTGAAGAAGGCCTGTATTGCTATAAACTTCCTTCTTAGAAGAGCTTTTGCTGTATCCCAAGGATTTTGGACCATTGGGTTTTCATTTTTAAGAGATCATCTTATTTTAAGCCTTCTTATTTTAACCTCTTATACTTTCATCATACTTTTTACTCTTTTGTATTGGGTCATTCATTTTTTTTCTTTAATATCCTTAGACTACAAAGTTGACTTATTTCTAAAATTTAATTATCTTTTCCATAGTATGTCTTTATCAGAAATATGTTCCTATGAAATTTGAAAGGCTATTGTAGTCCTTCATATTGTAGTATATTTAACTGGCTAAATAAATCTTGTTCATGAGCTCCTTGTTGAATGAGCAGCAGTTCATATAGTCAAGGTGATTTTTTTACTGCTTGTTCTCTCTTACTAATGATCACGTTGTTATCCATATCCTTTCCTCAGACTTATATTTTATTGTTTAATGACATAAAAACCTCTTAGTGGGGGGGGGGGTGGAGGAAGACACTACACTTTCAAGTAGCCATCTCCCTATTTTTTTTTCTTTTTCCAGTTCTAATGAGGTATAATTGACATATAATATTGTATGAATTTAAGGTGTATTTAATGATTTGATATATGTATCTATTGAGAAATTATTACCACAATGAATTAAGTTAACATCCATCTCCTCACAGAGGTACAATTTTCCCCTAGATGGACCACTTTCTCTACCTGATAATCTAATTATGGAAATTGTCAAATAACTTATTTCACATTAACTTGAAGATCTTTTTCCACAATCTGAAATACTCATAAATGCTACAAAAACTAGGGAAAGAACAAAAGTTATAAGGTCTTTCCATCATTAACAAATGACATTAGCAATTATTGCAGAATTTTAATAAATATAATTACAAAAATACTTTGGAACTTCATAATTATAATAATTGTCACAAAGGATATTTATGTAATTTTGGAACTTAAATTTGGCACTTTACATATAGGCATTCCCAAAGCCTGTAGACATTATCATGACAGAAATATTAAATAAGTAGAGAATATCTAAATTCAGTGTTTCCAGAACATCTTCATTTTTCAACTATCTTTTTAATCTCCAATGATTCAATGTGGCAATAACTACCCAATTCCAAACAAAACTACATGATATTATTGAGAATTATAATGTCAATAATAACAATAGAGCAGAGAGATCTTAATGATGGAATTGAGATGAAGAGAAATTGACTTGACTGCCTCTAAAAGACCTTTCCATGCCTTAGGGATATGACTTCTCTTCCTTAAACAGTGAATATGCTAGGTCTCTAAACCAATAATATTCCCTGGGTGGGGGTGAAAATCTGATTAGCTTTCTAACTAGTCATGGTGTTTTGCTGTGGAATTTAATTTCTTCTGTCATTAAGAGGAACTCTTCTTGATGCCTAGCAGACTGTTCATTAGTATTTCAATTTATCTGGTATAGTTTTGCATTTTCCCCATTTTTCTATAGGTAATTTGATGAGGAGTTGGAGGATTTCAAATTGTACACTAACTAGCTACCATCTTAACTCTGAAATTTGAATAAAACTTTTCAAATAGCAGTACATGATTCTAACATTGAAATATACAATGTAATTTGCATGCGCAAAAAGTAATAATATAGTCTTGTCAGACATTAGATCGAATATTACAGTTAGTAAATGGCAATCCAAGAAATGGGGGATTTATTTTTTTTAATGTACCTGTGATCTTCACTTAATATGTATAATTCTTAAAGACTAGAACTTTCCATTTTACTGACAATTCTCTAGATACAAAGATTGTAACTTCTTTGAATATGAAGGTGACACTTATTGCTTTTTTTGCTTCAAAAAATTGTCAACCCTGAATGTGCCAACTAACACACATTCAGTTCCTCCACTGGAAACTCATATACTTGCTTATCAGCTTGTACCTGTATTCACTTTCCATAAGCTTATGCATACATTCCTTATCACCCTTACTCTCTATCTTTGCGTACAATGGAGAAATATGGATGTGTTAGAAAGACCAAGATGTCTTTGTGTTTATAGTGATTTGAACTTTTGAATAGCCAGGAGCATATCGGCCACAGGTGGGAATATGACATAACCATAGGAGTGATGAGTTAAGGGTCAGGGAAAGGAAAGCCCTGGAGTATTAGATCTATGCAGTCAGTTCTTTCTTCTTCTTCTTCTTCTTCTTCTTTTTATTAGTTTTTTAATTTACATAAGTTAGTTACCATATAGTGGAACAATGATTTCAAGAGTAGATTCCTTGGGGCGCCTGGGTGGCTTAGTCGGTTAAGTGTCCGACTTTCGCTTAGGTCATGATCTCGCGGTTTGTGGGTTCGAGCCCCGCGTCGAGCTCTGTGCTGACTGCCAGCTCAGAGCCTGAAGCCTGTTTCAGTCTGTGACTCCCTCTCTCTCTGACTCTCCCCTGCTCACGCTGTCTCTCTCTCTCTCTCCTAGAAATAAATAAAACAATAAAAAAAAAGAGTAGATTCCTTAATGTCCCTTAACCATTTAGCCCATCCCCCCCTCCCACAACCCCTCCAGTAACCTTCTGTTTCTTTTCCATGTTTAAGAGTCTCTTATGTTTTTGTCCCCCTCCCTGTTTTATATTATTTTTGCTTCCCTTCCCTGTGTTCATCTCTTTTATATGTTAAATTCCTCACATGAGTGAAGTTATATGATATTTATCTTTCTCCGACTAACTTATTTCACTTAGCATGATACCCTCAAGTTCCATCCACCATAGTTGTAAATGGTAAAATGTCATTCTTTTTGATTACTGAGTAATACTCCATTCTATATATATCACATCTTCTTTATCCATTTGTCTGTCGATGGACATTTGGGCTCTTTCCATACTCTGGCTATTGTTAATAGTGCTTATGCAGTCAGTTCTAAGAACCAAGGCAGGCTGTTCCCTTTAGCCTTTTACGTGGTCATTTAGTTTTTGTTTTTGTTTTTCCAATCTATCAGGAGATAGGTTCTGGGCATCCCCTCGGACATGTATAGACTAAGCCCTTGTTCTAGAAGTTGACCCTGGGCCTCCTGATTGTCTGGAATATCTTCTACTTTTGCATCTGAAATGGAGTCAAGTCCATAGACAAGGTGTTCTGGCTCCCTGTAAGGTCTTTGGGGCCCCTAGAGTCCTGAGGCACCCTTATAGAGATCTCTTTGAAGAACTCAGAGAAAGAGTAATTTAGGAGAAATGATGAAAACAGAGTTCCTTACTGTGCTTACTAACAACTAATTAGAATGATTGGATAAATGGATGGCTGTGATGGTTTGCTAAAAAGAATGGAAAAATTTATAAAAATGATCATGTCAAGGACTTATTGAAGTGGTTCTCAAATCAATGGCAACTAACAGAAAGTACCAAAGACTCATAGCATCAGGAAGATGTTCTCTGCTTATGAAATATAATGTCTCCAAAGTTGAAGCATATTTCTTATTTCCTAACCTTTAAAACAGACTCTTGATCAAGGGAATAGATCCTTATTTTATGAATAATCAGTTGACAACATGTTAGTTTGGAGAGATTATCACTTTTTGCCAAAGTCTACACCATCTGTTCCACACTCTAATTACCAATAAAAGAAGGACCTAATTCACAATTGCATCATAAAAAGTTAGATGTGATTTAAATGCTTTTGTTTGTTTTTTATTTAAAGAAGTTTCAATGATGCATCTGTTACACATTTTTCAATATTTTGACACAGATGATAGGAAAAATCTCAGATAGGTGTATGGAAGGAAATATGCAAAGTTTCCAAATGGACAATTCCTGTTAGTATATGGATCTAAAAATTGGTGTTATTAACCATTAGATTAATAATTGAATAAAAGGAATTTATTATAAAGTTAATTCATATTTTGAAACAGCATTTAATTTTTTTATTTTTTTGAATTACTTCTTTTTGAGAGAGAAATAAGAGTGTGAGCAGGGGAGGAGCAGAGAGAGAGGGAGACACAGAATATGAAGCAGGCTCCAGCCTCTCAGCTGTCAGCACAGAGCCCAACGCAGAGCTCAAACACTCAAACTGTGAGATCATGATCTAAGCCGAAGTCAGACACTTAACCCACCAAACCACCCAGGTGCCCCTAAACATTTTTAAATTCAGATGACCTAAGAAAGTATATCTGTACATTTACAAACTACTATATTTTGAGAAGAGTCAATTAATTTATATTAGGATTAAGGGCATTTGGAAGTACATTAGGATTAAATGAGCTCCTGAAAATAGAGCTGTGATAAATAGAATTAGTGTCCTTATAAGGAGTGAGGAGAGAAGTTGCTTCCTTTATCTGATCTCCATCATATGAACATTTAAGGAGAAATCAGGAGTCTGAAACCCAGAAGAGAGCTCACCAGGACTCTACCAGACTGACACCCAGATCTGGAACTTCCAGTCTCCAGAACTGTGAGAAATAATTTTCTGTTGCTTATAAGCTATCCAATTTATGGTACTTTGTTATACTACCCAGAACTAAGCATGTAAATTTGGGCTACCGTAGAACCTTTAGTCTCTGTGAGGAAAACAGAGCCAGAAAGTGGGGAGAAGAGGTTTTCTGATGATATTTCAACTGTTTGACTAAGCTGTGTTGAAAAGCAAGTAGTACTTAGGCATGTTAATTATACAATCCAGTAATTTCATAAATTTTGCAGGCTTTATTTTAGTCTCTTGCTTTGCAGTTGAGTCCTCATTAATCCTTCATTAAGGCTCATTAATTTAGAAACTAAACGTTTTCAAGCCTTATACACAAATCATTTATATAAAATTTGTTATATATCATTAGGAATTTAGGTGAAAATATAAGAGTTTCATATTAGTTTACTGCTCTTGATTATCATATGGATTCATAAAAGAATAATATTATTGAGAGCCAGTATATGATTATATCCCTGGCAATCAACATATGGTCGGTTCTGAAAAAGATGCTTTTCATATATTATTTAATTTAATCTCTTTCATACAATGAAGTTCTCAATTTACTTTTGAAAAATTTTCATTTACCTTATTTAAAAATATTTCAAATATAGACATAAAAATATATAAAAATATATTGAAATGTGTGCATGCACCATCCAATTTTATAACATACTTCTAATACTTTTAAAATGCAAACATAAATAACACATCACAGAAAAAACTGAGGGTTCTCTCTCTAGTCTCACTTCTGTTCATCTCTACCCAACCCAAAGGTTAGCATTTCCACCAGTGTTTATCCTTTCCATGTGTGATTTTATACTTTAATCACATATTTATATCTAAGAATCTTCCATAATTTGATAGCTTATATTTTTAAACGTTGTAATGTTGTATTGTATTGTGTGGACCCTCTACAGCTTAGTTTTTTTTTTTTTTTCTTTTTTTTTTTTTTTTTTACTCTCCATTAGTTTTGGAGGCTGGGCTAAAACTTAGTTTATTCCTTGAAAAGTGAGTAGACATAGAGATATCTATTTTATACATGTGCCTCAATTTATTTTTTGATGTCAGCATTACCTGTATACTGAAAAATTGAAAAGATTATACAAAAAAGTAAACTCATGAAATAACTGAGATACAGAAATTCCAAAAAAAAAAAATACTAAGAAATCACATTTACCAGTATGTGAATAGGATAAGTTATCCTGGAAAAGTTGGGTTGATTCTAGGAATACAAGATTGTCTTAATATTTTCTAAAAAACAAAGTAATTCATATTTTTTCAAAATAAAGATAAACAACCAGAGCATATCAGTAGATGAATAAAAAAGCACTGTGTGAGTTTTGTTATCCATTCTGGGGAAAAAAATGAAACTTTACCTTTAGTTCTGAAGTAAGATAAATAAGCCTGCTATTATTGATTCTTTAGAATATTTTTTCTTCTGCCATTGAGGCATTGAAAATACAGAAACAAGTATTATAAGGATTTCCATGCAAGAAATAAAGTTATTATTTTTAAAGAATATTATTATATTCATATGGTTTTAAAAGAAAATAAAAGTTAATGAATAGGATTACAGTGACTTAAAAAGTTGCTAGATACCAGATCATTATACAAAACTCATCTACATTTCTCTATACCATCAGTAAGCCTACAGTAAAATAAATATATATCTGACATCTAAAATTATTCCATCAAATTAAAATATAAATGAACAAATCTAATAAATAATATCTATGACATCTTCCAGAAAACAGTGAAGTGTTAATAAAAGAAGGTAAAAAGACTCAGTGAATGAAAGAAGTTTCCTTGTACATGAACTAGAAGACAGTCTCACAAAGATGCTGTTCTCCATAAACTGAATTATAGATTCAGTAGTATAAGTCCAATAAAAATCTCTGTATGATTTATGTTAAAGTATGAGTGTATTTGAAAACTAATTGTAAAATATGAATAGAAGCTCAAAGAGCCACATACAGCAAATTCACTCTTGAAGAAGAAAAAAAGGGTACTCCTATTAAGTGTGACAAACCGATCAATGTAGCAGAATAAAGAGCTATGAAACAGCCCTGGACATATGTGAACCCTTGATTTATAACTAAAGTTTACTGCAGATAATAGGAAAAAACCATTATTGTCAATATATAGTATCGAATAATTGGATATCTATGAAAAAGTAAAAAGCAAAAACCAAAAACTTGATCCTTGCTAGATACCAAACATAAAAGCATGTGAGGTTGGAGGAGGCGGAAGTTGGTCTGAATCAAAAAGTAAAACTATTATGATTCTATAGAATACTATTGGAGATTATTTTCATGACTTCTGAGTATGGAAGAATTTCTTAAGTAAGAATCAGAAAATTCTTACCAGAAAGGGAAAGATGGATAAATTGGAGTACCTTGAAATTAAAACCTAATTTTCTTTAAAATAATCCACTAAAAGAATGGAAAGATAAATCAAGAAATGGAAAGGTATATTTACAACACACATATCCATGATATGTATATTACTACTACTATATTTTCATTAACAAATAAGAAAAATGGGTTAGAGACATAATGGATATTTTATGAAAGAATACATCCAGTGGTCACAAGCCTATGAATATACACTCAACTTCATTAGTAAGAAGGAAAATGGAAATTAAAAACTACAATGGATGACTCTACAGCACTTACCCGAGTGCATGAAATTTAAGTCTGATGAATGTCAAATGTTGGTACAGATATATAGCCAAAGGTGCTCACATAAACTGGTATGTGAGAAAAGTTTAGCATTATTTACTGTAGTTGAAGCCTCACATCTTGTAAGAACCAAAATCATATACCCAGATATATAGCCAACAGCAATTTATGCACATATGCACCAAGATGTGTATAAAATATTGTCTAATGGCAGCAGTATGCATAACTGGCATAAATTGGATTGTCCATCAGTATTAAAATGAATAGGTAACTTTTTTTGTAGAGTGGAATAATATTCAGCAATGAAGATGAACAAACAGTTTTCAGTACATGCAGTAGCATACTTAAATCTCATAAAACAATGCTGAACAAAAGAAGCCAGACAAAAAATATAAATACTATGTATTCTGTATATTTAATGTTTAAAATGAGAAGAAACCAGACCACAGTGGAGCACTTCCATAAATGTTGGGCTAGTGGTTACCTTAGGATGGGAAGAGAGGGTTAGTTAAGTGGTTTAGCTGGGACAACATGAGGAGTGGATTCTTGAGGGCTCCATTTGATATTTTTTCCTCTGGATATGGTAACTATCATGCAGGATACATTTTGTGGTAAAGCATGAAGAAAATAAAACAAGAAGTACACAGTCTTAAGCCTTATTCCTTACCAAAATACTGTTTTGGTTATCTGGACTACCAAGTATTATGTGTCTGGGACTGTAATAGGTATTTAAGGTAAGAGTTCTCATGAAATAATACATTTTAGGGTTGCTTTTTGTGTTGTTTTAAAATATAGATATACATAAGATTGAAGTGATGGTCTAAATGTCCCTCTCATTTACAACTTGTTAATGACCTGCTGAGCAACAGCCTTAGGCAATCTTTTGCTTTTACTAAGTCAGTCACTAAAAGAGGAAACTGTAAATGACCAGCAGGAAGTAAATTGCCCTTAGTTAAATGGAAATGTGTTAACTTCATTTGACTAATAAAATTACTTTTGGCGCTAAGCCACAAAATAGGAAATAGTTACAATTCCTACTAGAAACTTAAAGTAAAAAAAAGATATTACATATTTTGATTCCTCTGAATTTGAACTATCTTAATTGTGTTTAAATAATTTATTTCAAAAGGCTAGACATCCCTTTGTCTTTGGCAAATAATAGATAATTTTTTAAAAGCATAGGAGCTGTTATAAAGCAGTATACAGCATTTTGAACTCCTTTTGTTAAGCAAATTTTATAATAATTTTAAAAACACAAATTTTATTCAGGAAAATATGTCTCACTTTATTGGCATCTCCTCTTAAGGCAAAATATTGACATTAAATCCTTTGTTTTCAAATGTACTCATTACATTTGCACTACAAATTGATGCAATGTGCTAGTGTGCTTTCACAGTCTTGCTTGCTTCTCTGCCTTTGAGCCTTCAGTTTTCTCGTTGGAAAGACATCCCCTCCCTCTTTCCTGTTTTCTTACCTATTTATGGGATGCCTTGTTCCAATGCCAGGTTTTCTCCCCCTTTTATTCTTAGTCTAAATGTATAATACCATCCATTGTTCCTGGATCCCTGTGTTTACATTTCCACTACATAAAATATAGAAAGTTGTTTTTTGTTTTTTGTTTTTTGTTTTTTTTTTTTGTTTTTTTTATCCAGGTATGTTTCTATGGCACTAAATTGTAAAATTCTTTAAGGACAGTGACAGAGCTTATCTATCCTTGTATATCTATAGGACACCAACTTGGTATCTTAAAAGCTTATTTATTGAATTGAACTAAATTTAACTAAGATAAAGAAGACTAAGGTCTAAGATGGAGTGCAAATTTTATGATTTCTCCTCTCAAGATAAAATCATTTTCAGCTAGTGTGAGAATGCATCCCTGCTTAGTGACAAAGTTAGCTTTACCAGTTTTCAATGGCCCATGTTTAGAGATTTATTATTTGGACAATATTAAATCCAAGCCAGTGCTTTAAGGTGGCTTTAAGGAGCCACATTACGAAGGACACATGATTAAACTGATATTTATTATTTACCAGATACCTCTGCCATTTTAATAGCTAACATTTATTAAACACTATGTGTCAGGTAGCCCAATAAGCACTTTAGTTGATTTATTTTTTTTTCAATCATATCACAGACCTGAGGTTGTACTATTTTATTTCCATTTTATAAATGGGGAGATGGAAACTCTCAGCCAGTAATAACAGGCACAAAGTAGCTGAGCTAGTAAAGGACAGGATAAAACAATAGGTAAGGTCATGACCTAGTGTTTAACATCCTAAGATAGAAACCCTTCCTTCTACCGTCAGTGGCATGAATACTTTCAAATGTATAAGCTCTTCTTACAAATGTATGTTGAAAAATCTCCAAAATGCCTAGACATCATGATTTGCAATTTTTTTTACTTTGATAATATTATTAGTATCGAGAGGTTTTATTTAAAAACAAACCAGTGTGTTTGAAATAGATGAAGGTAAAACAAAAAGTGCTAAGAGTCAAATAGATATTGATAGTTCAAGAAGGTACATAATCATGAATGAAATCATGATTAAATTTTGTAGTATGATATGGTGAGTTTAAAGTTAACGTTAGCTTCAGTTTTGCCCTATTATAAACTTTAGAACAAATCACTTGACAGATAATGCTGAGGCTATGTTATTTCAGGTTATATTTATAGGATTTATGAATTAATATTTGAAAAATGTCTTTAAAGAACCTGTGACTTAAGGAAATATATGAAGTTATAATCATATCTAAAGCAGCTTTTATGATGACAAAAATATATCAGATCTATTTATTTATTACTTAGGAGTAGAGGAGTTTCCTTAAATGTCAATTAGAAAAAAAGCCGGTATAATGTTTGCTGTCAAATGTTTTACCTACTCAGATTTCTGTAGACAGGTTGGTAAGAGATCTATGATCTTGAGAGGACTATTGTAGTCACACTTCTTTTCATTCCAATTCAGATGACATTTATTGAAACATGGATCTGAATCATTTAAGAACTAGACTTGCTTGACTTAACTTTAGTTGCTCTTTACGTGGAATATTTTCAGACTAGCTAGTTTTTGAAGGGCTGGTTATATACAACATCCAATACATAGTAACAACTCAGAAAATGTTATAGAATGATCCTTTGGATAAGGAGTAAGTTGGGGAAAGTATAATCACTATAACATAAAACTAGGATAGATAGAGATCTAAAGAAGATTGTAAGAAATCAATTATTCTCATGCCCCAAGAAATCACAGCAAAGTAAGTGCCTGTGGCAATGTATGAATTCCATGGTAGTCTTTGTACTCAGACTGGTGTATTCTGAAGTGAAATAGCTCAATGCTTATAGAGTTGAAATCATGCCTATATCTCATAGAGCTCCATAGTCCAGGATTAGGTTTTTTACAAACAAGCTTCAGAGTACAACATGATATTTTTTGAACTACTGTTTTAGCAGCTTAGTCTAGGTGGAGAAATTCAAAAACCAGTTCAAATCAGTAGAATCTGGAAGGATCCAATATCCTCAGAAATTGTTCAGATAGGACAATTCTGGTTATAGTCTATACAAAAAAAGAGCATACAGTTATTGCTTAAATAGCAGATCTACCTTAGTGCTATTGTGACTGAAATTGTGGAATAATTGGTATGATTCTCCAATATTGCAAGATTGACACCTCTACCTAGTTGGGGCTCTGTTTGAAAGTAGAAAATATACTTTCACACATTTACAAAGAATCCGCAGGTGGCCTGCCTATCTTTCCCCATTTATCAATACGATGCAGTAAGACAAATCCTATTACTCAGAACTATCTGGACATTCTGTGGTTTCTAATGCTACTAAGACGTTTTACTTGTACCTCTCCTGAATGGTCTTTACTGCACAATACACACCTTTTACAACTCGAAAAAGACTATAAGGTCGAAAGGGCATCACTCGGGTGTCCTATCCCAGTTTCTGGCTAAAATAGAGTGAAGATACAGAACAAGATTTTAAAAGGTCACAAATGAAGACAAATAAAATAAAACCCAGGTATTAGAAAATAAATGCAACTTTCTCTGATTATAAGACAGATGACAATATGTGACAGACTCCTGTTATAGAGGTGTATCTGGCTTTTCTTTACAGAATAAAGATAAAACTGCCTAGACAAATATAAGAGGAGAAAAGCACCCTGTAACATGTCCCCACTTGCACCATTATCATTGGAATCTTGATTTAGAAATGCAGAGCCCAACAATAGATCGTAAAGCCTCTACTTTTTGGATGTGTTGTATAGTGGGCAAAACACAGCACTTTCTTCACTCCCCTGTCCTTAACTCTGAAGTCATTCCTGTGTAGGAAGAGATTCCAAATCCCTGCTACAAGCAAACAAAAACATGTCAGGAAAAAAAGTGGGAGAAGTAAGAGACTATTTGTGATGCTCTGCAGTATTGGAGTTAAAATTCCTATTAGAAAATTAGAGTTTTCAGGAACGAATATAGAAAAAACTGTGGAAGGCATACCATAATGGTTCATCCAAAAAGAATGACAGAAAAGATAGTGCTGATATTAAAATGATTTCTAGAGAGGCACCTGGGTGACTCAAGTCGATTAAATGTCCGACTTCCGCTTAGATCATGATCTTGTGGTTTGTGGGCTCAAGCCCCGCTTCGGGCTCTGTGCTGACAGCTCAGAGCCTGGAGCCTGCTTTGGATTCTGTGTCTCCCTCTCTCTCTGACCCTCTCCTGCTCTCTCTCTCTCTCTCTTTCTCAGAAATAAATAAAAGACATTAAAATATTAATAAAAAAATGAAATGATTTCTAGAATTTCTTTCTTAAAATAAAAGTGTGGTTGTATTTAAAATACAGAAATATTTTGTGTTCTTTGTGTTCATTGTAGAAAAACTAGAAAGTTCATAGATTATGTATAAGCCGAGTTTTAAATGTTGTCCCTCCTCTACTACCAATAGAAAACCTTTGATGGTTTTTAAGTTTCAGAATTAATTTGTAACATTTTTACAATGGATTTCTAATTTGTATTTGCTCTAAAATATGTACTGTATTACCCCTATATTACATATTTTAAATATTGCATGTAACTTAGAAAAAGTTATAATCTAAGTTTATTGGAATTATAAGTTCCCTTTTTATGTTTCCATCATATCAAGACTAAAAATCAGAACCTAAATTATCCTAATATTATAATTCTATTATTAATTTTTCTCCTAATCTTTGAACTAAGGCTTACATGTAAATATTTAAGATATATATGCTTACTATAAACTGAATAATTTATCGATATAAATGATACTGCTTTTCATTCAATGATTTTATTCATTATACATTTTTAGTGTTACTATTCTAACTGCTACTGTCTTTTGATCTTTCCATACTTGTGCTGTTATCCATAAAATCTCAATCTTAACACTCAGATCTTTTTTTCTACATGATCTTCCTGGTGATCTGATCTCTTCTCATGCATTAAATGCCAACTTTATAATGATAACCCCCTTATTTATATACGTAGTCTGTCCTCTGAATTCTAGATGCAGATCTTCAGGTGTCCATTTCACATCTCCATTTTGGTATATCACAGACTTCTCAAATATAAGTATTGCAAAAAGGCAGCCATGATTTTTTCTGTACTCATTTCCTCCCACTACCTATTTCCCTTCCAATATGTCTTCTGTATGTCAGTAACTAGAACTAATATCCACCCAGTTGATAAAAACAAAAGAAAAAAATTTCTGGTATATCAGGCTAGCAGCAGAAAACAGAAAGTGCACTCAAATTGGGTAAATTTGAAAGAGTTTAATAAAAATTTACAAGCATATGAACAGGGTTTAAGGAAAACCACAAAAGAGAGCAAAGTATCTGAACCACAAAAGAGAGCAAAGTATCTGAGGATAGCAAAAGTGGTAAGATAATACCACCTGAGACTTAAATGAGCTTGTTGAAGGGCATTTATCAAAAGATGGGCAATATAGCTGTTTGGAGAGAGCCACTCTTCACAGGAGCTATGGTTTCAATAGAGGGTCACATCATCCTATCATAAGTCATAGAAAGAAATCTGAGGGAGTAAACACTGCACCCCTGTTCTCATCCATTCTGATCTCCTGCTTGTACCTGCCATTGACTGTACTCAATACGAAGCTAGATAGCAAGGGGATACTGTTGATATAGTCCATGGAAGTCAGTCTTCCAGGGCACAAAGCAGGATGGAGTATAGTGGAGGGGAATTTGAATGGATAGTTTAAAAAGTATGCATATTAGGTGAATGGTTCAAATATAATTATCTCTACAATATAATAAGTAAAAAAATGAAGTTTTAGAAAAATATATGCTATAATTGCATTTATGTAAATCAAAATTACCCAAAGAATATTGCATATTATTCAGAAGTATATGAAACAACTTAAAAATGTTAACCAAATTCCTGCTTATGCTAGTCTCAAGGGAAGTGGGAATAGTATCATAACTGTCTTTATAAAAGGAAAACTCAGAGGTTTTTTCTATTTCCTTTCTTTTCTCAAAACAACAACAACAACAAAGTCAATGTGATGAAATATGTTACAACATTATTTTAGTTTTGTATTTCTATTAAGAGGTTTCAATCTGAAAGTAATTTTCATCAAAAGAAAAAAGTATGTATATGTGTGTATATATATATATGCGTGTATATGTGTGTGTGTCATCTTCTGAAACTCCCTATTCATTATAGTCACACCCTATGTTCCCCAGCCTTCAGCCACTGAGAACTATTAACTTATCTTCTGTCTCTAGAGATTTACCTATTCTTGACATTTCATGTAAGTGAAATTAAATAATATGAGAATTTTTGTGTTTGACATTTTTCAACCTCAGTATGATGTTGTCAAGTTTCATCCATGTTGTACTATCACTTCTTTCTTTTTAGAGCTGAATAATATTTTATTGTATGAGACATCATTCTCAGACTTCCTTCTGGCTTTCAAGGCATGGTTTTCTTTACTTAAAAAATCTATTTAAATTAGATTTAGTCTTTGTCTAGTAAGTCCAGTAGCTGGAGTTTCTGGAGACAATTTTTATTGACAACTTTTTTTTTCTCCTGTATGGATCACACTATTCTGTTTCATTGTTGTATCTCATAACTGTTTGTGTAAGCCTGGGTATTTTAAATAATATGGTATGTAAATTCTGGAAATCAGATACATACCCCCACCCCAGATTTGTTGTTGCTGCTTGTCATTATTATGCTGCTATGTTTGTTTAGTGACTTTTCCTGAATTAAATAGTTAAAGTCTGTATTCTCTATTGTATCCCATTACTGACATCTCTGCACCATTAACTTAATAGTTAACAATGATCAGACAGAGGCATTTTTAAAAAGGTCTTAAGCTAATAAGTTTCCCAGCCCCTGCTAAGGAGCTTAGTCCATGTTTTGGGGCCAGTCTTGAAAACTTCAAATGGGCAGTGTACAACTCTGCCTAATCCTTCACTTTCTGCTTGTGTAGAACCTTAAGGTCAGCCAGAGCTATGAACTTTGGACCCTCTTAGTACTGTTTGGGCATGTGCACAACCTTGTGCATATGTGTAGGTTTGTAGATTTTTCAGTGTTATCAACATTTTTTTAAAGGACCCTGAAGACATCTCATTTCTCAGTATACTCTTTTAAGTTTTTTAGTTTCTTATTAGTTTTAATTTTAACTCTGCTTCAGTAGTCACCATGGTAAACAATTATTCATGATTTTTTTTTTAAATGTTCACTTATATTTGAGAGAGAAGGAGAACACAACTGGTGGTGGAGCAGAGAGGGAAACAGACTGAAACATGCTCCAGCCTCTGAGCTGTCAGTGCCCAATGTGGGCTTGACTCATGAATTATGAGATCAAGAGCTTAACTGACTAAGCCACCCAATTGCCTTGTTCCTGATTTTCTTTTTCTTTTTCTTTTTTTTTTAACCACACTCTGCCATTAGGTCTGTCTTCATTGAGTCATGAGTCAGTTCAAACTAAAGTCCTAAGAATGGAGCTCTTCAGAGAGTTTTCAGATAGGTCACATGATGACTATTCACTAGGGATGAGGCTTTTAAGAACCCCAAGCCCATTCTGCTCCATCCAGGCTATCAGGCTGTTGTTTTCCACAGCTACCATTTTTGCAAGTCTGTTGGTTTGTAAGGATGCCACAGAGCAAGGAAGAGAAAGATGG
Source organism: Proteles cristata cristata (assembly GCA_017311185.1). NCBI lineage: Eukaryota > Metazoa > Chordata > Mammalia > Carnivora > Hyaenidae > Proteles > Proteles cristata. The sequence goes on from JAESUZ010004587.1 coordinate 1,467,758, forward strand.
AATTACAGCAAAATAAAATGCCACATTGCATACTGCTCATACTGATATTTAGCCATCTTTCTTGAACAAATGCTCCTCAAATTGTTTTAATTCTTTAGTTAATATCCAGAGTTCTAAAAGGTTTTTGACATTTTTTTCCCCAAATATCATTGACTTTATGAAGGACTGAATTTTCAGAGGTCCTTACTATACTGTTCTAGAAGTCAGGTCTTGACTCCTATTAAATTTAAAAAGAACTGAATCTAAATCAGTTCCCTGAATGTTGTGAACATTCTTAAGAACATATGTAGTTTGAATCTTTAAACAAACACTTCCTTGAGCTGAAGGATGTCACACACAAAGCAAATGATTCATGAACCATTTTATCCTGACATTTGGTTTAGGTATACAAAAGATAATAAACTGGGATGTTCTCCAGTGAGTTATGAAATTAAAAAAACAATAACTTAAATGTAAATCTACATGTTATTTCCAATTAGCAGCATTTAACATTTCCGTCATTTGTAATATATGGAGCAAATTTTGCACAAAATGAAAGCCAAAAGGCCAGAGAGTAGCACTGTCTCAGCTAGAATCCAAATAGATTTTTATATAATAGCAATAATAAGATGACTGAAACAGCTTATTAAAAAAGGAAGTAATTCCAAAAGAATAAATTATTTAATATGAAATCAGAAAATGTCACTGTACTTCTTGAAGAGCACTTAGACTTTAGAATTTTGGAGTTCCTTATTTCATAAGATCCAGAATTATATAAAGCATATTTTTTGAAAGCCATTTGAGCTTAAATTACTAATAAATACATACTGTATGGTCATAATGCCATTGTGTGTACTTTAGAAAGTACGTAAAGAAAGACATACAGTTTTCCAAAATAATGAGAAAGATTAGGAATATAGTATATGAGAAATATGTGTAAACCAAGTTGATGTGACTTGATGATATAAATAAAATGATCACATGACTGATAAAGGAAGAGTCCGGGGAAATACATCAACAAAAATTTTTATTAGTTCACAAAATCATCAAGTTGAAGATGTCCCAAGAAGAGAAATATTCTAATTGTACTGCCACTACCATATAGGTCCATTTGCTCATGGTTCATTTATATATTCATTTGTTTTACAGTAATCCTTTCTCATCATTTGGCTACTGAGTAGCCACAGAATCCATTTCAGGCCCTTGTGTTGGTTGGTATAAAGGGCTCTTCATCAGTTGTTCTCACATATATTTCCAGGCTCACCCCTTGTCAAAGAGATGTCCCCCACAAGCCCAGTCTTCCAGTTACACTGACACATTTGCAATCCAGGTATATCTGTGCTTCTGCTTCTATTTGCATGCTCTTTCTGTTTTTGGAACTACCTTCTGGCTCCTTGCCTTGAGTACCCAATTTAGATGTTTACTTTGTGACATCTGTCCAAACTTCAGGGAAACCTCACAGTATAGTGATTAAGAATGAAGATCCTTGGCATGCCTGGTTAAGCTCTCAGCTCAGGTCATGATCTCGGTGGTTCCTGAGATTGAACCCTGATTTGGGCTCTGCACTGACAGTGGGGAGGCTGCTTGGGATTCTCTCTCTCCCTCTCTCTCTCTCTGCCCCTCCCTGTTTGTGCTGTCATTCTCAAAATAAATACATATAATATATATATATATTTTTTAAAAGAATGAAGGTCTTTAAGTCACTGAAACTCTGGAAGCTCCATGTTTCTTATGTGATAAAACAGTACAAACCTCATGGATTTTTGTGAGGATTAACTGTGCTGATTCATGTAAAACTTCTTATAAGCACCATGAGCTGCTATTTCTACCTCTGTCACTACCACCAGCAACACTTTTAGAATGTAAGGAGCATAGAATTATGGAAGATAAAACTGGAGTAGAAAATAAGTGATAATTTCTCAATGGAGTCCAAAGAAAAGAACTGAGAGACAGTAACATGCTGCAACAATGGCATGGACAACAAAGGCCCATGATAGGAAGAGCAGGAGTTGACCAGAATATTGGGAAGGATCCTCTCAGGTCATGAATTTCTGCTGCTGCTACTTCTCTGCACACTGACCAAAATGTATGATTATATTGTCTCTAAAGGCATGGATAGTCTCATGTTCCTATTGCATCCAATTTAGCTTTATCTGAACAGGAAGCACAGAAAGTGTTTCCATCTAGGAAAGAAAAAACTGAGCAGGCTGACAGCATATTTCACAATAAATTCCTCAGAGACCTGGTCCACTGAGATGTTCCTTGAAGACGAATATTACATGAGAGGCTAAGCTTGGGAAATACTACATACTATCAAACTATATTCATCTCTTGGAGTTTCACACATCATATTTGACTGTCGAAAAATCTGCAAGCCTGTAGTAAAGTATCCTGCTTGATGCCATCTAACATAGTGTTTTGCAAATGATTAACCATTGAAAATTACACTCACCCCGTGTTAATTTTTTGACCACTGTTTAACACCAATTCATATTTTGTGAAAAGAAATTTTGTAATTTATAATCTTTAATAAAGATTGAAGGAGAGTTTTCCAATTAAGATTTTCATCTCTATCATTATAAGGCCCTCTTTTGGGCAGAGTCTTGGCAAATGCCACATTGTAATACAACTTGATGTCCTTAGTTATCAGAACATTCTCAAAATTAGCTAAAGCCCATGGGTCTTAACATATATACAGATGGGCACGGCAAAGGTTTACTGGTTAAATGCAAATTACCTACTGATTTTAAAGTTTGAGAAGTCTGGCCATAAATGACAAATTGGAAATATTACCATTATATGTACTAACCTTAAAACTCAAACTGTAAATTCGCCAATAAAATCAATGACCAATTCACATAGCCAGGAAAAAAAAAAGAGAGAACTTCTATCTTCAGGGCAGCCTGAGGTGATAGAACATATTCTGTGGTCCTTACTGAGCCATTATACCTACTAGAAATTTCTCATTTCCTTCTCTTACCAGTCAATGAAGATGGACTTTCAAAGACACTACCTGCCCGTTACTCTTCCCCTTGCCTTCCTCTTCTTACTTCCCACTGCTGCCACTTCCTTCCTCATTGGTACTGAGCAGGTTTGGAGTCACATCTCAAGTACATTTTTCTCATAGGCTGTGTGCGCTATTTAAAGAAACACACTTTACACACACTTTGTAGAGACACTTTTGAAATTAGGAATTTAGTATACAATCAGTATCAGGTTTTTAACTTTTTTCATGAAATTCCATCCTTTATAATAATTAGACATTTTGAGTGTGTAATATCACCTAAAAGATGAAGGAAATGTTGTTAGAACTGCATGTCCTGCATCACACCCAGCAAAGACTTAAGTTCTCAGTGTGAGAGCACAGATAATGATCTGAAGGAGGCAAGTGACACCTCAAAGGCTTCAGAAAATAGTGAGAAACATAACTGTTCTGCACCAGATGAATGTAATGCCATAAACTGTCACTAGAGATTCAGTGTTCAGGAAAATAGAAAGTCTCGGGCCTCGAGGCACAAGGTCCGGGTCTCAGTCCCGAGTGTAACAGTTACAAGTCCAGCAAACTGTGTTGCCGAAGATTTGAATGACAAATTACATGTTTTCTTTGTGTCTCCATTTCTCAGCACCACAGTCATTATATTATTTCTGCCTACCCCTTTGGACTCTTTCAAGGAAAGAACATTTGGGGGTGTCACAAGAGCAGGACAAAGACATCTCCAATTCCTCTTCTATCAGTCATTACTTTTCATTCTCTACTTTCGATCTCCCAGTGATCCATCTCTTCAGTATTTTGAAAGTGCCCTCAGTTGTCTTGTCTTCTGAATCCACTGTTCATGCTAGCTGTTAAATCCTCAGCTCTGTATTAGTTCTGCTATTACCCTTTTTTCTTCCTTAGCTGGGACTATGGAGCTCTGCTGGAAAAATAGAACATATTGGTGCTGCTATAAATCTATGTCTACCAACCTCAGCTGGACTCCAACACTGTCCAGTCATCTCTCTTTATGTCCTGGGGCGAGATTTGTCCACAGTGGTATTTCTAAGCTATGTCCACTTTTCTCAAATACTCAACCCCTTTCTTCTTCATTTTTGTCTCTTTCTTAACAAAAAGTACAAAAATCCACACAAGAAGTCCCCAAAGTTTTATCTTTATAAACATTTTGCAAGTATAAAGCCACTTACAACATAACTCATCTGTTCCCCCATTTTCAGTTGACACAGTGGGAAAGATTACTGTATCTCTACCAGAGCTTTGAATCTTCTCATCTCCTTCTTCAGTGACCTGAACTTATAGATTACCTCTTCTATTTTATAGCTTCATCCTCTTCATTTCCTAAAATAGAATTTAATCTTTAAGGAAGTTTTGAGTTCACTACTCAAAAAAATGTGAAAGGAAGTATAGAGTTCCCATACCCTCACACCTACACAGCCTCCTCTACCATCAATGTCCTACATCAAAGTGGTACATTTGTTACAAATGATGGACTTAAAGTGACACATACTTACCATGCAAAATTCATAGTTTACATTAGGGTTTACTCTTGGTGTTGCCCATCATATGAGTTTTGGTAAATGTATCCACTAATATATTATCACATAGAATACTTTCTCTGTCCTAAAAATCCTCTGTGCTCTGGCTATTAATCTCTCCCTCTCGCCAACCTCTGGCAATTACTCATCTTTTTACTGTCTCCATAGTTTTGCCTTTTTCAGAGTGTCATAGAGTTACAATCCTACAGCTTGTAACCTTTCCAGATTGGCTTCTCTCACAAAGTAATATGCGTTTGAATGCCCTCTGCATCTTTCTATGGCTTAAGAGCTCATTTCTTTTTAAAGCAATCCTCTTTATTTTTACTGTTTTCTTGTTAACTAGAGAAGTTAGATACTCCTTTATTTAAGTACTTTAGAAACTCATCAGTCTTTAATACAAACAAAACAACAAACTAAAACATAAAATGTCCCTACAAACCTATTTGTCCTTCACAGGTCATCCTTTCTTCCCCTTTCTCTAATAACCCAAATTCTTGAGTTATTTACATTCACTCTTTATTTTCTCTCTTTCAGTTTACTTCTCACCCCTACACTGAAATCTTACTTCCACTCCTGTATATCCACACTTTTTTTCCCATCCTGACATCACTTTTAAAGCCTTTTTTCTTTGACTTCCCTGAGAACAAAATCCTGATTTTCTCTGTACTTTTCTTCATTCTCCTCGATTTATCTCCTTTGATCTTCTTTTTGAATGAGAGATAGATAGATACATAGATAGATTGATTGACTGATTGATTTCACTCTACACATTCCCCTCAGACAATCTTATCCATATCCATGTCTTTTGCATTAAAATATAAATTATAGGCAGTTTTTGCTTTACATAGCACCATGTTAACTGAAACATGTGCACATTGGAACAATGTCTGCACTTTGCATGGTTACCATACAAAGACATGTTTCCTATATGCATGGATTTTGGTTAACACAATATCATGCATAGTAGAGATTGCCTATATTAGGTATATACCACTATCTTTATCCAGAGCCTTACACATGAATATATTGGGGTTTTTTCCAGTTACCTTCACTGCCTTTCCAAAGGGCTCCTAAATATTTGTAGGTCCAATCCTGATTTTTTCAGCCTCTCTGTCCACACCTTGCCCCCCTACGATATTCTCTATCATAAGCAATCTGTCAATAAACAGATATTTATTAGCACATGTTATTGCCAGGCACCGTGCTAGATACCAGTGATATGGTGATGATATTTCAACATGTCCTCTGACCTCATGTAATTTACAGTCTAAAAGAAAAGGCAACTTCCCAATATAATAAATAAATATATGATGATTATAGTTATCTAGTGTCCTGCAAAAGAGGTTATTACTGAAAGAGAAGATGAATATGGCTGATTACCCTGGGGAAGTAATAAATAAGCTGGGATGTGAAAGTTAAATCAAAATCGGGTTTTAAAAAAAGAGCAAAAGAGTATGGGAAGGGAATGGGAAACCACACATATAAAAGCTAAAAGGATGGGAAAAAAATGGGCTTCCCCAGTAACTGATACTATACTTGTCATGGTAAAAGTCAGAGAAAGACTAGCACATCTTGAAAGGTGAATAGGAAATAGGCATGGTGGGTGTTGAGATTACTATTTTATTTTGTATTGCTCAAGTCAAAATCTGCAAGTCATTCTCATTTTTCCCTGCCCTCCACTCTATGTAAGCATTCCATTACTAAATTCCATTATGTCTATTTCCCGAATACCTATCAGACATATTAGTGTCTTTCTATCCCATTTCCTCACTCAGAGTTCTAAGGCTAGCTCTACTGGGTTACTCTTACTATCTGGCATCTGATTATCTTGCCCCTTTCCTCTCCCATGTCCTGAAACCCAGGCATATATTGATTGACTTATACATTAATTGACTTTTAAAACTTATAGGAGGCCCCATTCCATATATAAACTCTTAATTTTCACTGCTACTATATTTACAAAGTACTGTTATTATATCCATTTTACAGTAAGGGCATCAAAGTACAGAAAATCTATTGTACTTCCTAGAGTAGCTATCTGGGTAGGGGCCTTGCATGTGTTGATTCTTCTTCAGGAAGCTCCACTTTTCTAGTACTCTTCCTCAAGCTAATCTCTTGTCATCCTCTCAGTGTGTCTTTCATTCAGGAGGATTTCTCTTATCTTTGAAATGTGATTGTATCTTCTTGCCATATGCCCTATACCTCATTGTGAAGTATTATAATTTGCATGTCCATTTTCTTTTATGGACTCTAAGCTTGTTGTAATTATGTGTGTAATTGCAATTCCATAATTATTTTTTTAATGAATAAGTGAATTGAAGCACCATATGAGAAACTGAAATACAAAAATGTTTTTGAAAATGATATATAACCCATAAATGTATTTTTTATAAATAATGAGAGTACCAGTCAGAACAACTGTTTATTGAGCTAACAATTATATACTCTTATAAGACACTATTACAAAGAGGCAATAAGTAAGGATGAATAAGAAATAACTACTGCCCTCAAGGCACTTATATTCAAAATAATTATATCGCATTACCTAAAGTAGCTTTTGGAAATTAGTGCATTTTTAAGTTATCTGTGTGCCTTAAAAGATAAAGGCCTAGAGGAGTGCCTCGGTGGGTCAGTGTAAGTGTCCAACTCTTGATTTCAGCTTAGATTATGATTTCATGATTTATGGGATCAAGCCCCACATCAGGCTTTGTGCTAATGGTGAGGAGCCTGCTTAGAATTCTCTTTTCTTCTCTCTTTCTGGTACATGCTCTGTCTCTCTGTCTCTCTGTCTCTCTCTTCCTCTCTCTCCCTCCTCTCTCTCAAAATAAACATTAAAAAAGAGATATGGATCTAGAAATAATGTATTCAATGTTATTTATATTGCTTTACTTCCTCTTTTTTATGTTTGTGAAATGTTGGGACTTATAAAATAAAGCACTTCTGCATAAACATTACATAGACTTAAATAGTTAAGAGACACGGTCTTTTTTGTTACTTGATTATTTTAACATTTTCAGTATGAGTGCACTAAAAATGGACATTATGCAGAACTCCATACGTTCATTTATTTATCATTCCAGTTAACTAACATAGATATATAAGTGGTATGGTATGTAAAAATGTATAACTTTTATGCACAGTATTGGAAGACCTACACATACAATTTTAATGCAACAGTAAACCAGAAACAGTAAGATTTTATGGTCATTTGTTGTAAGAATGGCTTTAAGGAGGAGGAGGAGCGCCTGAGTGGCTTAGTCAGTTAAGCGTCCGACTTTCGCTTAGGTCATGATCTCGCGGTTCGTGGGTTCGAGCCCCACGTCGGGCTCTGTGCTGACTGCCAGCTCGGAGCCTGGAGCCTGTTTCAGTCTGTGACTCCCTCTCTCTCTGACCCTCCCATGTTTGCGCTGTCTCTCTCTCTCTTTCCTAGAAATAAGTAAAACATAAAAAATTAAAAAAAAAAAGAAGAAGAATGGCTTTTAAGGATAGGAAACTGTGCTGAAACTCCCCTGGGAGACTGGAGACAAGATGTTGCAGAGAGAGAGGGAGAGAGAGAAAAGAAAATATCATATGAAGGTTCTTCCTATCAGCAACATTATTCAAAGCTTAGGCTTATTTGTAGCTCAGATAGTAGTAGACTAGGCAGATGACAGCCAATGTGCATCCTATGGATTACTGAAAAGTTGAGAAGTAAATTTGTCATAATTCCAGAGCTTTATTGGATGCCTCCATAGTTAATGCAGATCTCAGAGAAAGAAGAACTCTTTTATCTTAATGATGGCTTGTCCATCATAGTTTTGGTAGGGCTGGAAGTCAATATGTGCAGCCGAGTCTTGAGAAACCTTCCTAAGCCAAGGAAATGCTTAATCTTCAGCTTATGGTGGTCTGAGGACAAACTATTTGGATCTGATGAGCCCAAAAAGACATGTTAAGTCAGTCATAGAGGGAATATTCTGGACCTAAAACCCTTAAACAAGAACAGTTAGTATCCCACAGTTAAAAACAGAAACAAATAAACAAATGTAGTAAGTACATTATGAACATTTACATTGCTAGAAAAAAATGACTATGACTCATCTGACTTGCATATTAGCTAAAGAGATTCTATTAAAGCAGAGTAGAGATTTTCATCTCCAAAGGTCCCAGTTTTTCTTATTCAGGCTGGTTACGAAAATGTTATGTATAAAATGAAAAATAAATCTAAAAGTTTTGATAGATTATGTAGCTATTTTCTACTGGCTACTTAAATAGATGAGTGGAAGCAATTTCTTAATTGTGGTTGGTTGAAGATACATCTTTTGCCTTATGCTTGACCTGCTTATACATATTCAAATACTAGCATTCTGTTTTTTAAGTTCCATTTTTTTTTTAAGAAAAACATGGGGATATACCTATAATAATGAATAATTAAATTAGATATTGTGTGTAAAGTAACTCATACAATATCCACAATATTGCCAATAATGACAGTATTATCCATTGTTTAAAAACATAGTATTGGGATGCCTGGGTGGTTCAGTCAGTTGAGTGTCTGACTTTGGCTCAGGTCATGATCTCACAGTTCGTGGGTTCAAGCCCTGTGTCGGGCTCTGTTGCTGACAGCTAGCTCAGAGCCTGGAGCCTGCTTCAGATTCTGTGTCTCCTTGTCTCTCTGCCCCTCCCCTGTTCATGCTCTGTTTCACTCTGCCAATAAAAAATAAATGTAATTTTTTTAATATTTAAAAACATAGTATTTACCTATTTGTAGAATATAAGAAATGAATTTTTTGTTATTTTATTGCAGTAAAATTACTTTTAGTCAGGTATGTAAATCTCAAATGTAGATTGTTGAGTCCTGACAAGTACATATACCTGTGTAACTGACAGCTCAAATTAAGACAGAACATTTTATAACCCAGGAAAGTTCCCTCATGCCCTTTCCAGCCAGTCTCCCAAGCCTGTTCTACCATAGACAACCACTGTCCAGCTTGATAGACTCATGGGTCAACTAAGAAATACTTTTTTCAAAAATGTGTCATAGTTGAGTGGAATTTATGATGCATACCTTTTTGCAAAATGTTATCCAAATGAAGGCATTCTAAATTAAAAGACAAACATATTTCAGATAGGAAGAAGATCCTCTTTTGAGTTAGAAGAAGAGGGAATTTAATTTGGTTAAAAATACCTGCCAATTAAACAACCAAGATTTGTTCTTACAAAGGTGATATGAATAGTAATGGGCTTATACAATTAATACAAGGGCCTTCATCCCATAAGCCCTCCAATAAGACAGAGATAATATTGGATAGAAAAATAGACTGCTTGAATCAAATATTGAATATGTAGGAATATAAACTATCTCCCCTCAATAGATTTTGAACTCCAGAAAAAGAAATAATACCTCATTTAATTTTGCATGTCCTACATCTCCAAGTTAAGGAAAATAGCTGATTGTAAAAAGAAAATAGTTGTCTGAGTATTAACCTTAAACACTCATGGATTTGAATTAACTCTTGTGATACTTCCACAGACTAAACAAGCAGAAAAAATAATTTTCATTTTGGAACTCTACAGTAGGTTGGATTGACAAATTTGATTACATGTGCTAGAATTAGAGAGTTTGCATCATCTAAATCAAGAGTTTCATATTTAAGGGGCACCTGGGTGGCTCAGTCGGTTGACCATCCAACTTCAGCTCAGGTCATGATCTCACGGTTCATGGGTTCAAGTCCCATGTCAGGCTCTGTGCTGACAGCTAGCTCACAGCCTGGAGCCTGTCTTTGGATTCTGTATCTCCCTCTCTCGCTGACCCTCCCATGCTCATGCTCTTTCTCTCTCTCAAAAAGAAATAAAACATTTTTAAAAAATTAAAAAATAGAGTTGCATATTTAAGTGTAAGGACCAGACCAATAGTGCATCAGAATGAAACAAGCCTTATAGAACTAGTGAGTACATGGCTTTGTAAATGGGGCAGTCTCTAATCACCTCTGGTCAACAGTAGCCATCAGAAATTGTACCATGTAGACCCACTTGCCATGGAGGAAAGGGCTCCCTATAGAAGTTGCAGTCATTCAGGAATTCAACAACTACCAAAGGAGGGCTTCAAAGTAAGGAGGAAGTTGAACAATAATATTCTTAACCTCCCTTTCTTCCTGCTCTCTGATGTTTTGTGGTGCTTTCCTTTGGCCAAATCACATAACAAACCAGTCAGTAATCTGCAGGGGTCACCCACTCTGGGCTCAGAGCAGAATGGAGAAAGATAAAAAGCAGATCTCTGGTGCCAAATAGAATATAACCAGTGCAAGGAGTAAGTATTTTCCTTGAAAAAAACGAGAGGAAAAATGTAAATCACTATTATAGTTGTGTATTTCTCTATACCATTTGTATAATGCTGCCATGCTCTATTTTAGATTAAAAGGATATGTAATATTCTGGAACTGTACCAACACATTGAGATAAGTATATGTGATACTCAAATAATAGAGGCAATATTTTCAATTTACTAAATATTTACTATTTAACTACTGTCTACAAAGCCTGCTCTGGGATGATTGGATATTCTCTACAATCAAGGACAAGGAATAGGCTTGAAGTACAAGATGAAGAATTTATCATTCGTATTAGTAAGACTGTGACCTCGTTTTAAATATTTACCTAACTGAGCTCACTTAGATTAGCACACTTGTAGACAGAGCTATGAAATCTGTTTTATTTATACCTAGGCGCTCTCTCTCTATGTATTTTTTTGTGTCTGTAATAGAAAAATGATGCTCACCTAGAAGCTAGGCTAGAATTTAGTAATTCGTGCTCACAGGTCCAAAGCAATTTAATCTACTCATAATGCCAATTTATGTGAACAAATGTCATAAAAATAAATTGCTTTAGAATTTTTTCCTGTAAACACAAGCAAATAAATGGCAATTGGCATCTTAATGTATGCTTCTACATGCCAGTATAGAATCACTCTGTGGGAATTTTTATGAGCTTCAATGTCAAAACTACATTCAATAATAGAGGCAACTTCCAGAAAAATGTTTAAATATTATACTGTTGTTTACTATATCTTACCATATGTGACTCTACTACAAATAAAATGGACTAGTCGTTTTTGCTCAAGCTATTGAAGAAATACCTTACAAAGAAATCCTTTCTTCTCACATGAAAAGTATATTAGTTTCCTAGGGCTGCTATAACAAACTACCACAAGCTGAGTTTCTGGAAACAACAGACAGCTCTGTTCTCATAATTCTAGGAGCTATAAGTCTAAAATCAGGACCACACTGCCTCTCCAAACCTGCAGGACAATCCATTCTTTCCTCTTCCTAGCTTTCGGTGGTTTCCAAGTTATCTTTGGTGTTCCTGGGCTTGCAGCTACATACCTCCAAAATCTCCATCTTTGTCGTCACATGGTATTCTCTCTGTAAATCTCCATCTTTACATGACTGTCTTCTTATGTTGACACCAGTCATATTGGATAAAGGGCCCACCGTATTCCCGTATGACCTCATTTTAACTAATTACATTTACATTTGGAGGTACTGGGAATTAGGACTTCAACATATCTTTTAAGGGTGATAATCCATAACAAAGAATAAGCAATAAAATTTTAAGTGCACATGTGGAAATGGGAACTAGGGAGGTTTTTGTAAAGTCATTCTATTATTTCCTTTTTTCTAACAAAAAAAGCCATTTCTGGTATTTACTTAAACACTTTTTGGTTGTGCTCAGTTTATTCAGGTATAGCCAGTTGATATGTAAAAAATTAAGTATTTTTCTTTCAATTTGTTAAGTAACCAAAAGCTACTTTAGTTTTCTACTACCCATCCTATTCTATCGATGAGTTGTCATGGTGTTAGAAATCCTGTATTTAGAGTTTTAAGACGATTAATTAGAGGATAAATTAGGGTAGGATAATATTGGAGAAAGAAGTATTAGTATTAGAGTATTGCTGTATTTAGGCTGGAGATAATAGGGCCTGATTTAGAACTGAAGAGAAATGGAAAAGAGATAACATATGATGTGGGACACTTTGGTGTTGATGTCTACTGGTTATGTATGTTAAAAGATTGTGTGCGAATTAAAGATTTTCTGAGAAAATACCCCACCCTTATAGGAAAGAAGAAAATGACTTTATTCTAAGATAATAACTCAAAGAATCTCCAAGAAGAGTAAGTGGGAAGATTAGACTTAAAAACCTAGAGTGACTCCTTCCAGGAACTAGGAAATAAAAAAAAGGACCTGGATGGAAAGCATGCCTGGCAGGTGCAAGGCACAGCAAGGAGACCACTGTGGTTAGAACACTGTAAGCAAGACAAGGTGTGGTGTAGAATGACAATGGAGGGATAAACAGGGGCTATATCCTGTGAACTCTTACATACCATTGTAAGGACTTTGATTTTTGCACAATGCTAATGAAGCAGCATTCCTTAACAGGTACAGGTGCTATCACTGTGATGTTGGAAAGGAAACACTGCACATCACTGAGACAATTATGAGAATAATAGCTCAGTCAAGAAGTCTACCATGGTTGCTTCCGAAAGCTCCGTTTCTCTGCCACCGTTACCAGAATCAATTCACTTGATCATGTCTTTTTGTCACTTTATTCTCTTCCAAACTAGTCTCTAATGGCTGAGTCTGGTTGTCAGAGTTTAGGTGACAAGCCAAGGGTAGGGTAAAAGTTTCCAGTTTCTGCCCTAAAATAGGTCTCACAGAGCAGAAATTCCTAAACGCAGGTAGGGTTTTCAAAACATGACAAATGTCCAGTAGAGATCGAAGGATGTGTGAAGGGTGAGAAAGAAGGAAAATGTAAAGTTAACCCTGAGTATTCAAGTCACAGAAACAGAGAGATGATTTTAACTTGAAAAAAGATGTCCAAAGAAAAGTAACTGTATGGGTGAATTCCAGTTAAAACAAAGTAAATTTAAGTTAGGACACATCAAGTAAAAGTATTCACTAAGAAGTGACTATGTGAACAGAGGGATAAAACTGAGGCCATTGATGAAGATAAAGATCTTGAAGTCAAATTCACAGGTTGTCATGGGCATGAAGCAAATATGTATTCTTTTTGGAAATTAAGTAATGAGAGTTTAATAAGAACTGGAACTAAGAGTGCTTATACAGTTTGTTGTTGCCAATGGGGGATAGGAATAACAAGAAAATAAGGTAAATTTGAATATGTTTAAGGAAAAAAAAGGATTTGGTAGAAAGATTGATAAGTTGAGAATAAGATGATAGAGTATGGTAGAGAATTTAAACAATTCAAACATGTTGAAAAGGAGATTGGATCAAAGAGCATTGTGTTTTATTCTTGTTTTGAAAAGATAAAATATCTTTTCCTATCAGGCAGGTACAAAGAAATAAAATATTTTTTCCTATGTTGTCTTCTAGGAGTTTTATGATTTTAGGTCTCATATTTGGGTCTTTAACATGTTTTGAGTTTATTTTGGTATATGGTGTGAGAAAGTGGTGTAGTTTCATTGTTTTGCAAACGGATGTCCCATTTTCCCAACAGCATTTGTTGAAGAAACTGTCTTTCCCCATTGTATATTCTTGCCTCTTTTGTCATAGATTAATTCACCATATAACCCAAATATAAATCCATTTACTTTTTTTTTTTTTTTTTTGGACTCTCTATTCTGTTCCATTGATCTTTGTTTTTGTCCCAGCACCATACAGTTTTGGTTACTACAGTAGTAGTAGATTATCTTGAAATCTAGGATTGTGATATCTTCAGCTTTGTTCTTCTTTTTCAAGATTATTTTAGCTATTTGGGGCGCCTGGGTGGCTTAGTCGGTTAACCGTCCGTCTTTCCCTTAGGTCATGATCTCGCGGTTCGTGGGTTCGAGCCCCGCCTCGGGCTCTGTGCTGACTGCCGGCTCAGAGCCTGGAGCCTGTTTCAGTCTGTGACTCCCTCTCTCTCTGACCCTCCCCTACTCACGCTCTCGCTCTCTCTCTCTCTCTCTCTCTCTCTCTCTCCTAGAAATAAATAAAACATTAAAAAAAAATTATTTCGGCTATTTGAGATCTTTTGAGGTTCCATACAAGTTTTAGGGTTATTTATTCTAGTTCTGTGAAATATGCTATTGTTATTTGATAGGGATTGTATTAAATGTGTAGATTGCTTTGGGTAGTATGCACCAGACAATTTAACAATATTTGTTCTCCCAATCTATGAACATGGAATATCTTTCTTTCTTTTTAATTTAATTTAATTTAATTTTATTTTATTTTATTTTATTTTATTTTTTTACAAATAGTTTATTGTCAGATTGGTTTCCATATAACACCTAGTGCTCATCCCCACAAGTGCCCTCCTCCATGCCCATCTCCCCCCGTCCCCCCCACATCCATCAGTCCTCAGTTTGTTTCTCAGCATTCAAGAGTCTCTCATGGTTTGCCTCTCCCCCTTTCCCCCACCACTTCCCCCCTTCTTCTCCCCCATAGTCCTCAGTTAAGTTCCTCCTAATCCTCCTATACGTGCAGACATATGATATTTGTCCTTCTCTGCCTGACTTATTTCGCTCAGCATAACACCCTCAAGGTCCATCCATGTTGCTACACATGGCCAGATGTCATTGTTTCTCATTGCCATGGAGTATTCCATAGTGTAGATAAACCACATCTTCTTGATCCATTCATCCATTGATGGACACTTAGGCTCTTTCCATGTTTTAGCTATTGTGGAGAGTGCTGCTATGAACATTGGGGTCCATGTGCTCCTATGCCTCAGCATTTCTGTATCCCTTGAGTAAATTCCTAGCAGTGCTATTGCTGGGTCATAGGGGAGTTCTGTTGTTAGTTTCCTGAGGAACCTCCACACTGTTTTCCAGAGGAGCTGCACCAGTTTACATTCCCACCAACAGTGTAGGAGGGTGCCCGTTTCTCCACATCTCGCCAGCATCTAGAGTTCTCTGATTTGCTCATTTTAGCCACTCTGACTGGCGTGAGGTGGTATCTCAATGTGGTTTTGATTTGTATTTCCCTGATGAGGAGGGATGCTGAGCATCGTTTCATGTGTCTGTTGGCCATCTGGATGTCCTCTTTGGAGAAGTGTCTGTTCATCTCTTCTGCCCATTTCTTCACTGGGTTGTTTGTTTTTCGGGTGTGGAGTTTATGAGTTCCTTATAGATTTTGGATATTAACCCTTTATCTGATATGTCATTTGCAACTATCTTTTCCACATTCCGTTGGTTGCCTATTAGTTTTGTGGGTTGTTTCCTTTGCTGTGCAGAAGCTTTTAATCTTGATGAGGGAGCATGGAATATCTTTCATTTGTTTGTGTCATCTTCAGTTTCTTTCATCGATGTTTTATAGTTGTCTGAATATAGATCTTTTACCTCCCTGGTTAAGTTATTACTAGTTATTTTATTATTTTTGGTGCATTTCTATATGCTAATGGTGAAGTAGCAGAAAGAGAAATTAAGAAAACAATCTCATTTATAATTGCACCAGAAGTAATTTTTTTAAAGCAAAACAGAAAGAAAATTTGAGATGAGGGCTGGGAATTTTAGGGAATATGCATTCTTATTTGTTTTTTTTTTTTAGTAAAATAATATATGACCCTAGTGTTTAAAATGCAAATTATATACAAAGAGTTTAAGTATAAAACAAGGAAAATACCCTCATTACATCCCTTTTACCTATCTTACCCTCGTCTACTCCCCAAAGACTAACCACACTGTTAAATTTCACTATACATTTGTGAGGTTGTGTACATGTGTATATATGTATATGACACATACATGATAACACATCTGTGTTTTCTTTTAGAAATTATTCAATTAGAATCGCTGGATTTGTGACATACTACTCTAAAGAAATAATAAAACAATTGACACTATTTTTTTGACTTCATTAGTCCTTTTAGATTATCTTAGGTTGTGATAAGAAGGTGTTCCCGAGTTTTCAGTGGATTAGTAAAACAGGTTTATTTCTTACTGAGGTTACATGTGTAATTCAAATTAGTGAGAACTCTGCTCCATAAAGTCAGTCAAGTGTCCCAGTTGACAAAAACTCAAATTTTGTAGTTGTACCATCTGGGAACTTGTAGGTTGCTTTTAAAGGTCCACTATGGAAGTGGCATACTTCACTTCCTTTTATAGCACGTTGACCAGCATTGGGTAAGATGCTATCTATGCCTTACAAAAATTGGGGCTCAGATATGTTGGAAAGCACAGTTATAGTCACCTAGCAGTAAATGACTTTGCCATTTTGACTCACAGGCATATCAAATTACTTACATAATCCTTTCAGGTCTCAGGTTAAAGACAGTGAAATAATAACTATCACAGGATTGATAGGTAAATATCAACTTTCTGTGACTACATAATTGTGTGACCTCAAGTGATTTCCCTCTGTTTCTTTCTGTTCAAAAGTATTTGAACAGACATTGATTCCTACTATAACATACACTAAGAGATACATTTTTTCTCTAAAAAACAAGCACGTAGAACGTAACCTCCTTCATTAATAGCTATATTTCACAGGAAATATGTGTAACAGTAAACTTTTGAAAGGCTGCTGTCTTGGGGCGCCTGGGTGGCTTAGTTGGTTAAGCATCCGACTTTCTCTCAGGTCATGATTTCACGGTTCATGGGTTCGAGCCCCGCATCGGGCTCTGTGCTGACTGCCAACTCAGAGCCTGGAGCCTGTTTCAGTCTGTGACTCCCTCTCTCTCTGACCCTCCCCTGCTCACGCTGTCTCTCTCTCTCTCCTAGAAATAAATAAAACATAAAAAAATTAAAAAATAAAAAAAAAAGAAAGGCTGCTGTCTTAAAAATAGAATATAGTAGTTAAAACAAAACTCTTAATACTTTAGGAAGGTCCTAGCCCTTATTAGCATGCAGATACTGATAGTAATTTACCTTTATATAAAATCTATATGGCGGCATATAAATATTCAGCAAACCTTTTCTTGTCTGCATATTAAAACAATATTGTAAGTACTTTAACATATATTAACCCATTTAGTTATATCCACAGTATGATACATTAGTTGCCATTTTTGTTCCCGTATTTAGTAAGAGAACTGTAAAAGGCAGAAAAGTGCTTAATATTCTTTAACACCAACATCAACAGTTTCACATTTGTCAAATATTCTTCATTAGACTGCTAACTGAGATTTAGGGCTTCTGTGCTTTCCTTTGTTTTTCTAATCATGTTTGAGTTAAAGAATACAGGACTTCTAATTTTTTGTTTTCATAAACCTACTTATATATTTACTTTTACATAAATAAGAGGACAAATATTGCATGTACTACCATTTTTATATTCCTCAGTTTTTTATTATTGAGTAGAATTTGATTAACCAGTGCTCTATTGATAGTCAATTGAGTATTTCTCCCAATTTATTCAATTGCAAATAATGTTCCATGAATAACCTATTCAAAGCACGTGTATTTCTTTGCCAAAATCTTCAAAATTGCTAACCTAACTTATATATCCCCCACCTACACAGTGTTTGCCTACAATGTGTGCCTTTTGTCTTTAATGTACCATTGTCAACTATGGTATTATGTGATAGATAAAAGCAGTATATGCAGTTTTTCCTTTATGAGTGAACATCAGGGGCCTGTATGCATCTTATTTTACAAACAATTTTCATCTTCTTTGCTTATACTTATATATAGTTGTTTGGCATTTTCTTACTCAGGTAAAGACATCCTTTGTATATGTGGTATCCAAAAATTCGCAACCCCCCGCCCCCAAGATGTCTGCATCCTAATCCTCATAATCTGTAAGAGTGTTATATTTTTATATATTTTGCAGATATGGCTAAATTAAAGATCACAGGGAAATTATACTAGATTATCTGCATGGGCCCACTGTAATCACCAAAGGCATAAAAAGGAAGATGAGAGTCAGAGAAGGAGATACAATGACAGAAGCAGAGGTCTAAGGAATACTGTTACTGAAAGAGAGCTGTAAGCCCAGGAATGTGAGCGGCTTTTAGAAGCTGGCCAAGGCAAGGAAAGGATTCTCCCCTAGAGGCTCCAGGACCGTAGCCTAGCTGGCAGCTTGATTTTAGCCTGTAGGGTCCATATTAGGACTTAATGCCAAAAGTGTAAGATGAATAGCTTGTGTTGTTTTAAACCACCAAGTTTGTGGTCATTTGTCTCACAGCAATAGGAAACTAATATAAAATATTGAGGTAGTTAGTCCTATGCCAGTGGATATATGCAATTACTTTAATTCTATCCTTTAGTAGTTGCTTCTAATATTGGGTTTTTGGGGTTTTCCCACAGTGTATTTTTAAAAGAACTAAACGTCAATACTCAAATCAAAATTTTTCAGGAAATATTATAGTTTTGCATTTTGTATACAAAACTATTCATTTGTTTCAATGCTGCAGTTAAGGTAGGAATCGAACATCATTGTTTTCCTCCAGAACAAATCACAAGAGATCATAACTTCTTAAGTATGGGTGATATGTTTTATAACTGTGATTACTCTGGAAGTCTATATCTTGAGCCAATTTGACAGTCAAAAATTATTGCTTTGGAAGATAATAGTGATTTTTTGTGCATGTGATTTAGTTTGATCAGAGTTACAGTTTTGACTAATTTCTCTTCAACCTGAATAAGTACTCAGCAGTGCAAAGGAGATGTAAAAAAATGCATAGAAATCAGTTGAGTGAGCTTTCCCCAATTCTTCATTTTTTTATGTTTTAAAAAAGCACAAACTGAGAATCAGAATTTGTCCCTCTATTTCACTTATGAAATATTCATAATAGAATAATAATGGCTTTAGTGTCAGGAAAGTAAGTGATTAATTTGGTTGCTTAATTCACTAGGTACCATATCACTTGGAGCAACAAAGGTAAAACCTGACTGATTATTTTTGTCACTTCTAACTCCGTGAATTCTTGGGGAGGCCTCTGGAGAAAAGCTGCCCAAATGATGAATAGGGATTTCTAGCCCCTGGATTGTATGCATGGATTTTAGTATTCTAGCCATCCCTGATTATTTCCTTTCAATTGTGTGTTCATTTATAAATCTCTTAGAAAGATGTAAAGAGACAATGTCCTTGGTAAAACATTAAAAAAAATTTAAGGAAACCAACACAAAGCAGTACCACTAGCTTTTTATTAAGTTGCTGAAAATAAAAGAACAGGTGGAAAGCTTTATAGCCTCTTCATCAAGCTACAAGGAAGTGTATTGAACTCTAGGCATGATAGTGACGTGGAATTAATGTGTTTAGTGCAAATTCAAAAGAATTAAAGACAAGAAATGCAAAATATGAAAATGTTGTTTCTGCTTCTTAAAATATTTCCCTCTAATTTAGAGAGAATGGTTAGTAAAGAATCCTCATCATTAGTGTTTAAAAGAAGTTCTGTGTTTTATAATTAATTACATTGTGTTCACAAGTTACCGTGAAGAACTCTTTTGCAACAATGCAGATACTCAATTGGAGGGATTTTTAAAAAGAAAAACAAGGGGCGAGTGGGTGGCTTAGTCGGTTAAGCGTCCAACTTTCACTTAGGTCATGGTCTCGCGGTTCGTGGGTTCGAGCCCTGTGTCGGGCTCTGTGCTGACTGCCAGCTCAGAGCCTGGAGCCTGTTTCAGAGTCTGTGTCTCCCTCTGTCTCTGACCCTCCCTGCTCATGCTGTCTGTCTCTCTCTCTCTCTGTCTCTCTCTCTCCTAGAAATAAACAAAAAAACATTTTAAAAAAATAAAAAGAAAAAGTATTTTCCAATGAATACTTGAGAATATTACAATGGCAGAAATTCAGTATCTAATTAGTTTGTAAATCCAAACTAGCATAAGTATGTATTACATAGACATGAATTGGTTTTAAGAAAGATGCATACCTTGCCTGCACTAGTAATGGCCACTGGAAGTTAACATTAAATACACTGTTCAGGTTTGGGGATCAGTGCACGTGGTAGTCTTTATATATTTTTGGAACAGGAATTAACATTGCTAGCTAAGGAACTTCCGGTGCCTCCAAATATCCACTATAGCTTCTCTCTTCCACTGTTTACAACTAAAACTGAACAAAGTATAAAAGCCACTTCTTACGTACTCTGAACTGTTAACAATAATAAGCAGACTGGTGGGAGAACCACGATGTTTAGAATAACCTATAAACAGATTAAGTTTCCTGTTTTTGTTTTTTTTTTTCCTCTTTTACCTTTCAGCTTTATTTAAGAGTATCCCCAGTATGGAACTGCAAAGCAAGTATGGGAAGAGAAATTCTAATAACGCCTATCTCTCTGGTCAGAAGATAGGAATAAGGAAATTTATCCCCTATCACCAGAAGTAGGGGATAAGATTACCATAGTTTCTTCTTACTTTCCCCTTCTGGCTCTGCCCCTGAGGAGCCTCAGCCACAGATTTGCAGTTTAGTAATGGCAGCAGATCTAAAACTCTAAGAGAAAACCTATTTTTCTAACCAGATAAGCCCTGAAAGGGGGACTATGATGTCCAAAGAATGATAGGGTAAGGGCTTCATTGTTTGTTTGTTTCCTTTTTTCTGCCACTGTTTTGCCCCAGAAAGACCCATCATGCAGAAATTAGCTAAAAATCAGATGGCTGAAATTCTGAGAGAAGCTCTTTCTATCTAAAGGATAGGTTGAAGGGGTCCCTAAAAGCTTTTGAGTATTTGAGAATTCCTACTAGGGAAGATAACCAGAGAAGAGGATACCCTGACTCTGTGTATGAAATAAGTCCAGATTTACCTCTGAAATGCAGTGCATGGAACAGACCAAAAACATCATATTAGAGGCCATGAAAGTTGAATTATAATGTAAACTGAAATCCAGTCTCAAGTGGAACCCTAAAAGGTATATGCATGATATGGACCGAAAACAACAAAACAAAACCTTTGAAAATTGAGCTTACACTGGAACCACAGCAGTAAGGGGAGATAGAACTTAACTAGACTGATTGTCTGCAGAAACAAAATAAAACAAAATGCACTTTCTTCAGAAGATTTTAACAGGATCTGAGTTTCACAAGATAATATACAAAATGGCTATGGTACAAACTAAAATTACTTAACATTCAGAGGACCAGGAAAATATAAGCACTTCACATGTGAAAGGAATCCACAAATAAAAGTCCCAGGATGACTTAAATGTTGGAGTTATCAAAGACTTTAAAGCAATAATTGAGGTACTGTTTAATTACCTTGAAACTAATGAAAAATTAATATTTCCAGCAGAAAAATAGAAGTTACATGAAGAACCAAATGGAAATGTTTGAAGTGAAAAAAGTAAAATATCTGAAATTTAAAAATTCCCAGTTGGTCTGTGCTGAGCGTGGAGCCTGCTTGGGATTCTCTCTCTCCCTCTCTCTCAAAATAAATTTAAAAAAATTTTTTTGAAAATATATATTCAACAAAATAGACCTCAGGAGCTTACGAGAATATCAAATTTGGAAAATTTTGTTTATTATATCAGAATTTCTTTTTAAAAATGTTTCCTCTCCTTTTAAGAATCTAGTAACACAAAAGTTAAACTTTTTGATGCTGTATTTTTATTTTTATTTTATAATTTGTTTCATGAATTCACTGGGCTTTGAATATCATATAAACATAAAAGTTCATTTTTAAGAACATTATCATGTTTTATAATTCAAGAAATCCAATTGAATAATTTTAATGAATAGATTTTGAAATCCTCTTATGTCATAAGCATTGGTCTTAGAAAAAGAAAGTATAGAAACAAGAGTTCAGTTTCTGGCAGTGGCATCTCAGACACTCTGGAGAAAAAAATAAACCTATAAGAATTCTGGATAAAATAAAGCAAAGTTCCTTTTAAACACACTGCTAATCCTGTATTGAATTAGGGGAATCTCCAGAGAATGAAAAAAAGTTGCTCAAAATTTGAGTGTTTTGTTAGCCATACTTAATGAATTTACCCACCTTGGTGGTAAAGGACCCTGGATATTGATAACTAATTGTTATTAACCATTAATTACTAACCCAGGAACAGCGGTAAAGACCTTAGACAGCATGAACTGAAAAGTTGGAACAATTGCTTACTGTTGGAATCCTCAAGTAATGAAATTCTAAATCAGAAAAAAACAACACTCATAAACAAAGATGAGATAACAAGTTTTGTTTTGTTTTGTGTTTTTGCTTTTGCTTTTGCTTTTTTTTTTGTTTGTTTGTTTTATATTGAACTCTGGAAAAAAATAATCTGCATTCACATACCATTGGGTATCTAAATCTATACTACTTGTATTATTATGCTAAATGAAAATGAAAAACAAATCTCTTGTAATAGCTTTCTCATGCTACCTGGCAGAAAAACAGATTAATATTTTTAAGGAGAAAGAGGGAGAGAGAGAACCTCAACAGGTTCTGCACTGTCCATGCAGAACCTGACAGGGCACTAGAACTCTTGAACCGTGAGATCATTACCTGAACAGAAACCAAGAGATGGGTGCTCAACCAACTGAGCCACCTAGGTGCCCCAAAAGATTACTTTTTTTATATTTAGAAACTTACCTCCAATTAATGCATTATGAGATTCTGATGTAAGAAGTGCCACCAAACCTTAGTAAGCAATCCAAAACTACAAAGATATATGAGGAAATTTTATAGGGTTAATCAGTATAAACTAAAGAGCAACATTTGATGAGAAGACAATTAGACAGTAATAAATGAAGCATCGGAGTTAAGAAGTATAAATAAAATGCCATTTGAGTCTAAGAAATAAGTCTACACCCCATTGTAGTGATTCTTCAGAACACTAAAGATACCACAAAGATCTTTTTTTTTTTTTTTTCTATAAATAGTTTATTGTCAAATTAGTTTCCACATAACACCCAGTGCTCATCCCCACAAGTGCCCTCCTCCATGCCCACCCCTCCTCCCCCCGACATCCAGCAGTCCTCAGTTTTTGTCAGCATTCAAGAGTCTCTCATGGTTTGCCTCTCCCCCTTTCCCCCACCATTTCTGCCCTTCTTCTCCCCCTTGGTCCTCTGTTAAGCTCCTCCTAATCCTCCTATACGTGTACACATATGATATTTGTCTTTCTCTGCCTGACTTATTTCGCTCAGCATAACACCCTCGAGGTCCATCCATGTTGCTACACATGGCCAGATTTCATTGTTTCTCATTGCCATGTAGTATTCCATGGTATAGATAAACCACATCTTCTTGATCCATTCGTCCGTTGATGGACATAGGCTCTTTCCATGTTTTAGCTATTGTGGAGAGTGCTGCTATGAACATTGGGGTACATGTGCTCCTATGCATCAGCATTTCTGTATCCCTTGGGTAAATTCCTAACAGTGCTATTGCTGGGTCATAGGGGAGTTCTATTGTTAGTTTCTGAGAACCTCCACACTGTTTTCAGAGGGCTGTACCAGTTTACATTCCCACCAACAGTGCAGGAGATTGCCCGTTTCTCCACATCCTCGCCAGCATCTAGAGTTCTCTAGGTGGCTCATTTTAGCCACTCTGACTGGCGTGAGTGAGTATGTGGTGTGGTTTTGATTTGTATTTCCCTGATGAGAAGCGTGCTGAGCATCGTTTCATGTGTCTGTTGGCCATCTGGATGTCCTCTTTGGAGAAGTGTCTGTTCATATCTTCTGTCCATTTCTTCACTGAGTTGTTTGTTTTTTCGGGCGTGTAGTTTGGTGAGTTCCTTGTAGATTCTGGATATCAACCCTTTATCTGATATGTCATTTGCAACTATCTTTTCCCATTCCGTTGGTTGCCTATTAATTTTCTGGGTTGTTTCCTTGGCTGTGCAGAGCTTTTAATCTTGAGGAGGTCCCAACAGTTTATTTTTGCTCTTAATTCCCTTGCTTTTGGGGATGTGTCAAGTAAAAAGTTGCTGCGGTGGAGGTCAAGGAGGTTGTTTCCTGCTTTCTCCTCTAGGGTGTTGATAGTTTCCTGTCTCACGTTCAGGTCCTTTATCCATTTGAGTTTATTTTTGTGCATGGTGTGAGAAAATGATCTAGTTTCATTCTTCTGCATGTTGCTGTCCAGTTCTCCCAACACCATCTGTTAAAAAAGGCTGTCTTTTTTCCATCGGATATTCTTTCCTGCTTTGTCAAAGATTAGTTGGCTGTATACTTTTGGGTCCACTTCTGAGTTCTCAATTCTGTTCCATTGGTCTATGTGTCTGTTTTGTGCCAATACCATACTGTCTTGATGATGACAGCTTTGTAGTAGAGGCTAAAGTCTGGGATGGTGATCCCTCCCGTTTTGGTTTTATTTTTCAGTATTCCTTTGGCTATTTGGGGTCTTTTGTGGTTCCATACACATTTTTGGATAGTTTGTTCTAGTTTTGAGAAGTATGCTGGTGCAATTTTGATTGGAATTGCATTGAATGTGTAGAGTGCCTTAGGTAGTAATGACATCTTAACTATATTTATTCTTCCTATCCACGAGCATGGAATGTTTTTCCACTTCTTTGTGTCTTCTTCAATTTCCTTCATAAGTTTTCTATAGTTTTCATCATACAGATCTCTTGTATCCTTGGTTAGGTTTATTTCGAGGTATTTTATGGTTTTTTGTGCAATTGTGAATGGGATCAGTTTCTTGATTTCTCTTTCAGTTGCTTCATTGTTGGTGTATAAAATGCAACCGATTTCTGTACGTTGATTTTGTACCCTGCAACTTGGCTGAATTCTTGGATCAGTTCTAGTAGGCTTCTGGTGGAGTCTGTCGGGTTTTCGATGTAGAGTATCATGTCATCTGCGAAGAGTGAAAGTTTGACTTCCTCTTTGCCAATTCTGATGCCTTTGATTTCCTTTTGGTGTCTGATGGCTGATGCTAGGACTTCCAGCACTATGTTAAACAGCAGTGGTGAGAGTGGGCATCCCTGTCGTGTTCCTGATCTCAGGGGGAAAGCTCTGAGTTTTTCCCCGTTGAGGATGATGTTAGCTGAAGGCTTCTCATAGATGGCTTTGATGATGTTTAAGTAGGTTCCTTCTATCCCAACTTTCTCGAGAGTCTTTATTAAGAAGGATGCTGTATTTTGTCAAATGCTTTTTCTGCATCTATTGACAGGATCATATGGTTTTTATCTTTTCTTTTATTGATATGATGTATCACATTGATTGATTTGCGAATGTTGAACCAGCCCTGTAACCCAGGAATGAATCCCACTTGATCTTGGTGGATGATTCTTTTGATATGCTGCTGGATTCGATTTGCAAGGATCTTGTTGAGAATTTTTGCATCTGTATTCATCAAGGATATTGGCCTGTAGTTCTCTTTTTTGCTGGATCTCTGTCTGGCTTGGGAATCAGAGTGATGCTGGCTTCATAAAATGAGTCCGGGAGTTTTCCTTCGATTTCTATTTTTTGGAATAGCTTGAGAAGAATTGGGATTAATTCTGTTTTAAATGTCTGGTAGAATTCCCCAGGGAAGCCGTCAGGTCCAGGGCTCTTATTTGTTGGGAGATTTTTGATCACTGATTCAATTTCTTCACTCGTTATGGGTCTGTTCAGGTTTTCTATTTCTTCCCGTGTGAATTTTGGTAGTGAGTGTGTGTTTAGGAATTTGTCCATTTCTTCTAAGTTGTCCAATTTATTGGCATATAATTTTTCATAGTATTCCCTGATAATTGCTTGTATTTCTGAGGGGTTGGTTGTAATAAGTCCATTTTCACTCATAATTTTGTCTATTTGGGTGCTCTCTCTTTTCTTTTGGATAAGTCTGGCTAGAGGTTTGTCAATTTTGTTTACTTTTTCAAAAAACCAACTCTTGGTTTCATGGATCTGTTCAATTGTTTCTTTGGTCTCGATGTTGTTTATTTCTGCTCTAATTTTTACTATTTCTCTTCTTCTACTGGGTTTAGGGCGTTCTTGTTGCTCTGCCTCTAGTTCCTTTAGGTGAGCTGTTAGATTTTGGACTTGCGCTTTTTCTAATCTCTTGAAATAGGCCTGGAGAGCAATGTACTTTCCTCTTAGGACTGCCTTTGCCGCATCCCAAAGAAGATACCACAAAGATCTTAAAAGAAACCAGAAAAAAGAATGCCATTATTAAGAATGTTAACTAGACTGAAGATAAAATTTCAGCAAAACAAAAATATTTTAAAAGAGCGGAGAAAATTAACTGAAAATGCATAATTTTCTATCAAGGTGAAATATTATTCAGAAAAGATATAGAAATAGAGACTTTTTCAGATAATCAGAATTTAGAGAGATAATTGGTAGTATTATCAGACTGAAGAACAGATATCTTCAAGAAAGAAGGAAATTTTAAATAACATGTAATATGGGCAATTGGTAATCAGATTAAATCACCAGAACATTAAAGACATTATGCATCATTTTCAAATCAGAAAGATAAGAAGAAAAAAACTTTTATCAATCTAAAGCATTGTATAAAAAGGTGAAAAAAGACAAAAAAGCATGAAAGTAAATTAAAATCACAGATATATATTATAGAAACAAATCCAAACATATAGTGCCCACAATGAAATAAAGTTGCCTGTATAAATGACAGTTGTCAGAATATGTTCGTGAAAAAGAAATTTCCATTCATGAGTTCTTTAGAGAAACATACCTCAAACAAAATGTGAAAAAGAAGTTGAAAATATAGATTACGATGTACTAGGTATACAATAACCAAAATAAAACCTGTGTATTTCTATTAATGTCAGATAAAAATTTAAGGTGATTGGATACTTGGGTGGATCAATTGGTTAAGCATCTGACTCTTGGTTTTGGCTCAGTCACGATCTCAGGATTTGTGGGTTCAGGTAACATCAGACTCCCTTTTGACAATGCAGGGCCTTCTAGGGATTCTCTCTCTCTCCCTCTCCCTCTTCCCTTCCACTGCTCATTCTCATTCTCTCTCTTGCTCTCTCTCAGTCTCTCAAAATAAATGAATAAACTTTAAAAATGTATTTATTACATAAAAATTTTAATCACCTCAAATATTTTTAAGAGAATTTTTTAATATTTATTTTTGAGAGACAGAGACAGAAAGTGAGTGGGGGAAGGGCTGAGAGAGAGGGAGACACAGGATCTGAGGTTTCAGGCTCAAGCTGTCAGCACAGAGCCTGATGCAGGGCTCGAACTAATGAACTGCGAGATCATGATCTGAGCTGAAGTCCGACCCTTCACCGACTGAGCCACCCAGGTGCCCAATCACCTTAAATATTAATAAACATGATAAGAGAAAACTAAATCATAGAATATCCACAAAATGGAATGTTATGTAGCAGTGGAAAGAAATTAAATAGAGCTAGAAGTTTAATAATAATATAAATTAGTAAAGAATGAATATAGTATTGTGTGTGTGTGTGTGTGTAAAACATTACAAATGAATTTAACATAATATAATAGGGGCATAAATAGTTGCTTTGATTAGTTCTTTACCTGAATGATGAATACCCAGGTAATTGTTGTATTCTCTGTATCCTCTTGTATACCTATGAAAGATCAGAACAATAAAATAATGTGAAGAAAAAGTATAGCAGATTCTGTAGTACTGAGTTCCTCTAGCTTGTATAAGCCTTTTTCTGGGAATAATAATATTATCTGGCTTTCTTTGTATAATGAAAGAATAAATCATTAGAGTCATCTCAAGATTGATTTGCCAACAGCATTTTTTTTCCTTCAACCCCAACTGACTGAACTGTGTCTAAATTGTAAATTCCAGGATGTATTGCTGTCCTTTTGAAGAAGTCACAGTATTTATTTTCTACAGACATTAATTTTATCCTGGTTTCTTTTTTTGTAGGTAATTAGAGCATTTTCAAGTCCAACCCATTATTCATTTGGGGTTTGACAAATTCTTCTGTAGCCTGAGCTGCCTTTCTAGATTTAAATCTGTTTTTAAGGGTCTTTAGTCTCCCTTACCCTGCAGCTGTCAGGACATGTAGATGAAAAAAAGCATAAATCTTTATTTATCAAACTACAAATCCAGGTTGCCTTAGTGGCTCAGTCAGTTAAGCGTCTGACTTTGGCTCAGGTCATGATCTCATGGTTTGTGGGTTCTGAGCCCCGCATCGGGCTCTGTGCTGACAGCTAGCTCAGAGCCTGGAGCCTGTTTCAGATTCGGTGTCTCCCTCTCTCTCTGACCTTCCCCTGCTCTTGCTGTCTCTCTGTCTCTCAGAAATAAATTAAAAATAAGAAAAAATTTAAACAAACTGTAAATCCCAGTTTTATTAGCATATTCATAAGCAGAATGATTCTGGTAATATAAAAATATGAAAGTAACACATCATATATGAATATATATACATGTAGAAACATTACTGTATATATGTACATAGTTATATACATGTAAATATATACATATATGACTATATGATTACTTATATGTATATATAATATCTGTATATATAATGATAGATATTAAATTATTCCATTTAATAATTTATTTATATTATTACATTTAATATCTGTTATTACATATGTATATATATACAGATATTACATACTATGTATGTAATATACATAGAACAATCATGACCTCAGTCCTTTGTTTTCATTTTATTTCAACATGGTGAAGGCTAAGTTTGAGGTTCCAGAAACCATACCTCCTTTTTCTGTAACCTTCCTGCCTTAGCTCAATAACCCTTGTAGAATTTTACCTTACTATCACAATGATTGATGAATAGAGTAGATTTATCTCGTGTGTGTGTGTGTATGTGTGTGTGTGTGTGTGTGTGTGTGTGTGTTCATGGTTTCTTTCTGATATTAATTTGGTTCTTTCCTATGCTAAACTTACTCTGATGTCAATTTGTCAGGCCTATCTCCATGTCCCTGGCTGCAAATGTAGGTATATGATCATAGATGGGTGAATTTTTAAAAAAGCCTCATTATCCTTGTTGATTAAGTAGGGCATGTGACCAAAGCTAGTCTTTGTTATGGCTTAATAGTCAAGTATCAATAAACAAGCTGTCTAACCCAAAGTATTTAAATTTGTGTTATATAAATATGGGGTCACTGATAACCATCTGGACTGCTAAGAGAAGAGAGAATGTCATTTAAGGAATGGAGAAAGAAAGAAAAATGAGAGAGAGAAGGCCCTGTTGACAACATTCCAGCACCTGAACCCAGTAAGGAAACAGAGGTGTATAACTTGGAAATACAGAGCCTCAACAAGGCTATATAGTCCAAATCTGTCTGAAGCCAGCTGTGCCTAGTACTTCTCAAACATGTGAGTAATTTTTTTCTCTGTGTAGGATTGGGTTTCTGTCACTTGCTATGAATAGATTCAGAATAATACTAATTTTTTTGAGCTTTTTGTTGACGTATAGCTTACATACAGATGCAGTTAAGCATCATAAGTATTAAGTCTGTTAGGTTTTCACAAAGTAAACACTTCTAGTAACTGGTACACAGATCAAGAAACAGAATAATCTTAGGGTTACCCAAGCCCTCTTGTGGCTTTTCCAGTCATTGTCTTTTCTAAGAGGAACTATGGATGTGATTTTTAATTTTTTCAACATTGTGTCATAAAAATTTTCAAACATATAGAAACTTTGAAAACCTGTTACAGTGGACATTTTAGTAACCACAATGTACATTCTACAATTAATATTTTACTCTAGTTGCTTGATTACATATCTAGTTATCTCTTCATCTTTCTTTCTATCTTTTAATCTATCTCACTTTTTCAACACATTCAAGGTAAGCTGCTGAGATCACTATATTTGCTTTGAAAGTTCTTTATCATATAAAGCCTTATGTAGAAACTTTGTCTTCTTTTTAGGAAAAACTTATATAAAATGCAATGTACAGACAACCCTAGTCAATCCTTGAACTCCTTCAGAGAAAACATGTGTATGTTTTGTTTTCATGGTATTTAGGTGGATTGTCTAAAACCAAAAAAAACATAAAGTCAGATGGGTGATATGTCTGCTATATTTTGACTAGACCATCTAGGCACTTAATAACACTATTTCATGTAATGATTACACTGTCTTTTTTCTGCTTTCATAATCCAGGAAATGTATAAGAATAAGAATGTATAAGGATAGTTATATTAATTATTACCTAATCATATGTAATTATGTTAGGTATAGACTAAGTTGACCTGGATATTCCATTTTTAGGCAATTGTTTTCTCTAGAGAAATCTTCTCTGGGTGACTAATATCAAAATTATGGTAGAGACCCAGCATGCTCAGGGATCAGTCTTTATTCTATTAATGTTTCTACTTTCTGTTGATATCATTACACTCCAAAGATGACCAGGAAAGCAATAGGTCTTTTGAAAAAATTAAAAATACAGTCTGCAGTCCTAGGTATAATGTTTGGAAAGGAATCCGAAAAACCAGTATTCTGTATATTAAATCAGCCCCTGATTTATTGGATTAATGACTAAATCGAAATTAATTGTGTATTTATTCTCACTTAAAATTTCTAATAGGCTCAATATATTTATAACAGGAATGTTTTGAAAACAAAATGTGTTGATAAATGCAGCACTTTTTTGAACCATAAAATAACCTATTTCATTTATTTCATCAGTAAAAAATGTATCAGATGTTACACACTAGAACCTATATTTAGATCTGATGCTCTCTTGCTATTTTTGGTGGAGACACCACTCGAGGGTAGGGATGCTGTGTTTTCATTCTCTAATATACCTGACAGGATTCTTATTGTGTGAAACTGCATACCACTTCCTATTGGGATTATACCTTTGAGTGCACTCCATGTTTTCTGTGGGCCACTTTGCATTTCTAGCCTCTTCTCTGACTTCCATTGCACCCTTTGCCTCCAACCAGGGTGCTGTCTTGGTGGTGGTCTCCAACTTTCACCATCTTCAGGCCCCTTGATGCTTGTTTGATATGTACTACAGAATATGATTATTTGTGCTGACATTCTTTTTTGCCTATATGCAGTCTTTATTTATTTTTTGATGTTTTATTTATTTCAGGAGAGAGAGAGACAGCGTGAGCAGGGGAGGGTCAGAGAGAGAGGGAGTCACAGACTGAAACAGGCTCCAGTCTCTGAGCTGGCAGTCAGCACAGAGCCCGACGCAGGGCTCGAACCCACGAACCACAAGATCATGACCTAAGCGAAAGTCAGACGCTTAACCGACTAAGCCACCCAGGCGCCCCGCCTATATGCAGTCTTTAAAAGTACTTAACTATTCTCTTTATTTTTGAGTTTTTAAATTTTTAAATTTACTTTTATTATATATATTTAAGGGGGCGGGGGGCGGGTGTCAAAAGGAGAGAGAGATTCCCAAGCAGGCTCCACACTCAGTGCAGAGCCTGTCTCAGGACTCCATCCAACAACCCAGGGATCATGACCTCATCTGAAATGAAGAGTTGGATGCTCAACCTGTGATTGAGACCCTCCCTAAAGAATGTGGTGAAAACCTCAAGACAAGGGAAGGCAACGTGGCTATGTGTGCATGCATGACATTCCTCATGACTCTGTAACATAGACTGTCCATTCAGATAGTATTTTACCATATGTGGGAGACAAAGGAGCAAACATTGTACAAAAGGCAAACCCTTGCTACTCTTGGGGCTCAGCCTTTTGGGTCTTAACCCACTGAGCCTCTGCTAGCACAAATAAAGCTGCTGCCTGGAAAGAAGAACCTCGATGTCCAGACTTTCTGTGTGTGACTCACTGCCACATATCAGCTGAGCCACACAAGTGCCCCAGTACTTCTCTTCTTAATGGGATTGTATTTAGTACTTAGGGACTAAATTGAAATCTCACCAACAAGCTTGATCATAAATATAATTTTCAAGTGAAGATTAAACTATAATATCTATTCAAAATGAAAATAGCCAAAATAATTCAAACTTATGATTTAAAAAAATGAGGATTGACTAGCTCCAAGACCAGTAAATTTTTATTATAATGCTTTTGAATTCTTTCATTCAGTCACTCATTTATTCAGCTAACAAACCTTCATAAGCGCTTTCTATTTGTTCAGCACTGTTCAGAGTACTGAGAGTATGAATGATACAAAAATCTTTACTTTCATGGATCTCACTTAAAAAGAGAGAACAACTAGTATAAAAGCCCCAGGAATAGAATGAGCTTGGCATGTTTGTGAAGCATAGTGAAAGCCAGTGTAATGAGAGTATAGTGAACAAATGGGAAAATGTTAGGAGAGGAAGACAGTGACTCTTCCTGGGACCTATGGGCATTGTGTTATGAAATATATGTTTATGTCATCCCAAAATTCATATGGCTCTAATCACCAACATGATGAAATTTGGAGATGTGGCCTTTGGGAGGTAATTAGTACGTAAGGGTGGAGCCCTCATGATTGGACTATTGTCCTTAGAAGAAGAGATAGGAAAGTGTGCTTGTTTCTCTGTTCTCTGTCATGCAAGAACACAGCAAGATGGCGTTATCTGCAAGGCAGGAAGTGGGTTCTCACTGCAACTCCCCCATGCTGACGCCCTGAGCTCAGACATCCAGTCTTCAGAAATGTGAGAAATAAATGTTGTTTAAACCAACCAGTCTGTGGTATTTTGTTACACCAGCCTAAGCAGACTAAAGGGTATCATAAGTATTTTGAACTGAGCACATGATGACAGGCTGTTGGGTAATTTAATCAGGGGACTAACAAATTGACCAAACTGGTCTTATCTGTCCCCTCAACTTGACCAAACTTAGAATTCTCCCTGCCTCTAGGCCCTTGACCTCTCTTTTCTTAGAGCTTTACTTTGAAAACTTGGGGCTGTAATTTCTTTCTCTACCCCTTTGAGATATAAATCTTTTTAAAAGCCTCTTTCCAGTTTTACAGCCCAGGAATGCCTTTCTAATAGGTCATTAATTTCACGTGAATGTGTTGGGAGGAGGCTAGCTCCTAGAGAACATAAGGTAGCCCTGTGACAGGAAATCGTGGGAAAAGGGGGATGTTCAGAAAGGCTGGAATCCCAGAGAAAGGAGGAGGAAAGTTCAACTTGAAATGGGACTATTAGGTAGGAACCAGCCGATGCAAAATGTTATAGACTACCTTAAATGTTTGCATTATCTAAAAGCAAATGAAACGATCAAAGTGTCTGGACAAAGAGAAAGAAAGAAAGAAAAAGAAAGTATTTCTCAAAGAAAACTATGAGACTTAACATAGTTCAATTTATCTTTAGGGAAAAATATAACCCTCTAGTGGTGGTTTGGGAATTAAATAGAGAGGGATAGAGTATATAGGAAGGTTTAGTTAGCAAGCTGGTGTGGTAATTTAGGTAAAACTGTAGCTGGTCAGAAGGTAGTAAAGACAAAGAAAAGTGAATGTACCTCAACTATTTATGAAGTAAAGTAGACAACTTTAGGATGAATTAAATGGAGGAGAAGAGAGAGAAAGAGCAAAGATGACTATCAGACTTGCAAATGAAAATGAATAGACCAATAGATTAATTCACTAAGAAATAGAAGATGTAACAACACCAGGGTTGGGCAGGAGGAGGGTCTGAGTTGGAGAGAAGTATATATAAAATATATATAAAGAATGCAGCAATTAAAAGGGAAGTCAGTAAATCCTGAAACTACAAGAAGAAAATCAAAGAGGTATGTGTAAGGGATGAAAAGGAATTTTTCCTTTACCCTTCTAAGTTTTTGATTGTGATATCCCTGAATAAAAAAACCAGATTAACAAGAAAATAATAATCAGAAGTTTAATAACATGTATACCTCCTGTATACATTGGAGATACCCAGGAAAACTGAGTAACTCCCTGAAATGGGTCAAGCCTTCATCTTAAGTACCATCTCCATTTTCCAGCTTAAGATAAAAGATGATGGGGGCAGGAGCAGAGGGAGTCATAGGAGTAATGCCTTTCTTCCAGGCAAAGCATGGTAGCTGAGGTTATGGTTTCTATGCAGATAGAATTTCTAGAGTTTAGCCATCCTTTTCTTCCTGGCACAGAGAAGGAGCCACCCTTACAAATGGAGATTTCCCTTATAAATGTAAATGTTTCTCACAAAAGAGTGTCTTCTACTAGATTTTCAGAGCTTTTTCTATGCTGCTTAAAAACCAAGAGTCAAGATAATCTTTATACCGAAAAAGCATATTTTGGAGTGACAAATTCTCCCTTTCATGTATGGACAATGATTTTGAAGTTACTGTTTAGGGAAAGGTGTCCTATTTCTGTTCATAACCTGACTGATGGGAACCCATGTGGCAAAACAAAACATAAAATAAAGCAGAAGAGAAAACAGTTGTCTTTTAGTGTCTTCCATTTATTCATTCAACAAGGAAGTTTACTGTATAAGTAAGTGCAAGGTAGTTTAAGTCTGAATTTTAGAATCATCTGATACCATGCTTACTTACTTTCTTCTTATTCATAATTTGGATGTTATGTAGCTTTCCCATGGAGAAAAGTGGGCCAGCCAAAGAACATGAGTTTGCAGAAGGCATTTTGGCATTTAAATTTCCATTGCAATATGCTTAATTTGCATTCAGGTTTTATCTATCAGTATCCTCAGCTTAGAAAATGTGATTTTATCCCAGATATATGGGGCCACTCTGAGTCAGCTAACAAACTACTGAGCTCTCTAAGCCTGAAGGGCTAAGATTAGTATACACTAAGGGGTTTTTATCATTCAAAAATGTATGGAAAATCCTTTCCATTGGCCAGATTCACAGCACGGTCACATACACATTAAGTGTAATGTCTTGAATGGAAAGCCACCTCCACTGAGAAATAAAATTATAGTGTCTCTATAAATATCCTCAAGGAAGCATTTTTGAACCATTCCATACCTGAGTTATTTTTAAAGTGTTAGGCATAGTTCACTTATCCCATGAATACCATTTAACATTATTTGAATTAACACTCACCTTACAGATCTTATAGCTACTAGCATTTAACTACCTTGATGATTGGTTAATTCATCTTCCACTAATGTTTCCAACATGCAGACTTGACAGACTATTACCCTAGTTGTAAATTTTAAAGTTGGATGTGATTTGATGTAACATGACTTAGAAGTAAACAATTTAAAAGCGATATGCCAACTTGCTTTGCTATTATATTGATTTTTAGTTAGTGCCTAGTGACATGAAAATAATTTTTTTTTAAGTAGCCAGTTTCACCACATTGAGGAATGATGTGGTGTGAATAACTTAGAAAATATTTTAGAGTGAGGTAGATCATGGATTGAATCACTGCCACCCCTTAAGTATTATAACTACATATTCCCCCTAGTTTCCTACACTGTACAGTTATTCTGAGGATCAGGCCTAATGTTTATAAAATATCTACACAGTAATTAGCAAAAGGAAAGGCTATAGAAATCGGTAATGAGAAATAACAAAACTATTATTACATACAATTATCATTGTCATCTTCGGCAACAGAAACTTGTGAAATTTTTTTCAGAGCAAGTGCCATTTTTGGTATTTGGGGCAGATCTGGTTTTGTGGAGCCTGAAGCTTATATAATCATGAGTGTTTTCTTTAAAAAAATATTTTTAAAAACCCACAAAATTAGGTGTAGGACCTTAGAAGAAGCTATGCTAACTAAGGAGCCTTGAAACAAGTTTTATTAGTAAAGGGGAACAAAATATGGACCTAAACATATCCAGTTTGGCATGTAGATTATTTTGTGCTGAAACAATCAAGACCCAGCAGATTCAAGAAAAATTTACTACTCCTTTAACTACACCAAAAGGATTTAGATAGAGAGCCTGGTCCAGAAAGAGAGCTATTACAAGAAATAACTTTTTATTTGAAAGACCTGTCTGTATGGCAGGGCAAACATCCACTTACCAAATCTGTGCTCTTCATATTATCCTGTGAATGACCCTGCTCTCCTTTGAAATCCCAAGTCTCTATTTCATTTGGTAGCTCAGCTCAAGATGGCATCTAAGCCTCAATTGCCTGACTTGTCCTTGGGTCTTATATTCTTATGGGGCTCCCATACATCTGTAATTAAATTTGTTTTTCTCCTGTTAATCTGTTTTATGCCAATTTAATTAATAGACCAGCCAAAAGAACCTAGGAGAGCAGAGAAAATAAAATTCCCTCTCCAATATTAGCTTCACAGTAAATAAACCTACAACAAAAGCAGACCAGGGTTTATAATCTGGAAAATCTATACCATCCAGTAATTAATATTTTCCCCCCTCAGGAGTAAAATAGAACTGCAGTTCAGTGATGCTCCTCTCTCCAGGGATGTCTATGCTTTTCCCCACATGCTTGTTTGAAAATGACATCAGAATAGAGCACGTTTGTTCCTAAAATCCTGCTAATCCACATGAAGATATGCCTATACATACATTCTGGGACTTTAGTAACAGATATTCACCAGTAAAGCTTGGAGAGAAATCAGAGAGGAAAAAAATCATGAGAACTAGAAATTTAGGCCTGGACTTGCATTTGGATGGATGGAACAGTTTTAAATGTCAATTCAACTCAATTTAATAATCATCATTTACTTCAAGAAAACTATGCCATGAACTGGAGTAGGTATGCCCAGGTACAAGATTAGGAAATTGAAGTTCAGATGCCATGTTTCTTATGTAGCAGAGAAAGAAGTTAAATCCAAATTTTGTCAGATCCCTTTGTCTCCAGAGCTCATGCTTTTTCCACCCTTCAGTGTGCTTCTCTGTCCTTCCTGATTACTTCTCTGCTCCTGTCTCACCTGTTAAATATAAATGCTATAATTTTTTAAAGTTTTTGCACAGGTATTTTTTTAAGGTTACTTATTTATTTTGAGAGAGAAAGTGAGTGGGAGAAGGGCAGAGAGAATCCCAAGCAATCTTTGCACTTCCAGCACAAAGCCCTATGTGGGGCTCGAACCCACGAATTGTGTGATCATGACATGAGCTGAATTCAAGAGTTAGACGCTTAACCATCTGAGCCACCCAGATGCCCCTGCACAGGTATTTAGAAAATTATAGTCTGTTATTTTATGGTGTTTTTTTAAATACATATCTCACTCATATTCAAGAAACTGATTTTATCTAATACATGGGAATACCAACCAACCAGATTATTTAAAGTCTTATTTTACAAATTAAGATATGCATATTCAAGTTGTACCTTTTGCAAAGCAAGTAAATTATCTGCAAACTGTTGTGTGAGTTGCTATCCTATGGGGAAAAGTTGATTCAGTAAAAATTTCAGAAAACTATTTGATTAATGCAATATACTTAAACATTTTAAGATTGCTAGTCACCTTTCACCAATTTATATGACTTTTGATACATGGGGCATCTTAATATAAAATCTAGTTTACTAGATCTTTAAAATTACAATGAGGGTTCTAATTTAAGACATAGTTTCATGCGAAAGTGAAGCAAACTTCACTAGTATGCTCTACCTAGATTCATGAAGACTCCGGGCCTTAGTTTTTCTGTACTACATCACTTCTCTTCCTTTTTTCCTTTTCTCGCAGTCAAAAGTGGAAAGGCTTAATTTTTACTTGACTGGGGCAAAAAATGTCTCACAAAAGTAGGAGAAAATTTTCATGTGTTTGGGGGAAACAACATCAGATCTATTTCCCAGGAGAAATCTTTGAAAAAAAAGTGTGTGGGGGTGGAGTGGAATATGTGCAAATGAAGAAAAAAATCTATCTGTAATATTTCATTAAAATTTTAAGATTCCAGGAGAACCCCAAAATAACCTTGAGTGCTAGGCATGCCCCATAACTGCAAGGAAGAGACACCTTCCAGTGTATCAGAGGTCTCTCTGAAAAGAAACCCATAGGGAGCTGGCAGATGGGAAAGTGAAAAAAGACAAGAGAGGCAACATGGTACTGTCACCAAAGCAGACACTAAAAATTTTTCTGTGCTTTGGTAACTGTCTCAGTAGAGATGAAGCTGAAAACTTGACATTTTGCTCTCCTTTCACAAAATTTTAGAGAAGAGAAAAAATAAGTAGTGGGGGAAATTATGGAAGTAATGCTACCACTCAATTTTGCAGTAGTGTTTTTTTCCTGAGAAAATATAAAATCCTCACAGAAGAATGTCTAATTAACCATCGGAGCATAAGCTTATGGACCAAGGAGCTCACAAACCAGCATGTACAAATGAGGTGATTAAAAGACTCTGGGCCTTAATAAAAGCTCAAATGCTGTTAAGAATGTGTCAGTTCACTGATCCAGCCACTACAGTTCACTGGCAGATGTCAATGCAAGAGCTATGGCCTAGACAATCACGATGGAAATGTTTTCCATCATGGCTCACCCAGTGGAATACCCAGAGCCTTACCATGTTTATTAAATCCTCTGCTTATTCTAGCAATTAAGTAGCTTTTTATTCTGCATCAAAAAAATAATATAGTGAAAGCTCATTTATTTGGATTTCAATGGGCTTATATTTCTTTTTACAATTTTGAAGGAGGTTACACAGAATTTCCTTTAGAATATCTCTAAAGAAAAATTCAATCGGCAAATTGATAGCAAGCCTAGGTTGTTGTTGGAAGGGGCTTTCTTAAAATACTTCATAGATGGAATCTTTCAATCACCATCAAATAACTTATAATCTCCCAATTTCTTGCTAAGGCAATCACATTTTAATTGGAAATCACTCTTATATATCCATTTAAAAACTTCTCGGGGCGCCCGGGTGGCTTAGTCGGTTAAGTGTCCGACTTTTGCTCAGGTCATGATCTCGGGGTTCGTGGGTTCGGCCCCGTGTCGGGCTCTGTGCTGACTGCCAGCTCAGAGCCTGGAGCCTGTTTCAGTCTGTGACTCCCTCTGTCTCTGACCCTCCCCTGCTCGCGCTGTCTCTCTCTCTCTCCTAGAAATAAATAAATTAAAAAAAAAAAAAAAACTTCTCTAAGAAGTTCTACCAAAAATGGTTTGTTAACCTGATTCCAGTTACTTCATTTACAATAAATGCAAATTTTTGAACATTCAGTTATTTCTAAAACTCCAATTGTTTTTTTTTTTTCCCGAAAGATTCCATTATAATCAGCCTCTGCTTAATTTTTTTTTTTTTTTTTTAATCTCATTTAGTCCTATACCATACCTTTCCCTGAATCTTTCTCTCTTCTAAGATGGTCCTGGGGAGAATTCTTTGTTTTGGCCCCTTTTAACCTGCCTTTGTTCTTTATATCTTTTGTTGTTGTTGTTGTTGTTTTAAGTTTATTTCTTTATTGGGGTGGGGGAGAGCAGAGAGAGAGGGGGAGAGAGAGAATTTCAACCCAGGGCTCCATCCCACAAACTGTGAGATCATGACCTGAGCTGAAACCACTTCACTGTCTCACTGACCCACTGTTAACTGGAGAAGATAGCTATTTACGATAACTTCGATTCCATTAGGGTTGCTTGTTCAGTTTTTGTATTGGTTGTTACATCTCCTTCTTGCCATATTGTTGACACTTGTGCAGCACTGGCAAAAATAGAATAGATGAGTAAGCTCGACTTTCATTCCCTGTGAGTAACTTTCATCTGTGCAATTTGAGTTGATACAGACTTTGTTCACTGGTCAGAGAATTCCAGGCTGTTAAAATTGTCACCTTTATTAAGATTTTATCTCATCTGTTTATTATCTTTTGGTAATCCATGAAATATAATGTTAATATCATTAATAATCTCAGCAAGGTGTAGAGACTTATAGAAATAAGTACCCCAGCACACAAGTAGTTGGGACTGAAACTCACTGTCTCATTTCTCCTGTATGTAGGATCATGTGCCTACAGGTATTCTTTTTCCTCTAATAGACCTCTGAAAGTCCAAGACTCTAAAATATTTTAAATGCATTCCCTTGGTAATTCCTGGCACCTCTAGACCTTTGCTGTTTCTATACTACCCTTGGGTCAGCCACACCACTCCTTGGGCTCATCTTTGGGCTAGCAGTGCTCAACCTCTTTAGCCCCAACCACTAGGATTACTTACACAGGACTCCAACCTACTGCTATCTTATCACCGACTCTCTTGTGTTTCCTCTTGTCATCTGCTCCTTGTTTTCTCCCTTTTCCTTGCTAAGGAGTGCTGTTTGGTGACCTCCTTATTTACTTTAGCTGCCAAGTACCCAACCCACTGTCTTCCAAATAATTTATCAAGGTATTTTTCTCAAGAAATTGGGGTACTGTATATCCCAGCACGACAAATGGTATGTCCAACTTCTAAAATACTAAATTTTCACCCTAATTGTTTAAAATAATATTTAACTCTAAAATGAAACACAGGGATGGCTGGGTGGCTCAGTTGACTGACCATCCAACTCTTGATTTCAGCTCAGGTTGTAATCCCAGGGTTCTGAGAAGGAGCCCATGTGTAGCTTAGCACTAACTGTGGAGCCTGCTTAAGATACTCTTTCTCTCTCCCTCTGCTCCTCTCTCCCACTTACTCCCTCGCCCCCCAAAAAATTTTAATAAAATTAAAATAAAATGAAGCACACATTTATATTAAGGTTTGTTGTGAGGGCGGGATCCCTCCCTATGCCTCACCAAAGGTCAGCCTCTTCTCCCCTACATTGTTATTAAATCATCTCCTCAGAATTCACACACAGAAAAATATTTCTCCTTCTATCTCTATTTACTTAGATCTCCTGTAACTCTAAGTCAGGGTAATATTAAAACATGATTAGATACTGACTACTCAGAACGGAACCAACAAACAATCAGAATGGATTCTGGTCATAACAAACAATAGCCTCTGGGAAAGCTGTGCTGGTGTGTGATGACAACATGTCTTCCTTTCAGTCAGCTTTTAAAGTTTTTTTTTTGTTGTTGTTAACTTATTTGTTTCCCATATCTTTTCAAATTAAAATGATCCCTAAATATTCTTCCATTGCCATTGTCAGGGAGATGATTCCTTTTTACATTTTCCTACCTGTGTGTGTGTGTGTGTGTGTGTGTCTGTGTGTGTGTCTGTGTGTGTCTGTGTGTGTGTGTGTTTCTTCCTTTATCCTATCCTATTGTCAAAGAACACCAGAGCTGGATAGTACTTAAAGTAGTGAAAACAGACTGCATTCAAGACCATTGCAATAGGGGGAAAGAGACCCTAGTACAGAACTGGTCTCAAATCTAAACCCAATATGGGCAAGTAGAAATTTATAGCCAGAAAGCAGGGTGGGGCTCAGTGGATGGAAAATTACTAAGAGGAAAATGAGAAAAGGATTTTGGTTAAATTTACATAACAGGACTCTGCTAAAGACAGTCCA
Source organism: Proteles cristata cristata (assembly GCA_017311185.1). NCBI lineage: Eukaryota > Metazoa > Chordata > Mammalia > Carnivora > Hyaenidae > Proteles > Proteles cristata. The sequence continues at coordinate 1,509,197 of JAESUZ010004587.1, forward strand.
GGGTGATCAGACATCACCTGGAGGATAGTGGAGAATGAGGAATCCGATCAGGTGTTCGGGTATCCAGAGTAATGTGATATGGAGAGTAGAGGGTTCTGGTTACACTGACTTGCTAAAATTGGATTTTATGTGGGAGTATGAAATAATGCCTAGAAGAAGGTTCAGGAGCTTGACTAAAGCTTTGTCAAGACAAGAATTTTTGTCACCATATCACTCTATAAAGATATCCTAATCATTCAAAATATTAATGGATATATTTTTCTTTTTAATATTTATTTATATTATCTTCAGATTAAAGAGTATTATCTTTTATTTTTCAATACATGGCTATGCTTGTTCTCTTTAAATATGAAATTTTAATCTTTAATTATTTAACAATGATGATTATTATTTTATTTTTTACATTTTCTGGTAATATTAACATATCTACAAAGTAAAAAAAAAATCCTCCAAGTCTATAAATGCATTTACAATGCCAAAGCAAGTTACCTGAAGTCCATCCTCCCAAAAGCTGCAGCAGTATGTACTCCTATGAAGAAGGCTTGAAAGTACCTCTTACCAGAACATTTTACACTGTATAATCAATGTTTTTCATCTTTATTGGAATGATAAATAAAATAAGTGTGATTGATATTTCAATTTGCACTTTTCTAAGTATGAGTAATTTGGTGTATTTTACATATGATTAAAAATATGCATATTCCTACTTTTGTATACTGTCTCTTCCTGTCCTTCATATGTAAGTAATATGTAAATAATCACTACTATAAAAGTAAAGTATTATGGATAAAGCTTATATCCCTACCAATCACCAACCTCATTCCTGTTTGTTTGTTTGTTTGTTTGTTTTACCCATCTTATAATATGTGCTCGTATACAAAAACACATAAACATACACACACACACAGTGGCTTGTGTATGATTTCTGTTTTTCATAAATATTATTACTCTTTACGAATTATCCTTCACCTACCTTTTGTTTGTTGCAATATTTTGAAGTTTTGATGTAAGCGCATGTTCATCTACCTCTATTTTTTTGTTTGTTTGTTTATTTTGAGAGAGAAAGAGAGAAGAGGTGCAGAAAGAGAGAATCCCAAGCAGACTCTATACTGTCAGTGAGATCATGACCTGAATCGAGATCAAGAGTCAGGTGCTCAACCAACTAAGGCACCTAGGGACTCCAATCTTCTTGTTTTTAACTGTTGCATATTATTCCATTGTATAAGTATACATGTCAGATAGCCTTTTCCGTAATGACGGTAATTTGAGTTGCTTAAAATTAATGTTCATATACATACTTCATTAGGAATGTAAGTGAATGTGTTTCTGGAGTAGAAAAAAATTGAAAAAAAATAGTTGCATCATAAAGTTGCCAGACTGCCCGTCAAAGTAACTGCATAAATTTACACAGCCACCAACAGTGTGTGATTCTCTGCATTTCTCTACATACTTATCTATAGTTTATATTCTCAGGCTTTATGATTTTTGCCAACATAATGGGTTAGGGGGATTATTTTATAGATATATTATTTGCATATTCATGTTGCCTATTTAGGGTGATCAACTTTTCATATTTTTTCTTTATAGGCAGATTACTTATTTTTATTTCTCAGCAGGTTTTCTATTTGCTTTATTTAATTTAACTGGGGATAGATAAATTCTAGATTCAAGTTTGCTGTCTTCTAAGTTTTTAGCCAATATTTGTTTACAGTGCTTTTTAATATGTAGGATTTGTTTTAAATTCTGATGTAGCTAAATTTATCATTATTCTTAGAGTTTTGCTTTTTCAGTCTTATTTTTTTAAATTATCCTACCCTGTGTCTTACAGATATTATTTTATATTTTCCTCTAATAATTTATACTGTTCTTTATATTTAGAACCTGAATTTATCTGGCAAAAGTGTCTCAACATAATTCTTTTACTTAAAAGTTTTTTTTTAATGTTTATTTATTTTTTGACATAGAGAGAGACAGAGAGAGAGAGGAAGACACAGAATCCAAAGCAGGCTCCAGGCTCTGAGCTCTCAGCACAGAGCTCAACACAGGACTTGAACCCACAAATAGTAGGATCATGACCTGAGCCGAAGTCATATGCTTAACCAGCTGAGCCATCCAGGTACTCCTCAACATAATTTTTTTGATAGTCTGTTTTTCCTCAAATGAAGTGTAACACTTCTAAATAATAAATTTCTATGTATATATATGTGTGTCTATATTTCTAATATACATAAATACCATTGTATTGCAGTTATTAAAAATTCATAATAATTTTGTTTTATGACTTTTTCAAATAAATTTGCTATTTTTGTATACATTTTCTTATATGAATTTTAGCTTTTTTTGTTAGCATCCATAAATAAAAAATTGTGAATATAGATTGTATGTAGAGATTAATTACTTATAATATTAAGGGGTACAATTACTTATAATATTAATTACAAAATTAAGTATAATTGCTTATAATATTAAGAATGCACATTCATGAACATGCTACAATTCTACATTTATTTGAGTCTTATATATCCTTCAGTTGTTTTCTTTGTTGATTTACTTTCCGTTTCAGTGTTGCACATTCATTGTTTACTTCTTATCAATGTCTATATTTTTGTGGCTACGAGTAGGATACTTTAAATTATATTTTTTATTGACTCTGCTTTATGAGTAGGAATCTTTAAAGGTCTGATGTTCTTGAATTCAGCCACATTCTCACACTTTGCTAAATGATTCTCTTGTTTGGGTAGATGATAATCAGTTCCTTACATCATTTATTTCCTTATTTTCACACATTTATTTCTATATTATATTTTGCCAAATAATTAAGACATTGATTTGTAAAAGTTGTCATTCCTTAAGAAAGTTATGTAATAAGGAATACTATATTTTAAGGGAATTACACTTATATCTGCCACATATTTTTAATTATTGTCATCATTCATTTTTCCTTTTTCTATTTTCTATTTTATTGACTGGCAAATGCATCTTTACTTATTGACCTGTTCAGAATTGCCCTCCAGGGAGATACCAACCGAATCCCTTAGAAGGCATAGATGTATTAACTAGAAGTAAGAGAAAAATCTTGCTGATAAGTTTAATTAAAAAAAAATAGTACTCCATTTTTAATAAAACATTGCTGTTACTTTTATGGGGTTTTATTTTTCTTATCCTTTTAACCTATTATGAATTATTATGTAGTGTATACACCACTAAACCAAGCTAAATAATGATAGGTTGATACAACCAAATTGATATAGCCAAATAAAAAATAATTCTTTTTGGCCATGAATAGGATTTTTGTGATGTCCAGTCTTAACAGGTGAATTTAATAAGAATTTCTTTCTCTTTCCTTAATTTCTTTCCTTAATGACTGAAGGATGGTTTGATTTTTAGGAGTGCCATACTTTGTATTTAAAATATTGTAGATGTTGTGGGGCGCCTGGGTGGCTTAGTCGGTTAAGCGTACAACTTTCGCTTAGGTCATGATCTCGTGGTTCGTGGGTTCGAGCCCCGCGTCAGGCTCTGTGCTGACTGCCAGCTCAGAGCCTGGAGCCTGTTTCAAGCTGTGAGTCCCTCTCTCTCTGACCCTCCCCTGCTCACGCTGTCTCTCTCTCTCTCTCCTAGAAATAAATAAAAAAACATTAAAAAAAATTTTTTAAATATTGTAGATGTTGTTATATATTCTATTAGCATCATTGTTAAGGAAAAATCATATGCCACATTTTTGTCATTGTTTCTCACTTGTTGATTACCCTTTTAAAAAAATGTTACTTTAGATTATGTGCTGCATACTTTCCTAAATCGCTAATTCAAATATTCTCCTATAATGACTACTTTAATTTTTTATTCTTTCTTAATTCATAGTGTATTTAAGTGACTATTTTTCTTCCCAGCTTACCTCCCATATTTTTTACTTTCCTGTCTCGATTTTAGAATCACTAGTTTTTGGGGGTGCCTGGGTGGCTCAGTCAGTTAAACGTCTGACTTCGGTTCAGGTCATGATCTCATGGTTTGTGGTTCAAGTCCCACATCGGGCTCTGTGCTGACAGCTAGCTCAGAGCCTGGAGCCTGTTTCAGAGTCTGTGTCTTTCTCTCTGTTCATTCTCTCTCTCTCTCTCTCTCTCTCAGAAACAAAATAAAAATAAAAAATATTTAGAATCACTACTTTTTTCAAAGGACTCTGGTCAATTTAGAAACATATCTGGAGAATTTTATGCTCATCGCTAATGTAATATTTTTGTTTCTAGGCCATTTATATAGAGCTAAGATAGCTAAGATAGAGCTAAAAGATTTATACATCTAGTAGTTATCTATCTTTCTATATATTTATCTATCTGTACCTCTTAAACCATCAACTCTTAGTGATTCCACGTTAACACCCAGGAGTTTATTCCTCTGACCATATCAGTAAATCTGTTCTCCAATAGTGAGAAATCTGGATCCCATGATCCTCAATATATAATAGATGATGCTTCAATGAATTGTCTTATGCAATAGCAGTTTCTTAGTGTTGGGGTGAATCTTTAGAGCAAATGCCTAAGAAAGAAATTGATAGATCAAAATGTATTTTCAAATTCTCCTCCATGAAGCTCTTACCATGTTATGTTCCTATGAGTAGTATGTGATAGGTCTTCTTTCCCCACAACAGAAGATATTTTCAAGTTTGTTTTTTATTTTGTTTTTTGTTTTTTGCCAGTCTTGGTGAGAAGACACTGAAATCTCAGTGAGGTATTTTTCTGCTTGTTTGTTTGTTTATAAATGTTTATTTATTTATTTTGAGAGAGAGAGCAAATGTGAGTTAAGGAATGGCAGAGACCTACAGGGAAAAAGAGAATCCCAAGTAGGCTCTGGGCTGTCAGCCTGACTCCGGGCTCAATCTCATGAAGCATGATATCATGGCCTGAGCCAAAATCAAGAGTAGCTTCTTCACCAACTGAGCCACCCAGGCACCCCTCAGTGAAGTTTTAATTTGTACTGGGAGTGAAGGTGAATATAAGTTCATGTTTATGGGTAATGTTATATCCTTTTCTTAAAATTATATGTTAATTTCATTTGCCTACTACTTTCTATAAGATTTTTGTACTTATCCCTTAAATTAAAAAAATATGTGTTAGGGATAGTAGCTTTTTCCTGTGATAGAGTTGTAAATATTGTTTTCCAAAGTTGTCAGTTTGTCTCTTGTTTTGGCCTGGGAGTATTATTTTTTTCGGTACAAAGATTTTTTTTTTTAATCTTAATTTAGTCCAGTACTTTGATTTTTTGTTTGTCCACCTGGATCTTGGGTTATAGTTAGAAGCCTTTCTCAGTGTCTGGGTTATAGAGGAATTCACCTAGATTTTCTTCTAGGAACTGTATGATTTGATTTGCCACATTTAGATCTATGACCTTTTTGGAGCATATTCTTGGATAGGTTGTGAGACAGGGATTTTAATTTGCTTTTTCTAAATGGCTATTTGGTTGCCTCAATGTAACCTATGAAACACTCATCTTTTTCCTTGTGATCTGTGATAGCTTCTTTATCATTTATTAAAATTACATACGGGGTGTCTGGGTGGATCAGTCAGTTAAGCTTCCGACTTTGGCTCAAGTCATGATCTCATGGTTCATGGGTTCGAGCCCCGCGTTGGACTCTGTGCTGATAGCCAGCTCAGAGCCTGCAGCCTGTTTCCAATTCTGTGCCTCCCTCTCTCTGTGACCCTCCCCTGCTCATGCTGTCTCTCTTTCTCAGAAATAAATGAAACAATAAAATTTTAAGTAAATAAATAAATTTGTGTACATAAGTGGGTCACTGTAGGATTCTATCCTATTCACTGGCCTATCTGTCTGTTCATATTATCAGTGCCACACTGTATTATTTATTAAAGATTTAAATACTTTCATATCTAGCCGGATTAGTCCTCTCCTACCCCTTTCTATAGCTTTTTTTTTTCAGTATTTTTATAGATATTCTTGTGTATTTTGCTTTCTATAATAGGTGTAGCATCAATGTCTGCCCATCTGCCTTTTTTTAAAATGCTATTTCTATTGAGATTGTGTGAAATATATAAGTTAGCTTGGGGAAAACTGACTTTTTTGTGAAATGGAATCACCTTATCCAAGAACTAAGGAATATTTTTCCATTTGTTTAAATAGCCTTTTATGTCTCTCGTAAGTGTTTTAAAGTTGTCCTTACAGAGATTTGGATTACTTATTAAATTTGTTTCTAAATATTTCATCTTCTTTGGTGATCTTGTAAGTGGTACTTTTGCTATAATCATATGTATTTTTTGTTTGTTTATGGATAGGGATGCCTTTGCTGTCTGGTGTATTGTATTCTAATGGATCTCCTGTTAAGAACACACCTTCGATTCCTGAGAGAGAGAGAGTATCCCAAGGCTCCATCTCACAAACCGTGAGATAATGACTTGAGCCAAAATCAGAAGTCAGACTCTTAACCTACTGAGCCACCCAGGCACCCCTATATAGATAGTTCTTTTTATTATTTTTTTTAACATTTAATGTTTTGTTTATTTTTTGAGAGAGAAAATGAGAGACAGAGTGTTTGCAGGTGAGCAGGGGTGGGGAAAAGAGAAGGCAAGGGGGAGGGGGTGAGAGTAGATTTGATCAGTAGAAAGGAACAGGGTATTTAGGAAACTTTAAAAAAAAATTTTTGTATTATTTTTGAGAGACAGAGAGACAGAATGTGAGCAGGGGAGCGTCAGAGAGAGGAGACACAGAATCCAAACCAGGCTCCAGGCTCTGAGCTGTCAGTACAGAGCCAGAAACAGGGCTCTAATTCATGAACCTTGAGATCATGACCTGACCCGAAGTTGGACACTTAACCAACTGAGCCAACCAGGCACCCCCATAGTTCTTTAATAAAGTTTTCTCCCATGGAAATTGGTCTGTTTGAACTGTCTATCTCTAATGAAGTAGATTTTGACAAATAGTAGATCTTTTAAATTATCAATGTAATCTAGAATTTTTAATTGTACTTGCAGAGGTCTGCAAAGTAGTGTCATAATTTAATTTCTAGTGTGTTTTAAGGATTATATCATCCATGTATATCTTTGCCTTCTCAACATCACTTTTTTTATTGATTAGGTTAGCTCTATGGCTTTCCTATTTTGTTAATTTTTCTGAAAAACTTAATAGAATTTGAGTTCTTATATTTATACTTTTCAAAGTGTAAAGATAGTGTTTTCTACCTTATGAATTTCCTTCTTCCAGAAAAATAAAACTTCTGAAAAAAAAAAAAAGAACACTTTACTCCCAACAAAACTCAAGGGTGTTACTTCATTCAGCAGGAAATAGTCATAAGCATTTACTCTTTATTCTTCTCATCCTGTGGTTCTTCAGAGTTGCTGCCTCTGAATGGACATCCCAGATTAAAGCAAAAATCAATTTGCCTATGTTGGCAGTCAACGTTTATATATCGACAATTTTATATGCTTTAAATTTCGGATGATAAAAATCACTTTTGGACATGTGGTCTTGCCGCCTCAAAACTCAGTTTTCACACGTCATAGAAAGAGTAACCCTATTTGGTTTGTTGTTAGATATTTTTGTTCTGTGAGTCAGAGTTTGAGAAAGAAAGACAAAGGAGGAAGATTAGAGGGTTTTAATTAGATTTTTTTTCCCTGAAGAATTGTTTTTAATGTGGAAACTGGGTACATTAAGAAAACATATATGGTTATATTTTGCAGATTATTTTCTCAGTCCAGATCCATATGCCTTAGTGCAAATTCCTCCAGTATTTAAGACAGTATCTCTTCCTTCATACTAGATTCCTTTAATTTTATGTATCTATTTTTGAGAGAGAGAGAAAGCAAGAAAGCACATGCAAGTTGAGAAGAGGCAGAGAGACAGGGAGAGAGAGAATCCCAAGGCTTCTTGCTGTCAGCACAAAGCCTGACACGGGGCTTGATGCTGGGAATTGTGAGATAATGACCTGAGCTGAAATCAAGAGTTGGCTGCTTAACCAGCTGAACCATCCAGTGCACCCCTCCTTCATACTAGACTTTTTATGATATCTAGTTTTTATAGAAATTCATTAGGAAGTTGAGAGAAACCGTCTCTAATATATGTCTATTTGTCTGACAAAAGTGAAATTCGTATCACCTATCAGAAAAAGAGAAGGCTTGTCACTACAGTTGTTTTAGCAATTGCATATCTAGAACTGCCTGCTGTTCACAGGGGGAAAAATTATATGGAATTTTATAGAAAAAGAAGAAAAATTCCCACAAATAACTCTGGGGCCTGGCACCATAAATTTGGCTGCCTACATTGTTCAGAAAATCTGAGAAGCACTATGTCTTTGCCATGTAATAGTATATTAGTTTGCTTTGCACAGTTGCAACTAGTAAGTTGGAAGGAAACTCCTTTCTTTTGGAAGTATGATCTATATTGATGTCATTTAAGATTTTCAGAAAGTTGGTTAGACAACTGTTTCAACACAAATGATTATTTTTATTTGTAATACATTCATCATTACATTAGGAGAAAGGTAGCCATTTTTAGGTGATCAGTAAGGTGACATTTACTTATATCTTATACTACCTCGGGTTTCTGAATTCTCATAATATTAGTACATATTGATCACAATTTAATAACATTGGAAATTAAATTTATTTATATGCATTAAATTCAAAGTAATAAATATCCACCATTCAAATATAAAATTGACGGGGGAGCATACTAAAAAGTATATGAAATACAGAAGCATATGTGTCTAGGGAATTTTATTTTACCCTAAGCTAGTATCAATCTAGAAATATGTTTTATAATATGTCTATATAATTATGCTTTGCTACTATTTCATATTTGGCCAGTGTGCTGGTAATGAAGATATTTTGCTCATATGGCTCTAGAGATCAATTTTGAAAATGGAATTGACTCTTTCAAATGAAGTGTTCTTTTAAAATGAAATAGCGGAAAAAGTATAGAAATTCAGAACCCAGGAAACAAACTCATAAAGTCCCATTTTATTTAGAAAGCTCTACATTTTATTTTCAAAGTCTCTTTCTTTCCTCTAAATAAAAGGAAGTAATTTACAATACTCAATGTAATGTAGTGTTCTAAATGGCCAAGTGTCACAGGCAATACTCTACCTCATAAACAAAAGTGCACCATAATTGTCCTTGGAGGTTGGAAGTTAAAACATAACATCATAACAAAGAAAAATTCATTATCTTGTCCACAGACTTAATAATGTTAATGTATCTCAATTGTGTTTAAACCATAAATAAGGTACAATTCTGCTGGGTTAACTTCCTTAGTTTTGACTAAATTATTCAGGATGAAAGCAGCTTCAAATTGATTAAGAAATTTGTTTGGATTACACAGTGTAATATAACTGAGATGAAAAATTTTTAAATTTTCCAACTAACATTTTGTTTTCACATGATAGAAAAACTAGTCTTATAAAATAAAAGCAAAATGAGTAAAGCGACAGAAAAAATAAAAAAGGAAGAAAGGAAAGAATGATAATATCAGATATGGTATAAAATATTTTCCAAATATCACACATACAAATTTTCCCTTTCCAACTTTTTGAGGATGCATGATAGTACAATCTTTTTTAAACAGCCCAAACTGCTATTAATATTATATAATATGTCCTTCTCTTATTTTGTTGTCTCAGATAACTTTGCATGTTTTCTAATATTCAAGTTTAGTAAGTCCACTATAAAGGTGAAATAGTGTTACTATTAACACTACATATGAAAAAAAGTTATTGGAGATTAATGCACCAAGATATGGAAAATGGATACTTCTTCACATTGCTGGAAAGATTGAAGTCCTTGCCCATAAGCTTCAAACAATGTGAATAGTGTTTGAGAAAGTTGGTCATTAATGTTGTCTAGAGTCAGTATGTGAAATTTTATCCATATAGAGACACTTTGATGACAGTGCAAGAAATGGTAAAAATAACCATCAATGAAACACATTTTCATTATCATCTACTGTGCTTCAAATCATTGGCTTAATGATATAATGAAAAATATTTTGGTGGGAAGGTTTCATTGAAGTTTCATTTCTCCATAATAATTTGGTACAGAGTTACTGAGTTCATCCTAGTCCAGTACCTTTAATACCCTGTCATTCTTTCTGTGTGTTTTCTACTCTAGTGGAAAAGTGGAGGCTCCAAGATAGGTCACAGGGATTATTATTCCAGAATGAAATGTTTGTCAAATGATAGCACTTGCATTGATTTTAGAAATGTAGTAATAATTAAAATGTGGAGAACTATTTATCTTTATCTTTGAAAGTTACACTGATATTTTAAAAACACATTTTATTTTGAAGCCACTAAGAATCATTTTTCACAGGTAATACTTTTTTTTATAAACAGTGTTTTCTTTTAATTTTTGTGTTATATGGTAATGTCAACAGACATTGCTCACTGAATAAGATAACCAGCTTATTCTGTAAGGTGTTCATTAGGTAAGTTAATATTCCAGGTAACCCATAGAATGAGCTTTGCAGGTATCCCTCTGTAAACCAATAATACCCTTTCTGTTATAAACCATGTCAGTATAGAACATGATGACTCTGTTGAATTTATCATAAGTTGTATTGCAAATTCTGTTGGCATCAGGAAAATTAGGTGGTTTTAATTTCTGTTTTATCCCTCTCTATACTAATGTGAAAATAATGGTATTTCATATGGGTATTTACCCATTTCCCATGGGTAAACCTATGGGTTAGGTTTAGTTAAAATTTATGGAGAGTTATTCCAAGTCTATAGTTATGCATGGGAGTCCTGTTTGTTTATATTGCTGATACATTGTCCAAGAGGTAAGGAGAATCAAGACATCATATTTCATACTGGAAACTAGTTTTAGAAAAAAATAATTTTTAGTGAATGAGGGGTCTTGGAGGTGAGTCCTTATGATCTTCTAATTTGAGCCAGGGAACAATGTCCCTGGGCACATGTTGACAACTACCTGGAACCATAGTTTTTATTTTGTACAGCTGATAAAGTAGCGTTGACCGTACATATCCTAGATCCTCCTATCCTTAGATCTTCCAAACTTATAAATCTCCTCAAGCAAAGACCCATTTACTGGCCCCTATATCTATTAACCAGTATGTCTAAATAACTAAGTCACAGGATTTAGGTTCTTTGTGAAAACAGAGCTCTCAAATAACACTTTTGTCTGGTCCTATTGCCTTTTTTTTTTTTTCCAATTTTTTCCAATTTTTATGCAGGGACACAAGCCACCTTAGTTGCTGCCTTACAACTACTCAAAAGGCATTTAAGAGTCTCAGAGAAGACATTGGAGATACCTACCAGACAACAGCATGTATTCAGGGCATAAGAAACTTATAAGATACAGATTCAAAGGCCCCAAATACCCAACGGCCGATTCTCCAGGAATCTGCATTTTAACAATGAAGGAAGTGTACTTGGTTCTTTTATAAATATCTCATTGTGTTTAGCTTTACTCAAACTTGTAATTTTGCCTACCTAGAAACTGACTGAATAGGAATTGACTATTATCAGAAATTCCTTTCACTGTGAGCATGCATTCAGGACTACTGTTTAGGGCAGAGTTTTTGAGGTCCATGGACCATGTGCATCAGAAATACCTGAAGTGCTTGTCAAAATTTCATTTTTTGGTCATACCTAGAAAACCAGTTTTACTGGATGATACAGCATTGTTTATGATTCTCTAGGAATGCCTGTTACAATCTTGTAACCGCTTTTCAAGGGCCTTAATTCTTAGCCCTAGTTGTATTTTAGGATCAACTGAAAACCTTTTTCAATATTCCCCCTATTTGGGTCCCAAACCAAGTGCTTCTGATTTAATTGGTGGCAGGAGGAGGGCTGGGTAGCCATCAGAATAGAATGTCCTATAGTGATTCTAACCAGTGTTCTAACTAATATAGCCTGCAACTGGTGATTACTACATGAGTCTCCTTTCATGAATAATATTAAAGCCAACATTGGTTCTTTGCCATTGAAAGAGTTCAGAATAAGCATCCTCAAACTATGTGTCTTTGGCATGTGGCTTATTTTGAACTGAAATCAGTCAAGGCTCAAAAGTCTCCAGAAGAGCTTTTACCTCCCCTTTAACCCTTAACTACCTAAAAGAATTTAGGTAGAGGGCCTGATCCAGGGAAAGAGCTACCACCAGAGATAACTACTTGTGTGGTAAGCTGGGGGAATGTTCAGTAGGATATAGGTATCAAATTCCTCTCTGTATTACATTGTCCTGTATGGTGTAGCAAACATTAATTATCAAACATTTGTTCTCCCATCTTTCTGTGAATTGTATTCCTCTCTTTTGAAGTCTCAGACCCCTACCCACTTCTTCTTAGCTCAGGATGGCATATAAGTCTCAACTGCATGACTGACTGCCTGTGGGTCTCATATTCTTAGGGGGCTGCCATACATACATAATTAAATTAGTTTTTCCTTTTAATCTGTCTTATACTAACTTAATTAACAGACCTGCCAAAATAACCTAGAAGGGTAGAAAAAAATAGTTTTTTTCTTTCTCTGTATCATCCTGAGTAAGAGCACTCTCTATACCTGAAGCTCCTCCCTGTCTCCCAAAAGCGAAGTAGAGTCTATCATTTTAATTGCAGATTAGAGATGGAAAGGAAGGAAGGAAGGAAAGAAGGAAGGAAGGAAGGAAGGAAGGAAGGAAGGAAGGAAGGAAGGAAGGAAGGAAGGAAGAGCGAGCCACATTCAAATCAGAAAGAGAAAAATTCCCAAACATTCTCACAGATCTTGCTTTGGATTCATTGTCCTTAGCCACTGTTCCTTGTCTTCACAGGATTGTTACTGTATTTCATTTTGGGGAAATGGAGCATATTCCAAGCAGAGGAAATGGTGCAGTAAGTGTAGTCTTCAGCAAAATGTCATAAGTGACTTCTTTTAATTCATGAAGCAGGTCATTTTAGTAATCATATCATGAAGCTTCTTTGTCAAAAGAAGACAGACAGAATTATCATTATAACTAGATCAGGTGCACTTTGATGGATAGCTATCATAGTAAAAAAAAAAAAACAAACAAACAGACACACAGTGTCTAAATCACAAAGATTATAAATAAAATAAGGGCTATCCTGGAGGTTGACATAAAAAGGAACTCTAGTGTATCCTTTTGTAAAGTAAAAAAGGAAATTGGGTTCTATTTTTTCAAAAATACATTTTAGTATATTGTTGGTATACAAAGAAAGATGTTCATTTACTTAGCCCCAATAATATCTCATAATGTGTTAAGCAAAAGAACAGTTAGAAATACCTATAGTGCTTATTTATTTGTTTCTTTGTGAGAAGACAAATGCCAGGAGATTTCATTACCTTTCATACACTGTAGTTGGAGGCAAGTTCAGAAGTGTCCTAGCTTCTAGCCAGCATTCTTCCCTGCCCTACACCCCACTTAATCTTTGAAAGGATAAATGGACTTAAGAGTAAGAATTTGAACATTTAGATTCATACCATGAAAGCACATTTTTTAAAGGTATGATTGATTTTCAGGTGCAAAAGATCACTAATGCATGAGCATTTGAATATCAAAATTGGATGTAATAATACATTTCATTAAAGATTTAAAATGGCCTGTGCTTTTAATGTTAATACTTGTCAAATATCTACCAATAGGTAAGCCAATTAATGCAGAATGAATACATAGCACCATCATTTAAATAATGTACAAGTTGGATGCACTGATTATCAGCCTTTCCCCCTTCATTCTCAAAGTAAGAGGTTTGCATCTGGTAATTTGTCCTAGTTACATGTTGCTTTTATAATGCAGTGTATAAACAGAGCAATAGGATTTGAAGCCAAGTTCATCTCAAAAGGTAAAATCTAGGGGTGCCCGGATGGCTCAGTTGGTTAAGCAGCCGACTTTAGCTCAAGTCATGATCGCATAGTTTGTGAGTTTGAGCCCTGCATCAGGCTCTGTGCTGACAGTTCAGAGCCTGGAGCCTGCTTGGGATTCTGTGTCTCCCTCCCTCTTGGCCCCTCCCCTACTCAAACTCTGTCTGTCTATCTCTCTCTCTCAAAAAAAAAAAAGAAAAAAACCATTAAAAATTTTTTAAAAACATAAAATCTATGATCAAAAGAAACGGCAAGTTTGGTGAAGACAAACAGAGGCTTGGCAAATTATGTAAGCTCTCTTCTCATATACTAATTTATAAAATATGACTTATAGAGGCGCCTGGGTGGCTCAGTTGGTTAATCATCCGACTTTGGCTCAGGTCATGATCTCACAGTTCGTGGGTTTGAGCCCTGCATCGGGCTCTGTGCTGACAGCCAGCTCAGAGCCTGGAGCCTGCTTCAGATTCTGTATCTCCCTCTCTCTTTGACCCTGCTCACGCTGTCTCTCTCTCTCAGAAATAAATAAAACATTAAAAAAATTTAAAATATGACTTATGATACCTAACTACTTCATTGGGTGTATTGTTGGGATTTTATTAGGTACTTCTTAAAAGCCCAGAAAGAGAATGTGGTACAGAAGAGGCTACATTCTTATGATAATTTAGATTTCTCCTCTTTCTCATTCTCTTTTTAAAAGATAATTTGGCAGTGCAGCTCTATGGGCCCACCTACTTTGCTCCTGTCATCAACCAGGTAGCCAGGGCTGCAGCCAAGATCTCTGATGGTTCCCAGTACTATGTTCTGCTCATCATCACTGACGGGGTCATCTCTGACATGACGCAGACCAAGGAGGCCATTGTCAGTGCCTCCTCACTGCCCATGTCTATCATTATTGTCGGTGTGGGACCAGCCATGTTTGAAGCAATGGAAGAGCTGGATGGTGATGACGTGCGCGTGTCCTCAAGGGGACGCTATGCAGAGCGGGACATCGTTCAGTTCGTCCCCTTCCGAGACTATGTCGACCGGTCTGGAAACCAGGTGCTAAGTATGGCCCGACTAGCCAAGGACGTGCTGGCCGAGATCCCAGAGCAGCTGCTGTCCTATATGCGCACCAGGGATATCCAGCCTCGCTCCACCTCCAGCCAACTCCAGCCCAACCCCAGCTCCAGAACAGCCCTGAGGAGCCCACTTACTCTAATAACTAGCAGTCTGCCTGCCTGCCCATCCACTGCTTCTGCTGAAAGCCAGAGGCGGCTGGAGCCCTGGACCTCACTGAGGCTAGCTTGGAGGGTCAGTGCTGGCTGGTCGAGCCCTCTGCCCCCTCACCCACAGAAGGGCCTGGCACTGTCACCACCTCCCTGCCTTCATGCCAATAATAAAGCTAATCTTTACTCCAAAAAATAATAATAATAATTTGGGTAAAGATTCAATATTTATATTTTAAAGATCCATTCAAGTTATCAAAGCCAAATTTTGTAGGTAATTGCCTTGGATATGTTTTTTGGAGAAAAATAAACATACCATCTTGACTAGTCTGGTAGAATAGGATTAAAAAATTGTTGATGCAAATAATTATTTTACAGTAAGTTTTTTTTAATTCTTCATGAAATTTTATCAGTAATCACTTAATCTTTACCTTCTATATTTATATAAGTAAAACCTTGTTTGAAATAAAACCTGTCTAAGGAAAGGTAAATTGCTTTCTCATAGAAGTTGGACATTTGTGATAAATTCGAAAAGAAAATTGAGTCTGATTCAGAATACTAGTTGTGAGAAGTTCTGAGACATGGATTTCCGTGGACCAAATGTTGTCACAAAAACAGGCCAAGATTCTGAAAAAAGGCAATGTACCCAGAAATATATTCTTTTTTTTTTTTTTAATGTTTTTTAATTTATTTTTGAGAGAGAGACTGAGTGTGAGTAGGGAAGGGGCCAAGAGAGAAGAAGGCACAGAATCTGAAGCAGGCTCCAGGCTCTGAGCTGTCAGCACAGAGCCCAGCATAGGGCTCAAACTTACAAACCCCTGAGATCATGACCTGAGCCGAACTCAGACGTTTAATGAACAGAGCCGCCAGGTAACCCTCAGAGGCACTGTCTTTACTACACCGTGGTCCATTTGGGCTCTGAACAGTTCCATGCAGTCTGCTCTCCCCTCTAAGGGCTCATTCCTGTCCCCACAAGGCTAAGGCATCCTGGCCCGCCTTCCACAGCCCTGCCCACCGCCTTTTGAGACTGCGCTGAGCCGCTAGACCTGCCTACCCTCCGGTGCCGCACTGCACTTCCGGGGTGGTAGAGAACCAAATGAAATACACTCTAGAGCAAGGTTATCCGAGTCGTGGGCTGATGGTGGCGTTGTGGCTGGGACAGGGACAGAAGCTTTGTAAGTTCGTAAGACTCTAATTCTTAGATACATACAAGCAGCTAGTTCCTAGGTAATTTCGGTTATGCTACAAATCAGTTGTAGTCTCCTTTGTTTTGAAATGCAGTTTCTTGAAATGCTTTATCTTGAGAAACTGGTAGTTGGTGATTTTATAAATAATGAAGCTTTTTCTCCGTGTTAGCTCACTTTTGAATGGACTGAATTAGATAACAGCGGTTTTTAACATTAGCTTAATCCAGGGGGCTGTTTTGAGAATGAACCCAAAAGAGATGAAGATGACAAACGTGAGAAGAGAAAACGCATTACAAAAAAAAAAAAAAAAATCTTCACTCAAGCAAATCACTACTTGATAGTAGCCTCATTGATGGTCAGTTGTGTTGTGGGGTCATGTCTAGAAGATTCTATGCAATAATAATAGCTATCCCAGGGTTATAGCTCTGTAGGAACACTGTTTTGAACTTGAAACATCCTTCCCTGTGTTATCCTAGGCTAAGAATGGTGAAGAATAAGAGAGATCTTCTAACTGTAACTGAGTGAATGAGAAAAGGAAAACGGAAGGAGAGAAAATAAAAATTTCAACAAAAATTGGAGTGATTTCTTGTCTACCGACCTTAACATTTCTTTTCTTTCTAATTTTGACTGATTGTGGTGATCAATGAGACATTGCAAAATGCAGGAAGCTTTGGATATTGTAAATGTATCCTAGTTGGTCTAGTTGTGAAGATTCATGGCATAAAATTTTAATATATAGGCTAGGAAAAAAGAATGAAAAAGGATGGGTTTATGGCAAGAAACTTAGTTCAGAATGAGCCAAGAGTTATTTAGGAATTTGTGTCTGGTTAAATCATAAAGCTAAATCTACATCTGGTTTCAAATACAAATAGTAACTAATTGATCATTCCTAACATCAGAAATCTTGATTGATATGAATGAAAAGAGAACAAAGAAAACTAAGTACTTCTTTGGACTCTGTTATAAAATACTATGCACATTATTTTATTATGTAAAAGTCCTTATTTATAAAATGGGCCTAATGCAGCCTTATAAAATCACTGAAATTATTAGCTAGGGATAAATAAGCCCAAATCTTTTTAAACACTTTGAGGGAAAAAAATCATTGCAAAAAATATGTGTTTTTAATTTGTTTTGTTTTTTACTGTTTTAGTCTCATAATCCTGGAAATCTTCGAGATATTGCTGATTTTGTTTTGTAACAAATAACATGGTGCTCACTTTGTGAAATTAATTTATGCTATTTCCAACATTATATGCTTGTACAAATTTTAGAAATAATAGAAAAATTTTAGGAATAATAGAAAAATAAAAATTCATAGTCCTCTACCAAAGGAAAATGACAATGAATCTTTTGATATGTTTCCCTTTTTTTCAGTATCTTTTCTTTCTCTTCATTTTTTTGTGCCACAGTCTTCTTTCCTCTTAGCAGCATGATCCACACACATGCCCTTACTTTCTAAAATTGCAGTGTAGTTTATTTTTAACATAATTCTAAACATAAATTAATATTTAATTGTGTGATGACAATAGAATTTAATTACTCCACTATTATTAAGTTTTTAGGTAATTTTCAAATTATTTTTGTTACAGGTAATGCTTTTATGATTTTCTTATTCATATTTTTCTGCATTTGCATTAATTATGCTTTTATTTTTATTTTTTAATTATTAGATACAACAGTTTTTAAAATTAATTTAATCCAGGGGAACTTTCTTTGAGGATAAGCTTAATGGATGTAAGGATGACAGAAATGAGGGAAGACAAAAAGGTTTTTTGTTTTTTTTTTACAAATCCACACTCAGTAAATCAGTACTTGATGGTACTTGATAAGAAACACGTGTTACCTAATTTGTTAACCAGTTTGTGAATTTTGTCATCAGATCATCTGCCTACTTACATTCAGAGACCTTACTTTTTTCTTACCAAACTTTAAGAATTGTTTGCATATATCTTGTCCTTTATATTTCCTACAAATAAAATGTTTATACATTTTCTCTTTGGCTATTGCTTACTTGAAATGTTTGGTTTTTTGGGGCTCCTGGGTGACTCAGTCAGCTAAGCCTTGAACTTTGGCTCAGGTCTTAATCTCACAGTTCGTGTGTTCTAGCCTCATGTTGGGCTCTGTGCTGACAGCTTGGAGCCCAGACCCTGCTTCGGGATTCTGTGTCTCCCTCTCGGTCTGTCCCTCCCTCATTCATGGTTTGTCTCTCTGTCACTCTCAAAAATAAATAAACATTAAAAAAATGAAATATTTATTTTTGTTTTGTTTGTTTTCTCAATTATAGCTGAGACTTGCCCTGTCTCACAAGTGTCAGGCACTGAATCATGAATCTAAAATAACTATTTTGAAAGCAGAGCAAAGCAATTACCCATCTTTTTCTCCCTCCTGAACTCTGGTTTGCCAGAGCTTTTTCGGTCTCTGGTTTAATTATATGTTTGTTTGTTTCTTATTTATGTATTAATGATTAAATAATAAAGGCTTTTTGGTCAGTTTATTTCATTCTTTTTATTGTTGTTGGCACTAATGTAAGGAATGTAAAAATCAAAATTACGTAAGCCTTAGTTTTACTTCAGTTCTCAATATAGTTTTTATAATAAAGGGAATATAATTGCATATATTTTAAACATAGTTTTCATAGTTCGTGGCATATGGTCAGGTATATTGTTTATGAATGCTATATGGGTTTTTAAATGTACCTACAAATAAATATGTCATAATATTTTATCATTTCAGCAGAGCAGTATCCTGCAATTCTACAGAACACCATGCCAGTTTCCTTCACTGAAGAGTTTTCCTGGAAATTAAGGTAGACTGACTTTGTTTTGTCTACTGTGTTATATCCCGTTGCTAATGAGTCATCATCCAAATTTTCAGAGATAAGTGTTATGGATGCTACTTTTAGTCAGGTGATTATAAAAATTGAGAAATACAGGAAAGTTAGGAATAAAAGACAAAGATTTATAAAAATCCTCATTTGATATCTTACTGTAATTCTTTTCATTGTTTTTTTAAAAATGGTATACATAATCATTCTATTTTTTGGACAAATTGTTGTTTACAGTTTCCAGATGTTGGAGTATAATATTTAATTTGCCTTCTTGTACAGAACATAAAACGCATTGTTTTACCTTTTGTTGCTAAGTCTGTGTCATCACTACGAATGAATGACTATCTGCAGCAATGCCCTCAGTAGTCATTGAGATATGTAAATTTGCTTACCTTTCACACAAAGGAGCAATACCTTTTCTAAGGACATTTACATGGATGTGTTTGAGCTTTAACGTTGAAATATATGTATATTCACATAGATTTCTCTTGAAATATACCATTTGGTCCCTCCAACATGCATCAAAATATTAATTTCTCGTCATTCCACTGGTAGGGATCTGGAGTTATTACCCATAAATTGATATGTTAAATCTCTAAAACCTTTTTATACACAAAATAATAGTTTCTTATCTAGAACTGTTTTACTTAATAAGTACATAATTGGTAGTGGTTTCTGTCTGTGCAAATGTATCACTCATGTCTTCAGATAATGCAAGTCATTATTCTTCTTGGTGCCAAACTTAATCAGATAACCTGAGCTTTGCTTTTTAGAGATAAAATATTACATTAGCTATAGGACATTAACAAGAAAAGCAGTGCGGCTGTAGACTGGAATGCCTCTGATAACTCAATTTTTGAATGTATTATGCTAATACTGCCAAGCAGATGTTACAGCTTTGTGGCTGTTTTATATGAGCTGCTGGAAGAAACACTAAGGATGGTTTTTAAATCAATAAAGCATATAATAGTAATAATGAGGAGAAAATATCCATTCCATTCCAGTAACTTTTAAATGATATTCCCACTGGCAGTGGCTGGGGGTATCTGTTGGGAAGGTATTTTTACTTTTAAGTTAACCAACAGAGATCCTTTCTTATCCAACAAGGAGCTGGGTATGATATTTTATTCTTTGAAACACTCCAGGGCCACTGATATGAAGGTTTGAGCACTTCACAAATTATTACACACATTTGGTAAAACCAGTTCTCACTTAGCTTAGTGTTAAGAGGGAAAGATTGCTCTGTGCACATCTAATGACCTTCCCACAGTAGACAAGAATGGCTACTCTGTGCACAGGATATAATTGGATAAAAGGATTCAGACTCTTGAATCCCCTCATTATGACCTTGTTTTATAGATCCTAAGACTTTAGCTGCTCCAACAAAGTATCAGGTTTTCTCAGTTAGGTGGCTGATAGTGTAAAATCACTCCAGACATTTCCTGGTTTTGTTTTGTTTTGTTTTGTTTTGTTTTTGGTTTGTTTGTTATTGTTGTAGTTGTTTTCAAAGACATTTGCCCTGTGATTTCACAAAACACATTAAAATTTTTCCATATGACATTAATTTCATAGTAATTGTAGTGACTTAACTGTCTTTATGTGCTGTACGTTTCCCAAGCAGTTACTACATGATTAGATAGTATGATAGTTGATGAGAGAAAGTGAGAAATTGAAGGCAATTTTCAAATTTCTTGCACTGTCATCTTGAAACTCTACCTGTGGTAAAATATCAATTTAGGCAGGAGGAAACATGAAATTAAAAAATTACTGTCTGTGTTTCAGTCTGTGACTCCCTCTCTCTTTGACCCTCCCCTGTTCACGCTGTCTCTCTCTCTCTCTCTCTCCTAGAAATAAATAAAAAAAACATTAAAAAAAATTTTAAAAAAAAGGGGTGCCTGGGTGGCTTAGTCGGTTAAGCGTCCGACTTTCACTTGGGTAATGATCTCGCGGTTCGTGGGTTCGAGCCCCGCATCGGGCTCTGTGCTGACTGCCAGCTCGGAGCCTGGAGCCTGTTTCAGTCTGTGACTCCCTCTCTCTCTGACCCTCCCCTGTTCACGCTGTCTCTCTCTCTCTCTCTCTCTCTCCTAGAAATAAATAAAAAAAACATTAAAAAAAAATAAAAAAAATAAAAAATTACTGTCTGGTACCACAGTAATAATTGTTTACACAAGAGTTATCAATAGCTACTCAATTGGTAGGATGGAAGTTTTATAAGAAACAGTATCTTCACTCCTTCCCCACAAGTCCACTTTAATTGCAAGCACAAAAACTGATGTGGAAACCTGGCAGAGACCATTGTAACCAGGTGATCAAAATTATCCATATCAGTAATGGTATAAATAGGTATCATGTGCCTCCTAAATCAAAAGCACATGTCTTCTCTGGTGTCCTGACCAAAAATGTATAACTTGAATTATGAGATGACATCAGAGAAACTTTAATTTATTCTGTAAATAAAGTAGCTACAATCTTCAAAAATGTCAATGACAGGACAGAAAAAAGACCAATGAACTGTTCTAAAGAAGACCAATGAGGAATGGCAACTAAAGGGTGCATATGACCCTGTCTTGGATCCTGGACCAGAAATTTGTTTCTTTGCTATAAGGGACATTAGTGGAACCATTGAAATATGAATAAGGAATGTAAATTAGGTAATAGTGCTGTTTTGATGTCAGTTTCCTGAATTGAATCATTTTTTGTGGTTATGTATGAAAATTCTGTGACTTCTAGGAATACTGAATACACTGAAGTATTTAAGGGATAAAAGAGTATTATGTCTACAACTTACTTATTCAGTGATTCAGATGATATGTGTGTATGTATGCACAAAGAAATAGGGGGATGATAATGCAAATGTCCAAATTTCATAGCTGTTATCTTTATCCTTGCAACTCAAAGTGTGCGCCATGGACCATCAATATTGACACTTTCTGGACAGTTGTTAGACATACAGAAGTTTTGCCCCTGCTCAAGTCGTACTGCTTGAAAATCTGCATTTTATAAGACCATCAGGTGATTGGTATATCATGAATGTTTGAGAAGCACTACTCTGTAACATCTTCATTATATGTATAGTATAGCTTGAATTACAGAAGTGAGGTATAGCAGGAGTCTTAATATGCTTGCCTGTGCCATCCTTGGAATATGTTTTTAATGACAGGTCTTACTATTATTGTTATCCACTCATATAATGTGTTAAAAATTGAAAGACCAAAAACCTCTTTAGAATCAATATTTTATGCTTTCTTAAACTAGAGTTCTGAACTGAAATCTGTAAGTGGGTTGTATAATCAGTGTAGAAGATTATGATCAATATTATTTAAGTGAGATACCATAAATTGGAATAGAGTATACAAAAGTTCATCACATAGTTAGATAAATGTCATGGTTATCCTGAAGAGGAAGAATGGCCCCCACATTTGGTTCAGATGTGGAGACATTATGCCATACATGCACCAAGAAAGTGAAAAAAATTATTACTCACGTGATAGGCTTTCTGGAGAGAGCAGAGCAGCTCCCGTGCAGGTTAAAAATGAGAGACTCACAAAAGAAGAATGTTTTATTAATTTATTTTATTTATTTATTTTTTTTAGTTAGAGAGCATGCTAGCAGGGGCAAGGGGCAGAGGGAGAGAGAGAATCTTAAACAGGCTCCATGCCTAGCACAGAGCCCCACATGGGGCTTGATCCCATGACCCTGGGATCATGACCTGAGACAAAATCAAGAGTTGGATGCTCAACCAACTGAGCTACCCAAGCATCCCATGGTTTGAGATTTTATGGTGGTTACGGTGTGGAGATGTGAAAAAGATTCCCGCAAGTAGCCTGAGCATTGATTGGTTTGGAAATTCCATACCATGGGACATGGAATGATGGGACATGAAAGCTGCCAGCAGTCAGGCATCAAAAGCAGAATCACACACTTATTACAGTAAGCCGTATTTCATGAAACCTTTTTTTCAGTGTTATGTGTGCAAGCATGCATGGACTAGATTCTGCAAAAAAAATACTAGTTTGGTTTGTGGTCAAGAAAGTTTGAAATTTTGAGTCAGAAACTTAAAAGTTATCAAACAGGTTATGTTAAGTTATAGATCAACTTAAAGGATATATGGTCATGGATTCCCTCCCACCCCCAAGCTCATCACCAGATTAAGTGCATACATGAATTTTAAAGGTCTTACCTAGGCTCTTACTGTTTCCCTATTCTTTTATTTCAGGGAATTTAAGGACTGGGAAATTTAAAGCCCAGTTTTTAAGCACTCTTACTGCCTGCCAAGCCATTTGCTTCACCTGGACTACATTATTGAAGTTATTTCTTTTAATTTAACTTTGACATTTAGACCTTGTAGATTTGGCTTTCCAAACAGTCTTATGGTATAAAAACTTGAATATCTCAGTCATTCTATTAATATTTTGCATGGCATCCTGGATACTTCATTCTTATCTATTCTGCATATTTGAGGTGTAGATTTTTCAACTTTCAAAGTCCACAAAAATAGAAATTCAAAATAAACTCATTAGTCTAGGAGTACCAGCAGAGGTACTACTATTTAGTTTATCCTAGCAGTAACCTTTCTATATGTACTTTATTGTTAAACAGAACTTAATAAAAACGTTTGATTTTGGTCAGCCTACAAATATATTTAGAATTTGTTTTACCCCATGACTCCTCCCACTGACCCCCCTTCCCAACTCTTACTCAGATGATAGCATTACTCGCTGTTCCTATGCATTAAGGAATACTGGCTTTTATCTAATTATCTCCTTTTCCCCAGAGTTATAGCTATGAATTATAGTCACATGGCTACAATTTCCAGAGATATTCTCATATTCTGACATAAGAATTATTTAAATTAATTAATTTCTACTCTTGAAATAAGTGTACTTTTGAAATGTGTATGATTTTTGCTTGTTTTTTTTTTGGGTTTTTTTGTTTTTGCTTTTTGTTTCTTTTTGCCATTTAAGCAATGCAATGAGACTATGCCAACCATACAAATGTATATGTAATTATATAGATACACACACAGCCATATCCCTTTGATAGATAGATGGAAAATGTTGATTAAAATGATACCACTTTTCCATGTTAATTGAACTGTGATCTCACTGTATAATAAGCTTCCATTTTCAAAAAGTATGCAGTGTGAGGTGTTTTTGGACACTGCATTTTAGATTAGAACATGACTGAATATATAGTCTGTTGCCTTAAAAAGCACAATTACCACCCTTAAAAGAACAACATAAGTTGCTGCATAGTATAGCATATGAGTGTCTGGTGAAGAAGGAGTGTCTCAGGTGTGTGATTTGGGTGTGATCTTAAGAGACAGGGAGAACAAAGACGCCTTTCTGTGTTGTTCCCCCAGCCTTGGTTCTTCTAAAGGTTTTTATCAATAAATTGAGCATTTTACTTTTCATGCTTTCTTTTCTATGCTTTTTCTCTTATTTCTCTTATCTTTTGCCTTTTAAATTTATTTTTGTATTTTCTCTTTCTCTTCTTTTCCCTATCATTCTTTAATTGCTGTAAAATCAAAAGATAATGCATGGTCTTCTGCAATAATGTTAACTAGATATGGGAAAATAAGGATGACCCTTTTTTCCCCACAAATCTGCTCAATATAAAGTACTGTTTTCTCAGTTTTCAAAAATGTCTAAGATTTGTCTAAACTTATAATTGGAGTTTTAAAAAGTGTTTAGTTTTGCTCATAGCAGAGCAATAAAAATAGATTAACTAGCTTTGGTGGTCTATATGCCATATAGTCTTCAACTTACTAGAGTAAGATCACCTTTGAAAAAACGCCTTACTGACAAAGGGAAACGTATCATCTATTACTATTGGTTTATCCTTGACAGAATTTCTGTCACATAGCATTCCAGTGTACCCTGTGCCTTAAATTCCAGAAGGAACACGTTTCATTAAAATGCATGGCTCATTTTCAAGGTTTCATTTTTATTAATCTTTATTACTACACACCAGACATTCTGACTTGTTGTTGTATAATTGAGCTAAAGCTTTGATTTCCAAAATGTTTGAGAAATACAGGGTGTCTATTAATATAGACTAATCAAATAATATGTGTGTGAAACTAATCAGTCAACAGTTGCTGTTTAAAGCAATTTGCTATTTTAAATTGTAATTTTCAAAGATCAAGGACAAAAAAACAAATGATGAAAAATTAATTTTAATTGGTCGTTTAGTTGTGAAGCAAGTTACATGTTATATGAAACTAAAAATATATTAATATATTAATGTAATGTTTGCACATTTCATGTTTTTTATGTAAGTCATCAATTAAAATGTTGAATAGGAAAGAGTATTAAAGTATTCCATGGATGACTTCCTTCTATACTCATATAATTAATAACTAACATTTTTTATTAATAACATTCAATTAAATATCTCATGCTGCTATTTTTCAGCTCATAAATTAAACCTAATCTGAAATTTTATGATAACAATGAAATTACTAAATGCCTTACTAATCTAATGATATAACTATAACTGCTTTTATTGGCAATGATTATATTTAGATCAGTATGTATGAACACATTTGTTTTGGTGATAGTAAACCACTTTGGTTCTTTATTCTCATTTTTTATTACCTAAATGTTAATCAAAATATTTGTCCAGAGGTTCTTTTTTTATCATGATATTTACCAAACTTAATTCTTTTGGCTACTTTCCATTCACCATCATCTTTCAACAACCATCCAGCTCAACACTGTGAGATTGACTCAATGTGTCTCTCTTCAACCCTCTGGGATAATTTTTAACAGAACAGTAAGTTGAAAGAGACCAGATATCAGTTTGGAGTACTTCCAACATGGAAGTTTTCAAAATAAATAATTGAACTAGATTATGCAACCCTGAAATTATCATTTATGTTATTGAGATGAAGAAGGGTGGCGTTAGAAAGAAGAATATTAGTTTGGAGACAACTATACTCTAAGACCTATAGAGTAAAGGTGGGAATAATCACGCCTGGTAAGTAGACCTTTAACAAAACTGTTGAGAAAGTTTAATAATGTAACCTACAGTGTTGAGAAGTGGATATCCATCTGGCATCCTCCTGAAAAATATGAGTTATACATGATCTAGGCGGTAGCTGGTAGATGAATTGAACAAAAATTATATGTACTTCTAGAGTTCATTGGAGCAAAAGATACATGAATGAGTAGTGGGCCACAAGGTGGTAGGGTTGGCCTGGTAGCATTTTAATTGAAGGGGTCTGTAGAGGAAAGAGTGGACTAGCAAAAAACAAGATGAGGTGAAGAATGAAAGCAAGAGGAAAATGAATCTGAGTACTTCATGAATAGCACAGTAGACATTCTCAGTGGGACCTCCAAAAAGCCCATAAAAAATGCCTTATAAGAGCAGGTTTTAAACACCAGCAATGCCTATGGACTGCAAAGCCATCTAAATACAGTACCAGTCTAATAAGAATTTTCCTGTTCCCTCTTACTTTCTTTCTTTTCTAAACTCAAAACTGAGGGAGAGCGGAATCCTCTTTTGCACATGGACACATGAATAAGAAAAGGAAAAAACCAGTCTCACCCTACCTACCCTACCCTATATGCTGGCGTCTTGCCTGCAGAATGTCGTAACTAGGGAGATTTAGTTTTATAAGTGTTTCATCATTATATGGGTCTTAGAATCATAATTTCTGAATTGAGTTATTATTTACTGACTTAAAGTATCCATTTACTTTTTATAACCTATAAGTAGTCAGAAAAGTCAGTGGACTGACTTAGTTTTTGTGTATATGCAAGGAAATACTTAGGCCACTGAATTGACTTTAAACTTTTTATTATGGAAAATTTCAAATATATAATAGTGCAATGAACTATCATGCACCTGTCATCAATTAATATAGTTATCACCTCATGACCAACTTATTTCATTTATGTTGCCGCCTTTTGATTTTTTGAAGCACATCTCAGATATCCTGTCACTCACTGAGTTCATTTTAAACAGAAAAGGCGCCTGGCTGGCTCAGTCGGTTAAGCGTCCAACTTCGACTCAGGTCACTATCTCACGGTTCGTGGATTCGAGCCCCGCGTCAGGCTTTGTGCTCACAGCCAGCTCAGAGCCTGGAGCCTGCTTCAGATTTGGTGTCTCCCTCTCTCTCTGACCTTCCCCTGCTCACGCTGTCTCTCTGTCCCTCTCAGAAATAAATATAAATAATAATAATAAATAAAGAGAAAAAGGGGAGACAAAGTTACTTTAAGGTTATACTTCAAGAGTCTTTTGTAAAACTAAAAATAAATATGAGTGTTTCTGTGTACCGTGTCAGGGACAGGGCTGACCCAGGTGTTAAATCATGCCCAAGAAGGGTTGGATTTATTGATACAAGAAAGTTGAATTAATTTAAAGTGATTTCAGCCTGTTGTGTCCTAACCTATTTTGGGCTTCTGGGAAGTAATTCATTCTTTCTTTTAGAATTTATTGTGAAACATTTTATTCATAAATGGGAAAGTTTTAATATCTTTATAAGGTATAGATAATAATATAGTCTAAGTAATTGAATTATCAATACTAGAGAAACTATATACTTCTCCCTGACTCTGATCCTTTGCTTCTCCTCTGTGATAATCATAATCCTCACTTCTGTATTTATCATGCACTTTTTAAAAAAATTTATTGTGCTCTTTTAAAGAATTGGTCTGTGTGTATGTGTGTGTGTGTGTGTGTGTGTGTGTATTGATCCTTAAAATATACATTACTTAGTTTTGCATATTTTTTAACTTTTATGTGAAAAGTATTATTGATGATGGACATGGGAATATTCCTAGTTTTCCAGACATTATAAATAATGATGCTACGAGCATTCCTTTATATGACTCCTTGGGCATCTGGGCAAGAATTTCTCTAGGGTATATGCATAGGAATGAACTTGCTGGGCCATTAGGTTCATATCATCAACTTTACTGGTTGAATTTCAATGCATCTATAAAGTGGTTTCCCAATTTACATTCTTGCTAGCTCTGTGTAATAGTTCTCAGTGCACCACATCCAAAAGCAACCCATGAAGTACACAAAATGTTTAAACGTTTGACATTCTGATTAATCTGAAATGGAAATTGATGTTGTTTTGATTTGTATTACTCGTAGCCAAATAAATTTGAGCACTTTTGCATATTTTTATATATCATGCGCACCTCTCTCATCTGAAATTCATGGTCTTGTTTTTAGCCTAATTTTTAATTTGATTGAATTTTCCCCTCATTTTTAAGAGTAATTAATTTAATCTGTAATCTGTGTATAAATCCTTTGCCGGTCTTTTTGTTAAAAATATGTCGCTTTTAATTACATTTTAAAATCATGCCTTTAATGAATACAAGGCTTTACATGTATAAATTTTTTCCTTATGAGCTATACTTTTTATATCTTGGTTTAATAAATTCTTTTCTACCTTAATGTCATAACATCTTCTTCTATATTTACTTCTAGAAGCTTTTAAGTTTTGTTTTCACATTTTCAGATTTTTGTCATCTGCTTGATTTTTGCATAGTGTGAAGTAGCATCCAAAATTATGTTTTGTCAAATAGAAATCCAGTTGTCCAACCATTCTTGGTTGTTGAACAGCCCATCCTTTTCCCAGTTGATCTTCAGAGGCAATTTATATTAAGATAGAAAAAAAAAATAGCAAAACTGGGGAGTGTGTTTCTGGACTCTTAATATTCTTCAGTGGCTATTTTCCTATCCATGTACAGTGCTACACTTTTTTTTTAATTTTTTTTTTAATGTTTTATTTATTTTTAGGAGAGAGAGAGAGACAGCATGAGCAGGGGAGGGTCAGAGAGAGAGGGAGTCACAGGCTGAAACAGGCTCCAGGCTCTGAGCTGGCAGTCAGCACAGAGCCCGACGCGGGGCTCGAACCCACGAACCGCGAGATCATGACCTAAGCGAAAGTCGGACGCTTAACCGACTAAGCCACCCAGGCGCCCCTGTACAGTGCTACTCTTAAGCTAATATTTTGATTTTAAAATTTCTGGTAGGGTGAAGATAATATCCTTTTACATTCTCGTGATGAAAAATCTCTTTTTGAGACTTTAGAATTACCTTTTGTTGAATTTTGATTGGAACAGAGAGGAATATATAAATTAATATTGAGAGAAAAGTCAAATTCATAACATTATTTGTTCTTCATAGATGTATTTAGTTGAACCATGTGAAATTGCTTGTATTTGACCATTTTTGACCAACCAAAACAGATTCATCTAGTTGAACATAATTGTCCATCTCTCATTTTATTTGTTCTTTACTGCTGTTCATTAACATTTTATTGTTTTCTTTATGAATTCACATATATTATTTGTTAAATTTAACCTTAGGTATGTGTTAATCTATTTAATCTATTTATTTTAATCTATTATTGTGAAATACATCCCTTTTTAAAATTAAACTTGTTTTCCTAGTATAAATAAGTGTAGATAATTTTCTTAAATTCATTTTTTTATCTGTTAACTTTAATTTCCTTAATTACATCCTTCAATATGGTATTTATATGAGCAGTGATTGGTAATGTCTTCGTCTCTTTCAGTTCTTGATTTTAAAGGCATCCAACTCAGTTAAGATTTTTGGTCAGTAACCTTAAAAGGTGTAGGAATGATCTTTTTTTTTTAATGTTTGTTTATTTTTGAGAGAGAGAGGGCGTGCAAGCAAGGGAAGGACAGAGAGAATGGGAGACACAGAATCCAAAGCTGGCTCCAGGCTCCAGGCTGTTAACACAGGACCCAATGCAGGTCTCAAACCCACGAACTGTGAGATCATGACCTGAGCTGAAGTTGGTCACTTAACCGACTGAGCCACCAGGCACCCCTAGGAATGATCTTTTTTAATCCTGGTTCACAAATACTATTTAATTTATCATGAATGAAGGTTGAATATTATCAACATATTTTTCTGCATTTATTGATAGGAATTTATGGATTTTCTCCATTTAACTAATGGATTATAGTATAATGATAGGCTTTTGTAGAGAAGTATATATTTTTTCCAATATTTTTTAATTTTTTATTTAAAAAATTATACGCATGCCAAATAAAAGTGAATAAATATGTAAGTACCATTCACAATAATATTTGTAAAACTAATACCTATTTGCTTTATCCAGATCAAACAGTAGAAAACTGTTAATAGCCCAAAGGCTAACCAAGAAAAAATACTACCCAAGTTTTGTGTAAAAAAAAATTACTTGAATCATTCCTCTGCCAGGCAGTCATGCCATTGTGCCATCTACTCTGGAGGGAGGCACTAGCTCTGTCTTTCCAACTTATTTGCTGTACAAAAGCTGAAGCAAGATGTGTAGCAACATAAAAAGACACATGGAGAATTGTCTGTCAGTAACCCTGGACTTTCAACTGGTGTGGTGACTTTGTGGTATTTGGAGTGTCTATGTTAGGGAGAGCTGAATGCACCTTTTCTGCAAAGAAGGGAGTTAACAGATATTTGGAAACCAGAGAGGCAGAGTGTAACAAAGACCTCAAATGCTCAATAATATCCATTCTTTCTCTTCGTCCTTTACCACCAGACTACATTTTGGAGAGGCCTTACAACTATGTGGAGCTATATGATTAATTCTCAACAATGGACTATGGGCTGAAATAATGTGTGTTGAACCTTGCCAAAGTTTTTAAGAAGGGATATACCTTTTACATTTTTCTTCTATGTGTGACAGCTAGATGGAAAGAATCCAGTGCCTTAGATAACGACAGAGGTGCACAATGACTAGAGTTCTAGGTTCCTGAGTGACTGAACAGAGCAAAGTCTCCTTTCTGACTTTCATTAGATAACTGTCCATAATTCATATTGTTTTCTTGTTAAGCCCTTGAAATGTTGAAGTTGTTTGTTACAACAGTTGGCCTTCCTGACTGATACAGAGATCATAATAATTTATAGCTACATTTTATTGAGTATTTATCATGTGATACCATATATTACCAGATTTAACTTTCACAGGCCCATGATATAGATTTATTAATCCCCTCTGAGAGATTCACTTCTCTCTTCAAAGCTGTCACATAGCTACTAATTTGGGAAGTTAGTGTTTCAAACTAGTTAGTGCTGGACCTGTAATTTCTCCTCTTAACCTGTTCTCTATTATGCCTACAGTTAATTCCTTGGTGTACTAAAAAAAAAGGGGTGGGGGAGAGGGCAGCTATCCATAGTCTTGGGTAAATCCATCAATCCGAACTGTGAAAATCTCAAAATGTACCTCTCATTTATGTTTGGTTATTAGAGTAATAGTTCATAATTACAACACAGCTGAAAGGAATGCATAAACTAACAGTTTTATTAATGGTGCATGTGTTGTTGGCAACTAACATTCACTATCGCTCTCAGTTTATAGAGATATAAAGCCCTGACCATTTGCATGGAAAACTACTTTCAACATTTTAACTCTTAATGTTTCTATACATAAGAAATGAGTGTGTTTATATGTGTATGTTTTACCTGTGCTATTAACAGTTATTTTAAATTACATTTTTAAGTTTTTAAAAACTTAAAACCAGGACATCCCTTTGTGTGAGTTCTCTTCTTATCCCATTTCAGCTCTGATACCTCACACATGACTATGCCTACTCAATACATGAATGTTTTCCTTACCCTTTTCTAGTTGTAACATCCTACCCCAGGCTGCCCCTTATGGGGACATTCTCTTTGCCCACTAGGGCATATGCAATTCTCCCTATGAGACATGTTTTAAAGCATAGAAAGTATATCTGTAAAAGATATTGGAAGTTGGTTGTATAAATAGCACCTGTTTTTTAAACATCTATCAGTGGAAATTTGTATTGCTTCCATATTTTGGCTACTGTGCATATTGCTGCAGTAAACATAGGGGTACATATATCTTTTCCAAATTGTGTTTTCAAATTCTTTGGGTACATACCCAGCAGTGAAATTACTGGATCCTATGGTAATTCTATTTTTAATTTGTTGAGGAACCTCCATACTGTTCCACTGTTTTCCGCAGTGGCTGTACCAACTTGCATTCCCACTAACAGTGTACAAGGGTTCCTTTTTTTTCCACATTCTCACCAATCCTTGTTGTTTCTTGTGTTTTTGATTTTACCCATTATGACAGGTGTGAGGTGATAATCTCATTATGGTTTGCTTTGCATTTCCCTGGTGATGAATGTTGGCAGAGCATCTTTTCATGTGTCTGTTGGCCATCTCTATGTCTTTGGACAAAGGTCTGTTCATGTCTTCTGCCCAGTTTTTAATTGGGTTATTTGCTTTTTGGGTGTTGAATTCTGTAAGTTCTACATATATTTTTGGATATTAACCCTTAATTGGATATATCATTTGCAAATAACTTCTCCTGGTCAGTAGGTTGTCTTTTAGTTTTGTGGATTGTTTGCTGTGCAGAAGCCTTTTATTTTTATGTAGTACCAGTAGTTTAATTTTGCTTTTGTTCCCCTTGCCTCAGGAGACACATCTAGAAAAATGTTGCTATGGCTGGAGTCAGAGAAATTATTGCCTATGTTCTTTCTAGGATTTTATGGTTTCAGGTCTCACATTTAGGTCCTTAATCCATTTTGATTTGGGGGAGGGGGGAGTTATATGTGTAAGAAAGTGGTCCATTTTTATTTCTTCATGTGTAGCTGTCCAGTTTTCCTAATACTTGTCATTGAAGTAATTGTCTTCTTTCCATTCCATATTCATCCTCCTTTGTTAAAGATTAATTGACCAAGGTAACTGTGGGTTTATTTCTGGGCTCTCTAATATGTTCCATTGATCTATGTGTCTTTTTTGTGTGTGTGCCAGTTGCATACTTTTCTGATTACTACAACTTGGTAGTTTATCTTGAAAACTAGGATTGTGAGGGGCGCCTGGGTGGCTTAGTTGGTTAAGCGTCCGACTTTCGCTTGGGTCATGATCTCACGGCTCGTGGGTTCGAGCCCCGCGTCAGGCTCTGTGCTGACTGCCAGCTCAGAGCCTGGAGCCTATTTCAGAGTCTGTGTCTCCCTCTCTCTCTGACCCTCCCCTGCTCACGCTGTCTCCCTCTCTCTCTCCTAGAAATAAATAAAAATATTAAAAAAGAAAAAAAAACTAGGATTGTGATAACTCTAGTTATGTTCTTTTTAAAGATTACGTTGGCTATTCAGGGTCTTTTGTGGTTCCACGGAGATTTTAGGATTATTTATTATTATTTTAGGATTATTAGTTTTGTGAAAAATGTGTTAGTATTTAGATAGAGGTTGTATTAAATCTGTAGATTGCTTTGGGTAG
Source organism: Proteles cristata cristata (assembly GCA_017311185.1). Taxonomy (NCBI): domain Eukaryota; kingdom Metazoa; phylum Chordata; class Mammalia; order Carnivora; family Hyaenidae; genus Proteles; species Proteles cristata. The sequence continues at coordinate 1,542,464 of JAESUZ010004587.1, forward strand.
TATGAACATTTTAACAATATTTGTTCCTCCTATCTATGAGCATAGAATTTACCGTTTGTGTCATCTCCAATTTCTTTCATCAGTGTTTTATTGTTTTAAGGGTAAAGGTCTTTCACCTCCTTGGTTAAGTTTATTCCTAGGTATTTTATTATTTTTGGTAAAATTATAAGTGGAGGAATTGTATTCTTAATTTCTCTTTCTACTACTATACATTCATTATTAATGTATATAAATACAATGTATTTCTCTATATTGATTTTTATATCCTGCAACTTTAATGAATTAATTTATCAGTTATAATAGCTTTTTGGTGGAGTCTTTAAGGGTTTTCTATATACAGCATCACATCATCTGCAAAGAGTGAAAGTTTTGCTTCTTCCTTATCACTTTGGATGGCTTTCATTCTTTTTTTTTTTTTTTTTGTCTGATCACTATGGCTGGGACTAAAGTAAAGTATGGAGTAAAAGGGGTGAGAGTGGACATCCTTGTCTCCTTCCTTATCTTAAAGGAAAAGCTCTCAGGTTTTCCCCTTTGAAGCTGATGTTTGCCCTGGGTTTTTCATAAATGGCCTTTATTGTGTTGAGGTATATTCCCTCTAAAGCTACTTTGTTGAGGGTTTTATCATGAGTGGATATTGTACATTGTCAAATGCTTTTTCTACATCTATTTTTTAAATGTTTGTTTTGAGAGAGAGCACACACACAGTGTGAGGGGGAGAGGGACAGAGAGAGAGGAAGATGGAATCCCCAGCAAACGTGGGCTCAGTCCCATGAACCTTGAGATCATGATATGAGCCAAAATCAAGAGTCAGATGCTCAACTGAGTGAGCCACCCAGGCATCCCCTACATCTATTGAAATGATCATATGATTTTTATTATTTCTCTTGTTAATGTGATATATTATGTTGATTCATTTGTGAATATTCAATTACCCTTGCATCCAGGAATAAATTCCACTTGATCATGGTGAACAATTTTTTAAATGTATTATTAGATTCAGTTTGCTACCATTTCTTGAGGATTTTTACATCTATGTTCAGAAATATTGGCCTGTAGTTCTTTCTTTTTCTTTTTCTTTTTTTTTTTTTTTTTTTTTTTTGTGAGCTCTTTATATGGTTTTGGTATCAGGGTAAATCTGGCCTAATAGAATGAATTTAGAAGTTTTATTTCCTCTTTTATTTTTTGGAATAGTTTGAGAACAGAAGGTATTAAATCTTTTTTAAATGTTTTTAGAATTCACCTGTGACGCTATCTGGTCCTGGACTTTTGTTTGTTGAGAGTCTTTTGATTAATGATTCAGTGTCATTGCTGGTAACCAGTCTGTTCAAATTTTCTATTTCTTCCTGATTGAGTTTTGAGAGGGTATATATTTTTAGGAATTTATCCATTCCTTCTGAGTTGTCCAATTTTTTTGGCATATTATTTTTCATAATCTCTTATACTTCTTGTATTTCTGTGGTATTGACTGTTATTTGCCTCTTTCATTTTTTATTTTGTTTGAGTCTTCTCTCCCTCTCCCCTGTCACCCTCTCTCTTTTATGAGTCTGTCTAAAGGTTTATCAATTTTGTTTATCTTTTGAAAGGACCAGCTCCTGGTTTCATTATCTTTTCTGTTGATTTATTTTGTTTATTTCTGCTCTAATCTTTATTATTTACTTCCTTTTACTGGTTTGGGTTTTGTTTGTTCTTCTTTTTCCAGTTCCTTTAGGTATAAGGCTAGGCTGTTTATTTCAGGTTGTTCTTGCTTCTTGAGTAGGCTTATTTTGCTGTGAACTTCCCTCTTAGAACTTTGCCGCACCCCAATGATTTTGGACTTTTGTGTTTTCATTTTCATTTATCTCATTTTTTAAAATTTCTTCTTGGATTTCTTGGTTGACCCATACATTATTTAGTAGCATGTTACTTAAATCTCATGCATTTCTGTTCCCTTCAGATATTTTCTCATGGCTGATTTCTAGTTTCATAACATTGTGGTTGGAAAAGATGCATGGTATGACTTAAGTCAGTGTGAGTTTGTTGAGACTTGTTTTGTGGTCTAACATGATATATTCTGGAAAATGTTCTATATACACTCGAAAAGAATATGTATTCTGCTGTTTTAGGGTGGGAAGCACTGAATATATCTGTTAGATCCTTTCAATAAATTGTGTTATTCAAAACCACTGTTTCTTTGTTGAAATTCTGTTTGGATGATCAGTCCATTGATGTAAGTTAGGTGTAAAGTTTCCCATTATTCTTGTATTACTATCAATTATTTCCTTTATATTTGTTATTATCTGCTTTATGTATTTGGATGCTTTCATGTTGGGTGCATAAATGTTCAGAATTGTCATCTCTTCTTGGATTGTTCCCTATATGATTATGTAGTGTCCTTCTTTGTCTCTTGTTCCAGTCTTTGTTTTAAAGTCTTTTTCGTCTGATACAAATATTGTTTCCCTGGCTTTCTTTTCACTTCCATTTGCATGATATATGCTTTTCCATCCATCGAATTTAATTCTGTATGTGTCTTTACACAGAAAGAAATGAAATCTCATATTGGCAGGATATAGATGAGTGTTGCTTTTTTTACCTATTCTGTCACCCTGTTTTAATTAGAGTGTGTAGTGCATTTATATTCAAAGTAGTTATTGATGGATATATATTTGTTGCCATTTTGTAATTTGTTTTATGTTTGTGTCTGTAGTTCTTCTCTATTCCTTTTTTCTCTTGCTCTCTTCTCTCATGGTTTGCTGACTTTCTTTAATAATATATTTGGATTCCTGGGGCGCCTGGGTGGCTTAGTCGGTTGGTCGTCCGACTTTCGCTTAGGTCATGATCTCGCGGTTCGTGGGTTCGAGCCCTGCGTCGGGCTCTGTGCTGACTGCCAGCTCAGAGCCTGGAGCCTGTTTCAGTCTGTGACTCCCTCTCTCTCTGACTCTCCCCTGCTCTCTCTCTCTCGCTCTCTCTCTCTCTCTCTCCTAGAAATAAATAAAAATATTTTTTAAAATAATAATATATTTGGATTCCTTTCTCTTGACTTTTTGCATGTCTCTTCCCAGTTTTTAGTTTGTGATTACCATTAAGTTTATATATAACATCTTTTGAGTATAGCAGTCTATATAAGTTGACAGTAACTTAAGTTTGATCCCATTCTTTACTCCTCTCCCCACTCTGTACTTTAAGCATATGGTGTCATACTTTACATCCTTTTATTTTTCTTTTTAATGTTTTTATTTATTTCTAGGAGAGAGAGAGAGAGAGAGAGAGAGAGAGACAGCGTGAGCAGGGAGGGTCAGAGAGAGAGGGAGTCACAGACTGAAACAGGCTCCAGGCTCTGAGCTGGCAGTCAGCACAGAGCCCGACCCAGGGCTCAAACCCACGAACTGCGAGATCATGACCTAAGTGAAAGTCGGACGCTTAACCAACTAAGACACCCAGGCGCCCCGACATACTTTTAAATTGTAAATCCCTTGATTGATTTTTATAGATGTACTTAACTAAACTGCATTTGTGCTTTCCACTTTTCTTACTCCTACTTTTGTTCTTCCTTTCTACTCCAAGAGTACCCTTTAGCATTTCTTACAGGGCTGGTTTAGTGGACATAACTTCCTTTGACATATTTGGCTGGGAAACTGTATCTCTCCTTCTATTCTGAATGATAGCCTTGCTGGATAAATCAGTCTTGGCTGCAGGTATTTTCTTTTTCTTTTTTGTTTTTTTAATGTTTGTTTATTTTGAGAGAGAGAGAAAGAGAGAGAGAGAGAGAGCAAGCGAGCATGTGAGGGACAGCAGGAGAGGCGCAGAGGGAAAGAGAATCCCAAGCAGACTCCATGCTCAGTGTGGAACCTAATCCAGGGCTCAACCTCATGACTGTGAGACCATGGCTTGAGCTGGAAACAAGAGTCAGAAGCTTAGCTGAGCCACCCAGGAGGCTCAGTTGCAAGTTTTTTCTATCAGCACTTTGAATATATCATGCCACTCCCTTCTGGCCTGCAAAGTTTGAGCTGATAAGTCAACTCAGTTTTATGGGGGATAGTTTTATGAGGTTTCTTGTGTATGTAACTGTTTTCTTTTCACTTGATGCTTTTAAAATTCTCTTTTTCACTACTTTTTTCCATTTTAATTTCTGTGTGTCTCAGTGTGGACCTGCGTGGGTTGATTTTGTTGAGGGCTCTCTATGCCTCCAAATTCAGAAAGTTTGTTTTCAGCTATTGTTTTTGAAATAGGTTTTCTACCCCCTTCTCTCTCTCTCTTCTCCTTGTAGGATCCCTATAGTGTGGATAACTTGCACTTGATGGTATTACTGATTTCCCTGTTTATTTTCATTTTGTGTATTTTTTTTTTCCTTTCACTTGTTCAGCTTGATTGTTTTTCATCACTCTGTTTTCTAGGTTGCTGATTTCTTCTTCTGCTTGCTCTAGTGTATATTTATTTCTTCTAGTATGTTTTAAATTTCAGTTATTGAGTTCTTAATCTCTGATTGGTCCTTTTTGATGTTTTCTGTGTCTCTTTTTAAGGACCCTACTGAGATCCTTCATTCTTTTCTCAAGTCTGATTACTATCTTTATGACCATTACTTTAAATTCACTATTAGGCATATTACTTATCTACCTTTCATTTAGTTCTCTTGCTGTGATGTTGTCCTTTTCTTACATTTGGGACGTATTCCTCTGTCTCTGTCTGTTTCTTTGTGTTAAGAATGTCAACTACATCTCCTGCTGTTGCAAGTAGTAGCCTTATGAAGAGCAGGTCCCATAGTGTCCTGCACTGCAGTGTCCCCTGTTTATCAGAACTTGGTACTTCAGGGGTGTCTCCTATATTTCATGTTCCCTACTGTTGTGGGTAAGCCATATTTGCCTCAAGTTCAGTCATCTGGACAGGCTTCCTGTGTATTGTAGGCAGGATTTGATTCCTCTGTTCTTAATGGGCCAGTCTGGGGCCACCTTTGGCTTGAGTTTAGACCAGATATTTGCCAGAGATGCTGTAGTACCTAACAACAGGGACCTCTCCGTGTGTAGTTGACTAAGAAGGTTTTCTTGGTGGACAGCCTAGAATCAGAGCAAATGTCTGTCCCGAGCCCATTGGTGGGGCCATGATCAGACAGATGTGTGTGATTATCTTCCCCTCTCCCCAGGACAGAAGTCACTTTGTAGTGGTGTCAGGCTGATGCCACCACTTGGGATGGTCTCTGTCCAAGGGTGTATTGGAGGGAGCAGCTTCGGAGGAGAATGAAGGGGTGTGGCACATGGTGTTTGCAAGGTTTATGTACATACATCATCTGCTGGGAGAGGAGACCTGGAGCTGAGACTGGAGAGGGAAAATCTGCAGAAGTATAAAGCACTCAGATGTGCACTTACTATGCTATGTAGAAAATGTTGCACTGCACTGGTTCCTGTACGTGTCTGTGTGTCTAGTCTGGGAGGCAGGAAGGGGAATGGTGACCCTCAGCTCTTTTGTTTAGAGAAGTCTCCCAAGGTTACCAGCCTGTCTAGCACACATTCTCAGATTAGTAAACAAATCTCTCTATATATACTCCAGTCAGTTTTCAAACTGCTGCTGTATCTCATTGGAGCTGGGGTTTTTTGTGATGTCTCTTGAAGGATGTGGACTCATTTTCCTGTCACTCTTGACTTTCCCAGAACTGAGCCTATTGATTTTTAAAGCTCCCGGTATTAAGCCCTGCTGTATGTAAGAACTCATGAAATTATATTCTTCTGTTTTTCAAAGACAGATATTAATGGGATTCGTTTTCCCCATGTGTTCCCTGTGCCTGGGTGCTTGTTGTGAGGGTCTGGTCATCTCTCCTTTCTATGGCCCTAGTGTCCCTTCTTGTTGTGGACATTTTTGTGGGTCTCTTTATCGCCTGACCATGTCTTTGCCCTTGGTTCCCTCTTCAGTGTGCAGTATTCTCTACATTTACCTGTGGAGACTCTGTTCTGCCAGTCTTCAGGTCATTTTTCTGGACTATTTACAGTGATGTGGGTGTTCTCTAGTTGTATCCTTGGGGCAGGGTGAGGTGAGCTTAGGATCCTTGTACTCCACCATCTTCCCTGGAAGTCCCCACATTACAGTTTTTAATGTCTGCATTCTATCCTGTGTTTGTGTCATGAATTTTAAATTGAAATTTTTAGTGTTAGATGTCAACATTCTTAATTTATTTTTTACATGATATAATTTGGGAGACCTCAATTTATTTTCTTAATGCAGATTACTACAAGTAAAATTACAAGATTGCAGCATGTAAAATTCTTGAACTTTTATAAAGTGACAAGGAAAAAAGCTCTTTCATTGTTCTAATTCCCATTTCCTTAATTACCAACAATTTTGCATGTTTTATTATTTCCCATTTTTCCCTGTGAATTGTTTTTCATGTTAACTGACACCGTTTTTTATAGTGCTTTCCTGATTATTTTTAAAAAGCTGTTTATATTAAACAACGCAATACTTTGTCATCCTTATTGGAAATATGCTTAGTAGTTTTTCATTTAGGTTTCATGGTATATTTTTAATGTACCATCATTTAAAACACTTTTAATATTATTGAATAGTTTCTGTGGTATATTTAGAAAAGTCTATCTCAATGATAATTTAATTGTTTACAGCTTTCTTCTATGACTATTATTGTTTCATCCTTCATATTTAGCTCTTTAATATGTTCATCAAAGATTTATTTTGTGTGATTTCTGTGAAGATTTTAATTATTTCTTTTCTAAATGTAGCAAAATTTTTCTAACATCATCAGTTAAATAGTTTCCCTTTTAATATTAATATATAATCATACCCATTTCAGGGCATTTTATTTCATTCTGTCCATTCTCAGATCTTGTACCAATACCATAATGTTAAATGTTTGTATGTTTAAATGGTCAGTAGACCAAAAAATATTCCTTTTATGCCTTATCCAGTTCAACATTGTCTAAGCTATTCTGAGTGTTTTTGCAGATGGTCTTAGAATCATCTTTCTTGTTTTTCCCTAGGAGACTTTAAAGTGTGCTTAATCTTTTTTATTTTATCACTCATCCAAATCTGTGATGTGTCTCTCCTTTTATTCAGTGCTTCTGTCTCTTGACAAAGTTTTCATCTTTCATTATTATTCCTGTTCTTAGATGTTGTACATACTTTGTTGTCATTATTAACAGGTTCACTTTTTTCTTATAATTTCTACTGTCTATTATATAGGGAAATTACTGATTTCTATGCATTGATCTTATGTCAAGCTATTTTACCATTGTTGTTTATACTATAAGTATTCTGTCTTATTTTTCTTGACATTTTAGGAATACATTGATATTACCTTAAAACCTCCTATATGTCTTCCCTCAAATAAACTGTATTCAAATAAATTTATCAATAAATTATGAAAGCTAAACTTTCACAGCACACTGTCCTCTAGGATGACAGATTTACTTAGCAATATTTTGTTAGAAAACATACCTCTATCTGGGTTTTGGGAAATTAGACCTACTCCAGAAATCCATGTGCATAAGAGGAGATGTAAATGGCTATTTAAATATATATTTTTACTAATATAAATAATATATAGCCACAATTTGATATAACTTATGTTAAGTACAGTTTTAATACGTTTTCTAGCTGTATTTTTTCTCTTCATTTATATGCAGATCATTTCTGAGTCCAGTTTTAATAGTAATGAATTGTATTTCAGAGTCATTCTATATCATACTAATAACAACCATTATGAATTATTATGTGCTTTAGGAAACCCCAGTCCTTAACTCCAGGAAACGTTCATACAAATGTAACAGGAATTCCTATAGGACATCTTTAACAAGGGTTATAAAGATGTTATTGACTGAACCTAGATTGAAAAAAATATATTTTTTAGACATTAATTTGAAAATCAGTCAATGTACGTGGAAGCTCTGTTTGCCATTCAGTGAGATTCACTAAAGACATGACCTTCCATCCTCTCTGTTGTGTCCTCCTTTCTACTGACCTTCTTCTTGGTTTGCTTCACCACTCTGTCCCAGTCCAAAAAAATACCAAAATGGTGAAGCATTACCAGGAATTATTTAGGTTTTTTTTTATGATTTCAGGAGAAAATAAGTCATAAAATGTTTTTTTTCTTTTAAAATAATTGCTATCATAAGGAAATGATTTTGTTTAGCTCATAATCTGGTAGGTCTATTAATTCCATGGTTATTAACCATTTCTTCTGTATTTATGCCACCTCAGGATAGGAAATGCTAATGGCTCCACTGGCATTTTCATCAAGAGAAATGTCTTGATATCTAGATACTTTGATTATATCTATTCAGTAAACTTTTCATTAGTCCATATTTTGCTTCCTCAAATGTGTAGAGAAGCTCACTAATTATCTTGGAACATTAGGCTAAGTAGAAAACCTGGTGGAAATTTCTGTGGGAAGTATCATTTTTCAGAATGTTTCCAAGGATGTGGGAAGGGCTGGGATTGTAATTTACCTGTTTAATAGCTACCTGGAGTAAGCTGATATGCACTACTCATTCCCCAGATATTCTTCTCCTCACCTTCAGCAAGATGTTAAACGCTTTTAAATAGCTATTCTGTACTGTTTTATTGGTGTTAACAGAACTGTTATGGCTGTTACTGGCCATCTTTATAGCCCTTTGCTGCTTCACTTCCACAGCATGCATGTCTGGCTACCAAAAATGTCATTGATCATTGTTTTAAGCATCATCCTTAGATGATAAAATTGGTGATATCATTGAATGACAGATTCAAAAGTATCGTAAAAAGTCTCTCCAACAGATGGCAAATATACCACTGTTTACATTTTTTAAATGAATGCTACAGATGGTAAGAAATTATTCCTCCATGTTTAATAGGAAGATTCCACAGCATTTATACAAAGGCACTTTTCTTTTTACTGCAAGTAAATATATTCAGTAATTTAGCTACCAACCACTCTTTTGACTTCCAAATTGTATATTGGAAGCATATGGGAAAGATGTCTAAAGAGCCAGTATTCATTTTTTCTTTATGTGTCCTTAAATTTATTGAGTTGTAAAAATAAATAGGAATGAGAAAGGTGTATGGATGTGTTCATTTTTAGGGAAAAAAAATCATAATTCCTAAATCCATTCTTAGGTAATTTACTCATTCAATTACAACATGTTTCATGATTAAAATTTCTTGGCTAAAAGAAGACATTTAAATGTCACATCTTTCCATTTTAAAGAATATCATTTTTAAAGTACTGATAGTCTGTATTGTATACTAATTCTATGCTTGTATTATGAAATGATATAACAATGTTTTAAATGAAAGGAATATCTTAACAAATAAGCATTAGACAATAAGAATTTAAATTTTCTATTTGATTATAAATATGATTATAGTTTTAATAGCAGAATCGTAGACATTATTACACATTAAATAGTTGTTCATACCTTAAAATATTTAGTTCTTTTCTCTTAGTAGTGTATACATACTCTGTGGCACTGATGAGGAAATCAGCTCCTTCATAATTAAACTATTTTATGCCACATATTTTAAAAAACAAAAAATTTAATTCTGACATCAGAATCCCTTTGTACAATGTTAGTATCATTCTCACCTTTTTTTTTTCTTTTGAACAAATTACTGTAACTGTCTTGTTTTGCTATTTTTAAAAAACATATTTTTAATGTTTGTTTATCTTTGAAGGAGTGAGAGACAGAGCATGAGCAGAGGAGGAGCAGAGAGAGTGGGAGACACAGAATCTGAAGTAGGTGCCATGCTCTGAGCTATCAGCACAGAGCTTGATGTGGGGCTTGAACACCTGAGCGGTGAGATCATGACCTGAGCTGAAGTTGGAGGCTTAACCGATGGAGCCATCCAGGTACCCAGTCTTGTTTCCCAAATGTACATTTAACTTTAAAAACATATAAATTTCATCTGTTTGAAAATACACATGATAAGATTTTCCCCTTCAAATAGTCTCTTGAAAGATTTCCCACTTGTTGGGGCACCTGGGCGGCTATTGGTTAAGCGTCCTACTTTGGCTCAGGTCATGATCTCGTGGTTTGTGGGTTCGAGCCCCGGAATAGACTCTGTGCTGACAACACGGAGCCTGGAGCCTGCTTCAGATTCTGTGTCTGTCTCTCTCTCTGCCCCTTCCCTGCTCATGCTTTGCCACTATGTCTCTCCCAAAAATAAATACAAACACTAAAAATAAATAAATAAAAAGAAATATTTCCCAATTGTGAGTATAAGGTCCCTGAAGGGCTGATAGTAGAAGTAGTCTCTGGTTGTATCTCACATAACAGATATCTTGTTATATTTATGTGCTAAGAGTTGAGGTGCAATCCTCCTTGCCTTCTGGTTGTTGTTTGTTCCCATCATTTCTTCTTTATATAGACCTTTAATAAACATAAAAGGCATTGTTAAAATTCAAAATCTGTAATTTTTTTAAAAATCCAAACATTATTGAAATGAATGGACTCAAAAACTATTGTTTATAGGTCAACATTAAAATTTCATGGCATATGTGTTTTATGACAAGATAGTACCCAGTGGCCTTCCAAAGGCAGGATATAGACATTGCCTCAGTGTACCAAAGCCAAGACCATTTAAGGCAAAACTGTTAGAAATTCTTTTATAGTTTTGATTTCTATTTTTCAAACACAGGTTCTCAAACATTATATCATAATCACATAGAAGACTGGTTAAAACAAAGATTACTGTGTCTCAGACCCAGAGTTTCAGAGTCAAAAGTCAGGGATGGGTCCCTAAAATTTGCATTCCTAACAGGTTCCCAGTTGACTTTAATACTGCTGGTCTTCAAGAAATACTACTTAAGCATTAAGACAAAGGGAAAAAGTTCTAACGTTCTAAATTCTGTTTTGCCATTAGCTGTGTGATCTTGGAAATGGCATTAAATGCTGCAGGTTTACTGGTTTATTGTTCTTCTAATGAGAGCTTTAATCTAGGTGATCACTCATTTTCTTGTGTTTCACCCAAAAATCTGTGAATACAAATCAAGAGCCACAGAAGAGCATATAGCACCTTTATACTTAGGGTGATTCAAAGGTCTTGCAAAAGACAGAGCTCTGAAAATATGTTTTAAATTACACTGGAATTTTGTTCTTCATCCCTACTTCCTCTGAAAAGGTGACTGCAATTAAGGATAACTGAACTTATTATGGCTATCATTTTGTAATGAATAAAAATATCAAATCACTATGATGTACACCTAAACCTGATAGGATATTGCATGTCAATTACACTTCAATTAACAGTCTCCATTTGAAATATACCAAAAAAAAAAGAGAGAGAGAGAGCGAGCGAGCGAGAGAGAACTAAAAATGTTTTCTAATGTGTATGCTTTTCTAATGGTTTTAATCTTGTCTTTATCATATTACAAAATTATTGTGACGTCCCCACAACAATGTTGTCAGAAATGTCTTGGTCTCAGTCTGCTCTTTGGGCTCAATGCCGTAGAAGTCAGTTCCTTAGCACTATCTATTGGTTTAAAACTCAATATGTCTAGAACATCTTCCCAAGCCCCCATGTGGTAAATTTTTCAATAAATACTACTTTCTGTTAGTTATAATGGTGGCTTTTCTGCTCCCTCTTTTTCAGAGACTTAAAAACCTCTGAATTAAAATTAGAATGGCTGGAACTTGGAAATACACAAATGTTCTCTCCGTGATTAATGTGATTGGGTTCTACTTAGCTTAAATTTACCTAGGACTATTTAATCTTTCTGAATTACATTATTGTATTTCAGTTACAACTGAGACCATGTTGGTCATTGATGAAAACAGACTGGAAAGATTATTGACTCTTCAGAATCTGTATAGGGCATGAGGGCTTTCTTGTTTTAACAGAGCAACTGAGTGTTAGGAAAATGTTTTACAAATTTGTGCCATTGGCAGTCTCCAAAATTTTACCAAAAAGGCTATTAAAGTATTAATAGTTGTAAAGAAATCAGATATCATACTCTTAAATTTTATTTATAGTCTGTTCTTTTATAAAATTAATCAGTCTGAAAACTTCTCTGGCCTGTAGGTTCTCCATTCCCATCTCCCCCTTTAATAGTGATCCTTAAAAACAAGATCATCAAAAAAAGCTAAAGCTCATATAGTGTATGTGGCCTGTTGTGTAAACATGACCAAAATGACAAATAAAGGAATGTTTCCACAATTGCTTCAAGCAAGTCATCCACAGTCATACGTTTTGCTATTTTAGAGAAAGTGCTAATAATTCTTGTGTTAAAGAGTCCATCTAAAAGATACATAGACCCTTAAGGAACTTAGATTTTAAAAAATAAATATCTTTAGGAGAGAATGATAGCATGTTCAGTAGAAGACCTTAAAGTATAAAATCATTATTACATTAGGATAAATTAGTGTTGCAGCATTGTAATGAGAATCAAAGTTCAAAGAGACAAAATTAATGAGATAAAATTTCCCACTATTAAAAAAGATAGCTTGTGTTTATAAAGATAGCTTTGTGTTTAAAGGAATGACAATACCATTTTGTTTCCTAGGTGTCAGTGCTTGAATAATACCATAGTTTCAACTATCTGTACTTAAAATTTAAATTTTAGACACCACTTTAAAATTTGTGAGTAGAATAGTTTTTAACAATTCTCTTTAACAGTATCTGCACAGCTGTGTTTTATTATTGAATGAAGTATAAAATTGACAACTCTAATAATAATAGTGATAATTCAGGTACTGATAACCTAGTCTGAAAAGAATTTCTGAAATAAATTTTACTGAAATTGTCATATAATGAAGTAGGTTTTTGTTGTTGTTGTTGTTGTTGTTGTTTTATCTCTTCTTTAGAGATGAGGAAACTAACCATTGGGGTAACATGGGCAAGTGACTTGCTCAAAGTGAAAATTGTATGAAAAGTATAGCCAGGACAGGATCTGATCCAGTGATTTCAATATCTACTCTTTCTACCTAATTTCTACCTACATGTAAAAAACAAATGTAGACAGGGCCACCTGGGTGGCTCAGTCAGTTGGGCGTCTGACTTCATCTCAGGTCATGATCTCACAGTCTGTGGGTTTGAACCCCACACTAGGCTCTCTTGCTGACAGCTCAGGGCCTGGACGCTGCTTCAGATTCTGTGTCTCCCTTTCTCTTTTCTCCACCTTGTGTTGTATCCAAAAACAAAAACAAAAAATATTAACATTTCTTTTTTTTTTTTTTAAGTGAATGTAAACAGTAACATACAAAGTTCGTTTTGTTTGTACATCGTCATTGGGTCTGGAAAACTTTGCAGAAGAATTTGTTTTCTTCTCACCAAAATAGTCATAATTTATAATTCTTTAACAATTACTGTATTGTAATCATGCGTTTTTTTTCTAGAACCCTAATATCTTTCTATTCTGAACTGTTTTTCTTTTGTAATTAGTATAGGTCACTCTCCCAGCTTTTGTTAAAATATTAGTGAAGTACCAGTGGATTCAATGTCACGGAATCCAGTGGAGTTAAATTATCACTTCTCACTGATAATTGTCAAGAGCAAATTATCTCTGAATTCATTAGGGAGATTAACACTTGTAATTACCTTTATTTGAAGAAGAGGAAGAAGGAGAAGGGGGAGAAGGAGAGGGAAAGGGAGGAATTAGTTCAACGAAGAAAAGTGAAAAAAATACTTTTTATTTGACGAAAATGTTGCTCTTGGCTGTAATAAGTGCCTGAACTGCCAAGAATATTATTTTGCGCCTATAATACACTAACATCTCATTTCTTTCTGTTAAAAGGTGTTAGGCTCAGCCTTTATTTTGATAATTAGGTATTCTCAAATCTAAGATCATATTGACAACCAGAAATTTTGCCAATAATTCCAACTTGAAACCAAAATCTTGAGTAAAGTGCCAACTACCATCCTCCATTTTGCCCTCAAATATTAATTATAGTATATTATCAACTGTTAATCTAATACTTGTTGGAGAAAGAAATATAACCTACCCTGAGTTTCATTATATGAACTTACTGATTTAATGTAATCTTACTCATTAGTTTCAGTACTTCAAATATATACTTCTTGTGAGTACCTAAAAATGTCTTTGGGTCACAAGGCAGTTATAGTTAAGTCCTTAAAGAGGAAAACAGTTCTTCAGTTCCCATATATGTGGCACAGTGTAAAGTTCTTTTATAATTGGAAAATGTCTCAAGAAGCTTTCTTCTATCTCACCAGAAAGGCATGTTTAAAATTTGCTATGGATATACTGGGTCAGAGAATAGAATTTTCAAAAAATCATTATTAACTTCCCCTGTGCTATCTAATTTTATCTATGGTGAGCAACCTTGACTCAAACTGAAGAACAGCATTATAATGAGGCTTAAGTTTAAGTATGTCATGTGCAACTGATTAATGATGGAAGCTTGCATTTCTGAAGGAAACATTTTTTATTTGGGTCCTCTTTTAAATACAGAACAGTGTATTAGTTGTAGAAACTGAAGAGTACCTTTATTTTTAAAGTTACCAGCTGTTTTTAAGCCAGTTACATGTTATCTCTAAAAGGTTGGGATAGTGGTAATGATAGCACATGTTTATGAAAAAGAAATGGGTAAAAATTAAAGAAAGTTTGTCTTTTCTGAATGAACCTGATGACAGACATGGATTACAAGATTGAGTGAAGGGAAAACTTTCTCTACAATGGATATATAGGGAATTATTCTCTACTTATTAATCATAGTAATGTTCATGACATTTCTAAGCCTTAGAAGTAGGAATTCATAATAGATCCAATCACCCTTTTACATAATTATGCAGTCAGAGGGTGCCAAACTGAAGGCATTTTTTAAAAGTTCAGAATGGAATAAAATTCACTTTCTAAATATTGGATAACCTTATTTGAATATCAAAATAGGCTTTTCCAAGTTATTAGAATAAAAGCATTTCTTCATCAAACTTTACTTGGTAAAATGTGTTTATAAGACAGGTTCACATGTTTTGTACAAATACAATTCATCTAAAGCTCATAGCATTGCTAGTAAAGTCAATTACTTTCTTCTTGGTCACACATTATTTGGCAGGAAGTGTATTGTTGCTGCAACATTTAGGTTTTACAAGCAGTTCTGTTTTATAGGAAGCAGTGGTAGTATTTTTTAAAGAGAAGCTATATAATGCATTTTATACTCTCTGAGGTGAAGATTTATTGTATTCAGTGGTGCCAAGAATAGATAGCATGGGCTGGTAATATACAAACATGTCTATGGTCATGATACAGTAGTCCAGCATTGACATACAAAATGTCTCCTATTTCAGCCGCTGACATCTCAATGGAGATTGGCAGCTCAATCTTGTACTAACTTGTCTAACATGCGGCAGAGTTCTGAAATATGAATCTCTGTGTGCAAGTAAAAATTCTAAATATATTTACTAATTTATGACTTTTTTACCCATAGAAATTGCCTAATATTTTAAGGTTAAATATGTAAATAAAATTTATTCTCAAAATGATTTTAATTTTAAGACTTTTATTACACATTTTATGTGTAAAATGTGTGCTTATTTTGATGTTATTTATAATCATTTTAGAGTTTGTTATCTAAATTAAATTTGATCAGCCTACTGAAAAGTTTTGAGCTTTTATGACTCCCTGTCTTGTTAGAAGTAATTTGGTCAAAGGGTAAAACACAGTTAAGTTTACAGACAGAGATATTAACATTTGCAATGAACATGCATTTGAGAATCATGAAGAGTAGTTTTAAATATTTTAGTAAGTAATTTGTCTAATTATATAGTAAAACAGCTATTAGTAGTAATCAGACATATTAAGATAAAACAGATGGACTTGTTTCTTACTGCCTTTGCTTAGAGAAATGAATGTAATTATTTGTGATTTTAATAAAGTTTTTGGTTTAGAGTATGTCAGTTCTACTCCACTGTATTCCAATGTAATATGAACATGAAGATATACAGTTAAGCATTTGAACATAACTGATACTATAAATTATTTGTTGTACTAGTGAACCCATTAATCAAAGAAAATGTAGTAAAAACCTAGGAGAGTATCCCATGAGTCTTTAACCAATACCATCATAAGATCCAATGAAAACTGGAATATATATTCTAGGATATTGTCCATTACTCTGCTTAAATGAGATATGCTACTTTTAGAGAAAGGATAATGAATAAATGGATGAATGAATGAATAAATTGAATGGAATAAAGAAATAAACTAGCAAACAGATAAGCTTACAACTTGATTAAACGATTTTGAACTTCTGCTACTATTATAGCTTTCATGTCTTCTTTTCCCTTGGACACTTAATGATTCCCAGTGTAGATTCCTATTACCCTCACCAAAAATAGTATCACTTTAGAGAGCAAATGCCTGTCATCTAGTTTCATTGAAAGTTTGCTTCAAATCAATGAACATTTAAATTAACAGCATGCTGGATATTAACTGCTGAGCTGTACACTTAAGGTACATTTTTAATGCAACTTTTGTTGATTAACCTATAATAATAATACTAGTTTATTTACATTTCAGAGTTGTGAACTATATTGACCAAAAAACAATAAAAATGAAGTAATATATTAGGTTTTACTATTTCCTAGGAACAATAACAAACGACTTATTAATCCTAGAAATCTGTCATCTTGAATTTCTAATTTTTCTTCTGCCAACTATTGATATATAGTCTCCTATTAAATTCCTAACACAGACACAACACACCCATTATTATTACCTTCACTGACAATTTTTTTAATCTCAAAAAGAGCATATGTAATTCCATATCACATCATGTCATATAAGGTTACTCAGAATAGTGTTACATGCAGAGCATTTGCCTGCCTAACAATATGCCACATTTTTTAAGTGTGATATGATAAATCTTTCCAAGCTTTACTAGTTCTGGGTACTGTTAAGAAAATATAGCATTGTTTGTACATGAACGATGTGAAAGGAAATGACACACTTTAAAAAGATTTTTTTTAAACGAGGTCATGCCTGTAAACTCTTCAGTTTCATATCAGGAATGAAGAAAATGGATAAAAGATTCTAAATTTTAAAAAATTTACATAGATAGATAGATATATAGATAGATGCCCAATTATTCTCATATTAACTAAATTGAAACAGCTTAGAGGAAATGAAGACTTTTTTCCAAAGCTTTAAGATTTCAGAGCAAATTTAATAAACAATATTTTATAAATAAACTGCCAAATAATAATGGTAAGAACTTCTAAAGACAAAATGTGAAAATAGAGGTATTTGACAAAATATTAGAGGCAATTTAGGAAGCCTATTAGCATAGGGAAAACAGTACCAAATTACGTTCTTGACACTATATTAAAAACAGAAGAGCAAAGAAAAGGAGACAATTTTCTTGGAACTAGGAATCAATTTATAGTGAAAACAACTAATAAAAGTATATAGAAGAGTCAGTTGAAGGCCCTTGATATGAAATTGAGGTATTTTGATCATAGAAAGTGAAAGAGGAGGCAGATTTCAAATAGAATCAAATAAACCAAATAGAACTTCAAGAGTGAAATTCATTTATATATGTGTATTTGGTAATAGAAATTCAGTGGATAGTTTTACTCAACATATTAAACTCAAGTGAAGAAAGTACAAATTCTTTCCAAGACAAATACAATTAATCAGCATGCAGCCAGTTCTGCAACACATGGAATCATTTATATACATAGAAGAATAAGTTTCAACATCGATATTATTGGAGTTTCAGAGAGATCTGATTTTATATATTGAATTTCATATATCGTTGGTGAATCTGCAAATTGGTAACCATATTGGAAACAATTTGGCATTCATTATAAATTTAAACATGAGTATCATTGATTTCCAGCTCTCAGGTGTATAACCTACAGGAATCATTTCATATGCATTAGGGGACCTACAGAGCAAAAACAACCCAAATCTTCATCAGTATTATAAATAATAAATGATATGCTCAAGCAATAGAATATTAGATAGTATTGGAAATGAATGATTATAGCTACATAAGGAAAAGAATGAATTTCAAAAACATGCTAAGCAAAAAGGAAAGGTTCAGAAAAATACACATTATTCCATTCATAGAAATTAGGTATAGGCAACATTAAATAATATGTTGTTTGTTTCTACATATTTATGTAGCAAATCTATGAAAAGCAAGGAAATTATGATAACATTTAAAAGGCGAAAGATTTATACGATCTGAAGAGAAACGAAAGTATTATGATAACATTTAAGATAGGAGTTATCTTTACAAGAGAAGAGATGTGATGAGGTGGAGGGAGAATACAGTAGCTTGGGATTTGGATAATATCGTGTCTAAGGAACATAAAAGTACACACAAACTTCTAATCAGAATAGTAGGATATGGAATGTGGGATTATATTAAAAGATTCATGACCAAGTAGATTTTATAGCAGGAATTCAAGGTTGATTTAATATCTGAAACTCAGTATAATTTATCACATTAATAGGATAGGGAGAAAATATATAATCACGTTAATTAGTAGAGATGATTTTCCCCTAAAGGCCAAAGATATCTGCTCACATCATACTATTCAACCTTGCATTAGATGTCCTAGGTAGTTAAATAAGGCTGTATAAGTACTGTGTATTATGTTATGGGTATTTAACTTTTGGTAGTGGAGCATCTGATTAATTGACCTTGATAAGCACTATCAAAAACTATGAACAACCACTTAAACACATATTTTAAGGAATGAAAGTGAGTTTCAAATAGTATGGTGATTTGAAATTTACATAATACTTCAATTGAACTTTTTAAAGACAGGCACCTTATCTTCCGTTTGTTTCAGTGTTTATCATTGTATCTGTTGGAAATAATATATATTTCCTGCTGGTTCTCTCCAACCAGAGAAATAGAACCCCTAGGAAATATGTATTAAGAGATATATTTCAAAGCATAGCTTCATGTTGTTGTAGGGGCTAGCTAGGCAAGTTTTAAATCCATATAGGAGGCCATGAGAAAGGTCAGACTGGCACAAAATGAAGCATCTAGTTCCAGGCAGAATTTCTCCTTCCTTAAGGAAGCCTCAGTTCTTAAGAACTTTCAATTAATTTAATTGAGCCCATCCAGATATCTAGGATAATCTCCCTTACCTCAAGATGAACTTAAACACATCTGTGTAATACCTGCACAGAAACAATGAGATTGATGTTTGACTAAATAACTGTATACCGTAGCCTAACCAAGTGGAAACACAAAACTGACATTCATGGTCTAATCTTTGTCAACTTGGCACCCATAAAGAAATCTCCTTCAATTATATTAATCTCTAAATAAAGATAATGATATACCTCTGCCTTACATGATATACCTATCTTACATGCAACTGAAGACATGCTAATCCTTTTTTCATAGGAGGATGCAAAGACCTTATATAATGTTTACTCTTCTTCACTGATATTCAGGAATTTCAGTTCTATGGTATAAAATTAGCTGCTACTCATGCATGTTATATTAAGTAATAAGAGAAAAAGAGAGGGTGGACAATAAAAATATTGTGTTAATGTATATAACTAGATGTGTTCATAAGAAAAGAAGGAAGACGTATTCAAAATGAAAAAAGGAAATGTTCATAATGTATTAGGGTTCTCCATATGAGAGAGAGGGAGGGGGAAGCATGGTAGAGGGAAAGATAGGAAGAGAGAAAGAGAGGTTGATTGGGATTTATTTTAAGGAATTTGGCTTACATGAGTCCCAAATCTGATGCAGGGGGCCGGCAGATGAGAGATTCAGGAAAGGGTTGAAGTTCTAGTTCAAAAGTAGTCTGCTGGCTGCATCACTTCTTGCTTGTGGAAGGTCATTTTTTGTTCTGTTAAGGCCTTCAACTGATTGGATGAGGCTGAGACATGTTGTGGAGTTTATCTGCTTTATTCAAAACCCACCAATTTAAATATTAATGTCATCCCAAAATTACCCACACAGAAATAGCTAAAATAATTCCTGTTGAAATATCTGGGCCTCATGGCCCAGCCAAGTTGACATATGAAATTAACCATTGCACATAACTATTCTGTTTTGCAATTGGGCATGTGATATAGCTGGTATTTATGGCCACTTTCTTCTACTACTGATTCCATATCCCCTTTACCCTGAGCAGTGATTTCCACTACTTGTAGTTCTTGACCTAGTAGGTGACTCACATGGTCTTGAAGGTTCTAGATCATTAGACCTCTAGCCTGAATTGAGTTGTTGTAGTTTTCCATGGACTTTTCTCTGCCATTCAGGGACATGCAGAAGCCCAAAGGGGCTGAATGGCAGTCTCAACTTCCTATTGAGTGGTAATAGTTGTTTCCTGGTTGTAGCAATAATTTCTTTGGAACTAAAACCTCTAGAACATCAGGTCCTAAGTTGGTAGGAAAGGAAGCAAAAATTTTGCATGTGGATCACTTGGGCTAAAAAAAAAAAAAATCTGTGGAGCTGCTTCTACTTCTACCATTTGATTTGTGCACTCATAAATCCTAGGTAGGAGAGAAGAAGCATTGTTATGCTGATTTAGAACATACTATCTTGGAGGACATTGCCCCAACCCTGCAAATTATTGAAAACTATACTGATCTTATTGCTTATTGGTGCTATAAATATTCTTCAAAGGCCATTTTACCATTTTAGGAAGACAGCTGCTTCTGGATAATGGGTACCATGGTGAAACCAGTGAATTTCATGAACATGGGCCCATTGCTACATTTCATTTACTGTGAAGTAAGTTCATCCATAAGAAATAATGTGTTGAATACTATCATGGTGGATAAAGCATTCTGAAGTCTGTGGATCGTAGTTTTAGCAGATGCACTGCATCCAAGAAAGAAAGATCCTTTTCCAAACTAAATGTTTCTTCCAGGAAGAACCATTTCCAGAGTAAATGTTTCTTCCAGGAAGAACAAAGTACAGCTCTTTCCATGTCAGAAGTGGTTCAGTGTAATCAACCTGATACCAGCTAGCTGGTTGATTATTTCAGATTATGGTGTCATTTAAAGGACTTGGTATTGGTCTCTTCTGCTGGTAGATTGGGCATTCAGTGGTGTCCATAGATACATATGTGGGCTTTGGTGTCTGGAAGTCCATGTTAGTATTTCCAGAGAACAAATGTTAAAATTAAAAACTTAAGGATATAATTTTTCACAATAAATATCTAGGTGGGTAATAACAAGAATTATTGTAAAAAGTTGCCAAGGTTGATCCAGTTTCATAAGACCGAATATATGCCAAAAGCAAGGCAGAGGGGAGGGTAATCTTTAATGCATTTCTACCTTTATAAGCACCTAAGTACTTCTGATAATTTGACATTTATCTATAAAGATATGTGTACTTGTAACTTATTTTTAACACTCCTTGTGCCATGAGACCAGAGAATCCCATTGTTTGTGAACTGTAACTACTTTATACCCCCATCCAGAAGACATCCTAACTGTTGCTCTTGTCAAGGGGTTAACATTTATTCATAAAGTGATAAAGGATTTGGTTGTCAGAAAGGCATGTTTTGCAAGCCCTACTTCTACCACTGAGCTGGGTTTTGTAGACCATGATCTTTAATGTATTCCCAGTTGTAACTGCTCTGGTTAGAGAATTGTTTCTTCCAGAATAATTGGCTCAAACGTTGACTTCTGAGGACAGTTTACCTGTTTCCTGGCAAACAAACCTTCACTAATAATCTTTGAATTACCAACCAACCTGAAGTTTATTTCTCAAGTTGTACAAATTGGATTTTCTTTTCTACAGGTGATATACTATATTAATTAGATGCACTTTCTAAATGGCATCAAGCTTTTCTATAGATACACAAGTGCAAAGGGAAAGCAGACAAAGCAAAGCAGTTTTGTAGACAATTTGAGAAAGCCTTACTTTGAAATGATTTTGAAAAATAATAATTTACCTGAATGTTTAATCATTGCAAAGGAATGATCCTTTTTATAGCATAATTGATGTACACAAGATCGTTGAAGACATTACTCATATAAAGCACATTTTAAAATTATATAAAACTATATTAAACTAGCATCTTTAAGGTAAAAACCAGTCAGGCATCAGCAATTTCACATATAGTTTAAATATTTTATAGTTTTATCTTTCTATCATTGTGTAGTCACACTGTTTTTAAGTTTTTGATACTGTTTCAATTTAATTTTTCCTGTGGCAATAAGTATTAAAATTATTGTATTTGTTGTTTTAGGGAAGCGTATTATTGTTGGGGAAGAAAAAAGTTTTCTTTATCCTTTAAAGTTCTTCTGGCTCGTCTAAGAATTAATTTGACTTGATATAGATTAATAGGAGAAAATAAAATTTAAGTATATATGTATAGGGAACCCACATAAACATGAGAGATTTCAAAGATAAGTCAGGCAAAATGAAGTATATATGTCATTCTGAACTAAGGAGAAGGAGGTGAGGGCCCAGGACTTCAAAGGGAAGGAAAGCAGTTCACAGGAAAAGAGTAAATATCTGATAAACAAATATTTGCTGTCCCACACAGAAACAATACAGCACGAGAGGAATTTTAACAAACACACTTTGCTAAATTCTTCTCTGTCTACCACCCCTATTTCATTTTATAATGTAGTTATCTTTGGTGACAGTTCCATTCCTGGAGCATGTCCTTTATCTAAATTGTTTTAGGAAGTTAGGGAGAAGGTCATAGTTTCTTTCTGAGTCTTTTGGGCCTTGATTGTTTTCAGCTCAAAATAATCAACATTCCAAAGTGGTGCATCCTGGAAGAGTTTGTTTTGAACCCCTCTCCCCCACGTTATTGAAACTTAAATCATTTTTAATGACTGAAATTTGTATGATCTTTACTCTGATGACTGGTTTTTGCTTATCTCACACACAGTATAAGAGTTACAGAATGCTACAAAAATGTTCCAACTGACTAGGACCCACTGCAGCCCCATATTATTCCTACATATATAAATAGTAGTCAGTGTGAGGGGAGACAGGGATGAAAAAGACATACAAAGCAATGTGCCACTTCTTAAGGAATTTTCTCAGGAGATTCAAACCCCATGTAAATATTTCAGCCATTTTCTCACATGAACTAAGATTTTTATGCCTCTTACACAGCTTAAAGAAAAGCTGACACCCAAACTGATACTCAGCTTTGTTTTCCTTTATCCCTTTGAAGCTTAGTGGATACCCAGGAAGGAGAAAGGAAACAAAATGGAACAGAACACTCAGTAATAGATGATCCACAGGTCATACATGCAAACAAGTTTGTGTGACTTCAGGAGTGGCCCTGCCATCAAAATATATCTGTGGTGTTACATTTGCTTTCACCAAGGAGGACTTTTTAAGGGGACAGGTGGGAATATGGATATCACTTTAACAGGTATTTTTTAAAATATCTTTTGTTTCCAACTGAATCTTAAATGGCTTACCTTTGATTATCCTTGATACTCCCCTATGAAAGTACATAGTGAATAACCTTTTTAAAACTTAATTTACTGATGTGTCTGTTAATATCAGTCTGTAGTCTGTAATATCTTTGTGTGACAAGCCCTGTCAAATGACATACAGTGGACATAGTAATGCGCCTGTGCTATAGCAACTCATGATAGAGGCTTATTCTGTCATTTGATCTTTATATCTGATGGGTCCCTGCTGAACCTGAATGAGTGACTGAAAATGACAGGAAGAGCAAGTCAGTGCCTTGCAGCTCAATGGTAGGTTGATCAGCACCTCAACTAAGGAGTCTTTGTGCTGGTATGAATCTTGATCCAGTGTTGGCACAAGCCTGCCACAACATGTGCTTGCCTCTCTTCGATATGGTTTTCAAATTCCTGATTTATCACTTTGACATTTGAGAGAGTAAAGGAAAAAAAAAATAAAAAGCACAATTCAATGACAGCTAACAACTTTTTCTTTCCTCAAGGATTTTGTAGGTTTGCCTGAAGAGAGTTGAATCTCTATTTGATTGTTAATTAGAACTGCTACATGAACACTCCATAAGCAAAACAAGTATAATTTGGTTTCTGTCATATTTGTGACAGTAGGGCAAAATCGTCAGTTTACTGCAATTAATGAGTAACTGACTCCGGGACTGTGGAAGTGATTGGCCTCAAAGAAGATTTTAAATGTATTATAATGCCAGATTTTTAAAAGTTTCATACTACAGAGTAGTAATAAATTTAAATACATGTGCAGACAAATAAAACTCGGGTCATCCTTAACAGCCCTATTTAACTAAAATTGGTTTAGACAGAATACCATTTATTTAAAGTCAAGTATGGAAATTATGTTTGGTATTTGGTTTGCTGACATTAGATAAATACTTGAATATTTTGGATGTTAATATGAGCAACTCGACACCCTTTTTAAAAAATGTCCTAGGTCTTTTGTTGAACAGATCATTATGGAAATGGTGTGTCTCAATTCACACTTGAAACACAGACAACCATCAATGGTAATGCCATGTGAGAAGCCTCAAAAACCTCATTGGAGGTAACAAAGGTATATGGGAAGAGAATTAAAAAGATATTGCATCACATTGCTAGAGACTGACTATACCCTGTAAAGTTTTCAATGATAATTCTATGTTACCCACTTCTTAGTTTAGGAGTAGATGCATCTAGTTTTCTTTATTAATGGTTCATAAAACAGTAAATTTAATTAAATATATCTGCCCTTTTTTCTGTTTTAGTAATTATATTTATTTTCATTTCTTATTTATTTTACTGCCTTTCAAATAAGTGGTCAAGCATAAAAATGTTACCTTTTTAGTCCTTCATTTATTAGTAATAATCATTTAGTGTGTGTAAGGAAGCATCATGAGATTCTATCCTTTGAGATGTATTATTTGTTAATCTCTCTGATGTACACTGAACTCGTTCACTCATTTTATAATCACTTGGTATTTTAACTTAACATATATTGTGAATTTTTCTTCAGTGTTTCCATTTTGTCTTTAACTGTCTTTGTCATTTTTTTAAACTTCTCTAATAGAGGTAGTTATCATTTACTGAGACACTTTAAAATGCTCTATACCCCCAATATGTCTTCATTCTTCTAACAGTCTTGGAGGTAGATACCATTATTGGCTCTGTTTCATGGATTAGGTACAGAGAGGTTAAGTTACTTATCAAAGATTACATAGCTAACTAACACAAAATTGTTCATCATCGTTCGCAAGCTAAGAGGTATGACATTTGCATACACAGGAGCCTCTTAAAAACAGTTACTTACCTTAAATGAATGACTCTAATGCCTAAGTGTCCATCAACAGATGAATGGATCAAGAAGATGTGGTTTATCTATACCATGGAATACTACATAGCAATGAGAAACAATGAAATCTGGCCATGTGTAGCAACATGGATGGACCTTGAGGGTGTTATGCTGAGCGAAATAAGTCAGGCAGAGAAGGACAAATATCATATGTGTGCACGTATAGGAGGATTAGGAGGAACTTGACGGAGGAACAAGGGGGAGAAGAAGGGGGGAATGGTGGGGGAAAGGGAGAGAGGCAAACCATGAGAGACTCTTGAATGCTACAAAAACTGAGGACTGATGGATGTGGGGGGAGGAGGGATGGGCATGGAGGAGGGCACTTGTGTGGATGAGCACTGAGTGTTATGTGGAAACTAATTTGACAATAAACTATTTGTAAAAAAAAAAAATGAATGACTCTAATGGAAATAATTCAGGTGGATCTTTGAAAAAAATATATTGCATACATGGAAACCTTTGGCAACTGCTTGCTTCACTTTTATCCTGGAAACACAAAATTCATCTCTCTCCCTTTCTCTTCCCCAATCCCTTGATTTTACCAAGATATTAACAGAAAAGAATGTTTCTTACTTCACATATTTAATAATAAATAAAGATATTCAGATTCAAAAGGTCAGTTTATGCTACTCATTAAGTTATTTGTAAAAAGTGAAATAGATATGCATATGCAAGATGAAAGGGGAAAACATACTAAATTAAAGAATATGTATGTTTCTGTTATCTTTTCTCACTTTCTATACCTATTAAATATCATTGTTTCTCTTATTTTTCACTCTAAATGCTACAACTCTAGAATCTGTAGGGTGATACGATGATCTTCATATCAGTATTTCATCTTCTCTTGAGTTGCATACTCTTATTGCTATAGAATCTCCAAATTAATATATCCAAATAGATACCCACCCCTCCTAACCATTTCCTCTTCTATTCCATTTTCACCTACTCTTCCCTGTCCTTGTCTTTTATCATCTTTCACCTTTATTCTCCCTATTGACTTCCAGCTTGTAGAAACTCAGACCATCAGTCAATCATTAATCACACTGACTACAAATTACCTGTCCAAACACCACATATCATCATGTCGCTCATCTTCTCAGAACCAAGTTCAAACTCCTCAGCAATGAATATAGTTATTCTGGCTGGTCTTTCCTTAACTCTTTCATACTTACCAAGATTATACCTACAGTACACTACTAGTTTGGTTGCATTGGATTAGTATATCTTTTAAAGTCATATAGCAGTATATATATTTTTTTCCTTCTCACGAAGACTTCACAAATACTTGATTGTAGGTACCTTATTTACTCTTTTTTGTGTATGGAACCATAGGATTTTATGAAACTAGTTTCTTTTGAAATGTAGAACATGTTTATTAAAATAATTTAAAGTGCAAAAGAGTATATACAAAATAAGAATGGAAAGCGGTAGATTCATGAAATGTATTAGATTACAGGACATACTTTATTCAGCACACCTAAAGTCTTTCAAAAACAGCTGCAAGTTCTGATTCAAAATGAAAAATTGGAGCAAAAATACCTGTCCACATTTCCTGAAACCATGATATGTTTAAAAACAAAAACAGAAAATCACAGATGAACTTCAGGATTCTTCCCTCCCCTAACATGATAGCAGCAGAGTACAAGGTACTTCTCCATGGCTCCATGAGCTGTTCTGAAACAGCAGGCAGGTTCTGGATGAGTAGAAGTGGCATTTAAACCCACCAACATCCAGATGGTCCAAGATAAGGTAGTCAGAGGTCTGAATCTCATTGACACCAGTTTACCAAACAGATACATAATAATACAATGACAATTACAGTTTATACTAATAGTATATTTGAAATGTATAATGAAAGCTAGACTTTTTAAAGCTGTCATTAGAAAACATTTTATGGTATGAATCGCTGTGCCTCCTTTTACTTATGCAGTCAGATTTTTGTGTAGGCAGGCCTGTGTATGTGCAGACATATATATCTGTGTTTATTGGTAGCTTATTAGAATTCCCCACACAAGTATTTATGTTAATAATTAAACTAAATAATTCTCATTTGATGAACCTGAACAAAGATCCTTTGAAGTTGGTTTTATTAATATCCACATTAGTTATTATAATTAACTGTAAGGGAAAAAAAGATAAGCACATTAATATAGTTGAAAAACAGTGAGAATCTGGAAGGAGATAAAATTTATTGTGGAATTTCTTTAAATTCAGTTTTTTAATCTTCCTATTAAGATGAAATTCTTAAACTTCCTACACTTTACCATAGCAAAAAGGAAAGGTGAAAATTACTTCATGTCTCAAGCTCAAACCTTTATTTATTTCATTGTACATTATCTTTATGTACTGGTGACAGAAGTCCTTAGCAGGTTCCTAATCCTCAGTGTCTTGCCTTATACACCATATTAGTGCTACGTGGTGGGGACACTGCATTTTTATATGCTTGGGACCAAAGCAACTACAATGATATTTTTTCAGTATTAATATCTCTCCACTGATAAAGAGGATAATTACATTTATATCCTCACCCCTTTATATATTCAGTATGTTCTAGACATGCATTTCTTTTCTTATACATGGTGAAATAATCGACTGCACAGAGATATTTAAAAAAGGCATCTAGGAAAACAAGGGTCATCCTTAATTCTTAAGGAATTTGATTTCTGAAGAGTTTAAACTATTTGCTAATGTTATTTGTTGAAATGACTGTTTTATATTCAAGGAGAAGTTCAGATCATTTTAGCAGTAGTGTACATTAAAATAGATTTTTTTTAAATTTCCCATCTTTATTTATTTATTGCCAACATTTAGTAAAGAGTTTATTTACTGCTTCATATTAAGAGATTATCTTTGTTTTTAATTGTTTTCTATTTTAGCCTCTGAACCGTCTTTACCTCTAGACTATCTCTGATCTCAGATGAAAGAAACCACCTGAAGGCAGTTTTGTCAATTCAGTGCTGGGATCAGTCCATACCTTTTTATTTATTTTTTCAATATGTATTTAATTTTGAGGGGGATGTAGAGGACAGAGCAAGAGGGGGAGACACAGAATCTAAGGCTTGTTCCAGGCTCTGCACTGTCAGCACAGAGCCTGATAAGGGGCTCAAACCCATGAACAGCGAGATCATGACCTAAGGATGATTAACCTACTGAACCACCTAGATGACCCAGTCCACACCTTTTTAGAGAGGTGTATCTACTAGTAAGCAAAATTGATACATGAAATTTTTCATGTAATTAAAAGGTGATTTATTCTCTTTGAATTCTTTTTGAATTCTTTTGCACTTTGGAAATTAATTTGCACAATTTCTTTGTGTATCCTGCCATACTATTCCACTTAAAGTACTATTTTATGGCAAAGCAGATTTTTTCATATTTTCTCAGAAAATTATCCACTATAAATCCAACAAGTGGTTTATCTAAAAGTAGATATTCATTCATTCATTCACACATAATTATATTGATGAAGCTCCAAGGGTGTAATTTTGCAAACTTGATGGGTGCCCTGATAATTACATTTAATTTGCTACAGACAGCTAAAATTTGATTCTTAACTCTTTTTAACCACACTAAAATTGAATACCGTACCATAGAAGAGCATATCAGTGGTGTCTTAAAAATTATGTTTGGCAATTTTTTGCAGTCCGAATAAAGAAAGTAATTTGTATCTCTCTGTGGCTCACTTATGGTCCCATTCCCTTCATCCAACAATTTTTTTTTCTTTCTTGTGACTTTTTATGTTATGTCACAATTTACAGTTATCAGCAATCAATTTAATAGATGTTTATTGTGTTCTAGCTACATTATGCATTAATCTAGGGACTGGATTTACAAAGATATGCCTGGATTTAAAGAATTACCTAAGTGGGAGATATGCAATAAAAGGTAATTATAATACAGTATGATAAAAGCAATAATTACAGGTATGAATAGAATGATATGGGAGACAAAACTATGAATTACAGTATGAATAGAATGATATGGGGGATAAAAGTGGGAATGAGTAATTACTTTGGCTCGAGTTGTTTCAGAAAACTTTATGGAAAAGATGATGTTGAATTAGTGTTTTGCATATAGAAAATTTATTGTTGTTCTTGCTTTTTGTTCATTTTTTTCCTCTGTACCTTTTTATATTCCCACCAACAATGCAGAAAGGTTCCAATTTCTCCATATCCTTGAGAACACTTGTAATTTTGTAGGCTTTTTAATAGTACCCATTCTAATGGGTGTTAGGTGATATCTTATTGTAGTTTTGTGGGATTTTATTTTATGTTTGTTTATTTGGAGAGAGAGTGCAAGAGAGTGAGTGGAGGAAGGGCAGTGAGAGAGGGAGAGAGAGATGTCTAAGCAAGCTCTACAATTCCCAAGGAGCCTAACTTGGTGTTTGATCTCCTGACTGTGAGATCATGACCTGAGCCGAAATCAAGAGTAGGACACCTAACCAACTGAGCCACCCAGGTGCTCTGATTTTTGTCTAAGTTTGATTTTTTGGTTAATTTTCCTTAGACCAGTGTTTCTAAGAGTGTGTTCCAAGGATTAAATGACCGAAATTCATGAGAATGCTTATTAACAATGTAATTTCTTATGCTACCAAACTTCATTCAATAGTTATTGTATTATATGCAAAAGTACACTTTTAAACTCCGCAGGTGATTTTTTAGCACAGTAAATTTTGCCACAGAATCTAGTGAAAATTATTTTCTCTTTCATCAAGATTACTATCATCTTTATAATCATACTGTTTACTGCCGTCATGTCCAAATTGTGATAATGAGAACATATATTTAGATCTCATAGGTGTATTGCATACCCAAAAGAGTATGGTTTTCTTAGAGATAGATTAGTGAGCCACAGATTCTGGGATTCATGAGTACTTTATAGATCAAAGTAGTTTCAGCCCCCATTTACTTCAGATCCTTTCTGCAGTATCCTACTGTCACCTAGCCTCTGTCATGTCTTGGAACCTACAGGGTGATTCCTCCCTTTGGAATATATTTTAGCCCTCACTCTCTGCAAATGTTTGTCCATGATTTACATCCAGTCCAAGTGCCTCCTCTGTGAAGCCATCCATGGATGACTTTAGCATGCCAGAGCCAGTATTTCCTGCTGTTGTATCATCACCAGGCAAAGCTTTGCACTTGTACATAACTATATTGCACATTTTGTTGCCAAGTCTGCCCTACACTCCTTGAGGATAAAAATTGTTCTAATTAATTTTAATTTTTTGTCTAAGACAATGCCTTGTATCTAGTATTTAAAAATATATTCTTTAAAATCATTTAAAGTAGAATTTTAACAAATCTTAAAACAGCAAGTTAAGCGGACAGGCATGATAATTTTGTCCACCCAAAGGATAAAGATTAAAAATTACATAAATCTTCTCAACTTGAAAAATATTAGAACCTGAATTTTGTGAATAAAACAAAAAATCTGTAGTGATACATAAAAGATGAAATAACATGACTCTATATAAGAACAATATGTTTTTTTTTTTCAGAATTCTTTTGCAGCGATAAACAGGTAAATTCCTTTAATAGGTGGAAAATAAGAATATAAAGATACGTTTAAATTTTACCTTTGACATAAAATGTAGAATTTTAGTTTTCAAATAAAATAAGGATATGGGTGCCTGGGTGGCTCAGTCGGTTAAGCATTGGACTTCGGCTCAGGTCATGATCTCACGGTTCTTGGGTTCGAGCCCTGTGTCAGGCTCTGTGCTGACAGCTAGCTCAAAGCCTGGAGCCTGCTTTGGATTCTGTGTCTTCCTTTTTCTCTGACCCTCCCCTGCTCATGCTCTCTCTCTCTTTCTATCTCTCTCTCAGAAATAAATAAACTTTAAATTTTTTAAAAAAAATAAACATTAAAAAATTTTAAAGAAGGATAATGTGTTGGAAAATAATCTGTAGATAAGATATTAAGACAGATATCTTGTAGTGTATAATGTACAATTTCAAGACAATGCTAAGTTTAATTTTGTCTGTGTGGTAGTTTTTCAAGTATATAATACTGATGGAATTTTTTTTGAGATAACATTTTAGGACCCTTCCTAAGCAGCAAATTAGGAAGAGTAATTATGGAGTACAGTTTGGAAAACTGTATAGCTGATCTCGTTGATGACTGTTTTCTTTAAAGAACAGTCCAATCCTGGAGCCCACAGAGTCACCCAGAGATGACATACACTAATTTGGCAAACAACCAGAACTGCTTTAACGTGTTTTCCATCTTGGTCACTTAGGTAATTAGCTGTAGATAGAATCAATAGTTGTTTCCCCAGTACTGTTGCAATGACAATGAAATCATCCTTTTCATTATATATTTACTAAATTCTTTTCCCAACTTGGTGCATTAGTTCAAGGACCAGATAATCCAAAAATAATAATCTGCAATGAAAAAAACATATAATCTATAATGCCCATTAAAAAGTGAAAATTTCATGCATGCCAAAAATAATAAAAATACATTACTGAGTTAGTATTAACATTTATAATATTAGTTGCATGTTCTAAAGATTTATGACAATCTGATGGCAGGCAAATGATTGCAGTAAGCTAACAATTGACCACATGCTTCAAAATAATGAGCCAAGCCTTCTCCAGAAAGCCTAGGGAAAACAGCGGTCAGGCCTGCCCAGAGAGCTGACAGGGAGGAAGTAAAATGCCTGTGATGGCAGTAAGGGAATCTTCACCTGATTCATTATCCAGGTGTGAAAACCCCTCTGAGAAGTCCCATTAAAAATCAATGCATATTGACCTTTTACTCAAAAATCTTCCTCCTGAAAAACATCTGAAGGCTTTTCAACTTGAGATTACAAAAGAAAAGGAAAAGAAAGAATTTTTTTTTTTTTCTGAGTGTAAGAAAGTTCTCATAGATGCCTTTCTGGGAAAATGTAGGACTGCTTTGGGCTGTCCCAGAAATGTTTACGGTAGTAACATTAAGTAAAGAGTAAACTTTACTCTTATAAATGATATACTCTCATTTATTCTGTCCTTTGCTCACCCTTGTTAGTTCTGAACTTAACACCTAGTACATGGGGCTTCTGGGGATACTCCCAGTCTTTCTCCTCTGAGTATGATATATAGAAAAAGAGAAAGAAAATAAAATTACTCAAACTTTGCCAATGTATTGAAAGGTGATGGGTTACCGCGATCTGTCAGACCATTCTGTAGACTTCAAAGGTCAAATTGAGAGGTTCACAATTCTAAAATTTCTCTTCATTAACTTTTTTTTTTTTTTTTGGAAAAGTGGCAGAAAATTTGTTCCCTGGGGTTGATCCTCTTGTCAGAGGGCACTGCCAACCTCCTTTAACCAGCTAAAGTTTTCTTCAATGTTCTTCCTTCATAGCCAGCAAGTGAGTGGTGGATGATTGTCAGTTTTGATCTATTAAACATTTTGATAGTCCTCCCCTCAGTGACATCAGTTTTCTGTCTAAGATTGTGAAGCCATTCTGTGCACTCAGAGGTGACTTTTTTGACAGATGGACAGGCAGAGGCTTGACAGCACCTGCAATTCTATCATGTGTCAGAATCAACCTGAAGACTGGCACCAGATAAAGGCAAATGTGGACAACATCTCACCCACTAGAGTGTCCCAATATCACTCTGCTTTGGTTCATTTGTTGATTCATTTCACTCACTGGCTTTGGTTGTTTCTAATTTTGACATGCTGTGATTGGAGTGCAGGGAGGAGCTCTATCTTAGGGGTCCTGAAATCTTAAAGGAACTGAACTCTGTGGATGGTGGGAAGTCAGCCACATAGGCATTCAGCAGATATGTGTCAATCAGCTTACACAGTGTTTGCATCTATCAAAGAATTTTTTGCTTACTTAAATTCCCTTATGAAACTTAAAATAGCCACTGACTGTTAACCAAACATACCATGTTTGAAATAAGTATAACATTATTTTTAAGATTATCGTAAATATAATAATTTTAAGGAAAAGACAGGATGTAATCTGTTGGTTCTAATGTTGGGTAAAGGAATTTGGATGTTTGGAGTTAGAGAGGCCCAATGCAGATAGGCTCTGCTCCCACCTCTGTGCCTGCCCCTCTGCTCACAAGCTGCTGCCCAAAAAGAACATTATAAATTCAGGCATTGTGTAAATTTCTGTCATATTTTGAGATCTGAAGAGAACACAGCCTCACCTACCTAGACTGGAAGTTGGAAGAAGTAGGTGCACAGGGTCCTCTGTCGCTCAGTGTCCTGCAGGAAGGCTGGCTTGCCCTGCAGAAGAGCCAGCCAGACATGCTGTGCTTCAGGACAGTTTTTACAGGTGCAGTAGTGAACCTGCCTGGTACTCTGTCCAGGTCTCCTCATACATGCCTTCCAAGTCAGTGCCCCTCATCTCCAGCTTCTAAGTGCTTTGGTTTCTGATGGCCTATACCTAAGGCCTGTCTTCATCACACAGTCCTCTGGCTACCAGAGTGGTTTTGCTATTAGCATAAGGAGCAAACAAAAGACAGATGGCCAGTTACAATTCCCCACTGCTCAACCAGGCCACCCTTAGCTAATGATGAACAACTCTGAGAGTATGAAAGCCTACCTCTTTTGCCTTTGTTCAGGACACCTGTGAGGAGTAACAGAGGCTCCGGGATCCCTTGTGGGACCAGAATGAACCTAATCTTCTCCAGTCTTTGTCTGGAATCATATCCTGGCTCATCTTTATCTTCGGCACCTAGTTTCCCTCACTCCTTTATGTGCTTCTCCAGGAGGACTTCTTTAGCAAATCCTCAACCCAGGTCAGGATCTGGTCCTAAACAATGTGATCAAAAACCTGGGTCAAATATAAAAGCTGTCTTATACTAACAAATTTATTTGATTACTAATCTATTGGGATTTAGTGCTAGTCATTTTCAGTTATGAGATAGGAGCTGTTGATCATTTGGAGACGTGGGAAACTCATGAGAGGTTAGGTAGATGTATTAATCATCTCTTACTGGAACAAATTACTCCAAAGTTTAACAGTTATTTATAATCTCACAGTTTCTTTGTGCCAGGAATTTTGACACTACTAAGCTGTGGCTGCTTCTTCAGTATCTCTTATCTGCAATTAAGGTTGTAGCTGGTCAAGATTTAACTAGGGTGGACCCACTTCCAAGTTCACTCAGTGGTTGTTGACAGGATTTAGGCCATTGAGAGCTTATGGATTTATTTTCTGGCTAGCTGTTGGGTGTTCTTGCACCCTCAGCCTTGCCACATGAGCCTCTTCAACAGGGCACCTTGTTTCAGCAAAGTGGAAAAAAACGAAAACAAAAACCAAACAGAAGGCAAGAGAGAGGAAGAGAGACTTTGAGCAAGGGAGAGAGCGCATGCACTAGAAACAGTGGAGTCACAGTCTTGATATTTCATTACTTTTGTCACTTTCTTGACTAGAAGCAAGTCCCTATGTGTTGCTCACACTTCGAGGAAGGACATTGGACAAGGGCATGCTTACAGGAAGTAGGAACCTCCTATAGCCTGCATCCTTCTAGACAATCTGACAAAACTGTCTGGGGTCATCTTTGCAGATTCTTGCTTGTCACTCCACTTTCCTTTCATTAAAACTTTATACTTCAGTGATCATATTCACAACTAAATTCTATAGAGTTATTTTATATAAAGAAGAAGCACATATTTATATATAAATATCCCTTAAATGTCAGCATACAGGTGAAATACTTATAATAGTTTCATCCTTGAAGTACCTTAAAAAAATAAAATGGTTACAATTCTGTCATGACAAATCATGCAGCTTAGAAACTCAAAAATCTCTGCTGCCACTTAGTTGGCATTTCTTTTGACACTTTCTGAAATGATGCTTAGATAATTTGCTCCTTTGCTCAATCTGGCTTGACAACTGGAAGGTATTTTATGCTGGTCTTCTATGAAAGGCTCTGTGTCCACTTCAGTGGTTCCAAAATGAATCAGCTTGACTCCGGGATACGAATGATTCATTGGATCTTATCTCCCTCATGCTGGCTGCCTTGGCTCTCAATTTGCTAATACAATGATTTCCTAAATACTGAGTCCAGATGTTCCCTTGGGATAAGCAGGGCAGAGGAATACAGATGTGTAAAAAGACAAAGTTTGTTTTATTTTGAATTTTTAATTTCAAATAATTGTAGTTATGGATTATAGTCATAGGCTATATGCAATAGGCTATAAGCATATGGCTTAGAGTAAAAGGCTAAAGCCTTTAATGCAATAGCACAGACAGCCCCTTTTCTCTCCACCTGTGTGATTATGTGCAGAGGTAGATGATAGATAGATATAGATAGATAGATAGATAGATAGATAGATAGATAGATAGATGATAGATAGATAGATAGATAGATGCATTTGTATGTCTACATTATATAAGTAATAAATTAGTTCTGGTCAGCAGAGCTGCCAAGACAGCCATTATTTTGAAGTTGGCCTTACACTGTGTAAAGTTTCAGAAAAGATTGAGTGAGAAGTCCCTGCCTCTACTAGTTAGTGAGAAAACCAAGTCGCATTAAGTAAGAAGTAGTGATCCTGTGCCAGATCAAGTGGCCTTTTATACTCATGAACTCTGGAGTGAGCTATAACTACTGACAGGGACCTGTGACCTTGTTTTAATACCACGTATGCATGATGGTTATCCCTTTGGTTTCCATACATTTTTATTCAATACATAATTGGTTTTAAGATGAATCATCATTATATTTAATCATTAATTTAAAAAGTGTGTGTGTGTTTAGGGGCGCCCGGGTGGCTTAGTCGGTTAAGCGTCCGACTTTCGCTCAGGTCACGATCTCGCGGTTCGTGGGTTCGAGCCCCGGGTCGGGCTCTGTGCTGACTGCCAGCTCAGAGCCTGGAGCCTGTTTCAGAATCTGTGACTCCCTCTCTCTCTGACCCTCCCCTGCTCATGCTGTCTCTCTCTCTCCTATAAATTTAAAAAAAAAAAAAAAAAAAGAAAGAAAGTGTGTGTGTGTGTTTAAAAACCCAAATAGCTTAGAAAAAGCCTTGCTTTGTGCCAGAATGTTTAAAAAGCACTCAAATCCCAGGACACCATCAGTCAGACAGCCACTCAGATAGCTGAACAAAATGACAGAGCTACACAATTCATATAAATACACACAGATGTGATGCTGGAAACCCATTATTTTTCTTGCAGGAAACTTTCTGTCTCAACAACAATAAAATTTATACAATTGTTAAATCAAACAGATGCAGCTTACATTGTGTCTAAAGGCCACCAAATCTGGATTCTGTAAGAATTAGATAAGAGAGAAAGCTCTTGTGTCAAAACTGTAAGCCCTACACTGGTTTCACAGCCCTTGAAACTATGAAGGGATAAATAGAAGGTGAAAGTCAGATCTCTATCTACAGTTTAAACTTTCCCAAATGGAATGATGTGTTTGCTGAGCAAGAAACATGTAACGCCTCTTACCCAGTTAAGAAACTCTCAGTACTATGGGCAGGAGACAGAGATTTTGGTAGTTGGGAAGCTAAGATATTAGGTGAGCTGACCAAGCCTTTCAAAGACAGGGTTATTTTCTAAAATTTAACAAAATCTGATGCAACAAAATATTTTTATCTTATTTTTTTAAATGCTATAAATCCAATGTTTAAAATAGAGTTAAGCTTAAAAAGAAATTATCACCCATCATTTCAACACATTTTTATTTATAAATACTCATGTGTGTATATACACATACATATATATATATATATACACACACAATAAATCCTTTTGAAAAACAAAGCTTGACTATACATATTGTTTGTATATTGCTTTCTGAACTTTAAAATATATCATGAAAACCTTCCAGATTGTGGTAGAAACTATTTGTTACTTACAGTCTAGTTACCTAACATTTACTCCTTTTTTTCCTGCTAAACAGATTTACTGTGAAGCAGCATTATATTTGTAAAACGTAAGAGGCTGGATGGGAATTGGTCCAAGCCATTTACAATGATCCTATTCCCTAATTTTCTGGCTTCTTTAATGTGTAGGGTGAGTACATGGTCAGTTCAGACTAATAAGGTTTAAGAGAAGAGAGTTGGAGGGGCGAGGGAGGGGGAGGGTCCAAGAAACTTTGGATTTTCTGATTAAATAACATAAATCCAATTATCTTGGTTCTCTCTCTTCCTCCCCCCCCACCTCTGACTTGTCCCTAGACAGGAGAGCTGATGCTGTAGTGGCCTCCTTGGAAGCACAAGAGAAAGGCAAAGAGGGTCATAGTGATAGTATCTCTGAACCTAGGCCAACACTGCTGACCTCTAAATTCCTTTATTTATTTTATTTATTAATAGGAAGCTAAACATAAATTATTAAAGCTGCCATGATTGAGTATTCTGTATGCTAAATATCTCTAATATGCCTCATTTTTCCCTGAAACATAGGATATAAACAGCTGATGCTATGATTTTAAAATCTAGTTGATGTTGTTTGGAACAGGGTATTAAATAATATTAAGTTTTATGGGGAAATCTTTATCCTACTTTCTGTTTTATTTTAATCATTCTTATTCTGATAATACAAATTAATTATATTAAGCAGTATTGGTTTCTACTTTTGATAAGATATTTAGTGGACTTAGGGAAATATATTAAGAAAATATTAGTTCAGTAGGCACATACATACAGCAGAAATCTAAATGTGGACTAGCACATGATTAAAGTTGGAAAACCACATTCTACTATATCACTTTTTAAAAAATATTTTTTAATGCTATTTATTTTTGAGAGAGAGAGAGAAAGAGACCGAGTATGAGCAGGGGAGGGGCAGAGAGAAAGGGAGACACAGAATCTGAAGCAGGCTCCAGGTTCTGAGCTGTCAGCACAGAGCACAATGCAGGACATGAACTCACAAGCTGTGAGATCATGACCTGAGCCAAAGTTGGACATTC
Organism: Proteles cristata cristata; assembly: GCA_017311185.1. Classification (NCBI taxonomy): domain Eukaryota; kingdom Metazoa; phylum Chordata; class Mammalia; order Carnivora; family Hyaenidae; genus Proteles; species Proteles cristata. The sequence goes on from JAESUZ010004587.1 coordinate 1,580,448, forward strand.
AGCCAACTGAGCCACCAAGGCATCCATATATTACTTTTAATGGTTGCATATTATACTCTAAAATGTTATATTCATGCATTTAACACCTGGTATATTGCGAGTACCAACCATCAACCAATGGCCATAACGCAAATAACAGAAATTGATGCCAACGTCAAAAACTGGGACAGTTGGAGTACCAGCTGCCTATCAAGTCTTGAAGGCATCAATAGTGCATATAATCAATTTAACCTCTTAGTAAATATTTAAATTGTGACCTACCTAAATCTTCACTAAATTTATTTGGCAAATAAAAGTGAATTATTTCCTCAGAATGAATGATAACAAGTTAAATTTCTGGAAAATAAACATACATATTTTTAAGATTTTCATATCTTTTTGCCTAATTATCCCCAGAATGCTTGTACCAATTAAATTATCAAAAATTCCATGGTACAGTAGAATGTTTTTTCAATCTATCATGCTTTTAGTACCACTCAAAAAACAGAGATATAAGAATAATAACAATAATATAATTCCAGTTAACATATACATTAAAGATATATGCACATACTTCTTTGGGTTTTGTTTTTTAAATGTGCCCTATTTGTTCATAATACTGTTCATTTTGTTTTATTCATATAAAATGTCTTAACAATCTTCCAATTTAATATAATTGACCTTTCCAATAATTTCAAAATTTCAGTCTCTTTTAAATTTAAAAATTCTTGGGGTGCCTGGGTGGCTCAGTTGGTTAAGCATCCAACTTCGGCTCAGGTAATGATTTCATAGTTCGTGGGTTCGAGCCCCACATCAGGGTCTGTGCTGACAACTCAGAGCCAGGAGCCTGTTTCGGATTCTGTGTCTCCCTCTCTCTCTGGCCCTCCCCTGCTCATTCTGTCTCTCCTTTTCTGTCAGAAATAAATGAAACATTAAAAAATATATAAATAAAATTAAAAAATAAATTTAAAAAGTCTTTTATGCTCTAACAAGTCATATACTATTGAGATATGAAAATAAAATGGTGAAAATGTCATCTCCCTCTCCAAATATAGCTTCTTTGAATTTATCTTTATTAGTGTAAGTACTCCATAATTTTCTCCATGTTTAAACACAAGGGTGCCAACCTAAAGGTATGTATATGTAGAGACTTTAATTACTACTGTCTTAGAGAAAATAGTTTTTTACAAATACACAGTGTATTTTTTTTCTGTACTGTATCATTCATATCCTTTTATGTCAATAGTAAGATATAGAACTCACTTCTTTTTTAATGTTTTATTTATTTCTGAGAGAGAGAGAGAGAGAGAGATAGTGCGAGCAGGGGAGGGTCAGAGAGAGAAGGAGACACAGAATCCAAAGCAGGCTCCAGGCTCTAAGCTGGCTGTCAGCACAGAGCCTGACACAGGGCTGGAACCCACAAACCATGAGATCATGACATGAGTTGAAGTCGGACACTTAACCAAATGAGCCACCCAGGCGCCCCTGTAACTCACATTTAATAGCAGGACAATATTTCATTATAGTAATATTTTATAATTAATTCAAACATTACCCTATTGGCATATATGCATCTTGCTTCAAAATCTTTTACTTCCATGATTTTTTTTTGAGAGAGGGCAAAGAGCAATGGGCAGGGAGAGAGAGAAAGGGAGAGAGAGAAGTGGGACTCACCCAAAGCAGGGCTCTTGCTCACCCAATGTGGAACTCAGTCTCAAACCATGAAATCATGAACTGAGCTAAAGTCAGATACTTAACCAAATGAGCCACCTAGGCATGCACTACTACGTTTTGTTCTTTTTTTAAGTCCCTGTAGACATACACTTTTCTACTTGAGTTTGGTTCTCTACTGTAGAAACCGACACCCCATTCCACATACAACCACCAAAATAGGGTAAGTTAGGTTGTGTTTGGTTGTTTCCTCTACTATAGAAACCACCCTCCACTCCCCACACAGCCACCAATATAGGATTATTAGGTTAGGTTGTGTATATATTTTAACTCAACAGTTGTTATAGAATATTTGAGATCACATTTCTCTACAAATTGTTCCAGTATACACATTTCCCCATTTAATGCTGGATTTCATTAATCACTTAACACTTTGCTAATCTGGTATGTTAAAAAATGACATTTTAGTGTGATTTATCTACAATAAGATTGAGAGTACTACTTTTAAAATTGTTTTTTTATTCATTTTTAAGAAAGAGTGAGCATGAGTGAGGGAGGGGCAGAGAGAAAGGGAGACAATCCAAAGCGGGCTCTGCGTTGACAGCAGCAAGCCCAATTTGGAGCTTGAACTCATAATCTGTGACATCATGACCTGAGCCAAAGTCAGATGTGCAACCCACTGTGCTACACAGATGCCCCACTACTTTTTTTTAAGTTTATTTATTTTGGGGGGAGGCAGGGGGAGATAGAGAGACAAGGAGGAGGAGGAGAGAGGGAGAGAGAGCAGGCTCCATACTGTCAGTGCAGAGCATGATGTGGGGCTAGAACTCATGAACCATGAGATCATGTTCTGAGCTGAAACCAAGAGTTGAATGCTTAACTAACAGAGCCACCCAGGCATCTAGTACTTTTTTTTTTAAATAAGTTTTCAGTTCTCTTGTGAAGTTTTATCCTGGTTTTTAATTTGTAGGGCTTTTTATAAGTATGTATATCGAGGAATATTACTTTTGTTTGCAGTAATTGCTTCCAATTCTTTCCTAGCCTATTTTAGCTTTTCTCAGTGTATATTTGCATTTTTATGTACCAAAATTTTTCATGCAGTAAAATATGGATATTTTTCATGTGGATCTTTAAACAATAGACTTTATGTTTATGTAAAATGTGTTAAGTATTTAACTGTATTTTCTTTAAATTGCATACCCAGTCATTCCATCTCTATTTATTAAACAAATTATCATTTTCTGACTTAAAATAACACTTTGTTAGTGGTGTGCTATAGACACCAGTTATTTGATTTTCAGAGGTTTTGCATGATATTGGTACCTTAAAATTGACCACGGTAGGAGTATTTTTGTATTATATTCTTTTTGCTGATATCATTGGACCTATCTCAGTGTTTTTTGACTCATTCATTCAAACTCAATATTTTGATTCATTCATTCAATTTGCACAATGGTGTACATATAATATACTTTTTATTTACAGTACATTTTTTGCAGAATCTGGTATAATAAAAAAAGCTTCTTTTGTTCTTTTGGTAATATCTATTGTCATTTTTCTCAAACATTTACAATGTATTTTAAGATAATTTTGAAATGTTGTCACTCTTAAACTGCCCAAAAAAAAGCAAAAACTTTTATTGTGATCAAAAGTGTGTTAAGTCAATATATTCATTGGGTAATAATAGATCTTTTCATTATATTAAATTCTTTCACTCAAGAAATTTGTTTCTCCTTTTATTTAGGGTATCAGTATTTTAATTAATTATTATGTTATTTTTGAGAGAGAGAGAAAGCCTATGAGTGGGGTAGAGGCAGAGAGACAGAGAGATATAGGAATCAAGAGAATCCCAAGCTGACTCCACACTGTCAGCTCAGAGCCTGATAAGGGGCTCGAACTCATGAATGGTGAGATCATGACATGAACTGAAATCAAGAGTCAGACACTTAACCTTATGAGCCACCCAGGTGCCTCTAGGGTATTGGCATTTTAAAGAAACATTTTTTATATTTTTAGGCTCACTGCAATAGATCTACTTTTCTAAGTGTTTTAATTTAGACTGTGGAACAGAAAAGAGTCCATCCATACTTTCAAGCTGCAAGATGGGTGAAAACCTAGAGGAAATAAGTCTCCTCTTTTATAAGACATTTCTTTAATAAGTTCATTGGGAGAAAATTGTGAAGTATAACCTATCTACCTACCTGTTTATTTAAATTCTGTCATTAATATGGCAAACACTTGAACAAAATAATTGCCAACCTGGTACTTTTAAAGAAGGTGTGATGGTCCAGGCCATTAGCCCTTGTGGTAGCTTGCAGACATCCAGCCGACCCTTTGTTTCCTAGTGTTAACCCAGCTTATATCACTCTGTGCTATCAATAACATGAGACCAAAACTTCAGTGGTTTTCACCTCTGTTCATTGCAGTGTATGCAGACAAGAGGAACCAATTTGGAGGAAATAGGGGCATTTTTCTCATGCTTTTTGAAAAGCAGCAGGGACAGAATTATACCTCTGACTTGTCCTTGAGAAATAAAGTATAAATCCCTGCGCCTCAGTTTGCCATGAATATATATGTAAAGAAAATGACACTTAAATCCGAAAGGAAGGATAAGTGTGTGGGGAAAATGTATTTGACCTCCTTGGCACTAACTTTTTGATAAAATATTGTAGTGAGAGAGAAACTGGAAGTTTGATATAAGTTTGAATCATTAAAATTTAAGGAGAGGAAAGAAAGAAATACTGGGGCACCTGGGTGGCTCAGTCGGTTAAGCGATCGACTTCAGCTCAGGTCATGATCTCACGGTTCGTGGGTTCAAGCCCCGCATCAGGCTCTGTGCTGACAGCTAGCTCAGAACCTGGAGCCTGCTTCACATTCTGTGTCTCCCGCTCTCTCTCTCTGTGACCATCCCCTGCTCACACTGTCTTTGTCTCTCTCAGAAATAAATAAAGCACTTTTAAAAATTAAGAAATAAGGAAAGTACCTGTAGATATGTGCATAATGAGTGAAAGTAAACCCATTGTTCATTATATAGCACTGCAAGTGCTAATAAAACCATAAAAGCTGGTGGTGGGCTTTATTTTCACAGATGGGACTTGGGTTATTATTCTAGATTAAGTCATTTTCATTTGCTATTGCTATAAATCAAGAGAAAAGGGCACAACTGAATGACAACTGGATATAGTGGACATAAATAGTAAGGGATGGTTTTAGCTGATAATAAAACATTTTTCTGATCCTTTCCAAATTTTTTGTTTTTAACAAAGATTTAATTGTGTGTGTGTGTGTGTGTGTGTGTGTGTGTGTGTGTGTGTGTTCCTTACAAAATTGAAATAAAACCTTTTGTTAATATTAGCCTTAGAGATTTTTGAACTTAGTATCACATTAAATATATTGAGGTCAGGTCTTGGTGAGGCCTAGCCTTAGGGGCTTGAATTCTTACACTTAATGAATATGCAACACCAATTAGTACATCTTTCCTAGTATATTACCTCATAACATGTGGGTGAATTTATGAGGATATGCATGCCTTTGTTGTAGAGAATTAATAGCCGTTTCTTTCATAAGAAACCAATGAGATTATTGTTATTATTTCTATTATTTGTAGTAGTAGTAGCAATATTATTAGTAGAAATATCAAATTATATATTTCTATAATCTTATCTAAAGAATATGCTGTTTTGCTTATTCAGAAAATATATTTCTTTAATTTTTTAATTTTATTTAAATACAATTAGTTTACATATAGTGATTTTAGGAGTAGAATCATCACTTATATATGATACCCAGTGTTCATCCCAACAAGGGCCCTCCTTAATGCCCATCACCCACTTAGCCTATGCTCCATTCAACACCCCTACAGCAAGCCTCAGTTTGTTCTCTGTACTTAAGAGTCAGAAATTCTTACTTGTCTTCTAAGGAAGACCAGGCTGATGGTCTATAGGAATCTATGCCCAGAAGTTAAATTCTGTCATGAACTGACATATCCCTCCAGGCCAAACTGGGAGCTCTTTTGATCTATAAATATACCCTCTGCTAAGAGTCAGGGGGTCCCAATTTCTATCAATGTTTTGCAGAACGGAGACACTCTTTTCTAAGCAGAGAGATAGTACCAGGTGGACCGAGCTTAACTGGCTCGATCCAAATCCAAATGCCCCACTACCTTCTCTGGCTTCCAGCTCTGCTTCTTCTCTGACATGATCTCCTGAGGCTCATTGCAGCTCAGCAATGCTGACCTTCTCTTGATACCTTATGTGCCAAGCCAATCTAATGAACTCCAAAACCAAGGACTTTGAACTTGCTGTTTAATTTTCTGAGTTATTCTTCCTCTAGATGTTCTTAGGACTGGTGTTGAGGTCTCTGTAGATGGCATGTTTTCTGGGAGGCTTTGAGCACCCTGAGTGTTTTTGAGCACCCTGTTTGTTTTGCTATTAAATGAACAATGTTGTTTATAAACATTCTTATATGTCACATGATGATGCACAGCGCAAGAATTTCTTTAATATGTATATTGAGTAGCAGAATCACTGGCCTACAGAACACACACATACTCAGCTTTGTTATGAATTGCCAAAATTATTTCTAAAATTTTTTATGTATATAAACATTGAACCTGCAGAGGAAGGTTGCTGTTGTTTCAATGTCCTGCCAGAAATCGGTAATATCTAATCTTTCAGTTATTGCTAATTTATTGGATGTGAATTTTGTTGGATTGTCTCACTTTGGATTTAAAATATGTTTATTTGATTATTAATTGACTGGAACACAGTTTTATATACGATAAAGATTCTAAGTTTGTCTTTCACAATCTTTACATGATGTCTCCCCATGAAGAAAAATATCTTAATTTAAGGCAGCTAAATTTATATTCCTTTCTATTAAGGTGAGGTATATTTGGCTTATATGCAATTTGTTGGCAGTTATGAATAAAGCTGTTAAAATTTCTGTGTATAGGCTTTTGTGTGAACAGAAGTTTTCTGTGGAATGCATACTCAGCAGTGGGATTGCTGGGTCATATATTAAGTACATGGTTAACTTTGTAATGAGCTGTTGAACAGTTTTCTAGAGTGGCTATACCAGTTTACATTGTAAATATAAATATATATTTACATTTATACAGTGGCTACACCAGTTTACATTGTAAATATATATATATATATATATTTTGTAAACTGTGTATCTTTTGCCATTTTTAAAAATTGGCTTTTTTTGTTCTTATTACAGAATTTTGAGAGTTCTTCATGTATTCTGGATACAAGTCCTTTCTTAGATGTGTATTTTACAAATACTTTCTCCTAATCTGTAGTTTGTTTTTAATCCTCTTAAAGTATTTTTCAAAGAGCAGAGATCTTTATTTTGATGAAGACTAATTTATCACTTATTTTTCTCATGAATCATACATACATATATAGTATCTATGAAAAATGTGCCTAGCCAAGATCAAATATATCTTTCTATGTTTTCTTCTACAAGTTTTATCAATATACATATACAAGATCTATGATCCATTTTGAGTTATTTTTGTATAAAGTATAAAAAAGAAAAACTGGGCTGAGGTTGAATATATTGGTATCAATTGTTATAAAGTATTTACTTATTATCCTTTTAATGTCTTGATCTCCCATTTTTTTCTCTTGATATTGGTAATGAATGCATTTCTGTTATCTTTTTTCCTTGGTCAGTCAGGTTAGAGATTTATGAAGTCATGGATCTTTTCAAAGAACCAATTGTTGTTTCATTGATTTTTTATACATAACTTTTTTTCTTTTCATTTTCATTAGTTTCTGCATTTACTTTTTTCCCCTTTTATATGCTCAAGATTGAATTCTCTCTTCTTTCTGTAATTTTCTAAGTAGAAGCTTATTTCATTGATTTTATTTGTATAGTTTCTTGTCTAAAATTAGAATTTAATGCTGTAATCTTCTACATACTGCTTTAGCTGACCAAACAGTTTTGCAATGTTGTGTTTTCTTTTTCTTTCCATAATTTTTAGAAAATTTCCCCAGCAGCCGCTTCTTGGACCATTGGGTTACTTATGTATATGTCATTAGATTTCAAATATTTGAGGATTTCTAGTTCTTTCTGTTTAACAAATTTTTGTCTTAATTGCAGTGTGTTTACAGATCATACTTTGTGTAGTTTCATTTTCTAAAAATATATTAGGTTTGTTTTATGCCCAGAAATGATGTATCTTGATAAATATTCAATGTGAACTTGAAAACAAAGTCTCCTATAACTATTGTTGGGTGGAGTGTTCTATATGTCCGTTAGGGCAAGTTGAGGAATAGTGTTGTTGGATCTTCAGTATTGTTGCTTATTTTATCTATAATGCACTACTGATTACTTTGAAAGGAGAGTTGAAATATTCAGCAATAATTATTGGTTAGTGTTTTTCTTTTATTCTATCAGTTTTAGATTATGATTTCAATGTTCTGTTTTTAGGTACATAAAAATTTACATTATTATATCTTCTGGGGGAATTTACCCTTTCTCATTATGTAATGTTCCTCTTTATCCTTAGTAATATTCCTTTATTTTTTCTTTGAAGCCTAGTTAATCTAATATTAATATAACCTTTAAGCTTTCTTTCAATTTGTGTTATCATTTCCTAGACATTTATCTCATTGAGAATTTACTTAGCTTCGTGAATCTTCATATTCATATCATTTGTCATAATGTTACTATTTGTGTGTAGGTTTTATTCTGTTCCACTGTTCCTTTGGTCTCTTCTTGTGCCAATACCAATTTGTCTTAATTACTTAATAGGCTTTGATATCTGATAGTATAAGTTCTATAAATTTATTCCTTTTAAAGACAAAGCCATTCTTGGCTTTTCATGTGTGTGTTTGTGATCATATACATGTATACAAATCTATCTGTGTAATATGTTAATCTGTTCTAATATTGATAAAATTCAGTTAATCATATTCTCACTTATTCATATTCTGTGGTTCATGTGTAAAGAGTCTTTGTCTACTCCATCATGAAGATATGCTCCTAAATGTTTCTCTAAAATTTTATGTTTTAGATTTTATGTTTACATATAAATCCATTTCAAATTAGTTTCTTTTTAAGGCAATGGTTCTCAGTGGGAATGATTTTCCTCCCTGGAGACATTTGGCAATATCTGGAGACTTCTGGGGTTGTTATACCTGGGGAGAGGATGTTATAGGCATCTTCTTTGATAGAGGCCTGGCGAACTTTTAAAATATACAAGAAAAATCTCTATAGCGAAGACCTGATCTTAAATGACAAGTCAGGTACAGGTTGATGGTACTTTTTTTTTCATACAAATATCTGCAAATGCATGGATCCTTTCTTGAACTCACTTATTCTGTTTCATTGATATAAAGTCATATCTTTTTACAATTTTGATACTATGTCTATATTATTTCTTGAAATCAAGTAGTGTAGGCACTTTGATTTTGGTTTTGCTGTTGTTTCAATGACCTTGACTATTCTAAGTTGTTTGAAATTTTGTATACACTTAGAATCAGCTTCTCCAAAATAGCATGTTAGAATTTTTATTTTTATTATATTGAATCTAGAAATCTATTTGGAGAAAAGTGACATCTTAACAATATTGTGCCTGCTGATTTATGAACATTATATATGTGTCCTTTAATTTCTAAAAGCAGTGTCCTGTGATTACAGAGTAGAACTCTTGTTTGTCTTTAGTCAGTATTTTTCCCAAGTATTTTATGTTTTCAAAACTTTTTTTTTCTTTACAAATAGTTTATTGTCAAATTAGTTTCCACATAACACCCAGTGCTCATCCCCACAAGTGTCCTCCTCCATGCCCATCCCTCCTCCCCCCACATCCACCAGTCCTCAGTTTTTGTCAGCATTCAAGAGTCTCTCATGGTTTGCCTCTCTCCCTTTCCCCCACCATTTCCCCCCTTCTTCTCCCCCTTGGTCCTCTGGTAAGTTCCTCCTAATCCTCCTATAGTGCAAACATATGATATTTGTCCTTCTCTGCCTGACTTATTTCGCTCAGCATAACACCCTCAAGGTCCATCCATGTTGCTACACATGGCCAGATTTCATTGTTTCTCATTGCCATGTAGTATTCCATGGTATAGATAAACCACATCTTCTTGATCCATTCATCTGTTGATGGACACTTAGGCTCTTTCCATGTTTTAGCTATTGTGGAGAGTGCTGCTATGAACATTGGGGTACATGTGCTCCTATGCATCAGCATTTCTGTATCCCTCGGGTAAATTCCTAGCAGTGCTATTGCTGGGTCATAGGGGAGTTCTATTGTTAGTTTCCTTAGGAACCTCCACACTGTTTTCCAAAGTTTACATTCCCACCAACAGTGTAGGAGGGTGCCCGTTTCTCCACATCCTCGCCAGCATCTAGAGTTCTCTGATTTGCTCATTTTAGCCACTCTGACTGGCGTGAGGTGGTATCTCAGTGTGGTTTTGATTTGTATTTCCTGATGAGGAGGGATGCTGAGCATCGTTTCATGTGTCTGTTGGCCATCTGGATGTCCTCTTTGGAGAAGTGTCTGTTCATATCTTCTGCCCATTTCTTCACTGGGTTGTTTGTTTTTCCGGCGTGTAGTTTGGTGAGTTCCTTGTAGATTCTGGATATCAACCCTTTATCTGATATGTCATTTGCAACTATCTTTTCCCATTCCGTTGGTTGCCTATTAATTTTCTGGGTTGTTTCCTTTGCTGTGCAGAAGCTTTTAATCTTGATGAGGTCCCAACAGTTTATTTTTGCTCTTGATTCCCTTGCTTTTGGGGATGTGTCAAGTAAGAAGTTGCTGCGGTGGAGGTCAAGGAGGTTGTTTCCTGCTTTCTCCTCTAGGGTGTTGATAGTTTCCTGTCTCACGTTCAGGTCCTTTATCCATTTTGAGTTTATTTTTGTGCATGGTGTGAGAAAATGATCTAGTTTCATTCTTCTGCATGTTGCTGTCCAGTTCTCCCAACACCATCTGTTAAAAAGGCTGTCTTTTTTCCATCGGATGTTCTTTCCTGCTTTGTCAAAGATGAGTTGGCTGTATACTTTTGGGTCCACTTGTGAGTTCTCAATTCTGTTCCATTGGTCTATGTGTCTGTTTTTGTGCCAATACCATACTGCCTTGATGATGACAGCTTTGTAGTAGAGGCTAAAGTCTGGGATGGTGATCCCTCCCGTTTTGGTTTTATTTTTCAGGATTACTTTGGCTATTCGGGGTCTTTTGTGGTTCCATACAAATTTGAGGATAGTTTGTTCTAGTTTTAAGAAGTATGCTGGTGCAATTTTGATTGGAATTGCATTGAATGTGTAGAGTGCTTTGGGTAGTAATGACATCTTAACTATATTTATTCTTCCTATCCATGAGCATGGAATGTTTTTCCATTTCTTTGTGTCTTCTTCAATTTCCTTCATAAGTTTTCCTATAGTTTTCATCATACAGATCTCTTGTATCCTTGGTTAGGTTTATTCCGAGGTATTTTATGGTTTTTTGTGCAATTGTGAATGGGAGCAGTTTCTTGATTTCTCTTTCTGTTGCTTCATTGTTGGTGTATAAAAATGCAACCGATTTCTGTACGTTGATTTTGTACCCTACAACTTGGCTGAATTCTTGGATCAGTTCTAGTAGGCTTCTGGTGGAGTCTGTCGGGTTTTCTATGTAAAGTATCATGTCATCTGTGAAGAGTGAAAGTTTGACTTCCTCTTTGCCAATTCTGATGTCTTTGATTTCCTTTTGGTGTCTGATGGCTGATGCTAGGACTTCCAGCACTATGTTAAACAACAGTGGTGAGAGTGGGCATCCCTGTCGTGTTCCTGATCTCAGAGGGAAAGCTCTGAGTTTTTCCCCGTTGAGGATGATGTCAGCTGAAGGCTTCTCATAGATGGCTTTGATGATGTTTAAGTAGGTTCCTTCTATCCCAACTTTCTCGAGAGTCTTTATTAAGAAGGGATGCTGTATTTTGTCAAATGCTTTTTCTGCATCTATTGACAGGATCATATGGTTTTTATCTTTTCTTTTATTGATATGATGTATCACATTGATTGATTTGCGAATGTTGAACCAGCCCTGTAACCCAGGAATGAATCCCACTTGATCTTGGTGGATGATTCTTTTTATATGCTGCTGGATTCGATTTGCAAGGATCTTGTTGAGAATTTTTGCATCCGTATTCATCAAGGATATTGGCCTATAGTTCTCTTTTTTTGCTGGATCTCTGTCTGGCTTGGGAATCAGTGTGATGCTGGCTTCATAAAATGAGTCCGGGAGTTTTCCTTCGCTTTCTATTTTTTGGAATAGCTTGAGAAGAATTGGGATGAATTCTGTTTTAAATGTCTGGTAGAATTCCCCAGGGAAGCCATCAGGTCCAGGGCTCTTATTTGTTGGGAGATTTTTGATCACTGATTCAATTTCTTCACTCGTTATGGGTCTGTTCAGGTTTTCTATTTCTTCCCGTGTGAATTTTGGTAGTGAGTGTGTGTTTAGGAATTTGTCCATTTCTTCTAAGTTGTCCAATTTGTTGGCATATAATTTTTCATAGTATTCCCTGATAATTGCTTGTATTTCTGAGGGGTTGGTTGTAATAAGTCCATTTTCATTCATAATTTTGTCTATTTGGGTGCTCTCTTTTCTTTTGGATAAGTCTGGCTAGAGGTTTGTCAATTTTGTTTACTTTTTCAAAAAACCAACTCTTCGTTTCATTGATCTGTTCAATTGTTTCTTTGGTCTCTATGTTGTTTATTTCTGCTCTAATTTTTACTATTTCTCTTCTTCTACTGGGTTTAGGGCGTTCTTGTTGCTCTGCCTCTAGTTCCTTTAGGTGAGCTGTTAGATTTTGGACTTGCGCTTTTTCTAATCTCTTGAAATAGGCCTGGAGAGCAATGTACTTTCCTCTTAGGACTGCCTTTGCCGCATCCCATAGATTTTGAATGGTTGTGTTTTCATTTTCATTTGTTTCCATATATTTTTTAATTTCATCTCTAATTGCCTGATTGGCCCATTCATTCTTTAGAAGGGTGTTCTTTAACCTCCATGTTTTTGGAAGTTTTCCAGACTTCTTCCTGTAATTGATTTCAAGTTTCAAAGCATTGTGATCTGACAGTGTGCATGGTATGATCTCTATTCTTTTATATTTATTGAGGGCTGCTTTATGTCCCAGTATGTGATCTATCTTGGAGAATGTGCCATGCGCACTTGAGAAGAAAGTAAATTCCCTGGCCTCAGGATGTAAAGTTCTAAATATATCCGTCAGGTCCATCTGGTCCAATGTATCTTTCAAGTCCATTATTTCTTTAGTGATTTTCTGTCTGGTTGACCTATCCATTGCTGTAAGCGGAGTATTAAAGTCCCCTGCTATTAGCACATTCTTATCTATAAGCTTGTTTCTGTTTGTGATTAATTGTTTTAGATATTTAGGTGCTCCCATATTCGGTGCGTAGACATTTATGATTGTTAGTTCTTCCTGATGGATGGACCCTGTAATTATTATGTAGTGCCCTTCTTCATCTCTTGTGATTGTCTTTTATTTAAAGTCCAGTTTGTCTGATATAAGTATTGCTACTCCGGCTTTCTTTTGATTTCCTGTAGCATGGTATATATTTCTCCATCCCCTTACTTTTAATCTGAAGGTATCTTCCCGTCTAAAATGAGTTTCTTGTAGACAGCATATAGATGGATTTTGTTTTTTAATCCATTCTGCTACCCTATGTCTTTTGATTGGAGCATTCAGCCCATTTACATTCAGTGTTATTATTGAAATATGTGGGTTTAGAGTCTTTGTATCTTTTGTAGGGTTCATGTTTGTGGTGGTGTCTCTGGAATCTTTGTTCCTTGCAACCTTTCCTTCAGAGCATCCCCCTCAGGATTTCTTGTAGGGCTGGCTTCGTGGTGACAAATTCTTTCAATTTCTGTTTGTTTGGAAAGGTTTTTATCTCTCCTTCTATTTTGAATGACAGGCTTGCTGGATAGAGGATTCTTGACTGCATATTTTTACTGTTCATCACATTGAAGATCTCCTGCCATTCCTTTCTGGCCTGCCACGTTTCAGTAGATAGGTCTGTCACCACTCTGATGCGTTTCCCTTTGTATGTGACGGCCCTTTTCTTCCTAGCTGCTTTCAAAATTCTCTCTTTGTCCTTGTATTTTGCCATTTTTACGATGATATGTCGTGCAGAAGATCGATTCAAGTTACGTCTGAGGGGAGTCCTCTGAGCCTCTTGTATTTCCACATTGACTTCCTTCCCCAGGTCGGGGAAGTTCTCTGCTATAATTTGTTCCAGGACTCCTTCAGCACCTTTCCCTCTCTCTTCCTCTTCTGGGATTCCTATGATACGGATATTGTTGCGTTTGACCGTATCGCTGAGCTCTCAAATTCTTCTTTCCTGTTCCTGGATCAGTTTGTCTCTTTTTTTGTCAGCTTCTTGTTTTTCTATCATGGTGTCTTCTAAATCACTTATTCTCCTTTCTGCCTCTTCAATCCGTGCATTGGAGGCCTCTAATTTATTATGTATCTCATTTATCACATTTTTTAATTCTTCATGCCTATTTTTATTTTCCTTTCTGTCTGTAGCCATAGTTTCTTTGATGTCCCCTATGTTTTTTTCAAGCCCAGCTATTAATTTTACCGTTATTATTCTAAAATCTTGTTCAGTTATGCTGCTGATATCTGTTTTGAGCAGTTCATTAGCTGTCATTTCTTCTTGGAGTTTCTTTGGAGGAGAGCTCTTTCGTTTCGTCATTTTAGTTAGCTTTCTGGCTCTTGTTGGTTTTAAAGACCTGTTATGCTCTCTGTTTCTATGAGCACTGCTCTATCCAAGAAGACTCTTTGACTTTCCAGGGCCTATCCTTTCAGAGATTGTTTTTTGCATGGTATCCCTCGGTCACTCTTGTTGGGACCTTAGTTATTTTATTTTCCTATTCGTAGTGATATTTGGGACTCTTCACCTTGTGTACTCTAGCTTGTTTCTTGAGGTAGCCCTGGAAAAGCAAACAGACAGACAAACACACAGGGCTCAGGAGCACACAAATGCACAGGCTGATTCAACTAACATGCAAAACGAGAGAGAAAACAAAAAAGTTAATAGAAAAGACGGAGGAGGGAGGGCGAATAATAGGGAGCATAAAATACATAAATGGGTCAAAAGGGGAAAAGAAAAGGAAAAAAGAAGAAAACCGATGGACAAGGAACGGTTTAAAGCATATACCTGGATTTCCCAGCTACAGTTAAATAGCCGTGTCTATGCAGTGCTGGTTGAAGAGCATAGAGAAAAAGAGAGAAGGCAGGTGAGACAAGGCAGATTTGGAAATAGAATGAACAGGCAGAAGGGATAAGAAGCTATTTTCAAAGAGGTAAAGGGTAGAATATGGTTGGATAGGTGAGAGAAGGATGCTGGAATTATCCAGAGAAACTATATAGTCTAATTACTCCTGAGAGAAATAGCTGAAAAAGTCGGTAGGTGTAGAATTTACATTTACAGACTGGACTTGTTGTGATTGTTTAAGCAAGCTGGCGACCAGAGTTAATCAGGTCAGTGTTTTGGGGAAAAAAGCGAGAAAAGAGAAAGAAGAAGAAAAAAAGAGAAAGGAAAGGGAAAAAAAAGAAAGAAGGAAAAAAAAGGAAAAAAAAACAAAAATAGGGAAAAAAAATGGAGGAGGGCACCTCTCAGGCAGGGATGGGCGTGGCGTGATCCGATGCCTCAGGCGGGGGTTCTGCCTTGGCGATTGTGGGGAGGAGAGTGACGGTGCTCCAGTCCCTTCTTGAACCCCACGCTGCAGCTCGCTTTTTTTTTTTTTTTTTGGCGTGTCAACTCCCCGTTCCGGGGACGCAGCCGAAGTTGGTTGCACTCTTCAACCCAGGCCAGTTCCAATCTCCAAATCCCAGTCCGCGCCCCGCTGAAGTTGCCTTAGACACAGCTTCCCAGACAACCCCCTCGGGCTATTCCAGGCTCCCTGCTGAGCTCTGGGGGTGGAGTCAGGATCGCTGCTTCCTTCTCTGGGTCGGGCTGGCGCGCATGCGCGGGGGCTTGCCTGCCGGGTCCGCTAGCCTGAGCCCGCTGGAGTGAGGAAAACCGGTCTCTCTATGGCTCGTCACCCGAAACACGAACTCACAGGCAAATTTCCCAGTTTTTAGCTCTTTGCCTTCCCTCTCGAGTTCCAGCCAGCCAGGAGCGCGGACGCCCGGTGTTTGCGCAGTCTCTTTCAGGGGTCCCAGCCGCCCTGGAGCTACAATGGCGGCAGGCGCGCCGCCGCCGCTTTAAAACCCAACCTCCAGGAGCGGCACAAAGAAGCAGTTTGTGTGCTCAGCCTCCCCCAGGACCAGTTGTCGCGAGGGGACCTGGTGTGCAGGTATTTGGCAAGTACGGTCTTTCTATGCACCGAGCGGAGATTTTTCTGTCTCGGACTCTCTCCTTTTCCCCTCTCACCCCCGTAGAGGGTAGAGGGGGATCGCCTCCCACCCTGGAGGCTCCGATCCCGGACCGATTTTACCTTCCACGGTTCGCACTCATGTTAGAAGGTTTTCTCAGTGGATTCTGCGTCCTTTTTCTCCCAGTCTCTCAGGTTTTGTAAGGTTTCCAATGGCTTCAGATCTTTTCTGTGTGATGTATGGGCGCGAGTGCAAGTACGGAGCTCCTTACTTCTTTGCCATCTTGCCCCCCCTCCTATTCTTCAACACTTTTATAAATGCTTTATTTTAAAATTGCCTGTTTCTAGTGTATGCACATACAGTACGTATCATAATTCAAACTTGTCTTCATTAACTTGCTAAATTCATTTATAAGAGGTAATTTTTTTGTAGATTGATTTGAATTGCCTATGTGTACATTCATGTCTGCTGAAAATGGAAGCTGCTTTAGGTTTTCATTTCCCAAGTGTTATGGCTCTTCTTTTCTTTTATTTTTTTTCCATGTTGTAAGAACTGTGTTCTCCTGCCTCCCCTCAACCCCCATATGATAGTGAACAGGTGTGGTGAGAATAAGCCTCCTTACCTCATTGCCAATTAAGAGGTCAAGCATCCAGTATTTTGCCATTTTTATTTTTTTTAATTTTTTTTATTTTTATTTTTATTTTTTTAATTTTTTTTAATGTTTTATTTATTTCTAGGAGAGAGAGAGAGACAGCGTGAGCAGGAGGGGTCAGAGAGAGGGAGTCTGGTGAAACAGGCTCCAGGCTCTGAGCTGGCAGCCAGCACAGAGCCCGACGCGGGGCTCGAACCCACAAACCGCGAGACCATGACCTAAGCAAAAATCGGACGCTTAACCGACTAAGCCACACAGGTGCCCCTTTGCCATTTTTAAATGTGAGGCTACCTGTAGGGTTTTTGCAGGTTACCTTAATCAGCTTTTATTTTAAAGGGTGTTAAATTTTACCAAATGTTTTTCTGTAGTTTTTGAAATGACTATTGGATTTTTTTCCTATTTTCTGTTACTATTTTGAAGCATATTGATTGTCTTTTAAATAGAAACCGTCTTTGTATTCTCAAGATAAACCCCATTCTGTCAAACTGCAATCTTATGTGTTCCTGGAGTTATTTCGTTAATATTTTGTTAAACAACTTGTAGTTCTATTCACAGACACAAAGTTGGTCTATGCGGTCTATGGTATATTTGAAATGTTGAACTCATAAAATGTGCTATGAGATGTTCCTTCTCTATTTATGAATGAATATTTTTGTAGTTCTTTGTGTGTAAATTTAATGGTTATTTTTCTCCGTATTTTTTCCTTAGATTCTAATTTTTTGACATTTCTGAATTCAGCTACCACTTCATGCGTACCTGTAAAATCTTGAGGTTTTCTTCACATACTATCAAGCCGTTTTTAAGTAATGACAGTTTTATTCCTTATTTAACTAATTTTTTGTTGTTGGTTCACTGGTTAACATTAAGAGAAATGTTGAACAGAAGTGGTGATAGCTAGCACTATTTTTTCTTGCCTTTATAATGAATGTTCTTAGTGTTTCAAAATAAGAATAATTTTTGCTACTATTATTTTCACAATCAGTTGGTATAGTTTCAGGAAGTTCCTCGTTCATTCTAGTATCAAGATTTTAAATTAATGAACATACATTAAATTTTATCTATATTAAATTTATATCTGTCTACATAGTCATATTTATTGTTTTTATTGGAGACTGTTAATGTAGAAAAATAACTGATTTTCTAATGTTAAACAAAACTATGAGACTTTCTGCTACACCTGCCTAAAAAGATTAGTGTATCCTCTTCCTCCCCTCTCAAAAAAAATATAAATCTGGGCAACATGTTTAGAAACAACAATTGCAGTTCCCTGAAATTAATCTAAATGCAAAAAAACAAAAAACAAAAAACTTATAATCTTTCATCATGAAAAGCTACTATGAATAGCAAGACACTGCAGTCTTTTAGCCTAGAGTGTATTCCATTCCTTCCCAGTCTGCATTATTCCCAGGACAGGGTTGGCCATTAGATTCAACAATCCTGCTACCAGAGTTAGTAGATTTGATCTGGGACAGAAGGTGAAACCCCATGCTGGTGGTTTGCTGGTGATAGTGGCAAACTTAGTAGAAAACAAATAGGAAAAATCCACAGTTCTGCTGTCCTGGTTTTATGGAATGGGTTATGGGAGTGAGAGAGCAGCCAGAAACTTGACAGGGGAGGGATTCAATATGTGAGAGAGCCACACAGAAGATAGATAAATTCTCCACATATCCCTAAGAAATGATGTACATGTACAGAACAGATCAGTGACAGGCCCACAGAAAGTGTACATAAAAGTGGATATTTGAACTTTATGTGTGCTCACAAACCCACACATAAATCCAGTGACATAGGGGTCAAAGCCTTATAAGCACAAAATTTTTGACAAGATCAGTTCAAATAATTGGGTGATTATTTCTCTATGTTGACACAAGAGCAACCACTAGAAAATCAAAGTAAAATAAAAATGACAAAATATGAACAATACCTCAGTGATTGCACACCATAAGGAAGACATACTTATTGTACACCATAAGGAAGAATTCTAGGACAAGACAAGAACAATGTCTCAAAAACATGAATATTTTTTTAATCTTTATTTGTTTTGGGAGAGAAGGAGAGCAGGGGAGAGGCAGAGAGAAAGGGAGACAGAATCAATCCCAAGCTGTGCTGACAGCACAGAGCCCGATATAGAGCTTGAACTCACGAACTGTGAGATCATGACCTGAGCTGAAACCAAGAGTCAGACACTCAACCGACTAAGCCACCCAGGTGCCTCAAAATAATAAATACAAACTATAAAAGGGAATCAAATGGGAAATTTAGAGTTGAAAATATAATAACCAAAATTAAAATTTCACTAGATGACAAGGATATGGAGCAACAGAAACTCTCATTCATTTCTAGTGAGAAGGCAAAATGGTATAGCCACTTTGGAAGACAGTTTGACAGTTTCTTACAAAACTAAACATACTGCTACCATATGATCCAGCAATCATTCTTCTCAGAATGAGAAGTCTTCCCCACATCAGACTCTGTGCTGACAGATAGCTCAGAGCCTGGAGCCTGCTTCAGATTCTGTGTCTCCCTCTCTCTATGCCCCTCCCCCATTCATGCTCTGTTTCTTTGTCTCAATAATAAATAAACATAAAAATTTTTAAATATATATATATAATTGCCAAAACTTGGAAGCAACCAAGATATCCATCAGCAGGAGTGTTGATAAATGAACTGTGGTCCATTCATACAATGGAATATTATTTAGCACAAGTAGGAAATGAGCTATCATGCTGTGAAAAGACGTAAAGACCTCAAACGAATAGTATTAAGTGAAAGAAACCAGTCTGTAAAGGCTATATTTTGTACGACCCAACTTATGACATTCTGAAAAAGGCAAAACTTTGGAGACAGTATAAAGGTCACTGAATGGCAGGTGTTAGAGAGGATGGAGAAATGAATAAACAGAGCACAGAACATTTTTAGGGCAGTGAAACTATTACGGATGATGCTACAATGAGGGATACATGTCATCAACATTTGTAAACTAGGACTATTCAACACCAAGATGAATCCCAACATAAACTATAGGCTTTTAATAATTATGCTGGGACATTGTAGGTGTATCATTTATAACACATGTGTTGCTCTGGGGCCAGAGTATGGAGGAGGTTGTGCATGTGTGGGAGCTGGTGGTATATGAGAACCCTCTGTACTTTCTGCTCAGGTTTTTGAAATTAAAACTATTCTAGCAAATGAAGTTTATTTATTGAAATAAAACTTAATAAGAGTATAAAGAAATCATTAAATGGACTCAACAGTAGACTTAAGATGGTTAGAAGAATCAATAAAGACAGATCAATAGGGACTATCCAGTTATATAACAGAAAAAGATTTTATACAGATACATAAACATACATATATATACATACATAATTTGTGTGCACGTGTACATATATATCATACATACAGTACAATAATACATACAATAATAGTACTAAGGAAGGAGGAAAAATACTTTGAGAAAAATTTCTATATTTTACCTGAAGTAGATTGTGATTAGTTAAGATGCATATTATACCACTTTAGAGCAACCACTGCAAACCTTTATCTCTATTCAGCTCAGCCATGTTTCTAGCTCAATGCCAGCAGTGGGAAAGGAACGTGTCATACTAGCCTTCCTCTACCTCTGCTTATGTTCCATTCCTCCCTTTTCTTTCTCTGGCTCCTTCAAAGCAGAGGCTGATTAGTAATCTCATGGCGGTCTACCAGATGTACACTTCTGCCTTGGCAGATTTTTTTTTAAATATTTTTATTTATTTCTGAGAGAGAGAGAGGCAGTGTGAACAGGGGAGGGTCAGAGAGAGAGGGAAACACAGAATCTGAAGCAGACTCCAGGCTCCAAGCTAGCTGTCAGCACAGAGCCTGATGTGGGGCCCAAACCTATGAACCGTGAGACCATGACCTGAGCCGAAGTCAGACGCTTAACTGACTGAGCCACCCAGGCGTCCTGGCAGATGTTTAAAGTGACTTTTTCTCTTACATAGCCCCTAGCCTGGATGCTTTGAAGACAAGCCCTCTACCTAATCATTGGTAGAGGATTCCAAACTGAATCTTCTTTGATGTATAAAAATATATTTAGTCTTAATCCCTCCATAGTCCAATGTATAGTTCTAAATTCTTTCTTTTCTGGTCCTTCTCCTCCAGGCAGTGTTATTGTACAAAAAAATCTAAAACCACTTCATAACCAGACTTCATCTTCGCCTTTTGTAGTAGGATAATAGTTGGAACTATTATCTCGAGAACTGTACCAAAACTGAGACAACCAAACTCCCCTAAAGACGTTTTGTTATATTAGTTTTGACAGACTGAACTTGATCTCTTACTTTCCTAGGGTTTATGTATTGACATATTTGTACATAGTGTACATGTTTGATTGTCTTAGTGTGGGGAATAAGCTTAGGTATTTCCTGAGCATGCACTGATGGGTTCACAAGGCATAAAAAATTAGAAAGCATAGGATGTACACACCCAAGTTTGGGTAAACAAGATGAGGTAAATAAGATTAATTAAACAGGGCAAAGGCCCCTAGTACAGGACAAAGATATAAGAATGGAGAATCTCAGGATGAAACATCCAAGATTAAGTTAGGTAAATGGGGCAAAGGCCCCCAGTATAGGACATAGGTATATGAATAGGGAATCTCAGAATGAAAACATCCAAGATGAGGTAAACAAGATTAGATATTCAGGGCAGAAATGCCCTCTAACTTAGTACAATAGCAGAAAGCTGCTTTCACAGGAAGGAAGAACCAAAATTGGTAAACAGGAAAATAGGACTTTAGATGGCACCAGGGTGGAGCTAATTAGCAAAAGAAACATGCTTTGTTGACCCTGAGGTAGCATGCTCTTTCTTATCCCCTAGACCAGTAAAGGTAAACAGAGATGGTGCCTCATGTTTGCTGTAAACAACCTTCTACCCAGCACTAGAATTTTGTATTGACCCAAACCCCTAACACCACATGTCTCCCAAACCACCTTTTCCCCACTCCCATGACTTATTTCACAATTTCATTGTCTCTTTGTGCATGCCCATCACTTGTAAGCCTTCTGATCCTAATAAAAATGGAGCAAGGACACTTACTGGGGGCACTTGTGTCCTTCTGGACATTAGCCTCTCTCACATTGTCAATCCTGCTCTCTTGCTGGACAAGAGAGAACTCAAGACCCAGATCTGTGACATCTTAGTAGTAATTCCCTTGATATGTGCCTTTGATACATGCTAATCTATATAAAACACCTCGTTACCAGCCTCCATTAATAGGTAGTTCAGGATGACTTAGATTTATAAGAAAATATCGTTGCTCATTCATCCTTCATTCCTGATTTGCTCCATTCCAGTATTTGCTTGTCTTCTGACCTCTAATTTCTACTTCTGTTTAGGGCCCTACCCTCATCTTTTGGATAAATGAGAGATATGGCTTTTTTTTTCTTTTACAGTTTTTTGATACTTTTTGCAAAGCCTGATTTCCCACCAATCCTCTGTCTTTACTGGGTTCAGATATAGTTGGGTCATTGCCCTACTGACTTTTGTATTTGCATGCTAGAAATCTAATACCAATTTTGGCTTTTTTTTTTTTTTTTTTTTTGTATTCCCAGACACTCCCTGGGCTCATGGGGAAGTGCAGATAAAACTGAATTAGTCATCTAAATTTTGGCACAACCAAAGAGTCTCTACTCACTGACCTGAAACCTCAGTGATCATTTTTACACTTGATAATGATGGACTCAGAGAAAAAGCTTTTGATTAGGTTGTAACTTTTGGTAGCATAAGGATTGGAGGATAGTCTGCGTCTATTGGAAGTAAATACAGTTGACCCTTGAACGACCTGGGTTTGAACTGCATGGGTCCACATATATGTAGATGAATAAATATAGTACAGTATTGTAAATGTATTTTCTCTTATGATTTTCTCATAATTTTCTCTTCCTTAGTTTACTATGTTGTAATAATCCAACATTTAGTTCATATAACATACAGCTTATGTGTTAATCGACTGTGTAATTAGTAAGTCTTCTTTCTGGTCAGTAGTAGGCTACTAGTAGTTAAGTTTTGGGGCAGTCAAAAAATATACATGGATTTTTTACTGCATGGAGGTCAATACTCCTAACCCTTGTATTGTTCAAGAGTCAACAATATAGTGGAAATAATCATAGAGATGATTTATCATGGATAAAAAAGACAGATAAAAAAAACAGTATACCTATGTATCATTATTTCTAAGCATCCAGTTATATTTACTCTGATTAAAAAGAAAAGCAACTTCTTAATATATGACTAATTATCAAGTCCTTATGGACCTGTATTAGGCATTTAGCATATACTGGAAAATTGTATGAATTGTCCATAAGGGTTGAAACTATACATGTTTGCCCATACTATTGATTTCCCACTTTTACCATTTATTTTTTAAAAATTACTGAGTAACCTGATGGCTCATTTATGAAACTAAAATACGACTGGTGGGAGAATGTTCATAATGTAGTCATAGCTCTTTAAGGCCCTAAGTTTAAATTTAATAGGATTATTCAAACAACACAAAAATTTAGATTCTACACAACTCTATATTACTCAGAATGCACTTATCAACTAGACCACTTAAAGTAGGAACGATAACTATTGTTATCATGACAAATAGAAGGATGACTTTGATAGATGGTTGATAAATGTCTGTTTAATTGATATCATGATTTATACTGTAGACTTGACCAAAGGGACAAATGAGTTCTCTCAAAATACAATTATTGTCCTACTTTTTCAAGCACCTATCACTTTCTTATTCAATAAAAATCATCTCAATATTTATATACATACTTACTTGAAGATAAAACTTAGAAACAAATAGTCATGGGTTTTACTCAATGTGTAAGGTAATAATCAGACTAACTAAAAGAACTAAATAAGTTTTGAATCACTTTGACTTAATAGGGTGATATAATTGGACTGTAGATATAATGGTTAATAAAGACCATTTCTAGTAAAATCTTTATCAACTAGCAACAAATAAACTGAACTTTTATTTACATATATTAGGAATATTATAGGCCCTCATTTAATCCTGTTTGGAGAAAGGAACAAAAGACAAAAATTCCTAAACAAACCAGAAGTGAAATTTTTGAATTAAAGTTACTTCCAAGAAACTAACAGCACTCTCACTTACCCTATGCTAATTTCCACAATAGTCATTTCTAAAATGATGAGCCTTAGGAAGAGAATTACAGTATTTAAATAATAAAGCTAATATTTATTGAGTACTTACTATGTTCCAGGAATTGTGTTAAGATCTTTCTAAGCATTGTCTAATAGAATATAGGAACAAAGCTGTGAAACAAAGAGAAATTCAGCAAATTTTCCAAGGTAGACAGTTGATAAATTTTGGAGTGAATTAGCATTGCCTGATACTAAACCTACATTCCTCATGACTATGTAATAACTTAGCCTCAAAGGAAAAAAATATAATCACTGTATTCCATACACCAAGGCAAAATGGATGAGTCCACTTTATATATATTTTTAACCAGGGATAATTTTCATGCTTAGTAAGGACTTAAATAGACGAGCTTTTTGCCAAAACATGATGACTAAATGTGTTTTCTTATTTACCATTGCCTTTCATGTTCAAAAGCGAGTCTTTTAATGGTGCTGGTAACTGTGGGCCTGACTGAATGTGACTGAAGATTCTGGTTAACAGTGTCCTCCTGGAGTCCTTTCTTGGAGGTTTGGATTTATGGTGACTATTTACTGACCATTAAAAATGATTATTTAACAGTGAAAAGGAAGGAAACAAAAACAAATGATAGAACTATCCGAAATTAAACCCACCTATCATCCCTGCTAAGTGGGGGAAATCATTGGACAAAAAATATATTATCAGGGTCTAATTATTAAGTTATTTAAAGAAATTCAGTTAGACTAGGCTAGCATATTCCAGAAACAAAAATTCTAGATAAAAATAAAAATATTTTATATTTTTATTTCAAATGTTGTAGAAATGTAAGACTTCTGGTACAGAAGCATAATATCTACTCATTTTCCCTGTTCTCTGCTAATCACGACTATAAACCTTGGACATGTTAGGGATAACCAAGGGAGAACTCTGCAGTGTGGCAAGAAGAGGTGGGTCAGTTTGAGATCCCAGGACTGGAGGAACAACACAGCAGCAGGATGTCTTGCATATTTTCACCCAACAGAGCAAGGCCACCCAGACGTGACACTTTGTGACCTTTATCTGATCAACAGAAGCCAGTTCAGGTAGGCTCCCATTGCCTCCCATTGCCTCCCATATCTCCCATTGCCCAGACAAGTTTTGCTTACAGTGTCAGGAGGGCCCAACTACCCAGCGGGATCATTTAGAAGTCCCACTAAAAATGCGAAGCCAAGAGAAGCATTTCCTATTTTCATCAGACCCCAGACTTCTCTTTTTCACTGAGGGATACTGAGGCAGCCAGGCAGAACCAACAGCAGGGACTCAATCACAGCAAGAGGCTCAGGCCAGACACTTCTTTCTCCCTAAGTCTTTCCTACCCTGCCATTGACAGTGGGCCAGGGGTGGGAAGGAATGGAACCAGGAAAAAGAGAACACTGGAGAAACAGATGTGAACATGGAGACAAAGGTCAGAGTGATATGCCTACAAGTCAGTGAGTGCCGAATATTTCCAACAAACCACCAGAAATTAGGAAAAATACATGGAATAAATTCTTCCACAAAGCCCTAAGAAGGAGCCAACTCTGCCCAGGCCCTTGTCTTGGACTTTTAGCCTTTAAACTGACAAATTAATTCATGTTGTTTAAGTCACCTAGTTTATGGTAACTGTAACAGCTAAACTTGCAAACTGACACACCATATGATACTCAATACCATGATATGTGAATGTTGGGAATATTAAAAGGTATAAGTGGAAGTGAGTTTTCCATACTTTGTTCAAGGTAGTAAAATACTAAGTTAAATATGTTTACCGTAATACCTAAAATAATTACCAAAAATACTATACAAAGAGATATACTAAAAAATATTATAAATAGGTTAAGATGGAATCCTGTGAAGTAATTGAAGTAGCCCCTATGTAGATAGGGAAAAGAAAAAGAGAAATGAGAATCAAAGGAAACAAATAGAAAATAAATAATAAAATGGAAAACTTAATTGCAAACATAACACTACTTTTCATAAATGGTCTCAGTATTCTTAATATACCAATCAAAAGACACAGAATGGCAGCCAATAAAAAAAAGTGGCCCACCTATATGTTGCTTACAAAAATATGACTTCAATTATATGATTCAATTGAAAATAAAAGTATGGCAAAGCTTTGCCACGCAAATAACAATGAAAACAATAAAAAAAAGAGGGGTTGTATTCATATTTGCCAAATTAAACTTTACAGTGAAGAAAATTATCAGAATCAAAGAGGAACATTGCATAATAATGAAAGAATCAATCCATCAAAAACATGTGTACGCAGCAAACAACAAAATCTCAGAATGTATGCAGTGAAACTGTTAGAACCAAAAGATGAAATAGATTCATCCACCCTTGTAGTTGCAGACTTTCACATCTCCCTCTACAAATTATGATAAATACTAATTCACAGTCTTTATTAAATAGAGATTTTTAATGAGAAAATATACGTAGAAATAATTTGCATATGTGTATCACAGAAACTTCATCTTTGTGGAGTAAAACTGGTCAAGATCCAGAAGTAAAAGAGTTAAGTGCACAGATGACTGTTTAAATGTTTCTGTGACATTGAGACAGTGAAATGATACTCAATGATCAGGTATTTCACTCTGCCAGATATACATATGATGAACTCTTTCTAGTTATAAAACCTTCACAGTAAGCTACAATTATCAAACACGTTCATCATCTCAACAGTTTTTCTAAGACACTACCAGTTATAACACAAGACAACATATATTTCTGGAAATAACTTAGAAACTTTTTTCAAATGCAGTTCAAACCTTTAACCTAAGTGAAAAATGGTTTGACTATTTGACCAACTGTGGCAAAATAAATAAGTAAATAAAAACCATCTGGTCCTCTGACAGAATATTTACATTTACACAATATCAACAAGGAAATAGCCAGTCAGTAAATATGGAGTTAGTGTCATCTGTGTCTAAATGTATAGATTGATATCCCTCTAAGTATTTTCATGGAAGCAATACAGTATCTCTTTTAAAATTATTATTTATTATTATTCATTTAAAGATATAGATTTAAACAGCAAAAAGGGGAAAAGTCACCTTGAAATAAATAATAGTTTCTTTGAACTTCTGTGATTTGTACAGATACTAGCTTTAGCGAATTATTGATGCTGGCTGTATAGATTGGTGTCATTCTTTATGGTTATTGAATTTTCTTAATGACACTCTTGTGCTTTAATAGACACATCTAGGCACTCAACAAATACTTATTGACTGGCCAAGTCACTGTTATTCATTCATTCTCCTGTTAGAATATTGTTGCTTTTCTCCCCCATCTAATCTGGTATCTTTTAACACAGTCATTCTCAGTTTCCCATTGTTCTTCCTAAAAAAAAAAAAAAAAAAATCAAACATACTCTTACTATATGCATATGCAAATACTTAAAAGACTAATAGAAGGAAAATAAAGAATAGACATTTGGACTACAATTGTTGAAATAGGTTCATTACAGGATCCTGTCACTAATATAACAACAAAACAAAATAGGAACATTTTATTTAGCTCTCCATCACTTTAACAACATTTTAATGTCTTAATTATACTTTCTAGATACTTTTTGGTTTTATTTTTTAAAAAATGGGGCACCTGTGTGGTTCAGTCAATTAAACCTTCGACTCTTGATTTCAGCTTAGGTCATGATCTCATGGTTTGTGAGTTCAGGCCCTACGTCAGGCTCTGTGCTGCTAGTGCAGCCTCTGCTTGGGACTCTTTCTCTTTCCCTCTCTCTATCTCTCTCTTTCTTTTTCAAAATAAATAAATAAACTTTAAAAGAATTTTAAAAATATGTGCACTTTAAAAAACAATAAACCTCTAACTTTAGGGGGAAAATTACTGAAATTTAAAGGTCTACACTCATCTTCTGCTTGAGGGCAGTCTTTATAATATTTAATCTTGGATATAATATGATACTCAAGACTACTAATTAAAAAACATGCCGTTAGATAGGCTGAAATTTATGATTCAGTGGACATAGTACATTTTACAATTATTTTCATGGAGTTTTATTTTACCATATCAAAATGAAGGTTTACTGTCTTAATGTGAAGTTATTTTGATAATATCAGGGCTTTTTAAAATTTGTGTTTTTTTTAATATTTTTATTTATTTCTAGGAGAGAGAGGGAGAGAGGGACAGCATGAGAAGGGGAGGGTCAGAGAGAGAGGGAGACACAGACTCTGAAACAGGCTCCAGGCTCCGAGCTGGCAGTCAGCACAGAGCCCGACGCGGGGCTCGAACCCATGAACTGCGAGATCATGACCTAAGCGAAAGTCGGACCCTTAACCGACTAAGCCACCCAGGCGCCCCAATTTGGTTTTGTTTTTACCATTTGGGGGGTGATGGTGAGCATGAAGCAGTTTCCTGAAGAGAGCAACTCAAGAGTACCTAGTTTGTAGTCTTCCAGGTCAAAGAAGGATTGTTTTCTAGTTCTAGATACTTAAACAGGTTTATAAATCAATATAAAGACTATTGGTCTTTCTCTGTCATGACAGGAAGTTCCTTGGACCTAAATAGAGAGAATGGGTCTCGTGTCTAGGAAGAAGACTAGACAGTAACAAACAGAGTAGTTTCTAGACAGGATTATCAGTCTTGTAAGAACTGCTTTGAAGGACTGTTTAAAAGTTATAGAAAAGGGAGAGAATGCAAACCTTGACCCATATGTGCAGTTTAGATTTCCAGTAAGTCAGGGATGGCTGTGACATCATTCATGGTAAGGATTGGTATCCAGAATGCCTCACAAGTTGTTCATGAACTTGAGAAGGTAGCATTGAAGATATGGATTCTTCTAGTTAATGTCTGAATAGCACTGGTTTTTGTTTTAGTGAGCAGTTTTATTGGCTTAACTCCAAACTCTGCTGTCATTGTCAGCAGCTGAAACTTCTTTCTTCTTTCAAACATCCACCTGTTGCTTTTCATTCAGTACCTTGGATTTGTCCTTGCACATTCACAGTTCTATGACCATCCAAATATTTGGAGGAATTTATACATAGATTTGGGAGCTATCTCTCCTGTGATTCCTTCTTTTCTAAGATTTACCCTTTCATTTTTCAAACATGCTAGAAGCCTTTATCACAAACCTCCAACTTCTCCAGCCAGTAAATGGTGGATTTCATTTTAAGTTCCAGGTTTCTTTAAGTGAAAAGCCTTGCAACTCCATTTGTCCCCAATGGAGTTTTAGTCCTTTCAAGTATTGAATTTTCTCCATGTCGTTAATGTTTTCTCTAGGGTTTATAATTTATATAAACCCTATATAAATTATATAGGGTTTGGATGGATAGTCTTATTTCAGTTGCTCTACTCTTATCTTTTATTGTCCTTGTAATGTGCTAAAATATACTAAACCTTCCTATTCCTGAGTTTTGGTCATGACAAAGGTATAATTTACAGTGTTTGAAAAACTGTTTCTTCAATGATATAATTGTTTATCTTTAAAAAAAAACATTTTTATTTGCAAATTCTTGAAATCTCGTTCTTTTGAAAATACTTACCTGGAAATAGGCACTCCAAAACTGTTCCTGAATTTATTTCCCTCTTGCCCACTTCTAGCCCCGTACCATTTTTTTTCCTATGCCCCTCTGATGGCAATGGCATTACAAAACAAGAATTTTTCAAAGCCTTATTAACCAAAATGTGGTCCGTGGATCAACCTTTGCTACCTTTTCATATTGTTTTTTAAAGAGAAGTTTTAGGTTTACAGCAAAATTGAAATGATGTTAGAGATTTCTATATGTACTTGGCCCCCACATATACACAATCTCCCCCATTATTAACATTCTTTATCAGAGTAGTACATTTGTTGCAATTGATGAATTTATACTGATGCATCATAAGCATCCAAAGTCCATAGTTAAAGGTTCATTGTTGGTGGTCTAAATTCTATGGGTTTGTACAAATATATAATGATATGTACCCACCACTGTAGAATTATACAAAGTAGTGTCCCTACCCTAATAATCCTTTCTGCTCCACCTATTCATCCATCCTTTCCTCCAATATTTCCATTTGTAAACTTCTTTAAATAACTATGTCAAATTGAGGGGGGAAATGTGTGTGTGTGCACATGTGCATATGAGACAAAAAATTGAAAATACATAATATGGTAAATGCAGTTTGTCCATTACAAAGTGGACAAATGACTGGGAAGTATAGAATTGATAATTCAGTTGTCAAGCTGTATTCCTACACTGAGAAGATGAATTGTTCAAAATAGCTAGCTACGTCACACAGTTCTCACCTATTTCATTCTTCTTTTCTGATAGTGGCTAATTCCAGATATCAACCCAGGCCTCAAGAATTCATTAGGTTTGCGATAACAATGGAGCTGTCACCTTCTAACTCTTCTCAGAGTACTCTTACTTCTATATAGATGCAAAATATTTTTTTCTTTAAAAAAACTTAGAACATTTCCATCACTTCAAAGTAAAACCCGTTATACCCAATTCTTTCTCTTCCCATCACAATCTCTTGGCAACTAACAATCTGCTTTCTGTCTCTATGAAGTTATCAATTTTGGATATTTCATATAAACAGAATTATTACAATATGTGAACTTTTGTGTCTGACTTATTTCAGTTGTGTAATATTTTTTATTCATTCACAGTGGAGCACATGTCACTACTTCATGTTTTATGGTAGAATAATTGTGTAAACAGAATTTGTTTATCCATTCATCTGTTGCTGGACATTCGGGCTGTTTCTACCTTTTGGCTATTGTGAATAGTACTGCTATAAATATATGCATACATGTACTTATTTAATTATCCATTTTTGCTTCTTTTGTATATATATCTAATGGAACTGTGGGTTCATACTGTAATTCTGTGCTTAACTGTTTGAGGAACCAATAAATTTGCACAGTGACTGAACCTTTTTACATTCTCATCAACAATGTACAACACTTGTAATTAATGTACATTTCTGCCAACACTTGTTCATTCATTTATTCATTCATTCTTTTTAATGTAGTCATTCTAGTGAATATAAAGTAATACTTGGTTTTGGTTCTGGTATGCATTTCTCTAATGGCTAATGATGTGATAGATCTTTTTAATGTACTTTTTGGCCATTTGTATGTATTCTTTTGAGAAATCCTATTGAAGATTAAAGACCTTGCCTATTTTTTAATTGGGTTGTCCTTTTGTGGTTGAAAAGTAAGAGTTTGTTATATGTTCTGAATACTAGTTATATGATTTCCATATATTTTCTCCTACTTTGTAGTTGTCTTTCTACTTTCTTGATGATGTCCTTTAGTGCACAGTTTGTTTTTTCCATGAAATGCAGGTTACCTGTTTTTGTTTCTTTGCTTGTGCTTTTGATATCTAAGAATTTATTACTAAATCAAGTCATGAAGACGTACCCCTATGTTTTCTTCTAAGAGTGTTATAGTGTTAGCTCTTATATTTGTCATTGATCTATTTTCAGTTATTTTTTTAATATAGTGAGAGATAGGATCCAAATTTTCATTCATTTAATTTTTTTTTGCCCATGAGGACATCTAGTTTCAGTACCATATGTTGAAGAGACTATTCTTTCTGCATTAATAGTCCTTTGTCATCAGAGTAATGCTGGCCTCAAATGATTAGTTAGGAGCTATTCCCTCTTATTTTTTTGAAGAATTTGAGAAGGATTGATGGTAGTTCTTTAAATATTTGGTATATTTCACTAATGAAACCATAGGCTCATATATTTTTTTTAAAAAGATTTTGTTTATTTTGTGATAGAGAGTAGGAGCAGGGGAGGGGCAGAGAAAAGGAGAGAGAGAATTCCAAGCAGACTCCACACTGTCAGTGCACATTGGGCAGGGGGCTCAAACTTACAAACTGCGAGATCATGACTTGAACTTAATCAAGCGAGATCAAGACACTTAACCAACTGAGCTACCCAGGTACCCCTAGACTTTTTTTTTCTTGAATAGTTTTTGATTACTGATTCACTGCTTTCTTATATGTCTGTTGAGATTTTCTACTTTTTCTTGAGTTGGTTTGGGTAATTCTTGTTTCTAGAGCTTTGTTTCATCTAGATTATCTAATTTATTGGCTAATAATTGTTCATAAGATTTTCTTAAAATCTTTTTTTTTCATATTTGTAGGGTTGGTACTAACATTTTCACTTTCTCTGTATCAGTAGACCTGCCCTACATGAAATACTACAGAGAGAGGCCTTCATGTCAAAGTGAAAGGACACTAGATAGTAACTGGAAGCCATATAAAGAAATAAACATCACTGGTAAAAGTAACTACATAGGAAATATAAAAGCTAGTATTATTTCGTTTTTAGTTTGTAACCAAACTTTTTATTTCCTATATGATTTAAAGACATGCATAAAAACAATTATAAATCTATGTTGTTATATGTATTTGTGTAATTTCAGTATTTTCAAATTTATTTAGACTTCTTTTGTGGCCTAATATAGTTTATCCTGGAGAAGGTTCTGTGTGCACTTGGTATATATTGTTCTATTCTTATTGGGTGGAGTGTTCTGCTTATGTCTCTTAGACATAGTTGGTTTATTCTTTTCCATCAGATGTATGGAAAGATACCTGACATATAACATGGTATAAGCTTAAGATGTACAATGCAATGATTTGATATATGCATATATTCTGAAATGATTACCACAATAAGCTAACATATCCATCATCACTCCACAGAGTTAGAATTTTTGTGTGTATCTGTGTAGAACTATTTCTCTAATGCTGTCAATGTTTGTAACATTTTGGAGGCTCTGTTCTTTGATGTATGTATGTTTATGATTGTTATATCTTCTTGATGAATTAAAACTTTTATCAATATTTAATGTCTAAACACTGTAAACCAGAAATTTTAATTTTAATTTTTATTCTGTAAGTAATTTTCAAATTACTTTTGTGATTTCCACTCTGACTCATTGGTATTTAAGAGTATTCTATTTGATTTCCACATGTTTAGAGATTATCACTCCAGGATAAACTATGTTAGGCCACAAAAGAAGTCTAAATACATTTGAAAAGACTGAAATTACACAAAGTACCTTCTCTGACCATAAAGGTGAAAATAATAAATCAAGCTAGAAATCAGAAAGAGAAGGAAAACTTAAAAATCTCTAAACATGTGGAAATCAAATAGCATACTCTTAAATACCAATGGGTCAGAGAGGAAATCACAAAAGTAATTTGAAAATTACCTAGAGAATAAAAATTAAAAGGTAGAGAATAAAAATAAAAATTAAAATTTCTGGTTTGCAATAAAGGTTGTTTAGAAGAAAATTTACAGTAGTAAATTTATATCTTAATAAAAAAGATATCCAATAAATAACCTAACTTTATACCTTAATTAGAAAGAGAAGAGCAATCTACACCAACAGCTACCAGAAGGAAGGAAATAGTAAAGATTAGAGTGGAGATAAATGAAATAGAAAATAGAAAAAAAAAATAGGGAGAATCAATGAAAACAAAAATCGTTTATTTGAAAAGATATAATTTGCAGACTTTTGGCTAGGCTGACAAAAGAAGAGAAAACAAAATATTGTTAGTATTCTATCTTGCATTTGTAGAGATATGAAAAGAAATATAGGGAAAAAATTCATTCTAGCCCTTTATTATTCTAGCATTGTAATTTGTTATTCTATTTAAAGATATAATATTTAACTATATATTTTAAAGTTTTTGATTTAGTTCTGTAATGTTAAAGAAAATATGCCCCTCGGGAAGGAAATACTATTTTTTTTTAGTTTTTCTATATATATATAAAAGAAAAAGTGTATATAGCACAAAAGCTTACACAAGTTACCACCATGTCATTTTGATAGGTGTATACCTTCTGGTTTCTTTCTTCCATAAATGAAGATTAAAGAAGAATTTGTGTAAAAGGAGTGTACACAACACATTTGAATTCTTTCTCTGTTCAGTTGTTTTCCTTCTTTATTATATATGCCACACACATACAAGACTTAAGAGAGAAGCTTACCCATTAAAAGAATCAGGAAACTTGTGCCTATTTAAGAGTCATTCATTTTTCATTCTTTCTGTTTGGGGGGTGGTAACACAACCAACAGGGCCCACCCCAGTTAAAAGAGAGGCTGGCGAATAAACAGAATGGCAATGTAGATTGGTCCCTGTGATATTTTACCTAAGGTTATTGCCTATTTGAAGTCTTGTATACATCGTGTAAAATAATATAAAGTATGTATATTCAGAGAAAAATAAAAAGTATTTTTTTAATATATTACAGGCAAAGTTGGGCCAACTTGATAGTCTTTTTGAACAGTTTTCCTTGATTTGTTTTTTTAAATTTATTTAATTTTTTAATGTTTATTTTTCGAGAGAGAGAGAGGGAGAGGAAGAGAGAGCATGGGAGGGGCAGAGAGACAGAGAAAGACACAGAAACCCAAGCAGCTACAGGCTCTGAGCCATAAGCCCAGAGCAGGACTCGAACCCATTGACCTTGATATCATGATGTGAGCCAAAGTCAGATGCTCAACCTACTGAGACACCCAGACGGCCCTTCCTTGATTTATATCCTACCATAATATGGAACAAATAAATTGTCTTGTGCTCCAGTATCTAAAATTTTAATTATAAAACCTATTAAATCTAAATTTGATATTCTTTCTTAATGCAGTTTCTTTATAGAAGGGTCAATGTTATACTTCCTCAAAATATTATAAATGTTTGTTGAATAATTATTTTTAAAAAGTATTTGGGGCTCCTGGGTGACTCCATTGGTTGAGCATCCGACTTCAGCTCAGGTCATGATCTCAGGGCTTGTGAGTTCAAGCCCCTCATTGGGCTCTGCGTTGACAGCTCAGAGCATGGAGCTTACTTCAGATTCTATGCCTCTCTCTCTCTGCCCCTTCCCTGGCTCACACTCTGTCTCTCTCAATAATAAATAAACATAAAATTCTTTAAGTATTTATATTATGGTTATGGCTCTTGTTAGAATCATATTCCCTTTTCTGAAAAACTAATAATGCATTACAAATTTTTTTATAGAGTAAAAATTAGGTATACTGCCAATGTTATCAAGGAACATATTTTAATGTGAGAATCTACCCTCTATATTTTAAGCCCAAAAACAAAGTTTAACTAAAAAAGCCTATTTAACTCTAAATATCACATAGCTTTATTATCTACAAAACCTTGTTGGATTAATTTCTTTTTGTACTTAGTAATTTTCCAAAGTAATGAGTTAAAACTATGGTATGTAAAGTATGATTGCTTTTGTCTTAAAAAATTTCCACTCAGTTGTACTGTACTTGAAAATGACTGAGTTTAATTTGAGGTATGAGATCTCCCAAGATCCTACTTCTCAAATCTGCAGTGATATTATATATCTTTCAGTATCTTTGGGAAAAGAATGTAAGATAAAGAATATTAAAGTGTTTTGTATGCTGTAAAGCACTCTGCCTACAAACATCATGCTTAAGTGAGATTCTGAAGTTTGGTAAACAGGAGTAGCTGTTTGTGATTTTATAGAACTAAATCATATTCTTTTAGCTTTTATATTTCCAAACTGAAAAACTGGAGTTTTAGAATATACTTTTAGAAGTTTTGGTCAAAACAAGATTTATTAGTGCCCACTATCTGCTGAGCATGAACTTCACTGCCTGTTTACAATGCACAGATGAACATAGAAGAATTCTTCATTTCTTTTCTAACATCTTTGTCACTTATTTAGTGCCTCTCAGATTGTTCAGCTGAAGTTCTGCTCTTGGTTGAGTATTGTCAATATGGGCCTAGGGGAGAAACAATGGGACGAGGCATGCCCCAGTTTGAGGAGAAAATAAATCGTCCATCTCTCATCGTCCTTCAAAAGAGCAGTGAATAGAACTGCCCACAATATTTTAAGGGTGATTATCCATTATAAGGAAAAGATTCTGTTTCTAAATATTTTATCCAATACTCTTCCCTCGGGCTTTTCATGGTGACTTTTTTTCCTTACTGAAATACAATGAACAAATTTTTGCTTAAATACCTTAGCTTTCACATTTTGACTCTTACCCAAGTCAAGTCAATAAGTTAATATACCAACATGAAACATGAGGAATAAAAATATCATGAGTAGATGAAAATGGAGTATATAGCAAAATACAGAATTTTTTTTTCGGGATATGAGTACAGCACTATAAACATCACAACTTCTACCACCATCCCCCACCATCTCCCACCATCCCTTACATTTGTCACCCAGCATTTTATAGTCAGTAACCAGCACATGTTTGGCCTCTAATAAATAAAGTGAAACTACAAAATGGTATGGAGGTTAGACAAACCATTCAGTAGGCCTGTATAACCAGCAGTGTGGGGTTTCTTTAATCATGCATACTTGAAGGTGGTTTTAAGTAAATGACTGACTTCTCTCTTCACAAAAAGCTTGGATGATAGGACAATTTGAAAAGGGATCAAAGAGATGATGTAAATCATCTGTAGGGGTACCTGGGTGGCTCAGGCAGTTAAGCATCTGACTCTTCATTTTGACTCAGGTCATGATCTCATGGTTTGTGAGTTCAAGCCCTGCATTGGGCTCTGCACTGACACTGTGGAGCCTGCTTGGGATTCTCTCTCTACCTCCCCTTTCCCCACTCTCTCTCAATAAACTTTTAAAAATAAATACATCACCTGGAAATCCACATTAGTGGCTAGCTACTTTCTCATACTTTATCATAATCACTAAGAATGTACTATGCATATAAAAATACTGCTAGAAATTCTGCCCATTTTGTAGTGCTTGAATTTCTGAAATTACTTTTGATCTGCTGAGGAAGAGCTAACTCACTTTAGCATGGCTCTGCCATATTGGTGCTGTTTCAGTTTGCTCCATTCGTTCATTCTTCATACATTCTCTTAACAGTTTAGTAGGTATGAGCATAGAAAAGAGGGAAATAAATGTAAATATTATATTCCATCTCCATATCTGTGACTAGCTAAATAAGACAAGTTTGCCCAGAAAATGAGTTGTCTGACAATTTAGTTGTCTCAATACCTATATTTGCTTATTAAAATTGTTTCTAATTCTCAGCAGTTTAAAAAAAGATTATATAAAACATTCAACTTCATATAAATGCTAACATCTCTTGTTTCCTCCACATCTTTGCATTTCTTGCTTTTGATATTCAACTCTAAACTTCGGAAGCCATTCTTTTCCTGGTCAAATCATTTTTAAAAGGAAAAAACAATATTATAAAATCAATGAGTAACTCTACATTGAATGAGTAGTTTGACAGTGCAAGTCAAGATTGCTAACAAAATGCACCATTTGAAACAGAAGAAATTTAAGTCCTGTCATTCTTTACGTCTCCCATTTCCAGGAATAGGTCACTAACTCTTGAACTTCTCTACATTTGCTCATTTACTTTACCCAAACAAAACAAACAAACAAAATAAATAAAGGAGTCAGCATTTTCTGTAACTCTTTGGAAAAAGAGGATACATGAACGGGTCCAAATTTTCAAAAGATAACCTCTACTGAATTGTAAGGCATTTCAGTTTCTTATTTCTGAGGGTATTCCTTCTGGAATCCTGAAAATATAAGCCTAAACAGTATTATAAAATAATTATACCCACAGTCATCGATTCTTCCTTTTACTAGCAAATTTGGATGTATTAGAGAAACTCAACATATGAAACAGTTGTTAACAAACTGACATTTTGTCAGGCATTTTTATTCAGTTCCCTCCTACCTGCCTAATCACCAGGTGGCAGTGTAGTAGCACTCATCCATATCTGTCTATGAAAGGTCTCAATAAAAGTGGCATTGCAATGATATCTTCACATAGCATAAGCAGAATTGTTCAGGTTTTAATTTTTTTTAAATAAGCTTGAAGCCAAACATGGGGCTTGAACTCACGACCTCTCAATGAGTCCCATGCTCTACCAACTCAGCCAGGCAGGCACTCCCCAAGGTTTTAATTTTTTCCTTTTAACTGTTACTCTCTCTCGATATTAAAATAGCCCTGCATACATTTTCCTAAAATGCCTTTTTCTTTGAGTACTATGTAGATAGTTTCCTCCTCTAATTTTCTAAACTGTAAAATCTGAATATGTATCATCTAACTGTTCTTTGTTGTCTTATAGTTTTAAGTGGGACCTTTTTATATATTCTAGTAGGAAGTAAATTATGTATGTTGTTTTTCAACCAGCACTTTTAACAATTGGATTAAGGCAGGGTTGCCCACAGCTTCAACAGAAGCATATGCCAGCATACTACAAACCTCTAAGACAAGCATTCTGACATTTCATTTTTCCTTATCTAAACTTCTCCAGCTGTCATTATGCCATCTGAGACGAGTTTTTAGTCTACAGTACTATTCCACTGTATCAAGGCTTTTGTATTTGCACAATGTCCATTCAGCAGTTTCAGCGAGATAAAAGAACCAATTTCAACATTTGGTTTCAGATACTCGGGATTTATTATGTGTTTAAAGTGTGTCTGGATTCTTCTTTTTTGCAGCTGGAAATTCTGACTTCCAAGTTATGTCATCTGATCCAGTGTCAGCTAGCGAGTATAGAACAAAACCTACAACTTCCAACATTTAGTGTCTTCTCTCTGACTTTAGTGTCCTGTCATCCTCAAATACTCTTGATGGACTGGAAAAGGTTTACGAATGTCTCCCAAACCCTGCATATAATCTTTTCCTATATTTAGAGTCAGTGGCAGAGGAGATTGTCTTTACCTTGAGGAACTCTACAGATACTATTTAGGAGGCAGAAGAAGGGGGCTTTGTCTGTAGGAACTGTGGTTAAACTGTAAGAACCTTTTTTTTAAAGCTGACTACACAAAACCTTTGAAAAACAAAAAGAAAGGGAATTACTATATGATCTGAAGAATCACTGGCAGTCATAGAAGTCAAATTGAAAACTATTCAGACTTTAACCGGGAAGCCTTTCTTCTATAACCAGTCTACCGCCATTATGCTTCCAGCAGTTAGCATTTTTTTAACCTAAATAAAATGATCCATGGGGTACCTGGGTGGCTCAGTTGGTTGGGTGGCCAACTTCAGCTCAGGCCATGATCTCATAGTTGGTGAGTTTGAGCCCCACGTCAGCCTCTGTGCTGACAGCTCAGAGCCTGAAGCCTGCTATGCATTCTGTGTCTCCCTCTATCTCTGACCCTCTCTGCCTCACACTCTGTGTGTGTATGTCTCTCTCTCAATAAGTAAATAAACAAACAAACATTTTTAAAAAATCTGAAATGATCCAACCCCACAGCTAAGCTACAAAACAGTATAGTCATAATCATATCAGGCTATTAGCAAATGCTTTTTACTTATGTATAACTTTATTAAGTTTATATTGGAACATTTTGTAAAACCCATTAAAATTAAGTTAGAAGGGATAAGGCCCTAAATTACAAATCTAAGATTTCATATTTTAATTCAATCTCTATAATGCAGTTTGCCTCTATAAGGCAGTTACCCAGCCTTGAGGAGCTCTTTTGTTTACACTAAAATTCCAAGCATACGTTAGGGATAAGGTTCAACTGTACACCCTTGGAGCCAAAGTTTTATTAACTCTCTTTGGAAAAAAAAGCAGATAGCTGAATGATTCCAAATTTTCAAAAGATAACCTCTGTTGAATTGTCAGCCATTTCAATTTCTTGGTTTTGATGATGTTCCTTCTGGTATTCTTCAAAAACAAACGTATACAATTTTATAAAATAATTACATAACATTCACTCAACCTATGCAGCACATGCTAAAATGGAAATATGTTTGTCATGCTGAAATAGAAATCTTTTTGTCAATAGCTACAATGTGAAAAGTGTTCTGAAAAATAATTTTAAAATATTAGAAGTTAAATGTCTTAGTTTTTATAACTAGTAAAATTTCATGTAGATTTGTTTCTAATTATTTCCCTAACTGCAAAGTTATTCTTTTTTAAGACAAATTTTATACAAATTATTTAAAAATAAACATTAAGCTAGATAATGGGTAATGCCTTTACATGGAGTTTTTTCTTACTTTGAATATAAATTGAACATCAAGCATTTCTAGAGATCTTAAAATTTGAGAGCTAGAAGGATCTGTGGAGATTACCTAAGAAAACATACTTAGTTTATAAATGAGGACATTGAGACCCAGTGAAGTTAAGTGACTTATCTAAAATGATAAAACTAATTAGTGGTGAAATTAGGATTGATTCAAATCACCTCAGTTAAGTGGCTCCTATGAAATTTTCCAACTTTTTTGTAGGAAAAAATTAATTCCTTTACCTTTTGTATTTTTTTAAGTTTATTTGTTTTGAAAGAGAGAGAGAGAGCACAAGCAAGAGTGGAGGCAGGGCCAAGAAAGAGGGAAAGAGAAAATCCCAAGCAGGTTCTGCACTGAGAGACTCGATCCCACAAACCATGCCAGACCCAGTCCCACAGACCATGGGGTCATAACCAGAGCCAAAACCAAGAGTTGGGTATACAACTGACTGAGCCACCAGGAGCCCCCACATTTTGTATGTATAATTTTTAGTGTTAATTTACTGTGTAAAATTTAAGGAGATATTTCTTAATTATTTTTTTTTCCTTAGGAAATGTTACTATCCTTCACCATTCTTGAGATCAAACTAATTGACTAAGTAACAAATATGGATACAAATAGGCCTGGATTCACATCCTAGCCAAGTCTGTAACTAATTTTGGACAAATCATTTTACCACTCTCAACTTTAATTTCCTGATTCATACAATGAAAATAAGATTGTGCCTTTCTCCAGGCTTATGGCAAGAATTAAATAATATCTTAATTGTTTGCATTTAGTAATAATAGTAATAATAATACTAATTATTATTATAGCATTTCTTCTGTGACTGTGGTAAGGTTTCAGCTGACTTATAGTAGGTATTAAAATGATTTTATATTACTTTACAAAACACAAATTCTATTTCTTGTAAAAGGCAGGAGGGAAAATGGAAATAAAAATTGCAGCAGGAGAAATTAACTTTGGCCCTCCTCTTCCATCCCCCTCAAGTGGAGGTAGTTCACTCTTTTATTTCTGTATAGCACTTAATCAGGAGTTGGTATGGTGTTCTTCTGGCATACTTTACCTTTCACACCTGTTATCAGAGTACCTCATAATTACTCCCCAGCATTTACTGAGGATGTGGATACCTTTCTCCTGGTCCATCTTTCTACCTTAGTTGGTGCTATCAATGGACATTATTTAAAGGTCCACATGTACCACCTATCTAGTATCTCGACCCTTGAAAATCACTCAAAGAATATTGTATGTCATAGAAGTTTTCCCAAAGGAAAGAAAATAAAAATAATAATATGTTCAATTGAGGGCATAAATATCCTCACATTGAATAGATAGATACATAGATGATATTTAGATAAAATATTCAAATAATAATAGTATTTTATTAATTTTATAAATAATTTATTAATGTGACTGAAATATCCAAATTAATCATACCATGACCAACCTAATCATATGATGTAGCCATAACCAGAATGAAATGAGCAAGGTTCAGTTTATATATGCAAAACTTTGATGATAGACAAAAAAGGTGGAATTAAGTGAATCATCTGGATATTAGGGAAATGGTGTCTCCAATTTAACTTCATGGCTGAATCAAACTCTTTAAGAAATTATTTCATTATAATGTAATTTTTATAGTTATAATTATATATTTTTTAATGTTTATTTATTTTGAGAAAGAGAGAGAACAAGCAGGTAAGGTGCAGAGAGAGAGGGAAAGAGGGATTCCCAAGCACGCTCTGCACTGTCAGTGCAGAGCCCAATGTGGAGCTCAAACTCATGAACTGTGTGACCTGAGCCAAAATCAAGAGTTGGATGCTTAATCTGCTGAGCCACCCAGGCGCCCCTGGTTACTATTTTAATTAGACAAACAGTTGGGAAAACAAAACATTAAAAATATATCTGTTTTAAAAAAAAAAAAAAAAAAAAAGAGCAGAGTGCTTGGGTGGCTCATTTGATTAAGCATCTGACTTTGGCTCAGGTCATGATCTTGCAGTTCATGAGTTTGAGCCCTACATCAGGCATTCTGCTGCCAGCACAGAGCCCAGTTCAGATCCTCTGTCTCCCTCTCTTTCTGCCCCTTCCCCACTCTTGTGCATGTGCTGTCTCTCGAAAATAAATATTAAAACATTTTTTCAAATACATAAAAGAGCTAATAAATATTATATGCATTTGTGGCCTATATTCTTCCATCCCAGTTTGCTTGTTCTGCTGCCTGCTGAAACAAGCAGTTAAAGCATTGGTGGCAATTATTCTTGCATCTGCATTAGACCCTGTGTTAGAATGCCTCATACAAGTGATTAAAGCCTTCAGGTAAATAAAAGATTCAAAATCATGGACCTCTAATATATAGCTAGTAAGAATTATCTTGCCTCAGTTGAGAGTTCTCAAGTTGAATTAAAATCACAGCAGCTGTCATAGGATACAGCTTTACTTGTCTGCTTTACTTGCTGGCCAGAGAGTAGGGTAGACAGTTCTGCCACATTTGGGTCCCAGCCATTGAACTATAATGGCTGTGTAGCCATTTCTATGGCCCCACCTGGACAGGGAAGCAATTTGTAGCCTTGCCCAACTGCTGAATATAGTTTCTAGCCATCCCATCTGGCTAGAAAGCCTGACCAGAGCATGCAGGCAGCCAGAGAGCCCATCACACGGTAGCACTTGAGCAAGGAATCAAACCAGATATTCTTTCCCAGTGTTTCCAGCCAGTCTCATGCCTCTTGATCTCAGAGCATGAGCAGTGGCCTAACCCAAATAGAGACACTGATAGCAGGCCCCAACTTCCCAAGGATGCTACTAGCTGATGACCCATCCAGAACTCAAAGCTGAACTGGAGTCCGAAGGAGGAGACAACTTACTCAGATGTGCAAATACCAATGCAAGGAATCAAGGACCACAAAGAGTCAAATTGACATGACACTAACAAAAGAAACTAGTACAGCTCTTTTGTAGATGACATAGACTGTAAGAGAAAAATGCTCAAAAGGGACAAAGGTCATTGTGTAATGATAAAGGAGCCAATCCATCAAGAAGATACAATTCTAAGTATGTACTCAGCATCAAAGCACCTAATATACAAAGTAAATAAGGAAAAATAAACAGCAATAAAAGTTGGACAGTTAATACCCTACTCTCAACAATGGATAGATCATTTAGACAGAGAATCAATAAGAAACAATGCTATAGACCAAATAAACCTAATAGCTATATACAGAATATTTTATCCAACAGCAGAAGAATAAACACTATTCTCAAATGTGTGTGAGACATTTTCTGTGATAGGTCATATGTTAGGACACAAAATAAGTCTTAACAAATTCAAAAACTTAGAAATTACATCAAATATCTTTTCTTTTTTTTTTTTTTAATTTTTTTTTATGTTTTATTTATTTCTAGGAGAGAGAGAGAGACAGCGTGAGCAGGGGAGGGTCAGAGAGAGAGGGAGTCACAGACTGAAACAAGCTCCAGGCTCTGAGCTGGCAGTCAGCACAGAGCCCGATGCGGGGCTCGAACCCACGAACCGCGAGATCATGACCTAAGCGAAAGTCGGAAGCTTAAACAACTAAGCCACCCAGGCGCCCCACATCAAATATCTTTTCTAACCACAGTGGTGGGAAGCTAGAAATCAATAACTCGAATAAACCCAGATAATTCACAAATACATTGAAATTAAGCAACACACTTCTTTTTTTTTTTTAATGTTTTTTTTTTTTAATTTATTGCTAGGAGAGAGAGAGAGAGCGTGAGCAGGGGAGGGTCAGAGAGAGAGGGAGTCACAGACTGAAACAGGCTCCAGGCTCTGAGCTGGCAGTCAGCCCAGAGCCCGACGCGGGGCTCGAACCCACAAACCGCGAGATCATGACCTAAGCGAAAGTCGGACGCTTAACCGACTAAGCCACCTAGGCGCCCCAAGCAACACACTTCTTAAAGGATCAAAGAAGAAATCAAAAGGGGAAAATATATCTTGAGACAAACTAAAATTGAAACACAACATACCAAACTTAAAGATATGGCAAAAGCAGTTCTAAGAGGAATAGGTTTTAGCAATAAAAACATACACTGATTAAAAAAAAAAAAAGAAAGATCTCAAATAAATGACCTAATCTCATACCTTAAGGAACTAGAAAAAGAATGAACTAAGCCCACATTAGCAGAAGGAAGGAAATAATAGATTAGGGCAGAAATAGAGAACAGAAAAACAGTAGAAAAGGTTTACAAAATTGAGTTGGTTCTTTGAGAAAATAAACAAGATTGACACTTGGTTAGTAAGACTAACCAAGAAAAAGAGAGAGTACCCAAGTCATAGATGCAAGTGGAGACATTACAACTAATACCACACATATTAAAAGAGTCAGAAGAGATTACTATGAACAGCTATATACCAACCATTTAATGACCTAGAAGAAATAGACAAATTCCTAGAAACATATAACCTACCAAGATTTATCTTAAAAAGTAGAAAATTTGAACAGACTAATAATGAGTAAAGAGATTGAATCAGTAATCAAGAACCTCTCAGTGAAGAAAAGTCTAGAACCCGATGGTTACACCAGTGAATTATACCAGACATTTAAGGAAGAATTAATGACAATCTTTTCAAACTATTCTCAAAAAATTGAAGAGTAAACACTCATTTTAGACCAGTATTACCCTCATATCAAAGCCAGGTAAATATACAAGAAAAGGGAGCTACAGGGAAACATTCCTGGTGAATATATATGCAGAAATTCTCAACAACAGTACTAGCAAACAAAATTCAGCAGCACACTGAAAAGGTCATGCAC
Organism: Proteles cristata cristata; assembly: GCA_017311185.1. Lineage (NCBI taxonomy): Eukaryota > Metazoa > Chordata > Mammalia > Carnivora > Hyaenidae > Proteles > Proteles cristata. The sequence goes on from JAESUZ010004587.1 coordinate 1,625,005, forward strand.
CATGATCAAATGGGATTCATCCCTAGCATGCAAAGAATAAATGTGGTACATTAATAGAATGAAAGATTAAAGTCATAATCATCTCTTGATGAAAAAAAGCAATTGACAAAATTCAACATCCATTTGTGATAAAAACTCTCAAAAAAAAAAAACTGAGAGGTAACATAGTTTAACAGAATAAAGCCCATATATAACAAGCCCACAGCTAACATCATACTCCATGGTGAAAGGTCAAAGCTCTTCCTCTAAGATCAGAAACAAGACAATCATCTTGAATCTCACCATTCAATCATCATAGTACTAGAAGTGCTAGCCAAAATAATTAGGCAAGAAAAGAAATAAAAGACATCAGAATTGGAAATGAACAAGTAAAATTATTTGTTTGCAGATGACATGATTTTGTGTATGGAAAATCCTTAAGTCTCCACCAAAAAACTTACAGATCTTGTCAACGACTTCATTGTAGTTACTAGGACTCAAAATCTACTTGGAAAAAATTATTAATATTTCTATACATTAAATGCCAATAATTTGAAGGAGAAGTAAGACAATCTCATTTACAGTAGCATCAAATACACTGAAATACTTAGAAATAAATTTAACCAAGGTGATGAAAGATGTATACACTGAAAGCTTTAAGACACTGATGAAAGAACTGAAGAAGACAGATATAAATGGAAAGATACCCATGTTCATGGATTGGAAGAACTGATGTTAAACGTTAACGTTAAACGTTCATATTACCCAAAGCCATTTATGGATTTAATGCAACTTCTGACAAGATTCCAATGGATTTTTTGTTTGTTTTTACAGAAATAGATTTCAAACTTTATTACAAAGCTATAGTAATCCCAAACAGTGTAGTATTGGCTTAAAATTAGACATACAGAACAACAGAACAGAATAGAGAGCTCAGAATAAACCCATGCATTTTTTATGGTCAATTAATTTATGACAGAGGAGCCAACCATGTATGCAGGGCAAAGGGCAATCTCTTCAATAAATGGTCCTGGGAAAACTGGAAAACTAGATGCAAAGGAATGAAACTAGACCCCTATCTTGCACCATTGACAAACATTAACTTAAAATGGATTAAAGACTTAAATGAAAGACTGGAAATATTTAACCTCCTAGAAAAAACAGGGAAAAAATTCATTTATATTGGTCTTGGTAATGACTTTTTGGAAATGACAAAGCACAAGCAACAAATGCAAAAATAAACAAGTGAGATTACATCAAAGTAAAAAGCTTCTGCACAGCAAAATAAATGATCAACAAAATGGAAAGCAACCTATTGAATGGGAGGAAATGTTGGTAAATCACATATCTGGTAAGGGGTTAATATTCAAAATATTTTAAGAACTCATACAGCTCAATAACAATAGCAAAGTAATCTAATTTAAAAATGGGTAAGAACCTGAACGGACATGTTTGCAAACAAGATAGATGGTTGATAGGTACATGAAGATGTGCTCAACTTCAGCCATCATCAGGGAAATGCAAATCAAAACCACAGTGAGATATCACCTCACACCTTTTAGGATGACTAATATCAGAAAGATAAGAGGTAAGTGTTGCCGAAGATGTGGAGAAAAGAGAACGCTGTGTACTGTTGGTGAGAATGTAAATTGATGCAGCCATTATGGAAAACATAATTGACATTCATCAAATATTTGAAATACAACTACCATATGATCTAGCAATTCCACTGATAATATATCCAAAGGAAACAAAATCACTATCTAAAATATCTGCACCTTCGTGTTCATTGCAGCATTATTTTTTTTTTTTACAAATAGTTTATTGTCAAATTGGTTTCCATATAACACCCAGTGCTCATCCCCACAAGTGCCCTCCTCCATGCCCATCTCCCCTCTCGCCTCTCACACCCATCTGTCCTCAGTTTTTTCTCAGCATTCAAGAGTCTCTCATGGTTTGCCTTCCTCCCTCTCCACCACTATTTACCCCCTTCTTTTCCCCCACGGTTCTCCATTAAGTTCCTCCTAATCCTCCTATACATGCAAACATATGGTATTTGTCCTTCTCTGCCTGACTTATTTCACTCAGCATAACACCCTCAAGGTCCACCCATGTTGCTACACATGGCCAGATTTCATTCTTTCTCATTGCTATATAGTATTCCATCATATAGATAAACCACATCTTCTTGATCCATTCGTCCGTTGATGGGCACTTAGGCTCTTTCCATGTTTTGGCTATTGTTGAGAGTGCTGCTATGAACATTGGGGTACATGTGCTCCTATGCATCAGCATTCCTATATCCCTTGGGTAAATTCCTAGCAGTGCTATTGCTGGGTCCTAGGGGAGTTCTATTGTTAATTTTTTGAGGAACCTCCACACTGTTTTCCAAAGGGGCTGTACCAGTTTACATTCCCAACAACAGTGTAAGAAGTTGCCCATTTCTTCATATCCTCGCTGGCATATAGAGTCTCCTGATTTGTTCCTTTTAGGCACTCTGACCAGCATGAGGTGGTATCTCAGTGTGGTTTTGATTTGTATTTCCCTGATGAGGAGGGATGCTGAGTATCGTTTCATGTGTCTGTTAGCCATCTGTATGTCTTCTTTGGAGAAGTGCCTGTTCATATCTTCTGCCCATTTCTTCACTGGGTTGTTTGTTTTTCGGGTATGAAGTTTGGTGAGTTCCTTATAGATTTTGGATATTAACCCTTTATCTGATATGTCATTTGCATTGCAGCATTACTTATAATAGAAATGAAAGCAGCCTAAAAGTCTATATACAAATGAATAAAGAAAATGTGATATCTACTTAAATATACATGATATGACATAAACATATGTATATATGTGTATGGTATGGAGATGTGTGTATATAATGTTTATTTATATATATGGAATATATTTTTCAGCCATAAAAAGGAAGGAAATCCTGCCATTTGTGACAAAATCAGTGAACTGTGAGGGCATTATGTAAAGGGAAATAAGTTAGACAAGATAAATATTATGTGATTTCACTAATATATGGAATCTAACTCATAGAGACAGTGAATAGATTGGTGATTGCCAGAGGTGTGGAGTTAGGGGTTGGGGAAGTGGGTGAAGGTGATCAAAAAGTAGAAACTTCATTTAAAAGGTAAATAAGTTCTAGGGGATGTAATATACACTATGGTGACTATAGTAAAAAATACTTTATTATATATTTGAAAGTTGTTATCACAGTAAGAGATCTTAAAAGTTCTCATCAAAAGAGGGGCTCCTGGGTAACTCAGTTGGTTGAGTAGCTAACTCTTGATTTTGGCTGAGATCATGATCCCAGGATTGTGGGATTGAGCCCCACGTCAGGCTCTGCACTGAGCATGGAGCCTGGTTGAGATTCTCTCTCTGCTCCTCTCCCCTGCTCTCTCTCTCTCTCACAAATTAAAAAAAAAAAATTTAAAGATGTTTAAAAAAATTTTTTGATGTTTTTATTTACTACTGAAAGACAGAGGGAGACAGAGCATATGCATGGGAGGGGCAGGGAGAGGGTGAGACACAGAATCTGAAGGAGACTCCAGGCTCTGAGCTGTCAGCACAGAGTCCGATGTGGGCTCAAACTCACGAGATCATGACTTGAGCCAAAGTTGGACGCTTAAAGGACTGAGCCACCCAGGCGCTCCTAAAGACATTTTTAACTATGCATGATAATGAGTGTTAACTACACTATTGAGGGAACTACTTTACAATATATACTTAGTCAAGTGGTTGTGTTGTACACCTTGGACTTATACAGTGTTACATGTCAATTTTATCTCAGTAAAGCAGTGGGAAAGAAAGAAAAAAGGCATCAGGTAGAGGGTATTCAACATAAGTTAAATGAGTTAAGCAGAAAAGGCCTCTAAGGCCTTATTGAGGTATGACCAAAATACTAAAAAAGAGGCACTCAAAAGTTTGGAAAAGAGTGTTCCAGGAAAAGTGAAAAATAAGTTCCAAAGCCCCAATTTTGAGGAAATTAAATAATAAAGTTTAATGACAAAGCTATGATGTGGCAGAATTATGAGTAAGAACAAAAGACATATCTAGTATAAACAAATGGATCTGGGATGTATTTCCATTACCCAAAATATGATGTTGAACAAATGTGTTAAACTCTCTGCACCTCAGTTTCTTCATTAGCAAAATGCAGATAACTGCCTAGTGAAGTTTTTCCAATTATTAAATGAAGTTACATATGCAAAGAACCTTGCTCATAAAGGTGCTCAGTAACTTTTTATTCCATATTTTATTGAAATTTCTTAACCAGAAGTTGACATATTATCCCTTTAATTCATGAGATGTTCTTCCAAAATAAAATTGAGATAAAGAGAAAGAAAGGGAAATTGATTTGTGTCCTTATGGGGAGGAATTAGACTATTTTTCATAATCTAGTTGGAGAGAATAAAATTTTACCTTCTGAAAGAAAAATATCTGAATCTTTCTTCAACTTTTTATAATATCTTATCGATGAATACATAGAGAATGGTAATATTAAAGCAACATTTCATATGAGATTATCTGTTACTACTGCAATCTATTTCTTTATATATTAGACAATTCGGGTTCTTGCTCACTTCAGTTAGATTTTGAGGAAAATTTTTAGATTCAAGAGCCTCTTTAACAAGTGAATATCTAAATTAGGAGTGAGCAGATCCTCAACATTGTATAGAGAATGAGAAAAACACAGGAGGGACTGAAGGAGAAAGAAGTACCACATAGGTTCCTAGGAAAAAGACATGGAGAAAGGTATTGCCTTCATAAATATATTTTAAATGGGGTCAGGAAATAAAGTGCTAATCAAATGCTAATTTGGTTAAACCAAACAGAGGTAATTGCAGTGGAGTGTGTGTGTGTGTGTGTGTGTGTGTGTGTGTGTGTGTGTGCGCGCGCGTGCTCGTGTGCTGGGGTAAGGGGCTTAGTTCTCCAACAAAACTGTTTCTGGTTAAAACAGTTCTTATTAATAAAATAAAATTGCTGGCAGGGAAAAACTTTATTATGTTGCATAAGAGAAATTGTATTTTTTTCTTCAAGGGAATTTTAAATGGAATGTAAAAACAATAATTTAAAAGATTGTAACTGATTTCCAAAATGCTTAAGTGACTTGGTTAATTTTCTGCAATGTAACTTTTTTAGATGAGTGCTAATATATGTACATACCAATTATTTATTTTAGGAGATCAACATTTTTCTTTCACATTGATTTCTATTTCATTTTTTCCAGGGGTGTTACGGTTAATTGGTAGGTAGTAGGACTTGTCAAACAGACAGTTTTCATGATCATGCTAATAGATTGAAGTGGTAGATGGTGGTGTAGTACTCACAGAACAATGATTTTATTTGTGTGGTCTTGTTTTAGAGAAAAGGAGGTACTATAACATATTTTTAAGATACGGTACAAGCCAAAGAAAAAGCAAATGAGATAGAAAAGATACAATAAGTGCATCTGTATGGAAAGGTTGAGAAAGAAGCAATAAGAAATAAATGGGGAAAGAAAAACTTTGAGCCATTACTCATCTGAATTTCATATTTACTGATTAATAGCATATCAATGTGAGAGATGCTTGTGGTTTACACTTTTATTCTGCTTAGTCCCATTTGTCCCAGTTCAAATTGCAACCTCCTCAGTGTTCTCCATTTGACTTGTTTTAACTGAAACAGGGAAAAAAAATCTCTATCAAAGACTTTCCATTCACAACAGTAAACTTAGCTCTGGGACTCTCAACTTTCGTTGCTTTCTTTCATTTTTTTAAAACACTATCTTATGAAAATTTTAATGAAAATAATCAGGTATGTTTGCTTGTCACATCAGCTTTCAATAATTGTGACCCCAAATTACTTTGGAAAGAGAAATTTTTGAACTGATAAAGTGGTCATCTCAGAAAAAAAATTGTTCTAGCACCTATTCTCTACACAGAAATATTATTAAAAATGGGAAAACAAATTAACTAACCAAAGCAGTACAATGAAAATGAATTGACTTAAGTATATATACTTTGTGTGCTGTGTATTATTGTCTTGAATTGGCTTGATGTTTTGTTTTGTTTTGTTTCTTTTAACAAATACAGTCTCGTCAGCCAGGGCCAAAAATTTCTTCATATGAGGAAGTGTAATCATGTTAAAATGTTTTACTCATTTTGCCCCTTCCTCATTTTTACTATAATCTAATATCTAATATACAGATCATAAAGATGGAGTAGAAAAAACAAATGTATTTAGAAAACATATAAAGGATTTAAATGAAAGGGCATATGTAGAAGGCATAAAATCTAGAAAGAAGAATTGTTACTGGAAATACATTAACCTCCATAACTGTTAATCACAATTTATACATATTCCTTTATTTAGTTAAACATTGTCTAAGTCCCCCAATATAAAGTCTATGTATGGGCTTTAATTTTGCTGCACCACTGTATTCTCAGCATATACAGTACTTTCAATAAAGAATCCATCAAATAAATGCATACACATTTACTCCTTGGAAATAAATGGCAAAAGCATTAGCTTCTTGGACTTGGGGTACATATATTAACATTGAATGGAGTGTACATTAAAAATACATAGTTTTACTTGTCTTGAGTACCAGTGTGTTTCTGAAATCAGAAAACTAAACTTCACCAATTGGAAATTTGGTGAGCTAAAGTGGATTTAATTTTTACATACAAAAAAGCAAAACCAGATAGCGAAGTGAACAGTCATAGGATATGTTATGCTTTATTTTGATTAGAAGTGCTGTTTTTGTTTAACATCTCTAGATAATTATGTAAACTCACATTATTTTGTATTAGTAGCAAAAGCTGCAAGATGTCATCGCCCGCCCATGTGCTAAAACCCAGAACTCTAAAAGCCTGCATGTGTCTTGTCTTACCCATTCTCTCAGGTACTTCAACCATTCCACCTTTAAATGTGTTGAATCTACTCATTTTCTTCATCTCCACAGCTAGTCCAAAACACCATTACATTTCTCTTACATAAAACCACAGTAACCTCCTTCCTTTTGTTTTTGCCCTCCCAACAATGCTTCCTCCACATAGCATCCTGTATGATCATTATTTTTTAATCAGTCCAGTCATGCTCTCACCCTGTTTCAAAGAGTCAGGTGATTTCCAATTCCAATCAGAATAAAATTCAAACCTCTTACTTGGCCTATGAAACTAAAATCTGCATCTTTCTTAGCTCATAACCGCAAACTCTAGCACACAGTATTCTAGTGACAGTAGCCTTTATTCTGCAAGAGCACAGAGTTTTTTGGGTTTTTTTTTTTTGTTTTGTTTTGTTTTGTTTTTCCCATCTGGGGCTTTTGTACATGATACACCCTTTGCCATGGACTCTACTCTCCGATGTTCACATGCCTGGCCACTTAGCTTTCATACTCCCATCCTGTGAAAAGTCTTCCTTGACAGTCCAAATAAAGAAGCAAATGATTGAGGGGCTTTATGTTATCACAACCTATCTTAGCCAGAATAAATTGACAAGAGGAATATGTAGAATATATTGTAGATAAAAATAGAAAGGTTTTGAGATCAATGAAATAAACTGTCTTTATATAGAGGTATTTCCATATTACAGCATGGGGTATTCAATGTATCTTTACTAACTGTTCTCACACATCTCTCATGATTGGGAACAGATGGCTGCAATGATTTTCAGATGATGTTCTATAATCCTGGAAACACTGAGCAATCTTTAATCATCTTGAAATTCTTAAGAAATAATTTGTTATTTATTGGAAAAAAAATGAGCTACAAGGTATTTTTTTCTTTAAGAATGACTTAACATAGAAAGTACCCATGATTAGAGTAAAGGATCAAGTAAGACCAATTACAATTCAACTATTCTGATTTCAGCTGCATTTTCTTTCCCATCAACATGTAAAGATCTGTGTCCTGCAAAACTATAAATGCTGAATATTAGGCAGTTACTGAATAAAAGATCAGAGACAAAGCAGTACAATGATACAACATTCAAATGGGTGTATGTAAAGTTGAAATTGTAACCTGAGGTAAAAATATTTGGTAAAAGTCATTAAATTTGACTTACTAATATCTTAATAGTTACTCTAATATCTTAATAGTTTCTATTTTTGATAGAAATATATACTATTAAAAGTCATAAGATTATCCCTTTTATTTAATATGATTTTTCTTATTATATAGACAGTAAGTGGAGTTAATTTAAAATATAAAGAATAAAGTACATATGAACTTTATTACTCTGAAGTTCTTAATCACACTGCATTTTTGGGGTTAGTTGTTACAGTGTGTCTGTATCATATCCATGGTTATTATCTGTCAAAGCTTTTACAAAATTTAGATCACACATTATAGTCCGCTTCATATCCTGGATTGTTTTGTCATTATAAGTTATTTCTATTTCTACTTTTTAATGTTTATTATTTTAAAATATAATTTATTGTCAAATTGGCTAACATACAGTGTGTACTGTGTGCTCTTGGTTTTGGGGTTAGATTCCCATGGTTCATCGCTTACATATAATATCCAGTGCTCATCCCAACAAGTGCCCTCCTCAATTGTTTATTTATTTTTGAGAGAGAGAGAGAGAGCAAGTGGGGGAGGGGGGGAAGAGGAGGGAGACACACCATCTGAAGCAGCCTCCAGGCTCTGAGCTTTCAGCACAGAGACGGACGTGAGGCTCGAACTCATGAGCTGTGTGATCATGACCTGAGTCAAAGTTGGAGACTTATCTGACTGAGCCACCCAGGTCCCCTGAATGATAGTCTTAGAAAACCTATTACATTGGGGCGCCTGGGTGGCTTAGTCGGTTAAGCGTCCGACTTTCGCTTAGGTCATGATCTCGCGGTTCGTGGGTTCGAGCCCCACGTCGGGCTCTGTGCTGACTGCCAGCTCAGAGCCTGGAGCCTGTTTCAGTCTGTGGCTCCCTCTCTCTCTGATCCTCCCCTGCTCACGCTGTCTCTTTCTCTCTCTCCTATAAATAAATAAAAATATTAAAAAAAAAAAAGAAAAAGAAAAAAGAAAACCTATTACATTAATAAAATAATTGTGAAAAAAATTTACTGAAACATTGCCCTATTTTAGACAATTTTGTTTATGCATTTTATTAAAATTGCTGTTAAAAGAAATCCATCCCTTTTTGAAATTATGCACATGTTATTCACATTGTAAACATTATTGAATGATTAGATTGCTGATACACATCAACAAATTGCTTTCTATATAGTTTGTACCAAATTTTTACTGTCATGATAAATATGCATGAAAGTGCTATCTTAAAATATGCTCACTAGAAATGTTACCTCTTCTGTTTTTGCTTTTTTAATTTTGCTGTTTTTATTGCAAAGAAGTCTCTTTATTGGTTTAATGTATATTCTTTCTAATTCTTTTGTTTTATGGCATTCACCAAATATTTTCCTTTATTTGTAATAAAGTCTTATTCTGGGTTTCTAGTCTCTCATTTGTTCATACTATACCACAATAATTTATATAATGTGGATCCTCTTTTCTTATACTTTTGAATTATTTCTCTAATAATAGTCAAATGACAATGGTAGCTGAAATTTCTGGAGTTCTGCATATGTGTTAGCCACTCTGCTAAACAGACCAATCTGTTTATGTCTCTTATGCAGTGCTTATCAGTGGCTGTTTGCTGAGTTTCTGCTATAGGATATTACTTTTCAGTCATCTTCAAATGTCTTCTCATTATGGGAAGCAGAGGTTGTGACTGTGTGGAATATGATCTCCTGATGATGGAAAGCAGAAGGGAAGAGTTGGCAGAAACTTGCCATGTCTCTGTAGTCTTTGCTTTAAAGTGGAAGCTAGTCAGTCTGTCATACTGCATACTGCAAGTCATATAGCTAAATCCAACATCAGTGGACCAGAGACAGCACAGAGGATGTGAACATTTGCAGACAATTTAAAATTCACCATGCTCATGATGCTTCTTTTGTTACTCTGTGGTCTTTGGTGAGTTCATTGCTTGATCTTAATCAGTGATGCCCTTTGTATTGAAATTAAGAAGTCTGTCCTTCAGAGGATTTTCAGAGAGAAATCAGGGAGGATTTTATAATAACTTATTCATTATATAAATAATTAATAAAAGCATGGAGGAATCTAACGCAAGTATTGCTAATAATAATGGATTTCTTAAGTTTCTATGGCAGGAGAGTCTTCATCTAGTGTAGAGACTCAATGTTTCATGTAATAATGACTTTAAAATGATAGACAAAATCCTAAAACAAATGTCGTAGCACTTTTAATTACAGTGGTCTGATTCATAGTAATTAAAAATGATGTGGGACACCTGGGTGGTTCAGTCAGCTAAGCGTCCAACTTCAGCTCAGGTCATGATCTTGCGGTTCGTGTATGAGCCCCGCTTCAGGCTCTGTGCTGACAGTTCAGACCTGGAGCCTGTTTCAGATTGTCTCCCTCTCTCTGCCCCACCCCTGCTCGTGCTCTGTCTCTCTCTGCCTCTCAAAAATAGATTAATTTTTTTTAAATGATTTTACTGTCCATCATGTATTTCCTTTCCATAGTTGTGTTGATGCCTGATACACATGTATGTCTTCACCTGAAAAACAGGTATACACAGGCATGCTTTTATATAGCCAGTTATATTTTTTTCTTTTCCCTTATAATACCTTAGAGTGTCTGCTCATTTTGGCAACCAATATGTATCATTTCATGTGAATCACATTATGCAGCTATTTGCAGCTATTATGAAGATTACGAAACAAATATGCAAAGTTAGTCAGTCATAGTAAAGTCAGAAATCCACAGATTATCAATGGCTGTAAAGGAGACAAAATAGTTTAGTTCATGATAGCAGTTATCTTTTTGCATGGAGTCTTTTATCTTTGTCATGTATTGGCTAGATGAGACTTAGGTTAGGACTTAAGGATAAGGCACTGTTTTACCAAATGAAGAAGAAGTTGAAAGTTATTCCAACTAAAGGGAAAGTACAGGGACACCTGGGTGGCTCAGTCAGTTAAGCATCCGATTCTTGGGCTCAGCTCAGGTCACAAGCCCCTGCCTCAGGCTCTGCGCTGACAGTGTAGAGGCTCTCTTCCTCCCACTTTCTCTGCCACTCCCCCGCGTGTAGTCTCTTTCTCTCAAAATAAATAAGTAAACTTTTTATTTATTTTTATTTTTTTAATAAACTTTTAAAAAAGGGAAAGCACATGACGTAAAAGTGAACAAGGTCTTGATATAAACTGGTATGCGTCAGCAATAGTGCCAAGTTTATAGTATCACAAGGAACTGAAGGAAAATCTATAATCTGAAGAACACTCATTTAAATCATATTCACATGTTTTCTGGGTTATAGATTCTTAGAAGATTCTGCTTACTTTTTAAAAGAAGTATCATAAAGTTGATTCAGTCAAAACAATTTAACATTTCACACTAATTTTTGTCCTGCTATATTCCCTGAAAATACAACTTTATATATAAAAGAATGTAATGGAATTGTGTTTTCAGGTAGTGAAATTTTCTAGGTGTCCACCTTCTAAAATATTTTCTTTCTCAGATGTTTGGAATTTCATGGAGATGCCTTAGGCAGGGGTATATATGGAAAGGTAAGTAGGTTGGTTTCAGTGTCCAAGCTTTTCTTGCATCAGGACAGTTCTGTTTGTAATCAGGTGATGTTCCACCCAAGACTTATTTGAGAGAAATGATGGCAGTGCTAAAAGCCATAATGTCACTGTGCTAGATACTTTTTGGCACACAAGAGAGAAGGAGGGGCACAGTTGTGGCCTGCTTTCACCCTCTGTGAAATGATGCTGAGAGCTCAGATGAACAAAGCCAACTGCACCTGAATACTAAAATCCTGGCAGTACTTCAGGAGCATTGTCATGAGGAAAAGAGAGGCAGTGTGCTGCCTCAGTACACACTTCAGTCTTCGAGCAACTCTCACATGCTCCACCAACACAGATTCTTAAATGACTTTGTAAGTCCCTGAGGAATCTGCATTAGGTTTAGAGACAACATTAGGCAGCAGCTGCTGGCTACAGCTGAATGATTACCTATTCAAATGGAACAGATTCCAGGAAGGGTGTGAAGGGAGGCCTTCCCTCACAGTCACTCTGCAAGGAAGATTCTTGAACCATGGGAAGCCAGAAGGAGAGCTTCAAACAATAAGGTTTTATGATGCTGCTTAGCCTTTCTAAAATCCATCCCATACACAGATGCAAAAAAAAAAAAAGCAATGAAAAGATGCTGAGGGGAAAAAATCCTCCCCAACATCTAGAAATAATGTAAAGATGATAAAACTTCATTTTTTTTCAGCCTGGTTTGCTTTCCTACAAATTTTTGTGCTGATGAATGAATTTTGTTATCGTGTAAACTAGATAAAGAGGAAGTGAATATGTGAACACACCATTCATCATAATGGACCTGATCTATAGAAAGTACTCAAGAGGGCGTTATGTAATTTTTCTAAAGACCCTTTTTAGAAATGATTTAATTAAAATGAATGATTGCACAGCTGTTGCATACAGCAGCGTTTTGAAAAGTGTCCACTTCTGCCTAATCAGCAATTAAATATAGGTAAAGGGAAATGCCACTTTCCTCTTGCTGCTCATATATTCACAGATACCTTTCACTCAAATAATTGTAGAGAGGCCTGTGTTCCTGTTCCTGGTTCAAATATTACCATCGTGACAATAGCAAATGAAATTTTTGAAATATTCTAACATAAATAATGTACATATTAAAATATGTATCACAAAAACTTATATGTAATTATTCTAGCTGAAAATAGAATTTTTCAAATTATTTCACACACACAAAAAAATACTTTATAGATCAAATACTTTTGGAGAATGCTAAATTAAACAGTTAATTTGTTTCTACTGCATGAAGCTCCTGAGACTTTAGATGTAAATTTCTGAGAGGAGAATATAGTAGGAAATTCCCCCTGTGATTCTACTGTATGTGTGTACATATGTGGGTATATGAGTGTGTGTGGAGGTATGTGTAGAATTTGTAAAACATCTTGAGAAACACAAGTGTTTCGTAGAACATATTTAGAGAAATAAGTGTTCTGTGGGTGCTTGTTGTTTACTAACAATACTATGTGTATAGACATTCTCTAAAATGGAATTGCTTAATCAGATAATCTACATGCCTCGTTGTCTTCAGTTATGATGACTGCAAACACGCGTATTGGTGTTTTCTTCTCAAATCTTATTGGTTATTTCTCAAATCATATTGATCATACAGTCTTCAAATGGTAAAATCAAGAAGCGACTCTGATAATCAGTTTAGTCATTGACAATTTTCCTAGAAACCTATACATAACTTCAGGGGTTCCCAGACCCCTTGAAACTTCTCTGAGTACAGAGAGGGAAAGAGATCCCAGTCACAAAAATTCCCTGGGGGAAAAAAAAACAAAAGACAAAAGAACCCTGAGAATTATCAAATGAAAATCTGGTTGATTTTGAGAGCCATTCAATGCTAAAATTAATTGTTGAATTTGGGAATCCTTTTTGTGGTGAGAAGAAAGAGCAAGTGATAAAGGAAATGAGGAAGGGAATCATGATTATATATTAATGAATAAAGAGAATCCCAGGCTTTGAACACTCAATATATAAATATTCGATTTATAAAAATCAGATACTTGAAATACCTGAATTGAAGAGGCCGTCAGTCCCAGCCATGGCAGAAGGAGTCGCATGAGTAGCTGTCTTAGAGTGATCAAAGGGCAGATGCATCGTGGTTAGCATACAGACTCTGGAGTCTGGCTGCATATCCCTGCTCCATCACTCACAACTTTGTGAACTTGAGCGAATCGTGTGGTCTAGCAGTATCTCTGCTGCCTCATTTGTAAAATGTGGATAATAAAAGAAACTAGTCCAGTAGGTTGTTGTGAAGTTCCAATGGGTTAAGTTTTTTAAAAACAGAACAGTGTCAGGTATATATAGAAGGAAATATAGACATGCATAGACAGACATTAAGATAACTTATTTTTTGGTATTATTTGGTTTTCCATCTAAATAGACTGTCTCGCTAAGTGGAAGAAGACCCCTTAACATATTACTAGTGCCAGTAAAGACTATCTCATGTCAGTCTATCCGACCCTACCCTCAACATCACCAATGAAGGAAGGGGTGTCCTCTTCATTCAAGGAATGCATTTTCTACAAGATGCTATAAAAAAAAAATTTTGTGAATAGATTGTACCATTAGCAAGAAACCTCAATAGACACTAGAGGCTAAATACCCTTGTATGTCCTGCCTTGAAAATATTACCATTTATAAAATTATTTCTATGAGGAAAGCTATTCCTATTATAAACTTGGTAACAACTTCTATATAATTACCTATGTATAAAATGAGGACATCTTGCGAAAAAACTACGCTCACATGAAGATTCATCATTAAGGTTAAGATAGAGAAAATTTGGATTTTGAGAATGCACATGCTCTACTGAAAAGGACAAAAGGGAAGTATTTTGATTCTAACACCGTGGCCTTTTGTGAAGGAACAGTGCTAAGAAGTTTCCCAACAGCTGGGAAACTTCTGGTCTAAGCTATTTTAAACCATAATACATTCTTTTCCCCATTGTATTTCAAATCATAATTTTTTTAACTTGTAGATTCAGTGCAAGTCAGATAGAAAGAAAAAACTGGCTGATGAGCTGTGTTATCTGAAATTGGATGTGACTGTAAAAGACATGCCAAAAATAAAGGTATTTACCTGGTTTTTATAGTTTCAGCCTCTTTTCCAATAGAATTTCATTAGACAGATACAAACAGAAGAATACATAAAAGTTCTGTTTTCAAAGAACTTTTCTTTTTGGCTCATGTGGCTAGCGATATTTGTTTTTCTTTACAAGGGGAATAGATATGACTTTTCAACACAAGTTCTAGGAACTGCATTAAAAATGCTAACTTTCAGCCCAGAGTGTCTGTGGTCATGTCCTTGTGCTATCATTTACCATCCGTGTGACCTTGATGTAATTCCCTGACCATCCTCGGTTGTTTTATCAATATAAAAGAGATAAAAATACTTCATAGAGTTGCTGTATTCAATGAGAACATACACTTTAAGCACTTAAAATAAAACCCTGGAAAATAACAATAAGTGCTGGAAAATTTTTGACTGCTAAAAAAGCGGGATTACCAAATTGTATAGCAGCTGGAGTCCAAAGTGTTTGTTATTCTGTCTTTTATAGAATTTCTTTCCTCTTTACTGATGATTTTAGCCTTATTTTCAGTGAGGAAAGATTCCTTGTCACAATATGAAGACATATAGGAGATATGATTCACATAAAATAATCAGTGAACTGTTAACACAGCATTTTGAACTCTGTTAGTATTGGTTTCATTTACTAAAGTTGCTGCTCCCCGGTTTGCAATCATCATTGTGCAGCTTGCTGTGGAAAGTGTTTAGCTTCAGTAAAGCACAGATATCACTTACACGCAAAAGTAAGATGCCAGCTACATCTGGATACCTCCCTACACATTTCTATTAGTGAACTGATAAAACTGGATGTCAGATCATTCATATAATTTAGATTTGAAATGTGATCCATGGAGAGGCTTCACAGACAGAAGTCTGATGTGTCTTATCTTAAGGAGTTCTGAAAACTTTTGTTTGACCAGAGAACCATTAGATTCAAATTTTGTCATATCATACAACACTGTGGCACGTAAGCACAATTCATAAGCAGAGAGGAGTGAAACCTGTCCTCAGCATGCCGACCTTAACAAGCGTCATGCCTGAAATTAAGGCAGTAATTGCTTAAACACAATCAGTTTTTGGAAAAGATGCACCAATCAGAGACTTCTTGAATGTAATGCACTCAAGCAATTGTCAAAAGGGTATTAGCACAAATGGAAATGTGTGAGTTGCCATTAACACTGATGAGAGTGTTGTATTCAAATACCAAATTACTGGGGAGGTGGGCAGGGGCAGGGAATGGATGAAACAGGTGATGGGGATTAAGGAGTGCACTTGCTGTGATGAAAACCAGGTGTTCAGTGGAAGTGTTGAATCACTATATTGTACACCTGAAGCTAATACTACACTGTATGTTAACGAAACTGAAATTTAAATAAAACAAACAATAACACAAATGCTTATATAATCAGTGAATTAACGAGCAGCAGACACAATTAACTACTTCTGGGACTGCCACTGTTGGGAAACAGTTAACCATAGGGATCCACCTCATCAGCAAGATCTGTGAATTAATAAGTGCCATTAGAGTACTATACCGTGCGCAATGCTAAGGACTGTTTAGTATTGCTTTCTTGACTAAGGAAGTACTAGGTGTGGACTAACAAGGAGCTTGCTTATTTTGGACACATTAGTTAGAAATGATAGTTATCCGTTCCTCTCCAGCTCCACGTCAGAAAGATGATAATGTCCAAGTAGAGATTTAGAAGTTTAAACCAGAGGAGACTTTAAAAGAAAGAGAGTTAGGGCGCCTGGGTGGCTTAGTCGGTTAAGCGTCTGGCTTTCGCTTAGGTCATGATCTCGCGGTTTGTGGGTTCGAGCCCCACATCGGGCTCTGTGCTGACTGCCAGCTCAGAGCCTGGAGCCTGTTTCTCCCTCTCTCTCTGACCCTCCCCTGCTCACACTGTCTCTCTCTCTCTGTCCTAGAAATAAATAAAAATATTAAAAAAAGAGAGAGTTAACATTAAGTGTTCAAATACTATAAATGAGGAAACTGAAACCCCAAAAGGGTAAGGTATTTGCCTAAGAAAAACAATTATTTAACAAAATACATAGACTATATTCCAGGCATCCTGTTTGCCAGGCCGAGATTAGAAATTTTACTGCTTCCTAGTTTCTTGCCTCTTTCAGTTTCCTCATTTTTTTTTTTTCCTATCAGAATGTGTAACTCAAAGCAGCTGCATTTGCTTGGCCTCAACATCTCTAACAAATTGCACATCAGGGATTTTTTTCTGCTATCCATCCTGCATCCAGCATTTGTGACCAGTCTTGTTGCTGCCATCAGACACTGAACAAGGGAAAAAAGAAAGAAAGAAAAAAAAAACCTCTCTGGGTTAGCCAGATAAGAAGGAATAACCTGAGCAGGGTACTTATTGCCTCAAGTAGTACACGGTTAACTTATAGTAATTGTCCCCTTCTCTCTGTCTTTTGCTAGAATTGCTAGAAATAGCTCTCACTCCTTCAGCCGAAGCTTTCCTGCTGTAATCATAGGTAACACCTAGAAACCTTCATATATTTAAAGCTATTTATCATCATTCTGGGAAAAGATCTGAGGAGAAGCTGAAGGCTTGTCTATTTTCCATCCAAAATATGTATTCTAATCTCTTCTTAAATATTGCCCAGGTGGACATTGGAATCAATTCCTAACTCTTAGCCTGAGTCTATAAAAATTGAAATGCACCCTAATCCATGACTGTTCTTCTCTGATTTCTTTAAAAGATATTATTAAAATTTTGAAAGTATTTCAAACAAAAAGAATATTAACAAATATCTGAATACCCATCTAAATTTACCAAATTTTGTTTTGCCATATTTGCTTCATAGGTTTTGATAAAGTAAAAATACTATGTCAAGGTTACAAACCCTTAGAGGTTGTCTTTAACCAGTTCTGTTCTTTTCCCTCCATATGCAGAGAAAATTCTGACTATGGTGTTTTATATATTCTAAACATGTACCTATATATGTGCATATGCTAATAAAATATATATTACTTGCATGATGAAACTTTGAAATATTATATCATTTGGTACTGGACATTGCGGTGTACTTGTTAAACATTATGTTTTGCAGTTCATCAATATCAGTAGATGAAACCTTAGTTCACTGGCTACTATATATTATTATACAAATAATATATAGTATTATATATTATCCATTCACAATGGATAATATATAATACATTATACAGACATATTCATTTATTTTCTATTCTATTCATTGATGCTTAATGTTGTTCATAATTTATACCTGTTAAACATAATGTTTTAATAAGAGGGTTTTTGTTAATGTCTAATGATACACCTTCATGAGAATTTCCTGAAGGTACAGATCCAGAAAGTGAGTCCTCTTGTGAGATAATTGCTTAGAGAGTAATTTCTACTTCTATTTTAGCAGATCTTGACAGATTGCTCTTCAAAATGGTTGCAACATTTCAGATGCCCACAAGCATGTGATGAGAGCTTTTTCTGCTAGACACTTTCAACGTTTGTTATTGTCAACGTTTTGTTTTTACCAATCTGATGAATGTAAAATAATGCCTTGTTTTAATTTGCATTTTATGGATTGCTATTAAAATGAACATCTGTTCACATGTTTATTAGCCATTTGGGATTTCACTTCTTAAAATGTTTGCTAATGTCCTTTATCTTTTTCAATTGAAATGTTTGCTTTTTTCTTATTGCTTTTGAGTGGTACTTTATATATTCCGGATACCTATTCTGTGCTTATTAAATTTGTGACAAGTATCTATTCCAAGTTTATGGTCAATATTTTCACTTTTTTAATGGTATTTTGATGTCCTGAGCACTTTGTATTTTTTGGTTTATTTTGTTTTATTTTTTTTTTTTTTGTATAATCAAATGGATCAATATTTTCCTGCGTTGGTTTGTAGTTATTCATATCAGTTAATAAATCTCTACCTGATATATAAAAATTATCTATGGTATCTTTTTTTTTTTTTAACAGAAATCAATGCAACATAGTCTTTCTTGTTTAGCTATTTAATTGACTCAGAATTTATTTATGTATAATAGAAAGTAAAGTTCTAATTTTATTTTCTTTTGTGAATAAGTTTCTGCATTATTTATTAAATACTTAATTGCTAATATAGACTCTTCCCCCTAACATGTAGCTGTTTTCCATAAATGTATTGCTTTATCTCTGGACTCTATTCTTATCCCTTATTTTAGCGTCTAAGCCTGAAAAATACAACACCTTCTGGATTACCTTACAACTTCCCCAAGTAGATTGAATCCTTATGAAGTTAGAGATTCCGTCAGTTTTGTTCACTGATTTATTAAAAGCTCTTAACACAATGTTTGTTGCATGAATTGTTTTTGGTGAACATTAGTGGAATGAGTATCTTTAGGTGCCAGTATAGTTTCCCTCACCAACTTTTGCTACAAAATTTGCCAAACTAAATCCTTTGTATTTCTTCATAAGATTTTGTTCAATAATCTAACTTCTGTGAAAAACGTTGGTAATTTGATGGGAAATGAATTGTATTTATAGAAAACCTGGAAATCTCTTCTATTTCCATGTTAGTGAGTATCCCCATCATGAATGAGGACTCTGTCCCTATTTGGATAATTTGATCCTAATTTCCATGGAAAGTTTATACTATTTCTCCAGAGAGATTTTCCACATTTTTGTTCATATATACATTGCTAATTCATTAAATGCTGTATTAAGAATACATTTTTCTAACATTTTGTAGACTGCCTAGGGTCAAATTAATTTCCTGTAGCAAACTTAATACATTTGTTATAAGCTACAATGCTAACTACTACTGAGTGCTTGAAAATTCTCTCAGATTTTCTATGTAGACAGTCATGTTTTAAGTCAACAATGATATGTATATGCTTCTCAGATATTTTTATTCCATTTTACTGTGTGGATTAACACATGTAGTAAACTGTTAAATAGACTCTAAAGGGATTGGTTATGAATTTCAACATTATGATGTAATGCTGTGCTGTATCCCTTTTATCTAACTTCTCAGATACTTAACAATTTTCAGACTTAATTCTTTTTTAATATTAATAGTTAAGGCTATACATATGTATATTCTATACATTTTTATACAATTTAGAAACAATTGTTTCTAGCTATTGCATATTCTGAATTTTTCAACTATAGGTTGCTTAGAATATTGGTTTGTTTTGTTTTGTTTTTTCAAATAGAGGGACTCTTCATTTAACTTTGGATGAAAGTGATAAAAAGTTACACTCACAAATGCATGAACAGGGGCATGAACTGCATTGGAATATGGTGTTCATATTTATACAGCCTATGCTGACTTTTAAAACTTCTTGCACCTCCGTATGGCAGTAGGCACGTTTTTCCTTAGTGCGGTCTTTTACTGAGTGTCCCTCTCTTTATGAGTCCTAGCCACATGATTCTCTTTGAACACTCCATTATTCAATTCTAAAAATTCTTGACTCATGTCTGTGTGAATCTTATCTGAAAGAACTAAACATGTTTGAAAGATAACCCATAACCATAGAATTTCACCCAGTGCAGCCTCAGTGTAAACATAGGAGCATGGTGCTCTGGTTTTTAGTTCTCTCATCATCACTGCCTCCTTGACATATACTTCAAGGCATCAGCTGTGCATCTGAGACACTGTTTAGTGCATGTTAATTTTCATTTTGATGTGTCTGTTATCATAGGGTTTCAAATTCTTCCTTTTACACTGTAGCTGGGATCAAATGTTTGCTTTTTTGGTTTTATTCTTACTTGCCTTTCTATTAACTATAGGGCTTTCAAATCCAGCCCATTCTATCTAACGTAGCCTACATCATTTTCTAACTCTAGCTATGCCAAATAAGCCATTGCGGAATTCAAATGGCTTTCTTGTATCCCTTTAACTCATAGTTAATCTCTTCTCCTTTTTATCTAGTAAAACATTGGTAAAAAGATGACAATACTTTTTTTTTCTCTTGTGTACGTTACTCACCTCCTTAACATACACCCTTTTTGATTACATAAAGATTTTTACAGATCTTGTCACTCTAGCAGCAATGGCAAACGTGTTTATTTCTGGAAGTCAGCTCTATCTTAGTGTATTGGCTGCCCGCATTGTGCTGGAAAGAAGCTATACTGCTTTTGGGGCGCCTGGGTGGCTTAGTCGGTTAAGCGTCCGACTTTCGCTTAGGTCATGATCTCGCGGTTCGTGGGTTCGAGCCCCGCGTCGGGCTCTGTGCTGACTGCCAGCTCAGAGCCTGGAGCCTGTTTCAGTCTGTGACTCCCTCTCTCTCTGACCCTCCCCTGCTCACGCTGTCTCTCTCTCTCTCTCCTAGAAATAAATAGAACATTTAAAAAAAAAAAAAAAAAAGAAGCTGTACTGCTTTGGGACCGGGAAGGGGCAAGGGACAGGGGTATGAAAGCAAAGAAGGGATGTATGAGGTGTTTTTAAATCACTGCACAGTAACATTACTGTTTACAGTTACCCAAGATAATACATCAGAACACATCAAAATAACTCAGATTTGCTGAGAACAGGATGTTTTCATCAGCACACTGTATTACTTCCCTCCCAGGTGCCTCTTTTCTATTCTACTCTCCATTTCCAAATTATACTAACTGTATTAGCAAGAGTATGGGCTTTGTAGTTAAAATTGCAATCTTGCAAATTGCAATTTTGGTTCTACCATTCACTAAAAAGGTGACTTGAGATTTTAAAGGACCTTCCTTACATGCATCATTCTGTCCTTTTATTGTTTCTTAATTCTAGGTGTTGCACTAGATGCCGTAACAGTCACTATTATAATCACTTGGAATGACCTGAGAGCTAAATATTATCATTTTTCCATAGAGCTCATAAAACTGAGTCTCTCAAACTCTTACTCTTATTTTACCCTGCTATAAACTATAATACCTTGTAATCACTTTATGTAGTAACTATTGTATAATTTATAGTTATTTCAGAATATGGAATACAATCTTCTTTTTTTTTTTAATGTTTTATTTATTTCTAGGAGAGAGAGCGCGCAAGCAGGGGAGAGTCAGAGAGAGAGGGAGTCACACAGACTGAAACAGGCTCCAGGCTCTGAGCTGGCAGTCAGCACAGAGCCCGACACGGGGCTCGAACCCACGAACCGTGAGATCATGACCTAAGCAAAAGTCAGACGCTTAACCAACTGAGCCACCCAGGCGCCCCTGGAATACAATCTTCTAATAAGTCATTTTTAAAAAAATCATATGATTCTCCAAGCCATAGTAATAAGTTATAATAATTTCAAATATGTGTTATTTCTAGCAATACCATTGGTCTATCATAACACAACTTTTATCTTTGCAGTTTTCAGTGACTTGCTAGTATAGTTCTTATTTGTTAACGTAATTAATGATCATATAATTTTGATCATATAATTTCTTTAGTGTAGAAAAGGAAGAGTTTTACTTTTTCAATGACATGATAAAAAGCTTCTTCAAAAGTAGAATTAACATATCAGTCAGAGTCCAGTCAGGAAATAGAATAAAAGATCAGAGAAGTTCTTCTGGGGGAAGAGTCTAGGTCTCTTCAAAGAGATAGGTATGGCTCCCACAGAACATACAGTTTGTTGACGTGAAGAAACTTGTCGGGGATGGAGATGCTACATAGCACTGGCCACCACCTGAGAAGATGGCTGTCTGAGAACATGGCTGGAACTGTATGTCAGAACTGATTTCCCAAACTGAGAGTATGGCTGGAACTGGTTTGTGCAGGTCACAGGGCTTCTTTCCTGTGACAATAAAGGAAATCCTTTCCTGGATAATAAAGACCCAGAAGTGGAGTGCCTTTCTAGGACTTGTACCTTGAAATGTCTCCCAGCAGCCTCTAGCATTGCACCAGCTGGCAAGTGAGAAATGTCTAAATGGCGTGGTTCTGGTATCACAAGTTGTAGAAAAACTGTGTAATATATTGATAGCATATCAAGAATGTTTTCATATGAGGGACACCTGGATATCTCAGTCAGTTGTGTGTCTGACTTCGGCTCAGGTCATGATCTCATGGTTCATGAGTTAGAGTCCTGCTTAGGGCTCTGTGCTGACAGCTCAAAGCCTGGCGCCTGCTTCGGATACTGTGTCTCCCTCTCTCTCTGCTCTCCCCACTCACTCTCTGTCTCTCTCTCTCAAAAATAAATAAACATTAAAAACATTTTTTTAAAGAATGCTTTCATATGAGTCTTACCTACATTTTTCTTTTACATTTGAATGATCTTTTTTTTTTAAATGTTTTATTTATTTTTAGGAGAGAGAGAGAGAGAGACAGCGTGAGCAGGGGAGGGTCAGAGAGAGAGGGAGTCACAGACTGAAACAGGCTCCAGGCTGAGCTGGCAGTCAGCACAGAGCCCGACGCGGGGCTCGAACCCACGAACCACGAGATCATGACCTAAGCGAAAGTCGGACGCTTAACCGACTAAGCCACCCAGGTGCCCCCACATTTGAATGATCTTAACAGGGCTTTGCAAGGCTTTCTAGTGAAAAAGATTTTATTCTAAATTTAGAAAATCTCTTCAAAGAACATTGCAATTAAATTTCTTGAGGCATGAGTAACTTTATCAATGAGTAGATTCAAAACTTCAAGCCTCTAAATTGAAGATATTTAACTTTTTATATCTTTATTTTTTTTTTTTAAAAGTGGGCACATTTGTTTCCTGTGGCCTTAGTTTTATCTCAACTAAGTTTTCAATGCCTTTAGAAGCATGTTCTTTAAAAATGACAGGAATATGCATCTTGACTATCCCATTTTATAATGATTTCCAGACAATATATTGGGACTGGAATGTTGCTTTTGGTTGCTGAATGGATTTTCATTCCTAATCTCAAAAAAAAAAGTGATATATGCCTTATACATTTTTGGAGTCTACAACTTTTTCTTAAGAATGTTGTAGGACCCCCTTTTCAAGAGAATAAATTTAGAAATTGGTACCCTTTGATCATGAGGTATGGGCAAGGATAATTGTTTAGTACTCTGACCCTACAATAAGAAAATAGTTAAAATCACTGAACTTTAACCAATCTCATTCTCATCTGATTTACCAATCTCAAGATTGTCTGCCTAACAAGACCATGGCTGGTTTCCAGAAGAATCCATCTGCCATCTTTTCATTGGTCCTTCCAAATCTCCTATCTAAGCATTATTCATTTAGGTCATGGATTTGGACTCTTAAAATGTAGACATTTTAGGAATAGAAACACCAAGAAATCATCTCTTTATTTCCTTCTCTTTTTTTTCGTATAAATGTGATTCAAACATTTTCCTGATAGGGAAAACAAAGAGAAACAATGAATATACTGGCACCAGTGGAGGGCTGGCAAATGAGCACTACACAATGGGTAAATGGTTTAAAATTTAAGGGCGCTGGTGAGCACCTGGGTGGCTCAGTCAGTTAAGCATCTGACTCTTAGTTTCGGCTTCAGGTCATGATCTTGCAGGTTCATTGGTTCCGGCCCCTCACTGGTCTCTGCGCTGACCAAAGGAATCCTCTCTCTCTCTGTGCCCCTCCCCTGCTCTCTCTCTCAAGATAAAATAAATAAATTTAAAAACATTAAGGGAAACAGTGCTCAAGAGACCAAAAACAACCTGACAAGTCTATCTAAACTTGAGATACTTTTCCAAGTCCAAAAACACTTCTAGTAGTTGTTAAAATAATAATGACAATGGCCATATATACTGCCCTCAAAAATATGTTTAAAAATTTAGAGAAA
Source organism: Proteles cristata cristata (assembly GCA_017311185.1). NCBI lineage: Eukaryota > Metazoa > Chordata > Mammalia > Carnivora > Hyaenidae > Proteles > Proteles cristata. Next base: position 1,649,342 of record JAESUZ010004587.1, read on the forward strand.
TCAGCTAAGTTGAAACATAACATAAAGATATTATTTTTTTCCTAAGATTACTTAACCTGGAAGAAGTGTGAAAATGATCTCTGGAATGAAAGCCAGTGGATGTGCTTTGTGCTTGCTTTATTCAATGTCCGTTTTAATGTTCTCTTTCTCTGAGGCCCTGCCCTTTTAGAGAGTTGGAAACAGTTGGAAGAAATATGGATGTTGTTGCCTCCTCAGTTTTCCTGTTGAATCAATGTTGCCTTTGTTTATGGGTTTTGCTTTGTTATTTTAATTTAATCACTTTGAGGAGACATAAGGGGGAAAGCTAGAAGTGATAGGTTAGAGATTAAAGACAGGATAGAGATGGTAAGGGGAAGTGTGCATTTAACATGATGATGACTGTTGGCCAGCAGGCTCTGCCTTGCTTTTTAATGTTTAGCCACTTTCAACCACACTCCACCTTTTAAATCTGCCAACACTTAGGCCATTTCACTCATTGGTGTGCTGGACACTCTGGGCCACTGCCCTATAGCCAAACTTGCATCTCCTCTCCAGAATTTTTCGTTGGTTACTCTTTTAAAACCCCAAGGTTGGGGCGCCTGGGTGGTTCAGTTGGTTAAGTGTCTGACTTTGGCGCAGGTCATGATCTGGCGGTTCGTGGGATGGAGCCCCGCATCGGATTCTGTACTGGCAGCTCAGAGCCTGGAGCTTGTTTCAGATTCTGTGTCTCCCTCTCTCTCTGCCCCTCCCCTGCTCATGCTTTGTGTCTCTCTGTCTCAAAAATAAATAAATTATAAATAAATAAATAATAAATAAAACCCCAAGGTAGGGGCACCTGGGTGCTTCAGTTGGTTAAAGTCCAACTTCGGCTCAAGTCATGATCTCAGGGTTTGTGGATTTGAGCCCCATATCAGGCTCTGAGCTGACAGCTCAGAGCCTGGATCCTTCTTCAGATTCCGTGTCTTCCTCTCTCTCTTTACCCCTGACCCACTCATGTTCTGTCTCTCTCAAAAATAAACTTTAAAAAAAGGTTTAATTAAAAAAATAAATAAAACCCCAAGGTAACAATTAGCAAGTTTGTTACTGGGCTATACCAGAAGATGCCTATGTTTCCTTGGCCCCAAATCTGTACATTTTATATAGCCTTTGGAATCAATACTCAGTATTTGTTTTGATTTAAAAAAATAAAAAAGACTTTGGGTGGAGGTAGAAGGCTATGTTATAACTTCATGAAGTTGGGCACAGCTATCCTGGGTCAAGCAGAGGCAATAATTACTCATTGCTTCTGTGTTCAGATTGCCTTAGTCAGCATCTTAAAATGTGTAAATGTATGGGGAAAATGTCCTGGATGATTTAAACAGTGTAAATTATTCTCCAGAGTCATAATTACAAAACTCCCATTTGAGAACATATTTTTAAAAGTTTTTGTTTTTTTTTTTTTTACTCAGATTGCCATTTTTCTTGGGATAGACATTTAATGCACTTGTTGTTAGCTGTAGGAAACTCGCTAATCTCAGGGGGGGAAATCCTTAAAATAACTAAGATTTTTGGAAACTAGTAGATAGAGAAGAAAGCAGACTTGATTGCTCAGTATAAGACTAAATAAAAAAAGGATGTTATCAGCAATTAACTACAAAGCTTGATTTTAAAGGGAAAAAAAAGGAGTCACAGTGGAAACATTTTTAAAGAGATGAAAATACCACTGGCAGCTCCACGGGATATAGAATTTTTAAGAGGCCATAATCAATTCACATTTTCTTATATCTGGGCAATATTCAGCTTTCAGTTATTTTATGAGGATGTGGGGAATACAACTGCTGAGAACATATTTAACCATCAGAATAAGCCAGAATGATCCCAGAGCTTTCATCTCTCTCTTTTTCCTCTTTTCCCCTCATTGTGCTTTGCAAATAAGTTATCACCACAAGCCAAAAATGGAACTGAAACATCACAATGCAAGGTTTCATTAAAAATCACACACAATTGCTTGCAGTAGTCATGACAAGACTTATAATTAACTGTTAAGTCATTCAAAAAAAAAAAAAAAGATGCCCTAAAAAGAAATAAATGTGCTGGTGACAATCTTGGGGGAGAAAATGCCAAGTAAATAAACAAGCAGAATCTTTTTGCATTTGAGTTATAGCTGTTGCAAAGAAAATAATGCTTGTGCTCGAAAGAACCAATTTTTCTTATGAAAATTGAGGAAGTCTGCTGTTTAACAGAATTTACATGAGTTCTTCTGCTAATACATTTCCACATAACCTCAGGGTAAGGAAAAATGGGGATGGTCAAACATATGCCCTGTTACTTAGTGGGCACTGGCATGTATCAGAGAAAACTACACAGAGGATGAAGATGTGTGTCTGGTATCAGAAAAAAGGAAATACCACAAGCACTCCCTATAAATTGGTTGAATGTCCTTACATACATGATAGTTTGGGGGTAGGGATTGATGCATAAGTTTGCAATCAGACTCTTCCAGGCTAATTTATAATGATGAAAGTGTTAATAGTGTTAGGATTTCTCTCATGTTCCAGGCCTACTCAGGTTTTTCCATCTGTCAGTATGAAGAAATAGTTCTGAAAGCATGATTGTGTAATTATGGTTAAGAGATCCAGAAAAATGTGGAAATTTAATGGCATATGCCACAAATAATAGTTATTTCTTTTTAATTTTGTTTCCAAATGTCAAAATGGTAATGGAAAATAATTATATTTACTAACCTCTTAACGAACAGAGGCAGCAGAAGACAATTTTTTCCAGTTCGTTCTTTCTAGTCTCCCTTCCTTGCCCTTGCCTTGCAATCCAGAAATTAGCCACATTTTAGTGCTTACAGCTTAGAGGTGAGACCATGTACTCTTTCTCTTCCATTCTGATGAATGGATGTTAGAGCATTCTACCCACTTTCAGTGAAATTGAGAAGACTCCTCAGGCTAAAGCCATTCTACCTCGTGAACTGGCATACAGACATTACAGCAGATGATTCCAGGTGTCAAATATGGTGGTTTTGAATTTACAGAGTAGATAAAAATTAGGCCCTGTCTTCACACTGCAATTCATTAATGCTGTTGAGTATGCAATGCCTGGCAGATTTACAGGTGGCAGTAATAAGAGATTAATTGTTTTACTTTATTTATGCCTGGAATGTAATTGAGGACTAAGTAATTTGATTCCCATCAGTAATCTGTTTCCTTTTGTCATTTCCCAACACCTGTCACTCTGGTAATTCATCCTTCTGCTTATAAATGTTAGGCACTTGAAGGAACAGCTTCTTCTTCTTCTTCTTCTTCTTTTTCATTCACTTATGTTGAGCTAGTAACTTGGGAAACTTTCCTCTTTGTGTTTGATTTCCCCTTAGTAGGAAACAAAAGACACATTCTAAAAGACTGCAGCCTGCTACAGAAATTGTGTTTTTCTCTCCTTAAATTACATGAGATAAAGAGATGGGCATGGGTAAAAGAACACAGAAGTAAAGGAAAAAAAAACTAATAAACAACAGTGACTACTACCAAAACCTCACCTCCACCATCTGTAGGTTTAGTTTTACTGAAATTCTAGTAGCAAGGATTGTTTAGATGTGAAAAGATACTCTGTCCTCCTTTTTTCTTATTTTCCTTATTTCAAAAGAGGTGATTGCTCTGATTTCTCTTTTTTTTTCTGCCTTTGATCTGTAGCATTTAAATATTAAATTAATGCCAGAGAATGCCAATCATTATATTGGCCAAACATTTCTACTCTACTCCTGCACCGAGTTCATACCGAATGTTCTCTCCCATATCCCTGGAAGAATCAGCCTCAATATACAACATGACCTTGCTTAGTCACTGCTATGGCATGCTGTGTACCTGCCTTTCTCCAAGAGCAACACTACCTCTGCTCGTCTCCTATGCTGACCTCTACAATCTTTCTAGGTGGATAAAATGTCTGACCAAAAAGAAAGTCCCCTTTCTGTCCAAATCTTCATGTATGGTTCATGGTCAGTGTAATTTCACATCTTTGAGTGTTGATTTTTTCCCCTGTAAATAATATTAATAATAAGAGTAATACATGTAAGTTCAGTGACACAGAGCATCAAATAGTTCTCTTATTAAATGTAAATTTTTATATTAAATACTAGTCAGTATTTGGCATAATCAGAGTTTATTCTCTAAATTCTAGCCAAGGTCAGATAGAGATCATGAAAAAATAGGCAACAAAGCTTGAAGAGAGATTTAGTCTACCTCTCTGCCTATTCCTTCCTTTTCATCCCTTCACTAACTACCAAATTTAGGGTTTGATTTTTGTTTCAGTTTTCAGAAGTGGCACATTGTTACATTCATGCAAAAAAATAAAAACCTAGAGACACACTGAATAATCTAAAGTGTTCTCCTTTAAAGGGCCCTCCCTTCCTCCCTCAGTTTAATTTCACTCTTTTCTTCAGAGGAGTTGACAGTTGTCCACAGTTACATAGCAATGCTTCCATAGAATGTTTGTAGGTGATGGAAATGTTCCACATCTGAGCTATACAATATTTCAAATATGGGTATTGGAACTAAGAAACTAAATTTTTAATTTTACTTAATTTGAAATCATTTAAATTTACATTTGCATAGACATGTGGTAGGAGTCCCCATATTGAACAGTATAGGTTTTTCATCTGTCCCCAAGGCTATTACAATGCATTCATTAGTTTCCCTGTACATAGGCCCATTCTCCTCTTGACTAGCATGAGCCTTGTACACATCTGATCATATTTCCCTGTTACAAATCCTTCAGTCACTCTTCTTTCCCCATGACAGCACTTTAAACGTATTTGCATGATATACAAGATTCATTATGACCTGGCCCTTGTGTACCTTCATCTTCTAACATTCTTTACATTTATAAAATATGTCACACTATCGCATGCCCCAGTGACTTCTCACATGCTGCCTCCTCCTTCTAGGTCTTTATATAATCAAATTTCATCAAATCTTAGGTAACATCTCTCAGTTTTTTGCCCCTTAAATGCTTTCCCAGGGACAATAGGTGCTTTTTATCTCTGTACTTCCCAAGATGCAACACACAAAAACAGTAGGTACTACATAAATGCTTATACTTCTCTCCCACTCTCCCATCTGATGGAGAATGGCTATAATGCTTTCAGGAAAAACTTTGTTTAGTGTCACTGAAGGAAGAAAAGACATGTAGGAGAAAGTAATTTTGCTATGGTGTATATTTCACAGGGGCAAAAATTAATCTTTTTTATTCACAAATACTCTAATGTCTTAGAACAATGTTTGGCCTAGACTAGAAACACAATAAATATGTATGGAATGAATAAATTATCAAATTATAATTTCATATTTTTAGTGGTTATCTTTTCTGAACATTCTCGAAGTCTGTCAAACAATTTCCAGATTAAAATAATTCTTGTGAATTTATAAAATATAGAATTAAAAGCAGCCATGAATCTCCGAATCTCCAAATCTGCCCAGTCTTTTGTGTTTGCTGCTTTTCTCAGACAAAGAAAGTCACTGCTTTAGGGGAAACAACATAAATAAACAAAACACCAAAAAATCAACTCAAGGAGATAGAATCGCATGTAGTACTTGTCTAAAACACCTGTTCCCCACACCTAGAACCTCATTCCTGCTAAACCCCAGCCCAATATTTGTCATTTCTCGCTATTCTTCTATTTCATGTCATCAGCAAATGTAATTAAAGCTCATTTTTTACCCATTAGTAAGTATCAATTAAATACTTTGTTTACCACTAAACTCACTGCCTTCCAATGCATCAGTTCACTGTTATGTTAGCTGATTGGAGCCTTATCCAATGGGTTCCATTAATATTAATTTGTGGTTAACTTTTGCTTAATCTGAAAATCCATTTCCTGTCTACAGGATTGTGTTCATATCCAAACCAATTTGTATTAATTTTGGAAGTCAAATATCAGGGGGCATCATGTCAAAATTGTTAATAATATCTTAATATAAAACATCTATTATATTTTGTTCATAGTCACATCCTTCAGCTGGCTAATGGTATTAAGTAAAAGAATATGTATTAAGTATAACTTTTGCTACATAACTGGCTTACTGCTCTTGATTTCATTACCCACTCTCCATAGACTTGGATAAATCATCTCAATATTTTTGTGCTATTTTGATTAAATGACCATTTATATGAATAGACATTTTATTTTTTTAGGATACATGCAGGGGGCTGGGATTTTTCTTTTTTCTAGTAAATTACTCAGTATTTTGGTCAACTTTATTTAAGATACAAATCCACTAGTTGTATCAATGTGGAGATTATTTATCCAATGTTTTATAACAATGTTGTCATTAGTATCTAGATTTTTAAACTTGAAGTACTTTCCAGTTATTCATTTTTATTTTCCTCTCCTGTGAGACAGGCTAAAAACAAATGCACTGACTGAGATACTTAAAGAATACTAGTTTAAAGTTTTTCAGGTATATTATTTGTTTAGGATATCATTTTTATTAAAAGTATTTATAACAAGAATGCTTTATTTTCGATATTTGTTTTATATCCTGAAAATTTGTCATTACAGTATGTGAAAAAGGCTTGTTCTTTTTATTCACTATCCATGTTCACTTTAGATTTTTCTGCAGATACACTCAGATTAGACTTTCATAAGCCCATCTTAAATCTTTCTTATTTTGTTTATGCTTATTTCTAAAAGAAATTTACAGACATTTTAATTATAACATCATAATACAGTCTCATTCATTGGTGAAGATTAACATCCTTTCTCAATACTCAGTGTCCATTATGTCTTAATTAGCTCAAATGTGGCCTGGATCCAGAGTTTCTCATTAGAACAAATACACATTTTCTTTATCATTGTTTTGCAGTTCATTGAAAGCCCATCAGTGATGAATATAGGAGTGCACTTTGGGTCTAAAAGTCCTTCTGAAGGTTGAGATTGGTTATTATTTTATAACCAAATGTTATTTGTGGAATTCTCCTTTAACTTGGACCTGGTACATTTAGTTGAAATCCTTTGAGGTATTAGGGGAAATTCTTACCCCTCTATTTCTTTAGATGGACTTAATATCCACCAAAAGAAAAGTCTTTATTAAAATACAAAACTAGAGGAATCTAAGCTGTTCCACTTGATTCCAAGAGACTATAACAAACCAAAATGCAGATTTGTTACATAATTCCTCCCTTCATGGATATAATGATGAATTCACCTCCAAAACTAAACCCTCTTTCATGTGATATTCACATTTCTATTTTTTTGAAGAGCAATATAAAAATTGGCTTATAAAGGTAACAGTGGTAGATAATGAGGCAATGTATAAAATTGTAAGTAAGAAAGTGAAAATCCTTTGAAATTGTACAACCCAATATTAACATTTTGACCTAACTCCTAATATCTCTCAATACATTTACATCCAGTTAGTCATTTAGTCAACAAGTATTTATCATGCACTTACTAAGATCTAGCCAAGATTCTAGGCCTGGAGATGTGGGGAAAATATTAAACCTCTTCAGCTAATTTTGGTGAGGGATATTTCAAAGAATGAAATACACAGCAGAATTTTAGGTAAGCCTAAGCCTAAATTCTGTGAGGGAAAAAACAGCAGGGTAAGGGGATAAGGATTGACTGGACTAGGATCCATTGCAGGGAGAATAATCAGGGACAGTGTCTCTGGGGAGGAGATGTAAGGAGCAGAGCCCTGAGTGAGGGCACAAACATCAGTTATGGAGAGGATAAACATATCAGGAAGAGGGCAGAGGCTTTGGCTCCAAGGCAAGAGGGTACTTGGCAAGTTAGAAGGACTGTATACTGCCTTGTGAGGGTAGATTAAAAGGATAGCTAGGGCATTGGGTAGGTAGGAGAAGAGGTGCCTCATCAGCCAAGGTACAGACTAGAGTTTTTATTATGAGTGTGATTGAAGCCCTTGAAGTTTTGAGCAGGGAAGTGATGTGATTTGCTTTACTTTTTTTTAAATGATCACTCTGGAAAGTGGGAAGAATAGATTAAAGACATGCACAGACACAGGGAGACTCATACAGTCTCAAAATGCTGCACGAAAATGTTCCAAATAAATCTGAGGTTTTTTTCTCTTAAAGATATGTTACAGACCATTTGAATGTTGTATGGGTCGGGTTAGGCTTGGCCAGGGTTCCTCAACAGTGGCACTATTGACATTTTTGGTCAAACAGTTCTCTGTTATGAGAGGTCCTGTGTGTTACAGTATATTTAGCAGCATCCCTGGCCTTGGCCTACTAGGTGCTAGAGGAATTCCCTTTCCAGTTGTGACAACCCAAATTGCCTCCAGACATGGTCAGATATCTCCAGCAAAGCAAAATATCCCCTGATTGAGAACTGCTGGGATAGTCAATGCTGCAGGAACAAAAACTTCCAAATTTCAATGGTTTAACAACATGTCTTTATTTCTCACCCATGCAAAAGAGTCCGGTGGTTCTCAAGGGTGGCTTCCTTGTAAGTTGTGAGATCCAGGTGGCTTCTCTCATGTAGAAATACCGCCTAGCTTTCAGGTAACCATTACAGGGAAGAGAAAACTATATCTTAAGACTTCCGTGCCAGAGTGATGCATGTGACTTTTGCTCATAGTCCTCTGGCTAAAATTCGCAACACAACTTCTTTGAACTGCAAAGGGACTAGGGAAAGTAGGGTAGCCCATGGATATTTGGCGACCATTAAGTGTTTCTGCTTCACTTCTAAAGGCATCAAATATCACTGGTCTAGAGAAATTCTGGAATTCTGCTGACAGGCACTATGAAATCCTTACCCTAGGAGTGTGGGGGGTTATAGTGATTAAGCTCCTAGTGTTGCTCTTGAATCTGAGGGTCCCAGACCCCACTTACCATGAGATTTTTGGTTTTGTTTTGGTTGGGTTTTTTTCCCTTTCCATCCTTGGGCACATTGAAAATGGGTCTTTGAGAATTTGAAACGGGTCTTTGAAAATCTCTATTCTTCTTTGGCACATTGAAACTTTGCTCTCTTTTTTGGCTGCATAGCTTTGTCCATCTAATTTTTGACCTTGGAGAATTGTAGAGCCAAGGGTTGTTTTAAGCATTGAACAATCACAGACTTTTAAAGGCAAAATTTATGGTTTTTTGGCAGTACCCTCTCTCATAATCTTAAAAGGCTTCCTATCTTTCCGATTATTCTCATTTCCATGTGCCAGTAAGCTCATCTATAATTCTTTTCTAGGCATGGCCCTTCCATCTGTTTTATTTCTTTCCCTTTTTGTCTTCAGAGGTCTTTCTCTCTTAATTTAATGATATGTAATATGAGATTATAAAGTAGGAAGGTCATTCCTATTGTTTCAATATTTATATTTATTTGCATTATTCTAAAAATAGGTATATAATTTCTGAGGCAGTAATATATTATTACTCATAGTAATAATTACACTGGTTCCCTTTATTTCAATTTTTTCCCTTTCTTGAGTCATGTGATAAAAGCCAGATAGATGTGACCTTATATGTACCTAAGTTTCTACTGTAAGTGAGGAACCCCAAAAATGTGAATCTCAAAGTTTATATAGAAGGACAGCTGCTTTTCTTCTCCTCCTGAGAGAGGGAAAGTAATCTTGACTATCTCACGAAAACAAATTATCCTTGGAAAGAGAAGGCAAACCATCCTTGGCTCTTATGCTCTGAAATGTACATAAACACCTGGAGGTGTGGGAATTGGACTAGGCAGGCCCCTCCTAGATTCCAACCCCTGTAATATCTCCATGGCCCCAGGCTCTACTCCCCTTTGATAGAAAACACATACCTCTAGGGAGTCAGCCTCAAATCCCTCCCTGAGCTGTATTGTTTATGCAGTTATCTTTTCACTTCCAAGTCTTTTCCTTAACCCAAGTTTCAGTAAACTATGTTTCAAAAACCTTCACATGAAAATATTCATTTCTTCACAATGCTTTTAACCTAATTTTAGGCCTAAAAGTTTGCAATCCGCTGATATGTTTTACTGAGTATTTTTCATACAAAGTCCTTTTTTGTAACTTAACCAAAATAATAGCTTTTTATTGAAAGGACAATTCAGTTACAAATGTCTAAAGATATTTCTATTTTCTAAGAACTAATAGGAGAAAGGGTTTGTGGAATGATAGTTTAAACTTCTAAAGGATTATTATATTTCCACTGTGTATTATGCCATACTGGTGGGATTAATGTAGAATATCTTGACAAATGTACTCTAGTTACTCTAGTTATGGTATTATTTGCTATGTTAATTTCATAGTCATAGTTATGTTAGATTAATAAGAAAGTCCAATATCTCTATCTTTTCAGTTATATAAATCCTTTCTATTTCAGGGAAAGTTTGTGTATATGCTTAATGTACATTGTCTAAGTATTAAAATTATTGAATTGTTTTTTTAATGGCTTCATACTCCACAGTGACTGAACTTATTAATAAAAAATTATTCTGCAGTCTTTTCTATAAAGTGTTTGGTATCACATCTGAAACATGATTTATAACATAGGATTATGTCTAAAAGAAAAGCTTTATTTTCCCATCATATCATATTTGATAAGATTTTCCCTGAATATGAATTCTTTGATACATAATAAGTTTTGATTTATTGTTGAACACATTCACACTTTCAAATGGTCCTAACATTTCATTCCTATTTTAGTTCTCCTTTGTCCACGAGTACTTGCATTTTGGTTCTTGAATTCATAGGCATGATCACAGATATGACTCAATTCCTCTGGGCCTGGAGCCTACCAATCCCTCTCTTCTCATGTCCAGATCATCCTGCACCTGGAGGGGCATTTTGTGACAGTTGTGACCCTTCATTGTATACAGCCAAGCTCTTTCCTATACGTACCTCTTGTGCACAATACTGGCCTAAGTGTGTACATACTTTTGGTGCTTTCTGATCAATGGCAGACAAATCTGAGGAACAGGTTCACGCAGGCCCTCAAATTGGCCCCGGGGCTATTTGGACAGGAAGTTATGAGATCTGCGGTTACATGCAGCAGGTTTAAGCAGAGAGGCAGTAAGCTTTGGGTGGGTCCTTCTTTTGGTTCTGGATTCAGTGACTATCCCAGCAGTTCTCAATCAGGGGATATTTTGCTCTGCTGGAGATATCTGGCCATGTCTGGAGGCAATTTGGGTTGTCACAACTGAAAAGGGAATTCTTCTCTTGGGAGAAGTTCTCTTCAGTACTATTTTTCAAGAACATTCTTGAATAGAACAGTAATGCTACAAAAGGCCACTCCCTGTCGGTTCCAGAAATACAGTGTGAACCATCGATAAAAGTCAGAGATTTGTTCTCCTCAGTCAACTCATCATTAGAATTTCCATATGATGGAAATAGATGTAGCATGAGGGAGAAGAGACAATGAAAGAGGAATTGTCAAAAAAATAATTTTCTGTGTAAGAGAATCATGGAGTAATGCATTTATTCCCAATCCCTGTAGATCCACTGCATTTCTTCTATTAGAAATTGCCAGAGCTGTTTATAATATCCCCAATTTTCTTAGACACTGTAAGCATCATTAGATCTGATGAATCAACAGGTTCAAGTAGTAGAGTGGCTTGCATTAAAACCTGGGCCAGCTTCAGGCTCCTCTCTTGCTCTGGGCCCTCAGAAAACTTTTCACCTTATGGGTTTCCATAAATTAGTAAGAATAGAACACTCTGAGGTGCTATACATTGTTTCAAGAGTTCAGAGACTTCCAACCACTGTACTTGTTTTTTAATAGAAAAAGGTGAAAATGAAATATTTATCTTTCACTTTGGAGGGACTGTCCCAATAACTAGACCCCAAAAACATAACTGAAGCGAATAGATCCTGAATTTTGATAGGATTAACTCTCTCATCTTTTGGCTCATATGTGTCTTATTAAATCATCTAAGACAATCTCTGCTTCTTGCTCATTTGGTCCAGTTTTCATGATGTCATCAATGTAGTGGAAGAAAAGTCCTATTCTGTAGGATTTCACTATGATCTAAACTTAAGGGGACTAGAGTTTGGCAGAGAAGTGGAGAGTTAATTGGTTTCTAAACAACTTTCAGCAGTGTTAGGTAACAGCTGACTTGTCTTCATGTTTCTTCACAATTGCGAAAGAGGAAAAACAAAGAAAAAAAGAAGGAAAAAGCAATTGTCATATCAATAGCTATATACCAGGTACCCGCACCCCAGATAGTAGCAAAAGCATGCTGGGGTTCTCCACGTTTGCTTGCTCAGGTCTGGCCTGGTGGGCAAATGCAACATGGCCACAACACCTGTGGGCCCTCCTGTGGGCAGGGCAGCCCGTGGCAAGGAGGGGCCTCGAGCTGCTGGAGGCGGCACGTCTTCATGTACAACTTGAGTGCGAGGCTGGGGTAGAAGCTTTGCACTTTCCTGGCTTGCGGTGAGCAGACTTGGACTCGCTCTTTCCACGGGAGGGGGCCACGCCTCACCTGGGCACCCGCGTCCTCGCTGTGACCACATACCACAGGTGCGACCCGTATCGGTGCTCACCTCCCCCTCCAAGATACTTAATCTGCACTGGCTTTGCCCAGCCCTTAGCCAGGATGACCCACAAGCTGCTCCTTAGCAACAACCTTCGAAAAACTGACAGCAACTTCACATTACTTGTGGCAACAAGATAAAGGAAGAAATGGAGGTTTTTCTGGAAAAGTTCTAAGAGAGGGACAGAAGTGAGATTTGTAACTCAAATACAGTATACATTTAAATCAATGGATTAAATTTCAGGGGAGAAGAAAGTGAAGATGACACATGTGGAAACGAGAGAAATATAGTGGTTATGAAACAGGCAGCATTCAGTGAACCCGAACATCAACTTCCCCATCAGCAGGTATGAAGTCCATAGCCCTGGGCTGCCCTGTCTGGCTTCCTCTCTCCAGGACAGGCTCCTCTGCCTCTGACAGGATATAGGCTGTACTCTGTCTAAACTCTGGGTGTATGTGGTTTCTAGCAGAAGATCAACTGCATGTCACCATACTATTAGTCATTCTTTAATAAAAGAAAGAAAAAGCTGATGGCTTTAGACAAGGTATATTCTGGACTGCTGCAGGGAGAGAGCAGGAATATGATAGTGTGACCCAGGAGTCCTTCCCACCAAGTAGTCTGGCTCTGCCTCAGGAAGCCTCAAGGCCCCTGAGGTCCAGCCTGGCCGTGAGGTGCAAGGGCACCTGAAGAAGCTGGGTCGTTTCTCAGACCTCAGCATGAACACACTTGGAACTCTGTCATACCACTTGTTCTACAGCCCTAAGGGCTTCTTGCATCCCACCCTCCAGATTCTGGAAGAAGAATACAGAGAAACTGGCTCATACCAGCTGTGTATCAGGTATCAGAAGCTTTGATAATTTATTTCTATAAAGGTACTCTTTCTAAACTAGCAGCTGAAATTGGTGTAATCACCTGATTAAGTTTATGACCGTGCATAGTTATTTGCCAAGATCCACCTGCTTTCTGCTGGTGGCTCTTATCTCCAATTTCCCTAGGCATTTGGTATAGGATGAGGAAGTTCTAATCGAGTCTGTTTGATCCTGCCTTTCATAATAATAGCCGACTTTCCATGAGGTAGGGAGCCAATGTCTACCAGTTGCTAAGTAGATCTACTTAAATAATACATGCAGGAAATGGAAATATAATCACAGGAATGATCCTAGGCCCACTGAGTTCATTCTGATACAGACTTGAATGAAAACACCAATTATCAAAGAATCATTTTGACTTGTAGAATTTGTGGCCTTTGGGGGATCCAACAATGAATACCAATTTTGAGCCTCTATTTAGTACCTTTTTAAAAGTGTGGCTGTCTCATCTTTCCCATATACCAGTCACCAAAGTAAGTGGTGGTAAGTACCTTTGGGAACACTAGGAGAAACATTTATAGTATGTGTGGCAGTTACTCAGGGTCATTCCCCAAAGGGAACCAGCTTCCCCATCAATCAGGCACTTTGGGTCTATGAACTGTCTTAAATCTGTTAAAACTGGCCAAGCAGTTATGATTTCAGTTGTGGTTATTCAAGTCTGGTGTTTGGCCATCACACCTATTTTTTTTCCCCATTATACAGATAAAATAATTTCTTAGTTGGGCTGTCTAACAAAACAGCTGGGTAGTTGATAAACAAAGGAAATTTATTTCTCACAGTTCTGGAGGCTGGAAGTCCTAGATCAATGTACCAGATGATTGGGTTCTGGTAAAGACTTTTGACAGTAGACTTCTCATTGTGTCTTTACATGGTGGGAGCAAGGTAGGTTTCTTGGGCCTCTTTTACAAAGGTGCTGTCTAATCACCAAAGGCCCTCCCTCCTAATACATTGGGCATTAGAATTTCAGCATCTGAATTTTGGAGAGACACAAACATTTAAACCATAGCAAATAATATTTGGTACATTGACTGTATATTTCATTTCTAAAGACACTATGGTTGATTAGACATTGGTAAAAAAACAAAAAACAAAAAACTCATTTTCTTAACATTCGGATTATGATTTCATCCTTATGTCAGATTATAGTAATTACCACTACCTTCTCACTGGAGGTTTAAGGAGTGTCATTGTCCATTAATATTCTGGGAATCCATTTTTAGCTTAGAAACCCGAATGTTCAAACCCAAGCTTGTTGTTTCCTTTCTGCAAACTCTGTAGTGCAGGAATCTCTTCCTCATCAGTGTCTTTAAAATAGTTATGTAACAGAAACATGGAGCACCCTTTAATATCTCAAACTACTTGAACTGGCAGACCCTCACAATCAGTCACAGATCATTTCATTGTGATAACGCAGAGCATCATGAATTACTAGCATCCTCTTGCCATAAGCAAGGATCCTAGCTGTGTTGTTAAGGCCAAGGACAAAAACAATTGTCCTAGAATTTCGTTTGGAGAGCTTGCTTCCTAGTACCCACCTTGGTACTAATTCTATCTTGATCTCATTATTTTCTTATAATACTTACCAAACACTATCAATTAGCAGTTAACGCACACTATTAAGCCCAATTCCGTCATCATCATCATCAGCACAGAGTTACAAGTTCATTATGTATATATTCTCAAGTTAGCAAGTCTTCACAATTTTATCAAATGTTTTGCTACTACATAATTTAAATCTAACATCTTACTGGTCTCTGGAAAGAGTTTTCTTACTACCTTCCACTTGATGACTAAGCCAATGTCACATATTTTAGGTTTGTTTTTGTTGTTATTGGTACATTATCCCATGTTTGCTAGAAATGCCTATGTTAGGTTGGTTATGGTAGTCTCTATGATGGTAATTAAGTCACCAATCTCCCTAACAACACACTGAAGTTTGTTTTTTGATCTTACAAAGTGTTATGGCTCCAATAGCTATCTTCCAATTAGTGACTCAGTGATTCAGCCAACATTTGCCTTGCATATATGCAATTTAGAAATAATAGTTTCTAAGTCAGGGGCAGCTGGAAGATGAATGTTCATACACTGGCTCTTAAATAGTTAACATGGACATATCACCTATCACTTCTGCTCACCACCCATTATTCATAATTAGTCATATACTATGGCTTAACTGAAAGGATGTTGAGAAATGTGAAGGGGGGAGGGGTATACATGGATATAAAGGAAAGAGAACATGCAGAGACTCAAATTAACATCGATATTCATGATCATTTTAATATGGAGCATAGGTAACTTAGGGTAGTTCTTACTTGATAGAAATTTAGATTATTTCAAAACTTCTGATATTAAAAAATGATTCTCTGAACCTTCCTGCTTAATATTATTTATACATTTATTCATGTATCTCCTTAACATATATTTTGAATAATACAATTTCCAGAATAAAAGGCACCTCATTTTCTTACTGACTCTGTGTGAATAGATATTCACCATGCTGTTTATAATGCTAAGTATTTTCAGTCTTTGCATATTTGCTAATCTGGAAGAGAAGAAACAATATTTAATTATTTTTTATTTATATTCATTTAATTACAAATCAGTTTAAACATGTTCAATTACGTTGACTTTTGGATTTCCTTATTGTTAAATTTCTGTTGGTGTTCTTTGCCCAGATGTTTGTTTTTAAATGATAATCTTTGTTAGATTTTTTTTTTAATTGGCTCACACAGTGACCCTCTGATGCTATAGTGAAAGAATTATGCTTGTGGCCATAATCTGTTGTTTATTTATGTCTATTTTTTTATGGACAGTTGGAGGCACTGGTCTGCAACTGTTGTCATTAGGATCTTGTCTTAGTTTTAGTCTGCCTACCTTTCCCAGATGGGTGAGAAAAAAATTAACTATGTCTCAAATTAGCCATGGTCTTAAGGATTAACATAGTGGTACTGGATTATTGGATAAAATAACCCTGTGCTCTGTAGGGTGCATGGGAATGACATGCACGTTTTTTGTTGGTTTGTTTCTTTTGTTGTTGTCAATCTTTTTTTTTTTTTTAAGTTAAATTTCAAATGATTTTAGGACACATAGTCCAACTCAGATGCTGGAACAAAACTATATTATTTCAGTTATTGATCTGTGCCTTTTGCTGACAGTATCTCATTAACACTGAAGGGTCCATAGAAATCAGAAAATGTATTTAACACAAATGGAAGTCTATTCTGTTTCTATGATTTAATCCTTACCTATGAAACATAAAAGTGAACATCTTTAACTAAGACTTCTTGCTTTTAAAATAAGTCTGTGTTCTGCTATAGTTTTCACACTTTCAAAATTCAACTTTTAACTCACTCAATTACTGCGTTGAAAGTATCTTGATGGTAAACCACACAGTATTGTGAAAGCAGCATTGAAGGGATAACTTATTTAGCAAGTATATTATATCAGAGTTTCGATAAAGAAGTGATCTGGTCAATTTCATTCAAAATTATGAGACTTCCTGCTCACTGATGAAATAGATATGACAGAATAATGGTGATGTTTGATGCCAATCACATACACAGATGTCTCCAGCCATTATTCTGTTTCTGAAAGAACCCAATATGTAACTCGGGGGATGGTTCTCTCTATGCATTCCATTTCACTTTAATATATGTATCTTGCTGAGGAGAAAATGTTTTCTCTTTAAGATTATATTGTGGTCTCATATTATTTACTTCCATTATTTAAAAACAATATGGGCTTAATTTCTTTGGCAATGCCAAAGAAGAAATGTTGTAGGGTTCGATATAGCTTCCTCATATGTATTATATTCTGATTTGTATAGAGGTCAATCTAATTCTATAAATCTCCTGAGATCTTGTATTTTAGCAATTCAGGTGAGTAAACACAGATTTTCTTTGGCTCATTTAGATACCTCAGTTTCAAATATTAGCAACTAGATAGTATCATCCATCTACTTTTCCTCTGCACTTACAAATAATGCCCGCAATACTTTTACAAAATATGTTTTTCTTATGGCATAGATTTACCTCCCTTATGTATTATACTTATTTTTGCTAGACCTAATTTTGATGGATTCCTTCTTATGTTTAAACACATATGGTACTATTTTGTCACATATTTTTTACCAAGCTTAACAGATGACTAAATTGGACAACTTATATTTAGGGAAAATGACATTTTCATGTTGTACACTGTAAAACACATATTGGTGGGCTGTGGGAACTTTGGATAAAATATCTTAAGAAAAATTAAAATCCCTTTAGTCTAGAGGAGAAAGTAAAATATATGTGTATACAAAGTATGTGTGTGTGTGTGAGAGAGAGAGAGACCAGATGATCTGTAAGATCCTTTCAAGTACTAAAACTGCATAATTCCATTACAGTATAGTTTTATAATATCCAATTGTCCCTAGTGTTAGATCAGCCCATCTTCCTAAGGGGCTATTTAGTAATGATCAGTCATAGAAGCCTCTATTTAGGCATTGTGAGCTTTCTTAGAGGCAAGAATAACCTCACTAAAATTCCATTTATAATTTGTTCTCTTTCCTATAAGAGGTGGTATCATCTTAGGAGGAAAATATAGGGTGGAAACTCGATAATGCTTATATTAAGATGAACCAAAGAGATATGTTTGCTCAGGGTCAGATTATTAGGCACAAGGCATTCGGTATGTTTCAAACTCCCAAGAATGGCATGCAGTTTGGAAAAAAGCATAAAAGGAACCTATGAATTAGTGCTATGGGGAGTGTGTGTGTGTGTGTGTGTGTGTGTGTGTGTGTGTGTGTATGTGTGTGTGTGTTCATTGAGAGAGAGAGATGTGCTTCCTACTGAAAGAATATAAACTTTTTTTTCATGTGTCCATCAAAATCTCACAAGAATATATATCATCATCTTTGTTGTAAGATATATCATAAATTATTTAAAAGTAGAGATCTTTTAGGTGGCATTTCTATAATTCAATAAATTTATAAATAAAATTATTATACTGATTTAAAATAAATTTAAAACTAAGATTTATTATAAATGAATGTTATACATAAATAAATAAAAATGAAACACATGGTTCTCTTTGCTCACTTCTCAAGAGCTCAGATTAGCAAGACAAATTAAAATATGAAGTCTCAAGGGAAGAAATACAGCCAAAAAGTTTTAAATAGTAAAGTAAATATTTATGAGTAGAGGTGTAATTAATGAAAAGTGTTTACTCAAAAAAAATTTTAAAAATTGAAGAAAAAGTAAACTACCCATAAAAATCTTTGTACAGAGACAAAGGTAAAGTATCCAAATCAGTATGTGTAAAATAAGGTGAAACTTGAAGGAAAAACAGCTAGGTTAAGATGGCAATGAAAAAGAAATTTTGGAAAATCTAAGTCCTTATAGAGGTCTTGCCGCAACAAAAATAAGAATATTTACTCTTTTTGCAAGACTGAGGCAGAGATTTACTAGGATAGTTGATTACTAAAGGGTGAAGACATAGACAATGTAACAAAAGATACTGCATCTCAGGGATTGGGCCATGGGAGAAAGCTGTGGGAAGAGCATGTAGGGCCGGTCGGTTCTGTCCCCGCTACAAAGCTCTACACAAATCATAAGGCTTATAGGAATGGACCTTTTACTGCCTTCTTCAACAACACATGAGAGAGACATGCAATTTCTGGCACAATAAAGCAAGGCCTATTAAACAAGGCGTATTAATGATCGTTAATATTTGTGATAGGAAATATTAGAAACTGAGTCATTGGCGTTTGCAGATAGGTATTAAAGATACTTCTCAAACTTTTATTAACACTGGCAGAAAGAGATGAGGGACTGACACAGAAGATGCAGTTCTTTATTAAATTTAGGATGGATCAAAACTTCTGCCAAGGGAGAAAATTAAGCAGGATGTTTACAACATTATCTCAAAAATAAATTCTGGAGGGCATCGGTGGCTTAGTCGGTTAAACGTCCGACTTTCGCTTAGGTCATGATCTCGCGGTTCGTGGGTTCGACCCCCGCGTCGGGCTCTGTGCTGACTGCCAGCTCAGAGCCTGGAGCCTGTTTCAGAGTCTGTCACTCCCTCTCTCTCTGACCCTCCCCTGCTCACGCTGTCTCTCTCTCTCTCCTAGAAATAAATAAAACATTAAAATTTTTTTAAAAAATAAAAAAATTCTGAGGCTAAGAAAAAAACAATAGCTACCTGGACTTTCTTTCCCCCCTGACAGAGCCGCTGAGCATCAGGCTGGGAGTCTAGAACTTTGAAAATAAGCCTAACTACCTCACAAGCCATTTTGAGAATCCACAGTTGGCATCTTCTGTGTTTTAAGAATTCGTTTTCTTGTTCACAATTCTGTCATTTGCCTCTTTCTGCCCCTGCTTACTGTGAATATATACTTGGTTATCCTTGGAGCTTAAAGGAAAAGCTATCCTATAAACACCCACCCAAATACTGGGGGTGTTGCTGGTTCCTGCCATGGAGGTGTCCATCCATGTCATGGCTCAGATGCAGTGATACCACAACAAAGCACTAACCTTTTTTTTTTTTTTCAAATGTGTATCTACTTAAACTTTCTTTTCTTTCATAATTTACTGTCAAGTTGGTTTTCATGTCACACCCAGTGCACATCCCAGTAAGTGCCCTCTTCCATGCGCATCATCCCTCTTCCCCTCTCCCCCACCCCATCAGCCCTCAGTTTGTTCTCTGTATTCAAGAGTCTCTCATGGTTTGCCTCCCTCCCTCTCCTTAACTGTTTTTCCCCTTCCCTCCCCCATGGTCCTCTGTTAAGTTTTTCCTAATCCACCTATAATTGAAAACATATGGTATCTGTCTATCTCTGCCTGATTTATTTCACTCAGCATAACACCCTCGAGTTCCATCCATGTTGCTACACATGGCCAGATTTCATTCTTATTGCCATATAGTATTCCATTGTATAGATGAACCACATCTTCTTGATTCTTTTGCCAGTTGATGGACATTTAGGCTCTTTCCATGATTTGGCTATTGTTGAAAGTGCTGTTTTGAACATTGGGGTACATGTGCCCCTATGCATCAGCACTCCTGTATCCCTAGGGTAAATTCCTAGCAACAAAGCACTGAGTTTTGATGAGCAGTTACTATGTTCCAGGTATGATTTTATTTTATTTTTTTAATTTTTTAATGTTTTATTTATTTCTGAGAGAGAGAGAGAACATGAGCAGTGGAGAGTCAGAGAGAGGGAGATACAGAATCTAAAACAGGCTCTAGGCTCTGAGCTGTCAGTCAGCACAGAGCCCAATGTGGGCCTCAAACCCACGAACGATGAGATCACGATCTGAGCCTAAGTCAGACATTTAACCGA
Source organism: Proteles cristata cristata (assembly GCA_017311185.1). Taxonomy (NCBI): domain Eukaryota; kingdom Metazoa; phylum Chordata; class Mammalia; order Carnivora; family Hyaenidae; genus Proteles; species Proteles cristata. Next base: position 1,669,954 of record JAESUZ010004587.1, read on the forward strand.
CTGAGCCACCCAGGCACCCCCCACCCAGGTATGATTTTAAACATTTCATGTAAAACATCTGATTTAATTCTCATACTGCAGGATATACTGTATCCTCTTATTCAGAACTTTGTATATAATATGGAATACAGTTTCAGTTTAGAAGATAGATTCACAAGAAGAAAGAGAGCTTGGTCTCACTGATCCAGTATTGTTAGGGTACAGTGTTTTGGTTTTCAGTATTAAGGCAGAAAACTTAAGGCAGTGATTGCTCAAGTTCACATTCCTCCTACTACTATTGAAATTTCAGAAAGTGTTCTGTTAACTGGAACATTTTAAAACAAAATGCCAAGCTATGAAAAGGACTTTATAAGGATATTTAATCCTGAGTGACTGGAAAGTGTGAGAAGGCAGAAAATTACTACCGACAAAAATATGAAATGTGCCTGAGCTTATAAATAAGAAAACAAATTTTGTTAATGAAATTATTAAAATCTAATTATAAGGCAACAATAATAAATTAATAGTCACTATTTACTGAATAATTACTGTGTTCCCATCAATATTCTTATATTTTTATATAAGCTATTTTACTTAATCTTCACAGTATCCCTGCTAGGCAGGTACTTTTAATGGCACTAAAATAAACCAAAGGGTGCATTAAGTGTGCTGCCTCCCACTCTGGACAGTGAGTGAGGGTAACAGAAGCTTGGGTTGGGGAGAAGAGTCTCAGCCTAAATGAAGGATAAAGAGATGAGATGACACTATGACATTTAGTATCCGACTTTGCTACTACAAAAGGCTTTTAAAAGCTTTTAAAAGCTTTTAAAGCCAACTATCCAAGATCATGGAGAAAATGTGTAAATTATAGTTCTTTTTTTTTTATTTCATGAAGAGGAAAGGGTGAGGGATGAAAACTGAATACTTTCAGTATACAAACTCTTTCCAGTAGCAAAAATGTATATAAACCCTATGAATATGCAATGAACTCTGCAGAACAGTTCAAAAGGTAAAACACATTATGTAATAAAGGAGGATGAAATAGACTATGGCAAAGCAATAAAAAAAAAGTGGTATGTTTTGTGTTAATTAGAAATTGCTGTGCAATGTTTGAAGGATTTGTATTGACCTTTGTTAGAGAATCAATATGTATTACATGTAAATAAATTCAGTCACGAGAATTGAATGATGGACATGGAGAAATTTGAAATGATATTAAAACACTACACAGATGTAAAGTAATCTTAATCCTCCTCTTTGGTGAAATCAATTGTTTAGTCAGATATTGCAACAATTTTGTTTGTTTTTAATCATTAGCTCTAATTTTTCTTTAAAGGGACCCAGAAGTGTCCAGCAGGAAGTGTGTGTTTACATGCATGGGTGCATGTGTGTGTGTGTGTGTGTGTGAAAGAGAGAAAGAGAAAGAGAGAGAGATGGGGGAGAGATGGAGGAGAAGGGTAAGAGGGAGAGGGGAAGGAAGAGAGGGAGAGAGGAAGAAAGGGAGAGAGAAAGAAGGAGGGAGAGGGAGACAGAGAATGATAGAGGAGAGAGAGTGCGCATGCAAGCTAGCAATTGAAAGTAAAGGGTCTGGATTCAAATTTCACTACCTAGTTGTGAAAACTTGGTAATTAATTACTCTCAGTGAGCCCCAATTTCATTAATGATAAAATAAAGAACTTATGCGTAATAAGTGTTTTGAAGATTGCACCTACAGTGCTTGGTTATATCTCGAATTTATTCACACAACAAGACATATTCTTATATTGCATTACACATTTTATTTTTATAAGTTTATATTCACAGATGACACATGCATTTAATTTTTTTTTAAAAAAGAAACTGGTTCTGAAAAACTGAAATAGTGAAGAGAACTGTGCATGAGTACAACAAAGATTTTGGTTCAGAAAACATTCACTGTGTACTCTCCATATGCAGGTTTTTACCACATGTTGCATTCTGGCTGAGGATAAGAATACATATTGCTGTAGTAAATGAAAGTAATACTTGATCAGTGCCATTAAATCTGGGTCACAGGAAGTACAGAGAAATGTTGACAGAGAAATTTGTGTGTGTGTGTGATTAAGGGAAAGCTCAATATGGAAATTAATGTGAGTTGGCTTTGAGGAAATGTAGGACTTTTTTTTGGCAGATATGTTGGTGGGTGGACAATACAATTTCAGAAAAGCAATGGCACAGGGGAGATGTTGAAAATGTGGAACATTTTCAAGGAATGGTATTAATTTGGTAGAATAATTAGTATCTTGCTAACTCCAGAATTTATCTCATTTCTTTGTTTCCCTTCTTAACCAAACTTCTCTATTTTTAATTTGCTCTTTAGAAATATTAAATCCACAGTAAAAGAGAAAGCTGTGCTACCCATCGTCTCTCAGATCACTTTTGCCATACTTCCAGGAGAGCCTTTCTTTTTTTTATTTTTAAGAAAAACATTGTAAATATAGTTGAAGCAACCTCATTCCTCTTTCATATCCCTTCTGTCCCTCCCTAGGAGTAATTGCTATTCAGAACTTGGGGTTAACCCTTCCTATTTCATACTTTAAATAATTATCACACATCTGTACATTCATAAATAGCATATAATATCATCTGTTACTGCCTTTTTCGAAAGATACTTGGTTCTGGGGCGCCTGGGTGGCTTAGTCAGTTAAGCGTCCGACTTTCGCTTAGGTCATGATCTCGTGGTTCGTGGGTTCGAGCCCCACGTCGGGCTCTGTGCTGACTGACAGCTCAGAGCCTGGAGCCTGTTTCAGTCTGTGTCTCCCCTCTCTCTCTGACCCTCCCCTGCTCACGCTGTCTCTCTCTCTCCTAGAAATAAATAAAACATTAAAAAGAAAAAAAAAGAAAGATATTTGGTTCTGTGTCTTTATCTGTGGTGCTGTGTATCACACCTGGATGGATGAAGTCCTTGGTCCTGCAGGCGTCAGTGCAAACACACCACAGAAGTCCTTCGCTCCTTCCAGAAGCTTTATTTGACCAGCTGATAACCCTTGTAGTAGTTCTGTGAAAGCTTCTTTAAAGAGTTTCAATTACCCTAACTACATAACCTTCTTAAATTCTGTAGCTGAAGCAGGCCTTTTGGGTTTTGTTTTTAATTCCATCAGGCACTTGCTTAAATTATCCTACCAAATATTTAATTGATAATTTGGTCTTGATTCTACCTACCTTTGTTAGACATCAGACCAAACTCGTATTCTGGTTAACTAGTAACAGATATTTCATGCCATTTTGCTGCTGATTATTTGTAATTAAACACAGGTTAAAGCAATTTATTTTAATAGTGAAAAATCCCTTCTGAGGGATGTATTGAGGATATCCTAGGGGAAAGAAGAATAGGAAGTTACTATTTGAAAGTGCCAAAGACCTTCATGTAAAATTTTCGAAACATTTCCCCTGGCTGATTCCACAGGGACTGAATTTCTCATGGCTGGCATTTTTTTTTTTTTTTAAATAGATCCATTCAAGAATCTATGTATATTTTTACCTGGCTAAAGCATGGTGCTTTCTGGAAAATTAAGTGTACCAGTTACCATTATAGCACAGGAACATTTATAAGACTAAATTTTATATAGGTTTCATACTGAAAAACGATAACCATTTATTGCCCAGATTTCAACAGAAAAATACATATTAAACTTGACACCTAATAACTATGTTTGCAAAACTGTTAGCCTGAATTCTTTTCATTGTTTATGGGAAAAAAATTATTTAGTACTTGATCATGTTAGGGGTAGTAACTGTATGTGTTATGCAACCAAGTATGTTACTTTGTATCCTATCAAAATGGAAAAAAATCAAAATCATTAAAGAATTACCCATGTAACATAACATTTTACACTACACATGTGTGTATCATACACATACACATGTATATGTGATTGAAAGGCAATTAAACATGAGTTTTATATTTGCTAACTCAGATTTTTCCTTTCAATTCAATTATTTCAGAAATGTTTTGTGTGAAAAAAAGAATTTTATATTGAGTTATGGAACACACATTTTTTAAAAATTATTTTTAATTTTTTTAAATTTATTTCTAGGAAAGAGAGAGAGAGAGACAGCGTGAGCAGGGGAGGGTCAGAGAGAGAGGGAGTTACAGACCGAAACAGGCTCCAGGCTCTGAGCTGGCAGTCAGCACAGAGCCCAACGCGGGGCCCGAACCCACGAACCGTGAGATCATGACCTAAGCGAAAGTCGGACGCTTAACCGACTAAGCCACCCAGGCGCCCCTGAAACACACATTTTAAAAGGGTTTCTGATTTTGTTACTGTGCCATTCGTGAAGTTTTTTCCTTCTGGAAATACAATGATGCAAATCGGCATGTAAAGTCTGAGTATTGAGAGAAGGAACTCTTCCCATGTATTATTAATTGTTGCTTGCTTTGGTAGGTTTTTTGTTTGATGAGGCAAAAAAGGTCAAGTACGAACATAATGGATATGCTGGGATCCAGGTCTTCATTAGCATTCTTTAGCTTTGGGGGTCATGTAAAGATACTTTGTGGAATAGACCCGTGGCCTTTTTAGTCAATTACCATTTTATATATTTATTACTAATACTATATCCTAACTGTTATCTTTGGGCAACAAAATACCTCTTTTTCACTCACATATCTCTTCTTCCTGTCTAAAGGAACAAAAATGACTTAGAGGGTTATCAAATTTTCCACATAATTTCTTATTATCTATAGGGAATTCTCTGTTTCTTTCTGAGTACTACTCATCTGGCCTAAATTGGAAGAGTACAGTTTATTTTATGTTTAGATATGAAAGCTTTTTCACTGAATTTAGGAGCAAAAAGTAGTGGAAACATTCACAAGTATAAATATTTGCAGACATTTAAGCTTATGGTTGAAAATAAATACACTTGGGAAGAATAATAATGCTTAGAATTATGGGGCGCCCGGGTGGCTTAGTCGGTTAAGCGTCCGACTTTCGCTCAGGTCATGATCTCGCAGTTCGTGGGTTTGAGCCCTGCGTCGGGCTCTGTGCTGACTGCCAGCTCAGAGCCTGGAGCCTGTTTCAGTCTGTGACTCCCTCTCTGTCTGACCCTCCCCTGCTCACGCTGTCTCTCTCTCTCTCCTAGAAATAAATAAAACATTAAAAAATATTAAAAAAATAATAATAATAATGCTTTGAATATTCTTATTTTGCACTGGAATCATGAGTTTATATAGGAGGTATTTTTAACATTCCATAATTAAAAAAATATTGTCATGGGGTGCCTGGGGTGGCTCAGTTGGTTAAGCATCTGACTTCAGCTCAGGTCATGATCTCACAGTTTGTGAGTTTGAGCCCCGTGTCGGGCTCTGTGCTTATAGCTCAGAGCCTGGAGCCTGCTTCGGATTCTGTGTCTCCCTTTCTCTGCCCCTCCCCAACTCATGCTCTGTCTCTCTTTCTCAAAAATAAATAAAAACATTAAAAATTGTCATTTCTCAAGTTTAAAGGACATATTTGATATAATAGCTATATCAGCTATAGAAAATACAACACAGTGATATATTAGTGAGTTACATGGTCTTCTTAAAATTTACATTAATTATAAGTTTATGTTGAAATAAAACTAGAAGAAAAACATTGCAGTGTTTCATAATTCGTGCTCCAGGCACCTTTACAACAATTCACTGCTTATTAACTAGCAGCTAGATAGTGGTCAACTTATGACTGTACACTAATGAAGCAAAGTTATTTTGCTGCAACTGATTTTTCTTGAAGAAAAGCCTCAGGGTTCTATCTACTGTGGGTTAAAACTGACGGATTAATTTAAATTCATTCAGCAGTCCAGCCAAGACAACTGTGGTAAGGTGGTAGTCATAATTTATCTGTACTCTGAAAATGTTCCGACCTTATTTACTCTCCAAGCTATGAATGAATGATTTTTAAATGGCTCAGCATTCAGGATGAGTGTTGGCTAGTAAAATCCCCATAACACAAGAGGAATAATGTGAAAACAGAAGTTTAAAGCCAAAGTCCACAGCAGGGATCTCACAAGAAATTGCCTCTTTCCTAGCGTTCATATTTATAACTCTTTTCTTCCCTCTCTTCCTTCCTCCTTCCTTCCTCCCTCTCCCTTTCTCTTTTTCTAGAACCAACCTAGCATAAATCTTAGAAATGATTTACATTTGTGGGCACCTGGGTGGCTCAGTCAGATAAGTGTCCATCTTTGGCTCAGGTCCTGCTCTCATGGTTTGTGAGTTCAAGCCCTACAAGGGGCTCTCTGTTGTCCATGCTCAGCCTGCTTTGGATCCTTTGTCTCCCTCTCTCTTTGCCTCCTACTCACTTGTTTGTGTTCTCTCTCATGCGCGCACGCTTCCTCTCCCAAAAATAAACACTAAAAACATTATTTGTATTTGCAAGCAATATGCAAGAATTGATTTCTATTTTAAAAGAATCCACATTTCTGGAATAAGCAGAACAAGAGAAGAAGACAACATGAAAAAACTTGCCTTTTGTTTTTCATTTAGTAAGTTAGTTTTACTTTTATTTTCTTGTACATTAAATCTCATGGCCACCTAGAAACAAAATCACAAAATAAATGAAATTTGCCTTTCTTCTCCCTGTCCTTTAGCACCTCTCAATTTCTTTTATTTATTTATTTTTAAAAATAGTTTATTGTCAAGTTGGTTTCCATGTAATACCCAGTGCTCATTCCAACAAGTACCCTCCTCCGTGCCCATCTCCCAGATTCCCAATTTCTGTGCTCCTACCCTGAGCAGAGACCCTTTTCTGCCTTTCCTTATTTCAGTATTTCAGGTAAAGCTTTTGTATATGGAATATGAATCCATTTCCTTTCCATCTGAAGGAAATTAGAAAACTAGAGCTTATCTGTTGATAGCACAAGTAGGTTTAAGAATAAATTAGCTTGCATTATTACATGCAGTTTTCTGTCATAATGCTACAGTGTAGTTAGGATGACATTGTTACTCAGTACATAAAGAAATTTGGTTCAGAAAGGTCCTAATCAATGCCAACCAGTAAGTGGCCACCATAGAACAAAAACCCAGGTCTTCTGACTCATACTTGAGCATTCTTTCCATGGCCTTACTTTGGAAAGGCATTAGTTAAATCTTATGTGACACCTATACATGATAAAAATGTCCAGTTTTCATCTTAGAATACGTTGTACAGGAGACAGTTTCTAAACCCAAATAGATCAACCATCAAGTGGTAGAATTTCAGTCACTAGCAAGAGTGTACTGGCTGTGAAAATATTGTAAGGAAGGTCTTCTTGGTATTCATCTGGTTACCAGACAAGGTCTACTGACTTCACCTGTACATAAAGCAGACCTTTGAAGATCCAATCACTTACTTACTTACAGCACTTTTTGATAGAAAATTACAGAATTCTTTTTTTTAATCATTCAAATACTGGCACTAGACATAAAGAAATTCTAGATTCAGCATAATTATTGAGAACATAGGCTTTGATATGACACAGATTGGGGTGAAGTACTGACTCTGTATCTCACTACCTTTATGATCAAGGTTTGGCTAATTAACCTTTCACAATCTCATTTGCCTCTGTGGAGAATGGGAATGATTAGGTCTAATCCTCAGCTTTTATGTTCTATATGGGTGTATTGATCGCTAACACTTCAATTATTGAAGAGTCATAATGGCTCTTAAAAAGTTACACCAGTTTTCAGATGACTCCTTTGGTTCAGTATAGTACTTTTTTCATGCCACAACTTAACTAAATAAGTTCCCTACATTAACCAACATGCTGACACTTTAGTCGCAGTCAGAAACATATTTACTAATTTTTCCAGAACATTGCCTTTTGGTTAGAGAGAATTATATAAAACAATTTCCAATCATTGTGTTAGCATGTTTGCCTAGTGTACTTAGAAGTGAGAAGTATGAAGAGGTAGATGCTTCTCTGACACCTCAATCTGTTGTGACCACACACTAGTTTCAATTATTTTGGAGTGCTCTCAGGTTTTGTCTTTATTTTGTGCTTCAAGTGTTGTTGTTTTTTTCTGTGCTGTAGCTATTTTCAAGTGCAATTTGAATGCAAAATAACCATGTGCCTACCAAAAGGCTTACCTGTCTGAAAGTCAGTCACTTGGCTCTTTCCTTTTTTAATTCTTTTCCTAGTATGATTTATTTTTCCACCTACTTACACCTGCTATTCAGTCATCATTTCTTCCTTTGGTCAGTACAACAAGCTTTCATGATATTGCATATTTTTTAGATGTTCAGATTTTTCGATCTTTGAACGTTGTTCAAGCGTTAGCAAGTGTCTTGGGTTGAAATGAAATGCACCACATTTTTTTCCATTAAAATTAATGTAAATATTTCTATTTTATTATTTAACATCTTTGCAACTAATGGCAAGGTTTTTATGAACACATTAAAATCATTTCACAAGAGACAGTAGTTGGTAAATAATGAATGCTTGGAGTCCTCTAAGTGCTCCCCTACTGCCCTGGCTACATAAGTCTTCCTCCAGAATGTCCTCCCCAGACCTTCCCCAGCACAAGACTGGACTCAAAAATTCCTTCAGAATTTTATTCCATCCTGCATGCTGGCTTGTCTTCCAAATGGTCCAGATTCTTGCTATACCTGTTATTTAGTATTGTGGATATTCCTCCTAGTGATGGCAGTGATGGAACTTCTCCCAAAGTGTTGATTTAGGAATGAAATCATATAATGCATGGAAAGAACCAATATAATGTTGATTACCCAGTAAATATCCCATGAATATCAACTATAGTTGTAATAGTATTGTTTAAGATGTAATAATTTAAGGAGTGTCGGAGTGGCTTAGTTGGTTAAGTGTCCAACTCTTGATTTCAGCTCAGGTCAAGATCTCACAGTCATATGATTGAGCCTCACATCAGGCTCCATGCTGAGCTTGGAACTTGTTTGGGATTCCCCTTCTCTCTGTGTGCCCTCCTTCTCACTCATGTGCTTCCCCCGCCCCTCAAAATAAAGAAACGTTTTTTAGAAGAGGTAGTGATTTAAAAATCTGTGTATTTGTATAAGTAAACACTTTAAATATCTCAGTTTTATAAATATATTGTTCCAAGTACAAGCTTCTATAGCTAGTATCTTCAGTTATATTTCATTAGTGAAGAATAATATATTTGATTTTAAATTAGATATCCATTAGATTACATAAAATCCAAAATAAATAACAACACATAATTAAAACTAGAAATCCTCACAATTGATTTATTTTAAAAGAAACTTACTCAAACATTAATGCAGAAAAATTCTCTGTGTGTAAATATATGTGTATATAATCAAACACTTAGCATCTCAACCACTGCATGATTATAATTTTATTCATATCATTTTCATGGAGTCAGTATATGATTCAAACTTAGGTACATATTGGTTATCTTTGATAATTTAATTTATAGAGGATACTTACGTGATTTGTGTCAATTCACAGAAAACATGCAAATATCTTCCTTTCAGTTTTCTAAGACACAGTCAGCAACATTCAATAATTGGCCATCTTGAACCTTGAGAAAAGCAGAACCAACCAATTCCGCTCCTGTCTGGTAACTTATATTATTAGCTTTAGTCACTTGTTGCATCTACTCGTTGATGGGGTATTCAGAATTCTACTCGTTGATGGGGTATTCAGAATACTGTCAACCTCTGCAGACTACATCAGAAGCCAGGCATATTTTTGATATGCAGCCTTGGGTATGCAGCCTCTGAATGCAAGCTGCTTGGATCTGATATGACCCTGGGTTGGTCGCCAGGGTTGACTGAAGCAGTTTCTCAGGTTACCCGTGTGTCAGTTTTCTCACCTGTATAAAAGAGAATAAAAACTCATGTACCTCATAGTGTTGTAATGAAGTCTTACTTAGTTAATACATTTTAAACATTTTAGGATAGTGCCTGGCAAAGAGCACATGTTCTATTGAGGTCAACTATTTTTACAAATAATTATTACCATGCCATATCCTATTGAGAAGAATTAAGTGATGTTAGTTTTGACAATAAGGAATGTACCTGACTACGTGTTTCTAATCCTAATATTTTGATTTTCATAAAAGTAGGTACACTGTTAATAAAAAAAAAGGTCTAGCATATTTTTAATTGTTTAGTGCTAACTAGTATTATTTTACTGTTGGATTTAAAATAAGCAAAAAACAACTTCTTAATGAGGATTATTATATGCTGGGCATTAAAGTGAAATACTTAAGGTAGAATAGGGAATTATTGAAAATAAGACATATTCTATAAATTTTAGATCAATCTTAAATTCATTGAGTTTCCATCAGAAATAGAAATCTCAAATCTGTGACAATATGAAAGATTCCTATGCAAAGCAATCTCTTCTGATGGCAATAACAGATGCAATTACATGTCTCCACTTAAAGAGCAGAAAACCAAATTAAGATTGTACTGAAAAAATGGAATTTTTGAGTATTGAGAAAGAATAAGCTCAGATGTAACAGAGAGGAATATAAGATAAAGGAAGAGAACTGCAAGTTCTACTGATGAATGTGAGACAGAAGGAAAAAGATGTGACAAGTGATATGGAGGATGCCAGAAAAAAGTGAAAAGCATCATAGAAAGTGTAACTGAAGAAGGGTTTATAAGAATGAGAGTAAGAAGAAATGAGAAAGAAGGAAAAGATGAAAGAGAGATTGCAGAACCTATGGAAACAGGAACTTTGGTCTTATTATTTTTTCTTGTTTCCTTACACTTTTGCCCATTTTTTCCTTTGATTTTTATATCATTTCTTTCAGAAAATACTCAGTTATGCCAGAGTATCTCTACGCTTTTGCTATAATAAAAGACATTGATAAAATACAGAGATAAGCCTCTGGCATAACTGAGTATTTTCTGAAAGAAATGATACAAAAATCAAAGAAGAAAACAGGGGCAAAAGTGTAAGGAAACAAAAAAAAGTGATAAGACCATGATATAATTGAAGTTTGTTAAGTGTCTACCAGTGTCTACCAAAATCTTAGATTCCTTTAATATTTTAATAAGTTCATCACATGTTCTTTTAAAATATGACACAAATTAGCATTATCCACCAATTTGCTAACTTGAGAAACATTCTTCCTAGGTTAATCTATTGTTTATTTGTTCCAACACTGCACTAATAAACAAGCAATTATTCTGTTATTCTAAACAAATATGTTAATCGCTTTTAAGGTCATCTTTTCAGAGTATTACTAGAAGTGATTACAAGACTAAAGGATGAAAAGAAATGAAGCCAAGAATATGCTAATGAAATTTATATTAATTACCGAGCATTGACAAAGATGAATGATCTTATTTTTAAATCAGGAATCACTCCTGAACCAGCAATCCACCATTGACACTTATTGTCATGGCATTTCTACAATGGCATTTGAAAAGATCACTGTTATAATATATGCATATGCTTTAAATGTAGATACTGTATTAACTCAGTCTTCAGAATAGTCACACATGAAATGATATGCTTACAACACATATTTGCATTCACTTTGTTGTGCAGGTTTTAACCAAAGACAATGGAATTCTTATTTTTTAGGTGAATTTTCAGGATTCCAAGTTTCTATTTTGTATCCATCTAGGTTTATATCATGATCCAACCTGAAAAATTAAAGGACAAATGACACTAGGTTATTAGCAGCGATGTAAAATCATAAATCCCGAACATGACATGTCTTTTTACACCTCTTGACATTTCACTGGTATCTTTACATATTACTAGTGGGAAAATGCTACATCTGGCCAATACCTCTGTATTCTATGCTTAGGGAAACAATTTCAGCATTTTTAAAAGAAATAGTCTTAAAATTCTTATTTTTAATTACATCTAAGTGTAATTTCATCAAATTGTAATTACATCTAATTGTACAAGCTAGCAGTCCATTTGACAACAGATACATGAACCATCTCCTATACAAAAACTTTCAGCCCAAAGAGAAAAATGAACCTTTCCAAAAATAATTTTGTTCAACATACTGCTATTGAGCGGTAAATATGCTTGTCATTGATAGATGCTAAAAGATAGGCACGAACTTGGATAATATGCTGTCTGTTTGTATTTGTCAATGGAAAGAGTGCATAGAAAGCTGTATTAGAAAGAGATGCATATATATGAAAGGGATGAGGATAATAATCTAATTGGAAAGGAAGCATTGCTAGGAATTGCTTCTAGAATCGCATTTGCATGGCAAAACTGTCATTTATACTTAAACTGTATGCTTATTTTGGGAGAGAGAAATTTGGGGAGGCTGATAGAGGTTTATGAGGTTAAAGTCATCCCTTGGTGATACCATTCACTATTACCAAAACATTTACTTATGGGGAAAAATTAAAGAAAAATTACACTGGAATTTCAACAGGTCTAGGACAAATCCAATTAAAAGGAGCCTAAGTGTCCATCAATGGATGAATGGATCAAGAAGATGTGGTTTATCTATACCATGGAATACTACATGGCAATGAGAAACAATGAAATCTGGCCATGTGTAGCAACATGGATGGACCTTGAGGGGTTATGCTGAGCGAAATAAGTCAGGCAGAGAAGGACAAATATCATATGTTTGCACGTATAGGAGGATTAGGAGGAACTTAACTGAGGAACAAGGGGGAGAAGAAGGGGGGAAATGGTGGGAGAAAGGGAGAGAGGCAAACCGTGAAAGTCTCTTGAATGCTGGCAAAAACAGAACTGATGGATGTAGGGGGGACAGGGGATGGGCATGGAGGAGGTTACTCATGGGGATGAGCACTGGGTGTTATGTGGAAACTAATTTGACAATAAACTATTTGTAAAAAAAATAAAAATAAAAATAAATAAATAAAAGGATCCTATAGTGAAATGTTGCCCAGGCAAAGTCTGCTAAAGACTTTAGACTAGAAAACACAAATGTGTAGCAAAATTACTGCAAGAAGAGACAATAATATCAACTTATTGGGAATTCCTAGGAGCAGAGGGACTACACTAAATGAATGATGCTCTGAAAAACTACTTATTTTTCTTTATTTAAGATTCCTACAGAAGTTGACTCACAGTCAAAACCCCTGTGTACAGAGACCACAAATACAATTTATTGTGTACATTTCAAAAGTATTATTCAAAGTATGTGAGAAAGATAAATTATTCTAATAAGCCAGAGAGGGACCTGATATGGAGCTAATTTATTGAGAAAAAATATCCGAATGAGCAAAACAAATTTTGCAGAGATCAAGTCATCCTGAATATTAATCTTAAAAGCTAACAGAAGACTGCACCAAGCTCTAGTATACTTGTCAACTGTGCACTGTAGATGAGCTGAGCAACTTTTGAAGGAGACAGAAGTTTCTGCCTCCATTCTCCTGTGCATTAATAGCTAACCCTGTAATAAGTCTTAGCATTTTGGTGCAGAGTTGCTCTAGTAGCTCTACAGCCTTTGCTCTAGTAGCTCTTTAGCCTTTCCTTATGTTAGACTGCAGTCCCTGTCTCTCACCAGACCTCTCCCCCTAGATAATCAGAATAGTGATTGTATAAATTTAGAATTTCAAAGACTAGCAGAAAGGAAGGAGTTGCAATATATATAGCTTGTGGCCTGCATTTACATTGCTCCTCTCTGCCTAAGGTAATACACTGATTACCAATCCAACAAACAGAGTTTAGCAACTGTTCTAGTCAGGGGAAGGTATTAGAATGGTTAATTAATGACAATCTTGTTGCTAGGAAACAAAGGAAGTTACTACAAGTAAGGTTTTAACATAGGTTTAGAGCCCTCTAAGCCTACAGTGAATTCTTATTAAATGATTGTATAGTTTTTGTTTGTTGGTTTGTTGTTCTTCTTCTTCAGAGTAAATCTATCATGTGGGTCTACCACCTGGACCATAAGTGCAGTGTCAGTTGTTTGCTTGTTTTTTTAACTGAGATTGAATTGGTTTTAGATATATTCTAATGCTCATCAATTTTTCCTCTCTTGTAGGAATATTTGTGACAATATATAACAAATTGTCTGAAAAAGACTTAAGTTTAAGGCTTAGAAGTACTTCCTGCCTTTAATTTTTCTATAGAATCCCATTTGCCCTTCAGCAAACATTTATCAAGTGGTTACTGTGCTCCTGGTCCTGACCAAAGCATTGTATGAGAATACTACAGTTTTTGCTTTCGGCTGAATTTATGAGATAAGACTTGTCACCACAGAGGTTCAGAAGAAGAGCTATGGGAGTGCATAGGTGGAGGAGATTACTTTCAGTTGAGAAGTCAGGAAAAAAAAACTTTAAGGAGGATGTAGCTTGTGTGCAGTGTCTTGAAGGATGAGTAATTTGAGGTATTTGGAAACCTAGAGGGGTTGGGAGAAGTACATATAATCAGAAGTAGAAGGTATAATGTAAAAATGGCTCAAAAACAGGAAATACAGCATATGTTCTCAACACATTTTTTATTGCCTGCCTAGCTTAAGACTCTTTCGCTGGACCTAGAGTCATTCTGGTGGTTGCTCAGCTGCCAATGTGAGTCTGTCTTTGAAACTTAGAACAAGAACCAAAGGCACTGAGGTAGAATGGTAGAAATGAGTTCATAGAAATATCACATGGAGTCAGGGCAATGGAAGCTGTATTTGGTAAATTTGCTGCTGAGAAACACGGAACATCCCAAGTTTCCCAAGTTTCATCTTCATGCTTCACGTGATGTAACTGCTTTGTTCGGGTTTAAAGATTCTGTGTCTTTTCAGTAGACTCCTTTATTTAGACTAGCTTGAGTAGGTTTCTGCTCCTTGAAGTGAGAGTCTTGACTAAGACTATGATCATATGGTGAGTCTGGATTGATTGGTACTTTAAGTGAATCAGAATGCACTAGGGGCACATAGTGGCTTGTTGGTTAAGCATCTGATTTCAGCTTCGGTCCTGATCACAGGGCTCATAAATTTGAGCCTCTCATTAGGCTCTTTGGGATTCATTCTCTCTGTCTCTCTCTCTGTCTCTCTGTCTCTCTGTCTCTGCTCTTTTCCCACTTGTGCTCTCTCTCTTTCTCACAAAAAAAGAAAAACATATAAAAAGATGAATGAACTGCTCATGTGTTAAATGGGGCTCAGATTATGGAATTTCCTGATGCCAGTCATGTTTTCTACCCTGGAAACAATAAAAGAAAGTTTCTGAGCAGGATGGTGGTGACATGATCAAACCTATATACTTGAAAAATTAACTCAGCTTCAGTGTGCAAAATAGATTGAGGGAAGAGTCAAGTAGACAAATTCAGAGACTAATTAGATGGTGTGAGTGTGAAGCAAAGTGATGACAGTGGGAATGAAAAATAATTAGTGTAAGTAGAATTGTCTCCATGAGGCAACTGCTGGAATGGCCAGGTTAAAAGAGGAAGAATAAAGAATATTTTAGGGAATCTCTGCTTAAATGACTGCCAGAAAAGGAGGGCCTTAGGGCTGTACATTTAGGAATTAAGTTTTAGAGCTGGTGTTTTGAATCATGGGATGAGAAAAGATCAATAAGTGATGTAGTGTAAAGAGTTATGGGGATAGATGTTTAACAGCACAACCTGCAACCTTGGAGAATGGCTTTTTAGATAAGGACAAGGATGAGAAAATGGATTAGTGAAAAGGAAATTTCCGAAAGGAATGAGATTTAATGACATGAGGTTTAAATAAGATAATTTAAGTATATTTTGCAGCAAGGCTAAGAAGATGAAAAAAGACCAAAAGACTGGGATAAATGAATCATTGGTGAAATTATGTCCATTAATTTCAAATGAAGTGAGTGATAGTGAAGGAAAGACTATTTTTTAAAAAAATGTTTGTTAGAAAGGAAGGCTTATGTGCTGCTTGGCAGGGTAGTAAGTTCAATAAAAGAATTACGAGATGGATATTTGGGCTCTTTCCATAATTTAGCTATTGTTGATAATGCTGCTATAAACATTGGGGTACATGTGCCCCTTCAAATCAGTATTTTTGTATACTCTGGGTATACAGCTAGTAGTGAAATTGATGGATCATAGGGTAGTTCAATTTTTAACTTTTTGAGAAGCATCCATTCTGTTTTCAAGAGGGGCTGCACCAGTCTGCATTCCCACCAACAGTGTTAAGAGTGTTCCCCTTTCTCCACATCCTTACCTGATGAATGGATAAAGATGTGGTATATATATATAAACCAAGAAACTCAATCATGGAGAACAAATAGATGGCTACAGGAGGGGAGGTGGGTGGGGGAATGGGTTAAATAGGTGATGAGGATTAAGGAGGGCACCTGTGATAAGAACCAGCTATTGTATGTAATGTTGAATCATTAAATTGTACACCTGAAACTAATATTACACTGTATGTTAACTAGCTGGAATTTCAATTAAAATGGAAAGAAAACACATTTAGGAGAGTGAAGACTGTATTGCACAATAAGCATGGTAAAAATAATCTTAATGCATGATGGTTGTGAAGATGATAGGAAGGCTGAAAGTACACAAGTATCAGAATCCATCTTGTAGACTGAAGAGAATTGAAAATTCAGATATTTTAATGCAGGCAAATAGGAAGAATAAACAATTCATATATTGATAGCCTCGGAAAATAGTAGATATTATTTTCTGCTGAAAGGAATTGGGAACTTAAAGATAATAGAAGAGGCAATCAATTATATATGAATAAATCGTTGATGAGTTAGCAAGAGTTTTCAGTGAGACCAATTTGTCTTGTTTCATGACGTTTTCTATTACTTTGATTGAAAGAAATAAGGAAAATACTAAATTGAAAGAGTAGATAGAGAATCCTGAGTTCTTTAAGTATAGAACAACTTCTTCTGCCAATATGGTGAGCTATATATTCTGAAAAATACTGTCATTGCAGAACATGTAGGTGCAGAAAAATTAAATAGGCTATAAAATTAATAGCTGAGCTTAAGCAAATTGAGAAACATAACCAAAAGAGTAAGCAGATACAGAATCTGGTTACTCTGGGACATTTGCTTTTACTAGGAACCAGAGTTGAGTTTTACAGGCTCTGTGGTAAAATTAATACAATATCTAGGGTTCTTACAAAGTGACAAGTTTGCATTTAGACTCACATATAAAGCAAGAACCCTCAAAGAACGACAATGTCAATGAAGGAGTGATAGAAAATCTGATCTGTACACAAAAGGAGATAACAAGATAACTTGTCAATTTTGGACATTTTCTGAATGAGAAACCAAAAAGCTCTCTGAGAATATAACCATAAGCTTTCTTCACGTTAATTGTAATCTAAATATAGTCTAATTTCAAGGTCCAGAAAATTCTAAACAGAAAATCTGAGGAAGACTTGGGGTTACCAAACAGGAAGACATGTGACAGAAACAAATCCAAATAATCTCCCTTAAAAAATCCTAATATGAGCACATAATAAAGTTTAGCAAATACATAAAGAATAAAGCCTTTGTGACTGAGAGTGAACAAAATTAATAGGCAACATATTTATATCTAAGAACTCATGATATTGGAATTATTTAATATAGAAAAATAAATGTATTGAAATGGCTTGAGCAATTACAATATAGATTTAAAAACCATAAACTACTAACAAAAATTGGAATAAGAAACTAAAAAATTATCAGACTAATCGTAAAAGAATAACAAGTACAACGAGAAAAAGCAACGAAAGATTTGGAAATTAAAGAGATTATCATCAGACTTTAGAATGTAATTAATTGATGGGCCAAACAGAAAATGGCGTTAAAAAGAGAATTCATGAAGTTCTATGATCATTTACATAATTATATAATTTTAATTGATAATATTCTAATGAGAATGTTCTAATTGTTCCAAATATAATACGAATAAACCCTGGACTAATGTGAGAAACAACAACAAAAAACAAAAGAAATCCGGCTGAGGACTCTAGAGAATGAACAAAAGCAGGCACATTTTGGCAGGAAGTTGAAACTTGAAGAAAGATAATGGCATAGGTGAGACCCATTCCTGTGAATTTTGGCCTGAGTGTGGGCCATGTTCACAGCACGACGACAGACAGCTGAAGCTGTAATAAAAAGCCCATTGTCTATGCTAGTGAATGAGAAGAGGCTCCTGGAAAGGAGACAATATAGTGTTCTGTGTATAATCTCTACCTAAGTTTCCACCTGATCTATAAGCAGCACATGCAAGCGTCCTGGCTAAAATATTAAAAAAACAAAATTATCCTGAGAACTGGCTTATTACCTTGAAAACAGAAATAAAATAGAGCAATTAAATTAACCAAAAGCTGGTTCTGTAAAAAGATTTAAGAGAGAAATCACAAATTATCAAGCGAGAAATGAAAGAGGGATATTATTAAAGATCCTATAGACATTAAAAGGGTAATAAGACAATATTGCAGTTACTATTATGCCAATAAATTCAACTTAGATGAAATGGAAAAATTCCTTGAAAGGCACAAACTAGCCAATCTTACTCAAGATTAAATAATGTGAATGGTCTTGTATCTATTAAAGAAATAAAATTAATAAAAAGTTTTTCAGTAAATTAATCTTCAGTCTCAAATGGCCTCTTTAGAAAATTCTAATGAATATTCAACAAAGAAATATTACTGTTTCCACATTAACACGTCCAACAATAGGAAGGAAAGAATACTTTCCAGTTGAAGGAAAGAATACTTTCCAGTTCATCTTTTTGAGTCCAAAACTCAAACCAAACAAAATAAAGACTACAAACCAATGTCCATCTTTAACTTAGGTGTAAAAAATTTTTTGGAAAATATTAGCAAATCAAACAATATATAAAGAAAGATGATATATTATGACAAAGAGGAATTTATCCTGATAATTCAAGCCTGTTATACATGTCAAAATTACAATATCAACATATTAAAGAAGAAAAATGACATGGCAGATGAAAATAAAAATTTGAATAACGTTGGTATAAGTTTTTCTTAAAATATCTGGTGGAATTTATCACTAAAGTCATCCATCAAATAAATCTTGAAATGTCCCTGGGAAGAGTTTTATTTATGGATGCCATTTCCTTAGAATTATGAAATCTAATTTTATATTTTATTTTTTAATATATCTTTCTTGGAATTTGTCTACTCTATCAACATTACAAATATATTGACAGAAAATATGCATATACTCTATATTAGTTTGCTAGGGCTGCCATAACAAAGCACCACACATTGGTGTCTTAAATAAGAGAAATTTATTGTCTCACAGTTCTGGATCCTTGAAGTTCAAAATCAGTATTGTCAATATTGGTTTCTTCTGGGAAAGAATCTGTTCCATGCTTGATACTGGCCTCAGTTGTGTCTTGTAAATGCCATTCCCTCTGTTTCTTCACATCATTTTCCCTCTAGCAGTCTGTCTCTGTGTCCAAACTTCCCCTCCCTATTAGGACTTCAGTAGTATTGTAATAAGAGTCCACCATAATAACCTCATTTGACTAGATTTGCAAAGACTTTTTTACCCCAAATAAGGCCACATCCTGTAGTATTGGGGATTGGGATTTCAACAGATAAATTAGGGGGGATACAATTCAGTTCATAACAGTATTATGTTTTTAATATCTGTAGAATATCTTTAATAATTACTTTTCTTAAATCTGTAAGTTGTACAGAGGTATCTCTTTTATATTCCCAAGTGGTTTATTTATTTATTTATATTTTACATTTGTATTATCTACATTGCCACAGGATTTTCAATTTCATTTACCTGTTCAGAGAACCATATTTTGGATTTGTTCCCCGTTTTGGATTATTTGCTTTCTAAATTGTTTATTTCTTCTTGTGCCTTGTGTGGAATTTGCTTTTCTTTCTCTAAATTCTTGATTTGGTTATTGAGATTTTTACCTTTTATTCTTTTTTTATTTTTTTTTTTAACATTTATTCAGTTTTGAGAGACAGAGAACAGAGTGTAAGCAGGGGAGGGGCAGAGACAAAGGGAGACAGAATCCAAAGCAGACTCAGAGCCTTCAGCATAGAGCTCGATGAGGGGCTTGAACTCATGTATCGTGAGATCATGATCTGAGCTGAAGTCAGACACTCAACCAACTGAGCCACCCAGACACCCCTATTCTTTATCAATATGCTCCTTTGAAGACTGTATTATTTGCCTCTGAACAACACCTGGAGCTTTAGTCCTCAAATTTTTTCTTCAAGTTTTGCTTTGAAAAGGTGTGGAGATAGAGAAATATTTTTAAAAATAATTCAAAAAATAGATGTATACATTTACAAAGTGTTAAATTTTTGCTTTATTTGTCCTCTCATCAGTAAATAGGCATGTATTTTCTGAACCATTTGAAAATAATTTTAGATATCATGACACTACTTTCTGAAAAAAATTAAAGATATATTCTCCTAAATACAAAGATATTTTCCTATTTAACTGAAATATCATTATCGCATTCAAGAAATAATTTTTAAAAATTTTTAAATTTTATTTTTGAGAGAGAGAGCAGGAGCAGGTGAGAGGCAGAGAGAGTAGACACAGAATCGGAAGCAGGCTTCAGGCTCTGTCTGATCTGTCAGCACAGAGCCCGGTGAGGGGCTCAAACTCATGAACAGTGAGATCATGACCTGACCTGAGGTCCAATACTTAACTGAATAAGCCACCTAGGTGCCCCAAGAAATAATTTCATTTATCTATATTCTTTATTTAATAATATTGTCCAATGTGGTATTCATTTTAAGGATTTGCATTCATCCAAAAATCACTATTATAATAAATATTTAAGTCTAATATGCAATCTGGCTTCACACACCTGCATATATTAGAAAATGGTATACTTTAATTTTTTTCCCAATTTTCCTTGTCAAGGTTTCTTTGACCCAATTGATTATTTAGAACTGCATTGCTTTGTTTTGTGTGAGGATTTTAAAATTATCTAACTTAGTGCTTGGTCAGAGAACCTTTACAGGTTCATTTCAACACATTAGTTCTTCTTGAGACTTGATTTTTGATGATACATATGCTTAGATCTGATAAATACTTAATGTTCTCTTGAGAATTTTGTTTGCAAGAAGTTCTGCAGGGAATTGTTCTGCAGCGAATTTTCTTTTTTTTTTTTTAGGTTGTTACCAGCAGAATTCTATATAATGTTTATTACGTAAAGCTTGTTAATAGCACTATTCAAAATATATATGTTTATTACTAGTTAAAAACCTTGTATAATTGTGGAATTTTTTCTGTCTTTTTATTTCTATTATTTTTGCTTTGTATTTTTTGAGGTCTTACTTTTAGGTTTATAAAAATTTATGGATATCACATATACTTGGTGAGTTAAACTTTATATCATTATAAAATTTATTTTTAAAATACCTATTAGTACCTTTTTACTTGAATGCTTTTTACACTGATGTTAATATAGCTATACCAGCTTCCATTTTGTTACTTATGCATGATATGTTTTTTCTATCTTTTTATTCTCAAATTTTATTTTATTTATTTTTAATTTTTTTAATGTTTTATTTATTTTTGAGAGAGAGATAGAGGCAGCGTGAGCAGGGGAGGATCAGAGAGAGGGAGACACAGAATCTGGAGCTCGGAGCTAGCTGTCAGCACAGAGCCCGACGTGGGGCTCGAACCCACGAACCGTGATATCATTACCTGAATCAATGTCGGATGTTTAACCGACTGAGTCACCCAGGTGCCTCTATTCTCAAATTTTAAATCCATGTATTTTGTATGTTTCCTGAAACTATTTTTCACTAAATGAAAAATTATTTTTATATTTTTTCTTATTCTTATTAATAGTATGTTTGCAGTAAATTAGGATATATAAAATTTCACGTTTAATAGAATAATTGATATTTTGAAATCTAAATTTGCCACAATACTATTTTCAAAAAATTTTCCTACCTGGGCTATGTTCTTTTTTCTCAAATTTCTTTACTTATTTTGAATTATTTTTATCATTCTATTTTTCCTCTATAGACAAGTAATTGTATCTTCTTTTATAGTAGAAATGTATGCATTCTTGAATTATCAAATGTGAGTTAGTACTTTTTATTTCTTCCCGGAGAAGTCTAGAATCTTAAACATGCTTAATATATTTATTCCTCTTGAACTTGCAACTTACAAATTATTAAAAACTTTTTTACCTTATTAATATTTTTGGAAATGCATATTAAAACTATGATATGATAACTCTACACACTTACAAATTTGACCAAAATTGGAAAGTGTTACAGAGCTTGTGGAGTAATTAAAACTTTCATGTATTTCTGGGCTGGTGTACAAATCCATACAATTACTTTCTATAAGTCTGCTATTATACAGAGCATTTGAAGATATGCATCCTCCGTGTTTTAACAAAAATATCTGGATATATATTTTTAGAACACTGAACACCTGCTCACAATGGCAGTCTTTGGAATATTACAATACTGACAACAACCCAAATGACCATCAATATTACATAGGATAAATAATTTGTGATTCATATGTATATGGAATATTGTATAGGAATGAATAATAGTAATCTAGACCTACATAAAGCAAGATTGATGAATCTTTCAGGCATAATACCTAACTGAAGAAACAAGACATAAAGCACATAAAGTAGATTTCCATTTTTATAAAGTGTAAAAATAGGCAAAGCATTTAGTTAAAATCCCTAAAAGGAAGTTTTCTCTCTCTTTTTTTTAAATGTTTATTTATTTTTGAGAGAGAGACAGAACATGAACCAGTGGAGAGGCAGGGAGAGAGGGAGATGCAGAATCCAAAGCAGGCTCCAGGCTCTGAGCTGTCAACAGAGTCTGATGCAGGGCTTGAACCCACAAACTGTGAGATTATGATCCGAGACAGAGTCAGACCCTTAACCGATTGAGCCACTCAGGCACCCTGGAAATTTTCTTTTTTAATGTGGGATGAAATATAAACAGTTTTGTTGAGTCATCTTAAACTATGGGAAGAAAGTCAGCACTCCATCATATGGCTCCTATTTCCAGAGAGCCTGGGAAAAATAGTTTGTATATTCTCAACCCTAGAGTCATGTAGTAGAGTATATAAAAGTTGCCTTTCAGTATTTTTTGTTATTGTTGTTTAATGTTTTCAGGTGATTATATTTTCCAGTATTGCAGAATCACAGGCTATCTATAAAAACTCCACTTCTGACCATTTATAATAAATGAATCTCTCCTAAGCAGATTTTAATTTTAAAATGTGTAGAAGGAAGTACCTCTGTGGCCAAAAAACTGTATTCTTTATTAGGCAAAAAGTATTGTTAAGATAAGATATTGATTTCAAATGACATCTTAAATTTTTATTCATTACATAGCCTAATCCAAATAGCATGACTTATTCCCTATATAAAGCAGCAATATTTAAAATTTTTCTCATTCTCCTAAATTAAAAAAAATGCTTTATAGAATAATTTTAGACTCTATCACCCTGAGTCTAAAATATGAATACTTTTAATCAAACATACTTTGATACCAGGGAATATATCTTTAGAAATAAATGTTTTCTTATTAGCAACATAATTTCTAGACAACATTATACATGATGATGGATTGTAACACTTTTTCTCACTTTTAATGCTCAAGCATTGACACTTCTTTACTAATCTCTCTGTTCTTATCATTGAGGTTGCTTCTTTTTAGGAATATACAATAAGAAATATAATTGTGAACTTATTTTGCTTGAGATCACATTAAATTCTACATATAAATTCACTTAATTAATGAAGAAACTGATTTTTTATACATCAGAACTTGAAATCAATTAGAAATATGAATTTATTTAAGAGTTTAGTGTTAATAATTCACTGTTTTTAAGCAGTAGGGAATACAAAGGCATAGATTATGTGATAATTCTGAAAAAAATTAAAATGGTATATAGATTGCATTAAAAAGTTATTAATAAATTGCTATGCTGGTACAATAGAGTGAGATTTTACCCACGTGTGAGAAAAAGAAAGACTTGTAGATCCATTGGTGTGACTGAGGTGGCTGTGAACTTGGAGCATGCCACCAGCACTTTACTTAGAAATTATCATAAATTATAAACCTAGCAAGAATGCTCAGAGAGCTCTAATTTTATTGAAGTCATATAGCAGACAATGAAATGGAAAAACAAAAAAAGCAAACAAATATCCTAGGCCAATTTGCTATTACAGATATTTTTCCATTTGCCGGTATGGAAATTTATTTTATTCATTAATATTTATCTTTGAATCATGTGTATAAGATATTACTTCAGCTTTTAAAATTTTAGTTAGCATGCTATGAATAAAATATTTGCCCTATCTTCAATTTTATCCTGTACTCTATCTCTAATGGATAACTAGTTTGAATTTTTATCTTAACTCCAGGCTCCTTTTATAGTATGATTTAAAATCCCTTACAAGTCACTTCATAGTTTCCAACACTTTCATATTATAAGCAAACTTTATTCTGTCCTTCTTTCTGTTGCTCTTTACAATTAAGAACACGACTTATCCCATATGTTAATAATCTCCTTTCTTAAGCAATTTTACGTAAGTGACTTTAACTTAATAACCTAAGATGATATTACCAAATGGAAAAATTGACACTTTAGAGTGATTAATATCTAGTTATAGGTGAAAATAATGATATTTAAACTTTACTGGAATGTCTGATTTTTTAAGCCTAAAGTTTTAATTATAAATATATTAATTTTTATGATACAAACATTGTTTTTAAAAATATGAAATATTTCAAGATATAAAAATGTTTATGTTCTCTTTTCTCATTTGAAGTTTATAAGTTAATAATTTATTTTTGGTTTCTTTCAACTGTGTAGTGTTTTTTTCCTTTCTATACTTAAAAAATTTAGCTAAGCTTAGGTTTGTTAAATGGTTATTCTGATGACAATAAGGAAAATAGAAGTTCCAGTAATTATGCATTCCCATGTTCAATGCAGCGTTACTTACAATAGGTAAGATATAGAAACAAGCTAAATGTCCATCAATGAATGAATGAATAAGGAAGATGTGATATATGTATACATATATCACATATATGTATATGTATATATACATATATGATATATATGTATACATATATCACACCACCACCCCCACCACCTCATGGTCTTTCTGATGACAATGAGGAAAACTGAAGTTCTAGTGATTTAATTATAATATACTAGGGGGTAGTTTTTCTGCTCTTCTTTATGAAGTAAATTAGAAGATCTTTGCTGGAATGAACTTAGAGGTCTGTCCTTGCAAACAGGTGATGCTGAAATTCATAAGATCTTTAATGCCAGTGTGGAATTATCCTATATCTCTGTGGTAACTATTAAATAAAACTTTAAATATACTGGTTCTAAAAGGGGGAGAATATGAGAAGTGGGTGAGAACCTAGGAATATAGGGAAAACTATGCAACATCTGTGAGTGAAGAGAAAGAAACGTGCTGTGGGAGTAGCTCCAAGATAAATTAAGATGCTGTTGGAGAAGGAAGGAAATAATGAGCTAGCTTCATTTATGAACATTATTATTTTTAGTAACTATGTAGCTTTTTCAAATGTTCAATCTTGAATATTCTTCTCTAGACGCTATAATATAAACCCATGGAAAACTTCAAACATTTGGTATAGATATATAAGATGGGACAGCATTTGCTGAAAGAGAGACATAGGGAGTGGTGTGGGCTCATGGTCACTCATTCAAAGATAGTGCCAAAACCAGGGGCGCCTGGGTGGCTCAGCCTGTTAAGCATCCAACTTGGCTCAGATCATGATCTCAACAGTTGGTGGATTCGAGCCCTACGTTGGGCTCTGTGCTGACAGCTAGCTCAGAGCCTGGAATCTGATTCAGATTCTGTATCCCCCTCTCTCACTGACCCTCCCCTGTTCATGCTGTCTGTCTGTCTCTCTCTCTGTCTCTCTCTCTCTCTCTGTCTCTCTCTCTCAGAAAGAAAGAAAACATTAAAAATTAAAAAAAAAAAAAAGCAAAAAAGATAGTGTCAAAACCAAAGGTGAGTAATTAAGGTATGTGGAAAAAACAGAGAAAGGGGCATAGGTTTTAATATACAAGTATGTGGATTTTGAGTTCGGTTGAGAAACTAAAAGAAAAGATATTACAATTGACCCTTGAACAACATAGATTTCAACTGCATGGGTCTGCTTATATGAAGATTTTTAAAAAATAAATACAATACTGTACTGTGAAGGTATTTTCTCTTCCTAGCTCAGTTTATTATAAGGATGCAGTATATAATACATAAAATATACAAAATATGTGTTAATCTGTTCATGTTTTCTGCAAGGCTTCTAGTCAACAGTGGTATTCGTATTTAAGTTTTGGAAGAATAAAAAGTTATATGTGGAGTTTTGATTGAATAGGAATTCACTCCTCCTAACCTTTGCATTGTTCAGGGATCAACTGTAGTTTGTCATGTAGTTGTCATTGTAGTTTGTTACAATGAAACATGCTTCAAAATATTCTAATTGTAAACTTCAGTTCACCTTCCATATTATCAGGAATAATTTCAACCAGCAATGACAATAGCTACTCTTTTTTTTTTTTTTATGACTTCAAAAACCTATGCTAAATGGATAAAATTTGTTTGCTGCAATGATGCCTACTTACCAACAACTTTGACCTGCAACTTGTCCAAATACTGGGAAGTGTGTGTTTGCTTTTAAATTCCCTCCTTTTGGGTGATTGTTGAGACCATGATCTTTACTTTTTCCCTAATGGGCTTTCTCAGGATAATTTGTCAACATTTTGCACACCACTTCATTTTCATGTGCTTGTGTGGAACCTACATAGCATTGGTCACAACTGAACTCTAAAAATAATCAGGGTAACACTAACTTGAAACTTTATGTGGTGTACCGCCGTAATTGCCTGTAGACTTTGCCAAAAGTTCATATGCATATCATCTATCACTTTGTAAGGGAATGTGTAATTTTAGGGAGATTTATATCAAAAAGAATATTGGTAGGCCTTTTTCTATTTTCACCTTCCCTTTTCCCAAGCATTATAATACTATGAACATTTATATGCAAATTCTGAATCATTAGAAAACACTTTTGTGTATACTATACGCATTAACATTTAACCTTTTCTTAGGAGAGTAGCTATGAGTTTAGATAGGGAAATTCATCCTAATAATAGAAATTTTAAAGTGAAATTTTAAGTGTTATTTACATAGTTGAACCTGATCACAAGTAGATAAAAATTACTCTGTTAATTTGGACTAGTATTTTATTTCTGCTTCTTAAAGTACATTTTACCTTCTCTTTTCAATTTATCAGTGGGTCATCTGTTAAATTCTTGAATTCTTGCCATGGAAATTTCATGGGAGTCTGTAGAAACACTATGAAGAGAGATCAATTATTTTATAGTAAAAAATGAAGAGTTCTATGTAAATGTTTGTTTGCATGAACTAACAGAGACTGGCTTCTCAATAAGATATGATGTGGTACAAGGACACCTCAGATTGTACGTGTTGAGAATAGGAGGTGGGGAGAGTTGGGAGCAACCACGGCAGCATCCAGTTCTATATCACCATTCCCACGGAGAAATGTTCCGAGGCTTCAGTATTACATGAATTTACTTCAAGAAGCTTCATGATATTGTTTCCCCAACTTATGGGCATGAAATCATCAGTGGCATTTTACTCCAATTTCAAAATGATAAAATAGAGCAACAGTTTCAATGATACTCTTCTCTTTGTACATGCCATCATCTTCCTTTCTTTTCTGTGTCCCCTTCTATTAATCTCCTTTGTATTAATTTTTAACTCAAGTTTGAAAATATTTAATATAGCTGTTTTTAATAGAAATTTTTATCAGCTGGATAATAGCACATGACTAAGCTGAACTGAACCAAAAAAGGAAATCAGATGAATAAGTGTTTACTACTCTGCTCATCATGAACACTAGTTCAATTAAAGTCTTTCACACATTTATACTTGTTTTAATGCATATAAATGACATAATTAGTAAGTTGCATATTATTTTAGAATGTTTCTAATCAAGTACCTGTTATTTTAAAAGGCTGTACTCTTGTATTTATTTATTTTCTAACACCATTGTATTTAAGTATCCCTTTCTAATATACTTGCTATAGACTAGACCTCTAAGGCAGGTAGGCAGAACAAGAGGGATGCAATTAAGAAGAAGTGGAAATTCAGAGAATTTTAAAAGTAAAAAGTACAATGGAAGACCGGAACTGATAAGAAAAGGAGTCAGAAGAGGAAAGAAATATTCTCTGGAGAAACTGTGAAAGCTATGACAATCATCAATTATAATTATGTTACTCTGAGAATGTGTGAGGTACACGTACCATCTGTCACATCAATGATCTGATAGGTACTGCTGTTTTCCCACAGGGGATTCTTGTACTAATGCATGAGGAAAGAATATGGTGGCTATTCCAAGGAAAAGAGTGGATATTTTGGGGATAATACATATATAAGTGGAAGATGTGGTCTCCAGCATTTCGGATGTATGTGATTGCTCTGTAAGGAGCAAGTAGAATTTGATTATGTCCCATGCACTGCTGCTAGTGTGTGTTCAGGCAAATAATGCCATTGAAGGGATGGATATATATTATTATATTTACTTATATGTAGTTCATTTTACTATATATAAAAATATATAATTTTGAAATACTTTCATAGAACATTGTAACCAAGAATGACTTTGCTAAGCCTAAATTTGTGACTAAGCAAGTTTTGTTTGTATTATAATGACAATACTTGATTGATGGCACACATTCTCTTAATAATAAAAACATTTTTTATTTATTTGTTTTGAAAGAGAGAGTGTGTATGGATGTGCACACATGAGTGGGGGAGGAGCAGAGAGAGAGAGAGAGAGAGAGAGAGAATTCCAAGGAGGCTCTGAGCTGTTAGCATAGAGTCCAATGTGGCACTTGAACTCACAATGAGATCATGACCTGAGTGGAGATCAAGAGTCAGATGCTTAACTGACTGAACTACCCAGATGCCCCAATAATTAAAGATTTTTATGGATGAACTAGGTTCCCATGTTTTGATTAATATGCACTTGAGGTTTTTAATATTTATAGTACAGCAGTATTTTTTAGAAAACATTTTGACTTACATAGTGTTTGATAGGCATGAAAGAATGCTTTTTTATTTTTCATATTTTCATCTTAGTCTATGTTTATTTAATGTTTATTTTTAAGAGAAAGAACAGAGTGTGAGTGGGTAAAGGGCAGAAAGAGAGGGAAACACAGAATCTGAAGCAGACTCTGGGCTCTGAGCTGTCAGCACAGAGCCCCATGTGGGGCTTGAATTCATAAACTGCAAGATCATGACCTGAGCCAGGGTCCGATCCTTAACCAACTGAGCCACCAAGGCACCCCTTAATATATTTTGTATCCATTTATCTGAAATTGCTTTTTAATAGGATTTCTATTGCTTATCTCTTACTTCTCAATAATTTTTTAAAAGGACATTTAGAGTAGGGTCCTCCTGTTTAAAAACAAGGAAGAAACTACACCTTAAATTTCTGCCAAAGACAATCTAACTGCTAAGTCTACACTGAGCAGAGATTTTCTAAACACCAATACAGACAGAAAGTTTTGGCCTTTTATTTTTTTTAACTGCTCCATGAGTGTACATCTGATTTCCTTATGGGAAGTATAAGCATCATCAGGGAAGAGATCATCATAATCTCATTGTTACATATTCCATTTTGCCCCTTACTTTCTCATTTAGTCTTTAACATGTGTGCATCCAAAGTAACTTTTTAATGTTCTATATTTGCTGTTGCTCGTTTCTTGTGTGTATACATGTACTTGTGCTTATTTATGTGACATACATACATAGATAAATTCTAAAATCTAAATTATTTTTAGTAGATAGTATTTTAAGATACTTGGGTTTCTTTTGTCCACACTCTCTATACCTATTACTTCCCCTCTACTATTAATTTGGCAGCAATAACTTTCTCTAAACTCCATTATGAGTTTAAAATTGAGATAGTTTGAGACAAAGAAGGCAACTGCAAAATATATATTAAAAAGCCTGGTTGTAAAAGGTAAATACAAGTCTGTAATTCCAAGATCCAAATAAGTCTGAAACTGATTTTTTTAACAGCCAAACTTGACCTAATTTAACTTATTTAAGTCTTCAAAATTTGACTAGAAAGACACTGGTTTTATTTTTAGTCTTTACTTATCTTACTCTGAATATCCATACAGATTCCTATAGCATTATTAGTGTGTTGGGTTTCAGGACGCTACCCCGATTCTTCTAGGATGCTGCTTAATATGCTGCAAATGCATTTTATTACCCTTATAGTATTTAGAAAATCCTAACATTTGAAAACCCATTTGACCCTAAGAAGTTCAAGTAAACGACAGTGGACTGAAAAAAATCTGGTGGGAAAAATAAGCAATATATTTTTAAACTGAGTATTTAATTGAATTGATTTTAATGCCTCAGTGGTTTCAGGTCAGAGCTATTACATCTTCTTTTTTTACATTCCTTTTTCCCCCTTTCATTTCATAATAGGTACATCTCAGCACAGAGTATAGAGAAATCTCTTGCCTAGAGGAGGAAAAGGAGATAGTGTAGAACCTTCATTCTCTAGAGAACAAATTATTTTCTCATTATTTATCCTTTTCTTCCCATATCCTACCTTTTTACATTTTATTATAGAAAGAATGTGGAAACAGCATTGCATCAGATTTGATGATGTTGTAATGTATTACAGTTTGTATTACAAATTTAAAATAGTGTAAGATAAAATTTATTTAATACGTAGTTTGATCAAATTAAATTCAACAGATGTTTTCAAGTACCTATGGAATTTTCCTTCAAAAAAGAACATATGTCTGCATAAAATTTTGCATGCATTAAAAAATTAGTCTCACTGAATGCCTTCAAGTAATCTATAAAAAACCTTGGTCCTTAAATGTCCCTGATATCATGCAAAGGATTGGTGCACCTTCTGTACCATGGTTCTGATTGTTGAAATACTCCAAGTCTAATAAGGATACAGACAATTAGGCAAATTACTACAGTGCAGTACAATAATTCTTATAATCAACATAAATGCAAAGTGATATTATACCACAGAGAAAGGAATACTGGCACTTTACAAGGAAGTTTCTGGAGAACACAGTTTAGTAAACAATCACAGAGGAATATTGTAAAGAGATGTGAGGGAGGAAATCTGGAAGAGGCTAGAGAATAGCTGAACTAAATAACATTGTGTACTGTCTCCAAACACAGTGTTCTAAATTCCCTGATTATATTTGCAGAAACAAAACAGAACAAAATTTTAGTTTCTGAGTCTGGTTCTCGGGAATCCAGTTGCTGGTGCAGTAAATACTGGCTGAATATATTTCCTATTCTCTGCGAGGTCTTAGAAAATGGGCCACAGTGACACAATATTTATTGTTAAGGAGCTCACTGTCCCATCAGAGAGACAGGCAAATAAGCAAGCAATTGTAGCATTACTTACAGGGAGTGGGTACTGTGGTGACATTTTAGCTAATGAACTGTGCTAAGCCATCTCCTATGATTTTACTGAAATCACCTTGGAGGAAGATACACAAATCCAGGCAACAGTGCTATAAACTAAAAAGAAGAATTAAGTTGGTATCTGGAAAGATTTACAGACTTCCCTCTACTATACTTGCTCCACCTTGTGACCCAGAACATTCCAAATTGCTATCCCTAAATCTGAGACTCAAGGATTGTTGTCAAGCAGAATTATATTGGAACTCTCTGAGCTGGTCAGAATCAGGCTCATTCCTTACAAATCTCTCTTTCTAGCATTTTCTTGTTCTATACTGGTTTCAAGACTAACTCCTAGGATTCAATACTTCTCAGTCAGTGTTCTTAGTGGCAAGCAAGAGAAATGAATTATCTTGTCTTAGGCAAAGAATTTATTATTAAAAGCATCATGTACGGAATTTCCTAGACAGCTGAGAAACTTAGTGAGGAAGTAACAGTGCTCCAAACCACACTTCCAAACTGTTGTTGTTACCGCTAAGCACTGAACACTGCATCTTGTAACCCTGACTGTAATGAGATGGAGCGGTGGATACCAAGACTTGCACTGAAACACACTGGACAGCCAGAAATTGTTCTCTGTGGTCCAGTTGTCTCTTTAACATGGTGTAGCAACTTTTCCAGAGTCCATATTAAGTCCATGTCATTGATGAGTCCTGAGACACAGTCCTGTACCCTAGCTACAAAGGAGGCTGAGTGAGGTAGTCGGAGTCTAGTCTAGGTTGTACATCCGTGAAACCATTGGTCTTATAAACATTGTGGACTGGTTAATGCAGGTGATGGAAGAGCTGAGTGGCCAAATGGAGGACAGTTAAGGCTATCCAGAGATTAACAATAAACAGAAGCTAAACACTCCTGGGGCTAGAGGAGAAACAGGTGTTACTAGAACCCAGGAGAGGGAGATTTAATAGGAACCAAAAGTAAATTGAGGAATGCTTAGAGAATATTGGGTCATGAGGCAGAAAGGATCCCAGGAAGAGAGTAATAGAGGTCATGTGACACAGACGCTGACTGAGACAGAATGAGACCAATTACCTGACTACCTTTTCCATTCCTTCTGTGTTCCAAACGTATATCACTGCCTTCCGTTGACCTTACCTCTCCAGAAGTCTATTGTGGCCTCCTCTGATACAAAGCTGAGCCGAGAAGGGATGGAATTGGGTTGAGAAAAAATACGCAAGTCATCTCAACATTGAGAGAGCAAGTTGCTGAAACTGTCAACTTCAGCAGGAGTTATGAGCTCTGCCTCTCACCAGGATGCAAAAGATAGGGAACTCCCATTTGAAAGAGGAGTTTTCGGTTGCATACAGTGAAGAAAGAATAGTGTATTTTCACTGCACAAACCTCCAAGAATAGAAATAGGTATTCATGGAATGGCAACACCTCCTAGGAGAAGTGAGCACAGGAAGAACCTTGTTGCAAAAAGTCAAGAAGAAGACTTGGAGCAGTGTGTTTGGGATATGCAGTCCTCAGTTCATTCAGAGAGGAATTATGGATTGCATCTGGCTCACTAGATTGCTTTAAAAATTTCACAGTCAGAAGTTGTTTACCAAGCATTATACTTTCACCCGAGGATTCAAACTGAGAGTTGGGACTGCCAAGGCCAAAGTCTATAATGAGGGGGCCAGTGAATCCTCATCTTTCTACTGTCATTCTCTGTACCTCATTGCAGAAGTAAAAGGTAAAAACAATCTTGAGTCTGTAGTACTTGTGGAAATATCCATTTCCTCTCATTTCCCCAGAGGATTCAAAGGAATAACAAATCTCTGAATCAGATTATTTTTTACTAAAACAAACAAAAAAAAGTTCTAGCCAAAGCCAAGTCCTAATTTCCTATTTAGCTACTAAAGCTCTTTCTGCCTTTGTAGCTGTTATCACCCCATTCTTCTTGAAACTTTACTCCAGATATCATGCCCTAGATATTTATTATTTATTCCTCTTATTTTTCTGATATTTCCCCCATCCTTAATTCTTAGTGTTCTTCAAATTTATTTTTTTCTTTTCATTTCCCATTTCATGTGGCATACAGTTGTTGAAAGACATAATTTACTATCATTTTAAATGTTTACAAATATTCAAGTAACTTCCAAATCTGTATACCCAATTTTTCACCTGGTATTCTAATGTCCATAATCACAAGAACGTATTTTAACATCAGTAAGTCTGTCCCAAATTAAACAGATCTTATCTAAAACTGGTTTTTCATATGTTCCTCCATTCAGTTGGGAAACTCATTATCTTCCAATCTACAAACCTTGAATCCTCCATGTCTCTCACCCCTAAATCCAATCGTTTGTCAACTCCTACCACTTAATCTTCTTCAAACATATCTTTTCCTATCCAATTCTAGTTCAGGCCTTTATCATCCCTTCCTGGACAATTGTTACAGACAACTAACTAGGCTCCCCACCTCCAGGCTCATTTTACTCACATATATTTACACCATTGCTAAAAATCAATCTAAAAGATTTGTATTCATACTTTTTTTCTTAAAATCCTTCAATAGCTACTTATACCAGATCAAAAGCCAATCATTCAAACCCCTCAGTTACCTTAACCCTCCAGTTCATCCACTGGCATTTTCTATTTCACACCTCTTCTGTCATTCTAAAATTGGGTCTACTCCCTTTCCTGCACCATGTTGTTCTTTCACTGAGGAAAGAATATTCCTATCTCATTTCTATACATGTGGTATATTCCTTTTCAGTCTTTACGACTCAGTTCAGGACAGTAGTTTTTAGTAATCCTATGAGACTAGGTCAAAATGAATTAAAAGATCCTACTATTTGTTCCCACCCACAGAACACTAAGCATAATTCTGTGACAGTAGATTGTGGGGTCCTGGAAGGCAAGACATACCTCATTCATCTTTATGTCTCCAGATCTTATCAGACACTGGTGCATATTGAAATTTTTAATCTGAATACCTACATTTGTGTTCTTCTGATATTTATCAGCTAAGTGGCCCTAAAAAAATTACCTTTTATAATCTCAGTTTATAGGAAAACTAGTATAGTAATATTATCTAATTGTTTCTCTTATGTACTTGTTATGAGGCACAAATGAGATGTCCATAGATATATAGTATATACTACATGAAATATGCATATATTGGTGTTTTAGTACTAGTGTTATCTTAACTAATAACAAATTATTAAGAGTTTGAGCTTGAGCACAGAAAAGCATAAGTAGACATTTAACTTGGTAAGAAAAAACAATATTATTGTTGTTATTGCTATAATAAAGAACATTACCAACAAAAAGTTAATACATATAACTGATAAAAAGTAAAGTAAAAAACATACTTCCCTTTAAATCGATATGGGAATCCTGGAAAACTCATGACAAAATATATTTTATAACTAGATTAATTTAGATTCTAAGGAATGATTTAGTTTTTCTTCTAATAATATGACTTGGAACTTATAAAAAAGAAGCCAAAATGGGAGAAGCAAATGGAGCAAACAGAATTTTGTTTACATGACCTGAGGACTTTAATATGAGAACATCATTTATCATAGTGATGGTCAGAAACTAATTCAGCTGTCTATTTACATATCTAAGAAGTCACTTAGTCTTTTTCATATGCGTTTTGTCATCCATTTTATTTCTTGTTTGTACATGAAAATGTATGAATGATTTAGGAATGATAAAATATCCAGAGGATCATTATAAGGACTTATATAAACACGTAAAATTTATTAATTATGAAGCAAACTAAAATTTCTAATGCTGTTCAAAATAAAATGTATGTTTGTCCAATTTGCAATAGCTTTAAGAGGATAAAATAGTATAATTTCAGAGGTGATTACTAGGAAATAATTGGGGAATTTTTATTTTCAGAGCCCCAGTTGACATGTTATTACTATGATGTCCTCAGCAAACCATTTTTACTGAGATTGTTTGTGCAAAAACTGATTAGCAAAGAAAAGAAACTTTATAATTTACCAGTTTTATCTGGTTAAAAAACAACAAACTAAAAAGCCAGACAAGCCATTTCATTTGTATTGTTTTTGTGTTTGTTTTTTGTTTTTAAATTTATTTCTGAGAGAGAGAGAGACAGCATGAACAGGGGAGGGTCAGAGAGAGAGGGAGACACAGAATCTGAAACAAGCTCCAGGCTTCGAGCTAGCTGTCAGCATACAGCCCAATGTGGGGCTCGAACCCACGAACCATGAGATCATGACCTGAGCCGAAGTTGGACGCTTAACCTACTGAGCCACCCAGGTGCTCCTTCATTTATATTTTTAAAAGAATATGAACTAAGGGTAGCAAAATCTTTTCTTAGTAAGCACAACTATTAATAAATTGGTCTTACAAAATGTGCCAAACCAATTTTCTTAGAAAGCTGTGACAAGGTATTCCTAGGTTTTTTCACTACACTGCTCTGAAGTCACAATTCAGCCTGAGGAAGGAAAAAGATCCTATTCTCTCTCTCACCGACACCACTTTTCATTTTACAATCTTTTCTCTCAGTAATAAGGCTTTACAGTGAAATAGATAGGAGAGGGGGGATAAAGGGAGAAAAGGAAGATAGAGGGAAAGGAAGAGAAATGAGGAACTGGAATGAATGACAGAACAACTGGTACCAGGATGATCTTCAGCAAATCAAGATCTACATATTTTTATGCATAAGGATCAATAAAAGTAACCGCTGTTCATGCTGCAGCTTTAGGATTATGCTCCCCAAGTCTTGCTTATACCTGCTACCCCCCATTACCAGTTGTCTCAAGGACACGTTTTTCTTTTTATAAATAAATATGCAAGAACAAAATCATTATCTTGGTTTGTTTGTTATAAAACATTACACTTTCACTTAAATAAACTCATTCTCATCATGCTTAGAGTACATGCTTGTCTACTTGAAGAGCTGAAATAAAGGAGTCATAAATAGCACATACATGAATTTTAAGCTAATAGCAATGCTATTTCAAACCCAGTTCCTGTACTGCGGTAGTTATTATTGCCCTGTACATCAGCATGGACTAACAGCAAATTGGTCTGGACAGAAAATGTCCTGACTGTGTAGTAAAACAAGGAATTGCGAAGTGCAGTCCATTATCTATTCTACGATAATTGGAATCGTGACCGAACAGATGGAGCCCCAAAATAATGCCCGTAAACAACTGGACCTAGTTGGGAAAGACATCTTATATATTTCTGCTTTTCTGAAGATGGCCAAGTACTCTCCAAATATTACCTGATAACTACTTGTTCTGCTGAAAAAATGCTATTGCTTGGAACCTATTTCTCATGCTGCTCTCTTATTAACTTGAATCAGGAAATGGTGTTCTCACAGTGGCACAGTCAGAGCTCTCAAGGAGCCCCTGGTGCCTTTTCAATTATTTCTGTTAAAAATAAGGCTCTGCCTGTTATGGGGAACCGTTTTTAAATTTATTGGAGGGACACATGGCAGCTGATAAATCATTGCACGTAAAAACAACCCTACAGAAACTGTGGCTTAGAAATCAAACAGCCTTTTGAAAATGAGTTCAATAAAGAACCACAAAAAAGAATCTATTACTTCAGAAGAGTTGACTTTGTCTAAATCCTATAGATTCTTATTTAGAAAATGAAATGAAAATGAAATAGAGCCTTCCTATAAAGTCAGGAATGATCTTTCCTATTTGATTACTGCCGATGATCTTTCCATGGCATTGCTGAAGGAAATCAGATAACCTTTGAGGATTAAAAGAATTATGGCCTGGGATCCTATCTGTATGTACAGAATTGTCATTCTATAAAGTGAAAATTACTACACCCAAAATTGTTTCATTAGAGGACCTTTCATGGCCCATCTCCTTCAGCAAGGCCCAGAATGTCTGAGGATCCAGCTCCTGCCTCACCTCTTTTTCGCGGTATTGGCAGGGTTCACTCTGGGGCTGGAGGTTTGGACAGTGGGGAACTTTGGCAACATTTTGCTTGTTTACCCAGAATATATACCTATGCCACTACTTAGAGGCTAGAATTGTGCTGATTTCTAATTTTTCAACTTATTTTTATTTTCTTCTTGCTTATGACAGTTAGTGAATACTAAGGCCGAGCTGGTAGAGGTTTATGAAAAGCTCAGTTTTTCTTCAGTACTTTTAACATTTCACTGGGTTATAAATCCCAAGACCAAATTCAAATGGTATTAGTAAATCATAATTCATAAAGAAAATTTTCACGTTTATTTGTTTTTGAGAGAGAAAGTTATAATTCTTAAGAATCAGATGAAATCAATGTGTTTAAAGTATTTTATTTTTAAGTACTTTATTATATCTAAGAATTACTTTCTTGAGGTAATTTAGATACATATTCCTGTATATGTGCACTGATCTTGTCTCAGTGCCTTCATTTGAAGTGTTTACCATTATTCAAATATTAATATTTTTATAACAAATGAATTTGAAGTAGATTATTTTTAGTAATTCCAAACTATCCTAAGCCTCTATAATATATAAGCAATAGAAGATTATTATATTATCCTTATATCATTTTTCCTACAGAAGTATTTGTAAACAAAACCGAGATGATTAGCAATTCAAATAGTTGCTTTCTAAAGGAAATTTATAAGATGGTGGGGAAAAAAAAGCTCTTTTTTTCTCTCCAAAGGAAATAATTGAAAGGTTTTAATATAAATAAGATTTACGTGTGAATCTTAGTTGTCTCTCAAGTTAAGCCCTAATAATACATTTATATATTGCGATCTAATATTCTGTTTATTTAGTTACTTAGAATAGTTAATTGGATCTTGGCTTATTCGAGGGTCAGGAACATTTAATGGGCTCAGTATGAAAATGAATCTTTCTAAATTTAAAGCCATAATACATTTATAAAGAAATGTTAGGGGCGCCTGGGTGGCTTAGTCGGTTAAGCGTCCGACTTTCGCTTAGGTTGTAAT
Organism: Proteles cristata cristata; assembly: GCA_017311185.1. Taxonomy (NCBI): domain Eukaryota; kingdom Metazoa; phylum Chordata; class Mammalia; order Carnivora; family Hyaenidae; genus Proteles; species Proteles cristata. The sequence goes on from JAESUZ010004587.1 coordinate 1,708,169, forward strand.
CTCGCGGTTTGTGGGTTCGAGCCCCGCGTCGGGCTCTGTGCTGACAGCCAGCTCAGAGCCTGGAGCCTATTTCAGAGTCTGTGTCTCCCTCTCTCTCTGACCCTCCCCTGCTCACGCTCTCTCTCTCTCTCTCCTAGAAATAAATTTTAAAAACATTTAAATAAAAGAAATGTTAAACAAGGAAATTTTAGAATTAACCCCAGTATGCAATTCTCTTTATTCACCCATTCAATTTCAGCATAATATACCAATGAATATATGGATCAAAGATGGGTCATTACTTTTTTACATGCCTTTGCACAAGTTAAAGCAATAAAATTATTGATTGAAGATAAGACATAATGGGATTCTTAGAATTGTCATGGGAGAGGTGATGGTGGACAGTTGTTAAGCAAAGAAAGAAGAATGTGTTAAAGTAGTCTATTTTCACCAGTCCTGCCTCTCTTTATGGAGCCTCAGTGTCATGTAGACTGAACTCTTCAGGGGAATCCTTTCTCCCTGTCTACTTGAGCTCTAGCACATGGTACCCTTCTTGGTGACTCCCCAAAAGAGAGACATTCTCATATGTGGTTCCTTACATGCCAATCTAAATTTTATAATCGGTACCAGTACTTATTCTCCTTACTTATTTTAAATACATTGGATCCAAGATGGGGTAATACTTCCCTAAATGTTGTCTTACTTGCCCTGCACTCTGCAGTAATACCTGAAGTGGTAGGCAGAATTCTTTGGTGTCCTCTAGGATTCCCACCCCCTGGTGTATACAGCCTATAAAATTGTCTCTTCTTTTGACTGGGTAAAACCTGCACATATGGTGAAACATCACTGTATGACAACATTACTAATCAGTTGACCCTGAGTTAATCAATAGTGAGATTAACCTGGGTGACTGGCTAATCAGTCAAGCTCTTTAAAGCAAGGAGAAGCAGAGAGACCGTCTCCTGTTGGTCTAGAAGAAAGGGGCAGCATGTTGTGACATTTTATAAACTTCCTATAGGAAAGGCCAAGGCTCCAGGATAGGAGGGTGGCAACCTGAATAAGTTTAGAAAAAACCCACAAGATCCAGAAAGGGTACAAGCTGATAACTTAATTTTATCCTTGTGAGACTGAAAGTAGAGAATCTCATTTAACGGGACTTGTACTACAGAAACTATAGGATAGTAAATGGGTGCTATTTTAAGCCACTAAATTGGTGGTGAGTTAACACAGCAATGGAAAACTAATATATTCCAAGTGTCTAAAAAATGAATGGCCTCGTTTCTTAGCTCAGAATGTCAATACAGACTTTTTTCTGGTGTTTTATTTTTTTTAGTTACTTCAGTGAGAATTTGAAATAGATGAGGATTTGAGTCAGAAGACTTGTTTTCTCATGGTCTTCTCCTTTAGTTTTAAGTCGCACTTTTATAGCTTAAAATTCATGACAAGACCTGCTTTTTGTGGTAGATATTATTTAGCTTTCAATAAATGCTTAATATGGTAGATTATTAGCAGACAAATTCTTCTTCCTTGTTGGAAGATTCTAACCATAATGACAACTAAAATTTTGGTTCTATAAGATTTCCTAAATAAGATGTGCTGCAATATTCTCCTTTAATTCTTCTACCAATGTTCGTTGGAAATATGGTTTGAGGAATGTAGATGGCATATGGTTTGTCATATGGTGAGCATTAATATGTTGTACTGTTCTCTTTTTCTCCCTGTAATTTTCAAACAATATTTTTGATAAAACCTCTGATATTCCAGGAAGCCAACTGCTCCCACCCTTGAGATAAAAGTAGTATCTGCAATTTCAGGACATACTGGTGTTACTTGGCATCATTTTAGTATCACACAGATTCCTCATTTTTGAACAATCCTTTCATTTTAAAAGCATCTGCTGATGGCTGACATATCTCTAATGCATTCTGCAGAAGCCTGAAATTGATCTTTATTAATTCTCGGAGTTAACCTAAATCTTCACATATATTGTCTCTGGATTGATTGTTATATCTGCATTTGTGCCAATTTCTAGTTTGACTTAATAATTTTTCTTGGACAGTAGTAGTGAAATAATGCATTTGTATAGTGCTTAGCAGGCTCTTCAGTAGGAATGGATGTTGCTGCTTTGTGATTGTGTACCTGTGTGATCATGAATGCACTTAGATGTAAGAATCATGTTAGCATTCATAAAATCTAGGTAATTGTGGAAGCCTAGATTTTGAGGTTCTGGGGTTTTAATTTGGGGACAGAAAATGGAATATGGGAGTTGTGGAAGTTTTTGAGTGAATATTTTCAATCATCAGTTCTCTTCTGATTTTTCTACTATCATTTTTGTTTACTAAGACATTTTACATATGGATAAAGCCACACATGCCATTTCTTTTTTATCTGGAAACATTGTGTCTGAAACAGGGGATCAAGAGAAAGCTTTACTGTCCTTTTATAATGTTACAAGTACTGGTAAGAAGGCTCAGAATTATATTGAATATCGATATTTTTCTATGCTTCCCATGGTACCAATCCAAGATTCTGTTGAAAGCTAATATTGCTCTTGTTATTTTCTTCACAAGAAGTCTTTCCTTCTGTACTTTGCCCTGCTGATCTTTACCTTTTTCCTCAAACCAAATGCATTTTAAATTTTCCCTTGTATATTTGCTTTATGGTTCTAGGATTACAATAGCTTTTCAGATTTTGGTCAAATATTAGTATTACTCCTAAAAGGACTCACTGAGATATTTTTTAAGTAATAACAGCTTTAATATTTGTCCATATATAATTTTTGAAATGAAATTCATATAAAATTAATCATTTTAAAAGGGACGATACATTGGCACTAAGTACATTCTCAGTGTTATGCAACCACCACATCTATTTATTTCAAAACACTTTCGTCACCCCCTATATAAAACCTCATACCCATGAAGTACTTATACGTCACTTCACCATCCCTACGGCATCTGGCAACCACTAATCTGTGTTCTGTCTATATGTATTTACCTAATTTGAACATTTCAAACAAATGTAATCTCACAGTAATGAGGTATACATGGTGTTATATTGGTAAAAAAAATAGGTCTCTTATTTGTATACTTCTCAGAAGTCAGAAGCATCAATTTAATTTCAATAGTAGGGAAATCAAGCAGTAAAAAGTAATGAAAAGTAAAAATCCACTTTTACCTTCTATAGATTTCCCTTTGAGTAAATGAGTCTTACGTTATTTAATTTTATTAAACAAGTCTGGGGATATTGGTTGTATCACTATTTAGGATAAATCTGACAATAAAAATATCATAATAAGAGCTTCTGCTTCCAGCTGTGACAGAGCAGTTTATATCATATTAGGTCTTTCAGAAAGGCAAACCAGGAGAGCAAGATACAAACTGTAAAAAGCCTGTTTGAAAGTGTAAGAGATTGACTAAGGTAGCCAGCAGTTGAAGGATTTCTTCTTTGCTAGAGAGAGGAGAGATATACTGAGTGATTATTATATTCATATATTCTTTAACCTTAGGAAAATGATAATTCTGAATGCAAAGACTATTGGTCAGTTCAAAAGGATGTTACCTAAGAAATAACCTAAGAAACTCTCAGAAATAAATAAACATTTAAAAAAATCAAGAAAACAAATGATGAGACAGTAAACTTTAAGTTCATAGCCAAAACTTAAGGCTATACATCAATAACCAATTAAATATGTCAGTTGAGACAAAGATTGATCAGATTGCAAAGAAACATGCAAACACACACATATCACAATTGATGTGGCTTATTCCAGGAATGTAAGGTTACCTAAGGTCTGAAGCATTCTTACTAAGTATACAGACAAGAGCATGGATTCTTGGACAGTCAAAGCATCCAGGATTTTCAGGGGCTGAGATCTCAGCAAAATGAGAACAGAATACTGTTCAGAGTTTCCCCTAACATACTTGTTGCTTTCTGCATATGCAAGGGGAAACTATAAGAAAACAAAGAGCAGGCAGCAGGTACATGGGTAAGGAGGTGATCAGATACATAAATAATCTCACAATGTTGGTATTATATAAATTGAGGTTCAGGACCACTCCTGACGAGTTAAAATTATTAATTTAAGATGAACCATAATAAGTTAAAGGTTGCATTCTGAAATATCTATGACAGTTGCCAAAGGAATGATAAAAATTTGTAAAACTAGAATCTCACACAAAGACAAAATCAAATGATAATGATGATGATGATGACAATGACAACCTGATTAATCCAAAATAAGGAAAGAGAAAAAGAAGAGAAAATATGGGCATAGAAAACAAATGATGAGGGGCTCAGTCAGTTGAGCATCTGACTTTGCCTCAGGTCACAATCTCATGGTTTGTGGGTTCGAGCCCTGTGTCGGGCTCTGTGCTGACAGCTCAGAACCTGGAGCCTACTTTGGATTCTGTGTCTCTTCTCTCTGTCCCTTTCCCACTTGTGTTCTGTCTATTTGTCTGTCTGTCTCTCTCCCTCTCTCAGAAATAAATAAACATTAAAAAAAATAAAGAAAACAAATGATGAGACAGTAAACTTTAAGTTCATAGCCAAAACTTAAGGCTATACATCAATAACCAATTAAATATGTCAGTTGAGACAAAGATTGATCAGATTGCAAAGAAACATGCAAACACACACATATCACAATTGATGTGGCTTATTCCAGGAATGTAAGGTCAGTTTCACATCTGAAAACCATTCATTATACATTGCCTCATTAGCAGAATGTGGAAGGAAACCCACATGATTATGTGAAAAGAGGTAGAAAAAGTAATTAAATAATTTATGATAAAATGGACTATTCTTTTTTTTTTTTTTTTTTTGGCCTAGCCATTTTAACATTAAGCAAGATCAGGTTGTCAGATTATACTAACATGAACCAGAAACCTTATCTAATACCAAAAATTTCTAAGAATACAAGCAATGAAAAGGCTCAGATGAAGCAGAGAGAGTAACTTCATGTATTAAGTAATTTTTTTTTTTTTTACAAATAGTTTATTGTCAAGCTGGTTTCCATATAATACCCAGTACTCATCCCCACAAGTGCCCTCCTCCATGGCCATCTCCCCTCTCCCCCCACACACCCATCAGTCCTTAGTTTGTTCTCAGTATTCAAGAGTCTTTCATGGTTTGCCTCTCTCCCTCTACCCCACTATTTCCCCCCTTCTTCTCCCCCTTGGTCCTCCGTTAAGTTCCTCCTATACGTGCAGACACATGGGTATTTGTCCTTCTCTGCCTGACTTATTTCACAATTTTAATGGCACCCGTCAGAGCAAGAATTATTTAGACCATGAAACATCTCTATTTTATATCTCAGAGAGTTAGAGCTTAAGCTCTACAGGGATCCATGTCTCTTAAGTTTATAAATAATAGTGTAGTTTACCATAAGAAATCTGTACCAGCAATGACCTTTATTTACAGAATATATTTATTTTTGTAATATTGTTTGTTGTGTATCACTCACCCTCCAGGGAACTGGGAGAGAAATGAATTTCAGAATAGTTCCTCTAACTTGTTCCTTCCAAAAGGTCTACCTACCAAATTCTTCGGCAAATTTCCAACATAACAGTGAAATAGTAAGTTTTTTCTGAGATATAAATTAGGTATAAATTAGGTAGGAATGTCCACTATTTAAAATTGTACTGTAAGTTCTAGTCTTTGCATTATGACAAAATACTAAGATTAGAGAGAATTGAATAAACTTGTCATTCTTTGCAGAAAATATGATTCCCTATGTAATGAAAACTAAAAGAAGCTACAGAGAGAGTTTAAATATTAACACTTGAATTTTATAAGATTTATGGATACGAGATCAATGTAAAAAGTTAAATGTACTTTCAAATAGTGCAACAATAGAAAGTGAAATTTTAAAAATACCAATTTTAATATAAAAATTTAGGCTTAAGGATAAATTGAATAGCAGGTATAAAAACCACAAAATATTCTTTAGAGGAATTTTTGAAGACCACATGAATAAAAGAATATATCACCTTCATGGGTAAAAACACTCAATAATATAAATATATCAAATGTTCCAAAATTGAAATACAAATTCTAAATAATTTTAATCAAAATTCTAGAAGATTATTTATACCTTGCTTATATTGAAAAGTCAATTTTATAATTCAGTAACAAACTCAAGGGACAGTATGGCCATCTTGAAAAAGTAAAACAAAAGAAGAATACTGATATATTCAAATTTAAAATTGTACAGTGTAAGCCAATATACCACTAGAACCAAATAGAGTACAGAAAGTCCCACACTTATAAGATCATTTGCCTTACCACAGAGTCATCACTACAGTGCAGTGAGGGAATGATGCTTACTTCAATATTTCTGTTAAATTTTACAAAAAAACTTCTAACTATGAAAATATATTTATCCACCATTCTTTATTAATAACATATTAATAAATTAAATAAATAGATTGCTTCATAAATTTTAATGGCCTTCCAGAGGCTACTAATATCAAAGTTCTTATCATAATAATGGTTGTATAGATTTCTTTTTGATTAATATAATAATTTTCTTCATTCAAGAAGTTGCTCCAATCTGTACTAAACTGTACATTGAAAAATGGGCATCACAGGTGGTTTGGGGGCTAAATTATATAAATCCTATTTGTCCCTATTACTTATTTCAGATGGAATTAAGTAATTTTTTTATCTGTTTGTTTTAATACACCTGATAAGAAAGGAAAACAAAATTTTATATTGGGATGATGTGAACAAAAAGGAAGTAACATCACTATCAATTTCTCTAATTTTCCTATCCCTTGACCCAAAGGAAGATATTATCATATAATCTCTGTGTTATTGGCTGCCATATAAAAGATCTAGGTAAACTACAGATCTCATTAATATCAGATGGTGGACATGATGGATTTCAATTGAAATAAAATAGTCTTAGTCTATGTCTATGATACACCATTCCTGGGGCACCTCAGTGGCTCAGTTGGTTAAGTATCGGACTTTGGCTCAGGTCATGATCTTGCAGTTTATGAATTCAAGCCCCACGTTGGGCTCTTTGCTGACAGCTCAGAGCCTGGAGCCTCCTTCGGATTCTGGGTCTCCCTCTCTTTCAGCCCTTCCCCCACTCACACTCTGTCTTTCTCTATCTCTCAAAAATGAATAAACATTTAGAAACATCATTCTTTTTTTTTTTTTTTTCTCCTCCAGAGGAATAACCCTAGCTATGTTATGGTCCTTTTTCTCAACTCTGTTGTATCACAAGGGGAAGGCTTATGTTTTATTGCCTTATTTTTTTTCTTAGAGTTAATGGAGATGGAGTTTAGTTATTACAGATCAATTACTTTATTGTACTTTGAAAGGAGAGTTAGCAAATGGAAATATACTTTTAGCCAATTCTGGATTGTTGTTACAGAGCATGCACTCTGTTTTATGGTGCTTGACATTATAAACCAAAATATACTTAATATTTAACTAATTATGAGATCTCACACACATAACTCTTTAAAAAAAGCCTCTGTGTTAAAGTTCTAAATGATCATTCTGTCTGTGGTGACTATTTTCTATAGTCATCAATAGACCTATATGATACCACCATACAATCAAAATTTTATTATATAACTTGTTTTTATAATGCTAAAAGGCTCCAGAGGACTTGGTAAAGTCTTCTCCTTCATTTTTGATTTTACATGGAGGAAGAGTAATACTCCTAGAAACTTGCATGATTCATTCCTTCCCAGGGGGAAGGGATGAATTATTTGTTTAATGAGAGTAATATTAGCTCACTCTTCCTCTGAACATTTCTCTTTACTCATTTTATTTTAGAGGAGCATTCCCTTGTTTCCTCTTTTACAACCTGTAAATTTGTAAAAAAAAAAAAAAAAAAAAAAGACTCCAATCCTGATGAAGACATACCAGTAGGATGCCTGCGTGGCTCAGTCAGTTAAGCATCTGACTCTTGATTTCTGCCTAGGTCACGAACTCATGGTTCATGAGATTGAGCCCAGTGTTGGACTCTGTGCTGACAGCACAGTGCCTGCTTGGGATTTTCTCTTTCCCTCTCTCTTTCTGCCCCTCTCAAAATAAATAAATAAACAAAAAAAAAAAAAAAAGAGGCACTGAAGCTTGTCAGCAGTGACTCTGCCAGGATGTTTAAAGGTATCTAAATCTAGAGTTCAGTATTAGAAAGTTCATTTAGCTGACCATCTAATAACTTTCATGTACTTTTTGTTAGTAATGAAGATTACATTTTGAACTCTCTTTATCTGAAAACTTCATTTACCTCTCAAGTAGTTTTGTACTCAAGAAGAATTTCATTTATTGGACCTTCTTGTCCCCTCATTATCCTAATGAACTCTGTTGATCAGCCTATGAACTCTGTAAGGAAAAGAGCAAAGGATGAATAGAATTGAGCACAGGAAGGGTAGAAAGTTTAGCTATTAGTCTACAATCCATCAGTGTCAGATTTTTCTTTAAATCAAGCAACAACTCAGATAAAGTTTAAAGTAATCTTAATATGATTTTTGGTTATTTCTCCTTGCCAAACACAGTCAGTTCTCATTATTCCTAGGAGTTTTATTCTATAAAGTCACCAAGAACACTGATTGTTAAATATTGAGTCATGGCTCCTATAGGAAATTCAAAGTTAAGTTTCCTCCTGTGGCAATGCATTCATCAACTGATGAACTGATAACCTGGTTTTATTATATCATTCATTACATTATTATATTATAGAAATTATATAATTATATATTATTAATTTATTATTATATTCCATATTATTAATAAAGACACCTTATTTAATATATATTGCTGACTTATTAATGTTGAACTCATGGCCAGTAGTACTATAATCATGCCTGAATGACGCTTATCTAACATGCATATTTTTCTGTATATTTCTCTGTATAACATGCATATTTTCTCTGAATATTCTATAAATATGCACATCATAGCTTTCTTGTGCTTAATAGCACTAGGTGGCAGGTCATCAGTATACTTCGTGGTCATTTAAAACAGTAAAATTACGAATACAGTGCACAAAAAAATGGGAAAATGTGGCACTAAATAGATGGTGAGAAAGACATTTGTGTATAGAATGAAAGTTGAAACAAAAAGGGAGAGCACTGCCTTCAACTGGCATAAACATCAGCCAGCTCAAATTTTTTTGCCACTCTGTGTATGTCCATGAATGATCATAAAGGTGTTCCAAGTATTGATTTGGGAGTTATAAATAAATTTACGCTAGTAAGTGAATTCACAGATTCGGGATCTGTGAATAATGAGGCTCTATTGTGTTAGAAATCTTAATGATATATTGTCTACTTTCTCAGAGTTCTGTCCCCTGCCTCCAAAATATTTAAATAAAAGTATAAATGTATATTTTGAAAGTGCTTAATATTTTAGCCCAATATAGGAGCCAGCCAGGTGAGAGAGAGAGAGAGAGAGAGAGAGAGAAAGAGAAAGAGAGAGAGAGAGAGTCTATATATATAGACACACATACACACACACACACACACACACACACACACACACACACACACACATATATACAGACACACACATACACACATATATATGTAAACTTTATCTCTGGAAAAACATACAACTAGAGAAAACAAAATTAACTTTATATGTGGAAGAAAAAGTCCAACATAGTGCCAAAACATAAAAGAATTCTATGAAGTATTTAACCTTGCAGATTTTTTTATTTCAACATAGTTTTATTGAATGATGAAAATGGAGGAATTTTTATACAGATTTTCTCTCATGACCATCTACTTTTTATTTTCACTATCTGCTATCAAGTAGAAACTTGATAGTTGTGCTGTAGATGAATTATTTAAAACTATCATTTTCCATAAGGCAATAGTTACTCTCTATCCTCTCTCATGATTCCTTATATTAAACATTTCAGCCAAACTACCTGTGCTCCAAAAGATAAAACAAATGTAATATTACAAACCAGTTTCCTACAACTCTAATCAAAATAGTTAGCAAATCACTTCATATTTTCATCACTTCATGTTTCATTTCCTGTACCATCGTTGGTACAGAAAGCATTTTTCCTTTTTATGCAATAAGGATCACTTATGCAACAAATCCTTAAAGAGCAGCAATACTGGGTTGTTTTATTCAGTGAATAATACAAATTCTCGTTAATATAAGAGAATGTTTTGTGTTTGCAATTTGTAGGTCTTTGTACCAGACTCAAATTGTACACACTTTCTGAAATTCTTCATCATCTCCTCATCTACTTGCTCTGCTTTCAAGTGCCTAATTAACTCCTTTGTGCCCACGAATTTTCAAATTTCCACTCTCTGGGTCTGAGTAGTCATTCCCCTAGAAATACTTGGCTATTTTTAGCTGACCCCATGTAGCCACAGAGGCCAGCCACATGCCCAGAGATTTTGTCACTTTTCACTTCTGAATCTGGATGAAATAATACACTGTAGAGTGTGAGGTCTGACATCAGAAACAACAGCTGACAGAGCTCAATGATACAACAGGAAGTTCAAGGCAATTACTTCCTGATGGTATAAACTTTATCCAGCGGGAAATAGGAAAATGAGAGAATCAGGATGATGCAACCCAATTCTCTACAGTATGACTTAATTTCTTTTCTCATGGATGACTCTGAAGCCAAGCGGATGTCTCTCCTGGGTGAGTTGCTATGTCCTTCTTCATGGTTCATTGTAAAGCAATAGCCAGCATGGTAATGCATAATTGCATGCTTTTTCACATCTTCCCCCTACTTCATTTCCCCTTTTCCACAGCCTTGCTGCCCTGGTGTTAGGGTGGTCAGTGACAGAGGCAGCAGTGAATTGCACAGAAAGTAGAGCAACAAGCAGGACAGTTTTTTCACTCTCCAAGGGAGGAGAGGGGCCAGACATCAAGAGAGATGCCAGCCCCAAGTTTCTATGAGGCTGGATATGAAGGATGTGAAAGGGATGTAGCTGTGCTCCTGGGCGGGGGGAGTGGGGTGGACTCTTGGCCAGGTAGAGCAGGAGGTTTTAGGTTTTTGAGGGGCTCTGTTTGGGACTTATCCAGGACGTGGGTTGTAGTCAGGCTAGGAAAGAATGTTTTGTAGTTGGGGTCTACTTTGTGAGAATGGAAGGCATCATGACCTAGAAAAACAAAGAGTTAGGGCCAGGTGCAGACACCTGTGAGTTTTGTCTGTAAGCTTGGCTGGTGATGATGGAGGGAACCTTGAATAGATTCCTGGGTTTACACTTTCAAAATAAAATGTCAGTGCACTTTATTCTCCCTTCCAGCTCTGTTTTCTAGAAAATACAAACTAAAATAATTTTTTATTTGAAAGCTTCACTTTTTCTTACCAAGTGATAGGACTAATATGGGTTTGTGATTTTTTTCTATTTTCTATTTCTTTTATAAATAGAAAACCAAATTATGTAGTCAGCTTAGAAGTCTTCTACTATTAGTAAGGAAAAAATCTCTTTAGAATTGAATGTATGGTTTATGTTCCATATTAATACACATTTTAATTTGTAGGCTTTCTGCTTAGGAATAAAAAAAGGGCAGTTAATTTAGCTTGAAATGCAGCTGGTACATATGTGGAGTGAGGGCCTTTCATAAGAACTTTAGTGTGTATTATATTCCATTCATGTATTATTCAGCACAGCTAATACACAAAATCCAGCTCAGGTGACAAGAAGTGATAGTCACGCACTCTTCCACCTTCTCCTCTGTATCATTTTGTGAAATGCTTTTCTTTGAGCTCTGCTCAAAGAAGCATAACAGCGGGGGTCCCCACTTCACACAAGCTCCCAAAGAGAAATGATGTTGCACACTTCTCATTTAGAAATAAGAAATTTGGAATAAATCCATGGAAGTGAAAATCCATTAGATAATTGCTGCTAAATGCCTGGCGTTTTAATTTGAGGATTTTCAGTGTCACATTGCTCCTCAAATGGCAGTATAGTTTACAGAGCTCTGTCTGCATCTTGATGGATATAAGCTTTCAGGATACCCATCATTGCTATTTTCATTGTCATGCAAGTATTCATCCATGCTGTATGCTGTCATGGCCCTTTTGTCAAGGTGCCTAGAGGTTGATTATGAATTTTAAGAGGAATATTTAGCAGCAATTTGTAGTTGTTTTATAACTAGTTTACATGAGACTGAGAGAATGGGTTTTGGATCTACAGGTTCTCCCAGGACATGAGTCAGTCTTTGGATTAAACCATTTTCTTTGCTTACAAGTTTCTGTTCTTTTTTCCTCCTAAAACTTCAGAAGTGTATATGACCACATTCTAGTGTGTCACCAAATTTGGCCATTCTTGCTTCTGTCATAGGTGAGCTAGTCCACTTGCCTCTTGCTGTCGTGCTTGGAATTCTCTCATTCTGCGCAGTATGTCAATTTCCAACTACACAAAGTATTGCTGCTCTTGTCTCTCTGTTCAAGAGATATCTATTTCATATTTCTAGCTATTAAAGGATACCTTTTCTTTTTTCCCCATTCTTTTTAAAAATCTTTTTTTTTTTTTTTACTGTTTATTTATTTTGAGAGAGAAAGATAGAGAGCAGCAGGGGAAAGGCAGTCAGAGAGGAACTGGAGAATCCCAGGCAGGCTCCGCGCTGTCAGCACACAGCCCAACACAGGGCACAGCCCCATGAGTGTAGAGATCATGGCCTGGGCAGGTCTCAAGAGTCAGATGCCCAACCAAACAAGCCATCCAGGTGCCCTTCCACATTCTTTAATAGCTACTCCTAATTTTATGTAAATACTTGTTTCCTCCTAATCCCAAACCTTCTGTAATTTCCTCTAGCATTCCTAATCTCATTCACAATTACCACCACCCTCATTCAATATCAAATCAAACAAAATATTCCTCTCCAGTTTTTAGCCTCCCTTTTATCCTGACTATTACATTCTCTACCATTTATTTACTTCAGATGCTTTTTAAAAATTAAGTCTACATTTCTTGAGCAATTGATTCTGATACATTTTAGAGGTTTCATTACATCAAAATCTGATTAATGAGTTAGATATATATGTGTTATTTTCTAAAATAGGAACCTATCCTTATTTCTTTCCCCCATTAAACTGCTAACCTCTTTTTACTTTTGGAGACATTGCTTTGGAAGTCCTGGACTTGAAATATGTCTCTCTGTGCCATGGTATGTGGCCATGAGTAAGTGATTTTGCTTTTTTGAATACTTGGATTTGCCATCCACATAATGGAGATAAATATTAGGTAGGATGATTTGAAGGATTAGACAGTTTATAAAACTTCCTATTCTATTACCTGGGATCTGGTATTCACCTGAGAAATGTTTATCATCATTCCTGGATGGTATGCTTTTGTGGCACAGCTATATACTTCTATAGGAAGGCTATTTTTTTTTTAATGTTTATTTTTGAGAGATACAGAGCATGAGTGGGGGAGGAGCAGAGAGAGGGAGACACAGAATTCAAAGCAGGCTCCAGGCTCTGAGCTGTCAACACAGAGCCCAATGCGGGGCATGAACTCATGAACTGTGAGATCATGACCAGAGCCAAAGTCAGACCCTTGACTGACTGAGCCATCCAGGCATCCCTATAGGAGGGCTATTTAAAGCATACACCTGGGGGCGCTTGGGTGGCTCAGTCAGTTAAGCGTCTGATTTCGGCTCTGGTCATGATCTCACAGTTCATGAGTTCAAGGCCCCCATTGGGTTCTGTGCTGTCAGCTCAGAGTTTGGAGCCTGCCTCAGAGTCTGTGTCTCCAGTCTATGGCCATCCCACCCGATCTCATCGGATTCTGTGTCTCCTTCTCTCTCTGCCCCTCCCCCACTAACATTCTGTCTCTTTGTCTCTCAAAAAATGAATAAACATAAAAACAAATAAATAAATAAAGCAAGCACAGATCTGGAAATCACATAGAAAGAGGAATTTGGAAGAAAAGGTAAAAGTGTACAAAAGAAGTAGTATGTGGCTGTACACTATGCCCATTTAAAATATCTAAACACTTTTTACCCTGAATTCTTGGGATACACAGTGAAATGTCTTGAAAATACAAAATATTTTACGTAAGTTTGGTAATGTCACTAAAGAACAATGGAGAAATGTTACAGGAGCTTGTGGAGCAAGACAGTGGCAGTTTACTGGGAGATCTTTCATAGTCTCTGCTTGCCTTAATTTATCTCTGAGTTGTGTTTGGGATAGCCTTGGTAATAACACTAAAAGAACAGTAGTTATGTTAATTACCTCTTCGAATATATAAGAGTTAACAACATAGACTTGTAACACAATGTAACTGTGTGTGTGTGTGTGTGTGTGTGTGTGTGTGTGTGTGTGTTGTGTATGTGCATAGTCTTGTTTCAGGCCATTAGCCCTACTTCAAAAAGATCTGATAAAAATTTTGGCATACATTTGCTGAAAAATCTTTACTGTTAAACCAAAACAAACAAAATAATCTTTTTCCCCTCATTCATTTCCTTTGTAAATTTTAATCGGTTTTTCAACTGAACTGTCTTATAAATAGTTCACTTATATCTGGATTACAGTAAGCAGTGATTTATTTAAAATTACTGAGAGACCCATTTTATTTAACTTTACCACTTTGTTGGCAAACTGGAAGGATGCCAGATGGTAATTTTTTGCTACTTATTTACAAGTGTATAATAAATCATTTCTCACTTTTATAAATGATAATTTTAATAAGACTTATGATACCTCCTGGATCCAGGGAAATACTTACATATTTTCCTCTGTAAAAAACTTGTGAGCTAGGAAAATATTAAAAATAGGTTAAAAGAAGTCTCCCTAAGTGACTGAAATCATTGTAGCTGTCATCATACTGTGTTTCATGCTGTAGAACTCTGAAGGACTCTGGGAAATCGAAAATATCTTCTCTTTCTCTTTTCCTTCAACTAATTTACCCTTCTAGTTACATGACGAGAAGCATGATCTAAAATTATTTTTACCATTCTTTCACTATATTCATGACTGTAGTAGTTAATAGGTTTGTGATTATCCACTTAGTGATTATCTTATTAGATCTTAAAATCCATAAGCACAGGAATCTTACTGTCTTACTCAAAGCCCTATTACCAATGCCTAGCAAAAACACCACATGTCTGTTTGAAGCACAGAGCAGATTATCTAATTAATCAATTAGGCCAATAAGTAGCATGACATTTTGTGAAGTTGTAACATGTATACCATTATTTGCATGAATTTTCTCACCATATCTCTAAGAAGTAATGCTATGATAAGACATATTTGGGAACACCTTTTTTTTTTTTTTCTGGGCCAATCTATACCTGAATATTTTAAATTTGTGAGAGAAGTTTTAAGATATTTGGAGGTATGAGTCAAAGGGTTTTATATGTTTTTGACTTGCTATCAAATAATTACTCACGTAGAACCAAATAGTGCATTTGCTGCATTTGGTGCTAGCAGTCTTCAAGTTTCTGTACATCATGACATGATGGTGGGAGCACATGACAAAGGAAGAGGGTGGTGGTACTTCAGCTGTGATTCCCCGATATTGATTAAAAACTAAAGACGATGTTCATATTATATGTGGAAATTAATTAAAACTTTCATTCAATGTACAATCAAATCACCTTGGTGAAAAATTATTATAATTAACTTTACCACTTACATACACATGCATGTATATCACTAAATATATACACATATATTTTCATGTGTGCTTGTGTACGCACGTGTGCACATATATTTCAGAGCATATATAAGAGTTAGGAGGCTATAAAGTTATAGATTTACTTACAGAAGCCCAGAGGCAGCACTGCTCAAGGTTGATTCAGGCCTACGTGATATCAAAGATCTAGTATTTTTCCATTCTCCCAATGAAATTTGTTCAATTTCAGTGTTGGTCTTAATATTAAATGTGTGGCAAGATGCTGCATAAATTCCAAGCCTTAGTTTAAGATGACAATTTCTGGAGGAATAAAATGATTATTATACCCTTGATTTTCACTTAGGAACTGCAAAACGTTTTTAGGAGACTTCTCATTCAACTTTCTTGCAGATCTTATTGGTCGGAATTGAGTCGCATTTCTTTTTTATTAAATTTAGACCAACTAGGCCCACTTATGGATATGTGTGTGAGTTCAGATTCCCATGAAACAATGTGGAGTAATCTGATAACAGAATCATATTTTTAAGAAGGAAAAGATAAAAATGGATGCCTCAAAAGAAAATAATATTTTACATGTGCATACTATTCCCTATTTCTGGAATACACTTGGTTTGATTTTAGATGACACATTCCTCTTCACTTTATAAAATTTAGCTTAAATGTCCCCTCCGTGTTATCTTTCCTGACTCTAAGTTACTTACTTCTTCCTCTGGGATCAGCTAGGATTTAGTGAATGCCTATAATAAATTACTTATATTTAGATGACAGTATTTTTCTGTGTTTACATCATCTAGAACCTCTTATAAAGTATCAGCTGTATCAGTCATCTTTACATGCTCAGCAGTGACTGTAGCACCTAAATTTAGAGAAGGAGACATATATGTTGAACTGGGTTTTCTAAGATTATCAGTATATATTGTAATATGTCAGTTCTAAGTACAAAAATCCCTTGGTTCTGCATACATTTTTTATACTTTTTGTACAATTGGCTTTTACATAGAAAATGATTTATTTCAGCATGTAATAACTCATAACTGAAAAAAAATCAGAGGACCATATGGATGTAAAATATTTCAGTCATCTGGCATACATAATAACTTGACAGAGAAAATGTCAGACAAAATTACTCTTAAATGATTCTGAGTCCCCTATGGAAATCGAGCAACTCTACTGCACCTCTTTTAAAAATCCCATGCTTTTCTTTGATGAAATATTTATTACTAAATAAACATCTTATGTAGAAGATCACTGAAAATTGCTGAATATACCACCCAAATTCATTCTGAATGTAGATGATCTTTTCAGATGACAATTCTAATGGAAATCCTTAGACTTAAAATTATTTTAGGGGTGTCTGGGTGGCTCAGTTAGTTAAATGTCTGACTCTTGATATCAGCTCAGGTCATGATCTTATGGTTCATGGGATTGAGCCCCGTATCAGGCTCTGCACTGAAACATGGAGCTTGCTTGGGATTCTCTCTCCTTTTCTCTCTGCCCCTCCCCACTCACATTCACACTGCCTCTCTCTCTCTCTTTTTTTTTTTTCTCTCTCTCAAAATAAATAAAAAGAGGCGCTTGAGTAGCTCAGTCAGTTAATTATCCGACTTCAGCTCAGGTTATGATCTCATGGTTCGTGAGTTCCAGCCCCGTGTTGGACTCTGTGCTGACTGCTTTCTCAGAGCCTGGAGCCTGCTTCGGATTCTGTGTGTGTCTCTCTCTGCCCCTCCGCTGCTCATGCTCTGTCTCTCTCTTTCTCAAAAATAGACACTAAAAAATTTTAATAAGTAAACATTAAAAAGATATTTAAAATTATTTTAAATAAAATTACATTCATTTAAAAAATTTAATGTTTTATTTATTTTTGAGAGAGAGGGAGAGAAGCAGAGTGTGAGCAGGGAAGGGGCAGAGAGAGAGGGAGACTCAGAATCCAGAGTAGTCTCTGGTCTCTGACCTGTCAGCACAGAGCCCAACACAGGGCTCAAACTCAAGAACCGTGGATCATGACCCGAGCTGAAGTTGGACGCTTAACCGACTGAGCCACTCAGGCACCCCAAAATTGCATTCATTTTTAATTGTGCATACTCTTCACTCACAAAGACTTACACGTCCTTCAATTTGGTCTCTAATCAAGAGATGAGTATTTGACTTCAAAGATTGCAATCTATATACTGTTTAATGAATAGGTAGTGGCATCAGTGAAAATGGCAAGGCATAGATGTCAGTTCTTTGTGCAAAAACAGATAAACCTGGCCAAAATGGTCAGAATTAAGTTTTTAGAAAACTCTCACTAATAACTAAAGGCTGGAAGCAATCCTGGGAGCGTTTAGTTCAAAACACTGGGTGAATTTGGTAAAATTGAACTCTGTGGTGTTTTAACTTGCTAGTCCAGGGCCCCTCTCCTCAGTTTAGCAGTAGCAAGGGAAAAATAAACAGACCATTATTTGCAGCCCAGGAAGGAACACAGTTGGAGCTCTTTCAAAGCTTAATTCTGAGTAAAGAGTCATTATATGGCCTTTTTTGTGGTTCCCTGAAAGATTCCATATGAAAGAACTGCTTTTATTTGATTTCTCTCAAATTCACCCAGTGTTAAAACTTCTTAGGGAGCCTTTGTTGAATGTTTTGGCATTAAACCCTTCTGAGGCAATGGGGCAAACAATGGATTAACCAAAAAGATTAAAGGAAAAAGCTAAGGATAATCTGTTCTGTTTCTAAGGGATTTGGGAAACTCTAACCTTCTTGAGAATCTAGGGCATTTCCATGTATAAGCCTGTGCACATGCACAGGAAAGATCTGAGAAGGTTCTAAGCTCTTCTGACTGACCTAGGTGCTCTTTGAAAGCAGAAAGTAGAGGGAGACTAAGAAAGAGTCTTGGATTACAAGGTTGAATGAGGAAAGCATATCCCAGCATCCACTCAGAACCCCTTGGTAAAGGCTCACAGACTCATTGGTTCTAGGTATTTAAGGAAATCTCTGTCCAGTTATAAAACTGACCACTAAGCATGCTGAGTACAGATGCTAGTGGTCACCCTCGACTGTATAACCTTTGAAGCATTTGTTCAGAAGTGTTACTAAACACATAATCAACAATTACAACAGGTAGCAACACAAACCAACCTTAGGATGGAAGAAACCTGATGTCCTGAGTTGTCCTGTTAAATTATTTAAAATGTCTAGTTTTCAACAAAATTATGGTAGATGCCAATAAACAAGAAGGTCTGACCCATAAACAGGGTCCCAGGATGGCCAAAACATTCTTGAAAATAGGATTCACACTGGCAATATAAAATACACTATGAAGCCATAGTAACCAAGCAGTGTGTTAATGGAATAGACTTCATTGCTGGAGGAATGTACAATGGTGCAACTATAGAAAAGTTACACATGGATTTACCATATTTCTCAGTGATTCCACTCATAGGTATATTTGAAAATCAATTGGAAACAGATGTTCCAACAAGAACTTATACACAAACATTCATAAAAGCATTTTTCATGATAACCAAAAAGTGAGAACAGTCCAATACAAATGTCCATCAACTGATTCATAGATAAACAATTGTGATAGATCCAACAATGGAGTATTATTCAGCCATAATAAAGAAGTAAGCATTTGTACCTGCTATAACATGAATGAGACTTAAAAACATGCTGAGTGATAGAAGCCAGTCATAAAAAGTCCCACATTACATGATTCTATTTATGTGAAATGTGCCGACAGTAATTCCATAGAGATAGAATGTAGATCAGTGGTTTCCAGGGGTTAATAAAAGGGGAATGAGAAGTGACTACTAATGGGTAAAGGGTTTCTTTCTAGAGTAATGAAAACGCTCAGGAATTAGATGATGGTGACATTTCATCTTGTGAATATACTAAAAAAAACACTGAATTGTATATGTTCAAATGGTAAATTTTATGGTATGTGTATTCTATAGGAATATATTTTTTAAGTTATACAGATATTGTCTCCCAAAAGTAGATTCCAAAAAAATCCTACATTTTTTTTCAAAACAGATTCTTTCTACCACAATCTAGCTCTTTGACAGTGTAACCTAATATGAAATGTCTTGCTCTAGATCAATTTGATGAAAATATATTTGTTCAATGATCAGTTCACCAATGTTCAAATGATACATACAAATTATAGACCAAGACCTACACTCAGATTGAAGCTGGTCAACCACAGTGATTTTGCCACTGGAGGGGAAGATGCAGATACAGGTATATAAAAATGGAAAGAACATGAGAGACTCTTGAATGTTGACGTGAGAAGACTCTTGAATGCTGAGAACAAACTGAGGGCTGTTGGGAGTAGGGGACGGAGAAGGGGTGACGGGCATGGAGGAGGGCACTTGTTGAGATGAGCACTGGGTGTTATATGGAAACCAACTTGACAATAAACTATTTAAGAAAAAAAAATAAAAATAAAAAAATAAAAACAGAAAGAAAAGGTAATGTGCTTCCAGGGGAAACACAATCCATTCACATGAAAGGCGTTGAATCTGAGAAGAGTTTAGGGAGTGAAGTGTAAAATATCTGTAAAGTTAAAGTTGAACCAAGCTGGGCTGAAAAATCTCCAGCAAAGTTATCTTGGTGACATGATTCAGAGACTTTCTCTTTCAGTGAATGGGTTGTTAGCCAAATTGGCATGAGGAGGAGAGTTAGCTTGTGTCCGCAGCACAAGACACAATGAAGTTGTAAGATCAAAGGCCCACTTGAGTTAATTTCTGAACAAAAAAGAGAGGTATGTGGATATAGACAATAAAGTGGGCTACCCTTGGTACCAAAACCTAGAGAACACCATACACAGAGTGATTGTTGCTACTGAATTTTTAAAAGGTTGTTTTGTATATGTCTAAAGGAGCTTCATAAACGTTAAAACCAAGAATAAGCCACTGAAAGCCAGGAATATTCCATAACAAGGAGAGAGACATGTATTCCCATTATAGGAGACATAAGGATGGATAATCAAAGAGGTGTGGACTGTCATTTTAAAATTAATACATATTTAAGCAAGTGGGCTTATGACTATAACATGGCAGTGGGAGATCATTAACTGGCCCTTTCAAAGGAGCAGTTATCCCTTTGTTTCTAAACAGCTGCACTCTGCCTTATTCGAAGAGCCTTTTGAGGCACTTCAGTTCTGTTTGTTGTGCTAGGGGAGGAAGTGTGGCAGCATGCATAAACTCCAGAGGTCCACAATCTCAAATGGGGAGCAGCTGCTAGGTAGATAAAAGTGTTTGTAGAGCCTTTTGTCTAGGAGCCAAGGGGTTGGAGGGATTATGTCTTTGGCAGAAGGGTGGCAATATAATGCAGGATATATGCCATGGCATAAAGTTAAGTCAAGATTCACTGCTCTCTTGGTTTAAGTGAATCAATAGCATTAGGCTAAATGTGCCACTTCTTCCTCCTAAAGGATGTAGAGCTGTTGAAAGCCTTATGGTGCTTAAAATATAACATTTTATGCTGAGCAAGTCTAGAAGAAAGAAAGCTGCTATAAAATATCTTTAACAGATTTTCAGGTAAAATAATAGTGGTATCATTATTTCTCTATATGATTTTATTAAATAAGTAGGAATAAAACATACACAAGGGAACTTATTTTTTTAATGTCATTTAGCCATAACATATGAATAAGATGCAAAATATGTGGCTTAAAAATACTCTTATTTTGTATTCACAAGATTCAGTAAATTCTTATAACTTACAAATAACTCCTTTTAACGGTTTTGTAGACTTTTTGGTAGAGTAGTCCTTACTCTAGGGTATGATCTTTATATCCATTTAATGAAGTTTTGAGATGATGGGGGGTTCATGGGGACAGGATCCATGGGTAGAATGAGCTGCACTAGAGTCCTGATGGGTAACATTAATTACCCTCAGGTTGGGAAGGGGTCAGGGATAGAGTAGCTCTCTAAGGAATCTTGGAAGCAAGGTGTTTTTTTTATAAGGTATTTTTTTAAAATATTTTTTTTATTTATTTCTAGGAGAGAGAGAGACAGCGTGAGCAGGGGAGGGTCAGAGAGAGAGGGAGACACAGACTCGGAAACAGGCTCCAGGCTCCGAGCTGGCAGTCAGTACAGAGCCCAACGCGGGGCTTGAACCCACGAACCACAAGATCATGACCTAAGTGAAAGTTGGATGCTTAACCGGCTAAGTCACCCAGGCGCCCCATTGGAAGCAAGGTTTTTAAGACATTGAGGAGCTAGCTGTTGCTAGAGAAACACAATTTATTGCCATTTAATAAAACCTCAGTTGAGAGACCCTTCAGATATATATCAGGAGGCCATAAGCTTGGAGTATGATTTCAGCATATATCTTGGGGCAGTTGAGAAAAAGTAAGTTGATTTACAGGATCCTTAAGGATGATATTATGTTAACCTAAGGTTCTCTTTTTCTCTCAGCAAAGTGTCATCCTTGAGGCAGCTGATCTCCTAGAGGGAGGTCACTCTGCCAGTTTCAAGGACGTGTCTATGGGCTGTAAGCAGCAAGGGTATTTAATTATTCATTTGCCTTAGTTTCCCACATTACCATGGCAAACACTAAAACCCTTTTCCTTTGTTCCTTTGTTCTTGGGCAGCCAGGAGTGTCTGAGGAGTATCACACATATTCCACCTGGGGGTGGGGGGTACCAGTTTATAGTTTGCCTTCACCTTGCCCCAAGCTTTCTCATCAATTCCATGACCTTTCTTGTCTTAGTTGAATGCAAGATCTGTGAACAAGGTCTCTCAACTCTGGTTGGTCCACTACCCAACACTGATCATCAGAGGGGCAAATCAGACCCACAGGAAAAAAAAAAAAAAAAGATTTCACAAAGTATCATAATTTCCTAATATTTTAAGGCTACCAGTAATGTGAGACATCAATAAAGCATGAGGATATCTGGGATAATAGAGGTTTTTTTTGGTCTATTTTTGTACAAAGAATTACTCTGGACTGGATTTTATATATAAGATTTCTGCATAATATATGTTGAGTATCACTTACATAAAAGGGAGCTCTTTTGGTCATTAAACATCTTCCTTTTATAATTACATAGCTTATGTGACATTTACTAAAAGCCAGAACAGAAAAATATTGTTTATTTAAGCTTTATATAGATAAGGGCACTCCTGCTAGTCCATAGCATTAGTATGTCTCTAGGAGTTCCTTCTTACTAGCATGTTTACAGGGTGTCTGAGTCCTCTTTCCATCTTACCCAAGTCTCTTCCAGTAAAGTGAGAGCATAGACTCTAATCCTGTTCTTATCCTTCCCAGTCTAAACTCTTTGGCCAGTATCGTCTTGCTACATATTTCTCAGGTTTGTTTTTGATAATTTTTACACCATCTTTTCTGAAACATTTTGTGCAAAAAATAGTCTTACAAATATTGCTTTGAACATCAATATTTGAACTGTTCAATGGAGAGTAAAATTTCTAGCTCAATTATTCTTTTCCTTCCATTATGCTTAGTCATTAAAAACTTTAAGTGTGTGTGCTAGATATTTAACTGTATGTATATTTTTTCTAAGGATCTTTGGTAATATTTATATTTTCCTTCAATGCATTCTATCTTCATCTACACTTGATATATGAAAAGGAGCAAATCAAGCTCTGACATCGACTATGAAGCAGCAACTTACTTCCTATCATTACGAGGCTACTGTTTAGCTACATATCATAATTTATGACTTGATAAAGTACGGAAACTTTGTTGTTTAACATCTACCATCTTATTTACTGGTAATATTTCTCTTGGGTCATCAGGAAAAATAATCATAAATATAGCCTATAAAATATTTGCCTCATGATTGCTGTATTTGGCTACTAGTAGGTTGAGTTATTGAAAGTTATTAAAATAATTGAGTCATTTCTCTTGAAATACTCCATGTGAATTCTTTTTGCAAATATATGAGTTAGTAGGTATATAGTTACTTTCTCTGAGGAAAACAGATATGATGTTGTTTTGTCCTGTTTTTATCTTCTTTTGCTTTGAGTTTGGCTGAAAATCATTGCCAGACCTGAAGAAAAATAGCTAAGCTTATTATTCTCTTGCTCTGGAACATTCTCATAGAAACAGTGTGGGTTCACTCTGCCCTGGAATTGTGATCTACTTATACATGCCTCTTCTGATTGCTATAATACCACCCTGTTTTCATCTGATCCACACTCATTCTATCATGGTCAGGTTGTCTAGCTTAGCATAATGCTTAACCATAGCGTTTATAATTACAGCTAGACAGAGATAGACTTACTATCACTTCTTGGCCTCACCATTGGGTTGACTAAATCTGACAGGAGAAAATTCACAAGATTGTTTCTTATTGCTTGGTAATGGACTAAATTCACTATTTGTCCTAATTTAGTGAAAAGTTTTGACATAACCTAAAATACATTATGGTTATTTGATACCAAATTTTATGGTATGAATATGTGTCTGGACCATGTATATCACCTTCTTTGGGTACCCTGTACCAGACCAAACCAAAGAAAAAAATTGCAGGTCCTAAAAATAAGGCTGTACAATTGTATCATTCTTAAGCCCCTCATTTCCACCACCTAATTGTAGAAATCTCATCAGTAGAGCCTGTATCTTACTTTGCTTCATATTCAACCTAATGACAATCATTTAAACAATGAAAACACAGGGCACCTAGGTGGCTCAGTTGGTTAATCATCTGATTCTGGCTCAGGTCATGATCTCACAGTTCGTGGGTTCAAGCCCCACGTCAGGCTCTTTGCTGACAGCTAGCTCAGAGCCTGGAGCCTGCTTCAGATTCTGTGTCTCCCTCTCTTTCTGACCCTCCTCTGCTCATGCGGTTTCTCTCTCTCAGAAATAAATAAGACATTAAAAAAAAATTAAAAACAATGAAACCAGACCTACAGCTTTTTTATCATGTATTTTTATAACTTTTATAGTTGCTCATTTCAGTTTTCATGGAGACCACAACTCTGATGATGAAAGGGAATGTGGTATGTTTGTGTAATATGTTTTATTGCCTGTTTATATACAATGGTAGCAATGAATTGTGTATTGTCATCAAAAGTGATATATACAGTTGGATAATATTCTCTGAGATTGCTTTTGTTGCACATTGTAAGGAAAGCCTAGAGTAGAGTGTTACTCCTAGCTAATACCAGTTTGCATTTGAACCTAGTGGTAGAAAACCAATAAAATTCATTTGCCAGATATGTCAATTTTTGGTCATGGGATATTTGTCTCATAGTCATTTTCAAGCAATTGTTTCCCCAGTTGACACTGAGAGAAGTTCTTTGTCACATTAGTTGTCCCCCCTCTTTTCCTATTGGCTCATAGACTAAGCACATGCTTACATGTTTCATAAGCTGAAGTAGCTAGGTGATCCTAGAGATCTGACTATCACAGTATCTATCACAGTCAGCATGAAGGGCACTAAGTTAAGTATGCCCTTTGGTTATCATAAAGGTAATGTAGGGTCACCTGCATTCATGATATTCCTACTGTTTTGGAAGGATTATTCCATTATTGAGTTGATGATGGGTTGGACTTCACTCTCTCAGGACAAGGCTGCCAAACTCCTTATGTCACCCATTGTAGTAAGTTGGTTGTCATGCCATCAGAAGCATCTGCTCACAATAGTTTGCTGTCATTTATTAGTCTCTAAAATTTGTGATCATCTGTTAAATCATTAATTCTAAGAACTTCTGTGAGTAATGATTTAATGATTTAAGTATCTTTCATAAAGTATTTATAAAGTATGTAAACTTTTGTCAGTGTACTCTCAGGATTTCATAGGTATTTGACTGGAGTTCCCACAATCTGTATAGTTTGTGTTTGTGCGCGTGTGTATGTGTGTATGTATGTTGTTTGTCATTTTTACTAAAAAATTTTAAATGTTTATTTTTGAGAGAAAGAGACAGAGCACATGTGGGGGAGGGGCAGAGAAAGAGAGAGAGAGAGAGATTGAGAATCTGAAGCAGGCTCCAGGCTCTGAGCTATCAACACAGAACCCCACATGGGGCTCAAACCCATGAACTGTGAAATTGTGACCTGAGCTGAAGTCCGACACACAACCGACTGAGCCACCCAGGCACTCCCTGTTTGTCATTTTTAAAATTAATCAGTGGTCTTGATTTATTCTGTGAGTGAAAGTAATATCTGCCCAGCTAGCCCCTGAAACAAGACTTTCCAAGGTTGGGGAAAAATCTGCCTTTATTATTATTATTTTCCGTACTACTTTTGCTTCTTACTTTTGTGGCCTAGGTTTTATCAGGGCTGCTAGCAAAAGACAGAAAGTAGAAGTTTTCACTGACTTTCCTTCTGCCTAATACACTCTTGAATATCCAGTTAGCCAGCTGTGTGTTTCTAGGTCAGTTTCCTCAAAATCCCATTGGAAAGACGTGTCCCCATATTCTGCTTCTTTAAAGAAACACTTGCTACTTTAAGGAAAAGATTTTGCTACAGTAAACAAAGAATAGCTAGACAGCCATCCTGGAATCAAACCTTCATTTTTTTTTTCCTTTTCTTTGTCGAGAATGCCTAGTCATTATGATTTCTGAGACTGAAAGAAAATTCTGCTTACAGTGTTAGTTGGAGTTAATACAAAGACTGGTTTCTCAAATCAGATTCACCCAGATCAGGAATCTTACTCCATATCAAACAGCTTTAATCATTTCAAGTATACACATACTTGAAAAAAAGAATATAGAGAAATCCAGGTCTGCCAACACTGCTCTCTAGATTCTTGATGCATTAGACTGCATTTTGACCTAGATTTAATAAACAGAGTCTCTAAGGTATACATGAAAGATGTCAACAAAAGGGAACTAATTTGGTCATAAAACACTCCAATTTTATTCACTAATAATTACAAACCTTAAGTAATATTATTCCAAGAAATCATCTTTCATAAATCCATGGATTTCAGTGTTGTTTTTCATGAGCCATCCTAGTACATTCCACATACATTCTGCTAAATGTGTTTCATACATAAGGGCTTTCCCACTCTCTGTTTTCCAGGAAATGGTATTATTAGTATGTTTGCAAGGAGATTTAATCAGGTCGTCTTTTTTATCTTTTGCTGAAATTTGATCAAGAAAAATAATTTATTTCTAAAATTCAGCATCTTTCATACGGCTTCTGCTATTCTACTATTGTCTCAACATGGCAGTGGCTTCTTTCTGGTAGGCCTTGTGATCAGATTTTTCTGATACATGGAATATTCTTTTTAGTTCATGGATTCATATTTTCTTTCATTTCTGAGTCATTTTCTTTAATTATCACTGTAAACATTTTTATCATCAATATGACTATCTCATAATTACAATTATGAGTACATTAGCTTTTCTTTCCTTGACATCTTTTGTATATCACAATTATTCTCCAAATAATTCTAAATTATTCATGTGAATTTAAATTTCCACCTTTATCTTTCATTTCTATCCACCATTTCCCTTACTTCAGTTTTTTTTTTTTTTACAGTTTACTTATTTATTTTGAGAAAGGGAGAGAGAGAGAGTACAAACAGTGGAGAGGCAGAGAGAAGGGGAAAGAAAGAATCCCAAGTAGTCTCCATGCTGTCAGCGCAGAGCCTCACATGAGGCTCAAACTCATGAACAATGAGATAATGACCTGACCAAAACTAAGAGTCAGACACTTAACCAACTGAGCCACTCAGGCACCCCTATTTATTTATTTTTGAGAGAGAGAAACAACATGAGTAGGGGAGGGGCAGAGAGAGAGGGAGAGAGAGAATCCCAAGCAGACTCCACACTGTCAACATAGAGCCCAACATGGGGCTCAGTCTCACAAACCATGAGATCAGGAGCTGAAATCAAGATTAAGCCACCCAGGGTTCCCTACCTTACTTCAGTTTTTAGCACTCTGAGTTCTTTAATGCTACTTTCAATCTAACTTTCATTTCTATAGTGGTTTTACTTTTCTTCCATCTCTTTCTTGAACTGTTATTTCACGTATTAGTCATTTATTCAACAATATAGTAGTATCTGCATTATTAGTAAGTATTTTGTAGGATTAATTTTTATTAAAAATTTAAAACAACTTTAGAGACTAGTGGTACTGTTTGGCTTCTGTGAAGTCAATAAGGATTTTTAAAAAGGCACTTATATAAGTAAATCTTTAATGTAAAAATTTTACTTGTTAGAAAACTAGTAGCAAGAGCCATCACAGGTTTTTGCTCACAGGATTTTCTTAAAGCTGATACAAGACATGATTAAATTACATTGGATATAATTATAAACTCTGTATAAGATTAATTGATACATTTTATTCAGCAATATTAAACACATCAACCCACATTTATTTAATTTATTTAAGGAATTTTCTTATGGAAGTAAGACAAAATGCACAGTGAGGTTAAGTAATTTCATAGAAATGATTCAGTAAGTTCACAAAAGAGCAGTATTCTAGCTGCTGAGCACTGGATCTTATTTTTTAAAGCTAATAATTAGTAATTAACATCAGCAAATGTCAAAAATAAAATAAGAAAAATTCTGAATAACCCAGGAAATACAGTTAATTTGTAAAATGTGTCATTTCCTGCATTACATTTGAAAGTGCTGATTACATATAGGACTTGAAGGAGCTAGTCTAGTGGCTTGGACACATTTAAATAAATACCAGATTGTGTAGGTTAGAATTTCTAACTTTATTTTATAATGCCTATTACGAGCTGTAAGTTTCAAATTTGTTATAATAATATTAAATGTCCTTAACTTATGCAAAATCTAAAACAAAGTATATATTTTTGTATTTCATGTGTTTATTCCCCCTCCCCCCTTAAAAACCATGGTCAAAGAGCTGAAGATAACATTCTGAAGAGACTAGAATGTAGTGGGAGACACACTTGGGTAGAGGAATGTAGAAAAGTAGTAATCTTAAGGAGAAATTTAATTTTATTACTTTTTAAAATTGTTTATTTATTTTTTATTTTTGAGAAAGACAGAGCACAACCAATGTAGGGACAAAGAGCGCGGGAGATATAGAATCCAAAGCAGGCTTCAGGCTCTGA
This sequence comes from Proteles cristata cristata, assembly GCA_017311185.1. Lineage (NCBI taxonomy): Eukaryota > Metazoa > Chordata > Mammalia > Carnivora > Hyaenidae > Proteles > Proteles cristata. The sequence continues at coordinate 1,736,714 of JAESUZ010004587.1, forward strand.
GCTGTCAGCACAGAGCCCAACACAGGGCTGGAACTCACAAGTCACAGATCATGACCTGAGCGAAAATCGGATGCTTAACCGACTGAACCACCCAAGATCCCAAATGTTTATTTATTTTTGAGAGAGATAGAGTGTGCACAGCTCCTGTGAGTGTGAATGGGGGAGTGACAGAGAGTGGGGGAAACCCAGGATCCAAAGCAGGCTGAGCACTGAGTGGGGGCTAGAACTCATGAACTGTGAGATCATGACCTGAACTTAACTGACTGAGTCCCAGGAGAAACTTAATTTTAGACAAACACAAAAAAGGTTAATGAAAGTGAGAATAAAATGATTTAGTTAAAACAACAAAGTATTATGATCTTGGTATATATAATATATTTTCTGATACACAAAAAATATCTTAAGAATTTTCATGGGATATATGTTATATGCTATTTATATCAGCATTTGAAAATTAGTTTGATTTCCACCAAAACTGAAGCACCAAGAAGTTTTATTGAAAGACTAATGGAAAGAATCACTTCCAGTTCTGTATTTTGTATATGGCTTTATTTGAAAATACAAATGATAACAAAAATTCTATAAGACTGTAAGTTTATTCAATGGGAAAATAAAATGAAAGCTCAAAGCTCATAAGAAAAAAGAAAGTTTTCACTAAATAGATTTTAGGGTATTTGATTTTAGAACTAGAGCTTATGATATTGAGGTGTGTGTGTGTGTGTGTAAGTATGAGATATTCTTACACTCAGGGCCATTTCATTAAATAAATAATCTTCCTATAAAAATGTTGCAGTGATGCCACACTTACCTTCTTAGGTGCATTCAACAAATGAGAAACTTGTATGTTCCATATGAGACCTTTAAATGTTTCAAAACATTTTATAAACCTTAGTAGGACTGGCAACCAGGGAAAACAAAAGATATTTTGATATTAGGAGGGCTGTCAAGAGAGTGATTCACATGTTTACTGTTTCATCTTAAAAGGAAAAGGACTGGCTGCTTTAGAACTGATAAATAGCAGTCCCTTAAATAGCAGATCATAAAAATCAGGTCATTTTTTTTTAATCATTCTCTCAAGAGCCATGCCTGAATACGATAGACCAACTGCAAGACCATGTTTTTTTGTTTTGTTTTTTATTTTTTTAATGTTTTATTCATTTTTGAGAGAGAGACAGAGACAACATGAGCAGGGGAGGGTCAGAGAGAGAGAAAGACACAGAATCCGAAGACAGGCTCCAGGCTCTCAGCTAGCTGTCAGCACAGAGCCTGATGCGGAGCTCAAACCCATGAATATTGAAATCATGACCTGAGCTGAAGTTGGACGTTTAACCAATTGAGCCATCCACGCGCCCCTGCAAGACCATGTTTTGAAAGAGAAGGCAATAAAGGCTGCATGCAATTCCTGCTTATGGGAGTTATAACATTTTTGGAATATTATCTATTACTATAATTTGAAATCTGTATGCCTTAAAAGGTATTTATCCTTTTAATAAATGCCATTTATTAAAGATTATTATTTATTTATTAAATTAATAAATAAATACATTATATTTATATAATCATATAATTTAATTTAATATAATTATTATATTATTTTATATTAAATTATATTATTTATTTATTAAAGATGATTATTAAGTGCCTAATCATCTACTCTTTATTAAGTGACCTACTCAAATATCTACATCTCTTACTGATTTAATTTGATATGGAACTCTGTGATATGGGCTAACGAATAATTTTCCTGTCACCCAAAAAGAGTTTGAGTTCTATATTAGTTTGCTAGTGCTGTCATAACCAAGTACCAGAAAGTGGGTGGCTTAAACAACAGAAGTTTGTCTTATTACAGTGCTGAAAGCCAGAAGTCTGAGATCAAGATATCAGTAAACTTGATTTCTTCTAAAGCCCCTCTCTTTGACTTGTAGAAGGCTGACTTCTTGTAACTTCACATAGTCTTCTCTCTGTGTGTATCTAAACTCTAAACTTCTCCTATTAGGAAAATAGTCATATTGGATTAGGGCTTACACATTGGCTGAATTTTACCTTAATTACCTCTTTAAAGATCCTGTCTACAAATACAGTCACATTCTGAGGTACTAGGGGTTAAGACTTCAACATATAGATTTTGAAGAAACACAATTCAGTCCACAAAAAGTCTCGGTATTAATGAGCCTCTGATTCTACTTGAGTTCTGTATTTAAAATTAGATGAGATTATCAGATTGCTGTCATCATCGGTGATGAAGTAAATGATTTTATCACTGGATATTGTTTGACTCAAGGTTATCCAGAGAAACAGAATCAATAGGATGTGTATCTGTGTGTAGATAAATATAGTATAGATATAGACAGATAGATATAAATATTTATTTTAAAGAATTGACCCATGTGATTATGGACACTGGCCATCCCAAAGTGTGCATGGCGGGCCAACAGATTAGAGATCCAGGTAGAGCCAATGTTGCAATTCAGATCCAAAGGCCTTCTGTTGCAGAATTCCTTCTTTCCCAGTGGAGGTCAATATTTTTGTTTTATTGGGATCTTTACATGATTGGATGAGACTCATCCATATCATGTAGGGAAACCTACCTTACTCAAAGTTCAAAGTTCACCAGTTTAGCTGTTAATCTTATCCAAAAACACCCTCACTGAAGCACCCAGAATAAAATTTGATAAACATATCTGTCACAGTTATTGAACATAAAATTAATCACCACAATTATAAACTCAAAATAGGAACTAATATTTATTAACCCACACAAAACAGCAAGCACTATGCTAAGCAAGTAAGATAGTTCATCCCCCCCCCCTTTTTTTTTCCCAACAGCAATTCCGGATGCTTGCAATCGCAGTATAGACAGACCAACCTTCCTGTGATATCAATTTCCTACAAAGATTTGTCTGAATAAACATAGCTTTTATATTAAAATAAAGTGGATATATAGTAGTGTGCATTGCTGTATACATAAGTGTTTTCATAATCTTACAAGCCATGAGACTCATGGTTCAGTCTTATAGTAATGTTTCAAATATCACAGCTTTTAATAAAACATTAAAAGATTAATACATTACTACTCTTAATACCATTGCTTCTTTCCTATGTTTTTGCACCTTAAACCTCCAAGAAGCTGCAAACTCAGTGACTCTTCGTTTATGCCACTATGTTCCCATAATCTATATCTCTATTGACTCTTTCATGTCATTCAAAGTTATGCATATATGCTTTCTATAATATTTTTCCACTTCATTGTGCAGCCCCCTAAATGAAGGTGTGGCATAGCACTCTTTGTCCTGATTTTTTTCAAGTAAATTGCTCTGATATTTTATTTCATATAGAACAAGGAAGGTGATAATCCAAAAGTAGAATGTGGTGAAGATAGAAGCTGAGAACTCCCATAAATTAATATTTTAGTTTTCAATATTGATATAAAAATGTAAAACTTCAAATAATTTATGGATTTTAGAATCAGTTTTAACTCTTCTTTTAGAGGTCCATTTATTCTCTCTTGCCGTTAGGACTATAGTGGAAACTTGGGAACTTTAGACTATTTATTCTTTACACATATGAATAGAGAAAGCCATATATATTCTAATTTCACAAAGGATAACACTGAAATTTTAAGTGGTTTTAAAATTTATCCAACTGTGGAGGAAGGGAGCAAGATGGCGGAGAAGTAAGGAGCTCCGTACTTGCACTCACGCCCATACATCACACAGAAAAGATCTGAAGCCATTGGAAACCTTACAAAACCTGAGAGATTGGGAGAAAAAGGACGCAGAATCCACTGAGAAAGCCTTCTAACATGAGTGTGAACCAGGGAAGATAAAATCGGGCCAGGATCGGAGACTCCAGGGTGGGAGGCGATCCCCCTCTACCCTCTACAGGGAGTGAGAGGAGAAAAGGAGAGAGTCCGAAACAGAAAAACCTCCACTCGGAGGGGAGAAAACCTCGGCTCGGTGCATAGAAACACCGTACTTGCCAAATACCTGCACACCAGGTCACCTCACGCCAACTGGTCCTGGAAAGAGCTGAGCACACAAACTGCTTCTTTGTGCTGGTTCCTGGAAGCAGGACTTCAGAGTGGTGGCGACCCTGCCACCATTGTAGCTCCCGGGCGGCTGGGACCCCTGAAAGAGCCACGCGGACAAGGGCGTCCACACTCCTGGCTGGCTGGAACTCCAGAGGGAAGGCAGAGAACTAAAAACTGGGATATTAGCCTGTAAGTTCGTGTTTCGGGTGACGAGCCATAGACGGACCGGGTTTTCCTCACTCCAGCGGACTCGGGCTCAGAGCACCCGGCAGGCAAGCCCCTGCCCATGCGTACCAGCCTGACCCAGAGAAGGAAGCAGCGATTCTGACTCCGCCCCCAGAGCTCGGCAGGGGGCCTGGAATTGCCCGAGGGGGTTGCCTGGTAAGCTGTGACGAAACGCAAGAGCTCTCCTCCAAAGAAACTCCAAGAAGAAATGACAGCTAATGAACTGCTCAAAACAGATATCAGCAGCATAACTGAACAAGATTTTAGAATAATAACGGTAAAATTAATAGCTGGGCTTGAAAAAAACATAGGGGACATCAAAGAAACTATGGCTACAGACAGAATGGAAAATAAAAAAGGCATAAAGAATTAAAAAATGCGATACATGAGATCCATAATAAATTAGAGGCCTCCAATGCACGGACTGAAGAGGCAGAAAGGAGAATAAGTGATTTAGAAGACACCATTATAGAAAAACAAGAAGCTGAGAAAAAAAGAGACAAACTGATCCAGGAACAGGAAAGAATTTGAGAGCTCAGCGATACGGTCAAACGCACCAATATCCGTATCATAGGAATCCCAGAAGACGAAGACAGAGGGAGAGGTGCTGAAGGAGTCCTGGAACAAATTATAGCAGAGAACTTCCCCGACCTGGGGAAGTAAGTAAATGTGGAAATACAAGAGGCTCAGAGGACTCCCCTCAGACGTAACTTGAATCGATCTTCAGCATGACATATCATAGTCAAAATGGCAAAATATAAGGACAAAGAGAATTTTGAAAGCAGCTAGGGAGAAAAGGGCCCTAACATACAAAGGGAAACCTATCAGAGTCGTGACAGACCTATCTACTGAAACTTGGCAGGCCAGAAAGGAATGGCAGGAGATCTTCAATGTGATGAACAGTAAAAATATGCAGCCAAGAATCCTCTATCCAGCAAGCCTGTCATTCAAAATAGAAGGAGAGATAAAAACCTTTCCAAATAAACAGAAATTGAAAGAATTTGTCACCACTCAGCCAGCCCTACAAGAAATCCTGAGGGGGATGCTCTGAAGGAACGGTTGCAAGGAACAAAGATACCAGAGACACCACCACAAACATGAACCCTACAAAAGATACAAAGACTCTAAACCCACATTTTCAATAATAACACTGAATGTAAATCGGCTGAATGCTCCAATCAAAAGACATAGGGTATAAGAATGGATTAAAAAACAAAAATCCATCCATATGCTGCCTACAGAAACTCATTTTAGACTGGAAGCTACCTTCAGTAGCTTAAAAGTAAGGGGATGGAGAAATATATATCATGCTACAGGAAATCAAAAGAAAGCCGGAGTAACGATACATATGTCAGACAAATTGGACTTTAAATTAAAGACAATCACAAGAGATGAAGAAGGGCACTACATAATAATTACAGGGTCCATCCATCAGGAAGAACTAACAATCATAAATGTCTACACACCGAATATGGGAGCAGCTAAATATCTAAAACAATCACAAACAGAAACAAGCTTATAGATAAGAATGTGCTAATAGCAGGGGACTTTAATACTCCGCTCACAGCAATGGATAGGTCAACCAGACAGAAAATCACTAAAGAAATAACGGACTTGAAACACTTTGGACCAGATGGATCTGACGGATATATGTAGAACTTTACATCCCGAGGCCAGGGAATTTACTTTCTTCTCAAGTGCGCATGGCACATTCTCCAAGATAGATCACATACTGGGACATAAAACAGCCCTCAATAAATACAAAAGAATACAGATCATACCATGCACACTGTTAGATCACAGTGCTTTGAAACTTGAAATCAATTACAGGAAGAAGTCTGGAAAACCTCCAAAAACATGGAGGTTAAAGAACACCCTTCTAAAGAATGAATGGGCCTATCAGGCAATTAGAGATGAAATTAAAAAATATATGGAAACAAATGAAAATTCAATACACGACAATTCAAAATCTATGGGATGCAGCTAAGGCAGTCCTAAGAGGAAAGTACATTGCTCTCCAGGCCTATTTCAAGAGATTAGAAAAAGCGCAAGTCCAAAATCTAACAGCTCACCTAAAGGAACTAGAGCAGAGCAACAAGAATGCCCTAAACCCAGTAGAAGAAGAGAAATAGTAAAAATCAGAGCAGAAATAAACAACATAGAGACCAAAGAAACAATTGAACAGATCAATGAAACGAAGAGTTGGTTTTTTGAAAAAGTAAACAAAATTGACAAACCTCTAGCCAGACTTATCCAAAAGAAAAGAGAGAGCACCCAAATAGAGAAAATTATGAATGAAAATGGACTTATTACAACCAACTCCTCAGAAATACAAGCAATTGTCAGGGAATACTATGAAAAATTATATACCAACGAATTGGACAACTTAGAAGAAATGGACAAATTCCTAAACACACACTCACTACCAAAATTCACATGGGAAGAAATAGAAAACCTGAACAGACCCATAACGAGTGAAGAAATTGAATCAGTGGTCAAAAATCTCCCAACAAATAAGAGCCCTCGACCTGATGGCTTCCCTGGGGAATTCTACCAGACATTTAAAACAGAATTAATCCCAATTCTTCTCAAGCTATTCCAAAAAATAGAAGTCGAAGGAAAACTCCCGGACTCATTTTATGAAGCCAGCATCACTCTGATTCCCAAGCCAGACAGAGATCCAGCAAAAAAAGAGAACTATAGGCCAATATCCTTGATGAATACGGATGCAAAAATCCTCAACAAGATCCTTGCAAATCGAATCCAACAGCATATCAAAAGAATCATCCACCAAGATCAAGTGGGATTCACTCCTGGGTTACAGGGCTGGTTCAACATTCGCAAAACAATCAATGTGATACATCGTATCAGTAAAAGAAAAGATAAAAACCATATGATCCTGTCAATAGATGCAGAAAAAGCATTTGACAAAATACAGCATCCCTTCTTAATAAAGACTCGAGAAAGTTGGGATAGAAGGAACCTACTTAAACATCATCAAAGCCATCTATGAGAAGCCTTCAGCTAACATCATCCTCAACGGGGAAAAACTGAGAGCTTTCCCCCTGAGATCAGGAACACGACAGGGATGCCCACTCTCACCACTGTTGTTTAACATAGTGCTGGAAGTCCTAGCATCAGCCATCAGACAACAAAAGGAAATCAAAGGCATCAGAATTGGCAAAGAGGAAGTCAAACTTTCCGTCTTCACAGATGACATGATACTCTACATCGAAAACCCGACAGACTCCACCAGAAGCCTACTAGAACTGATCCAAGAATTCAGCCAAGTTGCAGGGTACAAAATCAACGTACAGAAATCAGTTGCATTTTTATACACCAACAATGAAGCAACAGAAAGAGAAATCAAGAAACTGATCCCATTCACAATTGCACAGAAAACCATAAAATACCTCGGAATAAACCTAACCAAGGATACAAGAGATCTGTATGATGAAAACTATAGAAAACTTATGAAGGAATTTGAAGAAGACACAAAGAAATGGAAAAACATTCCATGCTCATGGATAGGAAGAATAAATATAGTTAAGATGTCATTACTACCTAAAGCACTCTACACAGAAGTATCATAGAGCAAAACAGCTCTCAGGAATTATTCAGGATTAAATCATTCTGTATTGACATATTTTATAAATAATACAAATATACTTGTGTAGTGTTTTAGAGCAATGGTTATCAACTATTTGGCCTATATTAGTTCAATTGCCAATATCATTAGAATCCTCAGCCTTACTTAATCTTTCAACTCTTTAGTGCTTCTATGTTACCACAAGATTTTGATTACGGATAACTCCCTGCTGCTTCAATGCCTCCTCCAGCAGAATCTGGTCTCATTCCCAAGCTGACATACTACTTTGAGCACCCTCTTAAGAGAGCTTGCCATCTCTAGGTCTACTTAATCACTTTGACCTACATCTTCTCCATTTAAAACATCTATATTTTAGTTGGTTTTCTACTTCCCCTAAGAGTTTTCTAGGAGGTGCATCATTCTTACTACCCAGGTTCCCTTCAACTATTATCAGAAGTCTCTCTTTTATTATCCAACATTTTATGTGCTTTTATCCCTAGCCTCATCTTCTACCCAACTCTCTTCCCTCACCCCCAAATCCTTGTATAGTGCTCTTTGGACCAATGATTTCTCATCCCCAAGGTTTCCTATTTCTTAAACTATTTCTGTTAGTATTCTTTTTGCCCATATACTTTAGTTTAAATATTGCTGTACCCTCAAGATAGTACTCCCCTGAAATTGCTCCTCCCCTGCAGCTACTCAAGGTATACTTGGGTTTTTTTGTTTGTTTTCACTTACAGCACAATTACTCCAAACCATAATTTTTGTTTTTCATTATAATTTTTAAGTAATGTTTACTACATACCTCAAATGTCCCATCTCCTTTAAAAAGGGTGTGTTCAGAATTTTCTTATTACCCTCTCCTTGGTACTAACATTTACACTGGTGTCTTCCTAATGACTCCCTCTTTGTGTTAGAGTTCTCTAGAGAAACAGAACCAATTGAAATTTATTATAAGAAATTGAGTCATGTGTTTATAGAGGCTCAGAAGTCTCAGGATCTACAAAAGAAGGCTGGAGACCCCCAATCTCATGGTGTAATTCTAGTTTGAGTCCAAAGACAGTGAAATATCAGTGTTCCATCTCAAGTACAGTAAAACATTGGTTTTGCAAGCATAATTCCTTCTGAAAACATGCTTGTACTCCAAAGCACTTGTATATCAAAGTGAATTTCCCCATAAAAATAATGGAAACTCACATGATTTGTTCTACAACCCAAAAATATTTATATAAAAATGATTACAAAGTACTGCAATATAATATAAAATAAAATAAAATATATTTTAAAAAATAAATTAATTAATATGCATGTATCTTTGAAAAACTTCATTGCTGGTGTGAGGGAGAGGGGAGAAGAGGGTTATTGTGTAGGATGACTTTCACTGTCTCTAATGGAATCATTGTTGTTTTTTGGCTCAATGGAATCTATTTCTTTTTGTGCAACTTTAACAAGGAACCTATATTCAATAACACTTGCTTTTGCCACCTTTTGAGGATTTCATGGAAATGTGACATTGCACTGATGATCAAATCACACATAATCCCACAGCGAGCAAGAGAGAGAACCATTGGCTCAGTTATAATCATGTGACATTTAGAATTACATACTAGTATTGCAAGATACTGCTCATTTACCAAGTCAAGATTTATTAGAAATGTTTGCTTATCTCGCAGTCACAGAGCAAGTTACTCCCAGTCCAAGGTTTTATTGTACTTAAGGTCAGAGGAGTTCCCTTTCAGCCTTTTTGTTCTATTAAGGTCTTCAATTGAATACATGTATCCCATCCATAAAGGAGAAGACAATCACTTTTACTCAGTCTACCAATTCACATGTTAATCTTATTCAGAAACATTCTCACTGACACTCAGAATGATACCTGACCAAATGTCTACTTCTCCTAGCCAAACATTTGGCCCTGGTTCACTTTTTTCTAACATTTTATTCTCATAATTCTAGGTGATCATTTACCCATGACATCTATGCATTTCTAACATCTTAGCTTCTTATGTACTTCATCTCTTTAATTATAATTTTCTTTCCATCCACCCACTTTAACACTCCATGGTCATGTTTATACCTAGATCCTGACAATTAGATTTCTGTATTTAAATCTTAAGCATGAAGCAACACTTCTCAGAATTTGTTATGCATAATAATTACCTAGAGAGCTGGTTAAAATGTAGCCCTATTTAGTAGTCTGAAAGGGCGTCTTGGAGTCTGTATTTCTTTTTTTTTTTTTTTTAATATTTTTATTTATTTCTAGGGGGGAGAGAGAGAGAGACAGCGTGAGCAGGGTGGGGGTCAGAGAGAGAGGGAGACACAGACTACGAAATAGGCTCTAGGCTCTGAGCTGGCAGTCAGCACAGAGTCCGATGCGGGGCTGGAAACCACGAACCGCGAGATCATGACCTAAGCGAAAGTCAGACACTTAACCGACTAAGCCACCCAGGCGCCCCTTGGAGTCTGTATTTCTAACAAGATCCCAGGTGGCACCAATGCTGCTATCATGGACCATAGTTTGAGTAGCAAGGTGTTGTATGTACTAGTAGTTGACTTGATGAAAGAACCACATCTACCAGTGCTTATAAAGAAGTTTTTTTTTTTCTTTGTCACATAACAGTTTAAAGATAGATAATTTAGTTTGTAGGAATAGCTCTGCCCATTAGGCCATTCAGGGACCCAGATTTCCCCATGATGTCGTTAACCATTCTCTACAGGGGTGTCCTCATCCTCAAGATGGGAGTTGGATATTACATGTTTGCACTGCAGACTATGGAAATTTAATTTTTGAGGTGGGCAGAATACAGAGTCCAGGAAAATAGTTTTATCTTATAAAGATGATCTAGATGTAGCACCCATGAATTCTATAACCACGGGTATCTTTAGAGAGGACACAGAAATGTAATGTATAATTTGGAATTCATGTGCTTGGATGAAACTGGGGTGAGTCTATTGCTACAAGAAAGAAGGAGATAATGATTTGGGGGATCTCTGGGTAGTTTCTACCACTTCATTGTGATAGTTAGCTTTATGGGTCACCATGAGTGAGCTAATGATACTCAGAAAACTAGTAAAACATTATTTTGGGGGTATATCTAAGAGGATATTTCTGGAAGATATTAGCATTCAATTTAGTAGACGAAGTAAAGATGTGCCTTCACGAGTGTGGGTAGGCATCATCCAATCCATTGGGGGCCCTAAAAGAACAAAAGGTAAAGGAAGAACAAATTTTCTTATCCTTCTTGAGCTTGGAAACTTCTCTTCTTCTACCCTCGGATATTGGTCCTAGTTCTTGAACCTTCAGACTCTGGGACTTATATCATTGGTTCCCCTGGTTCCTGGGCCTTCAGACAAGACTGAATTATACCACCAGCTTTCCTGGTTCTCTAGTTTGTAGATAGCAGATTGTGGGACTTCTTAGCCTCCATAACTAGGTGAGCCAGTTGTTATAATAAATCTTCTCTTATCTCTGTCTATCTATGTCTATATCTGTATCTATTTCCTGTTTATTTTATTTATCTGGAGAAGCCTAATAAAGTTAGTAATAATAGCACTACTTTTAACATCTTGAGTTCAATCAGTCCATTCTGTCTAGCACCTCCCATTTTTCTAGCTAACTTACCATGTTTCCAATAATTCTCAGACATTGCATGCATGCCCTCCACCCTGTCTTTCATTATCAATCACCAGCCCCCTCTAAGAGTTCCAAAATTTCCTTCTTTGTCTATCATGTGTTTAAAGATTAACATTATAATTGTGTTCTGTAAATGCTTTTATTGACTTTTTCTTTTCTCCTGCTGTCAATGATCTAAAAAAAAAAAAAATTGGAAGCCATGTCATTAGGGCACAATTGAAATGTTATATCAAGAGGTCTTACTTCATGACCTAGTCTGAAATAACCCTCTCAGACATTCATGGCTGATTTCCTAATTGTGCTTTTAATTTCTTCATAACATTTATCACTACCATGCATTGTGTTATATATTTGTGCATGTTTCTGTTATGTCTTTTTCATTAGAATTGCATGTGGGCAGAAATTTTATTCTGTTCACTGGTATTTCTCCACTGTGAAAAATTACCTAGCCTGGAATAATGTTTAATAAGTATTTTTTGGTGAATGAATTAATAACATTGGGTAGGAGTGGGAAAAGGTGGTTTTATTCAGTCAATTCAATTGTATGTTGATATGTAATATATGCATATATTTATATATATGTGTGTGTATACGTCAGTGTGTGTCCATTAATACCCTCAATCAAAGAAAAATAGGAGTAAAAAGACCTTGAAAATTACCTTTTCTAAACTGTTAATGATATGGTTAAAAAAAACAAAACAAAAAGTTGGATGGATTTCTCTATGATATCTTTAATACTTCAACTCTTAATAAAAGGAATACTGTTATTAGGCCCTATTTCCTTTTATGATAGAAAAAATATAACAGAGAAATGAATATTCTCTTGACTGGAATTCTTAAACCAAAAGACAGTTAATACTAACCAAAATAAGAAATCAAATTATTAAACATAGGCCTCAGTTGGTTAAGCATCTGACTGTTGATTTCAACTCAAGTCATGTTTTCATGGTTCATTAAATTAAGCCCCTCATGGGGCTCAGTGCTGACAGCAGGGAGCCTGCTTGGGATTCTCTCTTTCTCTCTCTCTCTCTCTCTCTCTCTCTCTCTGCCTCTTCCCTGTTAGTGCATACTCTCTCTCTCTCTCAAAAAAATAAACTTAAGAAAAATTATTAAAACATAAACTATATGGTTACCATGAAAAACAATATCTAAAATAACTCCCAGGAAGTAGAAGTCAGAAAGCAATGGACTGATCAATCACATGTGCCCCAAGGACTAGGGAGGCTTCAGGTTCTGCCACAGTTACTACAGTTACCATCAACAGCCTAGTTCATTTATCTTAGGAGAGCAAAGATTCTGTGAATAAGTGAGACTACTGCTAAATGGTAGATGAGGAGAACAGGCATTTGGAGAACCGTGACTAGTTTCCACCACAGGCCTATTAGCTCTGATGCTTCACACTCAAATACCCTAAAAGACTTCAATTCAATAGGAAAACCTTACTTAGTAATAAATATTGACATTTTAAGTGGCCGTATGCCAAGATATATCTATGTTCTCTTATCTGTAACCAAAAAAGTCAAACTCTTAGCATAATCTACCAATTTATAAGAAGTTAAACCCAAAATAGATTTCAACTTCATTTCCCACCAATGCAGTCAATATATCATTTGCTGTTCCTTATGACATGGCCCATACTTTTGAGCCTCTGTGCCTCTGCCAAGATTGTTCCCTCAACTTTGGCTTTCTTTTTTCACTCCACTTCTTACTTACTGTTTCTCAAATGTCATCTTTTTACACAGACTCCCCAAGTAAAATGATTTACTTTGTTGTGCTCACTAACCACTTCTAAATGGATATCTGTTCTTGGTATTTTTCATACCATTTGGTAATTATTTGATTTCCATATATAATTTTTTTACTTAGAGCATGAATTTTTGAGGTAGAAATACTATCTTACACATTTTTTGTAGCAGAGCCCATTATCAAATTCCTTCAGTGTGAGAACTTTCTTTTCATTTTACAATGAGAAATTAAAGAATTAAGTGAAACTCTATTGATTTAAGGCCTAATACCTGTTTGAAAGAGAACTTTGAATGAAACTAAGTTATAGTGAAAAATTCTCACTCTGTCACCTTAGAGGATATCTAATTTATCCTCATTACAAGATTAGAAGGCTTCTAGGAACAGAAAGGCATCAAGGACCAGACAGAGTGGGAAGAAGGCATTGGAGGTTGTACCATACTACACAGCCTTGGGACTATTTTCAGAAATTCAGTTATTCCTACCAAAAGGATTATTATTCCAGGAAGATTTTGTAATCAAGGAATTACCCCATAATAGCCATCCCATCTTATATTTAAAATAAAATTTAATAAGTTTATTAATTCACATTTTAAAAGTTTGGAAAGCACAGAAGAGAAAAAAAAAGAAAAGAAAAAGTGCCACAGTCCTTGATTTTTTAACTTTTAGTATTTCTTACTTCATATTCAATTAAGAATTCCCACATTCAATATTGTGAATTAACTTTTTATTTAATTTTGCCAATTTGTTAAGCAGAATGGTATTGCAATACTTTTAATTGATAGTTATAGAATTTGGATTTCCAATATATATTTTTTAAATTAGATTATTCTGCATACATCGTTCCAAATTATCCCAGTTTTTCAAAATTTTGAAAACATTTGCTACAAAATGTTCTGGTAATATAACTTTAATTATATATCATCTTAGAGTATACAAAACAAAAAGACAATCACTTAGATTCTAGGAATTAATCCAAAGTTGAGCTGCACAGAGAATAAAAGTGAATCCTAAGAAATATGTATTACAGTGTGTTTGTAAAGCAAAATAAATTAGAAACTTCACAAGGCAATTATCCATTTCAATAAAGACAAAATCTTTAGCAGATGCCCGGTGTGTTATCTCCTACCTTTCTCCACTATTCCAAAGGCTTAGCCAGGACCTCCCACACTGTGTGTTGATTATAGTGACTCCCAAATCCCACTGACAGTCAGAGGACACTTTATGATTAAAATTTTTTTTCAGATAATAAGATTGAAGATTTCTCATGATGCCATAAAGGTGAGTGTAAAGCAAGAATATTCTGTAACCTAAGCCATAGTTTCCAATGGAGTCCCCTATATTTCCACTATAAAACAAGGAGTCAGATTTCTATAACTTGTTCAGAAAGGAAGCACTGTACCCTGATCCCTAATATAATGAATTCTAGCTCATTAGAGGGGATCTTTGCAGACCTCCCAGAGAAATAAGAACAAATATCATTTGTCAATGATTAAGATTGACCTCTGGAGAGTTCCTAAGCAAGAAAGTAACTTGAGAGTCCCAGATCCAGAACCAAGCTGGTATTGCTATGTTCCAGTAAAACAGCAAAGGTCTGCAAGCCATAAAATTTAAGCTTTTCCATGTGTTGATTTCAGGGCCAGTACTGAAGGTGAGATGAATCTCATTTTGATCTTATGATTTTCTAGTTAATGTGGGCTATGTGAAAAGTGACATTTAATTTCTCACATAAAAATAAATACACAAATAATTGATTACACTGCAAGTGCAGTGGTAATTCTTATATTCCTTGATGATAATAATTTTTATGTACCATAAGTTTTCTTTTCTCAAGGGAAGAGAATCCATGACCAGAAATTATATGCCCATTGATTAAAAGATCAAATGTGAAAGTGTCTATTAAATGTTAAGAATAAAAATCAACAGGGGGCGCCTTGGTGGCTTAGTCGGTTAAGCGTCAGACTTTCCGACTTTCGCTTAGGTCATGATCTTGCGGTTTGTGGGTTCGAGCCCCGCGTTGGCCTCTGTGCTGACTGCCAGCTCGGAGCCTGGAGCCTGTTTCAGTCTGTGACTCCCTCTTTCTCTGACCCTCCCCTGCTCACGCTGTCTCTCTCTCCTAGAAATAAATAAAACATTAAAAAAAAAAAAAGAATAAAAATCAACAGAATGACTAACTGGAATATATAGCTCACTTAACCCCTTCTTGGAAATCTGGATCATCTGAATTCAGAGTATTGCTTTTGATGCTGATGTTATATGCAGTGCTCAAGTCATTTGATAATTTAACCATTTTCCTCATGTGGATTATTCTGTGGAAATTATGTATGAAAGTTGTAAAGATCTATTAGTCACTTGGGAGAAGAGGAGATCTATATTTCTTGAATGGAGAACAGCCTAGGGACTGAGACATATTTGAAGAAATTTCAGGGCAATATACTATAAAAAATGTGATCTTCCTAGCATAAAATAGTGTCGAAAGGGGGATAGGCATGAGGCATGGCAGGTGCGGGAAAGAGAGAGGGAATATGAGAGTCTTTTCCATCTTGCTCTGCCTGTCACCCTGTGGCAAGTTAAGTATCAGGCCAAGCAAAGGGATGTAATTGAAAAGCACCGGGCCAGCAAATGTGAATGTTCTGCACATTAAATGCTGAGAGACCATGCAAAATGGATTGAGGAGAGCATCAACAGACAGTGTCATGGAAAGATTTGGCAGTTTCTCACTCTCCTTATAGCACGTCCTTGTTGTGTTCATTTTTCATGGCCAGATACATTATTTCCTCAATAATGCTATCTATTGTTTTGTAAACTTTGTGTAATTTTATTATGCAGAAACTGTAAAACTTAATTTATGTTCATTATTCATCAGTTGGAAATTTTCTCTTTAGATGAAGATTTTCTCTTTTTTTTTTAATGTTTTATTTATTTTTGAGAGAGAGATAGAGACAGCATGAGCAGGGGAGGGTCAGAAAGAGAGAGGGAGACACAGAATCTGACGACAGGCTCCAGGCTCTAAGCTAGCTGTCAGCACAGAGACTGATGTGGGGCTTGAACCCACGAAACGTGAGATCATGACCTGAGCTGAAGTCAGACGCTTAACCAACTGAGCCACCCACGCTCCCCAAAGATTTTCTCTTTAGATGATGGTAGTTTCCCCCTGAAAAACCTGAATTTCTTTACAAATATGTATTTTTTCTAATACAATCCCTATGACATACAATATATGTGTGCAATATTTTCTTCAAAATATTGTTTCTGTTGAAACAATGTATTTTTGTTTACTTTTCAAAGGCAGAACAGTTACAAAACGTGTGTTTCCCACAAGGAAGCCATGAATCTTAGGATTCAAAGCAGACATTAAAATAAAATTATATAAAATTAAACATAATGAAATAAACTCTGCATAACTGTAACATTCATGTTTCCTCAAAATTGCTGTGCATGTAAGAGATCTATCCATCTGCTAAAGATGCTTCATTTTGTCTATGTTTGGCAAGAAGGCTTTTGCAAATCATAGTTACAAAATTAAATATATATATATATATATATATATATATATTTACAGTATAGTGAAAACCTCCCAGAGTTGCTTCATTTGAGAAGTTTTGAGATTCTTATATTGCTGATCAGGAGGTGAATCTACTTTTTTATAAGTTTTCCTACTTTTCTCTCCAGTAAGATCTCCTTTATAAATAATTACCTCATTCTCTTGCTATGTATTTTGTTGTGTTTCAGTATGTCACAGACTTCTCATTTTTTATTTCCTTGGCAATGATTATTAAGCAATGAAAGCCTAATTCTTGAAAATATGCAAATATAATGAAGTCAATTTAATATTCATGAATGTTATATACATGTATGAATGCATATGTGTGTTTGTATATATGTACATAAATGTGCATATAGGTATTATATATAATTATATAAATCCATTTATATATTTTAATTTCTATATACATTTATTTATATTTATTGGATTTATATATTTTTATTTTGTATGTTTTATTTTACTTTATATAATATATGTTCTCCTTCTGTTGATCCAAACATTTTGGAGTGCTTTCAAAATAGAATAATGAGAAAGAAACTATTTTCATTACTTTTTAGTTAATGCAAAAATTTTTTAAGACCAACTTTGTTTCCCAAGATGAGCTTCAAGTGGCTTTTCATTGTTAAAGGAAATAAAAATTACTCTTAAAAATTTTATTTATTTATTTTAGGAGAGAAAGAACACATGCAGGGGAGGGATAGGCAGGGAGACTGAGGGAGAGAGGGAGGGAGGGTGGAAGAGAGAGAGAGAGAGAGAGAGAAGAGAATCCCAAGGAAGGGAATCAAATTCATGAACCGTGAAATCATGACCTGAGCTGAAATCAAGAATCAGATGCTTAACCAACTAAGCTTCCCAGGCACCCCAGAAGTAAAAATTACTTTTAACTTATGCAGCAATGTCTTTAATAATAGTCCAAGAAATGTGCTCTAGGTGGGGCAAATAGTCTGAAACAATTTAGGATGCCAGGGTTTGGTCTTGTTTCTGCAACATCTTACTTTGTGACTTTGTGTGACACATATTACCCCTCTGCCCCCAGTTTCGTCATCTGTAAAAACAAAGGAAGATTTATTAAATTGATGCACTCACTGAGTTTCTATAATTCTAGATGTTTCCTAAAAAAATTAATAAGCCACATATCATGATCACATATTGTTTATTCCTAAAATCATCATGTCGTTGATTTTCATACTTCTCCCAGAGATTTGAAATTAACTCTCACATTTGTGTCCAAGGCAGTAGATCATTTGCCTATTTTGGTGCCTAAAATTTCCCCAGGGTCATAACTGAATTTTAGTGAATACACTGATATATTATCATAAATTACATTATGTCCCATCCTTTTCCTGATTAGCTTGGCATCGTAGGTGTCAAAATGCAATCTTAAATTAGTATTTGTCTTTTGCTAAAATATCTCACTTTACGTAGTTAAACTACATATTTTAACAATCACACAGTCCTTGTAATAGTTTATCAAATACTCACCAGAGAGATCATGGCCTCTCTGAGAGGATATATGACCTGTGGAAAATCATTGATCTTCCTTATAATGAAAAAACAGCACTATTAACATAAAACCCTGACACAGGACAATGGGTTTAAAATGTGGGAATGTTTAGACTGCCATCTACTCTCATCATTCTACTACTTGTTAGAAATGCAGTTACAGGAGATTTAGTACAAATGCATCTACCGTCTAAAACCCCTTTATTTTAATAATTTAAATAACTTATATTTTTAAAATCTGAGCAGCTCTACTTCTATAATAATTCTACTCTATAACATTGTTTTTTGTTCTTATTGCTAAATGGAAATATGTACAGCTGACCACTGTTCCTTGTATACTTTTGCATATTGGAACAAACTGTGAACACTGAAACAAACAGTAAAACCACACAAATAGCAAAACTTAGATATGTATTTCCCACACATGAATGTTAAATATACCAGAACCCAGGAGTTCAGCTTGATAATATATCTCAAGCTTATTTTTTAGATTGCATAAATCAATCATTTTATTTTTTAAAATATTGGTACAATAAAAAATAAGTTAAGCTCAATAAACTATTTGTAAAAAAATAAAATAATGTATACTTAAAAAAATAAGCTGTATAGAATATCTTGTACTTATGATAGATCTAAGATTAATCTTTACACCCTGGAATACCAGCTATTGGTGAGACATTTGCTTTTATAACTGGGAAATAAAAGGTGCATTATGTAGAAATGATATTAAGGATTCGCAGTGTTCATTAAACATGAATATTACTTAATGAAAACCTTCTGATTCTATGGGAAACTATCATAAGAACACTTATAGTTTTCTATATTCTTTAGGTATCTATTTTATTTACTTATATGCTGTGTCTTGCAGGACACACAGGTTTTCTAGAATGGCAGTCTCCACAATGATGCATGTTCCCCAGGGAGGGAGCAGGATGACCCCTAACATCAGGGAGAAACAGGAAGAAAATACAACAACTTCTCTTTTGCTAAAGTTTATTTACAATTTTTACTTTTGGAAATTTTTGTATGTCTTATATTCTACGTAAGAACAACACATTTTATTTATTTATAAATAATAAGGCAGAGTAGCCAAAACAAAAACTTTTTACTAATGAGGTGCACAGTCAACCAATTTGGAGACTGCTGTTGTAGCAAATGGGAGATTAATGACATCCCATTTATAAAGGCTAGCAAGTGAGAAAGAGGCTGTCAATGAGAAGTTCATTGATCTGTTTTCCCATGTCTGCAATAAAGCACATTTACCTGAAATGTCATACTCTGGAAAGACTGCCAAGGCTAAACATACATAAATGCCTACCTTGTACTAAGTAGCTGTATTGATTTGAGAGGCTATATCAAAGCAATTGCCTGTGTGTAATTATTGTCTTCCAAAATGTCTAACCTAGCACAATACAAAGTTTAAATACTTGGTGTGTGTGCTTTTTATTAAATATGTTCAATATTGTTGAGCTTTTCTTTCTGTGTTTGATCTATAAACAAATGAATAGAAAATGAGCTTAATAAATCATTGGTGGCAGGTTCAAGAGAGTCCTGCTGTTTCTTTGGCTGAATGTTAAATGAATATGGTTTAAAATATAAAAGAAGTAGAAGAAGGTGAAGAAAGTAATGAAGGAACATTAAAACCATGAACTGTTTGTAACCTTTGTAGTTCTTTTATAAATGTTAATGAAAAGGCATTGCTGTTTGTCACAGTGAGATGGGTATAATCAATTAAATTGCACCCAGTTTATATTTTTCCTTCAGGTGTTTACTTGTGTAGTGAAGGATTCATTTTCCAAATACACAACTGAGAGAGGGCTCTGTTTTGTATCCCTTCAAAGGGTGATTTATTGTTTTTTTACTTCTCTAAGGTAACATCTCTATTGTCATTCTATTAGATCCGTTAATTCATATGTTTTTCTAATCCATTACTAAAATGTAACTTTTCCACTTTCAAAATAGTGTACCTGTCAAAGCCATAGTTGTAAAGAATCACTTCCAAGTCTCATTTCTATGTTATTTCAAAACTGCAATACATTAAAAAAGAAACAGTTCCTCCAGTGTGTACCCTGAGATTTTTAGTTACCTATTACTTTAAATCACTCATCAATTTCCTTTATGTGCCATTAGTCATTTTTCATTGTTTTCAAATAAAGATTCTGTTTATATGTAGTGTTTTGAGTTCTGAATTCTGCCATTTGAAGAAACATATTATTCTGTTACTTTAACCATATAACAAGAAAGGTCAAGTTTTTTCTAACCAGATCTTTAATTTATAGATTTGACACTCAAGATGCATGAATTTTATTAATGATCAAAATATATCGACAAAATAAATTATCCATGACATGGTATGGTTATGGGAACGTACAGTAAGGGAGTGCTTTCTGAATTCCTATTTCACTTGGGCTTTGAGGTAGTAAATTTTCAGTAAATGGGACACAGTGGAGGATGGGGAAAGATGGTAATTTAGACTGAGGGAAGAGGATAGAGTGAAAGGTGAGTATAATGGCTGACATTTAGGAAACATCATTTAATCTTATAATCTAGAATATATGTAAAGAGGGAAGTTTAGAACCATTTCTGACTTTAATATTTGACCCATTAGCATTAGTACTTGACCATTAGTAAGAAAGGCAAGTAAAAAGTTAAGTAGAAAGAAATAAAGTCAAACATAGCCATTTTATGATAAATGAATATTGTTGAAAAGTTTGAACTTCTTTACAGATAACAATGTGGTTGAATAAACTATGTATACAAGTATACTTGAATATTTGGATAAACTATGTATACAAATATAGATATTCATTTTAATTTACCTGTGGTTGGATCACTGTAAACTTTTGCTAGTAACAAGTGAGAGGAGATTGTGCCTTATAACTTTAAACATGAAGAACGTACTCTTCAGATCTATCCAGTGGAATGTCTGCCTCTTTTGGTATTGAGTCTACTTGAAGGTAGCAAAAAGAAAAGTTTCCCTTGAAAATTCCTAACAACTAGCGCATACTTAGGCTCCTTTGGGGAAAGAATCCCATGAGCTATGTTGTCTGAAAACCTTAAGCAAAAATTGTAAAGAGTGAAACATCAATATTTTTCGTAGGCAGCAGGTAGAGGCAGATTAACATTTTAAAGCCAGTCCTAAAGAAAATAAAAGTATGCCACATATAAAATTCAATAAGTATGAAATCATAAAGAACACTAAATATGTGAAAGAACCAGCCATGACTAAGAGTAACAATATCAAAGTCTTTCAGAATCAATCCCACCAAAACTGTAGGTATAGGACAAATCAGATGCAGAATATAAAATAAGTAAATTTAATATGATTTAAATAATAAAATATAATTTAAAAACCAGAGAATGCCAACATATTCAATTAGATTTCAACAGGAATTAAAAAGTACTTCTAAAATTTTAAAATATATATTTCATGTTTAATAGGTAGATTAAGCAATGGTTGAACATAGGCAAAAAGAAAGGTATTGAATTTTGATATGTCTTTTTATGAAAAATTATCCAAAATAGACTAAGAAATACAAATTAGGAAAGAAGAAAAGGGATGGAAACAACAATATTCTATTAAGATTTATTTAGAATTCTGTGACATTGAGGAGCACCTGGGTGGCTCAATCGGTTAAGTGTCCAACTTTGGCTTAAGCCATGATCCTGTGGTTCCTGGGTTCAAGACCCGGAATTGGGCTCTATGCCAACAGCTCAGAGCCTGGAGCCTGCTTCAGATTCTGTGTCTCCTTCTCTCTGACCCTCTCCTGCCTGCACGCTGTCTCTCACTGTCTCTAAAATAAATAAACATTAAAAAATTAAAATTTAATAGATATTTCTATGGCTTTGAAGAAAGTATGTGATTAGGTAATTATATATTTATAATTTAAATAAGGTTATCAGTCTATCTAGATAAAATATCCATACACAAGTCAAATGCTTTTCAATAAGGCATTTTCAATGTGTAGGGGTGCCTAGGTGGCTCAGCTGGTTAGTGTGCAACTTCCGCTCAGGTCATGATCTCATTGTTTGTGGGTTCGAGCCCCACATAAGACTCTGTGCTGACAGCTAGCTCAGAACCTGGAGCTTGTTTCGGATTCTGTGTCTCCCTCTCTTTATGACCCTCTCCTGCTCACACTGCCTCTCTTTCTCTCTCTCAGAAATATATAAAACATTCAAAAAAATTCAATAAAGAATAGTTAGAAGATGTAATTAAAAGTGCTACTTACTATAAATATAGTTTAAAAAATCTAGGAAAATATTTATTATAAGATATAAAAGATATAAATATAAAATCATATTGGCATATAATAAAGAAGACCTAGATAAAGAAAGAAACATATTCAGGGACATAATGTCAAAAGATGAAATGCATAAGATCATGAGATGTAAATCTCATGAATTTCAAATATCTATTTAGCTTAATTAAAAAAATATTTGTCCAACTGGGAAAAAAGTGTACATGAATCAGTAACATAACATTTTTTTATATATTTCTGGATTGCTTTATAGGTTTTAAATTTCTTCCATTAACTTTTTTGTGCTTATCTGATTTGTGACTATCAGTGTGTCTAAATTACTATAGCTTTATGAGTCTTGGTATTTGGTGGGCCTTGTATGCTCACTTGGTTCTTCTTTAGTGATGCTTCAAGAATTCTTATCCCTTTATATGTCCATATATACATTTTTAAATCCACTCATCAGCTTCTTTTGAAAAATCTGCTTGAGTTTTCTTTTTTAAATTAAGTTAAATACATTTTGAAATTCATGACAATTACATATTATGATATTATACATCTCATCTTTTGGCATTGTGTCCATGAGATTCATAACCCAATACCTCAAATATACGGGTCTAAATAAAAAAATCTCTTGTCATAATGAGAACCAGGATGATCTCACACTAAATGAAGGAACACGACCAGGGAATGTCAACACTGAGATAACAGAAATGTTACATTTACCTCATGAAGGTTTTAGATCAGCCATGATAAAATAAAAATGCTGCAAAGTGCACTTATAAATGAAAAACAAAAAGTGAAGGAAAAAGGAAGTCATCTCAGCAAAGAAAGAGAAGATGTAAAGAAGAAACAAATGAGAATTTCAGAACTGAAAATATAATAGCTAAAATTTTTAAAAAATCATTGGATGAGTTGAACAGCAGACTGGAAGGGACGAAGGAAGGTAATATTAGTGAATTACAAGATAGAACAATAGAAAACACTCCATCTAAATAACTAAGAAAATAGACTGAAAAAAATAAATGAGCCAAGGCACAGAGAGCCATGGCACTATGACAAAAGATCTAATGTTTGTGTCAGTGGAGTCCTTGAGGAAGGGGGAAGAGGGCAGAATTGGAGTACTCAAATGATAGTTGGGAACTCTCCGTATTTGGCAAAAGGTACAAATACAAAGATTCGATAAGTTTAGAATATAGAAATAAATAGTATAAATTTATTCTATTTAACATTAGA
Source organism: Proteles cristata cristata (assembly GCA_017311185.1). NCBI lineage: Eukaryota > Metazoa > Chordata > Mammalia > Carnivora > Hyaenidae > Proteles > Proteles cristata. Next base: position 1,760,459 of record JAESUZ010004587.1, read on the forward strand.
TTAATATGCATTTCTAACAAATAAAACAAAGGGATTCCCTGTATTCTTCAAGCAGTTTTCTCCAGAGGGAAACATTTTGAAAACGAGTAGTTCAGTGCCAAAACCAGGATAACGACATTGTTATAGTCAAAATGCAAAACATATCCAACAATTCAAGGATCCCTCATGTCTCCTTAATAGCAGCATCTAACTCCTTCTCCCCTCCCCTTAATCTGTGGCACCTAATGCTCTCAAACTCTATACTTATTTTTCCCCATTTAAAAAATATTATATAAATAAAATCAAATAATGTAAAACTTTTTAGGATTGCTTTTTATCACTCAGCTTAGTTCTCTAGATATTCATCTAGGTAGTATGTGAAAAACAACACAGTATTCTTTTAATTATGTTATTTTGTTAAGTATGTAGTGATATCTCATTGTGCCTTTATATTTTCCTTGTGGCTAATGACATTTAGTATCATTTAATTTTCTTACTTGCCATCAGTATTATTTCTTCAGTGAAGGTTTTTTTTTTTTCTTCATATTTTTTGGTCCTTTAATTGCATGGCATTTTTTTTACTGTTAAGGTTTGATAGATCTTTACATATTCTAGATACTAGTCTTTTGTTGAATATGTGATCTGCAGATATTTCTTTCTTCATCTTTGTAATTTGTCTTTTCATGCTCTTAACAGGGCCTTTCACATAGTAAATTTTTAAAAAATGTTCTTGATGAAATCCAAGAAATGGACACATAAAATGCTCTTTCTTCTTAATAGATTGATCCTTTTCCTGTTTATATTATGCCCTTCCCTGTCTCTAATAATTTTCTTTGCTCTTAAGTCACTATATCTTATTTTAATATAGTCACTCAATTTTTTATTAATATTTTTATGCTGTCTTTTACTTATTTTACTTTAAACCTTCATATATCATTATATTTGAAGTGAGTTTCTTATAGAAACCATATAGTGGGGTCATGTTCTTTAATTCATTCTTCTCATCTGTCTTTTGGTTGGTGTATTTAGACCATTTACAAATAATGTGATTATTAACAAGCTAGGATTTAAGTCTTCCACTGTTTTGCTTGTTTTCCATTTTTCATTATTTGGAAATATTTTCATTATTGCTTTATTCTTGAAGAATACTTCATTGGATACAGAATTCTGGATTGATGGTTTGTTTTGTTTTGTTTTAGTTTTTTGTGTTTTGTTTTCTTTTCAGCACTTGAAAATGTAGTACCACTTTCTTCAGGCCTCCAAGGTTTTTTTTTTTTTTTTTTTAGAGAAAACTGTTATTTGAATTGTTTTTGTCCTGTATATATAGTGTCCTTTCTCATGGCTTTCAAGATTTTTTCTTTGACTTTAATTTTTAAAACTTAAACCATTTATAAGTCCTGGTGTGGATTCTTTGAATTTATTCCAATTGTTCTATTTATTTCTCACAACTTCATATTCAACTAAATTTACCTCAGATAAAAATCTTAATTTAAAATATCTTAATATTAAGAACATCTGCTTATAAAAATATACTATAAAGAAAATTACAAGATGAAGATCAACCTGTGAGAAGATACTTACAATGCTAATAACTGACAAAATATTATACTCAGACCATATAAGATATTTCTACAAATCTATCAAAGAAAACAAAAATTAATCAATATAAAATTGATAAGAAGTATAAATTGGAAATTCACAAGAAAAACAAAACTTAATAAGCAAAGCTTAGACCTATTAATGGTGCTACTTAATAGAAAAGATGTGACTTTACCTCACCAGATTGTCAACATTCACACTTTTTATTATGATTATTAAGTGTTGGTGAGGATTTGAACAAAGAGGAAGATGCATACACTGTAGGAACAGGTTTGGTTTGTGAGCAGTATTTTGGAAAACCAAATTGATTTTACTTGATCAATTTAAACATGCACATATTCTACAACCCTGAATTCAACTCATAGATGTATATACCCTAAAGGAACTTTTGTGCATTGTACCAATACATATATACATGTTCGTAGCAGCATTGTAAATATGATTGAAATAAAACTACCACAAGAGTACATATTATATGATTCTTTTTTTAAAAGCAGGTGGAACTAAATGATATGTGGTATAGGAGCACCTACAAATATGGTAAAATTATGAAGAGAAGCCAGATAATAATTTACACAAAATTCAAAATGTAGAGTACAATCATAAGGAAATAAATTGTTATTTTAAATAATTATCTTAATTTCTCATTGTACTTTAAGTGGTCACAATTATTAAAGATTTAAAATATTTGTAGAAAGTATTAATTGCAACTAATATTCTGAAGATCAAATGCAAACTAATTCTTAAACCTACTTTCCTTGTATTTTTAATATTTTTGGTATTAGTTTTATTTAGATTTCTCAACAAATCATTTTTCTGTAGCCATGTGTGCATTTCTATTAATCAAAAGTTCATCCTCCTTTAGCAATCTGTCATTTCTTTTTTGACTACAACAGATGAAACATCTTTTGACTGAATCACATTAGTGGAATGATCTCTGTGTGAAAATATAACATATTTTCTATGGAGCTATAATTCATCATTTTAAAAACAATTTTGTGACATGTGGAGTAGAGAGGTAGAATAAAAGCCAATTTTGTCTTGGAAGGTTTGATACATATATAACTATATTCCTGTAACTTTTAAAACTTAGAGTTCATTGCATTTATACCAAATCATATCATAAAATCTAAATTTCATAAAGGCAAATACATTAATTATGACTTGGAAGAGTATTATGTAGAGGATATAGAAACCTAAGCATGGAAAAAAGGGTGATTTTTTTTTTTTGTATTATGTGTATGTACTTTTGTTTATTTGTTTGCTGGTTTGCCTTGTTTGCCAGTTTGCTTTGTTGTTTTCTTGTTCATTTGTGTACAAAATTCTCACTATATCAATTGTTTGTTTATTTTCAGTTGGTTTATTTCTTGAATTGCTCCAAAATGCTTCTTTTTGTGAGTGATATCAACAGTACGATATGAGAATTAATTTTTTTTTTACTTCTTTTAAATAGGAAATTGCATATTGTCACTCTGATCCTTTTACAGTCTTCAAAACCTCTCTCAATGGTAGCTGGAAATCAGCATAAATGTAAATCCGGATTCCATGATTACCTCTTTAAGGTTATAAGAAATTAGCTCAAGTTCATGTAGCATTAATAAGTAGTAGTGCTTGAAGAGAAGTAGGAGCCTTGTTTAATGTGCTTTTCCCCTTCCAAGAATAGATACAATATGTAGATTTGAGATATGAATTCTCATTTGCTCTTTTCATTGTGTATTTTTTATTCTCTGTATTGAGATTTCTTAAACCTTGGTAAAAATCCTAGCGGATTCAAACTCACTTAGTTTTTAAATACAAGTTTCATGTTCAGTCAACTTGTATTGCTGCATTAAGAGTTTAGCTTTCTAATACCTTAAAGTATGCCTACTAATTTCTTACATTAGTTCTGCCATAAATCCAAAGTACACACACCATTTAAAGTGAAAGTTTTAAGAATTACTAACCTCCTGCCAGCTTCTCAATAGTTAGATTTCTAAATGTCCCTTTTTTTCTTCTCAAGTATTAAATTGATTTACCTAACTTTAGGTAGAATTTGTCTTTTCACTTTCTTCCTATCCATCCACATATTTGATTTTTTTTTTAATTTTAATTTTTTTTAAAATTTATTTCTGAGAGAGAGAGAGACAGTGTGAGCAGGGGAGGGTCAGAGAGAGAGGGAGACACAGCATCTGAAGCAGGCTCCAGGCTCTGAGCTAGCTGTCGGCACAGAGCCCAAAGCAGGGCTCAAACCTATGAACAGTGAGATCATGACCTGAGCCGAAGCCAGACGCTCAACCAACTGAGCCACCCACGCGCTCCTGACATATTTGATTATTAAGTGTTTCAAACCATCTAGACATGATTGAGGCTTCTATGAGCCTTCACATCAACTTTGACAGAATAAGAAGGTACTTGTACTTCTGCACGATCCTGGCATCACCCTCGGTCCTGCTCCCTAACCCCGACTCTCACAGCTTTAGCAGAACCATCCACCATGGGATCATTAGAACTAACTGGATTTTGTTGATTATGTCATTTACTCAGGCATCTCAAGAAGTCAAGTATTCCCAGGTGAACCTTCCTCTCTCTAGAATCCCATCTTCCCATGGCTCTGTGTACAAAGAGGCATCTTCCACCCCCATCACCCAATCCCTATTTTCCTTCCCTATGTTATTTTTCTTTGTAACATATGTCACCCTCTGACATTCTGTGTTTATCTTCCCACCCCACCCTCAAATGGAATGTGAGCTCCAATAGTGCCGAAATGCCTGTCTGTTTCATTCCCTGCTCTATCACTAAAGCCTAGTATAGTTCCAGACATATTGCAAGTGCTACATAAATATTTGTTAGATGAAGGCATAAATGAATGAATGTATGAAATATAGAGAAGAAATACTCTGCTTTTTTGGCACAGATTTAAAATTAGCATATTTTTTTTCTTTTAAGCTTTTATTTTAAATTGAAAAGAAATTTTCATCTTGTTTTCCTTGTTAGGGTCTTTAGTGCTATTATTTGCCCCATTATGAGATTCTTTTGTGCTATTATTTGCCCCATTATGAGATTCTTTTGTAGTTGTCAGTTCCTTGTTATTGTGTCATTTACATTTTGGAATTTTCTTTAGACAACTCTGACAACTGTAAAAAGACCTATGGTGGAATCTACCTTGTCTGAAACCATATGAATACCCTCTATTGGGTCACAGGTGAGTCACTGGAAGTGAAATCTGAAGGGAAGTTTGAAGATCTGCATAAAATGAATTACCACCCTCTTATATTCATCCGATAGCTGGACCTGATATTGAATTGTGACATTTTAGAACAAAAAAGAATTTCCTAATTTTAGAGACAAGGAAAGTAGCCTAGAAAGTTTTTTTTCCAGATACCATTTATTTATATTGATGTGATTCAAATATAGTAAGATTCCTAGGGTTTTTTTTTTTAACTCTCTAAAGAGTACTTTTAAGACTAGCTACCATTTGTTTACCAATTTTTGTTGGCTAACAATTCTCCTACATATTTGAGATGATTATCCCCTTGTTTAACACCTTGCAGATGCTCTTGCAGTAGATATTGTTACTTCTATTTTATGGATGAGGAAGCCATGGTCCAAAGAGGAGGTAACCAACTCACAGCAAAACTTCAGTAAGGATTCAAAACTGGCTTGTCTGGCCCTGAAGCCTGAACTCTTAACCAATGTAAAAAAAAATATATATATATATATATATATATACACACTATTTAGTAGCTTCAACGTATTTTATGTATTTTTTTAAATTTTTTAAATTTAAATTCAAGTTAGTTAACGCATTGTAGTCTTGACTTCAGGAGTAGAACCCAGTGATTTGTCTCTTAGATATGATACCCAACGCTCATCCCAACAAGTACTCTCCTTTATGCCCATCACCCATATAACCTGACCCCCACCCACCTCCTCTCCAGCAAGCTTCAGTTTTCTGTATTTTTGAGTCTCTTATGGTTTGCTTTCTTCTCTGTTATTATCTTACTTTTCCTTCCCTTCTCCTATGTTCATCTATGTTGTTTCTCAAATTCCACATATGCGTGAAAACATATGATATCTGATCTTTTTCCAACTGACTTATTTCACTTAGCATAATACATTCCAGTTTCTAGCCACATTGTTGCAAATGGGAATATTTCATTCTTTTCATCACCAAGTAGAAATCCAGTGTGTGTGTGTGTGTGTGTACCACATCTTTTTTATCCATTCATTGGTCAGTGGACATTTGGACTCTTTCCATAATTTGGCTATTTGTTGATAGGCTATAAACATTGGGGAGCATGTGACCCTTCAAATCACATTTCTATATCCTTTGGATAACTTCCTAGTAATGCAATTTATGGGTCATAGGGTAGTCCTATATTTAATTTTTTGAGAAACCTCCATGCTGTTTTCCAGAGTAGCTGCACAAGTTTGCATTCATGCCAATAGTGGAATTTCTCCCTTTATCCACATCCCTCCAGCATTTGTTATTTCCTGAGTTCTTAATTTTAGACATTCTAACAGATATGAGGTAGATTCTCATGTTTTTGATTTGTATTTCTCTGCTGATGAGTGATATTGAGCATCTTTTCATGTGTCTGTGTTAGCCATCTCGATGTCTTTTTTGGAAAAGTGTCTATTCATGTTTTCTGCCCATTTCTTCACTGTATTAATTGTTTTTGGGGGGTTGAGTTTAGTAAGTGTTTTATAGATTTTGGATACTAACCTTTTATCTGATCTATCTTTTGCAAATATTTTCTCCCATTCTGTCAGTTGCCTTTAGTTTTGTTGATTGTTTCCTTTACTGTGCAGAAGTTTTTAATCTTAATGATAAGATAAGATAAGACTCATTTTTATCTTGGTGAGTCTCTGGTAGTTCATTTTTGCTTTTATTTCCTTGCCTTCAGAGACATGTCAAGTAAGAAGTGGCTGCAGCATAGGTCAAAGAGGTTGCCTGTGTCCTCCTCTAGGATTTTGATGGTTTCCTCTCACATTTAAGTCTTTCATGTATTTTGAATTTATTTTTGTGTATGGTGTAAGAAACTGGTCCAATTCATTCTTTTCATTTCACTGTCCAGTTTTCCCAGCACCATTTGCTGAAGAGTCCGTCTTTTTTCCTTTAGACACTCTTTCCTGCTTTGTTGAAGATTAGCTGGCCATATATTTGTGGGTCCATTTCTGGGTTCTCTATTCCATTCATCTGTATGTTTGTTTTTAGGCCAATACCATATTGTCTTGATGCTTACAGCTTTGCAATACAGCTTAAAGTCTAGAATGGTGATGCCTCCAATTTTGGTTTTCTTTTTTCAACATTACTTTGGCTATTCAGGGTCTTTGTGGTTCCATACAAATTTTAGGATTGGCTTTTCTAGCTCTGTGAAGAATGCTGGTCTTATTTTGAGAGGAATTGCATTAAATATGTAGATTGCTTTAGAGAGTATCTACATTTTAAAAATATTTGTTCTTCCAATCTATAAGCAAGGGACGTCTTTCCATTTCTATGTATCTTCTTCAGTTTTCTTCATAAGCTTTCTATTGTATTCAGAGTACACATCTTTTACCTTTTGGTTTAGGTTTGTTCCTATGATCTTTTGGGTTTTGGTGTAATTGTAAATGGGATCTATTCCTTGATATCTTTGGATTTTCCATGTAGAGTTCTCTCTTATCTACCAACATTTACTTCTTCCTTGCCAATTTGGATGTCTTTTATTTCTTTTTTTGTTGTTGTTGAATTGCTAAGGCTAGGACTTCCAGTACTATATTGAACAACAATGGTGAAAATGGGCACCCCTGTCATGTTCCTAATCTTAGGCAGAAAGCTCTCAGTTTTTCTTCAATGAGCATGATATTAGCTGTGGGTCTTTCATATATGGCTTTTATGATGTTAAGCTATGTTCCTTTTGTCCCTCCTTTCTCGAGGGTTTTAATAACAGACATAAATGCTCAAGTAGCTGGTAACAAATCTAGGACTAGGGTCTATTTTCTTGACACACAGTTCTGTCTATGGGCCCCAACTGCGGGCCTATTCATCCCTTAAAGGACCTCATAGATTAAATCCTTCCTCCTTAAAACTCTTCTTCACACCATACACACCTTTGTGTGTTCCGAAATAAAGTCTTCTTGGGTCACAGAGGGCATTCCATGTAGGAATTCCTTAGTTATGCATATACAGCTCAACTAGATTTGAGTAGGCAATTAACCTTACATGATTACCTGCCAGAGTTTTCTGTTTCTGATGCTGTCCAGGATCTTGACAAGCCCTTGACTTGGACTTTTTTTTTTTTAATGTTAGTTTGTTTATTTTTGCGAGAGAGAGAGAGAGAGAGAGAGAGAGAGAGCACATGCATGTGCAAGCAGGGGAGGGGCAGAGAGAGAGAGGGAGACACAGAATCCAAAGCAGGCTCCAGGCTCTGAGCTGCCTGCACAGAGCCCAATGCAGGCTCAAACTTGTGAACCATGAGATCCTGACCCAAGCTGAAATCAGATGCTTAACCATTTGAGCCACCCAGGTGCCCCTGACTCTGACTTTTTGATTTGTTGGTTCACTTTTCTTCACAGGGCTAGCCTGAACTTATTCTCAGCTCTGTTTTCAGTGAACAGTTTCACTGAAGACATTTGTTTTTTTCATTTTCCTTACTCGTCACTCCACTTTTGAACTCACTAATATTCTAAAAGCTCTTACCTTTGAGACGCCCTAGTACATGGGGATGCCAAGAAATCTCACATTATATAACTAAAAATATAAATCTTTTTTTTCTTCTAGGCTTAATCTTCTCTAATGTCATATCTGCATCTCATTAAACCATTTCAATGTCACTATGGGATGTCATCAATCAAATGTGATTTGGGAAGAAGAACTAAGGATTCCTCTTCATGTAGTTCATGGGAAGACCTACAAGAGTTCAGAATTTCATTTTAGTTTCACCTCTCTTCAGACACCTATTCTATTAAACATGAAAAATAGTGTCTTTCTTGACTTGTCTGAGGATAAAACCCATGACATAAGTGTTGTTAGTATCACATTATGCCCACCTGAAGTAACCAGCCACCCTCAGACACCTACTCTATTAACCATTTACAAATTGGCTAATATTAATCTATTGTTAGTCATTTAATTTTTTCTTTTTTGCTTTTATTTTATGGGCCATTGTTTGGGGAATGATGAGAGCAATTGAAGGACAACTTGAGTGGACTACAGGATGCCCAGTATCTGGTTAAACCTTCTTGCTGGGTGTGTTTTTGAGTTACAGAAGTAATTAGTGTTTAAATGGTTGACCTGAATGAAGCAGATGGTCTTTTCCAGTATGGGTGGTCATCATCTAGTCAAGACTTAAATAAGTCAAGACTTATTATCAGTAAGTCAAAACTTAAATAGAACAAAAAGGTGAAAGATTCTTAACTCTGCTCTCTGCCTGACTGTCTGAACGAGAATGTTGATATTCTCCTGTCGTCAGCACTCCTGGCTCTCAGGCCCTCATACTGAGACTGCAATCTATATCATCAGATCTCTAGCTCTCGGGTATTCAAACTACACTACTGGCCTTCCTGGGTTTCCAGCTTGCAGATGACACATCACAGGCATTCTTAACCTCCCAAACTGCACGAACCAATTTGCTATAGTAGATCTCTTTCGAGCTCTGTCTAATCGTCTCTGCCTCCTTCTGTGTCTTTCTAGCTCTTGTATCCTACTGGTTCTGTTTCCTTGGAGGACCCTGGCTAATGCAGGGTGTGTATAGGCGATTGCAGGGACACGCTCATCTCGAATTCCTGAACGTGGGTGAAAATGGTATACATATGCATAGCAAGTGACAAGATTCAGATCCACATGCAGATCTGAATTCAAAAAGAGTATTCAAAAAGAGACTGTAAAGTTCTGGAAAGAAATTTATTTTTCCTGCATTAAATAAAAACAATAGTCAGCCTTAGAGATTTGTATATTGTAGGTGCTTTATAAGTAAATGATATGATGGTGAAATGATAGACAAGCTTTGGAGTGCAGGCGCTCATATGTGCACATGTGTATATATCTGTGTATAATGTATAATATCTGTGTATAATGTAATTATGCATGCATTTCATTTACATACCTGTCTATCTATGCAGCTATTTATAGTGCTGGGTCATGATCGTCTTTGAAAGTTGGACTGAAGGACTCTGTATAGGAATTTAATGTAGCAGAGACAATGTGGATAGTTTAATGCAAATGTGATATGTGTTAATTTAACTGAAATAAAGGTTCTTTCTTCTCAAATAGTGATACATATAGATCTTTTGGTGGGGTATTTATTTCTATCTATTTATTCTATCTATTTATTTCTATCTATTCTGTACATAATATTATGTTGTAGGCAGTGCAAAACTATGAGAGTAATCCCTTTGCCAAGCATTTATTATTGGTAACCTGGCAGGTGCTAAAACTAAAAGAAGTTTTTGAATGTAAGATTTATTCAGTGTGAAAATTCTAGGCCATGTAACTGGAATTGATAGCATTAAAAGAAAAAGGAGAATAACCAAGAATATTGCTATTCTAGTAATCAATGGAAATTAGCTTAAATTTGATTCAAGTTCTGACATGGCTTGTAGCCAGTGAGTAATAGGTGAGATAATTAGGAATCTTCATTAATTTTCCTTAAGATTTGGGTATCATTTTGTTGTTTCTTAATGTTAATCTGATGCTTAAGAACAGATTTCAGATGAGAAAGACCTTGCTTGTTTATCACCAAAGGAGCTGAAAAACAAAGATAAATATCCATTGGTATTCCCATGGTATTTTTATTTTGATTTATTTTCTTCACTATTAGAACTATATGGATAAGGAATTTCACAATAACTCTCAGAAAACAAGTAAGCTATGAATACAGCCAGTGGAATCTTCTCTAAGTTAGTATTTCTGGGGAAATAAGAAGTGGATGATTTGGGTGGTTTTATCTAATGGTGAGAGGTTAAGTTAGAAAGTGAGATATAAATTAGAGGCTGAGATATATCTGGACTTGAGTCTTGCCCTCACACTTATTAGTCATGTGGCATTTGGGTATTTATTTTCTCCTATGCTTATTTTCCTTTCCCAAGAAATAAGACTAAATATTCCTAGTATTTAGGACCTTTTTAAGTATATGAGGTGTATTTTAACTTATAACGCTTGAGAACCAAGTAGATTGTTATTAGAAGTAAGTATTATTACTAAAATAGATTTTGATTTACTTTGCTTGTCTGTCTTATTTATTGCTAATACACAATTGTAAATGATTTATGAATTTTTCTACATTGGATCCCATATATTCCATACATTTCAGTGCCAATAAGTGGAAGTGTTAGAGGGTGAATAATGAAGCAAGTTTTATTTGATAATTAACAGATATACCTCAAACCAACAAGTCAGCTTATAGTGATTGAATCCAAAGAAGTAGTGACTACAAAATCACTATATTGAATGAATCCAAAATGTGTTGCTGTCTTCATTTTGAACTTGTGTGTCAGGGACATTTCATGACAAACTTGACTTCTAATTAATAGCCACCTAAATGAAGCTCGATAAATCAGGCCCTTAATTTTGTGCATAACAGGAATTAGTATAAATGCTTTACGTACATTACCTCGTTTAATTCTCAGGAAGAGCCTTGTGAGATAGAAGTAGCAAGATCAGATCTTGACGTATTTATCTTCATGCTTTCTTTGTTTCCAGAGCTTCTACCCCTTCCAGCCTTGTCTCAAGAGAAATTGTCACTGCAGAAGTTCAATTAAAAAGAAACTACTGATGTTTGTTTTATTAAAAAAAATTCTAGTTAGGATCTTGAGAAATAAAAGAGTAGGCCATAAAGAGAGATGGTACAGACCATTGAAATAAAATCCCCCAGAGAACATGTCGACCACCCTCCTTTTCCCATTTCCTTTCTCAACTGTAGAAAAGGAGGGTTGATGAACTATAGTAGTGAGGAGAAACAAGAATGGAAACCCCAGAGGCTCATTTTCTCTCCCTTTTAGACTCTTTATAAAAATTAGTCTTAGTAGGTTTGAGTTAGCTTAGGGAAGCACTGGCAGATTTCAGTCACTGATCCCAAAGGCTCTGCTTTTCAAGCAAAGCTGGTTCTTCAACCAGGAGTATTTATTGTTCTTTGGCACCTGTCTCTATAAACATGTAAACCATTAAAATAGCTCTTCCCACCCCCAGGAACTCTTTCTATAGTATGTCCATCAGAGGTAAACCTCACTGAGGTATGTCTCTGTCTGAAAATGAGAACCAGAGTGATGGTCAGTACAAGGCTGCTGTTCTGCTTATAGTTTTTTTTTTTTCTAATGCTATTTTACATTATACTAATGGCTATCAAAGTCTCTGTCTCTGCCCCGTTTGCTCAACAGAAAGGGATAGAAAAGGGGCTTAACATTGGAGAAGATGATATTGGGACAGGGATCTAAAGACCTGGTGGTGTTGCCAAGTGGGAAAAAGTGAACAATACAAGAGTCCTCCAGGGAGTTCTTGAAAGCCAGTCTTGTGCTCAGATGCAAACCTTTGCTCTTTGAGTCTTCCTCATTCACAGGCTAAGACCTTCTAAATTACCAGTGGATCATATCTGTTTCTGTGTTAGGATTTTGTTGTGAACACATCTGAGTTTTTCAGTGTTCCCATACCCTTCCATAACTCTTCCCATTCCGAGACTGAACTCCCCAATGCTCTGAAAAGCAGTGATGGTATATGGGATGGATTGAGAAGATTTAACATAGTTGCTTTACTACTGATGGACACTGAGAAGATCTACCCTTCTTATTGTTGGTTACTTAGGTATCATAATTATTCCTCTTTAAGCCATCAAAGAAATTAAAGATTGGGAGGATTAAAAGAATTTTCCTATAGATCTGCATATAGGATCTATCAGAGCTAAGATTTAGTTAGGTTTATATCTCTGGGAATTGAAAAATAAATCTTAAAAAGAAACTTACATTCTTAAAAATGCATAAATGATAAAACTGAGTGGTTTATAAATTAGTTATAGTGGTGAAGAAATGGTAAAACTAAAACCTTTAGAGTAACCCACAATTTTCCCACAAGTTTCAATTACATGGTTGTGGATTACAGTAGATAATGATAGCAAGCTATCTTTTGCAATATAGATTTAATAGATGCCTAATTTATCTAAGAGCTTCCTAGACAATCTCTGATGGACCAATAGATTAATGAAGTATAAATTAGTATAGTACTAATAGACTAAAGCAGTATTAAATTGGTAAAGTACTATGTATCATTAAAATTAGTTAGCTAAAATTGACAGTGAACAAATAATATTACACATATATTTACATATGACATTCCAAGGAAGCATAATTACATCACAAATTTCTTGGTGTTCGTAAAACTGAGGGAAAAGAAAATCACAAGCCCTTGGATATACATATGGAAAGGTTATGATTATCAATATAACAAAAAACAATTTTGTAACTATTGAACATTTTTTAAAAGATCTGTAAAACCTATGAATATCATTGACTACTATTGGCCTAAAACAGAAAGCACAGAGAGGATAAAGAGAAATAAACATAATTTTTAAGGAGAAATAACTGAACTTAACAGATATATTCAGAATATTCCCTCCAAAAATAGCAGAATACACATTACTTTCAAGTTCACATGGAACATTCTTCATAATAGAGCACACAGTAGGCAACAAAACAAGTCTCAATAAATTCAGAAACACTGAAGTCATATCATGTATCTTTTTCAACAACAACAGTATGACACTAGAAATCAATCATAAGAAAAAAAATCTGTAGAATACAAATATATGGAGACTAACATGCTACTAAACAATGAATGGGTCAATCAAGAAGCCAAAGAAGAAACTAAAAAACACATGGAGACAAATGAAAATGAAAACACAATGGTCCAAAATTTGGGGAATGCAGCAAAAGCTGTTTTAAGAGGTAAGATTAGAGCAATACAGGACTACCTCAAGAAACAAACAAAAATCTCAATCTAACCTTATATGTAAAGGATCTAGGAAAAGAAGAGTAGGGGCACCTGTGTGGCTCAGTCAGTTAAGCATTTGACTCTTGACATTGGCTCAGGTTGTGATCTCATGGTTGTGAGATTGAGCCCTGCATAGGTCTCTGTGCTGAACATGGAACCTGCTTGAGATTCTCTCTCTCCCTGTTTCTCCCTCTTCTCCAGTCTCTCTCTCTCTCTCTCTCAAAATAAATAAATAAACATTAAAAAGGAGCAACAACAACAACAACAACAACAAAAACCCAAAGCCCAAAGTCAGTAGAAGGAAGGGGAAAAAAAGATCAGAGCTTAAATAAATGAGATAGAGACAAAAAAGACAAAAGAACATATCAATGAAACCAGGAGTTGGTTCTTTGAAAAAAATCAACAAAATGATAAACCTTTAGCCAGAAGGAAGGAAGGAAGGAAGGATGGAAGGAAGGAAGGAAGGAAGGAAGGAAGGAAGGAAGGAAGGAGAAGAAAGAAAGAAAGAAAGAAGGAAAGAAAGAAAGAAAGAAAGAAAGAAAGAAAGAAAGAAAGAAAGAAAAGAAAAAAGAAAAGAAAGAAAAGAAAACAAAAAGGAAAGAAAAAAAAGAAAAAGAAAAAAGAGGAAGTATCCTCTGATTGGATATATTTGTTCACTATCCTGCTTTGTTGAATCTCTATTTTAAGTAGAGAAAGTAGACATGGATGCCAGGAAATACTCAAGCTCAGTTGTCTACAGCCTCTGTTCCTGGTTGAAGCATATGTTCCACATATAACCACTATGACATAGAGTTCTACACACATTTTCTCTGTGCACTAGGCCAATTATCCATCTCTTACCCTTGGAGATTTAGGATTACATTTATAGAACTCCCCCAGTAATTAACAATACTTGAGGTCAATCTAGAAATTGGTTTGCATACAACTAAAATACAAAGTTCTTTTTTCTTGTCATTTTTCCAAACCCTGGACCAATTGTTTTAGGAATTTGCAGAATAGCAGATTTTTTTTTCTATTTTTACCAGCGTCTTCTTTAGATAACAATTTGTGTTAAATTAGCTAGCACATTTCAAGCATGACTTTTTCTCTCTAAGGAGATGAGATCATAAGAAGATGTCGTTTTTGAAATAGTGAGTGAATGGATTTTAACCTAGAACTGCAAAATGAGAGATTATAAAATCATAGCTCAGTGCCCAAACCCACTGATATTTGCTTGATGAAAGACATTGAAAGAACCTGAAGTCATGGTGTTGCTTAAGTAATTCTTAGTTAGTTTATTGATAGGTGATTTATGTAATCATTTACTTTTAACTGTTTAAAAGGGTGAAAAAGGAGAAAGAAATGGAGAGAGGTTACAGCAGCAGAGGATGACATAAAGAGGGGTGAGAAGTAACAGAGCACAGGTACAGTCGTCATGGATGGGAAGTTTTCCAAGCATCTTAGGTACCTCTGCTGTCTTCTAAGCCCATGGGTCTGCCCTTGTACTTCTTCTGCAAGGGTTAGCAAGAAGTGTTATTACAGATTCTTTATTTCTTTGCATCTGAACACAGGAATAATCTTGTAGTAGTGTAACTATAGTATACATCTAAAAAGCCCAGGCATCTCTTTAATTTAATTCATGTACATGTCTCAAAAAATTAATGAGTTTTGTCCATTGAGAATCAAAAACATCAAATCAATTGTAGGGTGCTGTGGTAATTGAACAAATCCTTCTACTTTTTATTTTGCAACATTTATTCTCTATAAATTCTGGGATATTCTTCTAAAGGATATTGTATATATTTTGAACAGGCACTGATTCTCTCATAGCTAGAATAGAACCAATATGGCACTGGTTCTCTGATAGTTAGAATGCATAGGTCTGAAGATAAAGAGGTAGAACCTAGAAAATAGAATTGTTGATTCCTATTCTTGCAGTTTGGTGTTCTACTAGTTTAGAGGTCACTTTAATTTTTTTAAGTTTTTTGTTGTTGTTGTTTTTTGTTTTGTTTGTTTGTTTGTTTGTTTTTCTGAGTAGGGGAGAGAAAGAGAGCACAAGTTGGGGAGGAGCAGAGAGGAGAGACAGATCCCAAGCAGGCTCCATGCCACCAGTGCAGAGCCTGATGTGGGGTTCGAACTCATGAACTGTGAGATTATCACCTAAGCCAAGATCATGAGTTGGATGCTTAACCGAAAGCACTACCAGTCATCCCCATTTAGAGGGCACTTTTACAGCTACCTTTAGATCAGAAGGGGAAAAATGGATGTTAACTAAACAGTGATCTCCTATTGAGAACAGAGACAGTGGGATTTCAGCTTTGATTTATGAGTACCCAGAATTGTGCCTGGCACATAGTGGCTGTTCAGTATTTATTGAATGAATGGATTCGGCTTTAAACATAACTTTGTTCTGTTCATAATTTAAATCATCCTCAGATGATCTGGAGTTAATATTTAGCTTACGATTCTGAGCATCTTATCTTGCTTTGCATCTGTTACGCAGTTTCACAGCATAACGAATGTATCACCACATTGTATCACAGTGTCGCCAATATCATGCACACATCAACTCTTTGTTGATACCTGGGGACTGGTCTAGAAGCTGAATCTGCCAAGAAAACTGATGTGCATATGTTTGGTGCCTTATTTTATCATAACCTCCAAAAATATACATTGAGAAATTCTTGCTGACTGAATATTAACAAGTAGTCTCATTTGAAATAAATTAGTTAAAGTGAAAAAACATGACAACAAAAATATACGTATAGTAAGACACTGGAAAATATTTTTGTGGGAGAGATTAAATAGTTGCCACATTTCAAGTTTACCGCCCTCAAGCAGCTGTCATCATGGATAGGGAAATGCTACTTACAATGAATCATTTTTAATATGTATTAAACCTTGTATTTCTAGCCTATAATATACACTTGAGAGTAATTTACTTTCTTTAGGAAGTTCCAATAATTCTTGCAATTCATCATTTAGCGCAATAAAACAATAATTTATTAAGTGGTAACATATTCAATATACTCAAATTATCTGATATTTTATTACTAGTAGTGTTTTTAGCAGGAAATGCTAATTCTTAGTAAAAACTTTATTGTCATTCCAAATGATGTAAATACCTTAATTATTTTAAAATGCATCCTTTAATTTATAGACTTTTCACTGAATTTTGAACTACATATTTAAGGTTGCTTGGGAGCAGTATTTAAAATTCAGATATGTTGGGTTTAGACAGGTTATGGATGAAATACTCTTCATATTTTCCTATAGCTGGGGACTTTAGTGTTGTTTAAGCAGCTGCTGTTATTTTTATGCATTTTGGTAAATGTTTTAATTGTGCTTATGCCTGAAGAGAGCATCCTAGGGTATACTCTTAGGAGAAAAAAACAACAAAAAACTAAATAAGAATACGATTATAGGAACATTTCTAAAAATGTGCTTATATTACAGAAATTTTCCACTAATGTAATTTAATAGAAACTCACTTTAAAGAGCAATAATAGTATGTTTGGTCTAGTAAGATTAAATTATTTCAGTAGAGGGGCACAAAACCCATTCTACCACAAAGACAGGGAGCAAGGGTGGTAGAAGAGAGGTAACAGAGGCAGGAGGGAGCTGCAGAGTTGAATGGGGTCCACTTGGATGAGTAAATAAGGATGCTGACACAGCTCAGGGCAGACAGACAGAGCCTCAGCCAGATTGTGAGAGGAGATGGGACAATTGCCTTAGAGCATTCATCTTCTCATTTTATTGTCTCAAGTTGTTACTTGGTTCTTTTATATCCCTTTTACCTTCCTTACATCTCTTTTACCTATCCCTTTTACCTACCTTTGCTCTATAGACCCCTGATAACTTTGAAAGTTTTTCTGTGTGCGCTCCTTAGTTTATTACTTCATTCAACACAGATGTACTGAGCACATATGACATATCAGACATTAAGTAAGGTTTTAGAGGTACAATTATAGAAAATAAGCATTTTCTTCCTTCAGGAAATTACAATTCAAAGGGAGAACAGATGCATAAATAGATCATGATAGTGTAATGTTAACATAGACATAATGGAAAATGATTAAACAGAAGCTAGCCCTTAGTGAGCACATACTATGTACTTACTATAGGCTAATTATACACAATATTTCTTTAACCTTCAGAGGAATGGGATAATTTACACTATTATCTATCATGTTTACTACGAAGTTAAAAACTAAAACTGAAAGAAAAAACAAACAAAACTGAACTCAACAAGTAATTGAAACATTGTTATGATTATCAAAGTGTGGTTACACTCAATTATCATTTAAATTACCAAAAGTTCTTAAAATGCAGATTCCAGGGCTCCCAACACCATAAACACCAGACCTACTGAACTCATATTTCTGAAGAAAGGTCTAGGGAATATAACTCTTTGGATACAAATTTTCTTTGTTAAATGCGACAACAATTTTCAAGGCTAAAGTACAAATTTTATTAGAAAATTTAAGCTATGTGTATGTGTTTTTAGATAAAGAGAAATTTAAAACCACCTAAATTAGATGGTCATGTGTATTATCTCATAAATAGTAGAGGGTCTTTTCGAGGTTCTATTTATGCCTCTGAAATATAACTTAAAACCGAATATAAAGTAAAACAGAAATAGACTAATCCTGATTAATTTCATTATTTAACAATGTACATTGAATTTTATCTTTTCCCAGTTATTAGGTTATCATTTCAGATTTAGCTTTTGTATTTGTACTCTTCCCTGATAGTAACCTTTTCAGTATATTCTTGATTCGTACATTCCATTTTTAATTAAACATTTCCATCTTCCATTAAATGTACTTTCCATTGAAGGATGCATGGAAAATCTAACTGAATTCTCTTTCAAGCTCTCATATCTTTTCATGTAGGTAAGTGTGTATGGAGGTATTTTTTTGCATCAAACTTTTTTCTCCACAAGCGTTAAAGCAACTTAATGGTTATGTAGTAACACAGGTAAAATCAACAAATTTTTGGTAATGAGATAATTCATTTCCTAATTGAAAGTGGGTAGATTTGAGAAAAACCAATGAAAATTAAAAAAATGATGTCTCCAGCCATTCTTCTAGTATTTTTTATGAACTTCAGGCAGATTTATCAATAGCCTGACATGCACATATTTCTTTCTGTTTTTGCAGTGTTATTTGCTAGACTTGCTAGTTCTTTAAAAAACTGTGTTTGTACTAATATAAGGATTTTTTCTATTAAATGATTTCCCTCTTTTGGCTAATTAAAAAACATATTTGAATGTAGTTAAAATACAATGTTACATTAGTTTCAGGTGTACAACATAGTGATTAGACAAGTTTATATAGTCTATGCCCACAAGTGTAGCTACCATCCAACATCATAGAATGCAGTCATTGAGTATTTATTCCTTATGCTGTGCTTCTTATTCCCATGACTTATTTCTTTTATAACTATAAGCCTATATTCCCCACACCTCTTCACTCAATTTACCCATCACTCTACTGGCCTTCCCTCTTGCAACTTTGTATTTATAGCTCTAATTCTGTTTTCTTTTTTAATTTATTTATTCATTTGTCTTTTTAGATTCCACATATGAGAAAATCCTATGTTATTTGTCTTTCTAGCTCCATCTGCCTTATTTCACTTAACCTAATACCCTTTTGGTCCATCCATGTCATCAGTGGCATGATTTCATCCTTTTTTATGGCTTTGTAGGATTCCATGGTATATATCTACCACATATTCCATATCCATTTGTTCATCAGTAGACTCTTAGGTTATTCCTATACCTATTGTAGACAATGCTGCAAGAAACAGGGTTTCATATATCCTATCAAATTGGTGATTTCATTTTCCTTGGGTAAATACCCAGTGTGGAAATATTGGATCATGTAGTATTTCTATTTTTAATTTTTTGAAGCACTTCCATACCATTTCCCACAGTGCCTGTAGCAAGTTACATTCCTACAAACAACAGATGAGGGTTCCCTTTTCTTCTCCTCCTTGCCAACACATGTTGTTTCTTGTCTTTTTCATTTTAGTCATTCTGACAGATGTAACGTAATATCTCATTGTGGTTTTGATTTGCATTTCCCCGATGCATTAGTGATGCTGAGCATCTTTTCATGTGTCTGTTTGCCATCTATATGTCTTCTTTGGAAAATGTCTAACTTTTTAGAGTTGTAGATAAAAGAGCAAATAACTACTTAATACACATACAGATTACACATAAGATTATGACAATGTATTAATTTGGAAATTATACTCTATTCACTCATATTTTATTAAACAACTTAATTCAAACTCTTCCAGTACATCTCTGACTTCAACATCTTCATTGTAGTAGTGATACTTCTTGAGTCATCTAATATAATTTTCCAGGAAAAGTTTCTTTGTTTTCTTCTAACGTGTTTAAGATATAGTGTTTTAGATGCACTTACAATGATTTCTCTGTTAATTTTATCTCAACAAGTGTCTTTTCTCATAACAATGAAAGAGCTGGTTATTTTATTAAAACTATAGTAATAAATACATTATAACTACATTGAACCAATTACTGTACTCTTTAACTGACTTTCACAGGGTTTGATAAAATTGTATTTATTGGGGCGCCTGGGTGGCTTAGTCGGTTAAGCGTCCGACTTTCACTTAGGTCATGATCTCGCGGTCCGTGGGTTCGAGCCCCGCGTCCGGCTTTGTGCCGACTGCCAGCTCAGAGCCTGGAGTCTGTTTCAGTCTGTGACTCCCTCTCTCTCTGACCCTCCCCTGCTCATTCTGTCTCTCTCTCTCTCTCTCCTAGAAATAAATAAAAAAACATTTAAAAAAATTGCATTTATTACTTACAATTGTGTGGTCATCAAACAAGAAATCAATAGTATTAAAATTTGTATTTTCAGGTTTATTGATTTGATCAACTGACATCTATATTTACCCAAAATATTGGATGGAGTTGCTTGAAATTAATAACATGTTCTCTCTTCCCCAAAATATTCTATTCCTCAAACAAAATATGAGAGATTAACTAGGTATATATTATTTCTCTTCATTTTTCTCAAAAACATTAAAATATAAACCCTACCCTTTT
This sequence comes from Proteles cristata cristata, assembly GCA_017311185.1. Lineage (NCBI taxonomy): Eukaryota > Metazoa > Chordata > Mammalia > Carnivora > Hyaenidae > Proteles > Proteles cristata. The sequence goes on from JAESUZ010004587.1 coordinate 1,781,032, forward strand.
ACTTGGTCATGCACGACATTTGAAAGATAACAATTTCCTTTTCAGGCAGTATCTATTTGTGTAATCTTTGGGCCCATTTTGATTGATAAGATAATTGGTCAATTAAAAAGATTTTAAAAAGGATACAAGATAAAAAGAAATCAGGCTAAGCTGTTTATATCAGAGTAAAGAAAATGCAGAAAAAAATTTTCACCCTTTGTGCTCCCATACCACCTTCAATAGATTATTATTAGGATAATTGCTACATTGTAATTGCTTTAATATTATAAATTTTAAGATAAAAAGATTTCAAATATGAACCAAAAACAGAAAAAAAATCATCTCTAGCTTTATAAAATCTTAATATTTTGGTGACTATAGTGACTTCTGATTATTCTTCTAAGGAAGTAACATAACTATAGTGGAAATCACCTATGTAAGCTCCACAAATCACATTCCCCTTCCTCTACTGAAATAACACCTGGGTTTGCTGCTGTTCCTATGCATGTTATTACTTTACTGTAGTTTTACTACATATATACTCCATGAGCAATATATTTATTTATATATATTATTTATATATATGTCCAAGGAACTGTTAAAATTTATTAAATATATAGAAACCTTAATAATATTTTTATCCCTTAAACTTTTATAGTAATGTGTATCAATTATATTTCAGTAAAAGTAGGAAACTAATTTTTTTAAATGCTCATGTTTGAGAGAGAAAGAGTGGGAGCAGAGTGGGGCAGGGGCAGAGAGAGAAGGAGACAGAGGATCAGAAGTCACCCACACTGACACCAGAGAACCCGACGTGGGGCTGGAACCCACAAACCATGAGATCATAATGGAAGCCAACGCTGGACACAACCGGTTGAGCCACCCAGGCACCCCAATATATTGTAGCATTTCAACTGGAATACAAATTAGACTTTGTGATAAAACTGGACAAATTATTTACAACTTATATGAAATTATGAATTTCCAAATAAAACTGTGAAAAGTGTGCAAGTGATTAAAAAGTGAAGGAGGTATGGGGCGCCTGGGTGGCTTAGTCGGTTGAGCATCCGACTTTCGCTTGGGTCATGATCTCACGGTTCGTTGGGTTCGAGCCCCGCGTCGGGCTCTGTGCTGACTGCCAGCTCAGAGCCTGAAGCCTGTTTCGGTCTGTCACTCCCTCTCTCTCTGACCCTCCCCTGCTCGCGCTGTCTCTCTCTCTCCTAGAAATAAATAAAAACATTAAAAAAAAGTTAAAAAAGTGAAGGAGGTATAATTTAACAGATAAATGTGACAAAAAATTCGAAAGCCATTATACTCAAATGAAGACAATATTATCTTAGGATTAGAAGTTCCAGAACAGAGAATTCAGAAATAGATGCCTTAATATGCAAAAATTTTAGATAACAAGGGTGGCATTTCAACTCAGAATAAAATAGATTGTCATAAACAGTGTTAGCACAACTTGTCTAGGAATCTGAAAATAAAGCTCTGTAAAAAATAAAAATAAAAAAATACCCAAATTCTATAAGAGCATATAGAAAATTCAGTATATGATACAGAGATAAGGGAAAAAATTTTTAACCAAGACTAAAAATGTAGACTCTACATGGAAAAGGAGGTACATGTTTGATTACATCTTCTTTATGAAGTCATTCATAGCACTTAACAATGTGCCAAGCACTAGTCTGAGTACTTTCCCAGTACAACTTAATTTTCTCAACAACTATATGAGGTAGCTGTTATTATCATCTCTGTTTTTACAGATGGGAGCATTAAGGTATATGTCACACAGCTAGGAACCTTTGCAGCAAAAGAAATCATTAGTAAGTCAATAGGCTAATAATAGATTTGGGAGAAATAGTTCACAACACAAAGGACAAAGAGAGGATTATTATCTATGTAATACAAAGAGCTTGTACCAGTTGTTAAACACAAAACGTGAGAGGAAACAAGTAGCCTAATTGGACATAAAGGATGTAAAACACTGCATAGAATAACACATCCAAATGGCCAACAGATATAAGCAGAGACACTTGAACTTACTGGTAATTAGGGAGTTGCCAATTAAAGCAACAATGAGATATCAATTATACCTACACAAGTACTAAATATTATTAAGAACCATAACACCGGTTGTCTTTACCTGTTACTGTTTTGAACACTTTTTCTCAGAGTTGAATTTTCCAAAAGTCAGATCCCATATTTATTTACCATTAATAAATTTCTACATAGAGCTATAAATGGACACAGTATCTCAATAAAAAACTGTTAGGCAAGCACATCTAGTGTATGTTTACATAGATTTGAGAATAGCACCTGACGGATCAGTGTAGGTAGTAACTCTAACTCTTTATAGCTTCTGTTCTTAATGTATAACTTTTTAGGTGTGTACTGGTACAGCTTCCACTTTATTTATGATAAATATGAGGTTAGAGCTATTGGGGAACTTGCCCTATGTGTCATACAACTAAATGACAACCTCCGGATTTGAACCCTACTCCACCTGACTTTTAGATCCCAGTTGTACTTCTTTCATGAAACAAACTGTCAAAGATGAATATACTTCTTTTTAAACACTGCACAGCTATACAATCCAGATTTTTTCCCCTGTTACCAGTGAAGTTTTCATCCTATGTTTACTGCCAGAAAATATACTTGCCTGAAAAAATTCACAATCTTTAAAATATGCATTTCTACAGTTTCTATTATCAATAATAAAACTATGCTTCATGTCCTTAGGAAGAATTCAAGATTTTATAAGGAAAATAAACAGGATAAATGCCTATGGGAATTTATATATTTAGTAGAACCAAAGTACATTTAAAAATTTTTTTTTAATCTCTATTTATTTCTGAGAGACAGAAACAGAGTGCAAGAGGGGGAGGGGCAGAGAGCGGGAGACACAGAATCCGAAGCAGGTTCCAGGCTCTGAGCTGTCAGCACAGAGCCCGAAGAGAGGCTCAAACCCACAAACCATGAAATCATGACCTGAGCTGAAATCGGACGCTTAACTGACTGATCCACCCAGGCACCCCCCAAAGTATATTTTTAAAGGTAACTAGAATTGACACAATCTAGAGATTAACTAGATAAAAGTCAGAAAGAATGTTGTAATTATACATTCCATTTGATTTGTCAGAGTATAGTATCTTGGGTGATCATTGTAATTTTGAAAAGCGTGAATTTCCCAGCAATTCCAACAGTAACATTTTTTTAAATTTGGGCTAGATCATGTGCTTGGATAAAATTTTCCTTATGTTAATGAAAAGACACATAACAGCAAAGTGAATTAAGTGTTACAAGGGCTTGAGTGAGCAGGAGGGCAGTACTGGAAGCTGCCTGTGCAGCTAAAGAATGCTGGAGTGGTGACATAGTCACCAAGCAATTGTTTAAGAGAGACATGTTTATTAGTTATTTTTAAAATGCAGATCAAGTAATAATTTCAAGCTGTCTCCAATAAAAGTGAAACTCAATAAAAATACATTTTAATTTTCAAAATGCTGTGTGTTAAATAAATGCAGAAGTCACAAAGAAGAGCCCCAGGCAAAGTGTGAAAGTTACAGCTGTAGAAATTAATTTACATGAAAGAACCATCGCGCCTCCTTTTGAAATGGCTTGCTACTAGAAAACATCACACAGCCCACATGTTCCTAAAGGAAGTCAAGAATCCAGACATGAAGCACTGACAGCTGCAATCATTTATGTTTCAAACTCCTGGTCATGCAATGGCATGCCTGTTAAATATGAGGTAAGATGGTAAAGGGGGGGGAAAAAAACCCACACAAAGTTGATGAAAGAAACCCGCCAGAAGGCCTTTAACACCTTTCACAAATCACTGTTCAGATGGCCTTGAATTTTAAATCAGAATGTCAATGGAAGTTATTTTCATGTCATTAAATTCCCAAAATAAATATTCCCTTTGCTGTAGCCACCTTACCTAATAAACCCAAACAAAGAGAATTTTAAAGTTGTGATTAACTGTAGAAAAGACTAATATTAAGATACATTTGCAAAACACTATGATGCTAAAGTAGGAGTAGCTCAGAGCCCTGTCCTTTAATTCCTTGAAAAGCTAACTGAGGTCCTATATGTTTACAGCTGTGGTGAATACCAAAGTTGAGTAAACTGTAGACCAAACTCTCAAATTGTTTCTGCCTTCATTCTTTTTTCTTTGATGGAACATGGCATTATCTCAAAAGAATTAGTTCCTCAGCTAAGGTCCTGACAACCATACTTTTCTCCAAAGAGAGAGATTCCTTTAAGGGTAGCAGGTTAATCTGGGAAGTCCTAGGCTTACCTTGTCAAATGAGCTTTTCAGGTCCAAAGAGTCATAACTCTGTAGCTCAGGAAAATTTTTCTCAGGAGCATCTTTTAAAAATTCTTCTATCACATTACTTTCATTCTCCAGAGACTTGTTTGGTGCTAGATTCAGTTCTGGGTTTTTTGTATTTGTTTGTTTTATGAGTCTCTTAAAGACTCTGATGGTATTGACACCCAACACACATAAAAATATATGTATATATGCATATACACACACATAGATGGATATACATATACACATATATAATTTCTTATATATATTTATGCTTAAAGATTTTCAAATGTTCATAAATTATTTCACTATTCTAATACTGGGTTTCAGGTAACCTTCACCGGTTCTAAAATTTCAAATGATAGATTCAGCAGTGTAGTAGATATTCTAAGACTGAAATTCTAAGATCTTGTTTATATGAGATTTTTGTTTGTCTCAGTCATGAGTAAAAACTTGGACAAATATAGTGCATTTTTTAAAAATTAAATTTTGCTTACTTGTATTATCTATTATTTCTTAATAGTGTAGTTGTTTAAATATAAGTGATCTACACTGCCTCCGCTTCTTGTGCACCAAATTCGCTTTATCTTTCACTCTTGCATGGATTGTGCAATATTGATCATCACAAACGATCTCTCAGTAGTAAATCCTCCCTCTTTTTATTCAGTTATCATTATCCATGTATATCTGTGGTTCTGATCTCCAGTTCTGTATCTTCATCTTTTTCCATAATCATGTCCCTTTGGATAATCCATTATGACCCCAAAGTCAATTTTTGTAATACAGATGTTCTTACCTCTCAAACATCCTTTTCTCAATTAATGATATAAATATTTTTCAATCACACAGGATTAAAACCTGAATTATTCTGTTTCCCCTCACCACTACCATTTCAAGTCCTTTACCAAAGCCAGTTGTTTAAAAAAAAAAATCCATTGAGAGCAGCCCTTCTAGGGCACCATGGCAGTGGGGTCAGTGAACGCCCAGCTCTTGATTTCTGCTCAGGTCATGATCTCAAGTTTTGTGAGATGGAGCCCCACATCAGGCTCTGTATTGATAGCATGGAGTCAGCTTGGGATTCTCTCTCTCCCACTCTCTCTACACCCCCCAACCCCCACTTATGTGCGCTCTCTCTCTCTCTCTCTGCCTCTCTCTCCCTTTCTCTCTCCCTGTCTCTCAAAATAAATAAGCTGAGAGAGAGAGAGAGAGAGACAGCATCCCTTCTTTCTTTTCCATTTGTTCCAGATAGGGATGACACAGAATTCAGACTCTAATCAATTCAGGTAGAGTTTGGAATAGTCCCAAACTAGTTTTCGTTAGCTGTAGTTTCCCTAGCACTCATTCTTGTATGGCTAATCATAAAGTTTTCTCTAGCATAGTTTATTTTGGAAAAAACTTGCTATGGTTTCTCCTTTCATATGAAATAATGCAGCCAAAACTTCCTTAGTTGGGAACACAAAATTCTCTAAAGTGTGAGTTTAATCTACCCTTCAAGTTAATCTTTTAATTCTTTCCTTTTTCCTGGAATGTCTAGTCTGTTCTTTCACTTCAAAATTTCTTAGACACTATATTTTAACCCATTTCTTATACTTTTTTCCAGATCTACAAAGGTTTTGAATGTATTTTCATTAAGGCACAATCTAATTTCATATTATTATTGTTAAGCTTTTCCTAAACATTTTACCTCATGGTGAAATCTGCATAATCTAACATTCTATTGCATTAGTGACTAATCCATGCTGAAATATGTTGTGTGTAATTTTAGCATCATATATGTTTATGAATTGACTCATTCGTAATATATACATTACCCTTATTGTTACATTGTTTATATATGATTAGCATATAATTTAACCTCATAAATCAGTTGTAAGCTCTTTGGGGAAAGTACTGTATAAGCCTCTTATGCTCATTAGAATAGACCCTTGAATACAGTTGATCTTCATTATATCCCGACTAATGAATAGATGCTTTAAAGTGCACAAAATATGGAAACCATAGGTCAATAGACAGTAAAGTTGATAAATTTGCAAAAAAATGATTCACTGAATGATTCTTTAAGACAATGCAAGAACATATAAGAAAAAAATTTTCTTGAATTTTTATTACTATATATTTTAATCTTTTTAAAACACAAACCAAAGCTTTTTATTTATATTTGACACAGAGAGAGACAGAGCATGAGTGGGGGAGGGCAGAGAGAGAGACACACACAGATTCCAAGCAGGCTCCAGGCTCTGAGCTCTCAGCACAGAGCCTGACATGAGGCTCGAACCCATGAACTATGAGATCAAGATATAAGCCTAACTCAGACATTTAACCAACTGAGCCACCCAGATACCCCAAACCTTAATCTTATAGTAAATAATTCTATAGCAGAAAGCTTAGTTGTTGGGTTTTTTTTTATATTAACTAATTTTAGCAAAAGGAAAAGTTCCTGAATTCCTTCATCTGTGTTTGAAAATAAGTTAGGTGATTTTTTTTCATGCATTGATTCTAGGTATAAAGAAAACTGACTTAAATGTGAGATTGATGATTCTTGTCAATGGTAACACAAATCTTTAGAGAGTGGCTTCTTTGATGATCTCTGAAAGAGAATTGCCATTATCACTTGAACTTGTCCCCAAAATAATCCTGGAATTCCTATATACATACACATACCTATAATGTGCATATACTACAAAAATTTATAATTGGAGAGAAGCTCACATATCCGTAGCCCAATATATGTCACATGAAGGATTTATATTCCCATCAGTGGAAAGTTGAGTTTCATTTGCTTATCAAGTTATATTTTAATGCAAATTTTTCAGAGACTTGAGTGGATTTGCTGAAGTGAATCCACTAAAGACACGATATTTTGAATTTCATTCTTCTGTGTGTGTCACTTCCACCTATAGTTATAAGGTGCTACCTATTTTTAAAGCTTCCTACTCCATGGCATAGCATATAATGTAGTTTCAATAAATATGTTTTGTTAAATAAGATTCTTGGGCCACCTGCATACCTCAGTCAGCTAAGCATCCTTCTTGGGCTCAGATCATAGTCTTGTGGTTCATGGGTTTGAGCCCCACATTTGGCTTTGTGCTGACAGGGTGGAACCTGCTTGAAATTCTCTGTCCCCCTCTGTCTCTACCCCTGTCCTGCTCACTCTCACTCTCTCTCTCAAAATAAATAAACTTAAAAAAAAAGATTCTCAAATCAGTACTGCATCCAGTTTTGTCCAGTTTTTCCTGCTACATTACTCAGAGAAGGTCCACCCAATACAGAAAATTTTCTATAAAAGTACTTGGAGGACTTCTTTAACTGAGGTTTGTAAGGCAAGAACAAAACAAAATACTGATAAAAATGAAATTCTATACATACATGAAATATATATTATATAATTATAACAATATATAGTATATATTATGTAATAAAATAAAATAAAATAAAATAATATAATAATATAATATAATAAATATAATATAATAAATATAATATAATATAATATATAAATACACGTGTATATATAGTTCCTAAGTGACATATAGTAGAAAGATGTATAAACTTCTAATGCCTTCAAACTAATGAACTCTTGAAATGTTTTAAAGAACAGTCTTTATTATGATGTGGTTCATATTTCTCTTCTGTTTCTGTGGCAATGAGTGCATAAAAAATGTAATATGCTGGCATTCTCTCTCTCTCTCTCTCTCTCACATACACACACACATACACACACACACACACACACACACACAAGAACTTCTGTTTTGCAGACAATCCTTTTTTTATGCACTTCTTCATTCTGAGTTCTAAAACTTAATCAAGCTTTGGCATGTAGTGCTTTCTTATTTCCACTAAATAGCAAAATTCTGGCTCTCTTCTTGGCTCAATATTATTCAAAGAAGATTTGTTTTTATACTTGGGTGAACCTAGAGTTTCTTGTTTTTTCTCATCTTTGAGCTCTCTTATGGTCTGCATTCTGCATTCTTCAGTCTGTCTTGAGTCTTCTGTGGAGAAAGCTAACTTCCTGATAAAGATCTAAGTTAAAAACTCATCTTCTCCTTTACTCCCACCCATATCATTGGCAGAATATTGGCTTCTTTGACTCCATAGAATGTCAGTAAATATCTTACTTGGTTGCAGCACTACAATGTTAGATATAAAATTCAACTGTCGTGTTCCTAATGTCACAAAGGCTACAGATGGATCATTGTTAAGTTGTAGTCTTCCAAACTCCCCAGTCTTTAAAGGACATTATAACAGACACACTGCTTTTTTAAAAAAAGTTTTTTAATGTTTTATTTATTTCTGAGAGAGAGAGACAACATGAGCAGGGGAGGGTCAGAGAGAGAGGGAGACACAGAATCTGAAACAGGCTCCAGGCTCTGAGCTAGCTGTCAGCACAGAGCCCGCTACAGGGCTCAAACCCATGAACTGTGAAATCATGACCTGAGCTGAAGTCGGACACTCAACCCACGGAGTCAGCCAGGCATCCCAGACACAATGCTTTCAAGATGAAATTAGATTCTTATGAGTCTTCAAACATTATTTTTACAGGCATCAAGTTATGATTTTGGTCATTCTGTATATAGGCATAGAAGGACAGAATTCAAATCCAATATAGACAAATAGTCTGTTTAAGCAACTTCAATGTAAAGTCAAGTATGGAGAGAAGACAAAGAACAGAGGGTTTATATGATGCTCTGTTGAAATGATGACGTTTCATCTAATAGGCTACTTCTGTTGCACACAGGTGCTGAAAGGCTTTGTTTGAATGTGAATCAACCAATACTTGCCTAAGATACTGCTGACCATGAGGAGAGTTTCTTCCATCTGTGAGTTTAGACAGAAACTCTGGTAACTCTATCTTCAGGCTGCGTCCAGTGATATGGTGATTGTGTTTGTCAGTGTGAAAAGATTGAGCCATACATGCTGATGAGACTAAGAACCACATATCCCATAATCCAAAGTCAAATGCAGAGAAAACTTTAGTGATGAATGACACCAGGCCTTGGCTCCAGTGGACCTTGGAGATTATTGGGGAAGAATAATGAGAAATAAGAAAATTAAAAGCAAGCTGTTAAATGCTACCAACTCAATATATACAAAGCACCAAAGGTCAACCAAAGATAAAAACTATGATTTTTGCCTGATAAGAATGAAGTTATGAAATTATCCTCTCTCCATATATAGAGAACCCAGTCAGTGTATGCAAAATCAGCTATTTACAATTGTGGATGTAAGAAAGGTGTTAGGGACTGTGAATGAAATTTCTTAGAGACCACTTCATGAAACTTGTGGCTTGAGAGTGTTGGGAATATGTGTTGGATGGTTGATTCAGGTAGAAGTCACCAGCGGGTTTCTTACCATGTGAATGGAATAAACTATGTCAAATAATTTTTGTCAGTATAGGAGCTGGCTGAAGATAGTCTTTGTAAAGTATTTGTATATACCAATTCAGTCTATATTTCTCTATATCTTTTATCTTCTAGCAATGTTAATTTCCACTTACTTGCAGGTTAAAAGCCCGTAATTCTTCCTTTGTTCTGGGGAGCTCAATTCTCTTTAAAATATGAGCTGCTTTTAGCAGCCATAGTCACAGGGAAATAAAAGTGTGGATGTTAAAACAGTGGAATTGGAAGAAAAGAATGAGGAAGGGATGCTGTAAAGAAAAAAAACATGACAGTGCTTTGTGCAGTCTCAAGGGTAAAAATGAAAGTATTTCATTAACATGTACTTAGATAATAGTACATTCTTATACTGCACATTTAAATTTGGATCTGAGAAAAACCTACCTACATCACAGGATTTTGCATCATCTTAAAGAATATCTTAATTGGTCCATCTGGCATTTGAAATAATGCTCTACTTATTATAAAGCAGGTGTTAGACATTTTTGAATATTCTATCCTTAATTAAAGCTTAAAGAAAGTAAGATCACAGTTTCTATTTTAAAAGTTAAAAATCTAAAATTACTAGACATGAATAGCAAAATGTATGGAATCATATGATTTTCCAGATTAGATTATAAATCATTAGATATTATTTCTTGAACTTTAATTTTTAACCTACTTTTGTTTTGAATTTGAGAAATGTAATAGATAAGAGTCAGTGTTTTGGAGGTCATTTGTATTCAAACTTTATTTACCCTAATTGAGAAAATTAAGTATATTCTTCAGTATTTTGTAGTTCAGTAAGCACTTTGAATAGAGAGTTCACCATAGATTTACCTCTAGTTTTAGGGACTTTTTTCAATGGCAACACATCTAACATTTGGTACCTCAAAAGAAAATGCATTAAAAATGTGCAGCCTTTATTAATAAATAGATGCTTTGTAAAAGAAAAAAAAATCACTTGGAGGCTCCCGGGTGGCTCAGTCAATAAGCATCCAACTTTGGCTTATGTCATGATCTCATGGTTTGAGACTAGATCAGGCTATGTGCTCTCTTTTCCCCTCTCCCTGCTCCTTCCTCATTCTCTCATTATCTCCGAAAATAAATATACAAACTTTTTAAAAAATTCTATTAAGACCCTTTAAGCTTAGATTCTGCCACAGTTTTCCAGGATTTTGAAAAGAATTTAGTGATCATTTAGAGAATCTATACTCTTCCTATAAAAAGGAAAATCACCTTGGTTTGAGTCTTTCTTAATGCCTATATGGAGAAGATCATAAAGACTGAGGAATATGATGGCACTATTTTGGTATTCAACAGGCTAAACAGCAAAATGTAAAGACTGTGAATCAAATCTAAGAAGACTGAAAGCTTGAGTGGAGGTTTCTAGGGTTATATTTTTTTAAAGCCAGACACAACCGACTGAACTACCCATGTGTCCCTCGATGTTATTTTTGACAAACTCTATTCAAAACATCTATTAGGGGCAACAGGGTGGCTCAGTTGGTTAAGTGTCCAACTTTGGCTTGGGTCATGATCTCACAGTTTGTGGGTTCAAGCCCAGCGTTGGGCTCTGTGCTGACAGCTAGCTCAGAGACTGGAGGCTGTTTTAGATTCTGTGTCTTCCTCTCTTTCTGACTCTCCCCTGCTCATGCTGTCTCTCTCTCTCTCAGAAATAAATAAAAACATTAAAACATTATTTTTTAATTTAAAAAAAATGTTTAGTTAAAAAATTGGATTTAAATAAAGACCTAGTTCCTGTGTTGAAGAACCATTGAAACACTTTAGCTCCACTTGTATGCATGAATTCTCTCCACAAATTGGCTCTGGTGGGGTGCCTAGGTGGCTCAGTCATGGTCTTGCAGTTCTTGAGATCAGCTGTGCATTGGGCTCTATACTGACTGTGTGGAACATGCTTAGGATTCTCCCTCTCCTTCTCTATCTGCCCCTCCCCATCTTGTACTCTGTCTCTCTCAAAGTAAACAAACATTTTTTAAAAATGGCTTTGGAAGGGACCACAAGCATCAAAATAAAGCAGACATGAAGCAAAATTCTATTCAAGAAAATAGGTACATGTAATGACATGGACTTAGTTTCTATTCTATGGAATCTTATTCTAAAAAGGAACTGGAAGCTTCCATCACTGTTTTTGGATATCAGAGAAAAAATGAAAAAATCGATACTCTGAAAAGAAAATAAACCTTGTATCAAATTTGTATAGAATATAAAAATTGCATTACTAATTTAGGCTAGATGCAAATATGATTCAAAATAATTTCAGTAGGCTTTCAAAATTTAATAAAGGCTGTGGATTGTAAGTAGTGACAGCAAAAATACAGAATTAGGAAAGTGATTTAAAATAACCTTATAAGAATGATATGCAGAGGGGCTTAAGTCAGTTTGACTAGTTCATAAGAATTAAATATATATTTGTTGATAAGTAAAGCACTTTGCTAAGTATCTCCAAAGTACAAATCTGAGAATGCTTTAATCTTGTCTTTAAGGAATCTACATATGTGTAAATGATTTATTTGTACCGATATTCATAAATAAAATACACAGTTATCTATCATGTGATTGATTGATTAAATGAACTAATGTTAAATCAATGAATGGAGACACAAGACAAAATAAATTCTATTTTAGGAGAATTTTTCACAGACAATTAGCTTTAAGATTAGCTTTAAGATTAAAAAAAAATAGTATTTCAAAAACTAGGTATAAAGTAAAACTCCAGACCAGCTCTGTTCAGTAGAACTTTATGTGATGGTAGAAATATTTTATAACTATTATGTATTATGGTAGCCACATAGTTCTCAGTAGAGAACTTGAAATCTTTGAACTGAATTTTTAAACTTATTTCATTTTTATTAATTTAGATGTAATGGCTACCATGTTGAACACCACCACTCTAGGCAGAGAAAGCAGCATGAGAAGATGCAGTGAAGATTAGGAGCATGGAAATTTGCTTTGGAGGTGGCCTGTTTGGTCTGGCAGGAGTAGAATGGGTGATGAAGTAGAAGGTAAGACTAAAGGAAATACCTCAGTAATGACGAAATTTGAAGTGACGTATGTGAGCGAACGCCCAAGAAAGAATTCTCAGGACATCTTTGGTGCACAAAGATGATTTTATTAAAGCACGGGGACAGGACTCATGGGCAGAAAGAGCTGCACTGGGGTTGTGAGGAGCTACTGATTATACAGTTTCAAGTTTGTGGAAGGATGGGAAGTTAAAGATAACACAGGTCTCCAAGAAATTTCTAGATGTTGAAAGTAGGATCTCACAGGATCCTGAAGATTTTGCTATTGTCAAGGTAGGATTGCTTTAGTTTTTAAGAAAGTGTAAACAGTAAGGCATTAAGACAACCATAGACACCTTGGGGAGTGTTACACGCTGTAGGTCTCTGACATCTATCAATGGGCTCTAGTCTGTAAGGCACTTTAATTTAAACTACATTTTTCTTGCCTTTGTTTCCCTCATCAGTAAGATTTTAGAATATTTTGTCTGTTAGGCCATTATAGAAGAGGCAATGAAAATTTTGAACAGGTTGAGTCAAGCCCAACCCTGTGTTTTAGGAAGAAAACTTGTGGTAGTGTGAGTCAAACCAAAGTGATCAGAAAAATGATTCCTATAATGTTTATATAAGTGGTTTTCAGATATTATACTAAGACAAAAGAAGAAAAGACAAAAAGACAACTGCAAAAAGGACAATTTAGAGATATACATATCATATCACCTTAATTTGTTTCCCCAAACTAAGGAGGGAACATGTGAGCAAAAATCACAAGTGCAAGTGGCCATTTTTGAGGGTTGCAGGAAGAGGGAGGAAGGAGACCAGGAAAAAGATGGCAGCAAGTACTGGATATATGACTAGGTCAGTTATTCATCTAGGTAGGTGGCTGAAGTTTATTCTACAGGAAGACTCTGGGGGATGGTATAGAATGTATGCCTCAAAATTATCTCAATAAAAGAGCAAGGGCTCTGAGACATTTATACACAATTCCCATCAGTCTCTGATTGAGGGCTATTTCCAGGGGATGTTAATTCCCCAGAATTTCTGGCCTATTGTATGCTTGGATGGAATAGTTTTCCATATATTCAGGGGGAAAATATCCTCAGAAATAAAGATGCAGATAATGGGATTTGGAAGCCTTTGGGAATGTACTGAAATGACACCATTCAAAGAATGTAGCCAAGGCTCCTACGGTGTCTGCTCTACATATGAGCATCATGCTGGGTATGCCACAGGTTTTATAAAATGTTAAAATATCTGTAAACATGCAGGTTTACTTCTTAAATATGAAGGTAGATAGTATTCAGGTAAGAAAATATAAGAGTGATAAAAATATATTTATATTGAAAAAGAATATGTACATAGACTACTAACACATATTTAGTCAAAAGAACATAGATGAGATGATAGACCTTTCCCAGTTGAAGCAAACTGTGTTGTTTTAGGAGCCAGTGGCTCTCAGAAAGTTTCTAGCTGGTAGTCTAGAAAGCTGGCTAGATCTCATAGCCCAGCAGATGATGTCCCAAGTATAGGGAGCCTTATTTGGTATAAAAGCCCACAGGAGGTTTCTGGACTAAGCCTTTGGGAGAGATGGAGTTGATCCACTGCTCTACTGCTATCATGTAGAAGCTTCTGATATTTGAAGAACCAAGATATTTGTGTGGCTTCTTCTTCACTGTCCTAGTATTCTGTATTTATGAGTGCATGCCCTTATATAGTTAATGCCCTTAGCCTAATAGTTAACAAAGAGAGAAAGTTTCACTTAATATGATCAGGAAAACTCTTCCTAGCTAATCTAAAGTAACACAGTTTTCATTTGCTTCTGCAGTATGAAGGTGAAGGTATCAGATGGTGGTTACATCAACTTTGAGTCTCTGCTCTTTCTTTGGTTTCAGTTCTCCAGTCTAGAAGGTGGTGCATATGGTGTTCTCCATATCATGTCTATGCTCTTTAGGCTTAAAATGCAAGCATGGTATATGTATTCCTTCCAGCAGTAGTAGCTTTACTATTAACTTGGTTGGGCCTAGAAGTGTTCTTCATCTGTAAATATGATTTAAAATCTAACCCATGAATGTTTTATTTATTAACACAAAGGTATATATGGCAAAAAAATTGTTTTAAAAAGACTCTACATCTCTCTTATTGATAGCTGTGAAATACACAGACCAACAATTTTCGGCCTACATTTATGCATGAGAACAGTAAGCATTTATTTTTAGCCAATATTATTTTTGTGTTTTCTGTCACTGAGTTAAGTCAGACAATCACAAGAGGAACAACTTCCTTTCCATTTTGAAATTATTCCCTACACAGAGTTGTGTAGTTGGAATTTTTATGTAAACTTGCCTTAAGAGGTAAAGGAAGATTTAACACATGACCATATTATATCTGTAAGACATACATATGTCAAGGTCTATTACTTTTATGTGAATGGTCATGTAGATTCAAGATTTCATCTAAAATATTAGAAGGATCTTCTTACAACAACAATATGAGAGCATTTCCCATGGAAACCCAAAGAACTTCAGTATCAAAAAAATAGTCATTCACTCTTACTGCCCATATTTCTACAGAACTGAGAAAAAAAATTCAGGAGCCTTCCTTTTATGTTTTTGGAAACTGTAGAAGTTTTATTATATACTGTGTTATTTCCCTTAACTCTTCATGCCTAATTTACATTATGGATTTCTTGCATATACAATAAGGAATAGATTTTTATAGATTCAGATGCAAGAACTTAAATACATGGGATTCTTTTAAGGCAATAGCAGCTTAGCTCCCCACACTGTTTGACGAATAAAGTACTCCCAGACTATACTATTAATTATTATGATACTATCAATACAATAATTTACTGATATTCTGGGTATAACCTAAATGTGTTATAGCATAATTCAGAAAAAAAATAATGTTGAATGAGATAAAATAATATTCTTGGAGTTCTATGGTCATAAGCACATTCCTTCAGTCTTTCTGTTTAGGGTGCAGCATGCTAAGGTTTTGCTCTGACTCACTCCAATCAGATGCAGTGACAAACAACCTGGTCAGTGACTTTTAAGCAGAGAGTTTAATTCTTGCTCATTCTACTGTCTATCATGTCTTTTTCACTTAGAACCAAGGATAACAGTGTAACCTTTGCCTAGGACACTGCTATTCTCTTGGTAGAGTGAAAGAGATAAATGGCAAACCATAACCTGGTTCTTAAAGGTTTGCAGAAGTGATACACTTTGCAATCACTCACATTTTTTTGGCCAAAACAGTGCAGATGGATACACCTAAATTCAGTGACGTCAGGAAATATAATCCTCCCTAGAAGAACAAAATTATAAATTTTGGAAGAAGGTGTTTAAAGATTTAGCCTGTGATCTAATCACTCTCATACAAAGGAGATGTATCAGTCATATCTCCTTGACAACATCATAACAGAATGTCTAGGTCAGTAGGCTAATGATATTTTGCTAGAAAGAAAGTCCTTATCTAGGGAAAGTTCTTAACGGTGTTCTACTAGCTAAAGAATTCGTATAATAAACAAAACCAGAATTATGGATTTATGAGGTATGGCTTCCTGGAAAATAACACATTAGCTAGTGGGAAATTGGAGATGTTTCATAAACAAAATGCTCCCTGATATCAGAGGTAATAACATATGTATCTCACTTAGAGATCTTGTCTATTCTTGGCCAAGACTGAACATCCACTATGGAAAGGAAAGAACCCAGGGAGCTGCTCAGCATGTCTCAAAAGTCTCTTTGCTTTATCTTGATTATCTGTATCCTTGAAATTATTAGCAGAATCTGATTTGGGGTATGATGACTGACCCATTTGAGTTTAATTTGACAATTCAATCCTTTGTGTTGCTCAACAAAACATATGGCCAAGCCTGATATCAGTGCAGTGAAGGGGGATCAAATATTCTGAGCACTAATGCAATCAACCATGCTTATTGTGCTTATTGATATATTTAGATTTATTACTAGCTTCTTATTCTATTTTTTAAAATGTTTTTCTGGGGCATCTGGATGGCTCATTCACAATCATGAGACTGAGCCTTGATCCTGAGACTGAATCCCACATAGGGCTCAATGCTGGGCATGAAGCCTGCTTAAGATTCTCTCTCCCTCTTCCTTTTTATTTTTTAAATTTTCTCACAGTTCTGGAAGCTGGAAGTCCAAGTCATGGTAACAGCATGGTGTGTTTCTGGCGAGATCTCTCCCCCTGGCTTTTCCATGGCTGACGTATTATTGTATGCTCACATGAGTTCTTTATACAAATGCAGAGAGAGAGCAATCTCTCTATTGTCTTTTCTTATAAGGGCACTAACCCAAAGAACAGAGCTCTACTTTAATGATCTCATTTAATCCTAATCATTTTCTTAAAGACCTTATCCCGTGATGGGAATGGTTAGGGCTTCAATGTGTGATTGATGGGTGCCACAATACAGTCCATAGCAATTATCCTTTTTCTATTGAATTGCCTTTGCTCCTTTGTCGAAGATCAGTTGACTATACTTGTGTAGGTGTTTTCTGGCATCTCTTGTCTATTCCATTGATCTATTTGCCTATTCTTTGGCCACTACCACATTGTCTTTATTATGATAACTTTTTGTAAGCCTGAAAGTTGGATAATATCTGTATATGTATACAATATATATATGGCATATACGGCATATATATAGTCTCCATAAAAGATATGGATGTGTGTTTATATTGCTTATTTCTTATGGTATATGTTTTCTAGTTCTTTGCTTATTACATATTATTTATTTCTTTGATTATTTCTATTTCTTGTGTGTGTATGTTTTTTCGTTTAATGTTTTTTTTTTACTTGACCTGCTGTGTTTTCAGATGCATGTAAAATCTCCAATTAATATTGTTTTTCTTATTTCTATATATTTATTAGTATGTGTAAAATAGTTCAAAGCTGTAATTCTAGTTGCTTTTATATTTATAATTATTATATCTTATTGAATTGTTTATTTTTTCTACCAAATAAGCTCTTTTCATCTTTTATGTTTTTATTTTATAAGATATTTTCACTGATATTAAAATCCCCTTTTTAGGGGCACCTGGGTGGCTCAGTTGGTTAAGCATCCAACTTCGGCTCAGGTCATGATCTCATAGTTCGTGAGTTCAAGCCTCACATTAGGCTCTCAACTCTAAGCTGAATCTCGAGCCTGCTTCAGATTCTGTGTTACTATCTCTCTGTCCCTCCCCTGTTCAACTCTAGTTGTCTCTCAAAACTAACCATTAAAAAAATTAATTAAAAAAATAAAATTCTTTTTACTCTTACATTACCTCTACATGAGCACAATACATTTGCCTCTTTTCCTTGGATGCTTTTTTATAGTTTTTATGTTAAGTTTAGGACTCATCACATTCCTTCTAGTTTTTGTTGGTTTTCTTGTTGTTGTTGTTGTTTTAAATTTTATTTACTTATTTATTTTTTTAATGTTTTATTTATTTCTGAGAGAGAGATAGAGACAGCGTGAGCAGGGTAGGGTCAGAGAGAAAGAGAGAGAGAGGGAGATACAGAATCTGAAGACAGGCTCCAGGCTCTAAGCTAATTGTCAGCCAGAGCCTGATGCAGGGCTCAAATCCATGATCCATGAGATCATGACCTGAGATGAAGTCAGACGCTTAACTGACTGAGCCACCCAGGCACCCCATATTTCTTATGCTTTTTTCTAAGATTGAACTTACACCAGGAGAAAGAACTCCATGATATTTTATTGTCCTAGCAAGTACTAAAAGAAAATAATTCAGTAATTATCTTTTTAATTACATAACTCATTTTATAAGTTATCATACTTTTTAAAAATTTTTTCAGTGACAGTAAATGCATTAATCAGGGATCTTTAAAGAAACAACCAAGATAGAGAGGTGGGTGGATAGATGGATGGATGAATGGATGGATAGATTGATTTTTTAGAAGGATAGATATATAGAGAGATGTAGAATGAATGTGTGTGTGTGTGTGTGTGTGTGTGTGTGTGTGTATTCATTCTAAGATATTGGCTTATTATAAGGTATCATAAAAAGATTTATTATAAGATACTGGGTTGTGTAATTATGGATTCTGAGAAGTTCCACAGTTTGCTGTCTATAAACTGAAGACCCACGAAGGCTAGTGGTATAGGTCTAGAACCAGAGAGCCAGAGAGATGATTGTCTGAGTCTCAAGGTCTGAGGACCAGGAGTGCCAAAGGGAGGAGAATGATGTCTCAATTCAAGTAGTCAGGAATGAGAGAGAGAGACAGAGAGAGAAAATCCTCCCTTCTGCCACCTTTTTATTCTATTCAGTCCCTCAACATAACAGATCACTTAGTCTGTCAGTTCAAATGCTAATTTCTTTCAGAAGAATTCTCACAGTTACACCCAGATATAATGCCTAACCAGACATGTAGGTATCATGATCTAGTCAAGCTGATATAAGAAATTGATTATCACACTATCTGTATTTGTGTATGTGTATGTATGTACAAGTATAATTCCTAGAAACCATATTTGTTTGTTAATACTCTGTCTTTTCTTTGTTTCATAGGGTGTGATCTGGCGTTATTGTTTGTAAACCATATTTTATTCTTTAAACATTTTAAACATACTTATTTTAAATGGTCTTTTAAAATGTTTATCTGCACTATTATCATGTTAATTTTTTAAAATGTGTTTATGTGCTTTCCATCATGAAAGTCCATTTTTTCTGTGTTTTTAAATTTTTAATGGTAAGTATTTTCAGAACACATTGTTTTCTGAAAGAATATTATGTTTTGGAGTTGCAATATTATTTCTACAAAGCACATTTACATCTGCCTCAACTTGTGTCCTGTTAGTTTCACTACTTCTAGAACAGTTTTTATGTCAAGTATTTGGGTTGTTGCTATATTCTCACACTCATAAATGGTGCCTTCTAGTTTTTATGGTCTCATGTATTATTCTTTTATTTGTAGAATCTTGTGAAGGTGATAGAATTCTTTATGCCGTGTTTGGTCCAGTAGGTAATTATTTTTGTCTCCCTTTGGTGAAAAGAGCAGTCATTTGATGCTCTTGGCTTTATAAAATGGGTTCTTTGCTCTCTGACTAGCTTGGGCTTGGGGCTACTACTCTTGTAGACATAACAATCTCAGCCACACACCTTAAAGTTGATATATGAACTATCCCACATCAGCCACCATGGCAATTCCTACTGATGACTCCGGATTTAAAGTCATCAGATTTTAATGACACCTAAAGAGTACCTTTTTCCCTTCAATGTCAGCTATTCCTATAACTCTTTTAGTTTTACATTTTATTCAGTATTTCTTTCTGTGTGTTTGATTTTCATGACACTTAAAGAGCATTTTTTCCCTTCAATGTCAGGTATTCCTATAACTCTTAATTTTACATTTTATTCAGTATTCCTGTGTGTTTGGAGTGGGAAAAGTGGCATATCTATGGCAGATTGGTCTACCATATTTACCAGATCACAGAAGAATACAATGTTTTTCTTAGAGTGGACTCTAGTGCTTTATTCTTTTAGAACTAGGCTAAGTTTATTTCAGATTTATGTCATTCAGAAGAAAATTGCTCTATTACTAAGCAGGTAAGAAATTATGTGTTTATTTTATTCCAGTTACATTCAAATATATTAAATTATATACTTATTATATCAAATCAGTAAGGTAAGTATATTATATAAGTAAGGGAATTGAAATGCACAAAATTTATTTGGTTAAGTCACCATAAAATCCATAGAGAATCTATTAAGTCTTATTCTAGATTCTGAGACCTCAAAAACAGTATGCCAAAGCAATACTGAACTAATACCTTTATCACCCCCCCACGAAAAAATTATAGCATGACTTGTTAAAATTTAGAAACAGCAGAATTCCAGAAGGTTCAATAGCATAAAAATCATAATTGCTAAAGTTAGCAATTGACATTCATAACTGCTTGAATAGCATCATTTTTTACTTAGGCAAATAGAAAAATTCTTATTTTAGTCTTTATAGTAATAATTATGGCTTAAATTGCTACAGTGTAATGCACATAATTTAGGTGACCTTATTTGTACATTTTCTATAAAAACAAATAGTAAACATAAATAGTAGTATGAATCTCTATGTATCAGGGATCATTTTAATGTTCTTAATTGAATAGTGATTCCTCTGGGAGTGGCTCAGTCGGTTAAACGTCTGACTTTAGCTCAAGTCATGATCTCACGGTCTGTGAGTTTGAGCCCCAGCTGGGGCTCTGTGCTGACAGCTCAGAGCCTGGAGCCTGCTTTGGACTCTGTGTTTTCCTCTCTCTCTGTACCACCCACATTTGTACTCTGTCTCTCTTAAAAATAAACATTTAAAAAAAATTTTAAAAAGATAAGGAGTGATTACTTGAAACAGTAAATTAAATGATATCCTACAGAATCAAAACCTTTATAAACAATTTAAACCTAGAATATCTGAAATAATATAATCTTCAGAAAAATAATTGAAATACACTTATCAATAATTTAAAATCGGCTACAGAGTTATAAATAACTTTGGGTAGTGCAACTCAGAAAACTAACATCTTTCAGGAGATGATTTTCAATTACTGCTTAACATTTTGAAATATAGTCCTCATAATGTTCACAACTTGTCATCAACTTGTGATGATGGTGGGGTTTTATTCAGGTACATGATCAAATGTATACATCTGTGGGGTCCACAGTTGATTAAAAACAGATAGTGTTTAAGAGAGGCTTTACTCTGAGTCTAGTTTTTCCCTAAACCTTATTCAAGAAGGCTTAAATTCTATCAAAAACAATCTAGTAGAAAAGGTTTTTTTCTCATAAAGACACAAGCCTCACTATTTTCATCCACATGCCTAGATATGGATTTAAACCAGTTTAAACAGAACCCTATAATGTAATAGATTGTGTTATAATCTTAACTATGAAGGCCCAGCAATCTTATGCATTTCATATCATTGGTACCCTTTGGAGCTGAGCAGCTCACAAGCTACACCGTTGTTCAAGGTAATCTTGCATAAAGGAAAGGCTATTTATAGTAACCTACAATAAGAAAGCAGAGAATAAATATGAAGGCACAGCAGCACTATTGTTGGCTATGGTACTGTGATTTAGGAGGATTGTTTCACTTATTTATTAGGAAATATTGGAAAAATAGAAAAACTATCCAGACCAAAATCTTTCTGTGAGCCATTTAATATTCCCAGTTCTCAAACCTTCTCAACGACATACACTAAGGTTGTCCTTACTAGATGAGGATGCTCTTCAGCTTGGGACTTTGCAGCCTGGTTCAGATTGTTGAATCTGTGCTCAGTGGTTCGTACATACTTTCTCATGTAATCATCATGACAAGTATGAGAAGCCTTTTTATTAGTCCTGTACATTTGCTAAGAAAGCTGAAATTTAGAAATGTTAAGGCCTTTCTCATGTTTTGAGGTCTGGTTTGCCCCAGTATCTGTTCTTTCTGCTATTCTTCCTGCTACACACTCATGAGAACGTTAAGAATTAGTTAAGTTTCACTTTCACTTAATGTGCTGTGAAAACATAATATAAATATGTTTTAATAAATATTGACAGTTCTTTGGTAAAATAGGGTCTTCTTTTATACTGATGTCACTTTTATTTCAGTTATTCCTTATGCCTTTGCTCATTCAAACTCACTTTTATGCAATTTATATCTAAATTCTAAAGTAAGCAATATGTACTTGTCACAAACCATTTCTTTGCCACTCCCTTCTTATTCCTGAAATTTGATTTCCAGCTTCAATGACTTCTATCGAATAGTGATCTTTTTCTTCACCCTTGTTCTACTTGACTTTTATGTAAATTAAATATATTGATCATTCATTCCTACTTTTGGCTCCTTTTATTTGCATGATTCTGAAGAGGTTCTATAATTGTTCACTGTCCTTTTGATCACTGGCCATCCATGCATCCCAAGCCTCCATCTGCTTGCCTGGCCCTCACTAACCCTCATTTCCCCAGCTACTCCCCCTTTTTAAGCAGGTCACCCAAGGCTGAATCTTAAACCATACATTCTCTCTTTTCTGTGTACTTCAGTTACATTGTCACTTAAGTCATAGTCATTGAATCACCTGTATGTTAGTAACTTTATTGTTGTCATAATAAATTACTATCATTTTAGGTGGTTTAAAGCCTTACATGTATATTATCTAAGAGTTGTCTGGGTCTGAAATTTAGGCTAAATGTCCCTCAGTTCGTTCATGAAATCAAACAGTTGTAGGACTGAGGTTCCCATTTCCTTGCTAGCTGTTGGCTAGGGATCATTTTCAGTTTTTAAAGACTTCTTCCATTCCTTGGAGTCAGCAGCATTGGGTGGAGTCATTCTCATGCTTCCAATCTCTCTGACTCTTCCCTTCTGCCTCACCTGTCCTCTGCTTCTCTCCTCAGTGGTATCTCTCTGATTAACTCTTCTGCCTTCCTCTTCTGCTTTTCAGTGGCTCTTGTGATTACATTGAGCCCACTTGAATAATCTATGATATTCTTATCTTAAAGTGAATTGATTAGCAACCTTAATTCCCTCTGCACAATCTTTTCACCAAAGAACATAGATTAATATTCCATTGAATACTTAGGGGGTAGGAATTAGGGAGTGTAGGGCATCTTTAGAAATCTATCTCAACTACTTATATTTTTAGCCCAACATAAGGCAAATATTCTCAGTTATTAATAGTGTTTCCACTTGAGGGGCGCCTGGGTGGCTTAGTCGGTTAAGCGTCCGACTTTCGCTTGGGTCATGATCTCGCGGTTCGTGGGTTCGAGCCCCGCGTCGGGCTCTGTGCTGACTGCCAGCCTGGAGCCTGTTTCAGTCTGTGACTCCCTCTCTCTCTGACCCTCCCCTGCTCACGCTGTCTCTCTCTCTCTCTCTCCTAGAAATAAATAAAAAAAAAATATTAAAAAAAATAGTGTTTCCACTTGAGTGTTCCCCCCAAATTAATTATCTTTAACAAAAAAATTCACTTTTCTTTTTTACTGGTTTTCCTATTCTACCTACATAACTACTCTAAGAGTCTCTCAGGCTCTTGAAATAGGATTAATTTTTACCTTTTTCCCTTTTCCCCCCTATTTTTCAATCTCCTGCATCAGAACTCAGTAATTCTTTTTCATGATAACTATCAGCTTAGCTCCGTCTTCTTTATGCATGATATTATCCCTTGTCATGTTAACACTGATTTTCTAAATGAATTTAGTGTAAATGCTGCCATTAATTGTCAATTATATGCTGGCAAATAAAATGTCCTTAAATAGTTATTATTTAATCCTTGGGAACATAGGCACAAAGTTGATTTTCAACCATAATGCTAACCATGTTTTTAATTTGTCTGAGCATATACAACTTTATATTTACTTCCTTTAGAAAATCCAACCCTGTGTCTTTTAAGTTACACATGAGATTTATATGCCCTCTTCAAATGTCTTCTTCCATTTTCTGCTCAGGAAAAAAACAAAAAATATGTTATTGCTTCTGATAGATGACAGATGACCAGTTTCTAAAGATAACAATGACTTGATCTTCTCTTGAATTAATGTAAATATTAATTCAATGCAAATAATACATTTTAATTATTTCCATAAAACAGGTACTGATTTAGGACAAGGATAGAATGATGAACTAGTCTGGGATGTTCCAGTTCTTGTGGAGATTGTAGTCAATTAAGGGAGACAAATTATAAAACTACTTTCAAAATCAGTAAACAAAACTAAACAAAAACCACATATAGAGCTTTTGAGGCTGTAATAGCAGAGACTAGATTTTATTCTATATGTGATGAGAAATAACTGAGGTATTAATTTACTAAATACACACACACACACACACACACACACACACACACACACACACTGAGTAAAATATATGCAGAAGTGCAAGAATTACTTCCAAAGATTGGCTTACATATCGCCATGTTTCTGATTTGTTAGTTAAGTAATTGATATATAGAGATTAAAAAGCAAGGGAAACCATTGCTTTAAGCAGGATGTTAGTAGAGTTCATGATTTAGTCCTCTGCTCACCCAAAGTGACTGCAAACTGAAAGTTTGACTCAGGTCAGTGACACTAACTTGTGACTGATTACAATTAAAATTCTAGCTTGTTAACTCACCATGATAAATGTGTTTCACTCAAGAACTAAGGGGTGTCCAAGTCGACTTCCCACATAGTAGGAAAGAAAATCAAACCAAGATAAAAATCAGGCAAACTGATAGAGTGAAAAACTACCAGTTATAAATGGAGTTAAATGTATTCAAGGGCCAATTTAATATTTGTGAATGGTTGAAGATGCTATGCTATTCATTTTTCTATTTATGTAGTCACAACTGTGTCTTCTACATTGATCCCTGGACTATTCACAATTGGAGCCCTGAACCACCATGTTAAAAATCTTACTACCCTGAGGCTGCCATGCTGTGAGGAAGTCATGACATATAAAAGTGCCACACACAGGTCTTCTCAACAGTGGTCTTAGTGTTCTTGCTATCCAACCTGAATGCTAGAATGGGAGTGAATGAGCTTGAAATTGTTCGAGCCCCAGCCATCATGTTACACACAGTCCTAGGGTCTTTCTGGTTGAAACCTCAGCAACCATGAAGCAAAAACAAAAACAAAAGTAACAAACAAGCCTCTCAT
Source organism: Proteles cristata cristata (assembly GCA_017311185.1). Taxonomy (NCBI): domain Eukaryota; kingdom Metazoa; phylum Chordata; class Mammalia; order Carnivora; family Hyaenidae; genus Proteles; species Proteles cristata. The sequence goes on from JAESUZ010004587.1 coordinate 1,806,344, forward strand.
TATGCCCTATTTGAGTTCCTGACCCACAGGACCTATAAATACAGTGTAATGGGCTATTTCAGGCCACTACATTTTGGAGTGATTTGGTATACAATAAAAATAAGAGAAAAAGATATAATAAAAATTCTCAATTTTTTTCATAAAATACTATGACTCTGTTATGGCAATATGGTGTACATTTTCATACTAACTTGTGTTCATAAAGACATCCACCAAATAAGGTGAATAAAAGTTAAATGCATATATAAGTTAATTTATTAGAAATCTCTTTATCAAAAATATTTTATTATAACTGCTTTTGCCTTGAATAAACTAGTTAATTGTCTCTTATTTCTTCCTTATTTTCAGGATATCTAGCACATGCATGCCACATGATAGAAACAGTATATTTGTGAATATTATTTTTTTGTAATCAGCTTTTCTATTCACATGGTGGATGGCACAAAAGAGAGGCAAAAAATTAGAAGGTGATACTTACAGATAAATGATCTCTACATTTGGAAATTATTGGGAAACCTCTATAATGGAATATATAATTTTTTTCAGCTATTAACTGAAGTCTTATCTACATCTCTCCATACTACAAAAGTGTATGGACTATGGTTACACTGACTTCTCTCTTTTGTTTGAAAAGTGAACAGAAAAGCCTTATAGCATCTAAAAGGAAATTAACTTAGCATACTAATATAATCTGCAATAAAAAGAGAAAACATTTCTGAGTACTTAATATTAGGACAAAAGCAAATTATACTTTTAAGTTCAATTGAATTCATATGCAAGGTTATTATACAATAAGGAGAAAGATTATTCAGTCTCTTTAAATATTGTATGGCATTTTTCTTTGACAATTTCTTTAAACTATATTATGATCATTGATTAGAGTATATTAGCTGTGCTCAAAGTATTGTAGGCAGCCTTATTTTAAGGCAACAGCAACCCTAATTAAGGAACTCTTCTTGATCAGACTCTTAGTGAATATTTGAATCATCTTGAAATTATTCTAAGTTCTTTTTCTCTTTTTCATGAATAATTGTGACTGGTATAGAAAAAGTAGGTGAATAGGTTAAAATGGGAAGATGTTACTTTTGTTGTATTTAAGAATAAGTTGAAATTGTAATATTCAATTAATATTGGTTAGTCAACTTCTAAGCTAAATTAATATTGGTTACTCAGCTTCTAAGCTAAATTCTGTGATTTGTGATGCCTTATCTAGTCTAATTGAATTGGTCAGGGCTGTAAATAGAGTGAAGGTGGAGTTCAGCAGAAAACCTCCATATCTCCTGTTGTTGACTCTAAGGTAAATAGTAGAGGCACATCAACTGGCTCTTTGCACAATTGCCACCATACCCCCACAAAAGTCAACTTTTGATTGTTAAAGTGACAACATGATGAATCTCAGTATGAGATGTCAGTCACACCTCATTACTTTACCTCATTCTTTTGTCCAGCTTTTGGAAGGCAATTTTTCCTCTTGATGCTTTTGGTGATTTGGCATCTTACATTCATGCCAACCTGTGAGGATGACTCCTCTTTCCCTTCCTCTCAGAAATAGCGCTTATGCCATAAAGCATGTGATGAATTACTTTTTTGGCATGCTAGTACTATCTCATTTTAGTGAGTTTCTGTATTGAATCCCAATACTTTTCAAGGAATTTTGAAAAAATTCTTCTCTCTGTGTCTCTCTGCGTGTCTCTGTCTCTGTGTCTCACTGTCTCTTTCTCTTTCTCACATACACACAGACACATACATATATATAGTGTATGGTCATTCACATTCATGTAAACAATATCATGGATAGAAAAGTAAATTGTATTTCCCTGTTTCAAGTTTTGATAAAACATGCTTAAATTCTGCAGTGTTAGTGAAAAAGAAAAATAAAAGCACAGACACAAAGGCTTTGACTGAGCATATTGTGTTAGTGTTGAAGAATAACTTGCAATTAAACATCTTAAAAGAAACTCCTTACTAATTCTACTAAGTACCATTATCAAGAATGAGTCTCATTAACTGCCAAAAGCACCCCAGATTTAAATCCTTTCTTCTAAAACAAACAAAAGGCTGTGCATTATTTTTGAAAGTATTTGTGCAATCTGTTAGTGAAATATCTTTCATTTGTTTACGTGGATTTTAAAATGGTAAGTAAATGGGAAGAAAGAATTTAATAAAAGGAGTATAAAATTGCCTTACCCTGCTGGTAATAGCTATGTTTATTGCAATAGTAATATAAGCTGCACTCGCTTAAAAGATTAGTTATTCACTTGTGGATCTTATCTGAACTTCCTATGCCATGCTTGAATTCCTGGACTTATGAGAGTCATTGGAATGTATAGTATCTCATAAAACTATCATCACCAAAATATTCCCTTTGCTCAAGATCCTATTTTCTTTTCACAACAGGCATTGAATTTCCCCCTGTATTTTATTAGTCCATAGCTCTAGAATGAAACTAGAAAAATTGTTTTATTTGAAATATCAGATTTTGGCATATGAAAAAAATAATCTTCAATAAGCAAAGTCTCCAAGCCGATAAAAGGTACTGTTCAGCTTCATTCTTCTCTAGGAGATGGTAGTGACCAACAGCAACAATGAAAGAAAGAGAGAGAGAGAGAGGGAGAGAGAGAAAGAGAAAAGAGAGAATGAGCAACAGTTAAGATAAAAATTTTGTTAGGTGGAGCACCTGGGTGTCTCAGTTGAACATCTGACTCTTGATTTCAGCTCAGGTCATGATCTCATGGTTATTTGTGGGATCGAGCCCCATGTTAGCTCTGGGTCACAAGGAGCCTGCTTGGGATTCTCTTTCTCCCCCTCTCTCTGCCTCTCCCCACTTGCTGTGCTCTCTCTCTCTCGCTCTCTCTCTCTCAAATTTTTAAAAATATGTAATTTTTGTTTGGTGAAAACAATTAGAATATGTTGTGTTAATTCAAATACTAAGACGGTTTTTTGAAATAACCAAATGGTAACATTACTAGATGGCCTCAAATTAAGTAATAAGTATTTTTTTGTGGGGGGGGAAGAAAGCATTATTTGTATTCAGCTCATTAGGCTGTTAGCCCACATTTTCAGAAATATAAGACAGATAATTGCCCTCTGTGATTCTGACTTAATCAACTTTGCAGTATAAATCAGTTTAAAAAAAATTGCCTCCATTGTGTTGAGCTCTTAACAACTTTAAAGTCACAAATGACATGCTTCATAAATTATTTTCTAGGTGTAGGAACATGATGGTTTAACAGTAAGGATTCTAATATAAATATTATCAGTCTCAGATTTTTTTTATAGTACTCATGATTTGTTAGATTAAACAACATTAGAATTGGAACTTCATTCTCTTTGCTAAGCTCTCCATGAATTTTTATGTATTATAATTTTTAATTAGTCTAAATAATGTTGTGAACAACAGTTCCAGTGCACAATCCCTTCTCTAACAGGCTCAGATGTCTTCAGTCTGGTAGAAGAGCTCTTAATGCCTCGTGGGAAAACAAAGCTGTGTGTAAGCTTTTCCCACTGGTCCAGCAAGAGCAGGTTCTGCTTAGGAGGCCAGGAAAAAAATGCATTTTGTAAGGTTAAGCCCAGTTGAAAAGCCTCCGAACTGCATTTCCTCAGTTCATGTTTGGATGCATTCAGGGCTGCTTTACCCACTGCACTGTTTAACCAGTTCCATGATAGCATTCATTCATCATTTAGGCAAGGATGGGCCCAGTGGTGAACTGGGTATCTATCTGCCTTTTTAGGTGAGGAAAACTACATATATTTCCTTAAGTAATAAAAGCTGAACCTCCTATATTCAAATTACGTATTTCTTTTACTAAGAAATATAAAGCAAACAATATATTACCAAGCCACACCCTCAATAATTTGGCATAGACAGTATTTTAAAACACACTGACTCTGTTAGTTGTGGGGTATATACATTGTAGTTGGAGACATCAAGATATTGTGAAGTGAGGGTATACTTCATTATGAATTAATTACACTGAGATTGATTTTTTTGAAAATTATTAAAATCTAATGATAGCTTTGTCCTAAAACTTTGAATATAAAATATCTTTTATGCTCTTTAACAAAATGGATTAAGATAATAAAATGTGTGCATAAATTTCCTCATGCTAAAATTAAGTAAAACTGCTCAGAATTTCCATGGTGTGCTTTCAATTCTACATGCACAGAAGGCATTGTTGAGTAATGCAGAGCATAAGCCCACTCTAGTTAATTTAGTGTTTGGGGTTATCTTTACAACTGATTTCAAATTACCTCATAGTAAAGTCAATCTATTATGTAGAAAATGACCATTAAAAGTCTTAAATATCATCACTGAAACACAACTAATTTGGTCTTTAGAATAGGGCCTAAGTTAACTGTCAGTAATTTAGAAGGATGCTTTTACCTGTTATTTGTACTAATCTTTGGCAGTGGTTTTCAACTAGGGATGATTTCACTCTCTCCAACCCCAGGAAGCATTTATTTAACAATGTCTAGAGGAATTTGTGACTGTCATGCAGGGGTGGGGAGGAGAGAGGGGTGCTCCTGCGTCTAGTGGGTAAAGGCCTGTGATACACAGGACAGCCCCTGACAACAAAGAATTATCCAGCACAGAGTAGGAGTAATGCCACAGTTTGGAAATCCTGGCCCATAGCAAGCATTGTGATGTTGTGGAAGAGAACCTCACTGTAACTTACTGGGTGACTCTTTTGAATCTCCATTTCATTATTTGCAAGGTGATCTAGGAATTATAAGGTGTTTGGAAAAAAATTAACAATAATTACAATAGTCAGTCATTTGTTTCTTGCTGTTTCTCAAACCTTCCAGACACTGCATCACATCAGCACATTTTCAATTACTCCTCCCTCTGCCTGGAATGCTCTTCCCACAGATTTTGTTATGGCTTCTCAGCTGCCTCATGTTCTGGTGTAAATATGACTGTCTTAAAGAAGCCTTGCCTATTATGCCCACTGATGGTTCTCATTTACCCCTCTTGCTGCACTCCCTGTTGTCTTTCCCTGCTTACATTTTCTCCATAGAAATCATTATAACTGATAAGCCATAGGTATTGCCATTTTGTTCTGGTTAAATCCCAGCACTCAGCAGTTTAGCCTGGGACCTTGAATATAGTTGTGCTTAAAATTCACTAAATGAAGGCATTGTAAAGTACCTCCACTGTCAGGCATCCTAACAGGCACTAGAGAGAGTGTTAGGAAGAAAAGAATCTCTCCTTATAGAGCTTACATTGTAATAGGGAGTCATAAAACAATCTCTCTAGTATTGTTTCCACCTCATCTATCCCTCTACACAAAACAGTTCTTGAAATTACTATTGGCCTTCATATAGTAGAATCCACTGGAATCATTACACTAGTATTCAACAGTTGATTAATTCTTTCTAGAAACCCTCACTTAGTTTTTGTGACACCCGACTTCTTTGTGGACCCGCTTTATCTTCTCTGGCCATTGCTTAGATGTACAAATTTCTGAAATTGGTGCTTATAATTAAATCTTACTATAGTGTTTCATCTAATGATATCCATGATCAAGTTTGTACTGAAAGCCCATTGTCCTTTTTTGCATAGAGAGGTATGAAAATTATCACCTACCACATGTACTTCATTTTTAATGTGAAAATACTTTGAAAGTAAAGTCCTAAGGAAACATATAAGAATAACAATATTTCACTTAACAGTAACTTTGAACATAGAATGCATGTTCTTTCTTACTAAATGCTTATAACCTAGTGGAGAAAATTACATACATACATACATACATACCTATATTACATGTACCCATAGCTCAATTAAAGACAAAAGCAAAGTTGTATATCAGGATGGTAATACTGTATTTTATGTGCATCATATGCATATGTATGTATCAGCCTGCTGTTTAAGCATGCTTTATTAGAAAATGCATAGATTTGAGGATACAGATTTGAATCCCTGTTCACTTCTTGCTAACCGTGTGTGACTTAGGGCAAGTCATTTAGATTCTTTGAGGGTTGATTTTCTTATCTGTAAAGTAATGATAATTCTTACTTGCAAGGGTTCAGTGATCAGAGAAAAAGTATGTTTGACATATAGAAGACTGTAAAAAATGTAGCTGCTATTTTTAGTAGATAATCTAAAAATATGACACCTTACACATCGAACAGTGTAGAAAATATCAATGTATAATTATTTTTACCATTTGCTTATTTTTTAATTACCTATCTCTAGTTCATCTCCCAAATGAGCCGTGAAAAAACTCTCTAAAAGTTCTTTTTAATGTGTCCAGACATATCATTTAACCTATTCTTTCCATTTTTATTACTGGGCAACTCTCTCCTTAAGACCCTTTATGCTCATACCTTAGTCCAGGCTTGTTCTTAACAAGTCTCTCTCTTTTTATTTCTTTTGCTGTCACCTTGGGAATCCCCTTAACCTCTCTTCTGGGATTGAGACTCATGTTTTCTTGATCCCATGTTTTCATGGTTTATCTCCTTATTTTGGTGGAACATAATTACCAGTAGCTCTCTGAAAAAAGTAAGTACAAGGGTGATATACTTTGAAAGAACCTGCAGATCTAAAAATGGTTTTAAAAATTCACACTTAATTAACACACAAAGAGAATATAGAGTATTGAATCCAAGATTGGAAAATATTTTCATTGAGAACTTGTAAATCATTACCCAATGCCTTTTGGCTCCCACTGTTGGGCTAATGATAAATGTCTGATGTCCTTTAGTTCTCATTTCTCTATATATGATTTTTTCTTCCTCTCTGAAAGCTAGTAGGATCCTCTTTATATCAGACACCTAAATTACATGATAATATGTATTGGTGCTTGAACTCCTGGATTTATGTGCTAATATCCCTAGTTCTTATCTATTTTTCCATTTCTTTCTTTGATCTTATTTTCTGGATCATATCAGCAAATATATCTTCCAAACATTTATCTTTGTTTTTAATTAAGCAATTTTATATTTAATTACCAAAACCTTCTCATTTTTTTAATGATTCCATTTTTTTAAACCTATCTCATGTGCATAATATTATCTTCTCTCATCTCTTTTGTAATATCAGTTATAGTTTGTTTTAGTTTTGCATTTTTCTTTTTGAGGTTGTATTTCAATCTGTATGGCTGTGTCCCTTGAGTTTGTTTTCTTTTTTAGTTTATTTGCTGTCTTTTCCACTAGAGCTTTCATCAAAAGTTTGGTGACCCTCAGCTCTCTTTTTATTTAAGAGTGAAGTATTAAAGAGTCTCTTACTGTAAGGTGACTTTGTCAACTGGTTGCCTTCACTGTTTGTTTTTAGTCTTTTCATAGTCCAAGCACTTTTAGGAGCCAACATTTTCTTGGAGACCCTATATGTCAGCATCTGTAGATCTTTTTTCTTGGATCAGTTTCTTCTGAAATGATCCTCTAATCTCCCATTGGGGGTTATAAACTTGGCTACTAGCATCCTGATAACTACCAGGGTAAAATAGTCTCCCCATTCAACCTAATTCCTCCTTCTTGAATGGATGCTCATCAACTGTGGCATTTAGAGTCTATAGTTTAGTTCCTTCAAGAAATAAGCCTGTTGTTACAGGATAGAGGTAATAGGGTGGGGAGACTAAGGATGTCTGAAAAATGATTTGCTAGATTTTGCTGCTTTCCTAAGCTACTGTGTTTAAAAAAATAAAACCTAAAAACACACTTTTTAGAGAAATATTAAAGAGAATAAAGAGGGGGAAAGAAGTATTTGGACAATACTCCCAAGGTAATGGGGCATGAAAGATTCTGGCTGGAGGCCTAAAACTGAAGGTTGAGCTGACTACTTCCCTAATCATTAATGCTACATGACTGCGGCATCAGGATGCAATGATCTATGGACCATTGATTACATTTTCCCCTTCGTTGGGTTGAATTGAAAATAGAGATAATACAATAGCAACTCAATGATGTTATGAAATAAATAAATGGTCCTCTGCCAATGGGTAGAACAAGCATAACCTTTGAGTAGTGAGCAAAATAGGGAAACAAACTCCCAAAATAAACAATCTCAATGTATATTTTAAGAAAGCCATTCTGTCACTAAACCAATTATGTGAGTAGTCACTGAGCTAAAGCACTTTTTAGAAGACTGAGATCTTGACTGTATTATAAGGCTTGATTTCTTTTGTCTTCCAAAGGAAAGGAAAACTGGAGGGCCTCAGGAAGTCTGCACTGCCTTTTCCCACTGGAGCTCAGAGAATAGCCAAAGTCAAGTCTCTGATTACAAAAAAGAAAGAGAAAGATACTTTCATAATGATGATCATACCTTTGCAAATTTACTCTCTTCTTCTGTTCCACTTAAAATTGCCAACTGGTTGTTTTGAGGGTCCTTTGGTTTTGTTTTTACTGAGAATATGAATTTAACACCCAAATTACATCATTCATTTTAATTTGTGTCCTTTAATAAGTCTTTGTGGTGGACTTAGTACAATTGTGATATTTTTATTACAGAGGAGGATGCTAAGATTGTGTCAATAACTTACTCAAAGAAGAACTAGAAAAGAAACCTGGACATGTTTAGTATAGTCATACAATAGTGTTGGACATTAAAGTAATGGAATTTTCAGTGCAAATACAGAGTAGATTCCCCTCTTTATTTTTCCCAATTTAACACCAGTTTCCTCTGTATGCCCAAGAGATGGCAAAACTTTATTTGGGGGATATTAGAAGAGTTGTATTTAAGAGAAAGAAGGTTTTCCTAGTTAGAGGTGACAATAATGGATCATAAAAGACCCTGAGATGAAATACTTATGAGATCCCAGCAAAAGTAACTATTCAGATGATTAGAATCATGATTAGACTATATTTATACCTGACATAATTTATGCCTTATCTAATAATACAATGAAAATTATGCCTGAGAAGAAACTTCTCTAAAAGAACATTCCAGTGTAACAAAGCTAAAATGGAGAGAAACTCCAATGTTATAGAGACCATGTAACCAATGTGGATACCTAGGAACAACATATCTATTCTGTGGTCTTTTGATACTTTAACACAATCACTGATATTGCCCAATTTTTCTAAAAGATTTTCTCTGTATTTGATTTCAAATGCAAATGCAATTAATGTTAATCTATTCCTGCTTGTTTTTGATTAGCTTGTTAAATAAAGCCTACTTTGATAATCCCTATTAAGTTTATGTGACCAGCAATCAAAAAATAATGTGGGGTTTTTTGTTTTATTTGCTCTTCATCGTGTTTCAGTTCGTTTCATACTCCTATCAGCTTCTTAATTTGACATTTCATAAAGAAATGAATGAAATTCTTTATTCAGTTTCATTTACATTGTATATAAATGGAACTTTCCTCATCTCCCATATTATTTATCCTATTAAATCAATGATGAGGAAAAGAATTTATTTGTCTGGTAATTTAGTTTAGCCTACACTATTGTCTGGGATTTTTATGTGTGATAAGCTGATTTTATGTCAAAGCTCTCTATGGTTGGAAGATGCTATAATTCTACAGCATTCTACAGATCTGTAGAAGGTTTCTTACCATCATATGCCTCATTTTTTAAGATTTTCAACAGTTCTGTGGAGTACTGTGGTGGGGGGGTGTTGTGTCACCGGTTAGATTTCTCAGGAAATAAACTCTGAGGCAGGGGTTTGCAGGAAGTTTGTTGTACAGAATAAGAGATTAAAAGAAGTGCAATTGTGCAGAGGTTGGGTGTGCCTCACTGCTCTGTTCATACAACAGGGAGCTCCTTTTTTGTGATGTCCCTTCTGGGTTGTCCAAAATCAAGGAAAGGAGGCAAGCTTTTAGGCCCTACAATGGTCAGTTATTAGATGTAGGATTCCCCCAGGGAAAGAATTTGGCCCTTAGTAAAGTGTTCTCTTCCACAAGATTGAACTCAGGTGAGAGCTGTCAGCTTTCACCACTCCCACTAGCTGGGACAATGCGTTTTTCAGTCCTGGGGGTGGGGTGAGTAATCTGTGTAGCTCTTGGAGCATCCACTACCATCCATTCTTTGCACTTTTCAGCTTTGTGAGAGTCCTATAAGTTCTTGGAGAGTTACTTCATTTCCACATTTTGGTGTGCCATTTTTCCTGCAGAAGCACACAAAAGGAAAGGTTGGTGGGATAAACTACAGACCTTCTATCCTCATTCTATTGCAGCTTGTTCTGAAGTTGCAAATTAGTCTTTGCCTCTCTCCTCTATCACCTATTAGAGATTCCTGTCACCTTTTCTCTTATGTCATTGGATCAAACATTTGGTAAACCCTTGTGTAGTAATAGTGGTTAAGACCCTATGAGTGTGAGACAAAAACTCTACTTTGAATATATGTGTATAAATTCTAGTTAGGATGAATCACTGCTCCTTACAGGTTGAAGGTGTCCAATGGAATCAAACAGCCACCAAAGTGGTGATTGGACTTCTCAAAAGATATTGCCATATATAGAGTTGACCTTAGGTCTCTCTTGCTTGAAAGTTGAACATTTGGTAGCATCTCTAAATAAATCTGTGTGGGCCCCAGGCTCTTTGTTCCATACATAGCCTTTATCCCTGTCACGTTGCTGTTCTGTTTATCTATTTCTCCATTCATGACCAAGTACAGAGTTTGGCTGACATCAACTAGCTGACTGCTCCAAAGATCTTCACACCCATTCCTGTAGACGTTTGTATGTTTCTTTCTTAAATCTTATTATCCCTGACCTACCAGTATTTATCCTTTCTCAGCAGCTGACTAATTAACCAAGTCATTTTCCACCCTCCTTGGATACTTAAAAGCCTACCATAACCTACTTCTTTTTCCACAAAAAGTGGATTATTAGGAGAACTACTCAAAGTCCTTCCTGTTGCAAAACTTTTTCTGAACCAAATTTTATTCTTGAACTAAGTTTTGACTTTTTCCTCCTCAATCAACTGATTATAAGAGATCTCTCATCAGACAATAGGTTTGAAGGACAGAAGGGTAGTGGTTCAAGACGGGTGGATATCAGAGGGATCTGGGTCACTTGATTATCCTACTCATGCCTGCCCCTCTTGGTGACCCTGTTCATGCCTGATCTGTCATTTTCATTGAAGTTGTAATTTGGTATGTCTGACAGCTCTTGATGGGAAATTTTGGCCACACAGTTACATGATGTCCCATGGTTAGGTGTTTTATTTTTTCCAGGCCCAGTAGCACAAAAGGAACTGTTTTTTCAGGTGGTTTATCATTCTTCACTCTGGGGGACCATATATCCTTTCAATCTCTGTTGTGATTCCTCTGTGGGAGCTTGCAGTAATCTCAAAAGTGTGTCCTTTTTAGTGGCTTGTTCCATACACTAGACTTGCTGTAGAGCCTTTCCTACTCTGGGCCCTTTTCAAAGCAGGGAGCCTTCCATATTATTTCTAGTGTGGGTTGAAAAGGCATTCCAGAATGGGAGTCATGCAGCTTCTGATAGCTCAAGATATTTAGCAAGTATTGTTCATTCATGATGGTAGGAGGTATCATTTATCATGCCATTTTGTATTTGTTATTTAACATTCTAAATTTTTAAAAAAATGATTTTAAATCATTAGCATAAATTTTGCTGTTCATCTTTATATTGTGCAATGCCAATTTTAAAAGTGAAGATATAAGAACATTTTACTCATTTGCCGAATCATCAGAATGACATAATTAGTATTTTGTAGCTCACAAATGCATATGCATTTTATTCTTACTGGAATAGTGGAAATACTCCATAAAACTAATTCAACTTCAATTGTTTTTATTTTACTTGTTGATATGTAAGCATTCTACGAATACTATCTTCATGTTATTGATGAGCAAGAAAGAACTGAGGGAAAAGAAACTTAGATTATCATTCTCATTCATTCCCTGTCATTTTCAGCATAAGTTTTGACCAATATGGGTAAGTAATAAGAGTAAGAAAGGATTTGATAGGGTTCCATGGTCATTTGTGTTTCTTAGAATGTTACTGCCTTCTTTCTGAATTCAAGCAAGTTCTGTTTTGATTGGAAAGTGTAGCCCTCAGGGATTCTGTTAGTCATAAGTGTCATACACTTGTACTCACTCTAGGTTTCACCAGATTGCCACGCTTCATGAGTCCACCAGAATTCTTTGCTCATGGAGCATTGCAACACCATATGAAAATGAAATATGAAGAATGGAAGGGCTTACAGATTGTGTATATCAGTCTCATCTGATCATGCGCTCTGTTCCTTTGTTACATCAGACTTCACTTACAAAATGAACGTTCAAAGATAAAATTAAGCATATCAAGATAGTAACAATAGGCATTGAAGCAAGGACAGGGCTCTTCTGAGTACAGAAGAAAAGCATAAGCCCATGAGGTTTGTTCTGACCATAGGTCATTTTGACGAAAAGCTAGGAAAGTTATTACCATAAATAGTTGGTGTAGTATTTCATGGTTCTACCTGTTTAGAATCTGATTTTTCTTTAGATCACTGGTTTCCAGATCTGAGATTTGACTCAGGTCCTGAAACTAGATTAGACATTATGACATTTTATGGAGATAGCTGCTCTCATGTCCCAGATAATCCATCCTTAATTTTCCTTGATGTATTTTGTTACTACAGATGAGAAACAGCCTTATCTGCCCATTTTCTTGCCCTAGAAACTCCATAGCTTTCCGCAGATCAAGATTCCTTGGCTACCTCTCTGACTGCTATTCATTACAATAATAGTGTACATCTTCCTTCTAGTAGTTATCTACCGACACTTAGTATTAATTTGGGATCCTATAATCCCCATTGTTATCAGTGAACCTAATTCTGTGAAAGCATTTCAACCATATATCTAAGCTTACAAAAGGTTTCCTGAACTTCTCAATGGTGCTGGTGCCCCTTTTCATCAGTGTGTATAACATATGACTAGCAAATTGAGTAACATAGTATCTCACATGTAACATAGTTCCCTGGTTCTTTACATTGTATACCCCTCCAGTGTCCTATGCCCTCTAAGTCTTTTACTTCCCTTATTTAACTATCCTTAACAAGAGTTCTGGTACATCTGTTTCATGGAGGATGAGCCATCACTTTCTTAAGCTTCTAAGAACCATCTTAGTAATATGTTGTTGTTCTCTGGATCTTTACTAGGATATGAAATTTTGTACAGTGGAAGGGGGCCCCAATATTGGTAAACAATTTGATGTCTATACTGAAAAGTTTCACCTCTCCTTGATTTTGCACTTTCAGGGTCCAGTCCTATGCATCCTCTAGAGTATTCTATGAGTATAGAATGGGCTGCTTAACTTATGTAATTCCTTTGAGATTAGTCTTATTATGTTATAACAAGCCCATCACTTTCCTGGATAGGTTATGCTGGATTATATTAGTGGCCAGAAGAGCAGGTGGCTATACATTCTGATGGAGTATGTGTTTTCTTACAAAGAAAATTTGTCAGCATCATAATTGGAAATTGAGGTACTTCTGAAGATCAAAACACGCATTTGAATTTAAGTTTTTAAATTCATTAACACAGATATCCCTGTTTCCAAGTTCCAGGATCTCATTTCTCCCTAATCTAGGGTCACTTTGGCATAGAAGAACTTGCAAAATTGAGAATTCAATCTGCTCTCAAGCTTTTCTAACAATAAAGGTTAAGATATGGACTTCATCCTTAGCTTCATCAGCCCTCCAGTTATGGAAGATGACAAACTCTTTATATGCTCTCAAGGTTTTCATACTTAATATTTAATTGGTGATTAATCAGCCTCAGTCTTGTGCTGCTTTTCTCCAGCACACTGAATAACCCATTCAGTTCTATAATCCCTGAAATTACTACCTCACCCCAAAACATTACATCTTCTAGAGAATTTTCTTCCACCCGTGAAAGTCACATAATTATAGCATGCTGTGGACTGTTACTGCTCCTTGTATCATCCATGATGGATTCCTCACTGCCAGCCAGTTAGAGAGTCGTTTAGTTCCAATATCTCCTTTTAGAGTCCATTTTCCTTGAACTCTATCAGGCACCAAGTTTATAGACCAGGTTCCTCAGGAAACAGACTCTGATGTGGAGACTTCAATGCAGTAAATGTATTAGTGACTATTCTTAAGATCAACATCTAGGGACATTGAGAGAAACAGAAAAGCAATCCAACTCTGATGCAATTGTAACAAAAGACTCAGCTGATACTATGCCAAGGTCTAAAGCTCAGAGAGCCTTTCACATTATGAGGAAGGGGGCCAGACCTCTGTACTTCTTCATTGGCTAGTCACTGGATGTGGTCATAACCACAATGAAGAGTGATCATAACCCTAGGCAAAGCAACTCTCTTGAATGAAGAGAAATACCTAACAAAGAGGCTTATCAGACTTCTCAAAGCTGGGGATTAGTGCTGCAGTTCAGGGAGATTTGTTTATTTTAAGGGCATAGACAGAAGGTCTAGAAAGGAATGGCAAACCTTTGAAAAGGCCAGATCTAGCACCAGTTGTCTGTGAGTGTGATCAAGGCTAAATCAGCAAACTCAGCCAGACTTTTCTGTGATGGGAGGGTGTGATTCTGTGAGGCTGGGAGGGTGTGACAACCTCAGCATAGGTGAATCTTCCTGTGTAAACTAGCTCTGGTCCATCTGGACCAGGTGAAAAAAGCCAGCTGGCCCACAACACCCTTGGCCAAGAGCCCCCCAAGCTGGTTGTGTCTGTGCCTGGGACAAATCCATCTTCTATAAGGGAAACTGTGGTACCTTCTGGTCACCAGGAAGGCCACAGGGTTTAGAAACAATGTGCAGTGGGGCCCTTTGGCCAGCAAGCACCCACTTCCCCCCACCCCAGTCAGTTATGCATAGCCTTCAAGGAGGGAGCATCCAAGGCAGCCAGATTTCTTGAGGCCCCTCTGTTCCTCTTACCTTTAATGCTTGGTAAACGCTAGTCTGTTCACCATTTCTTTCTTTCTTTCTTTCTTTCAAATTTTTACATGTTTGTTTATTTTTGAAAGAGAAAGAGGGCATAAGTGGGAGAGAGGGGGAGACACAGAATCTGAAGCAGGCTCCAAGCTCCTTCCTTTCAGCACATAGCCTGATATGGGGCTTGGACCCATGAACTGCGAGATCATGACCTGAACCAAAGTTGGATGCTTAACCGGCTAAGCCACTCAGGCATCCCAGGTTTTCCATTTCTACAATGTTGTTTTTCCAAAAAAAAAAAAAAATTGTAGAAACATACATATAGTATGTAGAATTTTGAGTCCAGCTGCTTTTACATGACACAAAACATTTGAGATTCATTTGTTTATGTATAGTTCATTCTTTTTCATTAGTAAGTAATATTCTATTATAGAGACATACTGGAATATGTTTCTCCATTCTCCAGTTGAGGAACATTTGGCTTGTTTTCTGTTTTTGGTGATTTTGAATGAAGCCCCTGAAATATTAGCATGCAGGGTTTTATATGAAGATTTGTATTTTATATGAGTAAATACTTAGGAATGTGATTACTAGGTCATATGGTAAGAATATGTTTAAATTTATAATAAACTATCAAACATTTTTCAAGACTGTATCCCTATTATCAATATATGAAGTTCGGCTTGCTGTCCATCCTCTTTAGCTCTTGGTATTGTAAGGTTTGTTGTTTTAGCAGGTAAGTCTATTTAGTTTTACACTACAAGTTGTCTTACTTTATCTATGTTGCATTGTCCGATTTCAAAACTTTTGGTGTGTTCTTTGTTTCTTCTCCCTGGAATGTTTGTCTTGGTTTTTAGTCTGTGACATAGGTGGTGATTCATTTTGTTGTTCAGTTCTCAAAGTCTTTGTTACACCTCTTGGATGCATTACATGTGTATGGAGGTTAGGGGTAAGCCTGAGACATATACAGGTTCATACATAGAATTAGAGAACCACCTTCTCTAGGTCTCTCCTTTCTAGAATTTCCTTCACATGTGCAGCCTCCAGGGGTCCTTTTCCCCAGTTTCTCTGGCAAGTAGGGATTTTTCCTTAAGCTCTTTAGTCTCCCACACTGTTGCACACTTCCACTTGTTGAACTCATCCTTGGCTAAGTGTTAAAAGAGAACCAAAATAATAATAATGATGATGATGATACTAATAATAGTAATAGTAATAATAACAACAGCAGCAGCAGCAGGTATTCTTCCAATGGTTTTGCACGACGGGGCTCATTTTCATATTCTTCGCTGCAGAGAAAATGTTTTCTCTTAAGTTTTAGGTGCCAAAGCCACCAACAATGAAACTGTGCAGACCCATGGCCTTGGACAGAACCAGTAGAGAAGGAGAAGATAGGGAGAGAAGGAGAAACAGAAAGAAGGAAACAACATTTTCCAATGCACAGCAGCATTTTCCCCTAATTCTTCAGCCAGAAGAATGTGTTTGTCCTGGATACAATGTGTTTTCAGAATTTCTTTGTGTATTTTATCCTAAGTGGATTCCTCCATCTTGGGAAGCCTCCCGTACTGGAAGTTCTGAGTCCTCTGTCCAACCAAGTTCATTATAGGACTGTTTTGCTGCTATCGTCTAGGCAACTTGTTACTATGGCACCCCATGGCATCTAGATGTATGGAGATGTATAGATAGCGGCCTAGGAAACATTTGAGCATCTCAGCTACTGGTAGGTAAAACAATTATTTCTTCATCTCCTCTGATCCACTTAGGTTCTGGGATTCAGTTCCCTTGCCCAATTCAGCCATCTTTTAAAGTTTATTTATTTATTTATTTATTTATTTATTTAATTTATTTAGAGTGTGTGTGTGTGCGTGTGTGTGTGTGTGTGAGAGAGAGAGAGAGAGAGAGAGAGAGAGAGAGAGACAGATACAGAGAGACAGAGAGAGAGAGAGAGGATGAATCCCAAGCAAGCTCCATGCTGTCAGCCCAGAGCCTCAAGGTGAGGCTCAATCTCATGAACTCCAAGATCATGACCTGAGCCAAAATCAAGAGTTAGATGCTTAACCAACTGAACTACCCAGGTGACCCTCACTCAGCCATTTTAAAGACACATATGTTTATGTTTTCCTTTAATTTCAAAATCAAAGAAAAATGCTGACCAATCAATTAGTTTTCTTTCATCTGATATCTGCCATAATTATATATTTTTTAAAGCTAGGTAAAAAATAACTAAAAATATTAGTGACCAATATGATTTTATAGTTATTTAGAAAATATGTTCTAAATATCATTTCTAAATAAAGAATATGCAATTAAGTTAGTTTGCAAATGTCACCATTACTGGGAATATGTCATGAGCTAAAGGTGAATGTATGATAAATGAGCTTCGATGAAACATTTAATTTCCTGCCAAACTTCTCTAAGAAATACTCATAAGTGTCTCCCATCTCATAATTTCATTTTATCATATGAAGTCTTATGCTTTATTCTAAATGAAGCTACTTCTTTCCCCCTTGTAACCTGAAGTCTTTAATCCAAAAATAAATAGACCTCATTCTTTGAGCAGATAGTTTTCAAATATTGGTTCAAGAGTGTTTAGAAAGAAAAGCTGCATTCATATCAGAGAAAGAATAGCCTACCTGTCCATATTTCTTGTTGCAAATAACAGCACATAATTCATTTACATACCTAAAATTAGAGATGTTGACTGTGGGGTTTTTACTACAATACCTGGTATAGCTGGCATAACTAACAGCATGCAGAAGAATAACGTTAACAGTAGGATGCTCTCAAAGAAACTAAGGCATAACACAAAGTTTTAGGGTGGCTGACTTTGTGTTAGGATCTCTTTGATCTCTTGTCAGTACTTCAAGGTATCTATTGCCGTCAAGTTTCCAGGAAGATTTACTGTGGTGTACTCCATCAGCTACAGCACCCCAAGCTATCAGATAGCTAATACTTTGATAGTGCCTCAAAGCAATATACTTTAATTTTTTTACTGTTTATTTTGTGAAGAGACTAAAAGGCACATGGAGGAGAGTCAGAGAAAGAAAATCTCTACTGATGGAACTGGTTTCTTTTCTATTATGGCCTGAGGAATGAAGATCTGGTGTTTTAATTTTGGTTTTGGTTTTGGTTTTGGTTTTTTGTTTTCGTTTTTTTTTTTCCTTCTAGAGAGCACCAAAGTCACTTCAGGTTACCAGAATCATGTGTGGTAAGTTTGAGGATTTCAAGTTTGATCAAGGAAGATATAAGAGATAAGGTGATAACATACAAGCTTTATTGGGCAGTATTTGGACAGGATTGCAAGAGTGAGAGTACTTCCTAGCAAAAGAGATTTTATTTTTTATTTTATTTCTTTTAATGTTTTATTTATTTCTGAGAGAGAGAGAGAGAGAGAGAGAGGCAGCATGAGCAGGGGAGGATAGAGAGAGAGGAAGACACAGAATCAGAAGCAGGCTCCAGGCTCTTAGCTAGTTGTCAACACAGAGCCTGATGTGGGGCTCGAATCCACGAACCGTGTGATCATGACCTGAGCCGAAGTCGGACACTTAGCCAACTGAGCCACCCAGGCGCCCCACAAAAGAGGTTTTAGAGACAGGAAGGCAGGTCACCATCTAGAAGGAGAATAGGGCATGGAATGTCCTAGGGAAGAAGGAGAACTTGTAGAAGTAGTTTATATGTCTGCTGATGAAATTGTGTAGGCGATAAACATGTCTAGGTTACCTCACTCAGCATCAAGTGGGGAGCCTCTGATAAGAGAGCTCCAAAGGGCAACAGCAGTTTGGAGTCTTTTTATAGGTACAATGTTTATCTTATTAGCAGACATTGGGTGCAGTTTCACAAGATATTTAAAATAAATAGGCTTTGGGGTGCCTGGGTGGTTCAGTTGGTTGAGTATCTGACTTTGACTCAGGTCATGATCTCCTGGTTTGTGAGTCCAAGCCCCATGTCAGTCTCTGTGCTGACAGCTCAGAACCTGGAGCCTGCTTCAGATTCTGTGTCTCCCTCTCTCTCTCTGCCCCTCCCCACCTCACCCTCTATCTCTCTCTCAAAATTAAATAAAAATATTTTTAAAAGTAGGTAGGCTTTAAATGGCTTAATTACAATTATTTGAACTATATTTGAAGCAATTGATTGGTAATTAATTGGCTCCATTAGACTTGAGTTAATGTCCTAGCCTGCTGTGAAGAAATAGGCAACACAGAGATCATTTTGAATCATTAATGAGGGACCATCTTTAGCCTATTTAGATAATATTATCCTCCTAAGAATTCAGTAAGAGCATACTCCTTGAAGGTGAATCTCTTCCCTTAACCTCCTGCTCCATCCAAAGACCCAGACAATTTTTAAACTAGTGGAAAAACCGAACAGCTACATGTAAAAGAATGAAACCAGACTTCTTAGCACCATAGAAAAACATCAATATCACTCATCAGGGAGATGCAAATCAAAACCACAACGAGATGTCACTTTTGCCTATTAGAATGGCTAAAATCAAGAAGACAAGAAATAAATGTTGGTGAGAATGTGAAGAAACACTCATGCACAGTTGGTGGGAGTGTCAGTTCGTACAGCCACTGGGGAAAATGGTATGGAAGTACCTCAAAAAAAACAGAAGTAAAAATACCATATAATCTAATAATTCCACTACTGAGTATTTACCCAGTGAAAACAAAAACACTAACCTATAAAGATATATGAACCTCTATGTTCATTAAAGATTATTTACATTAGCCAAGACATTGAAAAACCTAAGTATCCCTCAGGTAGACAAATGGGTAAGGAAAATATGGTATATATACACAGAAGAATATTACACAGCCTTAAAAAAAGAAGGAATTGTGCCATTTGAGACAACATGGATGGACCTAGAGCATATTATGCTAAGTGAAATAAGTCAGACTGAGACAGATGAATTCTATAAGATTCCACTCACAAATGGAATCTTTAAAAAATGAATAAACAAAAAGAATCAGTACTATAAGCAATGAGAACAAACTGTAGGTTGCCAGAGGAGAGGTTGCCAGGGCTGGGGAGTTGAGCAAACTGGGTGAAAGGTAGAGGGCAATATAGGCCTCTAGTTATGGAATGAGCAAGTCATGGGAATTAAAAGGCAAGTATAAGACGTACAGTCAATGATATTGTAATAGTGATTTAAGGGGATAGATAGTAGCTATATTTGTACTGAACATAGATAATGTATAAACTTATCAAATCACTAAGTTGTACACCTGAAACTAATATAACATTGTATGTTAACTATACTAAAAAAAATATTGCTTCCAAAAACACAGTATTGTTTTGTTTTGTAAAGTGTTCTGGTATGTGTGTTTTTCCCACAAGGATGTTTTGAGATCTCTTAGAGGATTTCATTTTGGACAATCTCTTCTTGTCTCACTACTTACTCTGGCCTTAACCATGTTCCCTCATCTGCATTATCATCTCTCTAAGCCTTCCTGGTTAACTGCTGTTAGAATGTATTAGGAGTCATTGCTAGGATAAGAGAGAGAAGGTTTTTTAGGAGTCTGGCATTCATAAAGCAGGGTAGCTTTAGAAAGGACTTAATAAAAACAAACAAAAAACAGAGTTCATGGGTGGACCTATTTAATGACTGAAGATCAGAACTTTGCAGATTAGGTTAGCACATCAATAAAAAATATATATTTATATTTTCCTTGAAAAGGAAGGGCAGCAGTGGGCAGAAAATCCCTATATTCTATACTTTATGTAAAAACATGTAATGTAAAAATATTTTCAAGGGCAGTTTTATATCCTATATAATTCAGAGGTTTAGAAGATATATTTTTGAGTGTGACACATATGGTATGTCTTGCCAGAGATTAATATGTTAAGCTAATTATTGAAGGTATTTTTCTAATCTAATGAAAACTTCTTATTGATATTAAAGAAGGAAATACAACCTTATTTTCATAGTTCCCTTCTGCTCCTAGATATCAATAAGAAAAAAAAAGGATTTACAACATCATTTATGCATCTAAACAGATTTTTGTTGCATAAAAGTATAAGCATATTTTGAAGTAGAGAAGTTATGGCAGAAAGGTTAATAACCACTGGCAATAGTATTTTCATAACCATTGGCACCAGTATCCTGATGTCTGAAAGAAATCATCTGAAGTTTGGTTAAAATGACCTTCTGGAAATCATACTTATATGATCTTGGACAAATCACTTAATGTATCTGAGGCCCAGCTTCTTCATCTAAAAAGATGATAATTTTGATTATAATAGTTCCTCCTCTCAAAGGGTTATTAGGATTAAATGAGTTAGTATGTGAAAAAGATTTAACAAATTTTCTGGTACAGAGTAAGGACTGTAAGCATGAACTATTATATTTGAGTAAATAAGATAATGAACAAACTCAGTTATGCCACGTCTCTCAGAGCCACACAGTTCTATCACAGTTTTATATACAAAAGCAGCAAGTTGGCAATCCCGTGAAGACATATTTTCTTTATGATCCATAGCATCACCACACTCATACCACTTTTGAGGAATTGTGTGTTTCTCTGTCTCTTTGATGATGAATATTTATAATCAAAGGAACCCAAAACAAATCACCCAGGTTTCTCCAACAAAAATCAGAACACCCACACCACATCTGACTACTTGGTTAAAAAAAACAAACAAACAAACAAAAAAAAACAAAAAAAAACAGCAGACTAATATGTTTACTACCAGTGAAAGGGCTATCTTATCTGGTTATTATTTAATCATATGCTATGAACACATCTTCCACAAAAATACATTTTTTTTAGTGTTCTCAATACCAAGCCTTGTTTTAGTTTTCTAACTTACAGTCAAATTTTCTAAGCAAAACAGGCTCTAATTTCATTTTCACATTTCATTTAGCAAAGAAGTTGCTTAGTATTTTTCAGACTAGATGGATAAGTTGTACTTAATTTTCCATAAAAGTGCTAAAAAAGAAAGACTAAATTTTGTTATGTGCCACTAAAAGCATATAAATATAATTATTCTTTTGTTTAAACAGATTTATGTGTATATACAACTTTGTAATTATTTTAATGTGGTTTAGTATGATTTGCAACTTGTGTAAAACTAAAGAGAATTAAACAGTCAGTGGTCTATCTTAATTCTTTGTGAAATGCAACATCGTGGTCCACTGAACAACTATTAATTAAGACAATCACTGAATTGGCATGTTTCAGCTACCAGTAAGATATGCACATTTAGCAGAATGTGCTATCTCACTAATTAATATTGTGAACAGGAAACTTTTTTTCTCTCAATTAATTTACTTCATAATGGGTAGTATAATATAGCAATATTTTCCAATGGATTATGGTAGATTCTACTTATACTTCCATGCATATGTGTATTTTTATAGTATAGGATACTTTACATAATATTATGAAGTGTTGAATTCACAATTACACGTAAACGGAACATTTGCTGAGGATAAGAGAAAAGAGACAACAGGGCTTGTGACAATCAAGCAAACAAAAGTATCACCCCAGAAAAAGAGAGACATTCAGCAGTGCAGATCTAAGAAATGCACAGAATGGGGCACCTGGGTGGCTCAATTGGTTAAGCATCTGACTCCGGCTCAGGTCATGATCTCATGGTTCATTGATTCCACCCCGCATCGGGCTCTGTGCTGATAGCTAGCTCAGAGCCTGGACCCTGTCTTTGGATTCTGTGTCTCCCTCTCTTTCTGACTCTCCCCTGCTCATGCTATCTCTCTCTCTCAAAAATAAATAAAACATTAAAAAAGAAAGAAAGAAACACAGAGAATAAATATTGTATGATTCCACTTATATGAAGTGTCTAGAGGGGCGCCTGGGTGGCTCAGTGGGTTAAGCATCCAACTTCGGCTCAGGTCACAATTTATGAGTTCAAGCCCCACATTGGGCTCTGTGTTGACAGCTCAGAGCCTGGAGCCTGCTTCTGATTCTGTGTCTCCCTCTCTCTCTCTGACTCAAAATAAATACATATTTAAAATAAAAAAGTAGGCGCCTGGGTGGCTGGTCGGTTCTCCGTCACCCTGTTCGTCTCTCTGACTGCCAGCTCAGAGCCTGGAGCTGTTTCAGTCTTGACTCCTTCTCTCTCTGACCCTCCCCTGCTCACGCTGTCTCTCTCTCTCTCCTAGAAATAAATAAAAGAAAAATAAAAAATAAAAATAAAAATAAAAATAAAAAGAAATAAAAAAAGAAATACCTACAATGAGCAAATTCTCAAAGGCAGAAAGGTTTAAGGTTACCAGAGGCTGGAAAAAGAAAGAAATGGACTGTTTTTTGCTTAATGGTTACAGAGTTTTTGTTAGAGGTTATGAAAAAGCTGTGGAACTAGATCATGGTAGTGCTTGCAAGACATTGCAAATATCATTAATGTCACTGAAGTATATCCTTCAAAATAGTTGCAATGGCAAATTTTATTACATGCACGGACACACACACACATACACACACAATAAACACATCACTTAATATGACCCCTAGAGCTCATAAGATTTGTAAGTCCTGTTAGGTGTTTATTTGTATTTTATTACTTAATTGTTACAACATTCTTTAGAGCAAGAGTAGCTAACAGAGACAAATGAGAAACCATTGACATCAGGGAAAGCCCTACTTGCTTTCTATCCTTGAAGTAAGAGAAGTAGCAGGGGCTCCCCTCTGAACCTAAGTATTTCTACTCTTTCAAAGTTTTGAAAACTTGATGAGAACAAGCGTCTTTTCCCACAAACAGAATGTTTGGGGAGCAAAGTAAATTGTAGCAATAAATGACCACTTTAACATGATTTGTGTTTTGTGGTAATAACAGATGTAACAGGGATATTAATTGTTTCACATATTAAACTTAAATATTTTAATTTTTCTTTCTAATTCAATGGGTCTCAAATGTGGCTGCACAAGTAGAACTACCTTGAAAGCTTTGAATAAATCCTGATGCCTGGGTTGTAACACAACCCAGTGACATTGGGATCTCTAGGATGGCACCAGGTATCAGAATCTTTAAAATTCCCCAGGTAATTTCATCATGCAAGAATGGTTGAAAGTCACTACTGAAATCATATTTAATTGCAGGCTTTAAATCTTAAAGGGCATTTAAATAAATACAAACAAGAATGAATATATTCACTAGACTTTTAGCCATAAAAGTTGCCTTGAAAGCCAACCACTAAGGAGAGAGAGGATTTGCTAATTATGTTTTATCTTTGTAATATATTAAGTGCCAAACCTGCAGGACTCTGCTTATAGAGTTATTCTCTAGTATAGAGTCTGATAAAATCCTTGCCTACGAATATGGGTGAGCTGCAATTGGGAAGAAAAAGGAGGTAAAAGAAAAGTGGAATGTATATACACTGAAGGTTACACAATATTTAATTGGGGTATATACTAGATCCTATATTTGACTTTAATATTTATCTAAAAATAATTTAGATACTCTGCTTTACTAATATGTAGCTTAGAATTTTGAAAGATTCCCTAGTTCTGTCCCTGTGTTAGAAGGTCAAATGTCACCTGTGTTTAAGAGCTACTCACAGGAACTCATAGGGGTTTTACAAGTAATAAGCAATGAAGCCCTCACCAGTTGACTTCAGAATATTATGGGACATATTGCAGTAATATATGTGCTAAATAAGTGCATTTACAGTAACACTCTCTTACCTCAACCAAATACAATCCTTACAAAATAGATAAATTGCTTAAACAATCAATGCAGTGAAGCCATGGCTTAAAGATAATACCTACAAAGCAAGTCCGTATAGACCACAAAACAAATAGACAATAAGAAACTAATAGCATAAATACTCCTATTTTTAATATGAATATACAACCATATTATGAAGTAAAGATATGAATCTATTGATCTCTGGACAAGAAGTTTAAAAAAATGAATACTATCTTAATAATGGATATTATTTTCAGTCTCTAATAACTAACCTTTAGGTTTCTTGCGTCTTGAAATAATAGACAGTAATAATATTATGCCTTCATAATTGGCAAGGTATGTTTTGAAAGTCAATCATTTTATATTTATCTGTTTTATTATTTATAGTTTAATAACTTTAAATATAATTTATTTTTTACTGCTATATTCAACTAATATAATTTCTAATAAGTAAATGGACATTTTCCTGGAATGGACAGAGGCCCTTTCACACTGGTAAGTAAGCACACAGCTATTATGGTGGTACTAATGTAGACTCTCCTTTTACAATGAATATTAAGTAGGTTTTAAATTTAGCCTATGAAACATAATTTTAATACAGAGAGTATCCAACTATTAGGTTTTATAAACTCACATCATATGGTTTGCTGGAATATTATATCGACTACATGTATACCAATCTGGCTTTATTAAAAAATTTTTCTCTGACTGCTCATTCTTCATATCAGTTTTTTATTTGTTAGCCAATTTTCCTAAAGTCTCTGAAAAAGAAAAATAAATTTATTTTAGGCTAATTTCTATGTATTTCAGTCTGGTAGATTGTGTTAAAAACAGTACAGGAAATTGGGATGAGGATTTCCTCTTTTTTTTTTTTTTTTTTTTTACCCCTGCAATACACCAACAAAGCAGTTTCATGAATTCCTGGTGTCAGAAATGAATTTCCAAACTTTTGTGTGTGTAGTCCAAATTTATGTCTTTGTGTCTTTTCATATTTTCCTACCATAACATACATTATAGAATGTATTAGATATGCTGGTGCCAGTGAAATTTGTTTGGATTCCTTTCATTGTTTCAGATTCCCAAGTTTCTGTCCATGTTTTCTTTCAAAAGTACACACCTGTGGCTCTCTTCAGATGGCAGCTGCTGCTGGGGTTTCTTTGCCTGCTGGCATACAGTGCTGGAAGTTTGGGGAGTTTACCTTCCCATTGCCCCACTCCCCAAGAAGCCCTTAGACATTGACTAACCAGGAAAGATTATAAAAACTCAGCTCTGCTGCCTTGGGCCAGAACAAACTCTTGAGTCATAATTTATACTCCAGGGTTTCTCTGCAGAATCAGACCAGTACTATACCAAGACTGCCTGGAATTGCACTTTTGTTTGTCTTTTTTTTTTTTTTTTTTTTCTGTCTGGTCCCCCAACCCATAATCATTTTCTCCTTGGGCACATTTCCTTAATAAATACACTGCACATGAATTCTCAACTTTTTTTATTTTTGAGGAGTGTTAGATCAAAATGTTTAGAGATTATTGGTGTAGAGGAAAGAAACTAGTTTACTATTAAAGCTTAGATAGAACAGGAACAATACTATAACAAGATAAAGCAAAAGTCAACAACAATAGAAATTTCCCAGGGTGAATCAACAGCACCACCATGACCATAACTACATGTATTTATAGTCTGTCGAGATGTGAAAGAAAAAAGAGGTAGATAGAAGTATGAGAAGTATGAGAATATGTGTCCCAGTTTTCCTTCTTTGGTTTTCAAATAGGAGAACTTTTTTGATTTTCTGTTGCTGCAGAACGTATCCTCTGAAAGCATACTAGCTTACAACAGAGTTATTATTATCTCATTTGGTTTGCAGGGTGATGAGCTCAGCTCGATAGTTCTCCCTTGAGATTGCAATCAAATGAAGGGTGAAAGTAGAGTATTTGAAAGACCCCTTTCACTACATGTTTGATGTCTGGTCTAGAATGGCTAGAAGAGCTAAAGCTAATGTGGCCACTCAATACAGCTAGTTTGAGCTTTCTCACCAGGTAGTTTCAGGGTATTTATATTTCTCATACAATGGCTTGCTTTCTCCTGAAAAAGCACTCCAGAAGACTTGGGCAGAAACTTCCATGCTTCTTCTGGCCTAGATTCAGAAGTTTTGAAGTATCACTTCTGCCACTAATAAATGAGTCATATGGCCAATCCAGACTGAGTACCCTGAGACATAGTTTATTTGGGGCCATTTTTAGATATGTGTTTAATAAAATAAAGGGAGTACAGAAAGCATGAAGCACTCACCTTGTTCCATAATGGATGAAGACCCCAGAAAGACACCCTGAGTAGAAGCCCCAATACAAAATTGGATAATGCATACTAGTTAAGAGAATAGAACATAATGGTCAGGCCTTAGTAGGCACACCTGAATCCCTCAGTTCCTTTGAGGTGTGGATTCTGAACTGAGAGCCTATGAATCTATCAGGAGGGCTGCTAGGGTGGGGCTAAATGATTTTGCAGTGGAGGTGGAAGGTTGATAATCTTAGCAGAGCTAGATGGAGAATATAACACTCATATGTCTGCAAATGAGTAGAAGTCAAAGGGAAAGAAATTCAGGAAAGAAGAGTGATGAGAGCCCCCCAAAAGCAGAGAACAAGGCAAATGAACAGACAAGCACAAAAGGCAAATACGGAGTGCAGGGACCCATCAGGCAAAAGATATCATCTTGAACATAGCGATTGGCAGGCTAATCCACACACAAAGACAACTTAGTGTCCTAGAGAGCCCATTTTTCTCTGTAATTAGATCTTGCAAGCCAAACATCCCTTTCCTCTATATCCACTTTACACACACACACCCCCATTGCCAGTATTTGGGAATTTAACATCCTAATTTCCACCTGAAACAACTACTTTACCACTTACTGAATTGATAATGCAGATTCTTATAGCTCTGGATAGCCTGAATTTAGTGATAAAGGGGTTATGTTTCACAAAGAGAAATTTGAGGTTTGGAAAGGTTAACTATTTCATCAAGTTCACATAACTAATAACAGGAAGAATCTGGTATTCAACTACAGGTCTGCTGCCTTACTCTGTGTTCTTTCCACCTTACTATTCCATCTCCAGTATTTACTTCACTGAAAGGTGCAATTGAAATATAATTTTCAGAAATTCATCATTTTTTAATCTTCACATTTCACTAACAAATACATTTTCTGGTTGTGATAGCTGTAATCTGAAAACTGCTACATATTAATAAAAACTGACACTGATTTGTTTTTAGGTGTTCATTTATGCACTGTGAATGAAGTCAGCTGTGTAAAAATGACAGGAGAGAGAATTTCTTATGGCTCATTAGTAGAACATACAGCAGCAATCAATTATTGTATTTAATAGTCACCACACATGCAAGATAAAGATTTATTTCAGCAATGGAATTAAACTTGAAAAAGCAGGCAAGATACAAAGGATTGGAGATGGTCATAGAAGGGATAGCAAAAAGAATGAAGTTGTCACCAAGTTACACAAATTCTTTCAGTTTTAAATTTATATTCATCTCTAAATTAAGCCAGAAGTATTTTCAACCATCTTCCTGTTTCTTCCACTTTCAAAATCCTTCTGTTTTATTATGATTTTAGTAAGATAGGTGTCAAAGATATTAGTTACAAAATTGATTTTAGGAATATCTTGGTAATGCGACAATAATAAAACAATAAATTAAAAGCCAACACTTTTTAAAGTACTGTGCCCTACACATCATAGAGATCCCTTTACCCTAATTAATTCATTTAATTTTAAAAACACTTTAAGAAGTTAGTTAATATTTCCATGATGAGAAAATGAAGCACAATAAGATTAAATAAATTGTATTAGATGACATGTCTTCTGAGTGGTAGAGTTGGGGATATGAACTCGAGTAGTCTGGCCTCAGGATCCACTCTTTTAACTCCCTAAGACATACTTCCTTTCTATCTAGGCTACTGTACTTGAGCAACAATTTAGTATTTTTTCCTAAATTTGATCAACACATATGCACAAATATATAAATATTTTAAGTAATTTTTGTTTCTATTCAAAATAATTACCGGTGGGAGGAATTAAGACGGAGGACCAATAGGAGGGCCCTACACTTGCTTCAGCCCTTGAACACAGCTAGATAAATATCAGATTATTCTAAACATCCAGGAAATCAGCCTGAGGACTGAGAGAACAGGCTACAAAACTAGAGGGAGAAAAGAGGCAACATCATGGAAGATAGAAAATATAGAGATGGCATTTGGGGGAGAAAAGGATCATTGGTGCTGCTGAATCATCAGAGCTCTGATCAAGAAAAAGTGGATCGAAAGAGAGAGAACAAAGTGCAGAGCATTGCAAAGAACACTTCCTCAAAACCATTGATGGAGAAAATGAGAGAGGCTGATTAGTGCAAGTTTTTGCAAGTGTTAACAAGCAGCAGAGCTCAAAGACTAAAGTTTTAGAAGTCCATGCCATCACTGGAGGGAGCGTGGTAGACATGCTCCTGTACAGAAGTAGGGGCAGAGGCCAAGGAGCAGACAGTGTGGACTGAAGATCCCCTGGATCTCATTGGGAGAAGTAGTTTCCCTTCTTGGAGAGCTTTTGGGAGAGTTGGCACTTCCTCCCCAGGGACAAAAAAACCAGCAGGCACCACTGAGCTGCTCCATTGATTAGCATATGAGCAGAGGCAGCTGCTGAGTGCAGCTAACCTGGACCAGCTTTTTATGAGCTTTACCATAAATTTCAAGTCCCTGTGCATTCATGCATCTGCCCTTCTGGGATAAACCATCACCAGCCACAGCAAGGCAAGACACTCCCCCAGAGGATCAGTATGGGTTCGTGCTATGCCAGCTCCCCCAAATTTGGAGTGTTGAAACAGCCAATGTGCCTGAGATAAAACACAGGACCAGATGGCTTGGACACAGACAGGGTGAAGACAAGGATATGAGCGAATCCTGTGACACAAGAGAGGAGATTGCTTGCTCTTCTATGAGGGCTTCTCAAGCAGCAGTGGGCTCAAACTCCCCTTCTCAGGAAAGAGAGAACTGGCTGACACCATTTTTACCCCTGCCCATCAGCTTGGATAACTTAAGTGGGCAGCATAATCATCCCATAGTGGATTTTTGAGCTGCTTACACCAAGCCCTACCCCCTATGCTCTGTAGGTGCTTCTGAACTAAGGTAAGTATGTCCAAGAGAGCCACAGTGTCCCTCACCTAGAAGACCAGCACGACCTCTCCTCCCCCTTGCATGCACCAAGTCTAGTGAAAGATTAAAACAGAAATAAATGATATAAAAACAAACAAAAAAATCAGTAGAACAGATCAATGAAACTAGAAGATGGTTATTTGAAGTAATTAATAAAATTGATAAACCCCTAACCAGACTTAGTAAAAAAGAAAATAGAAATGACCCAAATAAATAAAATAATGAATGAAAGAGGAATGATCACAACCAACTACAACAGAAATACAAATAATTATAAGAAAATATTATGAAAAATTATATTCCAAAAAATTGGGCAATCTGGGAAGAATGAATAAATTCATAAAAACATATAAACTACCAAAACTGAAACAGGAAGAAAGAGAAAATTTGAACAAACCCATAACCTGCAAAGAAATTGAATCAGTAATCAATAATATTACAACAAACACAGTCCACGGCAGACAGTGTCCCAGGGGAATTCTACTGAACAGTTAAAGAAGAGTTGATATCTATTCTTCCCAAACTGTTCCAAAAAATAGAAATGGAAGAAAAACTTCCAAACTCATTGTATGAGGCTAGTATTACTTTGATTCCAAAACCAAAGATCCTACTGAAAAATGAGAATTACAGGCCAGTATCCCTGATGAAAAAGGATGCAACAATTCTCAACAAAATAGTAGCAAATCAAATCCAACAGTATATTGAAAGAATCATTCACCAAGATCAAGTGAGATTTATTCCTGGAATGCAAGGTAATTCAATATTCACAAACCAATCAACATGGTGCACCACATTAAAAAAGGATAAGAATCACATAATCCTTTCAATAGATGCACAAGAAGCATTGACAAAGGACAGCATCCATTCTTGATTTTAAAGAAACCCTCAACAAAGTAGGGATAAAGAGAACATGCCTCAACATCATAAAGGCCATATACAAAAGACCCACACCTAATATCATCCTCAATGGGAAAAACTGGGAGCTTTTCCTCTAAAGTCAGGAACTAGACAGGGATGCCCACTCTCTCCATTGTTATTTAATATAGTCCTGGAAGTCCTAGCCTCAGCAATCAAACAACAAAAAGAAATAAAGGGCATCCAAATCAGCAAAGAAGTCAAACTTCCACTCTTCAGAGATAACATGATATTCTATGTAGAAAACTCAAAACACTACACTTCTAGAATTTATACACAAATTCAGCAGAGTTGCAGGATACAAAATGAACATATAGAAATCTGCTGCAATTCTATACACCAATAATGAAGCAGTGGAAACAGAAATCAAGGAATCAATCCCATTTAAAATTGCACCAAAATTCCTAAGATACCCAAGAATAAACCTAACTGAAGAGGCAAAACATCCATACTTTGAAAACTATAGAAAACTTACCAAAGAATTTGAAAAAGACACAAAGAAATGGAAAGGCATTTCATGCTCAAAGACTGGAAGAACAAATATTGTTAAAATGGCCCTACTACCCAAAGAAATCTATACATTTAATATAATTCCTATCTAAATGTCAACATCATTTTCACAGAACTAGAACAAACACTCCTAAAATTTGTATGGAACCACAAAAGACCCTGAATAGCCAAAGCAATTTTGAAAAAGAAAGCAAAGCTGGAGGCATCACAATCCTGGACTTCAAGCTATATTACAAAACTGTAGTCATCAAAACAGTATGGTACTGGCACAAAAACAGACACATAGCAACAGAACAGAATAGAAAACCTGGAAATGGGCCCATAACTATACTGTCAACTCATTTTTGACAAAACAGGAAAGAACATCCAATGGAAAAATGTATCTTCAAAAAATGGTGCTGGAAAAGCTGAACAGCTACATGCAAAAGAATGAAACCGGCCGACTTCCTTATACCATACACAGAAATAAATTCAATATGGATGAAAGACCTAAATGTGAGACAGGAAGTCATCAAAATCCTAGAGGAGAAAACATGCAGCAAACTCTGATCTCTGCTGTAGTAACTTCTTACTAGACAAGGAAAACAAATCCAAACATTAACTATTGGGACTTCATCAAGATAAAGCTTCATCAAACTTAAAAGCTTTTGCACAACAAAGGAAACAATCAACACAACTAAAAGGCGACCTTTGGAATGGGAGAAGATCTTTTCAAACGACATATATGATAATGGGGTAGTATCTAATATCTATAATGAACTTATCAAACTTGGCAACCAAAAAAAAATCCAGTTAAGAAATGGGCAGAAGACACAAATAGACATTTTTCCAAAGAAGACATCCAGATGGCTAATAGACACATGTTGGTGAGGATATGGACAAAGGAGAACCCTTTCACACTGTTGGTAGGAATGTAACCTGGTGCAACC
Source organism: Proteles cristata cristata (assembly GCA_017311185.1). NCBI lineage: Eukaryota > Metazoa > Chordata > Mammalia > Carnivora > Hyaenidae > Proteles > Proteles cristata. The sequence continues at coordinate 1,838,349 of JAESUZ010004587.1, forward strand.
ATGTTGGAAAATAGTACGGAGCCTCAGAAAGTTGAAAATAGAACTCTCTTACAATCCAGCAGTTGAACTACTAGATATTTACCCATGGGATACAAAAGTACTGATTTGAAGGGACACTTGCACCCCGATATTTATAGCAGCATTATTTACAATAGCCAAAATATGTAAACAGCTCATGTCCAACTATTAAATGGATAAATAAGATTTGGTATATATACAATGGAATATTACTAAGCCATTGAAAAAAATGAAACCTTGCTATTTACAATGATGTGGATGAAGCTAGAATATATTATGCTAAATGAAATCAGTCAGTCAGAAAGACATACCATATGATTTCACTCATATCAGTCATTTAAAAAGCAAAACAGATTGGGACGCCTGCGTGGCTCAGTTGGTTAAGCGTCCGACTTTGGCTCAGGTCATGATCTCACAGTTTGTGGGTTTGAGCCCTGCGTCACTCTCTGTGCTGACAGCTCAGAACCCGGAGCCTGTTTCAGATTCTGTGTCTTCTCTTCTTTCTGACCCTCCCCTCTCATGAACTGTCCCTCTCTGTTTCTCAATAATAAGTAAATGTTAAAAATTAAAAAGAAAACAACAGGGGCGCCTGGATGGCTTAGTCTGTTAAGCGTCCGACTTTCGCTTAGGTCATGATCTCGCGGTTCGTGGGTTCGAGCCCCGCGTCGGGCTCTGTGCTGACTGCCAGCTCAGAGCCTGGAGCCTGTTTCAGTCTGTGACTCCCTCTCTTTCTGACCCTCCCCTGCTCATGCTGTCTCTCTCTCTCTCTACTAGAAATAAATAAAACATTTAAAAAAAAAAAAGAAAACAACAGATGAACATAGGGGAAGGGAAAAAAAAAAAGAGAGAAACAAACCATAAGAGACTTAACTATAGAGAATAAACTGAAGGTTGCTGGAGGGGAGGTGGTCAGAGGATAGGCTAAGTGTGTCATGGGCATCACTTTTTGTGATGAAACCTCCTGAAACAAATATTAAACTATGTATTAACTAACTATAATTTAAATAAAAACTTAAAAAAATTAAAATAAAACAAAGTGGGACTATTTCTTACCTCAGTTGTATTAAGGGCCTCTACTATTGTATAAACTATTAAGAGAACATTTTAAAACAAAAATTCTCAATTTCCAAACCACTAATTCATTCATTAATTCAATACATACTTACTGAACACCTACTTTGTGCCAAGCAATGTTCTTTGTGCTGGGAAATTATCAATGAACAAAAAAGATAAAAATTGTCTACCTTCATCAAATTTATATTTCTACTGAGAAGGGAAAGACCATTATCAATGAAAATGTACTTTAGAAGATGGTAAGTGTATGAAAAATTATAAAGGAAGGTAATCAGGTGTGCCAAGGGTGGAGGTAGAAGGAATTTAAAGCAGAGTGGTCAAATTAGGTCTCACTCATTAAAGAATGCTAAGGCAGGTAAAGCCAAACAGAGCACATAAAAGTAGTAGGAGAAGTTGGAGACATAATGGAAATCAGATCATAACAAATCTTGGGAGTATTGTAGGATTCTTGGTCTTTAATCTGAGTAAAATGTAGTTACAGCAAAGTGTGCATAAAAGAATTTAAATAAACATGTATGGTGACTTATTATCATAAAACTCCTAGGAAAAAATGTAGGGGAAAAGCTTCTGGACACTGGTTTTGGCATTGATTTCTTTGAGGTGACACCAAAAGCACAGACAACAAAGACAAAGGAGACAAGTGAGATCACATCAAACCAAAAAGCTTCTGCACAGCAAAGGGAATAATCAACAACATGAAAAGGCAACCTATGGAATGGGAGAAATTATTTGCAAACCACATATCTGATAAAGAGCTAATATCCAATATATAGAGGAACTCCTTCAATAGTAAAAAAATAATAACTCGGTTAAAACATGAGCAAATGGACAGAATAGACATTTCTCCCAAGAAGTCATATAAATGGCCAACATCACTAATCATGAGGAAAATACAAAATCGAAACCATAATGAAATATCATCTCATATCACTGAAGATAGCTATTATTAAAAAATATAGAAAAACAAGTGTTGGGATGAAGATGTGGATAAAAGAGAATACTTGTGTACTTGGAAATGTAAACTGGTACAGCCACTATAGAAAACAGTAAAGAGCCTCCTCAAAAAATTAAAAATAGAATTACAGTATGATCCAGCAATTACATATCTGCCATATATCTAAAGAAACTGTAAATGGATCCTGATGAGTTATGTGTCCTACCATGTTCATTATATTATTTATAAAAAGCAAGATGTGGAAGCAACCTAAATGTCATCAGTGGATGGATGCATAAAGAATATATGATGTATACATCTAATGGAATACCCTGCAACCCGAAAGAGTAAAATCTTGCCTCCATGTATATAACTGAGGGATATTATGCTAAGTATAATGCACCAGGCACAGAAGGAAATTACCACATAATACCATGGATGTGAGGGGTCTAAAATAGTCAGACTCATCAAAGCCAAGAGTACAGTGGTGGTTGCCAGGGTCTGGTAAGGGAAAAACAGGGAGGTATGAGTCAAAGGTACAAAGTTTCAGTTATATAAGATAAATAAGTCCTAGAGATCTACTTACAGCATTATGACTATAGTTACTAATACTATATTATATGCTTAAAATTTGCTAAGAGGCTAAATTTTTTTAAGTTTATTTATTTTGAGAGAGAGAAAGAGAAAGGGGCAGAGATAGAGAGGGAGAGACAGAATCCCAAGCAGGCTCCACACTATCAGCACAGACCCTGATGCAGGGCCTGATCACACAAACCATGAGATTATGACCTGAGCCAAGATCAAGAGTCCAATACTTAGCCTACTGAGCCACTAAGTGTCCCTAAGAGGTTAGATCTTATGTTGAGTATTATTATCATTAAAAGGAACAATAATAAATAGAGCAGTAGTAAACCTTTAGAAGTGATGGATGTATGTATGTTGATGACATAGATTGTGGCGATGGTTTCACAGATGTATACTTCTCTCCAAACTCATCAAGTTGTATACATCAAATTTACGAAGGCTTTTGAATGTCAGTCATGCCTCAATAAAATGGTTAAAGAAAAAATAACACTCTTTTGCATACTTTTTAAAAAGATGGCTTTGCCTTCTGTTTTAAGAATAAACCAAATTTCCCCTAAGTGAAAACAGAACACTTAAAAGGCTATTTTAGTTACTTGGTTACTTGGTTAGGTAATACGAGTAAAAGAGTTTTGTGTATATCTGAAAGTGAAATCTTAGAATTTTCAGAAGTATTGAGTTGAAGTTTATGACAAAGTGAAGAATCAAAAATGACTCTAGGTTCAGGGCGCCTGGGTGTCTTAGTCGGTTAAGCATCCGACTTTCGCTTGGGTCATGATCTCGCGGTTCGTGGGTTCGAGCCCCGCGTCGGGCTCTGTGCTGACTGCCAGCTCAGAGCCTGGAGCCAGTTTCAGTCTGTGACTCCCTCTCTCTCTGACCCTCCCCTGCCTGCGCTGTCTCTCTCTCTCTCTCTCTCTCTCTCTCCTAGAAATTAAAAAAAAAATTTTTTTTAAATGACTCTAGGTTCATTCTTGTCTTACATAATGATAATTCTTTGGTTGTTAAGACTGTTCTTCAAAGCATATCTCTAACTTTTCATCTGGCACTTAACTAGGATGTAAAATGTTCATTTGAAACTTAACATAGCTAAAAGAGAAATATAATTCATATACAGATGTGCCAAGTACTTTTTAGTTGCCTTTCTAACAGTTCTCACTGTTCTTCCTCATATATTTACCTAATTTACAGACTACATCATACTTGCTGTTCCCTCCACCTAGAATGCTATTGTTCAATATTTATTTACATGGCTGATGGCCTCTCACATTCAGGCCTTTGCTTACACATCACCTCTTAGAGCATCCTTCCAACTTTTGTCACTTTGTCTCATTACGCTTAAGTTTGATTTTTTTGTTTGTTTGCTTTTCCCCTAAACATCGGTCTGTGTTCATATTGTTTATTGTGGGAGACAGTTGTTACTCTCCTACTAGAATAGAAGCCACACAAGATCAAGTATCTTATTTTTCTAGTGTGGTCTGTTTCCCCAGTACCCAGTTCAGTGTCTGGGGCATAGCATATTATCAATGAATGAATGAAAATGTTACTAAACAAAAGGCTATTATTTCCCTGTGTATCTAATGTGTACTATGCTTTTTATTATCCTCTATGATGTTAATATAATACTTTCATAGTAAGTACAGAGATAAAATCACTTTTTAAGTAAAACTCACCAAGATTCATTATGCTTTCAGGCACATGAGTGGCTCAGTCGGTTAAGCTCAGTTCATGATCTCACAGTCTGTGGATTCGAGCCCCACATCAGGCTCTGTGCTGCAGGCTCGGAGCCTGGAGCCTGTTTCAAAAAATTCTGTCTCCCTCTTTCTCTGCCCCTCCCCGACTTGCTCTCTGCCTCTGTCTCTCAAAAATAATAAACATTTAACAAAAAAGATTCATTATGCGTAAATTAAACAGACATGGTCACAGTTAAGTCATCCTCACATTAAATTCAACTAAACATTTTGGTTTTGTTACATACATACTGTTCAAAATATGTGTACCTGTTTAAAATATTAATTGTGCACATATACTAAGTATATGCTAAATTTACTTAATATTGAATGAGAACTCCCAAGAAATGGTTGTAGAACTTTACCATTTCAAGCATTGAAATATTGAATACTTTAATTTAATGTGATTTAATTCAAATTTGTTACAACCAACTACTTCATTAGGTGAATGTTTTTATGTAAGTATGAATATTTACTATGTGCCAGGTAGTATACTAAACAATTTAGAGCTATTTCAGTTAATCTTCACAAGGATCCATTGAGCTACTGTTATCTTCTAGTTGCATGTGAGAAAACAGAGACTTAGTAAAGTGATCTGCTCAAAATTAAAGATCTGTTAGGTGGAAGGTTTAGAATTTGACTCCAGTTCTTTCTGTCTTTAGACTTGCACAACACCTTCTTTAATAAGGTCATTGGTTATAAATAGCCTCATCACTCACCCCCTTTTGTCTATATATATATATTTCTTCCTCCCAACCATCTGATGCTTTCCTCTCATTCTCAGATATCAATATTTTTTTAACCAATTAGGATATAAAATTCAGTGATCTTACTGACTTTTCCTATTCTTTACTAACCTCATGCCCATTTTCCCACTATTACCCAGCATGTATTTAATAATTCATTACTAATATCACTCTCTTGAACATATCTTCAACTCCTTTGCTTGACTCCCTCTCTCCTTCCCTCTGTCTCTATTCTCTGTCTGTCTTTCTCTCAGTGCTCACCTAATAAAGCCCAGTGCTGGCTAAATACAACTCTTGGGCTAGACTGTACCTGCAGCCATATAGCTAAACTGGTGCTAGAGGAAAGCACACAGCCACATTGACTACTATCACCTTTAGTTCACAATCACTAACAGCAAGTTGTCTTTTAGTAGAGTCAGGCAATAATATTACATTTTTCTGTTGCATTCATTTTTCTATGCTTCTAGAAGACTATCATACACTTTCTTCTCTCTCCTCTCTTCTAATTCTTCTACCATCCTCATTTAAGAAGAAAACTTTAATTCCTATTTCAGTTAGGAAGTAACAGCATCCAAGAAATTTTTCACCAGGTTTCCATGAATGCATCTACTAAAATTATCAGAGACTATACACTCTATCTTTTATCCTGTTACTATGGATATACAATTTTCTTCTCTTCATTCTCTATTGGTACATAGGATGTCCTTCCCTCCTCATATTTTTCCCTATAAAAATATAAAAACACTTTTTTTTAAATTAAAATTGGCTCTCTATCCTCTCTGTTTCCACATAGTCTCTGGTGAGTTTTTGTCCTTATAACTCTATGAAAAATACTCACCAATGGCTCACATGTTGTTAAATTTAATTAGTCCTCATGTTGTTCAACAAATGATTAAACAGTAAGACACAGCTGAGCATTCTTTTATTTACTTGACTTCTGAGACAACTAGTCTATCTTATTTCTCCTACTCCACTTGCCACTTACACTTTCTTGGTTTCCTCCCAAGCCTTAAACATTGGGATGCCCTACGACTTAGTCTTTGGATCTCCTCTTCCTTTGTCCATACACATTCTTTTGATGACCTAATCTAAACCCAAAATTTTGAATATCGTCTTTATCCTGATGCAACCATACTTATTTTCTAAGCCTGGACCTTTTTCCTGCACTACAGGCACATGCAATGGTCTACTTAACATGTCTACTTAGATATCATATAACCATTGAAATTTAACAAGTATAAAACAAGCTCATGCTTTCCCCTTTCCGCTTTTAAATAGTTCTATTTCAGTAAGATAACCCCATCCCTTTAAATCATTGATCCAAACATTTTAGAGTCATCTGTCTAATCTCTGTCTTTTATAATACATCAGCAAATTCTGTTAGCTCTCTTTTCCCCCAGAATCGGTCTACTTCTTACATCTCCCATTATTATTTACCAGTCACCATCATCTTTTACTTGGATTACCCAATAATATCCCATAGGATTTTCCTATTTCCAATCTCTTCTATATGTTAGTCTAGGTCCTGAAAGAAAATTAATGCCACACTCAAATTTGGAATTTTAGAAGAGTTTAACAAAAGAACTGTTTACTAAGTGACATAGTTTGAGAAAAGAAAAAGAAAAAGTTGCAGAATTTGTGAGTTAGTAATAGCAGGGAGCTGTTACCACATCTAGGCTTAGATTATCTAGGAGGGAAACAGTTATCGGAACCACAAGAACACTATAACAAGGTTTGTAGCATTTTGGAAGTGTTGGGGAAGTATAATTAAAAACAAATCTCCTGACAACCCAGAAAACATCTTGATAAAAGTGGAAAAGAAAGAAAATGGTTTTACCATTAAATAAGCATGAAACTATAATTTGATGTGCATCACAGGCAATCTGCTAACAGATTATTAAGACAGACATACATGTCACCCTTTTGTAGCCAAACAGACACAACCCATTACATTCATGTTCTTGAGATAAACAAAACTAGTCCTCAACGAAGGACTTGATAGCACCATTTGTCACAAATAGTTCATCTCAATTCACTTGATATTTAGAGTGATCATCTGTGTAATTAATTGGCTTTACACACAGGAGAGTTAAATTTCTGATACCTTTATGACAGGTGATGATTTTGCAACTTTGAACAAAGTACCCAATGAAGTTAGGCTCTTACTCTCCTACAGAAGCCAGGAGATGGGAGAACTGTCTTCCTTGATTAATTTCAAAGAAAAGGCTCAAAGGTCCTTGAGAAAGATATGCCTGAGTTGTAAAGCTGGCAAGAGCCTTATTTAGCTCTTAAGAAGATTTACATACATTTCAGAGACAGAAAAATAACTTACAAGTTTCTAAAGTGAATACTCTTAAGAAAAGGGAAGGGAGAGAAGTCTCTTATTTTGGACAGGGAGAATTAAATCTATCATTTTTATTTTGTATTTGCCTTTACAGTAGCAGGATGGAGTAAAACCACAGTGACTTGGCAGAGAAGCCAGAAAAATTTTGACCTCACTCTTATAATTTCTAGATCTCCTATCAGTGCTTCCCCACCCATGTCTTAGCCAGGATTTTCTAAAAGCAAAGACTGAAACACTTACTCACATACACGTATATTCAGTAGGTGACAGTGAATGTGAAGGAGGAACAAGAAAGAATGAAATAAGGTAGGATGTAAAGTCAGTACAAGTGTATATTATTGAGTTTGAGTCCCTTCAGAGGCTGCTAAAGCTTGATCCTTCTTAGAACTTCTCAGGAATACAAAGAATGACTTTAGATGTGTCAACCAAAGATTAGCATGGAAAAGCATTCATCCATCTTGTCCTACCCTGTATTGTTTGAGGTTAGTCCAGGGGCATTACAGGTAAGTAACTCAAAGCCTATGGATAAGTGTTCAGCTGCAACTGAAAAAGAGAACAGAAGGTTGGACCCAAAGAGTATCTGATGCACCTTTATTGGACATACTTAACTAGAAACTGGAAGAAAGGAAGTCAGTTGATGCCATTCATGTGGGGTAGCCTCCGGGGATATGGACTAGGGTGGAGAAGAATGGAGAATAAATCTGGAAGTGCAAGTGGAAGATATTCAGTACACCTCCATTAAAGGCTATTCTCAAAGCAATAGCCAGAATGATCTTTTTAAAAACCTAATGGATTCTGTTGGTCATTTCTCTGGTCAAAACCCTCCCTATTTCCCATAATCCACTTTATGTTTTTTCCATATTACAAATTGAAATCAAGATTGTTAAAGAAGCAGATAGGTTGTCAGTTGGTAATATACAGAGAATAATTGCACTGTACTAAACTAAAATAATGTATAAATATTTGAAGCATGAATATTGCACTGAAAAGCATATTTGGGTATAGAATTAAGTTGCTGTTACTGTGTAGTGTTATATCTTTGAAAGCATGAAAGTATTAATCGCCTCTGGAATGCTAGATTAAGCAGATATTAAATAGTAAAAAAAAAAAAAGAGTACAATCTTAGGTGAAAACTAATAGAATCTGTGATGTCTTCTTATTAATAACATTTACCATGACTGTGAATGACATTTAAAAATATATTCACTTGTTTAAAGACTATTTATAATCCTTTAACTTTGAATCTTTGTTTACTACTGTGTTCTCACTACGGATGGCTGAATTATCTTCAGATTCTTCTAGAGATATCTACTGTATAAAAATATTTTATTCAGTCTATATTTATTCATCACCATGACAAATAACAGGATTTCAAAAATACAAAGATGGCATATAATTCCATCTCTCAGAGAGCTCTCAGTACAGTATAAGTTATATAGTCTGATAAATGTTAACAGCAGGGATAAACTTGTGTAATATAAGTACACAAAGCAGAAAACCTAATTCATTCTTCTGGAATGAATTCTAAAACTCATATACTGCCTCCAAAATGAGACAATTATTAACATGTATCCTAAAAGTCTAGCAGAATAGATCAGAAGGAAAGTTGAATACACAAGAACAGATTTTAGAGATAATGATTTCCTCTGGAAGCTACTGTTAGTACAGTAGACTATTAAAAATTAATTAAAGCTTATGATGGAGATGATACCAAGCAGACAGTAGGCTGTGACTTTAGTTGTCCCCTTAAAGAGCTTACTTTTTATCCTGAACATAGTGATTAGCTACTAGAGGCTTTTCAGCAGGAAGTTAATAATACCAAATTTATCCTTAAAAAAAATATATATATATATATATATATATTCCTGACATAAAATATTAGTCTGATGACAAGGGCAACTGGAGCTAGGAAGATCAATTAGAAAGCTATTGCCATCTTTAGGATGAGAGATCTAAGTGCCTCAGTTAAATGTCTGGCTATGAAAAGGCAAAAGAGTGAAGGACTTCTTGAGCTACTTAATAGGTAAAATCTATCAAACTCAGTAAATCCAGGACACTGACATGAGAGAGTGGGAGCTGTCTAGGAAACTCTCCAGCTTCCACCTATGTGAGTGAATGCAGGGAGGTAGCAGGGAATGTAAGAAGAACTTGGATTAGGTAGGGAAGCCAGGAGAGAAACTACAGCTTCAGTTATCTGTCATCACTGTAGAATAAACCTCTTAGTGGCACATAACAACCACCATTCTTTTATGGTCATAGATTCTGTGGGTAAAGAATTCAGAAAGGACACAGCAGGAATGGCTTGTATGTGTTCTATGATGTCTGTGCCTTCAGCTGGGAAGATCTGAATGGCTGGGCTGACTGACTGGAGCAACTAGTGTCTGGAATCATCTGGAGCCTTTTTTTTTTTTTTTGGTCTCAGAACACTCACATGTTTAAAATTTATTGAAGACCAAAAAGCAATGTTTGTTATGTGGATTAAACACTGATATTCACCATATTAAAAATTATTATTTTTTAATGTTTATTTATTCTTGAGAGAGAGAGACAGAGACAGAGCATGGGCAGGAGAGGCAGAGAGAGAGGGAGACAAAGAATCCAAAGCAGGCTCCAGGCTCTGTGCTGTCAGCACAAAGCCTGATGCAGGGCTCAAACTCACAAACTGTGAGATCATGACCTGGGCTGAAGTCAGACGCTTAACCGACTGAGCCACCTAGGCACCCCAAAAATTAAGTGTCAGAAATATTTATTTCCAATTTATTTAAAATAGTTATAATAAGCTCTTTAATTGATATCATATATTACTTTTTCAATAGAAAGCTTATTTTCAAAACAGAAAAAAAAAGTGAACAGAGAGGCTTTATTTTACATTTTTGGAAAACCTTTAAATTTGGACTTAACATCATTTCTCCTATCTGCATCTATGTCCAGTGCTACAATGTGTTGTTTTGGTTTAAGTATATGAAGAAATTCTGACCTTACACAGATGGAAAGATGGAAAAGGGAGGAATATTTTAACAGCCTTCTCAGATAATTGAGAATATTTTCCTTCAATACTGTACCAAAACTGGGTAAAAGGTATTTTCTTAAAGTTCAGTAGCAATGTGGAACCTGAAACTGTGTTAGTGAACTCTTTGCACTGTTACATTAAAATCCATTGATATGTCTTGTACTTTGAATGGATCTTTTACCTTTGAATGATTTTTATAATGTGCTCAGTTCTCTAGGAAAATGTGATTTCACCGAGCTGTGCAGATCTTACAAATGTGAATACATTTCATTATAAAAACAAAAAATGACATTTATTAAAACCATCACCCATCTAATCAGAGACGTCTAAGGAAGCTATTAAGCTAAGAGTGGCAGATAAAAACTCAAAATTAATCATTGACAATCCATACTGTCAATTTATTCGTGGAAATAATTCTTCCTTTTTTGAGAAAATGTTTTTCAGAAACCTAATGATGAGTAATCATAGTTTTTTCAGTCTCTCTCTCATGGAAAATAGTGCTCCATGAAAGAAGCTCCTAATTGAGCCCACAGCTATGTTGCCCAAGTGCTTCTCCGTGAAACAAGCATCATAGTTTAGTATGCAGCAACGTATTTCATGCAGATTTCCCATCTTGTCACAGAGAATATCAAAAGATGAGTAGTAAATGATTTCGATACGATAAAATTAATATTTTTTCTGTATCACCACAGATAGTTTTAAGTGGAAATGACATTTGTTTTCTGTAAGTGTATGCCACTGAAGAATTTAAAGAGCATTAGTGGCATGGTGCTTCTACCTTGATTCATGCTAAAGCATCAGAGAGTTTTTGCACCACTTCAAATATCAACACCATACAAAAGGCACCAGTGTGTTAGCATTATTAAGAACATAGTTTTGAGCTTGAAGACGCCTTGGAAGAATGTCTGTGGCTCTTAAGAAGTCCATTGCCAGAGGCCTGCTCCGGCCGGGTTCAGGGGTCCCTGAAGGATGGACCGTTTTGGCGAGGGAGGGATGAAAGAGCCATGAGAAATTCTTACTGGTCACCAGGCAGGCATCTCTGCTCTGACTGGGGCTCAATTTTATTTATAATTAAGTGTTTAGGGGACAACACAGAAGTAGCTTTTGCCTTAGACAATGATTTCTGATGACAAACTTCTTTGATACATACGAATTTCCCAGAACATAGATTTGTAGAAAACTCATGCATAACCTTTATCAATAGTGATTGAGGTAGGTGATTTAGATGCTTATCCTATGGGGAAGGAAGGTATCTTTAACATATGAGACAATGTTTTCAGCATAAAAAGGGTGAAGTTAGTTTTTGGTGAGCAGGGATCGATAGCTTGTCTGTTTAAGTAGAAGTATTAAGAAAAACAGGTCTTTCAGGAAACACAAATGTTTGCTCCCATAATCACAAAAGAAGTCCCTACAATAGGTTCCTTCACAAGGAGCAATTAACATACTCAAGGCCAGAATAAGTCACACTGAACACTGATCACAAATGCCTTGGGTGGGGGGGGTCGGTGCTCCAAGCAGAAACAATTGGGAGGGGGGTGGATATCTGTACTTAACTCTAAATTAGGCTCTTTGTCTCAGGGCCAGGCTCAAGTGTAACTCTTATGCTCTTAACCCTCTTTATTATCTAAGTAGTGGATCTGCAAGGCCCATAGGAAGAGCCTTTTGACAGTCATCCACAGTGCTTTCATCTGAAATCTCTTTTGAAAAGTCAGGCATATGCTTTTCCCTGTGAGGAATCTGTGTGGGGAATATCGGTCTAATTTAGAATATTGTGAGGCCTGGTCAATAGGAGCAGACTCATTTCAAACATGAGCCAGTAGTAGCAGAAGGAGATACCAGTTTTGCTTCTCATGGCGGGAGCTGTACAAACGTTACCATATCCTCGCTGTGACTGTCATCCAGTGAGGCCAGTGTGGCTCCCAGCAGTCCATGGACTGAACTTTGTGATCCACTGATCTTCATTTATATTATTGAGCTGGAATGATCTGAAGACTTGTTCAGCTGAGGTGATTGACTGGTATGTCTTGGCTTGGCTTCTCCAAATAGCTGAGTTTCCTTGTAGCATGACAGCTTAAGAGTAGTTGGGCACCTTAAAGAGAGTCTTAGTGGATGTTACAGCAAGGAAGGCAGGAGCGAAATGGCCCTTTATCATTTAGCCTGTGCAGTGATGTAGCATATTTTTTTTTAATCATATTTTATTGTTTAAGTAGTCACAAGCTCAAGGAGAAAAGGCATATACATCTGGGGAAAGAGTAGGAAAGAATTTGTAGCCATGTTTTCAAATTTCCATAGACTGGTTTTAGCCATAAACTATTTACATTCCTCCCAAAACCTTTATCAATATCTCATCCCATTAGAAAATCAAGCTCAAGATTCAGAATCTTATTACCTAAATCAAGTGTAGGTATGGATCAGGACCCTTGGGTTTGGTAAGATTCCTCTAGATTTGAAGACATGCCGTAAAGAGACCAGTTCTCTGTTCCATAATCAACCAGCATGCAATAATTGTCAGACATAGGACAGTATTAAACAACAACAACAACAAAATTTAACTGAGTAAATTTGAAGGTCTAATTGGCTTTATTAAACCTTTCATGAATCAGTCAGCATCCCATTTAGTAAGTAGAGAGGAACTCCAAGGAGTTGTACAAAATGAAAGGTTTTTATAAAGGAGTGTGGAACAATTAAGTTATTAGCAAAAGAAAAGGATTATTTCAGGCAAAGATTTTTTTCCTTAGGGGATAACAATGCAGTGAGTCTTATCATGCATATTACGCCCACTGCCTTTGGGAGATTGGAGAGGGCCCAAGTGGCAGACTCACTCAGTAGAAAATTCCTGACTGACTGGTTAAGTCTACATTTCTGGAGGAGGTTGAATCTGCATTTCTCTTCTGTAATTAGTCCTGGTTTGGGTACTCAGCCTCAGTGATGCCATTTTGGACCTGTGGTTTTCTTTTTAACAATAGCATAATTTTGATATTTTAGCTTAAAAAGAGGGGAAATGAGAGGCACACAGCAGCCACTCATCTTTAATAATTCTAAAACTTGACAAACTTCTCTAAGGAGTTCCTTGTTTAGGGTCCATACTTCCTCCCTACTGCTCAACTCCTACTACTTCTCTGCCCACTAGACTTTTAGTCATGCCAAGCACCTTTTCTTTGCCATAGGAAATGGATATTTTTCTCAGCCTCTTTTTGTCCACAAAATTTGGGGGTTCAAAGGCTTCTTTTATTTTATCCTGAGTCGGGCTTTTCAGCTATTCAATTATTGATAATTAAATAGAATTATCAAGTTTGTATTTGTAAATGCAATACTAGATGCTCTATTTACGGGGTGCTTAATATGTGAGGGCAATGTGAGCCACTGCAGTATAGAATTTAACAAGTTGGGCACATGGTTTCTGCCCTCATGGAGAGTAGAATCTAATTTGACAACTTCCATCATTGAGATTCAGGCCATGAAAGAAAAGTACAGTTTTCAGCAGAACATAGATCAGAAGAATAGACCTATTCTGAAAAGTCAAGGAAGAAATCCTTAAATAAGTGACATTTAATCTCTACTCTGAAGGATGAGTAAAAATTAACTTTAAAATGTGCACTAATCATCAAAAACTACACACAACATCATAACTTATTAGAAAACTCAGAATTAAAAGACAGAGTGATACCAATGCACAAAGACTACAGTAAAAACCACCACCAATACCAAGTGTTGGTGAGGACAGAGAGCAACTGGACTTTCATTCACTGCTATGAGTGTAATCTGTTACCATCACTTTCAGAAGCTCTTTGGTAGTATCTTCTTAAGATGGGTTTACATATACCTGATGGCTCCAAATTCCTCTTTTAGGTAGAAACCCAATAGAAATGCCTACATATGTTCACTGTGCAAAGGAATGGTCACAGCAGCATCATTTGGTAATTTTCTAAACTTGAAACTACCCAAGCATGCATCAATAGCAAGAATAATGAAAATGGGTTACATTTTTTATAATGTGATCCTATAAAGAAATAAAAATGAACTACAACCACATTTGAAAATACGTCTGAAATTTACAAACATAATGAAAGAAGCCCAACATTAAATAGTACATTCTGTATGATTCCATTTGAATAAAATTCAAAAATAAGCAAGGGGAAAAAATGTGAACAGTTCCTGTATTTGTGTTGTGTATACTTGGGCATTAAATTGATGCCTTCTGATAGCTCAAAATGGCATTTTTATTTTTTAATATAAATATAAGACAACCCAAAAAGTATATGCCTTTATCATAATCTCACACATCTAGCAAATGTAGAGGGGAGAGATTTTCTTCCCTTTCTGTTGCAGAAGTAGTCATTATTATAATTCCATCCTTATACAACTAAATCTGTATGCAGTGATATTGCCTTGATGGTATTGGTAAGCATACATATGCTCACATGAGTGATTATTCCTCATCATTTGATCTCTTCCATAAAAAGAAGAAAAGTTACTGTTGAAATAAATAAGAATAAGGAACACGGCTTATGGTTATGGGCCTAGTGCCTATGATTAAATATTTAACAAGGTTCCATTGGAAGCCTACATTTTCAGGGATTTATTGTTCTGATATAAAATTCACTGGGATTAAACTAGGCAGACAGCAACTTTTTATTTTCTAAATCAAGTTTAAATTGGTTTGCCTGTTTTATGTTATGAGAGTTTAAAGGGGAAAAAAAAACCCATGGTATTTCTTTTCTTCTATTACATCTGAGATTCTTTTACTCAGTGCCTGTCTGAGTTTAAAAAGTAATAATAATAATAAAATAAAAAGATTGGTTTATAGTCATTTATTTTATGATAGAAAACAAGAGTATGAGATAAGTTTCTGGTAATTGGATGGGTTTTCAAGTAACAATATGTGCTTTTTCACAAAAAAAATTGTGTGCCATGTATACACTTGGGCTTATTATGTGGTATAGAGTATTTAGTACCGTTTCTGCTCTCCATCAATTGATTTTATCTCTAGTAGGTTGATTGATCTTTCTTTCTTTTTTTTTTTTTTTTGGTTATTGGCAACTCCTGGCTTTTAATTTTGCTTAGAAATAGAATAGACATTTGTAATAGTATGGGTTTTGTTTTGTTTTGCCCAGGAATTTAACACTTTTTATGTAGTGTCCTTTTAAAATAATTCCAATAACTCAGAGCTTCACAAAGCAATTTTCCTCCTTTATTTTTAATAAAAAGTATATCATAGGACAAGTAAAGAAGATTTTGACATTGTTATTATCTATAAAACAAGGGAGTAAATACAGAAAAATCAAGAATATGATTAGAGCATATGTAGACTTGTCACCAACTCTTACTAACTAGACTAAGGTGCTTACTATGATGTTCAGAAATGTAAATATAGTATACAATAATAATTTCTCACACAGTAACAATTGTATCAAGTTTAATAACACTAGAAATTTTATCAGAAATGTAAAGATGGATCATTTGGGGGTTGAGGAAGAGAAGGAAAACGAGTGAAGGAATCCAACTCATTGTAAAAGTTTGAGATCAAACACCCATTAGGATAGTAGTAAAAAATAAAGTATATAGAAATATAGAAATACTTATAAGGAAATAAGCAGACATCCAGATAGGAAAGGAGGTGGGGGATGGGATTACATTGCAGAAAGATTACCCTGTGAAGCCAACATGTACTTGGAAAACTGGAACCGGAACTTGGGAGAGGTCAACACTGAAGACATATAGTTGGAAGTCACCTGAACAGAGGTGATATTAGATAAGCTGGTCCAGGACCTGAGGAATTAATTATAGAGCAGAACACTAAATGAACGAGTTCATTCTGGAATGCCCATATTAAAGCCAGGGAGGAGGAAGAGGAGCTGGAAAAGTTAGAAAAAAAGTTAATTGAAGGAAGAAGAGAGTTGAGAAAATAAATAATTTTTTCAAATACATGCTACTGTAAGTCTGTAAGATAGACTGGCATAGAAGTGTGGAACATCTGTAGACAACAGACTCTGCTGGTGATGCCCAATATAGAATGATGAAAAAAATTTAGTCCCTATTTAAAGAAGTTTATTATGACAGAGTTACCAAATAAAAATATTCTAGATATAATCTCTTAATAGAAATCATTTGACGAAGACATTAGAAGGGATAGAGAGAAATATTAGATTTGAGAATGAGTAAGAGATTTACTCTTTCTAAATGCATAGTTTGTAAACCTATTTTCCTTATAGCAGATGTGACTTTCATATACAATTTCCTGAGTCCAAGCATTTTTCCATTTGGCTTTAGGGGACATAATTGAATGCAAAGATCAGCTGAACTCTGGAGGCAATTAACATCTGATTTAAATTTAGTCTTCCATTGAGTCTGAGTGATTAGACTACCCCTTAGCAGGAATATATCCATAGGACATCCGGGGGGCAAGCTCACCTGTTATCACTACCGCTGGTTTGCAAATGTCACTGCTACTTCATGTAAATAAAGCAATGAAATGGATAAACAGAATTTCAGAAGTGTAGTATGATGTGATTTGCACATTTCTTAGAAATTAATATACTATATTTGTTTAAATGATATAGTAACATTCAAAGAAAACATACACTCAGCAAGTAATTGAGTCATTATGGAATGTAACATTCATGTACAAATTAAAGTGTTTTTTCTTATTATGGATATAAAACCTTTGTCTTACAGAAAATGAGTGAACAGGCTGGAAAATGAGCAATACAAATAAACAGTTAGGTGTTACCCATAAAAATAATGCCAGAAATCTAGAAAATTGTTTTCTGGTAAAGCAGACAATAGTAAATTCAAAAGGGAAGGTGTCAAACCATACATGTTCATCTATTTTTATGATTATGATAGGGTGTAGTCTGTGTAATAAATGTTTTCTATGAAGGCCAAGGGAAATATTTTTTAAAACCACCATTTTTATAGAATGTAGAGGAAAGCTGTTGATAAACAATGTTAATAAGATTATCATCAAAAAGACATTTAGGAATGATAATTTTTTCAATGATAATTTTAATGAACTATTTTGTGCGTATTGTACTAATATAAGAGTGTATTTTAAGACATTATAGTATGGTTATATGATAAAGTAGAAATAAAGAACATGTGAAACTTTTTTTTTAATGGTCATACCATTAAGCCATATACAACCAGTATATTACATGAAGTTCCTCCACATGTAGCTTCCCCTAACACAAGATTAACAAGAAATGACATATCAGGGAACATAATGTAAGGCAAAATGGTAATATTAAGTGTTACAGCAGAAATTACACTAGACAATGTTAAATAGGCAATGGAAACTTGCTTTAAAGCTGTTATAATAAGGGTGCATGGGTAGCTCAGTTGGTTAAGTGTCTGACTCTTGATTTAAGCTCAGGTCCTGATCTCATGGATGTTTCATGAGATCAAGAACCACATTGGGCTCTACACTTACAGTAGATTCTGTCTCTCTCTCTCTTTGCCCCTCATCCACTTGTGCACATGCACTCTCTCTCAAAGTAAATAAATATTTAAAAAAAAATAAAGCTGTAATAGATGAGTGAGAACAGAACTCAGTCTGAATCCAACTCCACTAAAACAAAAGCCTGTAGGGTTTTTAAGAGCTTGAATGAGAGGGAGATCATAGACCACTTGTGTTTGCTAATTGAATTTATCCAAAGGAAACATGAACTTTCCTCTGTCTTTAAGATAAGAGATATTTTAATAACTTGAAGCAAGAAACTGCAGAAGTTAGACTCCTACACTCCCACAAACTGAGAAATAGAGAAGTTATTTGCCTTGATGTTTACACTGCAAATAAATGGCTCCCAGGTCCTCAACAAAGCATCCCTGAACTATAAAACTGGCAAGAGGTGTTAAAAAGATTTACATCTTAAAGGGGTAGAGAAGGTCTAAAATTACAGATTTTCTAAAGTAAATCCTCTAAGGAAAGGCAAGTCAGGAACCTAGAGTTTGGAAGAAGCTTGTCTAAATTTTAGTGAAGCTAAGGGGAACATTTTAAGGCCTTCTTGGTCATCAAGAACCACATGTTCATAAGGATCCAGGACCTCAAATGTTCCTACAGGGAACATTTCTTGAATGAATGAATCAATAAAAAATCAGGATATTGATTCAATGTTGCTGCTATTATGTAAAGTGTTTTGCACTCTTTTTCCATATTATGTATGACACACATAGAAAATGCTAATATTTGAATGACTCTATGATTAACTTAACCCAAGGATCAGATTAGACCTACTAAGTCTCCATAAACCCCACCCAACTACCCTCAGGTGTATCATCTCAGCACCCCTACAATTTCTATAGAAACTTTAGGGTAGTGAGAACTAATTTTTTCATTTAAAAAGATCATGTTTGAAATGAGAAAAGGTGATATCCATAGGCATAACTTGTAAGAGGTACTGAAAGCCTTAAGAAGCTAGAGTACCAGGATTAGTAAGATTGCCTCACCATCTAGATTTTGTGACTAGATCCTACACTTAATCGAGAGGGATACAATTTATGTGGTCAACAAGGGAGAACTCTTCCCAAATGACATTTCTGGATGGATTCTCAGGTTTTTCACTTAATATGATGTTGAATTTTTCTTTCCCATTGGACATTTAGATTCAGGAGTATTGTTCCCATTCCCTTTTATCACCAAGGTCATTGGAAAATTTCTTTGACTATATATAGCATGATACTGGGATGATACAACTGATGTCTGAATTCACCCATTCATTTGTGATTAAACTTTTGATGAGAATACCCAATAGGCCTTCCACAGTATTCCTTAGTTAGAGGTATAAATAGTTAGAAGTGTCCTTCAAGTTAATGGAAATAACTTGATAATATTTTCCTTATCACTATTATTAGAATGACAGAATGATGCTTCAACTTTCCATCTTATTACTGGACCTCACCTTTCCTACCCCAGTCTGGCCTCTTCCTGTTCTATCTAAACACTTCTTCATGCCGTCTTTTGGTACATACTGTCTGTCCAGCTACACACAGATCCTCAATGTGTATGTACACACAGTTTTAATCCCAAGACTTTCTCTTTCCTGAAACATTTTGCCCTTATCTTCAGCCTATACAAATGACAACCATAACTCGACACCTAGACGCACCTCCTTCATTAAACTTTCTTTTATTGGTCCATCTTTCATTAATCTTTCCTCTTCAAATGTTTATTGGCTGTTACTGCCTATAGAATTTGATTTAGCATTTCATTAAGTATTAACACAAGGCAGATAATGATATCCTATAGGTTTATGTTATGTCCACAGAATGAGATTTTTTTTTTCTAGAGGGTTTTAGTGTTTCTTTGCCTTTGTTCTCATCACAGTAGGATTTTAAAGAATACCTGCTGAATGAGAAACAAATAAGAAAAGTCAGCGACATCACAATAGGTTTACTTTAGGAAAACTTAGCAATAATAGTAATCGTAATTTTTAAATAATTTTTTATTTATTAAAAAAATAAAGTGGTCTTTCTATTCAACATAGGGATATATTAATATACAAGCTATGTCCAAACAAACACAATTGATATAAAATTATGTAACCTGATTAGCATAAAAAGTCTAGATGGCCAAATAAAATGGACTACAAAAGAGTAACTCAATAAACCTAATAATATTCTGTGAAGATGTAGACAAAATTTTCTCCTCATCACCATTTACCCACGTGTTATGTGAGATTATTATTTTCTTCCTATTATTGGGAAACACGTTCTTTCCTTTGTTGGCAAGAGTGTCAGATGCCTGGCTATAAGTTTAGTGTTGGTACCTCTGACTACTAACCATCTGAGATGCTCAGAAGATATAAAGGGATAGCCCAGTCTGCTTATTTCCTCACCACTTTCAATGACTGAATAATGCTAAGTTTTGCTTCTTGATACCAGTGACCTGTAATGTGCTTTTGGGATTGCAAATGAATCTATATCTAATACCTTACTATCAATCTTTAACCATATTATAAACCCACTGTGAATTGGTATATCTGTTATGTCCCTTTTAAAACTAATTTGAAATTATATGTTATCTATCCACACTGTAGCTTTTAAAGAAAATCATTTTTTAATTATGCTAGATTAATGATTGCAATATTTCCTGGTTAAGAATTTCATTTACTCAGACTGGAAATTAAATTATATGTTAAAATGAACAGCTTGTGTTTTATAGAGAAAAGGAGACTGAGTTTGGTAACATTAGTTTTTAGGATATATTGAAAGGCCTTGTAACAAACACTGAATATTAAAATGTGCTCTTATTAATATCATTATTATTACTATTTTTACCATCAATATGGCATTTAAGAAGCTCCCTAATAAATTTGCAAATGTTTTTGTCTATGAAAATTGCTACTTTCCATAATAGTATTAAATGTGCACTTAAATATTCTTGAATTTTGCTCTTTTTCATCTGGAATAGAAACACTATAAAAGAAATATCCTCTTGAATAATTCTTGCTCAAACTGAAATTACATCTGAGTATATTGAGATCAAAGTCCATAAATATAGTTGATAGTGGGGGAGAGGGAGGGAGGCAAACCATGAGAGACTCTTGAATGCTGAGAACAAACTGAGGGCTGATGAGGGTGGGGGGGAGGGGAAGGGGGGCGATGGGCATGGAGGAGAGCACTTGTGTGGACGAGCACTGGGTGTTATATGGAAACCAACTTGACAATAAACTATTTTAAAAAAAGAAATAGTCACTTAGAATAAATTGATAATTTCTATTGGTAGAAAACAAATATATGTCATACCTAGTTTTCTTAAACTTGTACTTTAATGACTCATAACTGCTCCTAGGAGATATGGATCCATGTGCTCCTGTTTGGAGAAGTGAATATTATGTATTTTGTTAATGTTGTTGATGTGATTTTATTGTCACATAGATATAACTTCAAAGTATTTTGCTACAAGTATTGCCAGAACAGTGGTTAAAGAAAACTTTTCTAAAGGTAAATCATTCTGTATATACAACAATAATATCTAACCAGTTTATTTCTAACTTTATCAAGCTCATTTATAATTAATCTACATGAAAATATAATCCAAGAATTAATATTAATAAACAGTAAATGGTGGTGTGCTTTACTGAGGTTTCTTTTAATGTTGATTTGGAAATTGGTAATATTTATTTTGAATTTTTTTAGACAGTATGAGTTGAGATTGGTCTATAGGCAAATACTTTGGCCATTTTATCTGTATGTTAGAGTAAACTTGCCTTTTCTGAAGGAACTCTCAATTATGCCTAAGTTTTAGTGCAGCGATGCTGTAGCCTATCTCATCAGATATCAGGTCAGATTATATATACAAAGATGTCACTGTTTTCTTCTCTCACAGTATGATTTTGCCCCCAGTTAGCAGCAGAGGTTAGCTGCACTTCAGGCTTTAGCACAAAATAGAACCTCTGACTCTGAGTGTTTGAAGTGATTATCAGTGAGGATGTCCATTCATTTTACTAAATCATCTTATAATTACTTATTTACTTAATTTAACCCTCCTGATTTTCCTAAACCATCAGAAAGATTTGTGGAAAATTTATTTGGCTGAAATGTGTGACTCTGTATCACCTTGACTTGAAAAGAATGCTATTGTGTTTAACACGATTGTCTTTTTTTTTTTTCTTTTTGGACACATGGAAGATATTTTTGGGGTCTCAGTTGTAGAAAACATGCTTTATTAGAACAGTTTTTAAAATGTAGTAAATAGTAAAAGTTTATTATAGCTGAACTTGTTCACCTTTTAATTTTTGCTTTTAGGAAGCTAAGAGAAAATTATTTACATAGTTCTCACAATTTATGGGAAGGCTTGCTCTACATTTCCCTAATATCCTGGTTTTGTTTTGCTTCCATACCATCAGTTTTACTTTGACCTGATTTCCACATCGATTTCCTTTCTCTAAATTATTTGAAAACAAGACATTATTCAATAAAATAATTATTTAAAATGCTTTAGAAACTCCAAAGTGGATCAAAACTTACCTTGGAAAAGAAGGAAGAATCAATGTCAATTAAGAAGAAGAAAGAAGGAGCTATGACATCTGTGGCGTTCAAATCATGACAGGCAATTTAGAAGATGTTTTATAGTCTCAATAATCATCACAACCATGTAAACTATTATAATTTTAGCTATTATTACAGAAAACTTATCTTTTCCAAGTATTCATTTAAATTCTTTATATGTATATAAAAATTTAACCCAACCATCTTCTGCGGTAGGCAATAGGATTATCCATAAGGCTCATCAAATAGGGCAAATACCTTAGCTGAGATCATATTACTAGTATCTAGAAACTAGTATCTAGAAACAAGGATCTAATCCACATACTTCACTTCCAGTTCTTAACATGCCGTACTTTCTTATTATCCTCACTTAATCAGTAAGGAAGCTGTGTATAGGTCTAAATGAGCACATTATTTGATATAGGCCATGTGAGGTGGGGCTTAGATTC
Source organism: Proteles cristata cristata (assembly GCA_017311185.1). Classification (NCBI taxonomy): domain Eukaryota; kingdom Metazoa; phylum Chordata; class Mammalia; order Carnivora; family Hyaenidae; genus Proteles; species Proteles cristata. The sequence continues at coordinate 1,861,221 of JAESUZ010004587.1, forward strand.
AGAGCCAGTCTGTTGGCAATAGAATCTGTGCTTTTTCCTCTATATCACTCTGTCTTCCAGAACACATGTATCTTCAAGGAATTACTCTATGCCAATGTTTCAAAAATACCTTTCCATGAAACTTTAGTTAATGTAGTTATTTGAGTAAAAGCTTACCAAGGTAAAAGAAATTTGGGAAATATTAAAGTTATCCATCTTTAGAAATAGCTCAGAACCTTTAGTGTACTAATGCATTTTTCCAACTATTGAGTCATTTTCATTGTTTTTAACTATCTTCCAATATGAGTAACTTATTTTGAAAACACTAATTTGTGCTGCAGTCAGATTATTATTTTTTTTTAAATATTTTTTTATTTATTTCTAGGAGAGAGAGAGACTGCGTGAGCAGGGGAGGGTCAGAGAGAGAGGGAGACACAGACTCCGAAACACGCTCCAGGCTCTGAGCTGGCAGTCAGCACAGAGCCCGACGCGGGGCTCGAACCCACGAACCGCGAGATCATGACCTAAGCGAAAGTCGGACGCTTAACCGACTAAGCCACCCAGGCGCCCCTATTTCAGATTATTTTATGTCTCCAATGACTTAGTGAATTCTCCGTGGCTTCATAAGGATCATATATAGAGACTGGAGTAATCAAATCTATAACAAATGTAAGAATTTGGAATATGTGAAGATTAATCAAATGTCATGACTAAGCCAACTGAATTATCATCTGTTGATATAAAATCATTTTCTGATATTTATTTGGTCATTAAAAGAACCAGATTGTAATAAATTTTAAAGATTAATTTAATTTGCTTGTATGCTAAACAGACAAAAAAAAAAAACCCATCTACTAATGAAGCAGTTTTCAAAGGGTATATAATAGGGGCTTTTTAGAGAAATACACTAAGTCATTACATGAAAAACAGAGACAATAGTCTTCATTATGTAAGCCAAATTGTTTTTCACCTACAAAAAAATGGGTATTTCCTCTGAATAACCTAAAATTATCTTTTATTTCTTCATTAATTTTGAATCAGTATCCTTGGGCAAGGCTTCTTAAGATGCCAAACTGATTATCTCAACACTTTAAAAATCTTGGCTAACAACTAATTTATTTAGAAATACTAAATGCACAAAAAAGATCTCACTTAAATTTACACATAGTAATACTTGATTCTTAATAAAGAACAAAAGAAAGAGGTAACAGCAGAATGCTGACTGAATTTAAATTGAAAGATACTTTCTTAAAAAATCCATGACTTTCTGTCTTCCTACTTTTTTCTATCTTCTTACTTTCAACGACTATAGACTAAAATAAAAATGATTATTAATAAAATGAACTTAATTAATAAAAACATAAATGTATAAATAGCAAATATTGTAGAATTGTATCCCATATTAGATTTCCAGGTTATTTCCTTAATTTTAAACTTTGTGTACAATGATAAGCATGTAAATAATGCTTAATTCATCATACACCCTGAATCAATAGGATTCAAATTAATTTTCTCTAGAAATGTTTTAGTCCTCATATTCTCTGGGAAAAAATCTTTTGGTAGTAGACCTAATGGATGTTTCATCGAACTCACTGGTAACTTAGATTAGTGGAATGTATGAATTCTATTTAATATGTATATGAATTTAATTGTAACTTCCCTAGGCCTCAGTTTTCTCTATTATGAAATGGCAATAATTTTGTGATAATTGTTTTAGAATTATATTGCTGTTTTAAATATTACTACCAGGGCGCCTGGATGGTTTAGTCATTTGAGTGACTCTTGATTTTGGCTGTCATGCTCCCAGGATTGTGGGACTGAGCCCCATGTCAGGTGCTGCACTGAGGGTAGAACTGGCTTAAGATTCTCTTTCTCACTGTCTCTCCCTCTTCCCATGTCTCCTGCTCACACACTCTCCTTAAAATAATAAAATAAAATAACCAAACTACCACAAATTTAGTCACCATTTGTTTTATTGGTGAGAAATCTGGGCACAGCATGGCTCAGCTGTTTAGGACCTTACAAAGGCAACAAAATCTAGGTGTCAACTGATCTGGGCTTCTGCTAGAGACTCTGGCAAAGAATTTACTCCCAAGGTCATTCAGGTTGTTGACAAAACTCACTTCTTCTCAATTGCAGGCTTTCACAATTTAAGGTGGCTGCTTCTCTCAAAATTCACAACCAGCAGGTCTTCTCCCATGTTTTAAATCTCTCTGACTTTCTCTCTTTCCTTCTGTTTTTCTTTTCTTTTTTAATTAATAGAATTTACTTTTTAGAGTTTTAACTCTAAATTTTTATAGAAAAAGAAAGGAGATAGTACAGTATCTCCATACACTCTTCTTCCTCCTGGCTTCCTCATGTATTAACATCTTATATTAGCAAGAAAAATTAGTTACAATTAATGGACCAATATTATTGCTATTTATTATATAATTAATTTTTTTTTTAACTGAAGCCTATAGATTACATTAAGGTCTACTACTTGTATTATAGCATCCTGTGAGGTTTGTCATATTTCCACTATTATCATATCATACAGATTAGTTTCACCTCTAAAAAATAATCCCTGTGCTTCACCTAGTCATCCCTATTCTATTTCAGCCAAACCCACCATAACCACTGATCTTTTTACTATTCCCGTAGTTTTCCTTCTTCCCAAATGTCATAACATTAAGATCCTGGTATATAGCCTTTTCAGATTGTCTACTTTCACTTGGTAATAAGCATTTAAGGTTCCTTTTGGTCTTTCATGGCTTGGTATTTAATGATAAATAATATTCTATTGTCTGGGTGTAACAAAGTTTGTTTATCCATTCACTTACTGCAAGACATTTTGGTTGCTTACAAGGTTGGACAATTATGAATGAAACTGCTCTAAACATCAGTGTACAAGTTTTTATATAAACATAATTTTTTTAATGTTTGTTTATTCTTTAGAGAGAGACAGAGCACCAGCAGGGGAGGGGCTGAGAGAGAGAGAGAGAGAGAATCTGAAGCAAGCTCTAGCCTCTGAGTTGTCAGCACTGAGCCTGACATGGGGCTTGGACTCATGGACTGCAAGATCATGACCTGAGCCGAAGTCTGACACTTAAATGACTGAGCCATACAGGTGCCCCCTAGACATAAATTTTCAATTCATTGAGGTAAATATCAGATCAGGTGATTGGTGGATAATATGGAGTATGGTTAGTAAGAAACTACCCAATTGTCTTCCAAAGTAGCTGCATCATTTTGCATTCTTACCAGCAATGAATTAATGTTTCTGTTGCTCCACATCCTCACCAGCATTTGATGGTGTCAGTGTTCTAGATTTTGGCCATTCTAGTAGGTTTGTAGTGGTATTTAATTTTTGTTTTAATTTATATTTCTAACAACATGTAAAGGGAAAGCATTTTTTCATATACTATTTTCTATCTATTTTCTTTGGTGAGGTGTCTGTTAAGATCTTTGAGCAATTTTTTTAAGAAGTTCATTTACTTATTTTGAGAGAGAGAGAGAGAAAATCCCAAGCTGGCTCTGCCCTGTAGCACAGAGCCCAACCTGGGGCTCAATCTCACTAACCAGAGATCATGGTCTGAGCTGAAATTAAGAGTCAGATACTTCACCAACTGAGCCACACAAGCACCCTTGACCCATTTTAAAAGTCAGGTTTTAAATTTTTTTATTGTTGAACTTTAAAAGTTATTTGTATATTTTAGATAATAGTCCTTCATCAAATATGTCTTTTGCAATGATTTCTTCCCAGTCTGTGGCTTGCTTTTTATTTTCTTGACAGTGTCTTTCACAGAGCAGATATTTTTAATTTTAATGAAGTCCACCTTATCAATTATTTCTCTGATGGAGCATGACGTTGTATTTAAAAGTGATCATCATACTCTAGATCATCTAGGTTTTCTATTATGTTATTTTCTAAGAGTTTTATAGTTTTATAGATCTACTTTATTTCATGTGGATGTCCAATTTTTCTAGCATCATTTGTTGAAAGACTATCTTTGTTCCATTTAATTGCCTTTGTTCCTTTGTCAAAGACCAGTCAACTCTATTTATGTGGGTCCATTCTAGACTCTCTATTCCTTTGATCTATTTGTCCATGTTTTAGTCACTGCCAGAATGTCTTGATTACTATGCCTTCATAGTAAGTCATCCTTGTGCAGGGGTCGTTCTCATCTTCTCAGGATCATTCCAGTTTTACTATACGTGGTGCCAAACCAAGCACTATAATAAGTCTTAAAGTTGGGTATGTCAGCCTTACCACTTACTCTTCTTCAATACTATGTTGGTTATTCTGGATCTTTTGCCTTCCTACATAAACTTTAAAATCTGTTTCTTAATACTCACAAAATAACTAGCTGGGATTTTTATTATACATCAAGTTGGGTAAAATAGTATTGAGTGTGACATTAATGAGTTGTATTAATGTCAATAATGACAGTATTGAGTCTCCCTACCCTTGAACATGGAAAATTCCTCCACTTACTTAGCTTTTCTTTGATTTTGTCCATTAGAGTTTGTAGTTTTCTTTATTTACAGTTGTGTATATTTTGTTAGACCTACATCTAGGTGCTTAACATTTGGAGTACTGATGTAAATAATGTTTTTAAATTTAAATTCTGTCTATTCATTGATGCTATATGGGAAAGTAATTGACTTTTGTACACTAGCCTTGTATCCTGCAACCTTGCTTTAATCTTCTATTTGTTCCAGTATTTTGTTTGTTTGGTTTTTTGTTTGTTTGTTTTGGTCATTTTTTCAGACTTTCTATGTAATTGATTGTGTCATCTGTGAAGATAGTTTTATTTCTTTTTTTTCCAAACTATATGCCTTTTATTTCCTTTTCTTGTCCTATTGCATTAGCTAAAACTTCCAGTACAGTATTGAAAAGGAATGGTGAGAGTAGACCTCCTTGTCTTATACCTGATCTTAGTAGGAAAGTTTCAAGTTTCTTGCTGTTAAGTATGATGTTCCTACAGGTATGTTTTAGATTTGTTTGGTCAGGCTGAGAAAGTATTTCTGTATTCCCAACTTACTGAATTTTTTTTATCATGAATAGATGTTATATTTTGTCAAATGCTATTATCCATATGTTGATATAATGATGTTATATTTTATTTTTTAGCCCTTATTGATGAGGTGGATTATATTAGTCACTTTTTGAATGCTGAACCAGCCTTTCATACTTGCAAAAATTCCAATTGGTCATGGTGTCAAATAATTTTTATGCATTAAAATTCTATTGCTGATATATTTTGCATCTATATTCATGAGAGATATTGGTCTGTTTTCTTTTATTGTGATATTTTTTTCTAGTTTTGGTATGAGGGCAATATTGACCTCAGGATGAGTTAGGAATTCTCTCTGCTTTTGTTCTATGAAAGAGAAGGTAGAGTATCATTATAATTACTTCCTTAAATGTTCATTAGAATTAATCAGTGAACTCATCCGGACTATGTTCTTTCTGTTTTAGAAGACTATTAATTATTGATTTATCTTTTTAATAGATATAGGCTTATTCAGATCATCTATTTCTTCTTGCATGAGTTTCTGCAAATAGTGTCTTTCAAGGAATTGATCCATTTCATTGAGTTTATCAAATTTGTGGACATAACATTGTTCATAGTGTTTTGTTGTTGCTGTTATCATTTTAATTTCCATAGGACCACACTTTGGTGGTGTCCCCTTTTTCTTTTTTTTTAAATAGTTTATTGTCAAGTTGGTTTCCATATAACACCCAGTGCTCATCCCCACAAATGCCCTTCTCCATGCCCATCACCCCCTTTCCCCTCCCTCCATGCCCATCAGTCCTCTGTTTGTTCTCAGCATTCAAGAGTCTCTCATGGTAGTGTCCCCTTTTTCATTTCTGATGCTAGTGATTAATGTCTTCTCTTTTTTTCTTAGTTATGCTGGTCAGAGGCTTATTGATTTTATTAATCTTTTCATAGAACTTTTTGATTTCACTGATTTTTCTCTATTGATTTCCCATTTTCAGTTTTATTGATTTCTGCTCTAATTCTTATTATTTCTTTTTTTCTGCTTGCCTTGGATTTTATATGCTGTACTTTTTCTAGTTTCCTAAAATGGAAACTTGGATTATTAATTTTGTATCTTTCTTCTTTTTGAATATATGTGTAAAGTTTGTTAAATTTGTCTCTGAGCACTACTTTCACTGTATCCCACAAGATTTTTTATAAGCTGTGTTTTTGTTTTCATTTAGTTATCAATATCTTTAATTTCTCTTGATATTTCTTCTTTAACCAATGTGTTATTTAGAAGTGTATTTTTTAGGCTCCACATATTGTGGGATTTTCCATTTATCTTTTTGCTAACTTCTAATTTTATTCAGTTGTAATCTGTGAGAAGACATTGAATGATTCCTCTTTGAATTTGCTAAGTGTCCAGAATGTTGTCTGTCTTGGTGAGTATTTCATGTGAGCTTGAGAAAAATGTGTATTCTGATGATGTTGGATGAAATAGTCTATAGATGTCAATAGATGAAAAAAATTGATAGTATTGTTAAATTCAGCTCTGTGGTAGTTGTGTTTAATAGTTTCTCTTCAAATAATTACTTTGCTCAATTTCTCTCTCTCCTCCTTCTGGAACCCTAATTATCCATATGTTATCTAGTTGATATTGTCCAACCTATCAACTACTTTTTACTAATTTTTCAATCTTCTATCCCTTAATATTTGGTCTGACTAATTTCCATTTATCTCTTTAAGTTCACAAAATTGTTTCTCTGCCCAGTGTCTGGGAGACAATACCAATAATTTCTCATATATTTTTTGTTTTAATATTTATAATATTAATATTTGTTTCTCTCTCTATACACCTTTATACTAATTTTCTTCCTTTTCTGTTAGATCCTTTAACTTATCAATCATAGTTATTTTAAATGCTTTGCTTATTAATGTTAACTTTGGGGCTATATTTCTCCTGACTGATATTCATACTTTCCTGCATTTTTTACATATGTTGTAACTTTTGGTTGCCATTCAGAGTCATTCTAAAAGAATAATAGAGAGAAAATAAAATAATATTTACCACTAAATACTTATCCATTTTTTGGTTCAACTTCTAATGTATGGAGTTGAATGAATCTAATCTGAGGGGTTTATTTTGGTTTAGATATCACTGCAGCTTTATTTGCATTCACTTTTCCACTTTCTGCAAAATTTTATGGTTGTGATCATGTTTTCTCTGCAACAGGGTTTGGATCTGAATATCAGCCATAGTTTGCATATTTCTGTATAGCCGAGCTGCCAGATCTCCAAACTATGGAAGAATTCTACCTGCTTTATAGTTTGGCTGCCGATTTTGAGGGCAATCTGGCTGCTGCTCAATTCTACTTTCTATTTTTCTGCCTTCAGGTGATTTCTATTCTCCTGCTACTTAGACATCAGTCTTTGGAAAACATTTGTTGTGCTCTTAGAGATGGCCAGGAGATTCTTAGAGGGATTACTCTCAGTTGTTTTCAGCAATTTCCCAGCCTTTGGAAAGCCTCTAGTGTGGAAATAGTGAGTACCTGGAGATCAAAGAGCAATTTCTCAGCTCTCATAAGCAGCTCTTGTTTTGCTTTTGATGATGGCATAGAGTTCCATGGAATAATTTTTGTTAGTTCTCTTGTTTTGACCTTTAGCGGATTGCTGCCTTGCAGTTGGTGAAGGTCCTATCTACTTTACGGTACACTTTTAGCTCTTTTGATTTATCTTCATCCTTCAGATTACCACTCTGATGCAAACCTTGAAGTTTAGTAGAAAAGCACTGGTAGATGAGTACAGACTCATTATGAGTTTGAGGTTCACTGGGGTTCAAATCCATCATAATAGCCACACCACATGTTTTCTAAAATCACATTGATCATATGGATGAAATTTTAAGATTCATTGGTAACCACTTGTGTGGCTACTTAACTGAGAAGCTTGCATATCACTAGGGGCTCAAAGCAAGAAAATAGAGTTTTGTGGGAAACAAACTCCCATAACAACAAAAGACAAAAGTTAAAAGAAAATAGCAGCTTGAATTAGTTGAGGAGCATTAGTTTGATTTCTGTATGTCCATAATCTCATGATATGTGAAGAATATTTATTTAGAGCTTATCTACAGTGGGTAGGTTTTGATTGTTGCTTGGCCATTTTTTAATTTACTAGTAAATATAGCATATTTACCTGTCTATATTCATAAAAATATTTTCAAGCTAAAGGGGATTCCTCTTAAAAAATAATTAGCTAAAAATTAGTCATTCTTCAACATTAATGTATTTTCTTAATATTCTTATAAAACTGGTAAAGCTTGGCAAGACTGAGAAATTAGGACCACTCATTTTTCACAGTAGTTACCAAGCTTAGCTGTTTACTGGAATGGTATGCTGAGATTTTCAGAAAACACAAATTTCCTCTTTACACTACCCTACCCTCCCTGCCAGCCGGTTTTGTTTGTTTTTTTTTTTTTTAAATAGGCCAGATGCCCAACATGGGCATGCTCTACTAACTGAGCCGTCCAGGTATCCCAAGCCTTTTAAATTTACAATGCCATGAGATGGAGGAGAGGTATCATCTTTTTAATAAAATCTCAATTCATTCTGACTGAGCAGGTATGTGAGAAACACTACACTAAGGTTTTTATAATTATTATTCTTTAATATCAAGAAGAAGGATTCAGGAGAAGCAATTAGTTACATAGTTACTTAACTATCAATCCTCAGCTGTTTGGCCCACTGAATTTCTTACATCTAATTTGACCCCAGTGGTGTTGAAGTCATGGGATTTTACTCTAAATGTTTTGAATTATGTGTGTTTTATTTTTCATATTCTCTTTTCCATTTAATATCCAAGAGACTATGTAAAATGTTTGAAGGCATTATCTCCTTTCCTGCACAGAATTCCTATAAAGAAAGTGGCAGCATAGTTCTACAGTTGTTTGAATGGGGCTGCACTGTTAAAGACTGCAAAGTCTCAGCATTGAGAAATGTTTTCTGTCTTTAACTGGGAAGAAAGTGCAGGGATGAAAATCCATTCCCAAATATGAAAAATAAATGTTAAGTTCCACAAAACCCTGGGGAAAGTAGCACCTAGTAATGCAGTGAAAGGATCATGTTTTTTCTTGGTAATAGAAACCTGAACTGAGAACTAATTTAAGTGCAAGGTGAACTTTAAAATGATATGTCATACTTTCCTCTCTTTAATGGGAACTAGAAACAGAGATAACTATGCCCTGGACAAAATACCAGAAACCTAATTTAACTCAAGTCACACTCAATAGTGGATATATTTGGGGACTTGTGTAGATTGAATTATAATGTTGGTAACCTACTACATGGAAAGTAATACTATGAGGAAACTATCCTGACTTGGATCACTTTTGTCTTCTAAATACCTATAAAAATTTCCAAACTCTAGACATTTAGTTATCTAACCAGTGTTACATCTTGTCACATTTGACAAGAGATTCTGCATGAGAGATGGTGGATATGTACCAACATCACAATCACCTAATAAAAATGTATAATTTACTAGTTTATCCAGGACTTTTTATATGAAAAATAGTATGAAATAAAGATTGAATCAGCCATGAAGATAGTGGGTGTTAGGAATTGATAGGTAATATAAATTATACAGTATATTTCTTTTTTTTTTAATTTTTTTTAATGTTTTATTTATTTCTAGGAGAGAGAGAGAGAGACAGCATGAGCAGGGGAGGGTCAGAGAGAGAGGGAGTCACAGACTGAAACAGGCTCCAGGCTCTGAGCTGGCAGTCAGCACAGAGCCCGACGCGGGGCTCGAACCCACGAACCGCGAGATCATGACCAAGCGAAAGTCGGACGCTTAACCGACTAAGCCACCCAGGCGCCCCTAAATTATACAGTATATTTCTAGACTATTTAAGAATTGGCCAAGTGTTATGTGGCCTGTATCATCTGACTGATCTTTATGTGAAACTACATAACACACCTACAGTAGGTAAGATAAGAGTCACTAAAGATAGCAAATCCTAATCTCTGGAACTTACAAAAGTTACTTTATTTGGAAATAAATGTATTTGAAGATATGATTAAGAATCTTGCAATGAGAGCATTATTCTGGGTTTTTTGTTTTTTCTTTTTTCGTTTTTAGTGCATGACAAATGCAATAACAAGTAAATGCTAACTTTGTTATTATTATATAATTAGTATATATATTATTTAATTAGTATTTATATTGTTTACATATAATTTACATGTGTAAATAACAAGTGTTCTTGTAACATAGAGGTAGAGGGAGGATTCACATGAACAGAGGAGGAGGCAGTGTATTCATAGAGACAGAGACTGGAGTCAAGTGTCCTCAAAGCAAATAATGCCAATAGTCATCAAAAGTTAGAAGAGGCAAGGAACATATTTTCCCCTGCAGTAACAGGCTTGTGGCCCTGCTGACACCTTGACTTTAGACGAACTATGAGACAATAATTTCTGTATTTTAAGCCACTCAGTATTTTGTTATAGCATCCAAATAGATACAGCCCCTTCATACATCCTGGAAATATTCTGGAACAAAATAATTTGTTCTGTTTGCTAGGCATACCAAAATGAAAAAGACCCATGGAGAAGTGTCTTCCAACAACATCCATAACTTGTTTTTATACTACCTTGGCTTCTGGAGAATTCTTCCATAAGTATGACACTCTGTCTGACACTAGATTATATGACCAATAAAGACTAAGACCAAACACACACAATTTATCTCATACAGCATTTAATCATGTATACTGTCAACAGGACCACCTGAAGTCAGAATGAAGCCATAATCTAGTACTAACCTTAAGCATTGCCACTCAGGTACCAGATACACTACCTGTACAAAATCCACACTTTATTAGTGTCTACTTTGGAAAGGCAGATGGCTTTCTATTTAAGTTTCTGTGCATTTCAATGCAAATAAATGTCAAATAAGTAAGGAGTCAATTATGTCTCCACAAATTTTTTTTTTAATGTTTTATTTATTTTTAGGAGAGAGAGAGAGACAGCGCGAGCAGGGGAGGGTCAGAGAGAGAGGGAGTCACAGACTGAAACAGGCTCCAGGCTCTGAGCTGGCAGTCAGCACAGAGTCCGACGCGGGGCTTGAACCCACAAACAGCGAGATCATGACCTAAGCGAAAGTCGGAGCTTAACCGACTAAGCCACCCAGGCGCCCCTGTCTCCACAAATTTACCTTGAGTAAACATGGACAGCTTTGTTTTGGAGAGATCTCATCAGTTTTCTGAGGCCTCATAGTCTTCTGGCCTCATACTCTTTAGTAACTTCAAGGTCTCTTATGATTAAGACGTAAACTGCAGTATGTGTCTCTGTGTGTGTGTGTGGTGTTTGTTATATATAATACATATATTATACAAAATAAAAATATATAACAATTATACAAAAATATAAGAAACTTAACTTATAGTTTAACTTGACTAATTTTAATGTGAATGGCTACATATGATTATTGGATACTGTATTAGCACAGATCTAGGTAAATATCACCTCATTGAATTACATTTTTAAAAAATGAATGAAAAAGAAAAGAAATAAAACCGAACATGTGTTCTATAGAATAATATTCTTGGAAAAGAAGAGGAAACGATCACTGTACTGTAGATTTGAAGAAATTAATTTCAGGTTTCTGAAAATTATTTACTACCTGGGCCAGAAAAAATTTAAAACAAACAAACAAAAAACCCTTGTCATCCATAAAAGATTAAGAGTAACAGAGAACAGAAGTCAAACTACTGATTAAAGATGTTACTGTTATAACAGGGAAAAAACTGGAATAATATTAATAATCAAAGATAAAATAATTTAAGAGAATCTCTTCTAAAGCTTAAAAAATTGAAAATATGCAGACCATAAGAGCTCATTAAACTTTAGATCAAACTAATGAAAAGAGACATCAAGAAAAATCCTCTTACTCTTTCTATAAAAGGTTAATGAAAATAGTTTTACACTCACTCAAATTGCCTACAAAAGAACAAAATGAAATGGTTGGTTTTTTATTTGCCATAAAATATTAATGAGCTAATAATGTCCATAGAGTTTTGAGAGACAAGGATTTGGTGACTCCAAAATTCTCTAATAACATAATTGATTTCAATATTTTAGGAAAAGAATATAGTATTTTCAGAAATCTCAAGGGCTCAAACAATACTAGTCATGAATATTTCTTGAAAATAATATTGGAAAATAAGAATTTAATTGAAATAGGGACACAAAAATACAAAATTATTAGTGCCTCTGAATAAGTTCTAAGCTTTTTAAATAGTTAAATAGGATTACATCTAAAATATGTTTATTTGGACACATCAACTTTATGAGAACATATTTAAATATAAATCACTTAAGATGAGCTGGGTATTAAGATATATATTATGTCTATTAAAAACATGCATAAACAAGAGTGGGTAGAAAATACAAATGTAGCAAATACTCCATTTTTTATCCTATAGTTAAATAAAATAATACATGTTAAAATAGTTTTGAAAATTTTAGTGAGAAGTATTTGTAAATAATTTTAGTAAACACTGATAATATTAAAGTCCCTGAAGAAATATAAGACAGAATAAATGCCAACACAACAAAAGTTTAAAAATATTGAAAAAATAAAACAAAGAAGCATATATATTAGATCCAAGGAAAGTACAAGCAAGCAAATCTTTTATTGTAATAAATACAATTTTTCCCCATTATAAAATAGTCTTAAATATAAATCTATATTGCTTTTATGAGCCAAAACTAAAATCAAATTTCTGAGAAATGTCAAAAACGAAAAGAATGGCATAGCATTACCAGGTAAATTTAAATGAAATGGAAATAATTACCATTATTAATTTAATGTAAAATAAAATACATATCAAAAGCACTAAATGAGAGAGAAGGTGATTATATATTCACAAAAGGTGCAATGTACAAAGAAAATGAAGGATTGTGGTTTATATAGCAAGAGCATTAAGTGAAATAAGTCAGAGAAAGACAAATACCATGATTTCACTCATATGTGAAATTTAAGAAACCAAACAAATGAGTCAAGGGTTTAAAAAAAGAGACATGGGCACCTGAGAGGCTCAGTTGATTGGGCATCTGACTTCGGCTCAGGTCATGATCTCATTGTTCAATGGTTCCAGCTCTGCGCCGGGCTCTGTGCTGACCGCTCAGAGCCTGGAGCCTGCTTCATATTCTATGTCTCCCTCTCTCTCTGCCCCTCCCCTGTTCATGCTCTAAATAAATAAAATGTTTAAAAGAGAGAGAGAGAGAGGCAGACCAAGAAACAGACACTTCATTATAGAGAGCAAACTGATGGTTACCATAGGGGAGGTAGGTGGGGGAACAACACCAGAAATATAGTTGTGTATTAATTTAACAAGACTTATTAGCTTTCTGACAATGAATAGATTAATGATGGCAGATGATTTCACAATAAAATTAATAAGGTTGCAAAACTTAACTTTTTTATCATACTGAAAACTGGCAATAGTTTTATCTTACTGAAAACCTGCAGCAAGCGGGAAAGAAAAATAAATGAAAGGTATAATCATCAAAAAGCAAGAATCAACATAATTAAATGCAATCACTAGCAAGAGTCAATTTAATGAAAATAGTATCTTCTATAGAGAATATAAATATTTGCATAGAATATAAAAAAATCAGTAGAATGATTCTGAAATGTGAACATTTATAAAATTGAGAGCACCTGGGTGGCTCAGTCGATTGAGTGTTAGACTCTTGGTTTCAATTCAGGTCGTGATCTCATGGTAGTGAGTATGAGCTCTGCATCAGGCTCTGTGCTGACAGTGCAGAACCTGCTTGGGATCCTCTCCCCCTGTCTTTCTGTCTCTCCCCTGCTCCCACTGTCTGTTGCTCTCAAGATAAATAAATGTTTTTAAAGTTCTTGTTTATTTGGCAGTTATTATTCATTCATTCATTAAGTAGATTCCACCCACTGTCACCACAGAGCCCAACAGGGGGCTCAAATTTACTAACCATGAGATCATGACCTGAGCCAAAACCAAGAGCCCAGTGCTCAATCAAGTGAGACACCCAGGAGCCATCCCCCACAATTTTTTTTTTAATTAAAAAAAAAATTATAAAAACTTCAGAAGACTGCTGAATACAAAGGCTGGCTTATAAAAAAGCAAGAAATCTCATTTACAATAGAATGAACAAAATTCCTCAAAATAATCATAATAGGAAATGTATGGGAACTATATCTTAAGAGAGAGAGATGGAGTACCTGGGTGACTCAGTTGGTTAAGTGTCCCACTCTTGATTTCAGCTCAGGTCACGATGTCACTGTCATGAAATCAAGCTCTGCATTGGACCTCCTCACTGAGGGTAGGGCTTGTTTGGGATTCTCTCCTCTCCATTCCTTCTGCCCCTTCCCTGCTCTCTCTCTCTCTCTCTCTCTCTCTCTCAAAATAAATAATTAAATAAATATTTAAAAAGAGAGAATCATACCCATTTATGCAGGATTAAAAGGATCATTTTTAAAAATGAAATCAGGGGCACCTGGGTGGCTTAGTCGGTTAAGCATCTGACTCTTGCTTAGGTCATGATCTCGCGGTTCGTGGGTTCGAGCCCCGCGTCGGGCTCTGTGCTGACTGCCAGCTCAGAGCCTGGAGCCTATTTCAGAGTCTGTGTCTCCCTCTCTCTCTGACCCTCCCCTGCTCACGTTGTCTCTCTCTCTCTCTCCTAGAAATATATAAAAATATTTAAAAAATGAAATAAAATTTAATTAGGGATGTTTATCTTACATTTACTTATATGATTAATGTTGCCTCCATTAATTAGTTAAGTTCTAATGGATGTCTTTATAAGAGAACAATTCAAGAATTAAAAATTTTTTAAATATGTCATCATGAGGGGCACCTGGGTGGCTCAGTCAGTTAAGTGACAGACTTCAGCTCAGGTCATAATCTCACAGTTTGTGTGAGTTCAAGCCCAGCATCAGGCTCTCTGCTGTCAAGGCAGAGCCTGCTTTGGATCCTCTTCCTCCCACTCTTTCTCTCCTTCCTTCCCCTCTCTCTCAAAAATTAATGTTAAAATTTTTAAATATATAAATATATAAAATCATGAATTTTGAAACAATAGTTATAAAGAATACTTTCACCTATTTTTCCAGATGCTTAGATATTTAGGTTAAACAAGGGATGAATTAGTCCACAAAAGATTTTTGGAAAATTGTGTATTTGAAAATAATCATACTTGACACTTACCTTATAACCAACATGAAAATGAAACCAGGAAGCATTAGAAGATTAATTATAGAACATTAGATTATGAAAACAAGAAAAACTCAATACTCAAACTCATTCTTAATGTTAAAAACTATATAACGTACATGTATTTTATGTAAATTCATGTAATTTGTAAAAATATATAAAAATAAAAATTGTATTATCAGAGATGAAAATTAGAAAATACAAAACTTTGTACATACAAAAAACAGGAGATGATACATATAAACCACAAAAATACTTCTCTTGTATTCACATGAGTAAAAACCAATATAGGAAAACATTAGTATCCTGATGGGTCCTTCATAATCATATGAGGCTTTAAAAGCAGCAAGAAAAGGCAGAAGAGTCAGAGATGGGGCAGAAGAAGATACAAGAGAGATGAAACACAGAGTGTCCAGAGATAGTAGAGGCATAGGAAGGACTCAGACTGCCTTTGCTAGTTTTGAAGGTAGAGAGAGAGGCTCCAGCCACAAATCTGAGTGGCCTCTAAAAGCTGAGAACCAAAGCCAGCACGTTTTCCAGGACTTCAAGTACTACAACTACGTGGAACTAAATTCTTCCAACAACCTGAATGAGCGTGGAAATGAATTCATTCCCAGAGCCACCAGAGAGAAACAGAGCCACTCTAACACCTTGATGTGACCTGGTGAAACCAAGAACCCAGACTTCTGGCATACAGGTCTTTTGTGGTTCCATACATATTTTAGGATTGTTTTATTTCTGTGAAAAATGCTATTGGCATTTTGGCAGGGATTGCATTCAATGTATAATTTGCTTTGGGTATTATAGACATTCAATTTTTTTTAAGTTTTATTTATGTGTTTTGAGAGAGAGAGCATGAGCAGGGGAAGGACAAAAAGAGGGAGAGAGACAATCTCAGTTCGTGAACTGTGAGATCATGACCTGAGCCGAAATCGGGAGTCAGGTGCTTAACTTACTGTGCCACCCAGGTGCCCCGGGTAGTATAGACATTTTAACAATATTTGTTCTTCCAATCCCTGAGCATGGATTGTCTTTCCATTTCTTTGTGTTATCTTCAGTTTCTTTCATAAATGTTTTATAGTTTTCAGACTATAGGCCTTTCACCTCCTTGGTTAAATTTATTCCTAGTTTTTTATGTCGTTTTTTGGGGGGCGTTGGTGTAATTGTGAATGGGATTGTTTTCTTCATTTCTCTTTCTGCTGCTTCATTATTAGTGTAGAGAAATGCAACAGATTTTTCTACATTGATTTTTGTATCCTGTGACTTTACTGAATTCATTTATCAGTTCTAGTAGTTTTTTTGGTGAAGTCTTTAGAGTTTTCTATACATAGTTTTATATCATCTGCAAATAGTAAAAATTTTACTTCTTCCTTACCAATTTGGATGCCTATCTGTTGTATGGTTTCTATGGCTAGGACATCCAGCATTATGTTGAATAAAAGGAGGAGAGTGGATACCCTTGTCTTATTCCTGACCTTTGGGGAAAAGGTCTCAGTTCTCTCCATTGAGGATGGTGTTAGCTTTGGGTTTTTCATTGAAGGCATTTATTATGTTGAGGTATATTCCCTCTAAACCTACTATGTGGAAGGTTTTTATCATGATTGGATGTTGGACTTTGTCAAATCCTTTTTCTACATCTATTGAGGTGATCATATGGTTTTTATCCTTTCTCTTATTTGTGATGTAACACACTGATTGATTTGCAAATACTGAACCATCCTTACATCCCAGGAAGAAATCCCATTTGATTGTGGTGAATGATTTTTTAAAATGTATTATTGGATTTAGGTTACTAGTATTTTGTTGAGGGTTTTTGCAGGTATATTCATCAAAGATATTGGCCTTTAGTTCTCTTTTTTGTGTGTCTTTATCCAGTTTGGGTAGCAGGATAATTCTGGCCTCCTAGAATGAATTTGGAAGTTTTCCTTCCTCTTCTATGTTTTTTTGAAAAGTTTAAAAAGAATGGGTACTAACTCTTCTTTAAATGTTTGGTAGAATTTACCTGCAAAGCCATTATTAACAAATATTGGTAAAATGTCTATACTGCCTAGGGCACCTGGGTGGCACATTAAGTCCTGAATATTGTTGGGAGTTTTTTCATTAGTGATTCAGTTTCTTTCCTGGTAATGTGTCTGTTCAAACTTTCTTTTTTTTTTTTCTTGCTTCAGTATTGGTAGATTTTGTGTTTCTAGGAACCCATTTCTTCTAGGTTGTCCAATTTGTCCAATTTGTTGGCATAATTTTTCATAATATTCTGTTTCAATCATTTGTATTTCTGTGGTGTAAGTTGTTTTATCTCCTTTGTCTTTTGTGAATTTTATGATCATTCTGAATAGATATTTTTCAATTTTGTTGATCTTCAAGGAACTACTTCCTGGTTTCATCATGCTGTTCTATTGTTTTTTTATTGTTTCTATATCATCTATTTCTGTTCTACTCTTTATTCTTTCCTTTCTTCTACTGGTTCAGAGTTTTGTTTGTTCTTGTTCTAGCTCCTTCTGGTGTAAGTTTAGGTTGTTTTTTTGAGATTTTTCTTGCTTCTTGATATTGGCCTGTATTGCTATACACTTCCCTTTTAGAGCCAATTTACTGCATTCCAAAGATTTTGGCTATTGTGTTTTCATTTTCATTTCTTTCCATGAAAATTTCATTTTTCCTTTGAACAATTGGTTGACCCATTCATTGGTTAGTGACATGTTATTTAACATCCATGTATATGTGCTCTTTCTCAGTTTTCTCTTGTGGTTGATTTCTAGTTTCATACCATTGTGATCAGAACATATGAATGATATGACTTTGATCTCTTTGAATTTGTTTACATTTGTTTTGCAGCCTAATATATGATCTATTGTGGAAACTGCAGCATGTGCACTTGTAAAGAATGTGTGTTCTTCTGTTTTAGCATGGAATATTCTAAATATATCTGTTAAATATATCGAGCGTACCGTGTCATTTGAACTCACCCTTTTCTCATTGATATTCTCTTTGGATGATCTATCCATTGATATAAATGGGATATTAAAGTCCCCTACTATTATTGTATTATTATTGATTAGTTTTTATATTTCTTATTAACTGCTTTATGTATTTGGATGTTTCATGTTGGGTGCATAAATACTTAGAATCGTTGTATTGTCCTGTTGGATTGTCCCTTTATTATTATACATTGTCCTTAATCTCTTGTTACAGTCTTTGTTTTAAGTCTATGTTGTCTGATATAAATATTACAACTCTGGTTCTCTGTTGACATGCACATTATCATTTGCATGATAAATGTTTTCCCATTCCCTCACTTTTGATCTACTAGTGTCTTTAGGTCTGAAATATGTCTCTTGTAGGCAGCATATAGATGGGTCTTATTTTTTAATCCATTCTGTTACCCTGTGTCTTTTGATTGGAGGCTTTATTCCATTTACATTCAAAGTAATTATCAATAGATGTGTATTTGTCATTCTGTTACTTGTTTTGTAGTTGTTTTTGTAGTTCCACTCTAATCCTTTCTCTTCCTCTCTTTCATGGTTTGCTGATTCTATTTAGTGATATATTTGGATTCCTAATACTTTATTTTCTGCATATCTATTACTGGTTTTTGATTTGTGATTACTATTAGGTTTGTATATAACAAATTTTCCATTTAGCAGTCTATATTAAGTTGATGGTTGTTTAAATTTGAACCCATTCTTTATTCCTTTCCCCCACCCACAATGTTTTAGGTATATGGTGTCATCCTTTATATCCTTTTATTTTGTGAATTCCTTGACTGAGTTTTTACATATATACTTATTTTTACTTCTTTTGTGTTTCCTACTCTTCTTATAATTATTTATGGTCTTTCCTCCCACTCAGAGTCCCCCTTAACATTTCTATAGGTCTGGTATAGTGGTCATTAACTCCTTTAGCTGTTTGTCTGAGAAAGTCCTTATCTCTCCTTTTTTTTGTTAAGTTTTTTTAATGTTTTATTTATTTCTAAGAGAGAGAGACAGAGACAGAGACAGCGTGAGCAAGGGAGGGTCAGAGAGAGAAGAAGATGCAGAATTGGAAGCAGGCTCCAGGCTCTGAGCTGTCTGTCATCCCAGAGCCTGATGTGGGGCTCAAATCCATGAACCGTGTGATCATGACCTGAGCCAAAGTCAGACGCTTAACCAACTGAGCCACCCAGGTGCCCCACTTTATCTCTCCTATTCTGAATGATAGGCTTTCTGTATAGAGTATTCTTGTTTGTAGTTTTTTTTTTTTTTCAGCACTTTGAATATATCACGCTGCTCCCTTCTGGCCTGCAGTTTCTGCTATTGTGTCCTAGCTTTTTCTTCAGTCCACTTGTCTGCACAGGCTCTCTTTGCATATTGTGGGCAATATTTGGTCCCTGGATGGGGTTGGGCACACAGTTTAAGTAGGTGTGCAGGTCTGCTTATGAAATGAGACCTGCTGATGCTGCCCCTAGAACTAGTCTGTCCTGTGTGGATCCATGAAGCACACATGGGTGATGAGTGCAGTTTTAACAAGGTACACTTCAGGCTTCCACAGGGCCACCTTTGCTGTCACCACTGGGACCAAGGCCCTGTAAAATGCACAGATCAGGAGACATGATGTTGGTATGGTTTGCAGAAGTCTTTGGAGAAGGAGATCTTCAGCATCAGGATTGAGGCAAATGTAACTGAGAAAGGTGGATCTGCCGAACTGCAGGGTGGTGGGGTTTGGTATAAGCAAATTAGGTAGTGAATTGTGGCCTCCGCTGGTTCCTGAGAGTGGCCATGTGTTTATGCTTGGGGGTGAGAAAGGTAGATGGCACCGATTGGCTCCTTTGTTCCAGGGGCTGGAATATCACCAGGGGCTGTTTGTAGTACTTTCTCTTTAAGGACAGGGACTCAGCTTCCTATTGCTCTCTGAGCTGAGAGCTGAGTCCACTGATTTTTTTTTTTTTTTTTTTTTAATTTCTGGCTTGAAGTCCTGCTGATTGCAAGGACTCACAAAATTTGGCCCCTCTTGCTTTAAAAGCCACTCTTGCCTGGGTGGGGTCCCCCATGTGGTAGTCTGTTTCCTTCCCTTCTCTGTGTTAGTGGCTCTCTCCACTCATAGATAGTCATGGTCTATTTAATTGCCTACTGTGTCTCTGTCCTTCCTACCCTCTTCAATGTGGTCTCTTCTCTACCTTTAGTTGTGGCATCTGTGCTGCCAGTCTTTGAGTCATTTTCTAAGTTATTCATCTGATTGTATCCATGGGATGAGGTGAGCTTAGTTAGGGTCCTCTTACTCCACGATCTTTTCAGCCTCTACTAAAGTAAATATTTTTAAATTAAAAAAACAAGTAATAGTATGTTAAAATTAACATCAAACATGTCTATTTTATCAGTGATGGTAAATGAGGTAAGGTACTTAGGGAAAAAAAAATTTAATTATGTCACCAAATAAGAGAGCATTCTCTTTAGAATAGATAAATGTAAAGTAAGCTCTTTCATAAACTTAAATTTAAAGACATATACTCTAAACCCAAAAATGTACAACACCAAGAGGGAATTCTAAGATAAACTGGACTTTGCGTGATTATGATGTGTCAGTGTAAGGTTATACTTGGTAAAAGAAAAAAAACAAAAAGCAGTACCATTCTAGAGAGTGATGTTAATAATTAGGGAGGCTTTACATGTGCGGGGGCAGGAAGTATATGGGAAATCTATGTACTCTCTTTTTATGTTGTAAACATAAAGCTACTCTAAAATAGTTTTTAAAATTAATGAAAAAGAGAATATATAATGAAACATATAAACCAAAACAGAGCAGTTTCCAATATAAATATTGATATTTAGGCCAGACAGTACTGATTAAGAACATTCTGAAATATTTCTATTTACCATACATTTCTAATGGTCTTGAATATCTGTACAATGAATGCCATAATTGCAACATTCAAAACATAGAAATTATAAGAGATAAAAGGAGAAATCAATAAGAAAACATAGTAGGAAACTTGATGCATCTTTATCAGTGCATTAAAATATCAAGTGGAGAGAAATAAATAATGCTATAGTAGGCATAGAACAGATACAGACAAACAAATACATGCATATTGTTCCCTGAAACAGAGAATGAAATTTTTTCTTAAGTTCCCAGAGTTACAGTCACAAAGAACATAAAAAGACACATTAGAGACCCAAAGTCAATAAAGGTTTTACAAAAGATTGCAATGCAATAAAACTAGTAATTAATGACAAGATAAAAAACACAGAAAGTTCTTCTACTGAGTTTTAAAAAAGTCACTCATGCAATTTGTTAGCAAAAGAAGGGTAGAAATAAGAACTTTAGAGTGACAGCACATAAAAATTATGAAAACACTGCATGACACATGGAATATAGTTAACACCGCTCAGAGAAAATTTTATAAGTACCTAAGTAAATAAAAAGAGAGTGAAAACAAGTGAACGTTAAACACAAGCCCCAAAAGAATAAAACAGAAGAAAAAAATATGAGGAGGAAAATAGTAACTATAAAACCACAAATTAATCATTTATTAGAAAAGAACATGAAATATATGAGGGAATATGAGAAAAGCCCTGCATTCTCGGGGCACTTGTCTGGCTCTGTTGGTGGAGTGTGCGACTCTTGATCTGAGGGTTGTGAGTTCGGGCCTCACGTTGGGCGTAGGGATTACTTAAAAGTAAAATCTTAACAACAACGACAACAAAAAGTTCTACGTTCTTTCATGTAGTTTCTTGGCTAATCATTTTACCACAATTATTGTCTATTTTTGCCTAAATCTTTCTTCAACATAAAATTTTATTCACCGGGGACCTTTCCCTCTCTTTCCCTTGTCATAATATACACATGCCTCTTTCCCACATAATATACACACATGCCGTTCTGCTTTCAGATCAGCCTTTCCCATGGCGATCGTGATTGCTTAAGTAGTGTGATTTGAAAGGTGCCAATTTGGCTTCTGACCCCAAACTTATTTATTGGCTAAATTTTACTTTTAGTAATTTATTCCACTGGGTGACAGCAGGGCACGCTTGAGAGATCGTGTGGAAGGAGGGTAAGGCATTAAAATGAAGGATCGGGAAATGAAAGAGTTTCAGTTGCTTGACAAATTCTACTCTCCAGTGCTGCTAACTGATCAGACCCACACACATCTGTTAAAAAATAATTGGCTCACATATCCATTTTGAAAAGACTAGATAGAAAACTAGTCCTGAATTCCCAATCTTTATCACCTTCAATCGAGTTAGTCAAATTATTAAATCTCATCTGTTTAGAATTTTAGGAAAATAGAGGCTGCATTTACCTATAACTAAATGTTTCGGTATTATCTGTTTCCAGTACACACCTGGTAACACTCTGGAAAGAGTCATTTGAATATTAAATCTTCTAACTTCCTCAGAAGGTATACTTGCTTTGTTTTTTTTTTAAATACATTTTTTCCTCACATTTTTACTGAAAAGTATAATAGTTCAAGCCTCAGAAAATATCATTCATGTATGGGAGGGTGTTTATAGAGAAACAGAACTCTTAGCTTATTATATAATTTTTCTTGAAGGATTAATTAGAGCTTTCATAAACTGAAGGAGCAAAAGCTATTATTGCTTTAAAAAACTTATTTATTAAAAAATGTAGTTTTGTTCCTATGATGCTAGCCATTACTAACAGATTTAAGGATAAGCAGTGCCATCTTGAAAATATCCATGTGTTTGTAAAATCTCCCATCTAGGCCACTAATTTAATAATTTAGATTATCTGAAATATGTTATTGTGTTAATATCAAATAAAAAGAAACGGGGATTTGCTTCTGTTTTTGATGCAACCAAAATAAATATTACATAGAGTAAAATAATATTTACCAATTATTTTAAGCTTGTATAATAATTCTGATTGTCAAAGTGGCTGAGCTGTAAGAAATACTGAATTATTCAAATGAATATTGTTTTAAACTACTACAGTATTGGGATATTTCAATTTGATCTGCCAATTATGATTATTGTTTAAAAAATCAACCTGCATAGAAGCAAATTGGTTAGAGATATAAAACTAAAACTAATTCTCTATGTTAATTATACCATAGAAATTAAGAAGTAAAACTTTATAGAACCTTTGATTACTTTATGGTCAAGAATAATGATTTAGAGGAATAGACTTTGAAAATGATAATTTATTATACAGTTTTATGTCAGATTCCCATTATTGAAATGAGATATAAGATATAATATAAATAAAAACTAAATAATCTCATAAAAGATCTAATGATTTATTCTCCCATTTAATATTATTTTCATTTTTTTCTGTAAAACTCTTGGATTATCCTCAAAAGAAACAATGCATCTTTGTTGTATTCTGTGTCTCTACTTTGTTGCATTGTTTTGGGATAATTCAAACATGCATAATTTTTACAACATAAAGGTTATCAAGATAAGTAGTCTATAATGACTCTTTTGGCTTCTTTACATTTACGATAATTTGTTCTTTCACTAATACCAAAATCACTGAAAAGGAGAGAGACTTACTGTTTAATTCTCTCCTGCCTTTAATTCTAGGTATTTCCAGCCATAATTGTCCAATCTGTACCGCCTTCAGTCAACCTACCTATGCCTTTAGTTGTTTTACTTTATTTGCCATCAAATATCTATCAATTTTTGTACATTAATATACCTTAAATTATGATATACCGTGATATCAAAGCTGCTTGGAGTGGGAGCCTACTTACATGGTACAGCTTGAGGCAAAGCAGATGATGTTCTAAAGTAACAAAAACAGTAATAATAAACATCTCTGGAGAATAAAGTGCCACTCTTTGAGCTTTCAATTATTTGTGTTAAGTATTATTCTCCCCAAACACCCTCTTCTTCAATGCGTGTACAGTAGGGAGTCTATCTTTCAGTGTCTAGTTATTAAGGAGTCTTAAGGACTTGATATGTGGCTTGAAAAAGTTACAACTAAGAAATATCAAATGGAGATTACATGCAAGATTTTTTTTTTTAATATTTTATTTATTTTTAGGAGAGAGAGAGAGAGACAGCGTGAGCAGGGGAGGGTCAGAGAGAGGGAGTCACAGACTGAAACAGGCTCCAGGCTCTGAACTGGCAGTCAGCACAGAGCCCGACGTGGGGCTCGAACCCACGATCCATGAGATCATGACCTAAGTGAAAGTCGGACGCTTAACCAACTAAGCCACCCAGGCGCCCCTACATGCAAGATTTTTATAAGGCCCAAATGAAATATAGTCATGTAGGTAAAAGTTATTTTCATAAAAAGGTACCTGCTTATTTTTAGGGTGAACTATTTTACCACTTAATTTCTTAGGTGCCTCAGACATTACAAAAAGGATGGGGGAAAGTCTGGGAAAGAACATAAGGAAGGAAATGGGGTAAGGTCAGGAGGAAGAATGTAAAAAATATATCTTGGCAGAAGGAAGTAGGCAAAGTAAAGATTTCACCTATTTCACAACTTGACTGGTGTTAGCCTTGTGTAGAGTTGGAACAAATAATAAGATAAACACATTGGTCAGACCCTGGATTGTGTTAATTAAATGAATGAAATTAGTCATCTCAATCCTTTTAGCTCTGATTATGATGATGGTCATATGAGAATGTGTCTACAAAGCATGATCACTTTTAAAAAAATAATTGCATTTTATATAATTATAGTGAGGATGGTGAGGATGAGGCTGATGGAACATGATGGATAGAGCTCCAGGAATGTAGTCATCATTTGTTAATTTAGGCACATTTCATCTGCTGAGAATGGTAAGTAGTTCAGATTGCATGACACCTCAAAATTTCGACTCCTGTAATTAGAATGATCAGACCTAAAGCTGAGGTATAGAACTATTTTACATATAACCAACTAACATTAGAAAACAGAACAATTCAATAGTAACAACGTGATGATGCTGAAAAATTGATTCTTGACTCGTAGACATCTTGTGGAGCTATTGTTTGTTCATTCACCCCCAATGGCATTTGGATGATTATTTGATTTACTTATTCCAGAAATCCCTCTTTTCAAGCCTTTAGAAACTACTGGAATTAGGCAGCATTATGTCTCAGGCTTCTCTCTGTTCTGAGAATGTTAGCAATAATCTAGTAGAGCAGGGATCTTTTAAAATTAAAATTAAGTCCGTGTCAGGAAGGAAAGGACAGATGAGACAGATCAAGGCAGAAAGTGGCTGTCCCTTAAGGATAATGGTCTTAAAATGGCAATGACACATAAGTGGTGAACATAAAATGATTGTAATGTAACTAAATTATTAAAGTGAATGTATCTTTCTATGAAGGAAAATGCTTGCATTGCATTAAAATAAATGAGGAAATAACATTGGACATTTTTTCCACTTAAAGCAGGGCACCATATTTAAGAACTGACACTATTTCATGTTTACTACTTGAATATAATTTTATTAATAAGTCTACAAACATACGCTTTCTCTTTTTTTAATGTTTATTTATTTATTTATTTTGAAAAAGAGTGTGGGGGAGGGGGAGTAGCAAAGAAAGAGGGAGAGAGAGGTAGAGAATCCCTGAGGAGGCTCCATACTGTCAGTGCAGAGCTGGACATGGGGCTCAAACCCAAAACCAAGAGATCATGACCTAAGCCAAAGTCAGACACTTAACTGACTGAACCACCCAGGCATGCCAGGCAGACTCTTTCTTTAATGAAAAATTGTATATATTTTGACAAAGGATATATCAAGTGGACAGGTAAAGTACTTTTTGAAATTTCAATTTTTTTCTTTAATGAAAATATTTATTTTCAAAAATATACAATAAAATTTATAATTTACAATCCTTAGAATATGCATTGTTTAAAAATGAGTATTTTTCACCAAAAAGTTTAAAATAGTTGTTATGGGTGATTATAAATATGTATTTTCCATGCATGTGGAATAGTATATTAAAAGAGAAATTTCTCTCTTTTTTTCCATGAAATGGTTCCCTCCACCATGTCTTCATGAGTGCCCAACTTTAGGCCCCATATAGATTTTCAGCGAAGATTTTGTTGTCACATGGATAACTTCTCATCTTTTAAGCTATTTGGGACTGCAGTGTTCAACATTAAAATAAGGTTTAAACAGTCTCAGAGGCGCTCCTTGTTTTTTTTTTTATCTTAATATTGCACCCACACACAGAGGCTAATCTCTGACAAGTTCTTTTATGGATCGCCTTGAGAGTGATGCACACTCCCGGACAGGCAGTGGTGCTCTAACGTATGCCTTTGTCAGGTAACATGACTGCATCGGCTGTGGAATCAATCCTGATTCAGTTCATCTAATGAACACATGGGTATTTGATCTGCATACAAGATATAGAAGCAACATTCCTAGGTTGCCGTGGTATGCAGTCTCTGTAAATCAAAAAGGAGAACTTACAATTATATAAAGTGGAAAGTTATACACACTGCTGGTAGGCTACAGTGCACAGTCTTCTAAATTTTGCCCTTATGTCCACAGTATATTTTTGCTCTTTTACGGCAAATAGTGTTTCCTTAACTTATGGAGGTTCTGTTAATACTAGGCTATTTTCATGAATGAAATACAGCTTCTTACTAAAAGGGGAAACAAAGTGTACTGTATGACTAAAATCATTTCACAATAAGACTGCTTTTCATTTAACAGACTTTTTCCTATTCAAGTTAAAGAAATTAAAATTAAAATGTTTGTTTTGGATAATCACTAACGAGTAAATTACTCATTTTGAATTCATATAAATAATATTTATAAGTGGATATTTTTAAGGTGCCTGAAAATAATCATCATATATTCCTGCAAGTATTGCTTAATATACTTATAAAAATATATCTTGCTAAACTTCAACTGTAGTCTTTCTCAATGATCATAAATATTAGTCAAATAAAGGCCATATTAATTCTTCTTTATACCATTAATATAGTATTAGGTTTAAACCACTAAATGCTTGTAGGAAAAAACAAACCATAAAGTTGTGCCTTGCATGCTTGATATGGCCAGGTGTATTTTAAGAAAATAACACCAAGGTTCACAAATTGTTGGTTGAGTTCATGATTTTTACCATAATAATTATAGGACTTGAAATAAAATTAATCACAGAATAGGGAGAGAAAATTGAGGGTAGGAAATACCTTGTTTCATATGTCTAAATGGGTATATTGTGAGGGAGATATTTATTTCATAGGATGAAGAACTTGATTATGTTTAGGCATCACTTATAAAATGATAAATGGAGGGGCGCCTGGGTGGCTTAATCGGTTCAGCATCCAACTTTCGCTTAGGCCATGATCTCGCGGTTTGTGGGTTCAAGCCCCTCATCAGGCTCTGTGCTGACTGCCAGCTCAGAGCTTGGATCCTTTTTCAGTCTGTGACTCCCTCTCTCTCTGACCCTCCCCTACTCACCCTGTCTCTCTCTCTCTCTCCTAGAAATAAATAAAAACATTAAAAAAATTTTTAAATGATAAATGGAGACTTTAGGACTCCATCCCAGAACTATTGAATAAGAGGAGTTAAGAGTGGTCCTTGAGAATCTGTGTTTAAGAGAAAAACAAAAACAAAACAAAAACCTCTGGGTAATTAGACAACCAAGACTGGTAACCCTGGTTTCTGTGATTCATGATAAAATCAGAGTGAATCAGAAGTCCATGGACTGTTAGCTCTCTGAGAGCAGAAACAGAAATTGCTTTAAGTTTTAATCTCTTTGTATTCTATACTGTGTATCACATACTAGTTACTCAAATATCTTTTAGAGGAATGAATAAAGATCATGGGAGGCATATTTCACTCATGTGCAATGAAAATATTTTAATCTATTAGGACTGAGTTCCCATGACTGCAGCTGTCAAAGCAAGGGCCAGATGATCACTTATTGGATGTTCTGGTATCAGAGAAGTACAGGAATTGGCATATAGTAAACACTCAATAAATGCTTCACAAACCAAGGCACAAACTAAATGTGAGATTTCTATTTCATGAATTTCTTATCCAAATTACATTGACTGTGAAACAGATCAATGGTGGAAATATAATCAGAGTGATAAGAACAAATGAGCTGAGTAAAAACTCATTCTATAGAACATAGGAGATATAACTAAATGACTAACTAGCCTCTCTCAAAAAGAAGAAATCTTCCCTTTTAAAGATACACAAACTCCTCTAAGATCCAAAATTTCAAAAGCCAAATCCACTCTGATGATTCTTCAGCAACATTCTTGGGGAAAATAATTAGTCACAACAGTGTACCATCCAAACACCTTGTATTTACATTTCTTGTATCGTTTTTCATTTATTTGAGAACACATCTGTTTGCATCTTGTAAAACCAACCTTCCTTGAGTGCAAGAACACTACTATCATTTTGTCCTCCTCTAAGCCCCTCCCAATGCTGAGCATAGGTCTGTTTGACTTGACATTGTTGACTGTTCTTCACCATTTAATGCAGACATGTGCTTCACTGCGCCAGAGCTACTCTGTTAATTGTACCAGTGCATGGAACATTTTCAGTGACAGCAATTTTCTTGGCTGTCAATCAATGCTAAGCTTCTGTTATCATATATTCAGGCACTAAAATTATATGCTGATTTAAAGACAAAGATCCAAGTATGAATATTTTATGTCTGATTCTTTACCTCATTATAGCTCATGGATCTTATTACTTTTTCTTCTTCTTTGGGCAGAAAGGAGTATCAAATCTCCTCCTCTTATTACATGGAAGAAAAACAAAAGTTTGGTTTATTTTAGGAAAAAGCTGAAGATAGCCCAAATAACCAGGAACTGCACCATTGGCATAAGAACTGACCCTTGAGGCTTTGAGGAAGCCACCTGCATGTTCAGTTTGCTTTGTCTCTGGTCCTCGGGATTTGCTTGAAGTAAAAGTATGTTTGAGCAGAAACTGCTGCCATCTTGCGCAAACTGGTCTTACATGGTCTTCAAATTTCTGATAGATTTTATCTGTTCTTTTGGGTAATGGGTTTGGGGCAGGTTACACAGCACACATTTTGATGGTGGCTGATATATACAATTCCAGGAATGATTGATTTGTATATTTTTTCAAGTTACATAAGTCATGCTTCATTTTCACCATTGTCAGGTGATACTCCAATGGAAAATTGAACCCTCCTTTTTATATTTTTCAATTTCATTCATCTCTCCTTTTATTCCTTTTCTTTATAGGATTGGTGAAAAATATTTGGCAAATCCCTTCAAAGACATGTATCACTGTTTAAGTTTTAAAGTACCCAGGGCTCTAGAATGAATGTGTCATTGGTGACAGGGGGTATTGATGGCACACAAATTGACTGCATGATTTTTATAGTAAAAGGAATAACACAGGTGGTGGCGATAGCTGGCTAAAGCAGCAAGCTCCGTTGAATCATATTGTTTTCATATCTGAGCCATCTGTTGACAGTATGCCCTTCACATGTATGGTTTAGGTTTGGTAGGCACTTGGATAGAGAATAGATACAGTTTTGGGGTGTCTCTGTTATTTTGTTTCCTGGAAGTCCTCACATTCCAGTGGCTGTGGTTTGCCATAAAATCCATCAGGGTTAAAGCTGAAAAAATTGGAAAATTACTCCCATGAGAATCCCTTCTTCAAGTTTTATGGTCCCCTCTAGAATCTGCCTATTCTGCTGCTACTGTCACGAACCCTAGAGCCTTTGAGTAGTCATTTATTATATTTTGTCCAGAGTTTGTAGTCTTTACCTGCAGGTATATTGGTCTAGTAGGAGCTTACTGGGCCATTTTGGAAGAATGGCATGTTTGAAATACTGTTCATTAAATTTTAAGGTAGAATGGCAGTGTATCAACCCTATGTTTTATTTGTGTTATCGCTTTCAAAAGAACTTTTCAGCCTACTTTGTATAATTAACTCAGCACTATTTTACCACCATAAGTATAAACTTAGTAATTTAGGTAAACACTGAGTAAATAAGTTGACAAGGTCAAAGCTTGGGGAAATGGTTAGGTGAAGTTCTCAAATCTGAAATAATGTGGATTAATCTGCTACAGCATCAGAAAATTGATAACTGAGGATGATGGACATTTTTAGAACTCATGGAGCTATCGAATCCTGGTTTGGGGCAGGACCTTAGAATAATCTTTTACCTAAAACTAGAATCCTTCGCATTGTATCTCCCTATAAGACAATCAGTACTGACTATGAAAGTGTGCCGACAAGAATGTTGGATATTGTAAAAAAGTAAATGGAAACAGTTGGCTAAAAATGATGCAATATCACACAAGTTTTCTCGCATAAGATATTCTGCGACATTTGTATTTTATTTTTGAATTTCAAATTTTTAGGCTTGCTTTGCCATTGTATTTTTTTTTTCCTTTTTCAATATCTCCCCATCTTGCTCAGAGTAAACGCCAAAGTCCCTGTAAGCATCAATAAGACTCTATAACCCACTCTCCACCGTGAGCCTGTTCACCCTGCTGACCTCATCATCTAATGCTGATGCCAGTCAGCTCCAGCCTCACTGACCTACTTGCTGTATCCACGTGTACAATCTTTTACTGCATGATGTTCATACTTAACAGATTCAAAAAATCAGAGAATTTCTGGGTGAATAATGTCTTATAGTCAGAAAGTAGCATCTTCCTCTTCTTTTGGAAGGGTAAAGTACAAAGAGTCAATTATATCAGTTCTCCAGTGATAAAATAAGAAAAGGAACTTTGGATCATTTTGGTTTGTTTATGCATACAAAGTCAAGCTGCCCAAATTTCCCAAACATGAAAAGAATTTTTTAAAATGTATTGAGTGAATGTGAGAAGCTAATTCACATTCACAGAAGATGAGAATGCTCATCTTCTGACCATATATCAAAGTTATATTTTTTAGTGATTTTTTTAAGTTTATTTATTTATTTTGAGAGAGAGAGAAAGTGTGAGCAGGGAAGGGGCAGAGAGAGAGGGAGAGAAGAATCCCAAGCAGGCTCCACCCTATCAGCACAGAGCGCAATTCAGGGCTTGAACTCACAAACCATGAGATCGTGATCTGAGCTGAAATCAGCAGTCAGATACTTAACTGACTGAGCCACACAGCCACCCCCAAAGTTATAATGTTAGAGAAAGCATGAGAATCCTTATTGTGGGTGTAAATACCAACATAAAAGAACATTTGAAATGAACTTTGAAACTTTCAAGCCTTTGTCCCAAACTCATTAATTCATATTCAAAAGAATTATAAACATTGGATTAGCACAATAATCATCAAAACACTAAATGCAAATTAACATGTACAAAATACATTTTTTTTCAAATATACTTACTAGTTATGCAGTACATTACTTTCAAGAACAAATACACATAGTAAATAATTTCTATAGGGAACAGCACAATATATGAGGACAAGAATGGAATCTAATCAAAGATTCATAATATGATAATTTTCTAAAGAGAAATTTAATATTGCATCCATACATTCCCTTAGGATCAGTGAGGCACTGGTATTTTATATCAGTAAGAACTTAAAAAAATGATCTGCCTTCCTAATGCATAATTTTAAACAAACCTCACTGCACCTTACCACCACCACCACCACCAAATCCTGTGAAGAAAATGAACTAGCATAAATGCAGTTAATCTCAAAATAAGCCTTTCTTTCTATACTATTATGAAATATGGAATACTATCTATATTTTTAAATGCTAGGGAATCATGGATTTGGATCCTTTCTTTTTTATGTAGATGGCATTCTTTTATATTTAGTCTTTTTTTTTTTAATGTTTATTTACTTACTTTGCAAAGAAAGGAGAGAGCCTGAGCAGGGAGGGGCAGAAAGAGAGGGAGATACAATCCCAAGCAGACTCCACTCTCAGTGTATAGCCTGACATGGGGTTTGAACTCACAGACCATGAGTTCATGACCTGAGCTGAAACCAAGAGTCGGATGCTTAACTGACTGAGCCACCCAGGCACCCCTTGTATATTAAATCTTACTGTAAGTCTAAGTCACAGAGTACACTTAGTGGAGGAGAGTTTAATAAATGGATTTATAACAGCTAAGTCCTCTTAAGCACTATCTTTGATGAGAATAGACATGAAAACCATTTCCATTATTACTTTCCAGAGCTAGTTTCTTCATTTCATGTGATCCAGAGTTTTGGTCCCATCTGCTATGTAAGAGGACACTCATTACCTCCTCTCACCTTTCTCTTCAACCTCTCCCTCTTAACTTTTCCTTTTACCTTATAAATATGCTCTGGTACTACCCATCCATAAATAGCAAGAAACAAATTATTTTCCAAGTCTTTTCTCCAATGCACTTACATACCACTTCTCTCTTCTTTCAAAGAAACCCAAGCTACTCAAAAGTACAATGTATAGTTTAGATCTCTTTACTTTCCTTTATTTCTCATCACATTACAGTTGGGGTTCTGCCCACATCACACTATCAAAATTACTCTTGCCAAGGTTGCCAAGGTTATCAATCAGTGCCCACAATATCCACTTTTCCTTCCTACTGGGAACTTCCATCCTCCTTAGGCTTCAGGCACAGTTTTTATTATTCATTTTCTTGTCTTAGTATTTATCCTTAGTATTTATCCTTAGTATTTATCCTCGCTCTTTTCTGTAAACTCTTCTTTCAATACTTCTTGCATATAAGTTACTAAGATTCTGTACCGGAATCTTCCTTATCACTCTTTGACTCTATCAAGACAAGATAAGCTAAGTTACAACTAACAGTCTGTACAATCTCAGTGGCTTACAAGAATCAGCATTTATTTCTTGGTCATACTACATATTCATCTCAGTTCAGCTGAAGATCTCTATCACATTGTCTTCATTCAGATGTACAGGTTAACAGAATCTCCATCACTTAGGACAAATGGGGAAGAGAACATGGAAAAGTGTATACCAATTTATTTATTTATTTATTTATTTGCCATTTCTTTTTTTTTTTTTTTACAAATAGTTTATTGTCAAATTAGTTTCCACATAACACCCAGTGCTCATCCCCACAAGTGTCCTCCTCCATGCCCATCCCCTCTCCCCCCACATCCATCAGTCCTCAGTTTTTGTCAGCATTCAAGAGTCTCTCATGGTTTGCCTCTCTCCCTTTCCCCCACCATTTCCGCCCTTCTTCTCCCCCTTGTTCCTCAGTTAAGTTCCTCCTAATCCTCCTATACGTGCAAACATATGATATTTGTCCTTCTCTGCCTGACTTATTTCGCTCAGCATAACACCCTCAAGGTCCATCCATGTTGCTACACATGGCCAGATTTCATTGTTTCTCATTGCCATGTAGTATTCCATGGTATAGATAAACCACATCTTCTTGATCCATTCATCTGTTGATGGACACTTAGGCTCTTTCCATGTTTTAGCTATTGTGGAGAGTGCTGCTATGAACATTGGGGTACATGTGCTCCTATGCATCAGCATTTCTGTATCCCTTGGGTAAATCCCTAGCAGTGCTATTGCTGGGTCATAGGGGAGTTCTATTGTTAGTTTCCTGAGGAACCTCCACACTGTTTTCCAGAGGGGCTGTACCAGTTTACATTCCCACCAACAGTGTAGGAGGGTGCCCGTTTCTCCACATCCTCGCCAGCATCTAGAGTTCTCTGATTTGCTCATTTTAGCCACTCTGACTGGCGTGAGGTGGTATCTCAGTGTGGTTTTGATTTGTATTTCCCTGATGAAGAGGGATGCTGAGCATCGTTTCATGTGTCTGTTGGCCATCTGGATGTCCTCTTTGGAGAAGTGTCTGTTCATATCTTCTGCCCATTTCTTCACTGGGTTGTTTGTTTTTTGGGCGTGTAGTTGGTGAGTTCCTTGTAGATTCTGGATATCAACCCTTTATCTGATATGTCATTTGCAACTATCTTTTCCCATTCCGTTGGTTGCCTGTTAATTTTCTGGGTTGTTTCCTCAGCTGTGCAGAAGCTTTTAATCTTGATGAGGTCCCAATCATTTATTTTTGCTCTTGATTCCCTTGCTTTTGGGGATGTGTCAAGTAAGAAGTCACTGCGGTGGAGGTCAAGGAGGTTGTTTCCTGCTTTCTCCTCTAGGGTGTTGATGGTTTCCTGTCTCACGTTCAGGTCCTTTATCCATTTTGAGTTTATTTTTGTGCATAGTGTGAGAAAATAATCAAGTTTCATTCTTCTGCATGTTGCTGTCCAATTCTCCCAACACCATCTATTAAAAAGGCTGTCTTTTTTCCATCAGATATTCTTTCCTGCTTTCTCAAAGATCAGTTGGCTGTATACTTTTGGGTCCACTTCTGAGTTTTCAGTTCTGTTCCATTGGTCTATGTGTCTGTTTTTATGCCAATACCATACTGTCTTGATGATGACAGCTTTGTAGTAGAGGCTAAAGTCTGGGATGGTGATCCCTCCCTTTTTGGTTTTATTTTTCAGGATTACTTTAGCTATTCGGGGTCTTTTGTGGTTCCATACAAATTTTTGGATAGTTTGTTCTAGTTTTGAGAAGTATGCTGGTGCAATTTTGATTGGAATTACATTGAATGTGTAGAGTGCCTTAGGTAGTAATGACATCTTAACTATATTTATTCTTCCTATCCATGAGCATGGAATGTTTTTCCATTTCTTTGTGTCTTCTTCAATTTCCTTCATAAGTTTTCTGTAGTTTTCATCATAAAGATCTCTTGTATCCTTGGTTAGGTTTATTCCAAGGTATTTTATGGTTTTTTGTGCAATTGTGAATGGGAGCAGTTTCTTGATTTCCCTTTCTGTTGCTTCATTGTTGGTGTATAAAAATGCAACCGATTTCTGTACATTGATTTTGTACCCTGCAACTTGGCTGAATTCTTGAATCAGTTCCAGTAGGCTTCTGGTGGATTCTGTCGGGTTTTCTATGTAGAGTATCATGTCATCTGCGAAGATTGAAAGTTTGACTTCCTCTTTGCCAATTCTGATGCCTTTGATTTCCTTTTGGTGTCTGATGGCTGATGCTAGGACTTCCAGCACTATGTTAAACAGCAGTGGTGAGAGTGGGCATCCCTGTCGTGTTCCTGATCTTAGGGGGAAAGCTCTCAGTTTTTCCCCATTAAGGATGATGTTAGCTGAAGGCTTCTCATAGATGGCTTTGATGATGTTTAAGTAGGTTCCTTCTATCCCCACTTTCTCTAGAGTCTTTAATAAGAAGGGATGCTGTATTTTGTCAAATGCTTTTTCTGCATCTATTGACAGGATCATATGGTTTTTATCTTCTCTTTAACTGATATGATGGATCACATTGATTGATTTGCCAATGTTGAACCAGCCCTGTAACCCAGGAATGAATCCCACTTGATCTTGGTGGATGATTCTTCTGATATGCTGCTGGATTCAATTTGCAAGGATCTTGTTGAGAATTTTTGCATCCGTATTCATCAAGGATATCGGCCTATACTTCTCTTATTTTGCTGTATCTCTGTCTGGCTTGGGAATCAGAGTGATGCTGGCTTCATAAAATGAGTCCGGGAGTTTTCCTTTGACTTCTATTTTTTGGAATAGCTTGAGAAGAATTGGGATTAATTCTGTTTTAAATGTCTGGTAGAATTCCCCAGGGAAGCCATCAGGTCCCGGGCTCTTATTTGTTGGGCGATTTTTGATCACTGATTCAATTTCTTCACTTGTTATGGGTCTGTTCAGGTTTTCTATTTCTTCCCGTGTCAATTTTGGTAGTGAGTGTGTGTTTAGGAATTTGTCCATTTCTTCTAAGTTGTCCAATTTGTTGGCATATAATTTTTCATAGTATTCCCTGACAATTGCTTGTATTTCTGAGGGGTTGGTTGTAATAAGTCCATTTTCATTCATAATTTTGTCTATTTGGGTGCTCTCTCTTTTCTTTTGGATAAGTCTGGCTAGAGGTTTGTCAATTTTGTTTACTTTTTCAAAAAACCAACTCTTCATTTCATTGATCTGTTCAATTGTTTCTTTGGTCTCTATGTTGTTTATTTCTGCTCTGATTTTTACTATTTCTCTTCTTCTACTGGGTTTAGGGCATTCTAGTTGCTCTGCCTCTAGTTCCTTTAGGTGAGCTGTTAGATTTTGGACTTGTGCTTTTTCTAATCTCTTGAAATAGGCCTGGAGAGCAATGTACTTTCCTCTTAGGACTGCCTTTGCCACATCCCATAGATTTTGAATTGTTGTGTTTTCATTTTCATTTGTTTCCATATATTTTTTAATTTCATCTCTAATTGCCTGATTGGCCCATTCATTCTTTAGAAGGGTGTTCTTTAACCTCCATGTTTTTGTAGGTTTTCCAGACTTCTTCCTGTAATTGATTTCAAGTTTCAAAGCATTGTGATCTGACAGTGTGCATGGTATGATCTCTATTCTTTTATATTTCTTGAGGGCTGCTTTATGTCCCAGTATGTGATCTATCTTGGAGAATGCGCCATGCACCCTTGATAAGAACGTAAATTCCCTAGCCTCAGGATGTAAAGTTCTAAATATATCCGTCAGATCCATCTGGTCCAATGTATCTTTCAAGTCCATTATTTCTTTAGTGATTTTCTGTCTGGTTGACCTATCCATTGCTGTGAGCGGAGTATTAAAGTCCCCTGCTATTAGCACATTCTTATCTAGAAGCTTGTTTCTGTTTGTGATTGTTTTAGATATTTAGGTGCTCCCATATTCGGTGCGTAGACATTTATGATTGTTAGTTCTTCTTGATGGATGGACCCTGTAATTATTATGTAGTGCCCTTCTTCATCTCTTGTGATTGTCTTTAGTTTAAAGTCCAGTTTGTCTGATATAAGTATTGCTACTCCTGCTTTCTTTTGATTTCCTGTAGCATGATATATATTTCTCCATCCCCTTATTTTAATCTGAAGGTATCTGCCAGTCTAAAATGAGTTTCTTGTAGACAGCATATAGATGGATTTTGTTTTTTAATCCATTCTGCTACCCTATGTCTTTTGATTTGAGCATTCAGCCCATTTACATTCAGT
The DNA here is from genome assembly GCA_017311185.1 of Proteles cristata cristata. Taxonomy (NCBI): domain Eukaryota; kingdom Metazoa; phylum Chordata; class Mammalia; order Carnivora; family Hyaenidae; genus Proteles; species Proteles cristata. The sequence goes on from JAESUZ010004587.1 coordinate 1,898,262, forward strand.
GTTATTATTGAAATATGTGGGTTTAGAGTCTTTGTATCTTTTGTAGGGTTCATGTTTGTGGTGGTGTCTCTGGAATCTTTGTTCCTTGCAACCTTTCCTTCAGAGCATCCCCCTCAGGATTTCTTGTAGGGCTGGCTTCGTGGTGACAAATTCTTTCAATTTCTGTTTGTTTGGAAAGGTTTTTATCTCTCCTTCTATTGTGAATGACAGGCTAGCTGGATAGAGGATTCTTGGCTGCCTGTTTTTACTCTTCATCACATTGAAGATCTCCTGCCATTCCTTTCTGGCCTGCCAAGTTTCAGGACATAGGTCTGTCACCACTCTGATAGGTTTCCCTTTGTATGTTAGGGCCCTTTTCTCCCTAGCTCCTTGCAAAATTCTCTCTTTGTCCTTGTATTTTGCCATTTTTACTATGATATTTCGTGCAGAAGATCGATTCAAGTTACATCTGAGGGGAGTCCTCTGAGCCTCTTGTATTTCCACATTTACTTCCTTCCCCAGGTCGGGGAAGTTCTCTGCTATAATTTGTTCTAGGACTCCTTCAGCACATTTCCCTCTCTCTTCGTCTTCTGGGATTCCTATGATACGGATATTGTTGCGTTTGACTGTGTCGCTGAGCTCTCGAATTCTTCTTTCGTGTTCCTGGATCAGTTTGTCTCTTTTTTTGTCAGCTTCTTGTTTTTCTATCATGGTGTCTTCTATATCACTTATTCTCCTTTCTGCCTCTTCAATCCGTGCATTGGAGGCCTCTAATTTATTATGGATCTCATGTATCACATTTTTTAATTCTTCATGCCTATTTTTATTTTCCATTCTGTCGGTAGCCATAGTTTCTTTGATGTCCCCTATGTTTTTTTCAAGCCCTGCTATTAATTTTACCATTATTATTCTAGAATCTTGATCAGTTATGCTGCTGATATCTGTTTTGAGCAGTTCATTAGCTGTCATTTTTTCTCGGAGTTTCTTTGGAGGAGAGGTCTTTTGTTTCATCATTTTAGTTAGCTTTCTAGCTCTTTTTGGTTTTAAAGACCTGTTATGCTCTCTGTTTCTATGAGCGCTGCTATATCCAAGAAGACTCTTTGACTTTCCAGGGTCTATCCTTTCAGAGAGTGTTTTTTGAATGGTATCCCTTGGTCTCTCTTGTTGGACCTTGGTTATTTTATTTTCCTATTCATAGTGATATTTGGGACTCTCCACCTTGTGTACTCTAGCTTGTTTCTTGAGGTAGCCCTGGAAAAGAAAACAGACAGACAAACATACAGGGAGCAGGAGCACACAAACGCACAGGCTAATTCAACTAACATGCAAAGCGAGAGGGAAAACGAAAAAGTTAAGAGAAAAGATGGAGCAGGGAGGGCGAATAATAGGGAGTATAAAATACATAAAAGGGTCAAAAAGGGGAAAAGAAAAGGAAAAAAGAAGAAAACCGATGGACAAAGAATGGTTTAAAGCATATACCTGGATTTCCCAGCTACAGTTAAATAGCCGTGTGTATGCAGTGCTGGTTGAAGAGCATAGAGAAAGAGAGAGAAGGCAGGGTGGGATGAGGCACAATTGGAAATAGAATGAACAGGCAGAAGGGATAAGAAGCTTTTTTCAAAAAGTTAAAGGGTAGAATGTGGTTGGATAGGTGAGAAAAGGATGCTGGAATTATCCAGAGGAACTATATAATCTAATTACTCCTGAGAGAAAGAGCTGAAAATGTCGGTAGGTGTAGAATTTACATTTACAGAATGGAATCGTTGTGATTGTTTAAATAATTTGGCGACCAGAGTTAATCAGGTCAGTGTTCTGGGGAAAAAAAGAGAGAAAAGAGAAAGAAGAAGAAAAAAAGAAAGAAAAAAAGGGGGGGAGAATGGAAAAAAGGGAAAAATACAAAAAAGGAAAAAAAAAAAAAAAGGAAGGAGGGCACCTCTCAGGCAGGGATGGGCGTGACGTGATCCAATGCCTCAGGTGGGACCTCTGCCTTGTCGCTTGTGGGAAGGAGAGTGACGGTGCTCCAGTCCCTTCTTGAACCAAGTGCTGCACCTCGCTTTTTTGGGCGTGTAAACTCCCCGTACCGGGGGGGCAGCCAATGTTGGTTGCACTCTTCAACCCAGGCCATTTCCAATCTGCGAATCCCCGTCCACACGCCTCGCTGAAAGTGCCTTAGACATTGCGTCCCAAGCAACCCCCTCGGGCAATTCCAGGCCCCCTGCTGAGCTCTGGGGGTGGCGTCAGAATCGCTGCTTCCTTCTCTGGGTCAGGCTCGTGCACAGGGGCGGGGCTTGCCTGCAGGGTGTTCTGAACCCGAGCCTGCTGGAGTGAGGAAAACCGGGTCCGTCTATGGCTCGTCACCCGAAACACGAACTCACAGGCTAATTTCCCAGTTTTTAGTTCCTTGCCTTCCATCTCGAGTTCCAGCCAGTCAGGAGCGCGGACGCCCGGTGTCCGCGCAGCTCTTTCAGGGGCCCCAGCCGCCCAGGAGCTACAATGGCGGCAGGTGCGCTGCCGCTCTGAAGTGCAGCCGCCAGGAGCCAGCACAAAGAAGCAGTTTGTGTGCTCAGCCCCGCCCCCCCCAGGACCAATTGGCATGAGGGGACCTGTTGTGCAGGTATTTGACAAGTATGGTCTTTCTATGCACAGAGCGGAAGTTTTTCTCCCCCGAGTGGAGGTTTTTCTGTTTCGGACTCTCTCCTTTTCCTCTCTCACTCCCCGCAGACGGTAGAGGGGGATCGCCTCCCACCCTGGAGTCTCCGATCCCGGCCCGATTTTATCTTCCCCAGTTCGCACTCATGTTAGAAGTCTCTCTCAGTGGATTCTGCGTCCTTTTTCTCCCAATCTCTCAGGTTTTGTAAGGTTTCCAATGGCTTCAGATCTTTTCTGTGTGATGTATGAGCGCGAGTGCAAGTACGGAGCTCCTTACTTCTCTGCCATCTTGCCCTCTCTCAAGTGTGTACCAATTTAAAAGTTTCTTCCCCCAAAAGGCATACATGCTTGCTTCTCAATTTTGTTGGCCAAAGTGAGTGATACAGTCAAACTGAATTGTGAAGATAGGCCAGTATAATCCTGAAATGTGCACAGAGTAAACCAGAATATCAGAAAATAGAAATAATGACCATTACAGTCCCTGAGTGATTTTGTCCAACATATGCAGTTTAAATTACAACATAAATGCTAATGACTTGTACATCTATAAAGTGGGCTCATATCTCCTAATCTAATATACACCCGTATATACCACTTCCTGCTTCACTTGGATATGCAAACCTTAAAGTTGACCCTCCCCAAACAAACTCAATACTAATACTTCTCATCTTCGTCACCTTCTAAGAACACAGTTAAACACTTGGGGGATATCCCTGATTTATTCCTCTTCCTTAATCTATTTATCAATGGTAACCTATTAAAGTTCAATCCGTGGTCTCAATACTGTTACCCCTCTTCCTGTTCACATTTTTGTTTCCTTAATATAATCTCTCCATATTTATTGCCTGGATTGCTGCAGCTGACTCAGTTGTCTTGCTACTAGCTTAGTCTCTCTCAGACTTTCATCGTCACTGCTGTCAAAATTATCTATCTACATCACAGACTTGATCACCTACTGTTTTTAAAGTCATGTATTGTTTGCTACATGTTGACTCTAGAGTAATACCCAAGCTTCATATATCACACCAGACCTCTTATGATGTGATCTCTAATTATCTGGCCAGCTCTCTCTACCCTTTCCCTAACTTATCACATTCCATGATCTAACACTGATGATTCAGCTCACCAAAAGTAAAAGATACCTTCAGAAGAAAAGAAAGAGTAGAGAAAAAAAGCTTTTGCGTTACATATAGCCTACAGTCTTCAGAAGGAAGTTTCTCCCTATTTACTATCTAGAAAGTGAGCAAAAAGTCACCCATGAGGTGTAACCACCCTGAGCCAGATGCAGATGTGTACCCACACAGTTGATGCCAGTGACTTTATCCTTCCAAGGCAAGTGTGCCAGGCTCTCTGTGTACTTAGGGGATGCCCAAAGAGCTCAACCGATGTGGAGCACCACATTATTTTTGCTCTCTAGCTGCCAGACTCCAAAGCTGCCAAATCTAAGGCTTCACAACATGCTGCCAAGGAAGTTTTTGCACTTGAATCTTGTTTAACTTGCCTGGCGTGGTGAATATGATGTTGCCTCTTTAGCCAACATAATGCAAGTCAAAGTTAAGGATGAAAAGTAAATTAATGCAAATGCTGGAAAAATCAGCAGTGTTCAGAGCTAAATTACAAGGTGGTATCAGATGGTTATCAATTTGCCCCACTTTCATTCAAATTGTGGATATTAAATTTTTTAAATTAATTTTTGAAAACCCTGAAATGAAAATATGAAACAGAGATGCAAATCAATAAAAAATGAGTCATTTATTTATCAATAAACTAAAACAGTTTATTATTAAACTGAAAAACTTAAACATTCCCTAATTTCTGTTCAGTTGCAGAATCACTCAGATTTAGATTGCTTCTATAGGGAGAGTTTTAATTTTAATTTTTGTTACAGAAACAAGACAGGCAATATGGGGACAGTATTACATAGTTATTCTAGCTGAAATATTCTGTGACCTTTTCTTATGATTATTTCAGAAGTGCTGCTAGTCAGTTATATCTATCACATACCAATATGCTTGTTATATAAATTATATATTGTATATTATATATATTACAGAGCATAAATAACATATATTACACATGTGTATGTTATATTAACCACATAGCTATTTTTGCCTAAAAAACTGCAAGTGTCTGAATATGTTAGAATTATATGTCATCTCAACACATCATAGCCTTTATTTCCTACTTACTAATTCTATGAAAGCAAAGTAAATATTACTACTGAACAATTTTTTTAATCATAGAAAAAGAAAGAGATATTACATGATTTGAAAATGAATACCTGTCAAGTATTGTGAGGAAAAGACCCCACGTCAGATGATTCTTTTTTGTTTGAGGTTAAACCTTTACAGAAAATAATCCTTAAAAGTAATATTGAAAACTGATAATATTCTTTTTGTTCTAACACTATAATTAGTATAGTGTTTTCCCTAATTGTCTCTAAACAAGTCTTCTGGCTTTTCCAAATAGTGTGCCAGTTCATTTCCATTATCTCAAGATCAGTTGGTGTTTCTGCACCTTTACGGCCCATCTTTCATATCCTGAACCTGCTGCCATCAAAGACACACACCCCAGGCCAAGCTGTATAATAGTGGTTTCCAGCAGTGACAGCAGACTTTTTGGCTACTTCTGTCTAGACAGCTGGGGTGGTAGCTAACACTTCCCCTGCCAGTCTGACGCACAGACCTGAAGTTTGAGTAGTTCTGGAAGCTGCATCTTAGGTTGATTATAAGTTGCTGTGAATTCAAAGAATTTCACATAAAAGACAAAATATATTTTTTCACACTGACATAAAAATATGTGTGGATAGGTGTATATATATGTATACATATGTATATATACATACATATATGTGTATATACCTTGCACACAAATATATATATGGTTCAATTCCACAAATAAAGATTCAATATCCTCTGTGTACAAGTACTACATTCACATTTATAAACTTGCATTTAGGGCTTACAGCCTAACTAGCAGGTTAAAAATTTGTTTCATTTCATTTACTTTGTTTCTAACATAATATATGACTTATGCCTAACTGGAAAAAGGCATGATGCTACTGGTCAAAATAATGAATAGATTCCCCTGTGTAAAGCTTCCTAGCATTTGTTGAAAGCATCTAAATGATAAAGTCCTGATTTCCCCCAAATTCATTCAGTCATGAATAGCTTTTCTTTTTTTATGCACAAACCAAAGTTTTGAAGTGTTGCACTACTCATTAATTTTACATTAATCTATACGCCTCACTTATTGAGACATCTGTCAGGTTGGTAATGGAGAAATCCTTTAAAACTTAGTCATTATTAGCCATTCTTAGTCTCACCAAGCCAAGAATGTCTCCTTAACTGAAATGAATACTTTTTCTATCATGTAGTTCCAAATTACTTACCCAAAAGTAAAAGAAACCTAAGAAAAAATTGAAATAAAACTGGAAATAGTAAATATACCACAAAGTAAATTAATAAAACAATGGTGATGGAAACTGAAAAGTCAAGATTTAAAATTTTATAATGCTGTACAGTTTGTTTGCTGATAAAAATAATTTAATTACTTAGCAATATTGTGTGCTACTTTCCCTACCCAATCTTCTCTCTCTCTACAAGCCAAGTTTCCTTGGCTCGCTCATACTCAAAAAGCAATGCATTATCTCTTATTTATCATCTGCATACCATACTCAAGTGTTAATACAAAAGAATTTGCTAGTTGGTCTTCTAGTGTGACACATTTTCTCTCTACTTTGTAAGCCACAGCATTATACAACTAACTCCTAACTCTCTCCCCAACTCCCTCCTTTTCATTTATCTTCCATTCTTCAGTAGCAAAATCAAGCACTTCCTGAATCATATTCATTTCCCAGAATACCATAGCCAAAGGTGATTTCCATTTCCCTTTGTCATCCCATTAAGTCTTGATCACATGCTCTATGGTCCCACTTAGTTATGCAGTTCTGGCTACACATCAGAAAAAGCCTTTCACACCTGCAATCCCACGTATTTCCTGATTTTGTGTTATTAACTTCTACAATTCTAACATGACATAAAGAAGTATCTATTTAACATCCTTAAGTACACACACAAAGCCTTCCTATATTATACCTACTCTGATAAGTCCATGTTTCTACCTATGTAAGCATAAATATGGCGTCCTTACAACTTTCTGTACCAGTATCTGGAGAACAAATGCATTTCAGAGCTTAAAAAGCACCTTAGAGATTACTGGGCAGGTCCAGTGCTTTTTTTCTCATTAAGCTCATTAACCAATTATCTCCAGTAACTGGCCTAAGGTCACACAGGTTGTGACAGAGCTGGTTCCAAAATCATAGCTTTCTAAGTGTGATATCACTATCTTCCTTCCCAAAGAGGTGCACATCAAAATATACTCTTGTGGTTACTCCTTTCTCAATACCCACTGCACCCTTTTTTTCTACCCTTCTTCATCCCCCTTACTCACCCTTCCCTAATCTCTGACTTTGTGCATTTTCCTTCTATTCATGTCCCCTGTTAACTATTCAAAAGTTGATGGTATTTATTTCCCTTAAATACCTATTGTCGTTCAGTTACATTTATTCTGTTGAATTTATCATAATCTATCAAACATAAGTTATTTATATTCTTGTTGTATCTTGCTATCAGAAAGTAAGTTACTTAAGAGAGAACTCACTGTGTCTTATAGATCTGTGTAAACCTTGTAGTTCTTAATAAAACAGTGTTGAACTGAATACAATTTCACCTATCACAGGAGGTAGCTGGTTGAGAGGCAAATTGGTTATCACTCAGCACTTAATCTGTCTGATTTGCCGTGGTTTAAGATGGTTTCTTGAGTCCATCTTATTTTATCATTGTTGTTATTTGCAAGACCACACTAATAAACTTCAGCAAGAAAAAACTGAACTTCTTCAGTTACATCCAATTTAAGCATGGTGTAGATTATACACTCCCAGAAAAAAAGAATCTCTTTATGTCATCTATAACAGAGCTATCTTTAGAAAAACTTGGTGTATATGTTTATGTAGATACTAGTCCTAATACTGGAACAGTAAATGATTGAGAAACATTTGAGCTCAAAATTGTCAGAATCTCAGTGTTCAGAATTCTGAATTATGATATGAAAATTTTACTTTGTGCTTATCTAGAGTGGCATAAAAAATTTTAAATGACCTCAATTCTGTGAATTTCATTGTGTTGTTTTAATATAATGTAGTCACCTAAGGTACACTAAAAGTGGCCACAGTTTTAGAATACATATTGTAAAATTTAGTGTTGAGTTGATTGGGAGTGAAAGCTAAATGAATTAGTCATTGACTGATGATTTACACTAGCTATCCTTGAACTTATATTTTTTATCATCTTTGATATTTATTTTTCTGTATGGAAAGAGAATGTATTATTTATTATCATTATTTTTTTCTGAGAGAGAGAGAGAGAGACAGCATGAGCAGGGGAGGGTCAGAGAGAGAAGGAGACACAGAATCTGAAACAGGGTCCAGGCTCTGAGCTAGCTGTCAGCACAGAGCCTGACGTGAGGCTTGAACCAAAGGACCATGAGATCATGACCTGAGCCAAAGTCAGATGCTTAACGACTGAGCCACCCAGACACCCCTGGCAAGAAAATTTAGAAACTCATATTCCATTTATTTTTGTAGCAAATGAAAGTAGTGTCACACAATAAATGTCAGCACAGTAGCTTTTTCTTTTAGAACACCATACATCTGAAATTCTTTCTTCACAACATTCCTGGACAATCATCTTAACAATTGGGTTTCCCGTTGGGCTTAGCAGTCTGTGAGCATAGCAGCTGTTTTAGGATATATGCTACCACTTTCTCACTCATAGATGTCAACATCATGTCATCTCAACTAAGTGGGGGTGATCCTCGTAAGAAAGAAAATGTTCTGTACTCCCCATAAACCAAAGCACTACTTGCATTCATAGCCAGATTTTCTGGAAGAAAGAAAAATTACCTGAAAGGTATTGTGTTGTCAGTGTTGTCAGTAGCTCCATATCTCAGATAATGAAAAAATATGAAATATGTTCCAACTAGTCTTTTATGACTTGTTGCTGTGTGACATGTTTATTAGCATAAACAATGTATTTCATCATCCAGTTGCTTTCTGATTGTGCTCTTGTTCCTATCTGTGGGTCCACATATATTTACAGTTGTTTTTGTGGCTGACTCTGCCCATGATGCACATTATCTTAGTTTGTGCCAAGTAAAGTTAAGAGAATGTTGTTTGGAATAGAAAAGCCTCATATACACTCATTAGTGAAACCCAACTTAAATACTTATCATTGGGACTCAGACTAGCCACCTGGTTTGCAAATGACATTCCATGAAATAACAAACAAAGTTTGGAGTGTACCATCCTATGGTCAATCTGAAGACAAGGTATTCTGTCTTGTTTTCTCCATGGCAATTTACTCTACCTTTACAAATATTTAGATATTAATTTTTAGTCCATATTCAGATACATACCAAATGCAAGGTACTGTGCCCTCCATTAAAGTACTTAATCTAAAAGTACCTTGATATTCTGTATTTACATCACTTAGTAAAACAAAGTCCTTCTTTGAGGTAAACTTCTATTATGATGGAATCCATTCAAATGTTATTAAGGAGAAGTTATTGAACGAGGAGTATCAAACTTTTACATTTGTGAATCGGGCATATATAAAGAGAATCATAAAAATAAAAAATAATATCGAAGGCACATGAAAAATATTTATTCTTCTTTGAATGTTGTAATATCTTTCTCCAAAAGTTGTTTTCACCACCTCACCATTCCTCAAACCCAAACAGCCATAGAATGACAAGTTATTCCACCAACTAGTCAACAGTTCTCATTAATTCAAGGCTTAGAAAAGGCTAAATGATAATTCATCGTAAACATTTTCAACGGGTTAATTATGGGGCAATAATACCTACATCCGAAGAGTCTGTGGAGATGCAAGGATGAGTTTGATTATGTCTAGAGTAAGTCTTTGAATTGCTTAGTGAATAAGCTATAATAATTTGCAGCAATATTGTTATTATCTACTGCCATGAGATTGTTAACTTGTGTTTATATAATGTCTATCTTAGATTAATTGGAAATGCTCCATTTGAAATCAGAGCAGTCTCCAGAGAATACTGCTAAAACATTCTATCCATTAGAAATAATTCAAAGCCAGTTAGCTGGCCAATGAAAAAATTTAATGCTTTAGGAAGTCTCTTCTACATACTTATTTTGGATCACCATGCATGTCTATATTTGGCTTTTAAATTACACCTCTGTAGTGTACTCCATGTTAGGCAACACCAGCAGAAATTAATAGACTCTTTGTGATGCATGGATTATACAATGATTGAAATGATCCATTAGCTCTTTTCGGTGCATATGCATAGAAACAAGTTGTGGAGATTGGCGTCAAAAAGAAACAACTACCTTATATTTTAATTGCATATTTTATGACTTAATAATTGTTAAATAGTGTGCATGTAATCCTATGGGGCCCTCAGAAAAAATTCTCTGAATCCTCCTAAATAACCATCATCATAATAATTAATAATAGCTACTGTTTATTCAATAACTGCAGTGTACACAGTATACACTAGGCATACACAAAGGCCTTTTCTTTCTTTTTTTTTTTTTTAAAGACAACTGCAGTGCACTCTGTAGTGTACCACTCAGACCTCTCCCCTTAGGGATAGTTTCTGAGCTACCAGAGAGAGAAGTCTCCCTCAAAATTACATATCATTTTCTCAGGGTTGCCTACATCCAATGACTTGTTGAAGAGAAGTTACAGGGACCTCAGTAGTTTACCACAATTCAAGACACCTTAATTCAAGGTACATTCTATTTCATTCTCCTCCATGGAGTTGGCTGAGAGCTTTTTTACAAATGTATAGAAGTTCAAGTTCTCTTGCTTCCCTTACTTCTTTACAGATATTATTCCTGTAGAGTACCTCCCCTCCCCAATAAACCTCCTCCATCTCAACGTGTTTCCTGTCTAATGTGACCTCAGATTCTACATAAACCTAAACATATGGATGAAGAAACAAAGGTCATAATGAATCTAAGAAATAAACTTCAAACCCACAGCTTTTTATAGCTCACTGTTGTCTGGTAAGGGGGATACAGAACCAAAGTCTAAGAGTTCTTGTTTTCTAATGAATGATTATTTCAACTATGGGAGTAGGCATATCTATGGGAGACTTGAAAAAACAAATTCTATAAAATCTTAGAAAAAGCAAGAGTTATTAAAGAGTTATCCACATCACATTTTTAAAGTACTATGTCTAGAATTTTTAAATCTGTTCTCTGTTTATGAAGGCAGCAAATTTTAATTCATTCTTGTACTATCCCATTAATTTTAGATTTTACAAGCTCTAACACAAAGAAATAATGAAGATTTGCACTATTCAGAGATACATAAAGGGAAATAAGGAAATAATGGAGATTTGTACTATTTGGGAATACATGAAGGGAAAAAATTCTATGAGCAAATTCCATCTTAAATATACATAGCTATTGGTTGGACTGTTAGTCTTACAACATTAAGTGCAAATGACAGAGATTTGGTTAATATGTTTTTAACTTTTGCTTTCTTTCTTCATGTTTACTTAGAAAGGACGTTTGTTAGTCTGTCAATATGTTAGTCTTAGAATATAGCTATAAATATCCTTTTCTTACAAAGTTTCCACTCAAAAAGCAAGGAACTAATATACACCTAGCATTTTGTTTTGCACAAAAGTCATGGCCCTACATAAAATACTGCTAAAAATTCCACATAGTACTATCCCTAACAAGGATTTTTTTAATTCTCAAATTAGAGAAGCAAAGGTTTTCCATAGCAATAAGATATTGCATTATATTGGCTAATTGCATAATACATTTGGAAACTAATTGCACCACATATTTTCAAGAAAAGATAATCATTTTCCCACATCCTTATGGCCACATTCTAAGGTTATACAATACTTCATATTTCTGTTACTTATAAAGGGTTTATTACTTACAAGGCTTATGTATCTATGAAATAAAAGCCTTCTTATTCTAGATCATATTATTTTGTTCATTCTTCTAATGCCTTAGACATTAGACTCCTCAACCAAACTTCTTGGAATTAAAAATAGGAAAACTTATAACAGCAATGCAATGAAATAATTTGGCTAAAAGCTCTCTGATTTATTTTCTATCTTTTTCTGCATAAATGCAAAATTGTCATGTATGACAGAAAATGAAATATAATTAGACAAACAAAAGTCAAAATATACAATAAATTCTGAAAAACAGAAACAAAATTGGAAAGATTCATTTTGCCAAATCACTTACTCGCTTACCAGTCTCAATCACATATGAAATATCAAGGATTGAAAATATTCCAGGAATGCTTGCGTGGGTCAGTTGGTTGAGTGTCTGACTCTTGGTTTCAGTTCAGGTCATGAACACAGGGTCGTAGGATCGAGCCCCACATTGGGTTTCACACTGACCATAGAGCCTGCTTAAGATTCTCTCTCTCTCTCCCTCTGCCTCTCTCTTCCACTTGCTCTTTCTCAAACAAAAAAAGAAAGGAAAGAAAAATATTCCAAATGAACCAATTTATCATTTCAATTCAATTATTGCTCAAACCAATTATTGTAACCCAAATCAAGAACCATGATGATAATGCAGAAGTGGTACACTAGCTCCATAGAAACAGGAACTACTCATTACTTGAATCTGGTGTAATGAGACCCTTGATATACATATTGTTTTTTTCACTAGTATTTGATCAAACCAAGGAGCTGTTTAGAAGAAATATGTTTATCTCTATTTTATGGCAGAAGTACCTAAGGCAGACTCAAATTCGGCAGTAAAACTATTCCAGTTTATAAATACGGCTGCTAATGAGGAGTCATTGGGCATCATAAATCATAACTTGTAGACAAAGCCAACGTTTCCCACGTAAAAACCCTTCCTGGAGATTTCACTAAGAAGCTTCTACTCTAGGAAGTGTGATGAATACAAGCCGAAGAATATCAGCACTTAAAATGGAAATAGATGTAAAACCCATGCAACCACAATGATTAGACTGCTTGTCCTTTTTATAGAATCATTAAAATCACTGTAATCTTAACAGCCACAAAATGAGCCTCTTAGCATTTGGAACTTTCTCACATGCCTGAACTCTGTGCTGCCAGCTATGCTCAGAAGGTAATATCTAGTTATATGAAAATAATGAGCACAGTGATTTAAACAAGAGAAGTGCATTTATTGCTACATATTAAAACAGCACTATCTTTGGTTTCCTATTAGCACCACCAGGAAGATAAATTTTCTAATTAGGGTCTGGACTGTAAGAACTGTAGCTGGTTAAGAGGTAACTTGTAGAGTGCCTAAATGGAATACAAAGTTAAAAAATCTCCGAATTCTTATAGGGAAAGCCATGGAATTACTAGGAGCAGGGACACAAGAAATATCACCACCTTTCATATACTGAAGACCATTTTGAGATTGTGTATATAGAACTGGTATGTATAATCTAGCTTCACTCAAGCTAAAATAACAAGGGGCCTCTACATGTTTCCCTTCTGTGTATTTTAAGTCTTTAGTCGTTAGCTATGACATAAGTAGCTATAAAAACTACAGAGAGGTGAACACAGTATTATGTTGTCCCTGCCTGGGACACAGTACCTCCTCCTGTATGCCACTCCCTGCACCCAGAAATCTTGGAGCCTTTTCTTGGGTAACACAATAACTAGAAGATGAGGGTAGAAGTAACATTGCCCTGTGGTTTTTGCTTGTTTTTATCAGGCTACTTAAGGGAATATTCTTCCCAGTGGGCACATTTTCTGGGCAAGAAAATTACCTACATTCCTTTCAGAGAGAAAAAGAGAGAAAGAAACAAAATTACAGAGCCCAAGTAATCACTGTCCTGAGGGAATCGTTGTTGTTTGTCAGCCTCCCGGTTGTTCATCTGTACAGGTGAAAATTGAGAGACTCACTCCACTTTCAATTGTGGCAAAAGTATATCTTCAGCAGCTTATGAATTATCAATGCGCTCTACATACTAGATGTCATTTTTGTCTTTCTCTTCAAAAATCTATCAGGTCTGTCATGCTTGAAGGCCACAGATTTAAGAGGAAGGCAGGAGAAGGAAAGAGAATTAAAGGAATAATAGACCCCCAGGAACTTGATAGCACACTCTCTTCCATTCCCCTGCGGCCAGGCATGCAGGACCTATGTCATAAGAGTTCGAGAAAAAAAATCAGTCATGGCTCTACCTCTGTGCAAAGTGCTTAGCACTTGAAAGAAGACAAAGATACCACCAGAGAGTTTTCAAACAGGCAGTGGATTAATTAGGTATGATATTAAAAAATCCTACTTAAATTAAATATATGATATTATGTATATATGTTATTGTGGTCAGGTAGAATCAATATTAAAAGCATCAGAAACATTTGGGAGGGGTTGAGGTTTAAGCTGTGTATAGGATAGGGTTTTGATAGGTGCTATACAGTAGTAAAACTGGAACTTTGGGCTTGAAGGGAAAATGTGAGTAAAGCAATAGAGGAGAGAAAAGGCAGAAGGGTTTTGAGGAAACAGTCATGATGGAAATACCATCAGAGCAATTTATACAGTAAAATGTTGAGCCATAAAAAGACATTGTAACCAGCATTTGAGTGACAAAAAACAAAAAATAAAGAAGCTTATATATAATACAGTAATTGAGAAATCATTGGAGGAATTTTATCAGACGAACAAGACAGTTGAAGCTGAACCTTAAGGCATAAACTGATCATAATGTATAGCCTGGATTATAGAGCAGGGAGAGGAAACAAGAACCCCAGTGGAGGCCAGATAGATCAACCAGGATAGAAGCATAATTACAAATAGGTAGCAAAGGATGCACAAGTCAAATGTATCTGACTTTTGGAGCTGGTTTGAATGTAGAAAGCAAAGAGAGTGTGGAAACAAAGGTGATGCCTGTAAGGACACAAATCTAAACCATACAAACTCCATGACAGGCTTTAAGTTTCCCCTCTGAACTAGAAGGCCTAAGTTTCAGTTTCCCTGGAACTATCAGGCAGCTACACATTGCCCAAGGCCGAAGAAACTGCCCACCACATCACTCCACCACACTACCTTGGCAACACCCAATCAAGAAAGGCCAGCAACTATAGATACCTAATGTTAAAGTTAACCCATTAGGCGCCGAACAAGACTCTAGGCTCGCTCTGTAATTGGTTAAATTTAAAAGTACTCTAAATGTTGTAACTGGGTCTCGCCAAAAGTAGCAAATACTGTAGACAATGTGTATGGTTAATCCCGCTGTCAATGATATTGTATAATTATGACTGGATCACTGTTTCCAAGCCACAACTTCTGTAACTCCCCCGTCACAAACCCCATAAAAACCCTTCTCTGCCTTTGATCGGGGCTCACAGCACGGATCCACTGCACTGATAAAGTTTGTGAGCCTGAGCTCGAGCCCGTAATAAAGCCCTTTGCCTTTGCATGTGTGACTCGGTCTCCCCGGTGTTCTCTGGTCGTTGAGGATACGGTGATCTGGGTATAACAATGCCCAGGTTTTGAGCCTCGTTTACAGAAAGAAAGTTAGTGACAAGAGGAAGAAGAAATATGTAAAATGGAAACAAGTTCAGTTCTTGATATGTTGATATGAAAGAGCTTTCAAAACAAATAGTTGGAAAGGTCAAGTGTGCAGATTTGAACTTAAGTCTGGATCAGTCTTATAGTTATGAGGAGAATTATGTGCTTATAAGTGGTAGGTAGTAGATGTAGAAATGGATGAATTTCCCATGAGACAGAGAATACAGAGCCACAATACAGGAGCACCAATAATAAAACCTAGGTCAGGCATACATTCAGGGGTTGGGAAGAGAATAAAGCAGCAAAGAAGAAAAGAAATGTCCAAAATGCAGAAGGAAAAAGAAAAAGGTGAAGAGACTCCATATTCTTTTTTCTTAAGATTTATTTCTTTTGGGAGAGCACAGGTGAGGAAGGGTCTGAGAGAGGGGGACATGGAATCAAAACCAGGCTCTGCGCTGACAACAGAGAGCCCAATGTGGGGAATGAACTCATGAACCCAAGATCATGACTTGAGTTCAAGTCGGATGGACGCTCAACAGACTGACACCCAGGTGCCCAAGACTCCATATTCTCATGCGCAGGGGACTCAATATTGAGGACATATTGGTAGTGTTCTAATCTTAAGAAAATAAAAATAATTGATAAACTAGTAAACATTATCAGAAGAACAAATCAAGACCAGAGTCATCAAACACTTCCACACATACAGAAGTAGCCTGTGCCCATTTCCCTAAGTCTTGCAGGTATGTGGCCTTGGACCAATAAAGTGCTCAAAGAATTTTGGAACAAGATTTTTTATTAAGTATTTGCTCCTCTTCTTCATTTGTCATTAGCAGTCCCCAGGACGTATGGCTGAAGGTGAATAAAGGCCTAGGAAAGAGAAATAACACAATGTGCTCATTTCAATTTTCTTTCTTCAGAAGAAGGTAGTAAGTAACAAATGAAATGGTTCAAAACATTTGAAACTGACATGAAAGACACTTAGCATTAGACTGGATAAACAATAGAACAATCAGTTGATGTGAATTTAAGTTTTCTGCTTAAAAATACAAAGCTGAAGCTCTAGGGAAGAACTCTTAAAAATCAGATTTCAATATTTGTCCTTCTCTACAAACACAAAGGTGCTGTAGGACGCAGCTGAGCCTCAGTGACTTAGAATTCTAGGGCCCACCAGAGATTCACACTCAAAAGCACAGGACCAAAAAAAAATTTTTTTTAAGGTACAAACTTGATTTTAACACTCCATGGACCAATTACCTATATCTCCATACAGTACTAGCCATTGTTTGAGGTAACTTTTCTGACAAAGCTGCAAAGATCAGCCCAGTCTTTTGACTTTACAAGCAAAATACTTGTGATTATCATCAAAAACCTTTGCGGGGGGCGGGGGGGGTGGGCAGGTTTGGGAGGGAACCCAGAGGATATCATTATGGTGGCATTGTCACTAAAGTCTGATTTAAATCCACCTAAGAAGACTTACATAGGGCTTGAAGAACTTCTAATTATTTACAACATGCAAAAAGCACAGCCACTTGTGAAAATATATTAACACAAAATTGAGCAATGCGTTAGGCTGGAAACCTCCAATTTTACAGTCAGAAAAAAAGGGAAATAAATCATCTGTTGTACAAAATGGAACAGAAAACACTTATAAAATTATGCCAAGGGCACCTGGGTCGTTCAGTCAGTTAAGCGACCACCTTGATTTTGGCCCGTGTCATGATCTCAATGTTTCTGAAATTGAGCCCTGGTTTGGGCTCCATACTGACAGCACCAAACCTGCTTGGTAGTCTCTCTCTGCACTCTGTATCCCTACAGGTGCACACAAGCACATGAGGGCACACACACACACTCTCTCTCTCTCTCTCTCTCTCAAAATCAGTAAACCTAAAAAATGTGGGCAAAATTATTCTATCCTTGAGACACCAGCAGGAATAATAAAAAGTTGTTTTATTATTTTTAAATGTGTATTCATTTTTGAGAGAGAACACACACACGCATGCGAGGGAGGAGCAGAGGGAGGCGTGGAGAGAGAGAAATCACAAGCAGAGAGAGAGAGAGGAGAGAGAGAGAGGTTCTGTGCTGTCAGCATGGAATGCAAGGCAGGGCTCAATCTTGTGAACTGACTGAGTCACCGAAACTCTCCTCATTTTTAAAAATATTTATTTATTTATTTTTGAAAAATACAGTTTAGTTTTAGAACACTGCCATCACCTAAAGAAAAGTCACTTTGCAATAACCAACCTGCTTTCTTGCCAGTGTAACTTTGCTGACTATAAAAGTCTTTTATTTTGTACAGTTCCTTGGAGCTCCTTTCTATCTGCTAGACTGCATGTTTCCCTATTCAAATCAATTTTTTCTCACGTAGACTTACAATTTTTCATAAGCTTCAGTTCTTCCCTTAACAGCTCTGATGTGAGAAGAGAGAACTGAAGGAGACCCCTAAGTGTCCCCAGAGCATCAACAACAAGATGGTAGAATCTGCTGAACTAAACCTGCTGAACCTCTTTCTCAAAGCATCTGAAGTGGTGGAAGGTCACTCCCAGACCCTAGTTTTTACTTTATGGGGTTTCAGGCCTGATTTGGGAATTTCTTTTTTTGTGGGCTGATCCGGGAACCACCTAGAGTCATACTGGGTCTGACTTAGAAACAGAATGGAGCCTGGGTCAGACTGTGTCCAGCGTGAGGCCTCAGGTGAATAACATTTTGTTTTAAGGTGGAACAAGTGCTCTAACATTACCAAAGATAATTTTAAATTACAGAAGCTGCAGTGGAGAACTTTAACCATCTTAGGTAAACTTGTCCATGTATGAGGTACCCTAGAGAATACAAGGTCTCAGTCAGGCACTCAACTTTTAAAGGGTAGAGGAAAAATTATTTTTCCTCCCCTACAATTTCTGTTGACCAGGATGAGATGTGCTGGGATGTCCCATTTGACAGGAGCCTGCAAATGTGATCCTGGGAAAACTGGCAGAAGCTGGCAAAGGGTGAGAATTCTCATTAAGTCAACTCTTCCTTGTCTTTATCTGTGGTGCCTGGTCAAGAGGGGAAAATAAAACTTCATACTGTCCCTTCCTTTCCAAATTCAGATTGGCAAGAGACAACATTTGTAAGCATTAGATCTTTGAATTGTGACTGATAAATTTGCTTTTGGGTAACTATTGGTTATCAGTCCTTTCTGTTTTAGGGACAGCTATTGCCTTCTTGTTTGTCTCATCTAGTATCCTGAGAATGTGGCTTAGCAGCCCTTAGGTTGGGGGCCCCCAAAATATGACCAGACAGAAAGGTAGGTTGCTCTCCCCTTGTGGGTAGGGCTGAGTCATACCCTAGAGTTGGATGTTGATGGCGATGCTCAGAATTGTCCACCCCCATTGCTACCTCTTTAGTCCAGCTTACAAATAAACAAAATAACAGAAGAAAACAAAAAAACTGGCTAATGCAAGCCATTGCTGCTATAGCTGTGCAGAGATACTCACTGAGGCCATAAAGACGAATGGATGACCACCAGTTGCATGCAGGAGATGGGAAAGTTCTGCTGTGTCAGTGGTATGCTAGAAAATATTTAACAGCAGGCCCTCTGGGAAAAAAAATTTCCCTGATGTGTAATATTGTTTTTTGTCTTATAGTATAAAAATACTCCTACCTTGGCAGATGTTAGTTCACTAAAATGATATAACTGAATCCAGAATTGGAAAGATATGAACACGATCAGCTTCTGTGAGCAGGGCAAGACAGCCACAGTTCATGACTAACTTCTGCTGCCTTATCATTTCATTTATCTCTAGGAGTTGGGAACTTCTGAGCTCTGAACGGCATTACACTGACAGAAAAACTGAACTAGGATTGTTGCACAGGTGCTCCTTGACTAACTTAAGACCTACAAACAATTACAATGAAAGAACTAAAAACTATTAAAAATATAATTACAAACTTTCTAGATAGTTCTCCAGATTTGGTATAGGAAATCAAACCAGAAAGAAAAAGAAAAGAAAAAAGAAAGAAGCCCAAAGACAAAAAGAATCTACTAATTAAGAAATATATTAACTCTCAGTCTTGGCTTTCACTTTGTACGACAACTACATCCAACCTGTTCTGGACTGCTAACTGAGCATTAGCTGTGTCCAGAGTTAAATTTTGCAGCATAGCAATGGTTCCCTGTAGTCTCCTCTAGCATCCTTGTCTTTGATAGATAAATTCTGTTCCTATCTCACCTTGAGCAATCTCTATTCATCAACATTATCAACTGAGCAGACATGATAATATTGCTGATAGAAGAATTGCATTGAGTATGTATGAAGTAAGCTTGTGTCAGCCTATACATTTTATTATTTAGTTTATAAATAATAATAAAGCCACCTATAACCATTAATATACTTCACAAGCTCCTTGAGGCCAAGGACTGTTGTGGTTTTTTCACAGACACATCTCCAATGAGAACATTATATAACTTAGAGAATACCAAGTGTTCCATATAATGACTACTGATTGACTCTCTTTGGAGCTGAGTATTTAAAATACTCATTCCTTGAAATAAACACATTTCATCTGGGATGAGATAAATCTACTCTTTACAGTCATCATGTTCCCCACTTTGGTCTGAGCACAGGAGTCAACTAAGAGAGTTTTTTTAAATACAGTTTCTGGCCTATTAATTATTTATAGGGATTGACCTTGGGAATCTGCATTTAACAAGTTCCCCAGTGATTGTTATGATCTAGTGAGTTTAGGAAATACTACCTTGTCACACTGGCTCACTATAATAAAGCCAAGTGGAGGATCCCAAAGACAAGAGGAAAAGCTGGAGCCAGAAGTGTTACTCAAGCATGATAGACCTGGTTGAATCTTGACGATAGAGCAGAAACTAACAGCCAGAAGAGAGCTCTTGGTTCTCAGGGAGCAATGATGCACTTATAGATCACCATTGCCCTGTACTAACTGCTGTTCTTATACACATTGTTATGTTGAAGGTTTATGTACTTCTAATCCCACAAATTTGATTTTCATCATTTCTACCTTAATTCATGTAGCTATGCTTGTATCATCTATGGTGTTTAGTATGCTCCTTTCTATAGCATAGGTGCTCATAAAATGGTCAACTGTTGACTATTTGATCAATGATCAAAATCTGCTCAAGTGTCTATAAAACTCAGAATGCATACCACCTCAGAGCCACGGCATGACTCTAGCAGTATAACCATTTTCCCTTACATTCTGTGAGCTTTATTTGTTTCTGCTGACTATGGATCAGATCTGTTCTTAACCTTATACTTTTTGTCCAGCTTCCTAATGATAGTCATATCCCTCCAGACAGAATCATACCTGCGCTCTTCTCAATATTTGTTTCACTTAAGATGTATTGCTTCCCTAATGACAATTTCAAAGCAGATATCCATGTAAATATTTCACTTCATGCATGATCTTCCAGAAAACAAAAATGCAGTTCAGATTTGCTTATGATATTTCTGTGAAGAGTTGTTCATCTGTACCCTTCCACTGCAGGCTTTAGGCATAAATGCCTCTATAAGAATTCTGAATAGCAAGAGGACACCAGCTATTGCTATAAAGACTAAAGGCAACTGTTTGAGACACCACTAATATTCATCATGACTCCAGATTCCTGTAATCTATATGATGGTCATCAGCAACTGACAGCAAACTGATCTGAGAAAGTCAAAATAATACAGTGATAACTGCATCAGCTTGATGCAGAGTGTAGGCATTGCAGGACAGGTGGTTACAGAGTGAATGGTCTATTAAAGGAGGGAGGCAATTTGACCATGATCTAATTTTGGCCCACTGATTTTCTTGTGAGTGGTTTTCTACCTTATTGTTCTTAATGCTGATAGGGTCACTTTCCTTTCATTTGTCTGAATCACATCAAATGGGAATGAGAAGATTTTTACCTGTTTATTTCTTGATTGGCTATATCAACCTCTCTCACTAATAGGTTATCTCAGACTACAGCTGGCTGCATTTGATAATAAAATCAGCAGTATGTTCTTGCCTGAAAATTGGAGAATAAACCAAATGACTTGCTGTAGTCCCCTGTCAGGTATGGGAGCTTTGACAAATGTTAGGCTATTTTATGTTTGCATTTAAAAATAAGGAAGGTAAGTGGTGTTTATTGAAAAGAATCACCTCAGAGGACTGTAAGGTTATGTTACTCTGGGATAAATGAAAGTGATTTTAACCAGTTTGTGATTGCATAAAGAAAATGAAAAAATATGGGAAAAATTTCAAAAGTTTTCTATTTTACTTGTGATGAACAGATAACTTAAATGAGCTAATATTTAGTCATAAGCCCACACCAATATTAAAACCAGCTTAAAAGCCATGGTTTTGCTATATCCTTGCATCACATCAAACCGCTAACAGCTTCTTGAAATATTTACTTAAATCCACAAGGAGGAAAAACGTTTTAAGTATCTGAGAGAAATCACAAGAAAAATTAAGGATCTGGCTGGTTCAATGCAAAATTTTTGAGAAACTCTTTAAAGATCATCAAATGTAGTTTATAGGGTAAGATTTAAAAGCTTTCATAGAGAGAAATGATTTTAGCACGTTACTATCAAGCTTCATTATCCCCAAGCTAAGAGAGAGGACAAAGAGCTAAACAAACAGCTCAGATGATTCATTTATGGTCTTTCTGAGTGATGGAAAAATTCCCACTGAGCCAGTTAAATTCTGGTCAAATTGTTGTTTGGGGAAGCAATGAGAACATTTCAATTCCAAACCACTATTCCTATGTTGTGGGGACATTAAATGGAAAATTTGATCTTCTGGGTTGTATGTATGAAGTATTATTTAGGAGTCTAGAAATAAATGCAGCAATCTTTTTAGCAACTTCTATCCTTTGGTAAATTGGGGTCCCATCACAAATTTCGATGCAAGGAGTAAGATGGAAAAGGTTTAACTTACTTTCCACATACAGATTAGATTTAGATGAGGGTCTCCTTAAAATCTCTGTCTTTTTTTCTTTTTTTTTTTTTTCCTGTGACTGAAAGGAGAGCTTAGCAGAGTAATCAGAGGCACATACAAATCATTTCTCAAAGGATTGCTGAAAGGTAAAATCAAGTTATTAGTGAGAAATCTGAACAAAAGAGAAATATTGTATTGATATTACATCTGAAACTGTGATCCAAAGTACCCCAATCAGGAAAGGCATTAAGAGTCCTATCTTTACACTTAATTTTGAAATATTAAGATTTTTTTTCAATAAAAATAAGTTAATTAGCATTTTTAAATGGCCAAAGTAACATATTTACACAATTTTAAGAGGAAAATAATGATAAAAAGCTTCATGGGATAATTATTGTCTAAAATATTTTTGTTTTTGTTTTTGTCTAAAATGTTAATCCTAGCAACTCTTACAGAATTGGGGTTATATGACCCTTTTTCTAGCTAAATAGCATTTAATTTAGGAATGTTCTTGGGATAAGAAGAAACAACCCAGATAATCTGAAGTTAACATATGAGGAATACAACCATGCCTAAATACAATGCATTATTTCATGAAACTCTAATATTGAAGGGAAATATCAGACCCAGGCATGTTCTAATGTATAACCAGAGTCCTAAGCACAGAATATACCTAAAACGTGGTCCTAATGGTTAACAGCCATGTTTCTAGAGAGTCTGCTGTGACCCTTACTTCCTCAGACATTATTGTTATGAGATATTCTCCCTAAGTGGATCTTGAAAGCCTAGAATCTGCAGTTGTGTCAACATTCCTAATCTTTTGAATTATTCAGAGAAGTAAATGAATGCATAATTTATGAGTGTTTATATCTGATCACATCCTCAATTCTTATTAACCTTTGTCACAATAGTGATCGTGGAAACCAACATCCTTCACCTCCTCGTTGTCTCCTTTTCTTTATCCTGTTCTTATTAATATTACCTTTTCTGCAGTTGTTTTATTAATATGCATATGCTCATATGGTTCACCATTGGTTTAAGTTTGTGCATTATGAGTATATTTCTTTTCTATGTAATTTTTCTATCACTGAGAATAACTACACCTTTATTTTTCATCTATTTATTTTCTTCAGATCTCTTGTGTAATCCTCACATCAAACTGCAGATAATATGTCAGTTCCATTTTTTTCCCCCTTCTGTTCTCACATTCCTATCTGGCCTAATTACCTACCAAGTCCACTACTATAAAACTGTTCCCTTGGAATGCCTAGTTCTCTGTCCTGTGTTGGGTCCCTTGTTTCCTGAATTTTGTATTTTACTATATTTTTGTTTTATTCTTCATTTTGATAGAACATATCCTCCACTGGATTCCCAGGAAGGAGTGCAGAGAAGTTGCACTGATGCTACCTTCACATTTGCCTGATACTTAGGCTGGGTATAAAAGTTTGGGTGAAAACTATTTCACTCAGAATATTGAAGGCATTATTGCATTGTCTTACAAGCTTCCAAAATTCCTTTTAGAAGTCTGATGCCATTGTGATTCCTCCTTCTTTGTGTATGATATGCTTTTTTCTTTCTGAAACTTTTGAGATTTTCTCTGATTCCCTGGTGTTTATTTCTAGTGTTCTGACAAGCGTTCAGGTAGATCTTTGTGTTGAGCATGCAATGATCCTTTTAGAATACACAGTTTTATCTTTCAGTTCTGAGTAAAATTTTTTTGTATTTTTATATAATACCCCATCTATTTTTTTTAGTTTTCTTTTTTTTCATTCAAAACCTTAATGAGATTTTTATTTCTTTATTAATTTATTTATTTTTAAATAGTTTATTGTCAAGTTGGTTTCCATATAACACCCAGTGCTCATCTTCACAAGTGCCCTCCTCCATGCCCATCACCCCCCTTCCCTTTCCTCTTTAGTTTTCTTTTTATATACCTCTATTAGATTGATTTCTTATCCCCCAAACATATGCCATAAGTATTATATCTCCTCTATTCTCTATTTTTAATCTCTTTGTTTTTTTATTCAAGGTGCTAATATGTTCAGCTAGAAAAACTTTCAATTAGAAAAATGAAATATAATTAAAATTGTTTCATATTATGGGATGGGAATAAAAAGAATGGCAAGATAAAACATATTGTATGTGTCACATGTCATCTTTCTAATGGTTTGACATTTAAGTATTATAAAAAGCTATAGTTAAAATTAATAAAATATACTTCAAACATAAAATACAATAAAGGGCAGTGCTTGCTACCTATTATATTATCAGTCAGAAATCTGTCACGAAAACAGAAACTACTAGATATTTCAGGTAGGAATGTATTTAATTCAAAGGAATGAGTTCTTAAAATTATGGAGCGACAATGAAACACATTAGATACAGCCACCCCTAGATTTCAGGAAATAAGGAAGCTGTAGGGATATCAGAAAACCATGATTGATGTCTACACTGCCAAAGCAATTTTCACAAGAGAATGCTTGAAAGCCACTGGCAAAATGGCACACCTGCAGCCTGCTACAAATCACATGGTTGCTTTCTAGTCCTAAAGTAGCCATAAGAGCTTTAGTTCTTCTGCTTTCTGAATCTGAAACAGGATAGTACCTCTCATTGACATTGCATCTGCTGGCAAATATTTTGAGAGACGAGGTCCCCCAGCTTTCAGCTCCTATGTTCCAGGATGAAGTATGAGGAGAACAGTGTTGCTTTTAAAAGGTAATCTGACACTATGATAATTATGACTATTTGTTAATATTAATATTTTCCCTTTGAAATATTACATTGTCTACATTGTCTCTGTTTCCTCTCTTTATCGCCCTTTTTGCATGACCGTTGCTTATTTCCTCAAATGGCCTGGTAACTCTTTTTAGTGAAATACTAAAAACATCCATAAGCTCTGGGTATACAGGTGGATCCTGTTTCCAGGTGGATGGAGATTATTTCCAGGTGATCTGTCAGTGTGTACATTATGGCTACCAGATAGATTTTATAGTGGGAACTATCAAATGCCACTATGTTCCTCTAGGTTAGTTTGATTCCTTAATAGATGAATCCCCCAGACTTCTCAAGGGAGTGGACAGCCTGAATGACAGTAAGGTTGTCATTAAGTATGATGCTTTTGGTACTTCACCATAGAGGAGAGAGATTTTAATGTAATTTCATTGTTAGTACCATGACTCCACTCCTGCCTCTTTGCTTAGTATTCCTGAGTTTGGAGGCTTATAGCTCTATAGGGAGCCAGCTGTATAATTACACAGGGCTCTTTGAAGGGCCTTTTACTTTGTTTTATTCTGTTCCTCAGTCATCTTGAAAATTCTTAACTTTTCAATAAGGAGTCCCACATTTTTATTTTGCACTGTGCCTCCAGCAGATCGTTTAGCTGTCCTTGGCTTTATTTCAGTTTCTACAAAGGCAACCCTTTGACTTCTGCAGGAACAACAGATTAGTAGTTGTTCTAATAGTTTGACATTAGAACAGGGTTCCAACTTTTGAATACATGGGCTTTCTCTCTCTCCCCCAACCACTCCCAAGTACCCCTGAGGTCTGCTACCTTCAAGTCCAAGTCTTTCTGAGACTTCATGAGTAGCTCCTTCCAGGGACACTGAATCAGGCCTTCTGCTCACTGAGTCACTCAATAACGCCATGGTTCTCACATCCTATGGTTAGGAATCCTGAAGGAATACCGTCCTATGCTTAAAAATACTGTTTTATTGAAGATCAACTTTACATATCTGTTTCTTTTTTGTCTTCTTTATTATTTTAGGGATTATTTTAGAAAGCATAAGAGAACAAAATCTCTTCTTGCTGCCATCTAGAAGCCAAAAGCACACATTATTTTTGCAATAGAATCTAGAAAATTTAAGGCTGATCATAGAACTGAAACATGGCTTTGAAACATGTAGCCAAAGGTGAAGTCAATTATGTTTTCTAGTATACCAGTTGAATGTTACTTTCTCAATTTTAAATAGTATTTTCTAGACATATTTATTGAAGTTAAAGAGCTAACACATTGTTACAGAAGAAAAGCATTTCTTCCCCTAATACAAGTGGTTTTTGCTCACCTTATAATTAATTATACCCCTGTTTCCAAAATAAAGACTTTAGCCATTTGTGGCATGTATTTTATATTTTGTCATTTATAGCCCACTTTATTAAAAACCTAATTTAAAGTATTTATGATATACAAAATGTAATGTAACAAAATATCAAATTATGTTCATGAAAAGAGTATAGAAGATTTAATAGCTGTGAAAAAGACTTCTAGTGATTGATCATCACATTAGGATCCACATGCCTGGAGAGCCAGGTCAAAAAGAGAAATATTAAGTTACAAAGTTCTAATTAGACTCTATGACCATGGATGATTGCTCTTTATGTGGCCATCTCCACTTCAGTATTTTTTAGTAGAAAACACTCAAGTCCACAAGTGGGAAGAACTATATATTTCTCTCTATTTAAAACCATGGATGGACATGTTCCTCACTGACTCTCTGCTACTTTACATTCCCTGAGTCAGAGACAAGCATTCTGATGTGGGCAATTTGTGTTTAGCATGCCTCAGTCTAAATTTTGAGTTCTTCTCTTTCCTTCTATGTATGTATTTATTTAATTATTTTGTACCAGTGATCTCTGGGGTAGTAGCACATTATTAATTCATGCATTTCCATCTGTTTAGTTATTTAGTAAGTTATTTGTATTATTGTAGTAAGCACTTTTGAAAACAGTATCCAAATAGAGTCTAGAACATTAGAAATTACTTTGATTTTAACAGAGTTCACAGAGTGACCTCTCTGATTCATCCATCTGCCTCCCCTAGACCCTGAATCCTGTATCCAACAGTCCTTTGCTTTCCTTTATTTAAATTATTGCATTTGTTTCTAAATGTTTGTTTCTAAAAAGTGAGTCATAGGTGTGCGCGTGTGTATGTGTGTGTGTGTGTGTGTGTTGTCTTAATTTCATGAAAAATTATTATGCTCTACCCAATTAGGAGTACTTATATTATTTCTGCTTAATGTTATATTGCCAAGATTCATTCATGTTATTGCATGGTTCATTCGTTTTCAAGCAGTATATTATATTCCATTTTTTTTCTTATTTTATTGTCAAGTTGGTTTCCACATAACACCCAGTGCTTATCCCAACAAGTGCCCTCCTCCATGCCCATCACCCCTCTTCCCTTCTCCCCCACGCCCCCTCAGTCCTCAGTTTGTTCTCAGCATTCAAGTGTCTCTCATGGTTTGCCTCCCTACTTCTCCCCAACTATTTTTCCCCTTCTTCTCCCACTTCGTCCTCCGTTAACTTCCTCCTAATCCACCTATATGTGCAAACATATGGTATCTTTCCTTCTCTGCCTGACTCATTTCACTTAGTATAACACCTCTAGTTCCATCCATGTTGCTACAAATGGCCAGATTTCATTTTTTCTCATGCCATGTAGTATTCCACTGTATAAATATTATTATATTCCATTTTCAAATAGACTTCTTTGCCCCTTTCATTCATTCATTAAGCCAATATTTATTGAAGATATACTCTCAATAAGTATTACATTTACAATGGTAAACAAAACAACCATTTTCCATCATTTCATATCTCACCTATGTGACCAATGCTATCATACCTTCTAATTTCTCTTCCTTTACACTGATAGCAAATTGTCTGGTATACTCTTTTAGACTAAACTATTAATATAATCACAAACAATAGACCAAAGTCCTGCAATGTCAATGGTAAAATTTGAGGTTATGACACAGCGAAGAAGGTGCTTGATAGCAGAGAAAATGTTTCCATTGCCTTTCAGATTGGTTATCTAAGAGCTGGTTCTTTTAACCAGCCTTACCCAAAGTAAAATCTTTCAGTTTATAAAAGATCATACAACTGTAGGTAATCAAGATGCTGCTTATGAGATATTGGAAAGTATGCAGTCTCTAAATAAATCCTCAAAACTGAAAAAGGACTTTAAATCTAGCATTCAACATGTAGGGTAGAATGTAACAATTCTTGATAATATGAGCACATTTTAGATACATACAAAATGAGAAATAAGGAATAATAATATGTTCATTTGAAGCTGAATATATCTTTCCTCAAACTATGTGAGTACCTTCTTCACCCTCCCTCCTTCTAGATCAGACTACAGAAGAATTATGCATATCCTAAAACATAGCTTCAGAATAGCTCATCAAGGGGCACCTGGGTGGCTCAGTCGGTTAAACGTCTGACTTCAGCTCAGGTCATGATCTCACGGTCCGTGGGTGTGAGCCCTGTGTCGGGCTCTGTGCTGACAGCTAGCTCAGAGCCTGGAACCTGTTTTGGATTTTGTGTCTCTCTCTCTCTGACCCTCCCCTGCTGGCACTGTCTCTATCTGACTCTCAAAAATAAATAAAAAACATTAAAAAAAATAGCTCATCAAAATGGCATTTGGTTTTCTCCCCCATCACTACAGTCGTTTTTACTTCTGTTTTCCTATATTGTTTGTGTTCAATAATTTTCTGGTTCTCCTGCACAGGGTGTCCCCTAGTATCTCCCCTTCCCATGCCTCCACACACTGGCTTCCACATGGCAACATCTACTCCACTCTGGGAGTGTCTGCAGCAATACCCCAGTCCTGTCCTGGAGATTAGTGAAAACTTTGGCTATTCTAACACATATATTTAACACCTATCCAAAGAAAAAAGTTTTGACTTTGCAGTGGGGCCATGATGTCAGGCTAACGACATAACACATTCTTTCACTCTTCACTATAATTTGAGTCTCTTTCCTTTACTATTATTATTATTTCCCTGGTACTTTCTTTTTAAATTTTTTTTTTAATGTTTTATCTATTTTTTAGGAGAGAGAGAGAGACAGCGCGAGCAGGGGAGGGTCAGAGAGAGAGGGAGTCACAGACTGAAACAGGCTCCAGGCTCCGAGCTGGCAGTCAGCACAGAGCCCGACGCGGGGCCCGAACCCATGAACCGCGAGATCATGACCCAAGCGAAAGTCGGACGCTCAACCGACTAAGCCACCCAGGCGCCCCAATCCCTGGTACTTTCTTAAATTCTGCTTCTAGGCCTTGCAGGTTCTTCTGATTTTTTCCATTATCTTTTATGTTCTCTTACTTTTTCTAGCTCTGCTTTCTCTTTCCCTGAAAACCATTTCCTCGGCTTGTTTTCATCTTACTACATCAGAAGTGGTTTTTCCATCTTACATAATCTTGTTATATGAATGCTAAATTATTTTTAAAAGATTTATTTTAAAAGTGGACATATTGACAACAAGTATATTCTTCTGAAGGAGTATATATATATATATAGACATGAAAGTTTCAAAACTGCTTGAGAAAATTCTCAGAGCCATAGGTTGAATTTTTGTCATCTGTGTTGGAGTTAATGTTGAAATCATTTAAATCTAGATGAGTTCTTTTTACAAAAGTATTGCGTATGTCTTATTAAGAAAGGGAATTCCATTTAAAGAAACTGCAAATGCAGAAGCAATATTTTTTAATAAAATAAAATGCAGTAATACATCTTTGTAACTTAATCTTCACTTTAGGTAACTGTGAATAATATACATACTAATTAAAGTTTTAGAGCTATTTTACATTTTAGTATGTATT
Organism: Proteles cristata cristata; assembly: GCA_017311185.1. Taxonomy (NCBI): domain Eukaryota; kingdom Metazoa; phylum Chordata; class Mammalia; order Carnivora; family Hyaenidae; genus Proteles; species Proteles cristata. Next base: position 1,927,976 of record JAESUZ010004587.1, read on the forward strand.
GATTTAAATACTCATCTCTCAACTCAAGTACCGTCAGAGTTCTAAGGTGATAAAACTGAAATAAGAATATGGCAAAGTATATATTTAGATGAATATGTTCTTCCAAGATATTGTTGACCTTTTAGATGACTAAAGGTTGCTAGCCTAAAACAGAACAGTGTGTATCTATATTTTTGTGTGTGTGACAAGATATTTTAATTTTTATGTGCCATATATATTCATTATTTTCTTTTTCAGCCTTCCATTTCCTTTTCAAGCTCAAGTTATGTTATTTTTTCTGGATATACTAATGTTATAACATATTCCCATCAAGTCATTTTATTATTTTAAAATATATTTTATTTCAGTGAGGTTCAATTTGTCCAATTTTAATTTTATGGACAATTATTTTGTGACAAGTCTAAGTCTTCACCCAGCCCTAGATTCCAAAAATTTTCTTTTTCCTAAAATTTTTTATAAGTTTACATTTTATACTTAAGTCCATAAACCATTTTCAGTTAATTTTGTATAAGAGGGAAGTTTAGGCTAAGGTTTATTTTTTTTCTCCTTATGGGTGTTTAATTACTTCCGCTTTATATTTTGAAAAAGCTATCCTTCCTTAATTGAATTGGTTTTGTACCCTTTGTCAAGAATCTGTTCAGCATATTTTTATGGGTGTTATTATTGAGTTCTCACTTCTGATTCTTTTACTTACTTATCCTTTATCAAAATTGTATTAGTATTATTTTGTTTTATTTTATTTAAAAAAATTTTTTTTTTGCATTTATTTATTTTTGAGACACAGAGAGAGACAGAATACAAGTGGGAGAGGGACAGAGAGAGAATGAGATGCAGAATCTGAAGCAGGCTCCAGGCTCCGAGCTGTCAGCACAGAGCCCGACATGGGGCTCGAACCCACAAACCATGAGATCATGACCTGAGCCGAAGTCGGACGCCTAACCGACTGAGCCACCCAGGCGCCCCAGTATTATTTTGTTTTAAATGAGAGACAAGGAGGAGAGCTGTTTTAATTTCTACTCAGTATTGTACTAGAGATCTTAGTCAATATGAGAAGTTTAGAAAGCAAAATCAAAGGTATAAGAATTTTAAAAGAATGAAAACTTTTTTCTTCTTTGGAAATGATGGGAGTATTATGTTGAAAATCCAAAGGAGTGTGTGGAGAAATATATAAGAATTGATAAGAAGTTTCAGCAAGACCAATTGGTACAAGATCAACTATAAAAAGATTGAGCATTCCTCTACCCAAATAATTAACAAGTAGAAAATATCAGTAGAAACTGTATACCATTCTCAGTATTGACAAAAACTCTAAAGTACCTAGAAATGAACCTAAATCCTCTCAAAGAAACATTATAAAGATTACTGAAGAACAGACAGGAAGTTTGAAGAAATGGAATAAACATGTAAAAGATGATTATTTTCTCCCAAAGCAAGTGCTATTTTAATCATAATCCAACAGTTATGTATGAAATTTAGAAGTTGGTCCTTAAATTAGTATACATAAATATAGTTAAAATAATGCTGAAGCTGAGGAGCAATGTGGGGACAACTGTCCAGAGATCAAGCCTTAGTTACTATAAACTATGTTAATTAAGAGAGTATAGTGCTGCTGTAGGCAGGAACAAACACATGTTTGGAACACAGAACACACATATAAACATGTGCATTAATAAAAACTCAATGTGCAATGAAGTTGAAAAATTGATGTATGGCACAGGTAATGTTATAAATGAATGGAGAAAATAAATTAGTTTCAATATATTGCAGTGGGGAAATTGGTTATCTATATGAAAATAAATAGACCTATATCCCAACCTCACATTATGGGCAAAAATAAATTCTAGTGAATTAATAAATGTAAGAAGCAAAATTTTACTATTTTTAGAAGAAAATATAAGAGCATATTTTTATGTCCTTTGGGGAGAAAAAATTTAAACAAGATACAAAGACTATAAATTCTACATACGGAAAAAGATTAGTAGGTTTGACTGCCTTAAACTTCTATTCTAAAATATATACCATAAATGTTTTTACAACCCAAAGCTTTTGTCTGGGAGAGAAGATATATGTTAGTATATAACTGTCAAAGAATTAGTATTCAGAATTTATAAAGGACTCTTAAAATCAATAAGAGAAAAAAGAAAAAAAATCGATTAGAAAAATCTGAAAAGTAGAAGAACAGGCCATTCACACAAGAAAAGATCCAAAAGGAAAAAACAAAAACAAAACTAAACTTCATAAGGATTTATAGATGTGCAATTAAACACACACACACACACACACACACACACACACACACACAGTTTTGAGGTCACAGATCACCAAATTCTTTAAGTATGAAAAAACAAAGTTTTGGAGAAACTACGGAGAAATGGAAATCCTCTATAGTGCTTATAGTGTTTGTAAATTGGAACAAATACATAATAGAGCATTTTGATAACAATAAGCAAAGTAAATGGGCATTAAAATGTGTGCTCATCAAACAAGCCATTCTACTTCTTGGTACATAATGCAGATAATTCTTGCACATCTGTATAAGAAAAACTATCATAAGAATTTTCATTACCCTGTTATTTGATATTAACAAAAATGTTTTAAAATATCCATAACAGAAGAGACAAATTGTTGTATAGTAATACTGAATGCAGCAATTAAAATAAAGTTACATAAGTTAATATGAATAAATCTCAAATATGATGGTAAATTAGAAAAAAAAACAAATTGCCTAGCAGTGAGTTCAGTAAACACGAAAAGCAAAGTCCTATAACTGTCTATGGACATATTTGAATTTAGTTTTGATATGAAACATGGATAGCATGACAAATATCAAATCCAAGAAAGCAGCTACTGCTTGGGAGGAAAGAATTGACATCAGGGCAGTGTGCATGAGAGGACTTTAGGACTATCTATAATGCTTTTGTTTATATAAAAATTCTAAAGCAAATAAATCAAAATATTAAGATTTGATCAAGCATCTAAAGGCAAAATGAAATGGGTATGACAAACCATCAAAGCAAGAAGTTAGGTAGGGAGATAAAATGAAGATAGAAGTTTTAGCATGAAACCCAAAAAATGTGAAGCAATTTCTGACAGAAAATGGGAAGTGAAGCCAGGAAAACTTCCCTGAGCCATGAAAAAAAGTACTACAGACTGTTTGTGTAAGTTACACGTGATGACTAATAAGTAAGGGTTCCCTTTGCCTTCACACTTATAGAGATAAGGCATCAAAAGATCTTGCAGTAAGCCATACGACTTTGTCATTTTCCCAACTTTTTGGCAAGTTCAAGATCTGGGCACATAATGGCATCCGGGAATGCCTGGGAAATCCTAATATCAGATATTTATTAAAACTGCCTGTATACATCCATTGCTTACATGAAAAATGTGAAAGCTTCTCACACATAACAACTAGGAAGTTAGGATGAATACACTATCATTTACTCGATCACAATAACCATAAGTAGGGAGGCCAGTTGACCATATGTCACTAAAATTGTTCAGATCGGCCTCAGATTGTTTGAATCCAGACCAAAATACAAGCCACTTAAAGAAATTTGTACATAATTCACAAAGCTCATTACCGTACTCCTCCTCCTTATGGCTGTGAGACATCACATGGAACAAGGTGCCTTCATGAACTGCCCTGCTTCCTTGGGTATTGGCTTGAAGTCCTGAGTTTTTTGTATAATGTGGAAAGGTCTAGGAATTATTAGATTCCAACTATCTCTTGCCTTTTTCTTCTCCAAATAATCTCTTCCTGCAGTGCACTTGGTGAAAGCCTCTTCTGGAGAGATTAATGAGGTTGGGAGTTGAGTTAAGTCATTTATTTTTCCATTCCATCATGAAAGGGTTCAAAGTTACCTTTTCAATAAGCAGGCTAATATATCATGTGACCACCAAGCAGTCCTACTTTTCTCTCAGCATATCTGATTTTATTCATGAAGGCAGGCAGGAAGCATCATAAAAAGCTTTGGATGAGACCACATGAAATTCAATAGGCCTGATGATGCCTTCCTTAAAAGGCTTCCTCTATGTGTAAGCTTCATATACACACTTCAGTGTAACCTACAATGTATAGGAAATATTAGCATTTCATTCTGTCTAAAAGGGGCTACTTCAAGGTCTCAGTCATGAATAGATACCAGAAAGACCAAGACAATGTTAAGAGGAGGTTATGGATACTCTTACAATGTCTCTAACTCTATAACTGAACATCTCTGATTCTGTCTCAGTAGGTATAATTTAAATAGGTTTTTCAGAAAATATTTTAGGGAAACCTACAGGAATTGGAAAGGAAAAGAATGGGCTGAATGACATAACATATCTTTTGATATCTCTTGTGTTCAGAATCTTGATCCTGCAAGTTTTTGGTAGTACTCAGTAAAATGAATTGCTTAGATTTCTAGTTCTGGTTGGTAGGAAGTTTGGTTCAAAGTAGGCACACTGCTGTTGCAAGATCTAAACTCTTATATGATATTTATGAATGTAATGTGGGCTTTAGAGAATGAGGTGGGGGGTAAACATGCTGGCCTAACATTTTAGAACCTATTTCTAGAATTTTGCACTCCAGAACAACATTTTGAAATCTTGTATTTAATATGTATTACCTGTTTATGTCTTGTTGAATACCTACCACTTGATTATAAGAACAATATACATTTAGATGTAACGTGATGTTCAATTTAATTACTAGAAGTTTGCATATAATTTGTATCCCACCAGATAATCAGAGGATTCATGTCGAACACATATTCATCTTAAATTTATATTTGTTTCTATTATACATTTGTGGTTTTATGTGAAATCATAGCAAATAGTCAAACACATATTCATCTTAAATTTATATTTGTTTCTATTATACATTTGTGGTTTTATGTGAAATCATAGCAAATAGTCATTCGTTTGACTTACATATGAATCCTTCTTATGTACCAGAAACTCTACAAGGTAATGGTTAGTTAAAACTACTGGGGGAAGTGTCAGCAGAGATAAAGGGGAGCAGGAGCTGAAATTCAATATTTTTTATTTGGGTAGCTAAATAATTTTCATTTGCTATTTTTCCTTATCATAGTTCCTGTTAAATTTACAGTGGATATATAGTAGAGAGACTGTGTTTAGAGGTTGGACTGATCAAACTTATTTATGGCATGTCATCATTTTTTATGCTCTTTATCTCTATTCATCAGTTTTTTTGAACTTGTTTTATGTTTGTTTACTTTTCTTCTTTCATAGTTTATTGTCAAATTGGTCTCCATATAACACCCAATGCTCATCCCAACAAATGCTCTCCTCCATGCCCATCACCACCCTCCCCTCTCACCCACCCCCATCAGTCCTCAGTTTGTTCTCAGTATTCAAGACTCTCTCATGGTTTGCCTCCCTCCCTCTCTCCAACTATTTTTCCCCTTCTCCTCCCCCATGGTTTCCTGTTAAGTTTCTCCTCTTCCACTTATGAGTAAAAACATGTGGTATCTGCCTTTCTTTGCCTGACATATTTCATTCAGCATAACACCCTCAAGTTCCATCCATGTTGCTACAAATGGCCAGATTTCATTCTTTCTCACTGCCATGTAGTATTCCATTGTATAGATAAACCACATCTTCTTGATCCATTTGTCACTTGATGGACATTTAGGCTTTTTCCATGATTTGGCTATTGTTGAGAGTGCTGCTATAAACATTAGGATACATGTGCCCCTATGCATCAGCACTACTGTATCCTTTGGGTAAATTCCTAGCCGTGCTATTATTGGGTCATAGAGAGTTGTATTGTTAATTTTGGGGGGTACCTCCACACTGTTTTCCAGAGAGATTGTACCAGTTTACATTCTCAACAACAGTGTAAGAGGGCGCCCATTTGTCCACATCCTCGCCAGTATCTTGAGTCTCCTGATTTTTCCACTTTAGCCACTCTGACCAGGGTGAGGTTGTATCTCAATGTGCTTTTGATTTGTATTTCCCTGATGAAGAGTGATGTTGAGCATTTTTTCATGTGTCTGTTGGCCATCTGGATGTCCTCTTTGGAGAAGTGTCTGTTCATGTCTTCTGCCCATTTCTTCACTGGATTATTTGTTTTTCAGGTAATGAGTTTGGTGAGTTCCTTATAGATTTTGGATACTCGCCCTTTATCTGATATGTCATTTACAACTATCATTTCCCATTCCATCGGTTGCCTATTAGTTTCATGGATTGTTTCCTTTGCCGTGCAGAAGCTTTTTATCTTGATGAGGTACCAATAGTTCATTTTTGCTCTTGATTCCCTTGCCTTTGGGGATGTGTCAAGTAAGAAATTGCTTCAGCCTGAGGTCAAGGAGGTTGTTTCCTGCTTTCTCCTTTAGGATTTTGATAGCTTCCTATCTCACATTTAGGTCCTTTATCCATTTTGAGTTTATTTTTGTGTATAGTTTCATTCTTCTGTGTGTTGCTGTCCAGTTCTCCCAGCATCATCTGTTAAAATGGCTGTCTTTTTTCCATCGTATACCCTTTCTTGCTTTGTCAAAGATTAGTTGGCCATATATTTGTGGGTCCAATTCTGAGATCTCGATTCAATTCCATTGGTCTATGTTTCTGTTTTTGTGCCAATACCATCCTGTCTTGATGATGACAGCTTTGTAGTAGAGGCTAAACTCTGGGATGGTGTTACCTTACATTTTGGTTTGCTTCTTCAATATTACTTTGCCTATTCAGGGTCTTTTGTTGTTCCATACAAATTTTAGGATAGTTTGTTCTAGCTTTGAGAAGAATGCTGGTGCAGTTTTGACTGGGATTGCACTGAATGTGTAGATTGCTTTGGGTAGTAATGACATTTTAACAGTATTTATTCTTCTGATCCATGAGCATGGAATGTTTTTCAACTTCTTTGTGTCTTCTTCAATTTCCTTCATAAGCTTTCTATAGTTTTCATCATATAGATCTCCTATATCTTTGGTTAGGTTTATTCCTAGGTATATTATGGTTTTTTTGTGCAATTGTGAATAGGATCAGTTTCTTGATTTCTCTTTCTGTTGCTTCATTGTTGATGTATAAAAATGAAGCTGATTTCTATACGTTGATTTTGTGTCCTGCCATTTTGGTGAATTCATCCATCAGTTCTAGTAGGCTTCTGGTGGAGTCTGTCGGGTTTTCGATGTAGACTATCATGTCGTCTGTGAAAGTTTGACTTCTTCTTTGCCAGTTCTGATGCCTTTTATTTTCTTTTGTTGTCTGATGGCTGATGCTAGGACTTCCAGCACTATGTTAAACAACAGTGGTGAGAGTGGACATCCCTGTCGTGTTCCTGATCTCAGGGGGAAAGCTCTCAGTTTTTCCCCATTGAGGATAACATTAGCTGTGGGCTTCTCATAGATGGCTTTTATGATGTTTCAGTAAATTCCTTCTATCCCGACATTTTCGAGGGTCTTTATTAAGAAGAGATGCTGTATTTTGTCAAATGCTTTTTCTGCATCTATCGACATGATCATATGGTTTTTATCTTTTCTTTTGTTGATGTGATGGATCACATTGATTGATTTGCAAATATTGAACCAGCTCTGTAACCCAGGAATGAATCCCACTTGATCTTCGTGGATAATTCTTATGTGCTGTTGAATTTGATTTGCAAGTATCTTGTGGAGGATTTTTGCATCCGTATTCACCAAGGATATTGGTTTGTAGTTCCCTTTTTTTTGCAGAGTCTCTGTCTGGTTTGGGAATCAAAGTGATGCTGGCTACATAGAATGAGTCCGGAAGTTTTCCTTTGATTTCTATTTTTTGGAATAGCTTGAGACGAATGGGTATTAACTCTGATTTAAATGCCTGGTAGAATTCTGCAGGGAAGCTCTCAGGCCCAGGGCTCTTATTTGTTGGGATATTTTTGATAACTGATTCGATTCTTCACTAGCTTTGGGTCTGTTCAGATTTTCTATCTCTTTCCATGTGAATTTTGGTAGTGTGTGTGTGTTTAGGAATTTGTCAATTTCTTCTGGGTTGTCCAATTTGTTGGTATATAATTTTTGATAGTACTCCCTGCTAGTTGCTTGTATTTCTGAGGGATTGGTTGTAATAAATCGATATTCATTCATGATTTTGTCTTTTTGGGTGCTCTCTCTTTTCTTTTGAGAAGCCTGGCTAGAGGCTTATGAATTTTGTTTATTTTTTCAAAAACCAAACTCTTGCTGTCATTGATCTCTTCAACTGTTTTTTAGATTCTATATTATTTTTTTTTTTAAAGATTTTTTTTTTGTTGTTTTTTTTAAGAGTCTTTTTTTTTTATTATTTCTAGGAGAGAGAGAGAGAGACAGCGTGAGCAGGGGAGGGTCAGAGAGAGAGGGAGTCACAGACTGAAACAGGCTCCAGGCTCTGAGCTGGCAGTCAGCACAGAGCCCGACGCGGGGCTCGAACCCACGAACTGCGAGATCATGACCCAAGCGAAAGTCGGACGCTTAACCGACTAAGCCACCCAGGCGCCCCTAGATTCTATATTATTTATTTCTGCCCCGATTTTTATTATTTCTCTTCTTCTGCTGGGTTTGGGGTGCTCTTGTTGCTCTGCTTCTAGTTCCTTTAGATGCACTGTTAGATTTTCTATTTGAGCTTTTTCTAGTTTCTTGAAATAGGCCTAGAGTGCCATGTACTTTCCTCTTAGGACTGTCTTTGCTGCATCCCAAAGAGTTTGGATTGTTGTATTTTCATTTTTATTTGTTTCCATATAATTTTTAATTTCTTCTCTAATTGCCTGATAGGCCCATTTGTTCTTTAGTAGGGTGTTCTTTAATGTCCACATTTTTGGAGGTTTTCCAGACTTCTTCCTTTGGTGATTTCAAGTTTCATAGCATTGTGATTTGAAAGTGTGCATAGTATGATCTCAATTCTTTTATATTTATTGAAGGTTGCTTTATAAGCCAATATGTGATCTCTCTTGGAAAATGTGCCATGTGTATTTCAGAAGAAAGTGAATTCCATAGTCTCAGGATGTAGCGTTCTAAATATATCTGTCAAATCCATCTGGTCCAACGTGTCTTCAAGTCCATTGTTTCTTTAGTGATTTTCTGTCTAGTTGATCTATCCATTGCTATAAGTGGAGTATTAAAGTCCCCTGCCCTTAGCACATTCTTATCCATAAGATTGTTTCTATTTGTGATTGTTTTATGTATTTGGGTGCTTCCAAATTAGGTGTGTAGACATTTATAATTGTTAGCTCTTCCTGATGAATAGACCCTGTAATTATTACATAATGCCCTTCTTCATCCCTTGTTACTGCCTTTACTTTAAAGTTTGGTTTGTCTGATATAAGCATGGCTAATGTTGCTTTCTTTTGACTTCCAAAAGCGTGATAGATATTTCTCCATCCCCTAACTTTCAACATGACGGTGTCCTCAGGTCTAAAATGAGTCTCTTGTAGACAGCAGATAGATGGATTTGATTTTTTTTATCCATTCTGCTACCTTGTGTCTTTTGATTGGAGCATTTAATCCATTTACATTCAGTGTTATTATTGAAAAATATGGGTTTAGAGTTATTGTGCTCTCTGTAAGAATCCTGCTTGTAGTGGTGTCTCTGGTACTTTTTGTTCCTTGCAAAATTTCTCTCATAGAGTCCCCCTCAGGATTTCTTGTAGGGCTGGTTTAGTGGTGATGAATTTTTTCAATTTTTGTTTATTTAGGAAGACTTTTATCTCTCCTTCTATTCTGAATGTCAGGCTTCCTGGATAGAGGATTCTTGGCTGCATATTTTTTCTGTTCATCACATTGAAGATTTCCTGCCATTCCTTTTCACCTGCCAAGTTTCAGTCGATAGTTCTGTCACCACTCTGATAGGTCTCCCTTTGTATGTTAGGGCCCTTTTATCCCTAGCTGCTTTCAGAATTCTCTCTTTCTTCTTATATTTTGCCAGTTTCACTATGACATATCATGCAGAAGATATATTCAAGTTACGTCTGAGGGGAGTTCTCTGTGCCTCTTGGATTTCAATGTCTGTTCCCTTCCCCAGATTGGGGAAGTTCTCAGCTATAATTTGTTCATGTACCCCTTCAGTGTCTTTCTTTCTCTCTTCCTCTTCTGGAATTCCTATGATATGGATATTTTTCCATTTGATCAGTTCTCGAACTCTCTTTTCATGCTCCTGGATCAGTTTATTTCTCTTTTTCTCAGCTTCCTCTTTTTCTATAATTGTGTCTTTTAATTCACCTGTTCTCCTCTCTGCCTCTTCAATCCATGCATTGGCCACCTCCATTTCATTATGCACCTCATCTATAGCATTTTTTTAATTCATCGTAACTATTTTTAAGGTCCATAGTCTTTGTAGCTATTGCTTTTTTGATGTCTTCCATGCCATATTCAAGACCAGAGATTAATTTTATGACTATTATTGTAAATTCTTGTTCAGCTATGTTGTTTATATCTGTTTTGAGCTGTTTTTCAGCTGTCACTTCTTCCTGGAATTTTAGAGGAGAATTCTTTCATTTTGTCATTTTGGCTAGCTTTCTGTCTCTTGTCAGTTTTAAAAGCTTGTTATGAGCTATGCACCTGTGAGTACTGCTATATTAAAGAAGGCTCATTGACTATCCAGGGCCTGTCCATTCAGAAAGTGTTCGTTTAATGGTGTCTCTTGGCCTCCCTTGTTGAGACTTTGATTATTTTATTTCCCTACTCGCAGTGATATTTGGGACTCTCCACCTTGTGTACCTTGGCTTATTTCTCGAGGTAGCCCTATGATCCTGTCTTCTTAGTGGCCCTGTCTCTTTTCCTCCCAGAATCCTGAAGTTCAGTGTCTTATGGCTTCAGGTCTTCTCTGTTTGAGAGATGTGGGCTAGTGAAATGTATAGAGCCCCCTACTTCTCTGCCATCACTCAATGGCCCCTTGCCCCGAAAGCCAAAGGGATTCCCAGGGGTAAAATATGTGGGTCCTTGGTAGTCCAATGACCACTTTTCGTCATGCCCACAGTTTCTCTGTTCTCCCAACAAAGACTTTTTCATAGTCCACGAGGATTTCCATTCACCAGTTCATTAAAGGATATGATAAGGATACAGATGGACATCCAGATAGAAGAGATGCATAGAACCAGGTTTGGAGCTTCTGTTCTATCTACAGATACTCCATTCTCCCCCAAATCTCCTTCTCATCGGTTTTTTTTTTCCTACAGCAAAGAGAGCATCAAATATCGCACTTCTAAGAAAAAATTTTAGAATGTAGAGTTTTCTGGATGGGGGGAAGGAGAAAGGCATATGTTAGTGCTTTTATACTGTTTTCAGGGGGAAATGTAAGTATTATATGAAATAACAGTTTATGTGTTTTGAATTTCCGTTAACAAATATCAAATGGTATTTTTAAATTTTTATTTTATTTGAAAATGATAAAAATTCATTTGGACATCAAATTTCTTGTAAATTAAATTTAAATAAGTGACCCATATAAATAAATGAAGAGAAATCACAGGAAATCTATAACAGAGAGGGAATGCATCCTAGAGTCTATTGATTTAAAATAAAAAAAAAAAAACAATGTGAGCAGTAGTTGGACAGCATTCTTGGCACTTTCAGCATCCCAGGAATCCTTGCAAATGTAATTTATCTTAATACGCATAGGTTCAAAAGAACTTTTAGAGACAAGCTGCTTTTCTCTCCCCATTTATATTATACAATGAACCATTGTACTTGCATCATCTTACCTTATCCATGCTTTTACCACTTCGCATTATTATTCAACTAGTCTGATCCCATTTCTTTTCAGTGAACGTCAAGTCTTCAGCTCCTTTCTCACCATGTTAAGCAGACTTTATGCCAGTTTGTAGTCTCCTCTTTATTAAACTCTAAATTTTGTATAGTTTGAAGCATAAAGAAGATAGGAACTTTTGTTTTTTGTATAGTTTCAACAGCAAAAAAATAAAAATAAGAATAAAGCTATCACAAACTTTGTGTCAGAAACTACTCTAATACTTGTGTAATAGTCTAATGTACATATCACTCATATGTGTTATTTTTCTAGGAATATTATTTCAACTAAATTCACTGAATGGTTTTTAATATAGTTCTTCTATCATAAAAGAATACTTTTTGGAGACTGATTAAGGGCTCTTTCTTACAAAGTTAGTCTTCAGGGGTGCCTGGGTGGTTCAGTTGGTTAAGCATCTGATTCTTGATTTCAGCTCAGGTCATGATCTCACAGGTTGTGGGTTTGAGCCTTGTGTCCAGCTTTGCACTGACAGTGCACAGCCTGCTTGGGATTCTCTCTCTCTCCCTCTCTCTCTGCCCCTCCTTTACTCATGTGCACACATCATGGGTGCACACACACTCACCACCCTCTACCCCCAAAATAAAGTCTCCAGTGAAGGGATATCACAAAAACATCTTAAAGTATCTGGCAGGAACATGACTTTAAAAAGCATGTGAAATTGCTCAAAATGAATTTGAAAGTTATTTTTCTTTATATTTTGGAATATTCAAACTTTAGCTGAAAAGCTGTTTGCTCACTCATTTTCATATAGTCACTACGAGGCTGCAAAACATGGATGATTCCAAGATTTCTCTTGATTTTCAAGCTTAAACTACTAATAAATTATGTCATGAACATGTTCTCCTATGAAGTAATTACTCCCCTATCTGTCTGCTATTTCTCTTCCTAAACTCTGTTTAGTTTGTAGTTGAATGACAATTAAACATTTTTAATCTGATTGAAATTTATGTTTTAGGAGATTACTTTGCATTACCATCTGAATATTCAATATCCTTATATTAATAATAAATGAAACATATGATAGATGAATTTTATTTTTGCCTTCAAAAAGTTCTTCATAGCTATTATTTGATCACTAGTGGAAATCATTTTTACAAAATTGTTAACTGAATAATCCTATGGTTTTATGAATTAATCCTGTATTTTGGCACTTAAAGATCTAAATCCTTCATATGCTGCTATTATTTGATTAATGTACTTTTGATGAGATTATAATTAAAGAAATGAATTTCCCTTAGCTCTCATTTAGTCTCTAAATTCAAGTGCCTACCTCTTCCCAAGACCAAAAGAGTTTTTACATCTTCTCCATTTTCCTGTGGCAGGCGCATATACCTTAAATCAAATTTGGAAACCTTTATAGCTAAACCTAATTCTTCTCAATAAGTTATGTAGATATGAGTATAGAATTTAATTTTTATGTGATTTTTAAAGTAAGGTCATTAAATCTCCTAAATTGTATCAAATTGCTTTAATTATATGATGGTCTGACATATGTCTCGTGGATAAAAAAATTTAAATATTTGAGGCTTTTTATATCTGAATTTTTGGTTTCTCATTACTTGATTTTCCCTTTGAGAGAAAAGTATTGAAGTTTGCTAAAGTGTTGGCTTCTGTTCTGTATAATTCTCTCATATTCATGCAGTCAATCTGATTTTTTCCCCATAATTACCTCAATGGTGGAGCACAGTGAAGAAGACTTGGACCCCTAATGCACCCACTTGTTTTGATGACATTATGGTGCTATGTAGTGGCAACTTCCAGAGAATAACTCAAGCCAATAAAATGATGGCAATAGTGATAAAGAGGGCAATGACTATAGCCATTATTTATTAAATACCTCCCATTTATCAGATACTATATTAAGTAATTTATGTATATTACATTATTTAATCTCCTAACAGTACTTACTTGCTATCCTTATTATACAGCTGAAAAGGCTGAGGTTCAGAGAAGTTAAATATTTTACCCAGGGTCACATAGCTAATAACTCATAAGACCAAGATGAGAACCCAGTGACCGTTTGACAAGCAAATTATCTCACCTTTATTTGTGGCTTTCCTACTTAAGTCATTACCCACGACCTGCTGGAGATTTTTTCTAAATACAAATAATCATGGCCTCTAATTCAGCCAGACTTTGGCTACAGTAATGCGTGAGGCAAGAGCAAGGTCTCCCTCCCAAGGGTTTTAGGAGCTGCTTTCTTTATTCTTGGATTACCCCTAGAAATATGAATATTTCCCAGGAGGTGTGGAGCTCATGTACTTTTAGGGGAATCATTCTCCATTCTAGATCTTCTAAAACTGATCTACTTGCTTTACTCCTCTCATAGAAAAGGTATACTTTAGGGGCACCTGAGTGGTTCAGTCAGTTGGGTGTCCGACTTCAGCTCAGGTCATGATGTTAACAGTTCATAGGCTGGAGCCCTGTGTCGGGCTCTGTGCTGACAGCTCAAAGCATGGAGCCTGCTTTGGATTATGTGTCTCCCTCTCTCTTTGACCCTCCTCCACTAACACTCTGTTTTTCTCTGCCTCTCAAAAATGAATAAACGTTAAAAATTTTTTAAAAGTAAAGAAAAAGTATATTTTATCAATCTCCAATACTAGCATGACACATTTACACACCCTGTAAAGTCTATAGGCCAAAGAATTTTTTTTAAATGGGTGATGTTAGGTGTTAAGAACATGAAAGACTAATAATTGGATATAAATTTCTTACAAGTGTAGTCATTTCCAACTCTTTGATTTCAACAAAACTGAAGAAATATCTAATTGAGTCGTCAATTACTTTTAATAGCATGCCACAGTGTCATTTTTAAACTATACTTGAATGTTCAAACACTTGAATTCCTTCCTATAAAAACATCTTTCATTCCCATCTATTTATTTATGTCAGAAAAGTTTCCTAATCTTTATGTATATGAAAATGAAAAATAGGAATTGAATCAGTGGTAAAACTTGACATTCTGCCAATTTTATCCAGAGATACATAAAAATAAACCCTTATATAGCCTGAGGCACCTGGGTGGTACAATCAGTTGAGCATCTGACTCTCGATTTTGACTCAGGTCATGATCCCTGGGTTGTGAGATTGACCCCACGCTGAGCTCCACACTGAGCATGGAACCTGCTTGAGATTCTCTCTCTCCTTCTGCTCCTCTCCCCAACTTGCACATGTTCTCTCTCTCTCTAAAAAAATTAAAAAAATAAAAATTAAAAAATAAACCCTTACACAGCTCATTAAAAGATGCATTTCCAAAAAATTTTGAAATCTAATGATTAAGACATCTGTAAAATTGTTTAGTTCAATGGTGTACTAATAGAAAATATGCTAAATATTGAGTCTAGAAAAAATGATAATATCCTCAGTCTATGGTTACTAAGAAGTAAAAAAAATATTGATATACTTCTCTGTATGTTGTTTTGTCTGTATTTACTAAAGTTTAGTGATAGCTCCACTTAAGGAAAAATTTCATGACACTTCAAGGTCTATAGTTCAGCTGCTTACACTTGTTTATGAGAAAGCACATTTAGTTTTTAAATTACTTCAAGGACATTCCAGAAACTCAGTGAAGAAGAGATGGTGTACAATCCAGTTACAGTTTTTGGCATTGCTGCACTTTTACTATTTTAGCTCTATAGCTGCCATAATCACAATCATTGACACTGGGTCAACCACCTTCATGTTTATATCCATGTTACCAAAAAGTACTAAGCCATTTAACAATATGCAATATTGGTTTTTTTAAATATAAATAAAAAATTTTAAATATATATAAAAAATATATTTTTTTATCTGTCTGCAATATCATCAAAAAAATATCCCTCATCCTGAGCTCTCCTAAATTACTCTTATCATTGGTAGTGATATTAATATGAAAGAAACATATATTGACATTTTCAAACTGTACCAAGTTATTTTCCAAAAAGACTTTGTATCTGTTATAATCACCTCAAAAACACACCACATGTATTTTGCTGGTAGGAAAACAACAATCTCTACCTAAAGGATGGTCTTAATAATACTTTGTTAAAACTAAAATAAAGGACTTGAGGATAAAGTCAGCATTGCTGAAATTAGCTACTCTGTACCAGAAATAGCTATTGTTTGAAAGTATTTTCTTTTATTATTAAAGATTGTGTCTTAATCATTGAAAGTATGCCCTTGACAAGACTAAGAATCAAGTAGGTTCTTGAAGAATAAAAGATAGAAAACTTGGGTATTTTATTCCAGCTCCCAAACCTTATTTTTAAAAATAATGTCCATATTTATTTAGCACCTGTGTCTAGGGTTAAACTCACTTTGTTTATTTAATGATATTGTAATGTCAGAGAAAAACTGTGACAGGTCGAGTTAGACAAGACTTTATGCAAGACTATTGCATAGGAGTCAATACTATTAGAGTAGGAGAGATTGAACTCAGCTCCCTTGAAACAAAAGGCAGGATAATTCACACACTGGAGAGAACTATGAGAAAGTACTGAAGGATGTTAAGGGGAGGCTGATCATGTGGTTAGGTCATCTGTGTTTAAATATTGGTGCTTATGGAAGTTAAGCTTTTACGCTTGAACAGAGACTGGCAGATAGGGACACAATCTTTCTTGATGATTACATTTCAAAGGAATGGATCCCAGATCCTTGAAAAAGACCTCTGAGATTGCAAAACTGGAAAGAGTCTGGGAAAAAAAGGTACATCTTGGAAAGACAGGGGGAAAAAGTGCAATTTCAAGTTTTCTAAAGTAAAACTCTAAGAAAAAGGGAAGCCAGGGGAATATAGTCAGGAAGAAACTTGTCTAAAGTTTAGTCAAGCTGAAGGAACAGTAAGATTGCCTTGGTCAGTCATAACAAAGATGCTTTTGGCTGTTGAAAACAGTCAAGTGCAAAGATGACTGATCTTGCTTAGATAATTTATAGAAAGCTGAAATTACATTGAGGGTACAGCATGGCTTAATCTTAGTTGGATTGAATGTATACTTATAGGTTGGTAGTGCTCTGGAGCATGGTAGTGCCCCTTGGCCAATGCTAGCATTTTAGTTAAAGATGAGTGATGTCTGAAAGCATGAGTCTTGTCAGTTGTCTTGGGACAGAGTGAATCAGGTGATTTGCCTGGTGAAGCCTGAGAGTTTCTGCCAGTTAAGATTGGTCATGTAGCTGTAACATGCCTGTGGAACCAGCTCACTATGAGATCCCACCATGAAAAATTGGGGGCTTCTTGGTACAGAGGTGTTCCATATGCTCTCAAGATAATACTTCTAGACATGGAGGCAAAGCACATACTGGTAACCCAGGGATGGGAAGACAAAGAGGCCAGAGCCTGAGACCCCTTTCTCAATGCACATCCTCATGTTATTATGGTCCTGTCACTTTCATTTGTGATAATGCTCCTCCGTGACTGTAAACAACCTAGTGAAGTCCTTTCAGAAATAGGATACTTAAGGTTATAGCCATGTAATCAATACATGTAATATATGCTAGTACATTTTGATTCATATATAGAAACTGTCTCATGTCAGTCGAATACAGATTATTCATTTTAATTACTACATTTATCTTTTAAGAAACTTTGATCATGTTGATAACTGAAAAATGTTTCTGTTTTTGTTTTCAAATTTGGAATATCTATATACTGATTGATTTCTGCCCATAGACTC
Source organism: Proteles cristata cristata (assembly GCA_017311185.1). Taxonomy (NCBI): domain Eukaryota; kingdom Metazoa; phylum Chordata; class Mammalia; order Carnivora; family Hyaenidae; genus Proteles; species Proteles cristata. Next base: position 1,945,333 of record JAESUZ010004587.1, read on the forward strand.
TAAAATATGTATGGGTTAAAGTCAAAGAATTTGAGACAGAGTTTTATAAACTAGAGGCCTCCAGGCCTATGTTAAAAGATGAATTAATTTTCAACACTTAAAAATTGGGACATTTTACATATAAATCCTGATTGCCTTCTTCATTTGAAATATTGGAATACCCAGCCAAGTGAATATTGCCATCTGGTAACAATCAGCTGAATGTTGGCTTCTCTTTTCATACTAAACCAGGCATTTTCATCTACCATGGTCCACACTCAGCCTACGCACATTTATACCTGGTGTAGAACCTGGTGTACCACCATAAGGCAACTGAAATAATGCCATTCAAAGAATAATTGAAAGAGATGGGGAGCTTTAGAGAAGAGAAGCCGCAGAAATGACATAATCATTTCCTTCAAATATTTCAAACATTTTCACATGGAAGATGTAATAAAAATATTTTGTGTTATTCCAGTAATAATTTTGGTAAAATCTCTATAGCACCTTATCTCATGCATTCCTCATACTACCTGCTGTCTATAAAGGAAACAAAGTTCTTAAACCCATTTTATAAATGAGAAAACTCGGTTAAGAAGCTTGCCAAGGGTCATAAAACCAGGAAATGTGAAGAGGTGGGGATTGAACACAAATCTTTTTATCTTAAGGACAAGAGGAGCACACAAACTCAAATGCTTCAGAGACCAGAAAAATACCACAAATATATGGAGTTGTAGGGGGTGACAGTAGGAAGTGGTGGGGTCTGTGAAAGATGGGAGGATACATGCATCAATTAAAATGTTAACTTAAAACAAAAGTTATGATGAGCCAAAACATATATGCCTTTGGTTGTGGAAAGGGACCATGAGTCTTGAACTTCTATGCAATATGCTGCCTAGAATTATGGATGTTACTTCACAGCAAAACAGTCTAAAAGTGAGTTTACTATTTCTCTGAGTACTTAATCCACATAGGGATACTATACTAGGATACAGACTCAGGCTGAGTTCAATTAGGTAACTTTGAGCATCTTTCAGACTCCAAAGTCCTATGAGTAATTTTTTAAAGATATAGTTCTAGTCTTTACAAAATACAAAATAGCCAAGGTAAAATGTGTATGCCCCCCAAGGGGTTGTGTCCTATGCTATTGAATACAGAGGTAAAAGAAATTACACTGGAATCTCATGTTTCCCAGGAAGTTGTAACACCCTACATTTTCAGCCCTAGAGATTGGTGCTGGGTAATTGTACCAATGAAGGTAATGCTAGCTGTTTTAACAGTTAAATCCCAAAATATTTAGTTTTCAAACACAATAGAAGTTTATTTCTCCTTCAATATGACTTCCAAAATGGGGATTCAGACTGGTGGTGGCCTTTTCCTTAGGAGCAATTCAAGGAGTCAGGTCCTTCCTTCTTCTGGTTTCCATTTATCTGTGTATAGTCCAAAGGTTGCCATGAAGATCATCTTCCCAAACAGCAGGAGGTGAAGAGAATATCACAAGTATTGCACATGGTAAAGTTTTACATGCCATACTTGAGAAAGATGCTCAACAGTCCTGCCTACATTCCACCGGTGAGAATTCAGTTACATGGGACACCTAATTCAACTAGTCTAGCTGTGAGCCTAGGAGGAAAAGGAAATTGATTTGGTTAACAGCTATTCAACTTCTGCAACAGCAATGCTTAGGCTTATATTAGAGCTAGCATATATTCCCAGACTTTTGAGATCTACACAATCAAAATAGCACACCTTTGCATAAAGTTACATATACTTATCAACATGGTTTCACGTTCAGTGTTGCAGGTGATCCTCACAATTATCCTGTGTGAGTGAACTAATCCTCTGCTCTCCTCTCTTTCTAAACTATGATACAAATGTAAGCACATTACCTCTACAGTCAGATACTTGGGTTTATTTTATTTATTTGTTTGTTTATTTAAATATTTGTTCATTTATTTTTGAGAAAGTGTTTGTCAGCAGGGGAGGGGCAAAGAAAGAGACACAGAATCCAAAGCAGGCTCCAGACTCCAAGCTGCCAGCACAGAGCCTGATGCAGGGCTTGAACCCACTAACTGCATGATCATGACCTGAGCTGAAGTTTGATGCTTAAGGGACTCAGCCACTCAGGTGTCCCAGATACTTGGGTTTAAATTTCATTTCAACTACTTGCTAACAGTGCAAATCTTGGGTGAATTACATTACCTCCCTAAATTTATCATCTTAACTGTAATGTGTTTATAATAGGAATAATGGCTAATATTGAACAATTATCAGGTATCACACACTGATATTAATGATCTTGTTTAATCCTAACAATACCTTTGAGGATGTTTTGTCATTGTCCCCATTCTCTAGATGGGAAAACTGAGGTACAGAAAAGGTAAGTGACTCTGGGGGTCACATAGGTAGAGAGTAGTAGAGCCAGGATTTTAACTTAGGCTTGCCAGACTCTCAAACTCTGAAAGGCTATGCCTTTAGCCACTTTGACATTCCATTTTTAGTAGAATATGTGCTTTGCAGGGTTGCAATGAGGGTCAAATTTAAAAATAAAGAAAAAAAATGAATGAACGAATTAATGTGAATGAATGGATGGATGAGTGAATGAATCCTCATGTATCTTATAATGTGACCAAGTAGGACTAAACAAAGATATCTGAGCTCTGTCACCTCATAAGATTCTTTATAATTTAAAAGGTAAGTTGCTGTGGTAAAAAAGTACAATAACATTCACATTCTACAGGTTTCACAAGATTGTTCTACCATTAGGATACATGACCACTAATATAAATCATGAAAGAAATTTGGTTAGCATTCTTTTTTCTCTTCTACAACTCAGTTTCCAAGGTACATGGTGACATTTTGTGATAGTCCTTAAGAAATATCTCCGATATACTAGCATTAGCTTGATTTTTTTTAAATTGCTTAGCAACTTTAAAATTTGTTATAGAAACCCATGCAGAGCAAAGTGTGACAGACAATGCTGCAGTAGCAGTGGTGATTATAAATGATTCGTCTACAAAATGTGACTCTGCAACCTTGAAATGGTGCCACTGGGGTGTATTATGCATATGGCGCTGATGCCCACGCAAAGATTTGTAATTACCAAGCACATGTTACAGGATATAATTTCTTGCTATGGGAGAAATCAAAAATCTTGTGTCTCTTAGCTGAAGCATGGCTCATATCACTTTAATGTGTGACAAAGGGACCATATACTCAATTTTACATGTTACTTGTGAATGTCAAACAATGCCCTGGAAATGTCCAGCCAAATCTGTGTGCAAACCCCAGATAGAAGGTATATCACTCAGGACAAATGTTTCTAGGTTTTATTTCCAGGGAAAAGGCTGTTACATTTCCTTGGGGAATGAACTCAAGTTTTTAGTTGCAAAAAGAAAAGCTAAAAATAAAAACGCTCCTGAAGAATAAATCAGGAATAGGTAACACTTAAGGACTTTGGGTACATTTAAAGACAAGGCAGTATTTCAAAAGATAATCAGATTTCTTTATCCTTAATAGTCTGAAGGCAATGGAAGAGATAACCAGAAATCTTCATAATCTGGGGCCCTAGAACCCATATCTTTGGGAAATCATGTAACTGTGTTTTGATACCAATTGAATCTGTGACTAATTCCTTAGTGCCTACCTCATAAAAATGCCCTGTAGAGATGAAAAAGTTAAGTTTCTCAAATAATTCCTTTACCCTGTCTGAAAAAGTCCAGGTAGTTGCTAAATCTCCCAATTAAAGAGAAGCTAACTTTCATCCTCAAATGGATCATTATGCACAAACACATTCCCTCTTAGTCCAGAAATTGCCTCCTCAATCCATCTGTACATAGTCCTAGGCAGAGAAGGCACACTGGGGTCCTTATTATCAATCTGAATTAAATACATCAAAGATAGAACAAGGTAGCTCTCTCCCCTTTACAAATCTCCCTCCTTAAGTTTGCATTTCTGAGTTGTCATTTTATAATGCAAGATAGGAAAGATAACATATGTACCTTAAAGCATAAAATGGAGAAAAAAGAGTATGATAAAAAATTCTTTATTCTATCCATCAATTCATGCTGAGTAAATATTTGTTTCATGCTTACCATGGGCCCTGAGTACTGCTCTTGTTGGTTGGGATTTAGCGAGGAACCAGAGTACATCCCCAGCTGCGTGTAGTTCACAGTCTAGTGAGAGAGAACAAAAGTACAATCCTGGTGCACTAAGTGCTTTGAGGGAAAATAATACAGGCAAAAGGGGCAGAAAGGGGTGTGGTGGCAAAGGGGAGGCCTCTCGGAAGAGGTGCATTTTAATTTGAAAGACCGAAGGGAAAAGAACTTCAGGATGAGGGATGAACAAGTGTGAAGATTCTGGAGTGGAATGAACTTGTCATGTTCAAGAACCAGCCAGGAGGTCAGTGTGATGGAGCTAAGGGAAGTGGAGGCGTAGGGAATGTGGTAAGAGGTGAGGAGGGTAGGTGGAGTAGTGCATATTAATTACCTCCTTCTCTATTGCTGAATAGGTCTTCAGTTTTCTCTTTGTCCTCTTTGTAGAGACCTTCGGTCTCTTTGTGACCAGGGCCACTGGTTTCTATTTACCTTATACACTGAGGTGAAAAATACCACAGCCTGAAGGGAAAAGATAAGGCACTAAAAACAAAAACAAAATGAAAAAAAAAAAAAAAACCACCCTGAAGCTATAAACCAGATCTATGGAACTGTTACTACAAAGTGTTTACCAGAAAGCGCTGAGGAAGGAGTCTTTTAGGTGAAGAAAGTCATTTGGGGTTTGTACTCCATTGCTAGTGTTTGGATAATGAATGCTCATTCTGCTTCTGTATTTGGCACTCAAACATTTATGCTTAAAATTACTTTAACCTTTAAGACAGAAATAGCCTAATGCCCTTCCAAAGAAATTCTATTACCACAAATATGCATTTGCAAAGTGTGTTTTCCCCTCATATTCTCTATCAGATTAAGTGAGGTCTTTAAAAGGCAACATTGTCAAGAGCCTTATGAAATGTACATGACGATGCTAAACCTTTGGGTGCCCTTTGTGATTAGAAGGGCAGTGTGGCAGTATGCTCAGCAGGGTAGTCTCCAAATGATGGTGCCTCTAAATACATCCCCTTTTCTAGGCTGAAATCAGCACAGTAGAAGCTTTTCAATTTCCTATTTTGGAATATACACGGGAGTAGTCCATAAACATACCTCATTTTCATAACTGCATTACCTATAGAAGTATCATAAACATTTCTGGAAATGATATTTTTTCCTCAAACCTTTAAACTTAATGGAAAATTTAGAAGAGAATTGAAACTTCAAGTTGTGTCCTTACTGAAACTGTCTCCCTCTAATGAAAAAGTACTCCATAAAGCTAATGTTTGTCTATTACCATTTCCAGCTCTTTCCCCAATTCTTTAACTCTAAAACTTCAAAGGCTCTAAGACTGCTCTACAGTAGAAAAGCCACCCAACGGGGAATTTTGCTCTAATCCTGGCTCTGTCACTTGGTTATCTTTATGTAATCTTGGGCAAGACACCGACTACATCCTATAAAACTAAGAGATTGCTCTGCCGACCTGGAGGGTTGTTGTGACTATATGAATAAGTAAATGAATACTTTCCTCTTCTGAAACATCAGCAGCCTGAATGATTGGCTATGACTCATTCTTCCCAGGGTCCTACACCCACTTGTCATTCTGCTTATGCTCAGCTGTTCATCCTCAAGCCAGTGCCCCAAACACTCTGGTTCACAGCATTCTTCAGGTCCACTATCCCAAACTGCAACATTTTACTTTCCTGAATTCCTCACAGCAATTGGCACATTGTCTATCAGGTAACAGTCGCTTTAAAAATGAATTGAATCTTGGGGCACCTGGGTAGCTCAGTCTGTTAAGTGTCTGACTTCGGCTCAGGTTATGATCTCGTGGTTCTCAGCTTCGGGCCCCTGTAGGGGCCAGAGCCTGGAGCTTGCTTCAGATTCTGTGTCTCCCTCTAGCTCTCTGCCCCTACTCCCCGCTCCCTCCCTCCCCTCCCCCCCCATGCTCTCTCTCTCTCTCAAAAATGAGTAAAAACATTTAAAAAATGAATTAAATCCAAATATATCAATGATTCAGTAATTCTACTTTATAATATAACATTTGCTAACTAGAAGAAGATGATGTAAATCTATCAGCTGAAACATGTTTCTTCCCATTCATGTAGCCATTGCTGACAAATAGAACTTCCTGCGGTGATTGAAATGTTCTGTATCTATCCTCATATTAGAACTGTTCACCTCCTGTTGAGGACCTAAAATGTGGCTGGTATAACTGAGGAACTAAATTTTTATTTTTATTTAATTTTGATTAATTAAAATTTAAACAGCCACATGGCTAGTGTTTTTGGTACTAGACAGTGAAGATCTATACCAAATTCATAAAAATACTGTCTAGGAGCGAGGGAAAGTTTTCATGGCCACTTGGAGCCTTAAAACAGTTTAGACAGGGGAACCACCTATTTATGTAAGTTGTGAAATTGGCTTCAGATTATACTCTATATCTATAGCCATCAAATTCCTCTTTGAATAGTCTACACAAAGCACAATAACACCCTGATTATTGGTTTCAACTACTTTCTCACTGGAGGCAAAGATAGATACCTGAAATGAGACATCTTCCTTTGGCTAAGGCTTCTGTTTCCAGGGGAGATCTTCTGAGCACCTTCTGAGAAATGATCACCAATTCTCAGACAGGATTTCAAAAATATTTTTAGATGATTTTTAGACATAGCCACAAGCAAAGAGAAGATAAATGGTTTTCCAGTGATGCTACAGGGTCAGTGTTCTTATAGAAACTGAGGAAGAAATATTTGAGCCTGGTAGACAAACAGTATTTTCAGGAAAATTCCATTTTTATCTTCTTCGGGAGAGAGGAGCACATGAAGAGCATGTGGATCTAGGGCTTAGTGACTGCATTCTTTCTCTCAAAAACACAGAATTTAAAAGCTGTGGTCTTTTTAGATAATGCTGCTTCAGATTGCTTCTGAAAAAGCTGTAATGAAAACAAACAAGCAAACATGGCTCAAATACTCTGAGGTCCAACAAGAAGAAACTCAAAAGATGATGAAACTTTGGCTTGACGAGAGTAAACACAATAAATTCAGGATCAGCTATATGAAGTGTGACCATATAATAGATTCTCCAAACCTGGAAATTTTGATTGTGAGAAGGGGCAATTTTAGTAATTACCCTGGGAATATAGGCAGAAATTAGAATTGTTCTAAGTAAACATAGATGTATGATATCCAAACCTTTTGGGGAAAAAAAAATGTGTTCTAGATCAGTGTTAATAGTTTAACAGCAATGATTATGACAGTCCTGTTCTATATGACAAGCCCTGCCTCTTTTCAAAAACTTTTATTTTTAGCATTACCAGGAATCAGATTTTTTAAGTCAGTGACAGTTTCAGAAGTCCTGCTATGCAGCTGCCTTCTAGGGAATGTCCTTCATAACAATAAAGCTCTGTATCCAAGTTAGTGGTGGAGTCTTCTGATATTGTAATACCTGAAACACACCCTAGGCAGGCCAGAGCCATGTGTAATATTGAGATCAATGGTTGGCAGTCTTTTCTATTGAGGGCCATATAGTATATATTTTGCATTTGATAACTATTTTACATTTGGTGACATATCTTTTGCAGCTAATCAACGCTGGTTGTAGTATGAAACCAATTATAGGCAATACAAAACTGATTGGGTGTGGCTATGTTGCAATAAAACTTTATTTATAAAAACAGGTGGTGGGCCAATTGATCTAGTTAGACCCTAGCATGACAGACATAGAAGTCAGACCACATTAAGTTTTCCTGTATTGTATTATCATAGGGTTCCTCCTCACACAGATTCCCTCCCTCCTTCCCTCCCTCCCTCTCTTCCTTCCTTCCTTCCTTCCTTCCTTCCTTCCTTCCTTCCTTCCTTCCTTCCGCCTTCCTTCCTTCCTTCCTTCCTTCCTTCCTTCCCTTCTTCCTTCCTTCTTTCTTTCTTTCTTTCTTTCTTCTTTCTTCCTTCTTCCTTCCTTCCTTCCTTCCTTCCTTCCTTCCTTCCTTCCTTCCTTCCTTCCTTCCTTCCTTCCCTTCCTTCCTTTCCTTCCTTTCCTTTCCTTTCTTTCCTTTCTTTCCTTTCCTTCCTTCCTCCTTTCTTCTATTCTTCCCTTACTCCTTTTTCATTCATTAAAAAAAATATACATGTTAAAAACCAGCTCTGTACCAGCACTTGGGATTTCAAAGATAAATACGGTATGATTCTTCCTAATTTTCCTTTGGATACACTGACAGCATGTGGAGCAGACATATGTGACATGGCCTAGTATTAGAGAAACTAGGGCTCAAGGTCATAAGATAGTTTAAAGAGAGGCAGCACTAGACTTCATTGACCTGATTCAACCCACTGCACCGTCCTTCACTGCTGCACCCTGGCATATGTTTGGATGATCCAGAGAAACAATAGACCAGCAGCAGTCCATTTTTAGAAGCCCTGTTTATAACTTACATTCTGTAAATAGCGGCATTTCCTTAATCTCCCAAAGAAGACATTTTTAATAGCCCTAACATAGAATTGATAATAAATGTGTTTTCTCTGTGGTTATTATATTTTTATCAGAAACTGAAAATATGGAAAACAATATAATGGCAAAGTAATTAGCACCTCCAACATTTTTATGAGATTCAATTAAATATTCTAATATGTGATAAGTATACATTAATTAGTAGGAACATTTATGTAGAAGTGCTTTGTGTTTCTGTCATTCTATAACTTTTATTCCTAAATATTTATCTTCGAGTTATCTAATATTTTCCTTAGATCCAATTCCTAAAAATAAAACAAACTATGTAGGGGCACCTGGGTGACTCAGTTGGTTAAGCATCAGACTTCAGCTCAGGTCATGATCTCCAAAGTTGTGGGTTCAAGCCTCGCATCAGACCCTGTGATGACAGTTGAGAGTCGGGAGCCTGCTTCAGGTTCTGTTTCTCCCTCTCTCTCTCTGCCCCTTACCCTTTCACATTCTATCTCTCCATCTCTTAAAAATAAATAAATATTAAAAAAAATAAAAAATAAGCTATCTAGTTTGCGATTGATCTTAAGAGAAGTGATTTAATTTCTACTTTGCAGTAGAACCACACTTAGGTCACCAGAGGCCTTCTGTGATTTACCTCAGGCAGCAAATGAAATGCACTTCATGGAAGCTTCAACATGTTAAGGAAAAGATAGAGCATCTGGGGAATGTACTTCCTGAGCCAATACTCTTTCTAAGGTGATCAGCCATGTCCCAAAACTGTTTTCTACCTGTGTCATGCCTACCCAACTGAACATGAATTAATTGCTTTTAGGCCTTTTTACCCCTTATGTTCAAATCAACAAATTCAATTGTCTGCTTATTTGAGGAGAATTTTGGAGTGAAGACAAAGATCTAAATATGAAGGAGCCTGGCCATTTTGAGGCAGAGAAACATAGTGCTTTCTGAAGGGAGGGAATAGATGTTGGGATTAAAGTCTAACTGGTAATGCTGACTGGCTGCAGACTAGGGACTTGATGACTTTGGTGGTGGTTATTGTGCATTAATCAGGCTTTGAGGAGGCTAGACTCAAGGATTCCGAGGGGAGGAGGGTTTTGGCAGATCACTCAGTATTGGAAAAGAGGTTAGGAGTTTGTTTTCAGTTTATTCAGTGGTAGGGGCCAACGAAGCTGGGACTCTGGGGACAGAGGTTGAAAAGAGAAACAGAGACTACTTCAGCAGAGCAAGAGCCTTGGGAACCCAGGTTTCCTACAATAGAAATTTGAGAGAGGTTACTTTTGGCAAACCCCACCCAAAGAGTGGGGACTTGGGGGTTAGTTCACACAAGAAGACACCTGTGAAAGATAGGGTAATCAGATCTGGGGTCTCTGCCCTTTAACATTGAGATAAGATCTGTTTGAACTTCATTCCTCCATTTTAGGAAAATCCAGCACTGTCCCTGAAAATCTGCTTTAGTTTTTAGATGTTAGGACAGGTTTAGTCCAGTCATCAACTGAGGAGGAAATGCTGCATCTAAATGCATTCAAATATATTTTTTTTAAAAAACCCAAAGTCCTACAATGCTAAATTGGAGGATGAACCACCACTTTATGAGCCTGCCTAAGGGATTATTGATGAGAGCAGGTAATTGTTTTTTTCTTTCATGTCACTATAGCTGGTAGGAGATGTTGATCTTCTTGTTCCTTCATGTTTTCCTTTTTTTCATTGACTTATGTCTTGTTTCCTTAGATATAAATCTCTTCCTCCTTCTCAGTGCCACATCGTTACCCCTTGTTCTGTCCCCAATACCACCACCCCCAGCAGTCCACTCTCTTGTCTTACAGGCTGCTCTCAGCACTACATGTCTCTCTGTCCCTCTGAATGTTTGCACACCCTCACTCTGGCAATAAAGAAGACATTAAACTCATTTAAATGTTTATTTATTGAGTAATAATACTATTGAGTACTATACTATATATACTATATAGTTCTGGTTGTAATTTTATATAAAACTTAAAAGAAAGCTTTGTTTTCCTCAAGATCTTGTCCTTCTCTTATCCCTCTACCTCTATCAAATATAATCTTTGAGGGGCACCTGGGTGGCTCAGTCAGTTAAGTGTCTGACTTTGGCTTAGGTCATAATCTCACAGTTCCTGAGTTGGAGCCCCATATCCTGCTCTGTGCTGAGAGCTCAGAGCCTGGAGCCTGCTTCAGATTCTGTGTCTCCCTCTCTCTGCCCCTCCCCTGCTTGTACTCTGCCTCTCTTTCTCTAAAAAATAAACAAACATATATATATATATAAATATGTGTGTGTGTGTGTGTGTGTGTGTGTGTGTGCGCACACACATATATAAACTTTGAATATGGCTCTTGAGTATATATATTTTTTCTACTGGCCACTTCTTCATTTACAGAAATAACCGTTTTCTCTTATTTAATATTTAATTTATACAATTTTTTGAGAGAAGCCACTGCCCTGTTCTAAAGAGTTAATTATAATTCACAGTAATGGTCTTTTTAAAAAAACATAATAAAGAACATAATTGAAATGTGTCTCCTTGGGAAGGCATAGACATTAATTCTTTCCAACCATGAATTTCCCTAAAGCAAAATTCTAGCATAGTCAAATTTACTTTCCCATACTTGTTCAGTAATCTAGAGAATTTCTTTCAAAGAACGAGCAAATATTGCCTGCCCACCTTGGGAGATAATTAGGAAAAGGGGGAAACTGCGAGTTGGGAGAAGAAAATGGGGATTGAGCATGTGGCTAAGCAAGAGTAGAGGCTTTTGCAGTAGTTGTCAGAGATAGCAATGAGGCTGAGAGAAAATACTTTGGGTCTCACAACTGCTTCCGATGTAATGAGAGGAGCAGAAGCTTTGAGTCCTACAAGGTGGAGCCGAGTCTGAGAATTCTGGTGTGTTCTGGGATCCTCTGGTGAACAACCTGTGTTCAGGGATTTGAATATACACCATTTACTGCTCGAACAGATGTGATGAGTAGGGTAACACAAGTATGCTGCCTGAAGCACGCATGTTTGCCTGCAGCCATCCAGTGGGCTTGGACATGGGAGACAGAAGTTCATAACTCAGATTCATAAAATGAGAAAGAGATTGATATCTTGAAAAAAAGACTAGAGGAGTGGAGTGTAGAGGAAAATGCATCTCATGATGCATGGTTTCTACAACAAAGCAAAATTGATTTCAGACATTTCTTTGATTATAAATAAAAGCAAGACCCTAAGCAAAGGACGGTATGAAAATTACATGTCAGGACAAATTGTTATTTAACTTATGTAAAAATTACTGCTTTGTGAGAAGCTCTTTATTGTCTTAGCTTTAGCAAATGTTTGTAATATTTTAAGATTCCCTTTCATGACCTTAGTTGTTCTGACATTTTATTTATCCATTTAAGGTTTTTAGTTCTTCAACTTAAAATTATCTCTTTATAGAGAATTTCAGATAGGCATCACAGTAGTTGTTGGCTGGGGTAAGGAGGATTGGACATTTGATTGAAGGAATTCAGAAGGCCCTTATCAGGATAGGATTCTTGAGATGCAGTTACCTAAGTTTTATTTAAATGCTTCAAGTTACAGAAAATTGGCCATCATACAAACAGCTCATTAAGGGCATTTGTTTGGACTTTTTTCTTACAATGGTCTAACATATTCTTTTTGGCTATTTCTTCTGCTCTTCCCCATAAGAAGATAAAATCTATGTCCTTTTCTAAGAGGTGATGACAAGTTTTATGTGTGTGGTCCAAGTTCCTTCCCTGAGTAGCAAGTCCCTTATACATTCCTTCACAATATGTCATTTGTAATGATCAAATTTGACACTTCCACTGCTGGAATTCCATTTTATTTCACATAGTTGGGCAGTTTCACTCATTGCCATTTGCTTACTCTCTGATATTCTTCCTTTCCTCTCCTTGGCTCTGGTTCTTACCATTCACCTTCCCAGCCTTTCTTTCCACTGCTAGGACTCCCTGCTTTGTCCTGGAGACTCCTCACCTTGCAAACACTCAAAAGCCAGGACCTGAGTCTGACAGGTGGCTCCTTGTTCCTGGGGACAAGTAGGAGTCAGACCTAGGACAGGTCACCTTCTGGGTCAGGGAGAGAAAACTGTTGTGACTCAGAGCTGTCAGTCGTAGCAAAGGAGCATCCCAGTGGCAATGCCTCTAAAAGGTCCCTTGAGGAAGCTGAGCAGGGCAGGAAGAGGATGGGATCCCACTGGCCCAGCCACATGTAAGCCTGCAGCTCTGTGGCCCCTGGGAAACTGGCACTGAAATCAGAGGAGACCAAGGCAGCCAGAGGGGTGTTTGAAAATGTTTATATATTTTGTATTTGAAACAGTTTAAGAACGCAGATTCTCTGATTTTCACCAAAAGAAATTCTGACACTTTGATAAGGTGCTGGTAATATTGGTAGATCAGTCTTAGGAGAAATCATGCCAAAATGCTGTAAGGAAAGTTACTTCCTCTCCTGGTGTAGACACGCTGCCCCCAGCATCTTCCTGTCTGTAGGTTTCACTCATTCATCAGGGTTTTTTGTTCCTTTTTCCTAGAGGACAGGTCTTAGCTCCATTTCTGGGGTACTTTGCTTTAAGGCATAGTAAGTTTATGTAACTGATTTTGGCGTTCACCCGAAAAACAGCTGTTAGGTATTCATTCAACAAAGTCTGTGGCTAATTGCTAGGGATTTAGCCATAAATAAGACAGAGGGTCAAGATGGAATGGTAAGCCTGTGGGCTCTGGAGCCAGGCTGACTGTGCTTAATGCAGTTTAATTCATACATGTAAGCCATTTAGAATTGCACTTAGCAACCACTATATATTTAATAACTGGCATATGTTAGTATCTTAAATGTATCCTGCTCTCAAGTGTCTTATAGTTTAGTAGACAGAACAAGAATTCCAGTTCACAGTGATAAACTGATTGGAACCTTTATCTTAGGTCACTTGATCAACTAAGGATCTTACAACTGCACTGTATTTTGGCCATTTAAAAAAATTCTCCATTTAGTTCATAAGGATATCTCAAGATTAGCCAATGACCTTCAAGTGCCATTATTTAGTATATTATGATTACCAATACTATATGTGGAACATAAAGCAGTGTGGTGCTTTTGAAAAGGTGTATAATTGCCATCAAAAAGCCTGGCTGTTAATTAGGTTTCTATGAAAGGTTGGATAATGTCTTACTCAGCTTAAGCTGCTATAAGAAACTACCACAGACTTGGTGGTTTAAACAACACACATTTATCTCTCACAGTTTTGGTGGCTGGGAAATCCAAGATCAAGGTTCTGGCAGATTTGGTTCCTGGTCAGGGTCTACTTTCTGACTGCTAGACAGTTTCCTTCTCTCTGTGTATATGTGGAGAGAGAGAGAGAGATCTGTCTTCCTCTTCTTCTAGGGCACTAGTTCCATTATGAGGGCCCCATACTCATGACCTAATCTAAATCTAATTACCCGCCAAATGTTCTATTTCTAAACACCATCACATCAGGAGTTAGGGCTACAACATATGAATTGGCAGGGGTCAGGGACACAAATATCCATCCCATAACAGTTACAAAACTTACCAAGAGTTCAAACTCTTGATCTGTAGTGCAGATCAACAGTACCAATCCTATTTCTTGGGATTATTGTGTTTGTAATGGGATACTCTATATGAAACCCAGTGCTCAGCATCTCAGAGGACCTTCTGTCCAGGAGGAAATAACATATGTGCATAATGAATGTTCAAGAACAAATACTGGAGGCAGAAATGTCTATCTTGTATTTGTAGTTGATAGACGAATAAAATTTAACCTCCTTCCTGGTATTATTTCTCCATATGATTTTTGCAAACATACCAAAAAATGATTGTAATGGCTTAAGAGGAAGACTAGGTACCTATCTTTTGAGAGTATCGTCCTATTTAGTAGATGGTGGCTGAGAATCATTTCAAGCTTTATTGTCATTCAAACCTTGTCAGGCAAAATTTTAATTGTTCTTAAACTTAGCCTTTCATTGGTGTTTTATTTTTCTAGTTCCAATAAAAGGATCCTTTGCTTTGTGAATCTTAGACATTTTTTTAAATGTTGAAACAGACATCCTGTGACTGTTGAGAGCCAAGAAAATATTCTCAAAAATACTTGGCCTGGCTCAGTGGCTTCTATGTGTGATCCAAACGTTCCCACCAACAGTCACCATAGTCCCTTAGAAGCTTCAGGCCAGTGGGAGCTTTCAGTTTGGGAAGAGAGTGTTTGTGAGTGGCAGGCAGCCTGTGGGCATGTAGGTGGGATGTTATGGGGCTGACATATGTGAAGCTCTTCCACTTTTACTGCAGAACTTCTGGAGAACAAGAATGTACCGGATACAGTCTGTTAGGAGAGACTGAATAACATTCAGATGCACAGTATGCCTCTGGCAAACACTTGTTTGATCTTTGTCGAAATATTAGCCTGTGGAAATAACATGTCTGCATTACCATTTTTGGCCTTTTATTTCTTTTTTATTTTTGTTTTTAAGTTTATTTATTTTGAGAAAGAAAGAAAGTGACAGTGGGGGAGGGGCAGGGGGGGAGAGAGAGAGAGAGAGAGAGAGAATCCCAAGCAGCCCTCATGCTGCCAGCACAGAGCCCAATGCAGGGCTTGTACCCACAAAACCATGAGATAATGACCTGAGCCAAAACCGAGTCAGACGCTTAATTGACTGAGTCACCCATCACCCAGGTGCCCACCATTTTGGCCTTTTACTATCCACCAGAAAAGCTGTAGTTTATTTTGAAGCAAACTGATATGTGAGAGAAGGCCAGCTCCTAGATTCCTCACTTCCAAGCTGTATTGATTTGTTACTCAGTCTCTGCCACATGGTCTCCATATCTGTTAAATCCCCTTCTCAGAGGGCTCTTGTGAAGATAGAAAGGCAGAGGGTAACTGAATACCTGGCACACGTCAAGTGCTATAGAAAGCAATGCCTCATGATTATTACTGTTTTGTTCAGTTTGAATTTAGTCTTTTTTTTTTTTTTGAGCAAAGCTTTCTTATAAGTGAGGAAATGTTAGGCTGCAAGTAATAGAAAAGCTAACTAAAATGTTTTAAAAAAACAATTTATCTTAGATAATAAGAAATCAGGAGGCATTTAATCTGGAGGTCAGTTAAAGGTAATCCATTCATGTAACAAATGTCACCAAGAAATTGTTTTTTCTTTTCGTTTTTCCACTCTGATCACTAGCATGTTAAACTTGGTGCATGTCCCTTTAAGATGACACCAGCATAAAATTCCACCAGGTTTAATTTATAAATCTCTCTCTCTTTCTGCCTAGCTTTCTCTCGCTCTCATTTTCTCTCACTATACCCAAAAGGTAAGCCTATCCCAGAAATCCTCACAGAAGGCTTCCCCTTATGTTTCACTGGTTAGGATGTGTCATGTGCTCATGCCCAGAAAGGCGACTAGAATAGGATGTGGCCATAATCAGGATTTTCTTAAGTTCAGGGGAAGACCTGCGGGACACCTAGGCCTGCAGGTACCTAAACAGTTGTGCAAGTTTTGTTAGCAAAGAAGGAAGTTGATTGCTTTTGTGTAGACAGTAAGTGGTGGTTGAATAGACAATGAATAGTCCACTCTAGCTCTGATTTACATTCCAGTATGGTTCAAAATAAAAAAGCAAGTGCAAAAAGAGACAAGCTTTTTCAGAAAGCAATTGAAAGGTTTACAGAGCAAAGTTTAAACGATGGAGATGGCTAAAGCCATCCTCAGCTGTGAGAGAAATGTGATGGGTTTGCATATTGGTAACAGCTACAGCAGCCAGCATTTGGAGATTGGAATAACTTTTTGAAAATGGTGGTTATTCTCTCCTATAGGATAAAAAGTTGGACACATTCTCTTCTGATTGGGATAAATATAGTTATGTAAAACCCATGTTTGCTGACCTAAAAATGTCCTGTATGTCTCTATTCTAGGTTTTTCAGCTCCTGCTCCATGAAAGGAAAGCAGGGGGGGTCAGGATAAGGTGACTGTTATGTCTCCACCCCATTCCCAAATGTCTACCTGACAGACACAGGATGACCAGACTTATCTATGAGATGAAAATGTAGCTACCAGGACTCAAACTTCAAGGAAAGCCCAAGAACTGAGGAAAGATCCAATGCCAAGTGTTTGACAGGTAAGTACCTCATAAGTAAACTTTTAGTATTAAAAATACAGCATTTTTAATACAGCGCAGAAGATGAGACAGTCTCTCCCCTTTAAAATTAAGGGGAGAGGTGCCTGGGTGGCTCTGTCGGTTGAGCATCTGACTACAGCTCACAATTCATAAGTTTGAGCCCCACACCAGGCTCTATGCTGTATTAGTGGGGAGCCTGCTTGGAAGTCTCTCTCCCTCTCTCTATCTGCCCCTTCCCAACTTCCTGTCTCTAAATGAATAAATAAACAATCAAACAAACTTTAAAAATGTATTAAAAGATAAAATTAAAGAGGAACATTTACTATTTAAAGGGAAAAATCATTTCTTTTATTCCAATAAAATCCATGGAATCTGTTGGCATTCAGTGTGCAGAAGAGAGGTACGGATTGAATTTAAGTGCTGTCTTCAACATGTAAAGTGCTGCTTTGTAGAGGATAATGGCTGGTTGCTATTATTCTACACTTAGGTCATGGATGAAACCTGAGTTTACATTACAGTAGGAGAGTGTGATAGAAGTTACAGAAAAGAATTTCTTGAACATTTGTGCTATTGCAAATCAGAATAATGTATTATTGGAGGCTGTGTCCTATTTCTTTGCCAGTTTCAGGGCACCTGAGTGGCTCAGTGGATTAAGCCTCCAACTCCAGCTCAGGTCATGATCTCGCAGTCTGTGAGTTTGAGCCTCAGGTCGGGCTCTGTGCTGACAACTAGCTCAGAGCCTGGAGCCTGCTTCAGATTCTGTGTCTCCTTCTCTCTCTGTCACTCTCCCACTCTCTCTCTCTCAAAAAGAAATAAACATTAAAAATTAAAAAAAAAAAACAGTTTCTATCAAAGAATAACTTCTTATCTGCTATGGTTTAAGTATGATTCAAGAAGGTTGGGTCAGATTATATTCCAAGCTTCTTACTAGTTCTTTAAAATAATTGTTAGCCGTGTTAAGACTTCTTGGGGAAATGTTGATATTTAGGCTTTCCTCTATGAAAAACACTGCCAAAACAATAGCCAGAAATGGTTAGGTTTCTCGCATTAAAACACCTTGTAAAAGCATATGCTTTCCATACACTTTTACTCTTCTTTCTCACCCATTAGGCTGCTATGTCAACAGAGGTACTAACATATCAGTGTATGTTGTGTGTATAATTATTTAGGGGCATAAGATAAATAGGTGCTGAGTGACGAGGGTTTTCAGTGAAAAAAATCAATGATCGTTTATGCTTGGTAATACATAAGAGGATGCTGAACACACTACTGACTACCTTGGAAATTTCTCTTTATTCTTAGGTTATATATGTTAGTTTTATTTAGTAATGATATATTTTTTAATGTTTTATTTATTTCTGAGAGAGAGAAAGAGAGAGAGAGAGCCAGCATGAGCAGGGGAGGGTCAGAGAGAGAGGGAGACGCAGGATCTGAAACAGGCTCCAGGCTCTGAGCTGGCTGTCAGTAGAGCCCGACACGGGTCTGGAACCCACGAACTGTGAGATCGTGACCTGAGTCGAAGTCGGAGGCTTAACCGACTGACTTAACCAGGCTTAACCAGGCGCCCCTACTAATGATGTTCTTAAAAAATGAAAATGGAAACTGACAAATAAGAATGGAATGTAATTCAGCTAATCTAGTTCATGTCAGAATTTAGATTCAAAATATTTTTAAAGAGATGGAGAAAATAAACACTCAAAGGGATATACTTCTAACCCTTCATCTAATATTCCATTAACAGAACCCAGAAAATAATGTATTTACAGGAAGCTATCATCTTGCCCTTACATGTGTTCAAACATGTTTTTCTTTTTTAGTTTCATGGACAAAAGGTGGTTATCTGAATAAAACTAATTAGCTACCCAGGGAAAATCACAGCCTTTCATTACAATCAAAGTTGATAGGGGCTCATCCAAAGGGTTAGTATATTGTAGGCTCCATCAATGCTTAAAAAGGACTTGGGTAATTCTGATAATTAACATAGAAACTAGAGTTGATTTTCTGCTTTGAAATTATATATTATATTTAAAAAGTGAGACTGGCCCAGTAATGAAAAATTAGACCCATAAAAGCAGTAAACAAATTATTATGTCCAGTCAGGAAAATGCAGTTTAAATATTGTAATCTAGCAAGTTATGATCTGAGATTGTCATACTTTCAAAAAATGCATTGTTTAAATTTATAAATCAAATGATCCAAATACTTTTAGTTTCTCTAAGCCTCTGAAATTTGTTATTAAAATGAAGCTCTAATTGTAAATCCTACCATGCCCTTGGTAATTAATCCAGTAATGACACCATTTATTCATTATATACCCTATGATGCTTTATTGTATATTATATTCTGGAGAATTAATTTTGCTTGTGGAAGAAGACCATTTTTCAAAATAGTGAGCTAACTCTAGGTCTTTTGAAGTTTGCCAACCATATTTTATGATTTTCATCAATGTTACCTCTTATATAGTAAAAATGAAATCTTTAAAACTGAATCCTAGGGGTGCCTGGGTGGGTCAGTCAGTTAAGCATCCAACTTTGGCTCAGGTCATGATCTCACATCAGGCTCTGTGCTGACCACTAGTTCAGAGCCTGGAGCCTATTTTGGATTCTGTATCTCCCTCTCTCTGACCCTCCCCTGTTCACACTCGCTCTCTCTCTCTCTTTCTCTCTCTCAGAAATAAATAAAACATAAAAATTTGTTTTTAAAAAAACCCTGAATCCTAGGGGCACCTGGGTGGCTCAGTCAATTGAGAGTCTGTCTTCAGCTCAGGTTGTGATCTCATGGTTCATGAGTTCAAGCCCCACATCAGGTTCGCAGCTGTCGCCTGCCAGCATGGAGCCACTTTGGATCCTGTTACTCTCTTTCTCTGCCCCTCCCCCCACTTGCACTCTCCCAAAAATAAATAAATAGTTTTTAAAAACCTGAATCTTGTTGAGTCTGAATATGTGAAACATATGAGACTGAATATATGACTCATATGACAAAATATTTTTTTATTTAAAAATTTTTTAATGTTTGTTTATTTTTGAGAGACAGAGACAGAGTGCAAGAGTGGGGAGGGGCAGAGAGAGGGAGACAAAACTCGGCTCCAAGAGCCCAACCTGGGGCTCAAATTCATGAATCGTGAGATTATGACCTGAGCTGAAACCAAGAGTCAGACACTTAACTGACTGAGCCACCCAGGTGCCCCTCTTCCCTGGCTTCTAACTGCATGTGGTATGATATTCTAAACCTCTTAGGTAACGCCTGAGGCCCCCACAGTCTTCCCCCATCTGGTGCATCCCTACTTGACCAGACCTCCCTCAGTTTTGCTAATACAGTGAGTGAGTGAGTGAGTGAGTGAGTGGGTGGGTGAGTGAGCTCTTTCCAATCTCAGGACTTCTGCACATGTTGCTTCCTGATCATGGAAAGGTCTTGTGCCTACTCTGCCAGCTTAATGCCCAGCCATGCTTTAGGTTCAGCTTAAGCGGTACCTTTTCGAAGAGGCTTTCTCTGTCTTTTCCCTTTATATTAGCTTCCCTCACATTGTACTCTGTGACCTAGCTCTCCTGAGCATTAGCACAGGTATAATTATGTATTTGTTGCCTGGAGCCATGCTATCCAATACTGTAGCCACTCATCACATGAAGTTGAATACTTGGAATGTGGCTCCTATGAATTGAGATGTACTGTTAGTGTAAAAGATACTCTATGTGGTACAAAAAGAGAACATAAAACATCTCATTAAAAATAATACTGATCACAGATTGAAACACTGATGTCTTAGATATATTGTATTAAATAAAATAAAATATATTATTAAATTGATTTTGCCCACCTGAGTTTGGTGGTTTTTAAATTTTGTCACTAGAAAGTTTAAATACGGTCTTTTCTTGTTCTTTGCACATCTGCCATGGGAATCCTTTCTCGTCCTTTGATTTTAAGCGTGCGTCACTTCCTCAGGGTAGATTGCCTGGAGCAGCACCCTGCCCGCGGGTGCTGTGGGACCATGCTCCTCCAGCATGTTATGTTGTTCTGTTTTGTTTTCCTTCAGAACATTTCTGTCTCTTTGACTATTTATCTATTGCCTCAGCTAGACTGTCAGTGTCACGCATGTCTCTTCCTCACCACCGTACTCTCTTGGCACAGTGTAGATACTCAGTATATACTTGGGGAAAGAAGTAAGCTGTTGAATAAATGAGTCTGGAGCTTGGGAGGTGGGTTGGAGCTGGAAGTTCGCATTCGCACTTGGATAGCATCTTCCTGAGCCAAACCTGAGCACTGTGCTCTGTGTTCCTTTGCAGCACCAGTCCGCCTGACTACCTGTACTTCCAAAACAACCCTCCAGTGTGGTAGGAGTGGTGGGACCCACTGCTCAGCCCTGGAGTCCCAGTCAGATACCCACGCTTTCCAGCTTGATTTTCCAATGAACCCAGATGCCTTTTGCACATATTACATGTTTTGAGCAAGAAAAATAGGTGATTTGGCAGTTTTAGTGAAGGATGAAATAGAATGTTTTGGCATCATAAGAATCTCAAACTTGAGATACTTTTCATTTTCATATAATTTCATCAATGCATATGTCGGTGGACTCAACAGTTATTGCAGAATCCAGCTGTCCAGTTCATATTAGAAGAAACGGCATGCAGAATGCTAGAATGTACAAATATAGTGAAAGTTGATACTACATTTTATCAAGAATCACTTATGTGATTTTTCTATTAACTATTTAATGAAATGTCACTCGTAAGGCTGACTCCTAGCCAGAGCAAGTTACATTTATTTCAAGCTCTGTAATATTCAATTTGGTTAGCAATGTCTTTAAATAAAAAAACAGCTAGTTTTGAAATCTGAATTTGTTTAACACTCAACAGCCAAACTGAAGAGGCCACTGCTATTTGCTATGCATGGGATATCTATACCCAATGATAAATCTTGGTTTAAACTTTAATGTGACACTTCAGAAATAAATAGGGAAAACTGCATAGTTATCCTAAACATGTGTATTTGCCTGAGCAATAGTTTAACACATGCAACCTGGCTGCAATCTGTACAAGGAATATCACTAAAATTTTAATGTGGCATCCCATGGATGGAAGAGGAACCATTATAATGTTGTTAAGATTGTAGCTGTCCCCTGTCAGTTGAAAAACAATTCTAATTAGGCCAGTGGTAATCTTGTGTACAAACTACCTACAAAAAAAGGAAACTGGGGGTGCTTGGGTGGCTCAGTCGGTTAAGTATCCAACTTCAGCTCAGGTCATGATCTCATGGTTTGTGGGTTCAAGCCCTGCGTTGGGCTCTGTGCTGACTGCTTGCTCAGAGCCTGGAGCCTGTTTCAGATTCTGTGTCTCCTTCTCTCTCTGCCCCTCCCCTGCTCACCCTCTGTCTCACTCTGTCTCTCAAAAATAAATAAATATAAAAAAAATTTTTTTAAAGGGAAACCAAAGATCCTTTATTTAGCTCACCTAAGAGTAGTACCTTTTGAAATGTGGGCTACATTGAACGTATGGATGATTCAATATGTTCTTTTCTAAAAAAGAAAAAACAGTTTTACTGCATTAATGATTGTTCACTATTGTTATAAACAATATGGCAGATGGTAAGATTATTTTTTTCACAGCCCAAATAATCTTTGTTGCATAGAATCTCTTATTTTCATCTCTCCATCCCTCTCTCTCTTCTGACAACAAAAATGAATGCTCTGGCTATTGTGGTGGGTATTGACTTGGTCAGAGGGTAGAGTCTATTCAGAATTTTTCAGCATTGGCCCATGTGAATGATCCAGGCAGGCGATGGAAAAGTGATCAAGATTGGTGCAATCTGGTTCCAGTATGGGGACTTTTCAAGGTCAAGTTGTGGAAAGTGAGGCTTTGTTTTCTTCTCTAGTAATAAAATCTAGGGGTAAGATCCATATAAACCTAGGGCTAGGTCTTTTGCCACATGGAAAAGATCATCAGAGCAAAGGAAGCTGACAGGAAGATTCAAGACATAGAACATCAAACCAAAGAGGTCTCAGTCCTTGCTTTCAGGCCCAGAAGTCAGGACCACTTCTGCCTTTTCAGCAGATGGATTATATGAGCCAATAAATTTCCCACTGTCCACTTTAGCCGGTTCACTTGGGGATTCGGTCACTTGAAACAGGAAATGTCATGACTGATACATCACATTAATAAGGCAACAACTCAATAAAATAATGGAGTGGCTACTGCATTCAGTACCCTTAAATCCAAATAGACATAACATGGCTTTCACCATCACTCTGCTTCTTTCAAATAAATGGACCTCCCTAAGAGACAAAAGCAAAAACAAATGTCCAAAAGACTTCAATGAAATGCTCAAATAATTGTTGCCATTCCTAATTATGAGTATTTTAATTTAAAAAAAAACCAGCATTTAAGAACCACATTTTTAACGTAATTTCTAAAAAGGACTTCCCTAGTAGGCAATTAGGACTGTCAAAGATAAATATTAAACTGTTGATGTAAAGTGGAATTTACATCTGAATATTCTGCTGTGAGTTGCCAGAAGCATTTGTCATGATGTTTTTCAAATCCTATCACCCTGAAGCAGCAGTGTCATCTGTCTTTGCTCGTAGCGATTTCCATGCAGCAACATTAAGAACAAACTTAATTGACAGTCAGTAGGAACCCAAGGGCAGCACACATGATCAATTATCTAAATATGCTGGCGGTTACCAAAGAGAATGGAGTTCATGAATCTCATATAACAAGGTTTTTATGTAAAGAGATTTTTGTTCTTTGTTGGCATAGATCTATCACCTGAACCTGAGCAATTTTTATTTCAAATATGTATTAAATGAAAGTTTAATAATCTTTCCCCCATTTGAAATCTTGAGAACTTTACCAGGGTGCCAACTAATCCTAAATAGAATTACCAATATTAAGACTGATAGATGGTTCCTATCCATCAGCTCTTTTCTGAGGATTACTCTTTTTATGGGAGATTCCTGAAGGCCCCATGTCTCAACCATTCACACAGGTTGTCACTGTACTGTGACAAATACATTTTGTGAAAGGAAAGGGACTCTGTGGAGATTGGATTCTGGGCATTGTTTGTTCAAGATTCAAAATTATTGGATATTATATCAAGTCTTTGCTTTAGGAAGTCATTTGTAAAAGAGATGATTTGTTTTATCAAAGGGGGTCATTTTGAGAAAAATGGTTGATATGTTGTCTGAGAAGAGCTTGTATTATACATGAAGAATTCTGAATACTCAGCTGTACACTGGCTGAGAAGGCAGGCCTTGGGGTTAGGAGTCAGACAGATTTGGGTTTGAATCTCAACTCTGTCTTTTGCCAGCTTTGTAACCTTAGGCAAGTTTCTTAACTCCTCAATTTCTCATATGTAAACTGA
This sequence comes from Proteles cristata cristata, assembly GCA_017311185.1. Taxonomy (NCBI): domain Eukaryota; kingdom Metazoa; phylum Chordata; class Mammalia; order Carnivora; family Hyaenidae; genus Proteles; species Proteles cristata. The sequence goes on from JAESUZ010004587.1 coordinate 1,969,328, forward strand.
ACAATGGTAGTATTTCCCTCATAGGACTGCTCTGAAATAATGTTTGATAAGGAGTCATGTTTGAAAAGGGCTTAGAACAGAACTGAGCACAGAGTAAACAAACATTCAATACTTTGTGTTTAAGAATCTTTTCATCGTTTTTTTCCAACATTAAGTGTAGATTGATATGTTATAGTGAGAACTGGTTCCTATGAAGCGCTAAAAGTCTTCTTGAATATGCAAATTCTATAAAATCTAATAACTGTTTAGCAAAGCTTAATTTGTATATCATACTAAAGCTTCCTCTTTTCATTATCATTGTTTGACGAGGTCCCAGAGGTGGTGATAAACTAGAATTTCTGACAGTCTGACAAAACTATTGCTTGATGCAAAGTGTACATCTTTATAATATTTTTAAAGGTATTATTTTTTTCTAAATAGTTCTATCTCTTTAGGTACTTAAGTTTTCATGAATTGATTCTTCTATCTATCATATGTTAGGCATTGTGGTAGGTAATATGGCATGTACCTTGTCCCAAAGAGTTTACAATCTGAGAGTTGTTGAGTCAGGCACACATAACTACAGTAAAAGTCAATAGAAGAGAAAATCAAAAGTGCTATGGAAGTTTAAGATTAGGAAAGATTTACCTCCAGCCATGGTTATAAGAGAATGATTAATTTTTCTGGAGTATTCCTTAATCCTGTTTAAACATTAAAATCATCTGTAGATGTTTAAAACTCATGACCAACAACAACAAAAGTAGTGTGTGTGCCCTCCCCCAGACCAACTAAATCAGAAGCTCTGAACATGGACCTCAGGCATAGGTAATTTTAAAATTCTCCCCAGGTGGTTATTATATCTAAAAACTTTTGAGAACTGTCCTGTAAGTAGAAGCAATAGCTTCTGATACAAATAGGGGTAGGTGGGAATTCGAGGTGGAGACTTAAATGCTCACAAATCAACAACGAGACAGAACTGAGCACATTGGAGAACGGTGAGTGGCGTGGTCTGGTTGGAGTATAAGGAAAATTCATGCTTTAAGGCTATGTTGGGATCAGATTATAGGGAAATATGAATTAAGTACAAAGGCATTTAGCTGTTATTTGTAAGACTACAAAGAACTATAGTGACATTATCAGATTTGTACTTTAGGAAGAGCATGTGAGTAATATATGATATCTGTCATCATGTTGATCAGCTGTTTGATTTAGCATTTGTTCTCATCTTCTTCCTGGTAGAAATATTACTGCATTTAGGTATCAGGCATTCCTCACATAACTTGAGGAGTATGGCTCTACCTGCCTTCTCCTCCGGAATGGAGTTTTGCTAACAAATAATGTGTAGCTTTCACCTGGCTATTGTTTAGTCAGGAGTGAAATTGGCCCAGTCAGATGGGAAGGAAGGATTTATATTCCAAAGGAACTACATTCTCTTCATCTTTCTGGAACAAGGAATATTGTCTAAGCATCTGATGACCACAAAAATAAAGCAGAATTAGAAGGAAACAGTAGAACACAGAAGATTAAATAATTTGAATCCCTATTAATATCACAGAGCTGTTGATTAAATTCTCCTCCACTCTTTTTCTCCTCTCCCCACTGCCCTCACAACTGCAGATATGTAAGATCATAACTTCCTATGGTTTAAGTGAGTCTGAGACACAGTTTCTATTAAACAGCCAGAATCACCCCTCTGATTCAAGGGAGTTCGGGTATAGAGAAAGTAATAATTGGCTCAAGGTTTTTTCTTTTTGGTTTGTTCTAATTTAATTTATCAATTTTTTTTTTCATTTACATCCAAGTTAGTTATCATATAGCGCAATAATGATTTCAGGAGTAAATTCCAGTGATTCATCCCCTTATGTATAACACCCAGTGCTCATCCCAACAAGTATCTTCCTTAATGCCCCTTACCCATTTAGCTCATTCCCCCACCCACAACCCCTGGAGCAACCCTCATTTTATATTTAAGAATCACTTATGTTTTATCCTCCTCCTTGTTTTTATACTTTTTTTTGCTTTCTTTCCCTTATGTTCATCTGTTTTGCATCATAAATTCCTCATATAAATGAGGTCATATGATATTTGTCTTTCTCTGACTAATTTTGCTTAGCATAATACTCTCTAATTCCATCCACATAGTTGTAAATGGCAAGATTTCATTCTTTTTGATTGCTAAATAATACTCTATGCTATATATATATATATATATTCATTTTTTATCTATTCATTTATCTATGGATATCTGGGCTCTTTCCATCTTTGGCTATTGTCAATAGTGCTGCTATAACCTTGGGGTGCATGTGCCCCTTTGAAATAGCACATCTGTATCCCTTGGATAAATACCAAGTAGTGCAATTGCTGGGTCATAGTGTAGTTCTATTTTTAATTTTTTTGAGGAACCTCCATACTGCTTTCCAGAGTGGCTGCATTCCCCTCAGCAGTGCAAAAGAGTTCCTTTTTCTCTGCATCCTTGCCAACATCTGTTGTTACCTGAGTTGTTAATTTTAGCCATTCTGACTGGTGTGAGGTTTTGATTTGTATTTTCCTGATGATGAATGATGTTGAGCATTTTTTCATGTGTTTGTTAGCCATCTGGATGTGTTCTTTGGAAAAGTGTCTATTTATGTATTTTGCCTATTTTTCACTGGATTTGTTTTGGATACTAACCCTTTAACTGATATGTCATTTGCAAATACCTTCTCCCATTCCATCAGTTGCCTTTTAATTTTGGTGATTGTTTCCTTTGCTGTGCACAGAAGACTTTTATTTTAATGAGGTCCCAATAGTTCATTTTTGCTATTTTCTTTGCCTCTGGAGACATGTTGAGTATGAAGTTGCTACAGCTGAGGCCCAAGAGATTGTTCCCTGTTTTATCCTCTAGGATTTTGATGGCTTCTTTTCTTATGTTTAGGTCTTTCATCCATTTTGAGTTTATTTTTGTATTTGGTGTGAGAAAGTGGCCCAGGTTCATTTTCTGCATGATGCTGTCCAGTTTTCCCAAAACCATTTGCTGAAGACTCTTTTTTTCTGTTGGCTATTCTTTCTTGCTTTTCAGAGATTAGTTGGTCATATGTTTGTAGATCCATTTCTGGGTTCTCTATTATGTTCCATTGATCTGAGTGTCTGTTTTTGTGCCGTTACCATACTGTCTTGATGATTACTGCTTTGTAATACAGCTTGAAGTCTGCAATTGTGATGCCTCCAGGTTTGGTTTTCTTTTTCAGGATTGCTTTGGTCATTCTGGGTCTTTTCTGGTTCCACACAAATTTTAGGATTGTTCATTCTAGTTCTGTGAAGAATGCTGGTGTTATTTTGATAGGGATTGCATTGAATATGTAGATTGCTTTGGGTAGTGTCAGCGGTAATTAGCTCAAGGTTTAAAATTGACTAGGAGAGGGGTGCCTGAGTGGCTCAGTTGGTTAAGCATCCAACTTCTGTTCAGGTTATGATCTCAAGGTACATGAGTTCAAGCCCCGCATTGGGCTCTGTGCTGACAGCTCAGAGCCTGGAGCATGCTTTGGGTTCTGTGTCTCCTGCTCTCTCTTTTCCTCCCCCACTCATGCTCTGTCTCTCTCTGTCTCAACTTGAATTCAACTGAGCTCTTTGGTTGCTAGCACCTATGAAAAAATGTGGCCTTTTGGTTTAGGATGTTTGTTTCAGTCATAGGATCTATTATCTCAATTATCCAAACATAGAAAGTATGCACAGCAATAAGCCTTTTCCTGAGGATTTTTATGTGATCACTGAGTATATCTGGCTTATACATGATTCTAATGAAGAGCTACTTGAGATTCATTATGATTTTTACATCTACATATAGGAAAGTTGCTTGTATACTCACATACTTAGACTCTAGGGATACCTCGTGATCAAAATACCAAATAATGCAACAGTTCTACCAGAACTTGATTCTTTGGATAGAGATTGTTAGCCTTCTTTACCTGAGACTTCTATATCTCAGTTAAACACTTTGTAAAGTAAGTAATGAGACTTGAGAAATGCACAAAGAGTAGGGAGAAGGGGAAATAGATCTGGAGAAAGGAAAGTGTCTATACTTGGTAAACAAACAGACAAAGAATTTCAAATCTTTTTATTTGGCTTAAGATTGGTCTTGAATATGTTCTAGTGAAGCATGATTTTCTGACATGAATTAATTTTATGTCTTAAATAACAATTTGAATTTAAAAATAATTATCCTAATAGCTGATAGAATTCTCTTGGAAAGGAATTATGTTTATTAGAAAAATTCCTCAATCCATGCCTATGCTAGAACGCACACCGACAGGCCTGGACATGGCTGAGCCTCAAACCTTCTGAGAAGAGAGTTGAATTGCTCTGCCTAACAAAAGGAGATGCTTTTGGAGTGCCTAGAACTGTTTAACAAGGAGGGATCATGAGGTAGGTGATAGATGATGATGGCTTTATGGTCTGTAAGATAATCAGCCTGTCGACCTCCAATTCTCCAGTAAGATCCACTAAATTCATGATCATGTAAACACAGATTTAATGGAAACCAGTGATGGTAACTTCATGTCTGAGGAGAGGTGGTATAAATAGAGACCCCACCTTTGACTTTCAAGGATCCAGAATCCAGGAGAGCCTATAAACATGAATGCTCCAAGAGAATTTGCTTAAGTTCTGAATCAGCTAGGGAAATGGTGAAGGAATATGTTGGGGCTTGAATTTAAAATGACTTACCTTAGAGTGGCAGGAAGGACTCTGGCTCCATCTGGGATTCACTCTTTACAAGTTAGGATTGTCTTGGCCACTCCTTCTACACAGTGTAATTGGAAGAAAGACAAAAGGAAGAAGGTAAAAAAAAAAAGTGCAACATAGACTTGAATCTGAATGAGCTGAAATGTTCAAGGACTAATGTAGGCAGATGAGGACAGAAAATCAATATATGAGTCAAGGTTATAGTCACAGGATCTCTTTTGAATTCAAGTTTACTAGCCTTAATTCTCAACTTCTCATGCCTTTCACATATTTTTGTGCATGCTTTTTCCTATCACAAATCACTGGTTTGTTAATTAATCGTGTGCATTTTTTTGAAATTAATAATAACCATGTCAACTAATATTTTATTTTGTACAGGTAACTCTTTACACTTTGCAAAACTTTTTCATCACTACTTATTTTGATTTTTTTTTAATGTTTTATTTATTTCTAGGAGAGAGAGAGAGAGACAGCGTGAGCAGGGGAGGGTCAGAGAGAGAGGGAGTCACAGACTGAAACAGGCTCCAGGCTCTGAGCTGGCAGTCAGCACAGAGCCCGACGCGGGGCTCGAACCCACGAACCGCGAGATCATGACCTAAGTGAAAGTCGGACGCTTAACCGACTAAGCCACCCAGGTGCCCCCACACTTTGCAAAACTTTTTATAATCCTCTCATTTGATCTCTACAGTAATCTTGAAGAATATATAGGACTTTATCATTATTGTCATTTGCAAACAAATTCCAGAAAGGTCAAGTACTCATTCTCAGTTACAGTTACCAAGGTTTGAAGTTTCTTTTTCTTTAATAGCTTTATTGAGGTATAATTAACATGTAATAAATTGCACATATTATATATACAATCTCATAAATTTTAGCATAGTATACACCACTGAAAATACCACCTCAATTAAATATTGAATATATCCAACACCCCCTAAAGTTTTCTTGTTCTACTTTATACAATCTCTCTCTTAACTCTCCCATACCACCCTAACATCCATTTCTGGGCAACCATTGATCTGATTTTTATCACTCTATGTTAGTTTGAATTTTCCACAATTATACATAAATTTGAATCATAAAATATGTATTCATTTTTTCTGTCTTTATCACTCAATGTAATTATTTTGAGATTTAGGTTTAGTGAATAGCAGTAGTTGATTTGTTTCAATTGCTGAATTGTATTCCATTCTGTAGCTATACCACAGTTTTTCTGTCCACTTACCTGTGGGATGACCATTGAGTTGCTTCTAATTTTTGGCTACTTCAGATAAATCTACTATGGATATTTGTGTACAAGTTTGCATACAGACATATTCTTTCCTTTCTCTTAAGTACGTATGTAGTAGTGGAATGGCTGGATTATATGATTGTACACATATGTTTAAGTTCTAAGAAACTAAAACTGTTTTCCAAAGTAGTTACACCCTTGTACATTTTCACTAACAGTGTGTGACACTGCCAGTTGTTCCACATTCTTGCCAGAACTTCTCATGGTCAGTCTTTCTAGTTTTTGTCACTCTATTCTATGTATAGTTGTATCTCGTTGCGGTTCTTATTTACATTTCCCTAATGACTAATGGTTTTGAAGATTTTTTAATGTGCTTATCTGCAATTATGTATCTTTTTTGTTGAGATGTCTGTTGAAATCTATTGCCTATATTTAAATTATTTTCTTAGTCAGTGTGATTACTGAATTGTAAAAGTTCTTTATATATTCTATATAAAAGTCCTTTGATGGATGTTTATCTTGTAATTATTTTATCCCAGTCTCTGGCTTGTGTTTTCATCTTCTTAACAGTGTTTTTTAAAACACCAATATTTCCATTTTTATTAAGTCCAAGTTATCAATTTCATTATTTGTGGATCATGCTTTTCATATTGTATCCAAGAAAGGTTTCCAAAAGTTATGATGTTTCATCCTGAAAGTTCTATCATTCCAGGTATTACATTTTGGTCTATCATCTATTTTTGAGTTAACATTTTATATGGTGTGAGGAATGGATTGAAATGGTTTATTTTCCTTCAGTGAATTTTCAATGGTTCCAGCATTGTTTCCTGAAAAGACCATCCTTTCTACGCTAAATTGCTTTTCCTGCACAGGCAGCATAACAGTTCTTAGACCTAGAGTAAGAAATGAAAGCTTGAAAAATCTATGATTCAAGACTCTTGGGTTGAAGGCTTTCAAATGATTTCCCCATTTCAGAAGTCTCTTTAGTCAAAGACCAGAGTTCTTCTGTCAACTTTGATTATAGTCATCAACTTTGAGGTACAGTGCCCAAGGCACTTGTGAGTAACTGTGCTAATTAAAGTGTCTATTTCCTCTTAGGCATATGCCAAATGTTCATCTGTCAATCAGACTGATCCAGGAGACATTGTAACCTCAACTGAGGAAGCCCTATTATTATCTACAGAAAGGACTTATTGAGATAATCACTGTCAAAGAAGTCAAAGGAGAATATATAAATGGGAGAGTGTAATGCTTGATCGGATCCAAAGTAATTAATATAATTTTCTGTTTAAGTTAAATTTGCTGATATGACAGTGGTGTAGAGTTTGATTCATGAGGATTTGGTTTAAATCCTAATTTTTTAAAGAGGAAATTAATCCAGAAAAGAATAAAATTTAAAAATACCTCTTGATAAATTTCCTTAACAGTGTTAATTATTATTAATATACAAAGTTAATTATATCGTTGGTAATATAGTGGTCATTAATATGCTGATACTAAGATCCATCATCTGTCAACTTTTTATTTGAAAAGGGTTCATTGGCTGAGACCTTAGTTATTGGTCATTTATTATTTCTCATTTGTAGTTGAGGAATGGCTCATTTTAGTTTAACCTACATAATCAAAAAAACTTTGATTTAGTACTTACACGGTGAACAAGAGTAATGTGTTCTCAGTGTTTTATGACATGTTGTTTTGATGTCTCTAAGAGGAGAAAGACATTTCTTTTGAAAACCAAAAATATATTCTCCTGAAGTAACTTGAAAACCTCTTCAGAGTGAAGTTGATTTGCTTGCTGTAGACACTTGGATTTAATCCCTGTTTTCAATATAGTCCCCTACCCCATCTGTGCCAAAGATTCTCTGTCTACTCTCTAGGAAATAAGTCTCCACTTCTCTTCTGGATAGGAGAATAGTAGTGGCTAGCTGCACAGAATCTGGAAGAATCTCTAGCTATCTAACTGCTTCTACTTCTTTTTTTTTAAATACACATATTTAAGCTTTTATTTGAGGAAATAAAAAAGGAAGAAAATGAATCTGAGAGAAATCCTTGAGTCCATAGAACTTGAGGTTTGGCCCCTGATTGCTTTCCTTTTCTGCTTTGTCAATAAAAACTTTGAAATAATTGCCTCTAAATCCAACTTTCAATCAATCTTTATATGTTTAGCACCTCCTTTAGACCAATTCCAGAAGTACCTTATGCCATCAATTTCTGAGCCTTTCATAGGTTGTAGAACCAAAAGGAAATCAAGTTGTTTACTAGTTCTCCACACTGTTAACTTAGGGTTCAGCTTTCTGGGATCTGCTAAGTCAGTGACCACATGTGTATCTGCTTTCCAGCATCTGAAATGTTTTAATTATTGTTTCCTCTATTCTTGTCTTTGTCTTTGTGGGTTTATTGATTTAAAATACCTCTTTATTGTCATTTTTAGAGCTTTAGAAATGGGCTTATATATATGTGTTCAATCTGCCAATGCCATCTTTCGCTGGAAGTCTTAACAATAGTTTCTTTTTATAGTATTATTGAGAACATTTTTCAATATGATTAAATTCTTTTATTGTACAATTTGTAATAGTTGCATTATCTTCTATTGTATATATTGAAATATATGATTTATTAAATAAGTTTTTTCATGGAGCATTTCCAGTTTTGTTTTGTTTTTAATTTTGGAAGAAATGCTGTGATGAACATCCATGTGGAACATTTTGCACGCTTCCGTAAGTATTTCCCTAGAATAAATTCCCAAAACTGGTATTATTCAATCAAAAGGTACATAAATGCATTAAAACTTTTGATATTTATTGATAAATAACCCTGCAGGGAGGCTTTATTGATTTCATGTCTACCAGCTGTTTATGAGAGTGTTCTTTCCCCCATATGCTCATTAATGTTGGCCATTATTATTCAAAAAAATTCTCTTATACTTTTATAAAAAAAATTGTTCAGACCAGAAGTGGACTCAACACAGTTGAATTTTCTATAACGTAATTATTAGGAAGAATATTTTAAAGCCCATTGTCCTAAAATGGAATATATTATACTTAGCATATCTCTAAATTTTAACCAATTTATACTAAAAATTAAAACACTCTGTTTAGATCATGTGGTTTTCTTATTTAGAAGTATATACTTTTCCTAATTCTTCCTAGCTATTTCAGTTGGAAACTCTCTTGCTCAATTAACTATTCACTGAGGAAAATTGGAGACTTATTTCCCATGGAATTGGTGGAAATTTTATAAACCCTGCTTAGATAATTTTCTGTGCTACTTACTATAGAACAAAGTTTTGGAAGACTTGATCAATTACTTTTTCATGGTTGGGCAAGTCTGGGACTTTTTTCTTCTGTATTTGTTAATTTGGGGAGAATAATCTGGTCTTGCCATAGTTAACTGCTCTAAAATTTCATCCAGTAATGTTAGCCTTACCTTTTGTTTAGTTGGTCTTTAAAGAATATGAAACTCTTCGTAATAGCCTTAGATAATGTCTATGTACAAAGTAAATTTTCCTGTTCACATTTATTAAAATCTTATAGACAACTAGTAATTATGAAAGATTGTTTGAATGACAGGCAATTCATCTATCCCTCATGAACTGTGACTTTCAAATACCTTTTTAACATGAAATTTTAAGTCCTATTTGCTTGACTTCCCCTTACTCCTGATAAGGTGAGCAATTTCCATTAGATGGAAATGCCAAGAATAGTGTGCTAGCTCTCTGAAACAGTCATGTAATTGAGTGTCTCATTTTTATGATTGCCAAAATGGAGACATTTTGTAACTGTGTCTCCTCCCCGTCTTTTCCTGTAGTGTAATCCATTTATTTACTTTCTCTATAGCAATAATCAACTTATATTTGTATTTACTCTTTTATTAAATATAAAGAGCCCAAATATAAAACATAAATTTGTATGTATTTATATAAAAAATATATTTTGTCAGTTTATAATTCATTATAAAAACAGCTTAAGAAACAAAGGCAAAGGAAATTTTTTAAAATGGTACGGACAGTGGAGAGTCCTTAAAGAATCCCAAAAAGGATGATGAATTGATTATATTTGTAGTTTAGAAAGATGATAAACGTACCTTTGTCAAGATAGATTGGAGGTAATTCAGACTGGAGACAGAATGGCCGATTAAGGACATTATAAAAGTTCTTGGCCTGTAGAATTTCACAGCCACAAAGGAGAACACAACCCTGCATATCAGACAGAAAACAGTCTGTTCTGTTACAGTTCTGTTTTGTAAAATAGAGACTACTCTTGGTTTTTCAGAGAGAATTTAATGATGAGAATTGTTTACCATGAGTGTTGGAAAATTGGGGAAGCAAAGCATGAAATTGTGAGGCAATCTGGAGCTTAGCAACAACAAGCACTACCACTACTCTGAAGGGAAAGAAAGGAGGTGATAGACGAAGCCCAGAACTGGGGCAGTCATGCTAGAGCTGCATGCATGGCAAGGGCTATCTGGAGGGTGCTAAAGTCCTGGAAAAAGGGAGAAGCTATCTGTCTAAAGTTACTAACAGAAGATGCAACTGCTGCTTCTGGTATTATCACCTTACCTCTGGCAAATGAGGGAGGGAGAAATATTCTGGCTTCTTGCCTTCTCACAAGCTCCAATCCATTCACCATCTCCCACTGGCTGAATCTACCTTGATGCCAGTGGACAAGAGAGGGAGGGTAATGTAGTTGTCCTACGAGGCAATACAGAGCAGGAGAATATGGGTCTGAGCATCAAGCAGGCCAAAGGCTTGTACTGCATGTAAAGGGATGTGGTTCGTGCCATTAAATAAGTGTGAACAGTTTATGAGACAACCAGAGTGAAAGAACAATTTCTATTGGGGTGAGAGTACAGCCGATGAAGACCCACAAAGAATAATGTTTTTGTAGAGGAATGAAGGCTGATTTGGGAAGAAAGAGAGGAAATTGGATTATATATATAGCTGCCACTAAATTTTAAGGGGTTTGGTTGACTTACCAGAGTATAAAGGAGACTGAGAGCTTAGATTTTCAAAAATGTGATCTTGCAGTCAACTAATGGGTATAGAAAAACATTATTTCTTTTTTTTAATATATATATATTTTTTATTTCTAGGAGAGAGACAGACAGACAGACAGACACAGCGTGAGCAGGGGAGGGTCAGAGAGAGACGGAGATACAGAATCTGAAACAGGCTCCAGGCTCTGAGCTGGCAGTCAGCACAGAGCCCGACGCGGGGCTCGAACCCACGAACCGCGAGATCATGACCTAAGCGAAAATCGGACGCCCAACCGACTAAGCCACCCAGGCGCCCCATATTATTATTTCTTTTAGTGGATGATTTGTGAACATTTTTTTTTTAATTTTTTTAACGTTTTTATTTATTTCTAGGAGAGAGAGAGAGAGACAGCATGAGCAGGGTAGGGTCAGAGAGAGAGGAAGTCACAGAATGAAACAGGCTTCAGGCTCTGAGCTGGCAGTCAGCACAGAGCCCGACGCGGGGCTCGAACCCACGAACCGCGAGATCACGACCTAAGCGAAAGTCGGACGCTTAACCGACTAAGCCACCCAGGTGCTCCAAACATTTTTTTAAACTAACTTTCATAAATGAATTTTGAGGATTCTGAAGAGAAAGACTATGAACTTTCCTGCCTCACATTCAGCTCAATTTCAGAAGTTGTGTTTCCTCTGTTCTGAAAGTTTGGGCAAGGGCTCTCAGCCCTATTGTTGCTGGAAAAACCATTGAGCAATTATGGATGCAGTTTCAATGCCCGCATTGCCACAACTAGCACGAAACTAAGTTCACAGTCTATGCCAGACCTCAGATTATGTATCATTATTCCAGCTCTAAAACTATTAAATGCCCTAATACCTTAGCCATATTTGTCCCCATACATAAATAACAACTTACTTCCCCTTGAATTTGACCAAGCTGCCTTTAGCTGCTAATGTATGCTTCTTTGGATTTTGCTTAGGTACATTTTTCTTATGCTTTTTAATCCTGGGATATAGTTCTCTCACTTTCTAAATGTATAGAATATGTACTTAATTATTCTGTTTTGATCATTTATACTGAGTGAACCCATCATGTTTATGACTATTGAGGATCAGTTTATAATTCTTTATGTGTTTCTATATCTATAAATAAGACAATTACCCTGACAGTTTGGGTCTTAAAATACATGCCATTCCCTTCTTTTAGTCCTATTTTACCCTACATGACCCTAGTTTATAAAAGAGTTCAGCATTGAATTTTGCAGTCCAAATCATTTTAGCATTAAGAATTATATTTGTTTATGGGCTTTTTACATAGAATATTTAAGTATTTACTTGTAAGGTTTCTAGGCATTAGGTCTTGGCAAAGATATTACCATCATCCTGATATTATGTAAATATCTAGTGTTTTCAGATCTGGTTGACAAAGGATGTTCTAAAAAACCTCATTTGGTGAAGCCTATTCTAGCTCCACTTTGGGTTAGTGGGTTCCGCTATGGGAAACCACTGACCCTCAGTTAAATATGTCATTATTCAGATCTGTAAGGAAACTTCTAACTGGGGTACTTCTATCTTTATATAAGAGGAAAAAAGATATAATGTCTTTTTCTGATATTTTATTGGGACATTTCAACAATGTTGCAAAGTGTTCTTCCTCTCTTGTTTTCTTGTCACAATTTATGTAGAATGTCCTGGAATACAGCCTGGTTCTATGCATTAGCCACTCTAAAAAAGATGTCTATTTCTTATATCTCAAAATCACAGTTGAGATAAAATTATTACGTACTGAGGAATATTTAGTCTTTTGTCTTGAAGCCAGAAGAAAGAATTTTTTATAGTATTTGGATTGTAAATACCAGCTGGTTTGAATTCTCAACTCTTCAATTAGAAATTTGATTAGTATGAATTACAGGGGTGATGATGGGATAGAAGACATCTGACCTCATCAAGCTGCTCAGATCTCTCACCAGGTGGGTCTAATTCACCACACAAGATCTAGATGAGCAGAATCAGTAGCTCAGCTTTTCCTGGTGATCACAGAACCATTCTTGAGTGTATTGCATGCTTTTGATGGGCTCCAACTTCTCCCTCTTTTACTCTGTTTTTCTCTTTCCTTTCTCTATCAATCTTTTTGCTGCCCTCCCTCTCTGATGAAAAGCATATATAAATTCAGGCTAACATTGACTTTTTGTTGGTCTTTGAAATTTTGCAAACCCTGTACAAAGTTCTAAGTGTGATGTGGTGACCCTGTTCTTTGCTGGGTACAAGCAAACATCTTAAAAATGTCAGTGTTAACACATCTTTCAAAACAATGGCAGAATCAGGCCTGCGGCACTGTTATGCCTCAGAAGAAAACCAGTCTGTGACCTCATGAGTTCTCCCAAGGATAACCAGGGAGTCAAAGAATGAGAAACACCTGAATGCCCAATCGGGCAGGAGGCCACGCCTCCCAGGCTAGTCTATAAAGAGTCGGGCTCACATGGCCAATGAGCCAATCTCAGTTCTCCTGGAGGGCTTGCTCCTGTCTTCACTCAGAGGCACACTGATGCAACACGGACTTCTGGAGGCAAATTCTGGCACCCCCGATATGGCATCTTCTAAGGTCTGAATGATGCAGTTTGGAAGTGGTGGGAGGGAGGGGTCAGGAAATGATGGCCAAAAAAAGAATTCCTCAAGCATCTTTGGTGCAAAAAGTTGATTTTATTAAAGCACAGAGACAGGACCTGTGGGCAGAAAGAGCTACCTCAGGATTGTGAGGAATGACTGATTAGATACTTGATAGGGGAGGTAAAGGCAAGGGGAAGCTTCCAAAAGGATTTTCATATGCTAAAGAAGACTCAGGATATTGGTAGTTTAGCTACTGTCAAGCTAATGTTGTTTTCCCTTCTAGCAAAGCATTAAGACAGTAAGGAGTTCCTGGAGAAATGTTATACCTTACCTCCCCAAGTACTTGTCAATGGGCTGCAGGTTATAAGGAAATTTAATTTTATCTACCATTTCCTTCTGCCTTTGTTTCCCACGTATGAGTATCGTTTTTTCCCTTAGTATCTCTCTAAACTTGGTTTGCCTGATATCATGGTATTGGGTTTACCATTCAGAATCTCCATTTGAGATACCTTCTAAAAACTGAGAAATTTCTTTCTTAAGAAAGAGCATTGTACTCCTCTTGCTTTTTTTTCCTACTTGTATATCATCATATCTTTGGAATGTTTCAATCCCCAAGCACTATGTAGCCTGAGGTCTGATAAAAATAATTTGGTTAAACCTTCAGGCTCTTATCATTTCATGCTTCTGTGTTGTTTCCTCTTTTAGAAACTTATAGGTATTTTCTGCTTATAGTTCTTATTATTTTTGTTGGTTTATAGTGGTTTCTTTCTCTACTGAATTTTTGTTATTAGATCATTTAACAGAATTTCTTTTGCTTGTTCTGATGTTTTGTATTGCCTTTTAAAAAATTGTGGGAGGCACTTGGGTGGCTCAGTTTATTAAGCATCCAGCTTTGGCTCAGGTCATGATCTCACAGTCCATGATCTCACAGTCCATGAGTTTAGGCCCCCTGTTGACCTCTGTGCTGACTACTTAATAGAGATGGTCCTCGTCTGGGACATTTTGCAATGGATAGTATGTCTACATTAGAATAGAGAAGCTAATTTGCTCTTATTGGGTTTGCGCTTTTAGCCTTACAATTAACCATACCATGAAAGGACATGATGGTAACCCAAGGATGGGGATAATAAGGGGACTTTGAAAAATGTCCAAATTAATCTTCAAAATTCATTCAATGACTAAGAAACATTTTAGTCTTGGACTCAGTACAGAATTTCAAAACGTAAGCTCAATGAGCCATAATAGGGCTAATCATAAAATTCTTAACTGTAATAGCCTTTAATTATTGCAAGCTGTGGCAATGCATGGTAATGCTAACAGCAATGAGATGCTACTATACTGTCTTTTCAAACAGTCAAACTATTTCAAGTATGCTACAAAATAATTATACTTCAAAGTGCTCTGTAGGCTTGGGACCAAAAGAAAAAAGAAAAAAAAAAAAAGAAAGTAAAATCCTGCAAAGATAGAAATCATTCACCTTCTGTAGATTTTTATCTCAATTTACTGATGTGATATAATTGTAATTGAAATTATAACTGAATTCCATTATTTCAGATCTGGGGAACTAAATTTCATAGCCTTATTCATGTTAAAATGGAGAGTAATTTGTTCAAAATATCCTGGTGAGAAGAAAATTGCCTTATGTCTTTGAGGGGTCATAATAGTTTTCGCAGTGTCTACAGTAAACCCATTGCAGGACATAACAGATAATTGAAAACAAAAGCTGAATATATTAAGTCTGTTGGTACCAAGGTTAAAGTAGTGGAATGACTTATTCAGGTTAAGCGATGCTATTAATGTGCTGCCTTCACATGTGGTACCCCTAGCACATTAATACTTAATATGGCACTTATGTTTTTCATACAAAGCTTCTACTCTCACTTGTAATTTGAACATTTCTTTAGAAGATTAGAATATTTTTTTCCACAATGAACATTTCCTCTCTAAAAGCCTTTTATATGTAGATTAAACAATCAATTGTATCGTGATCAAAGAGAACCAAACCTACCCTAAGGGATAAATACTCCCTGCCAGATCCAGACCCATTGTCCTGTCCAGTAAAATGAAAACATATTTATAGTATCAATATCAGTAATACATAATGATGGGGTTTTGGAGTAGTGGTGGAGTTTTGGAGTTGACAGCCAAGAAAGAATTCTTGAAGACCTCTTGGATGCAAAAAGGTGATTTTATTAAAGCACAAGGACAGGATCCATGGGCAGAAAGTTATATTGAGATTGTAAAGAGTGACTGGTTCTGTGTAAGGAGTTGGGGGAGATAAAATCAAGAGGAAGTTACTTAAAGGGATTTCCAAATGCTAAAGAGGACTCACAGATTACTGGAGGCCTAGGGATTATCAAACTAAGGTTGCATTTCCCTCTAGAAAAGTATTAATTAAAAGAGAATTCCTGGAGACTAGGCTATTGATGAGATTACCTTTTTCTTGTAATGGTACTAAAATTTTTGTGAACTGATGGAGACTCTGTCAGCTTAATCATTTTTCTGTCCTTTCCTTTGTTTTGGGGAAGCCAGGAGTACCTGAGAAATGTTGCACATATCCCACATGGCAGAGGGAGTGTTGTTAGCTTGTGTTGAACCCTCAGCTTGCCTTATGCTCCCTCATCACAGGGGTTCATGAAAGCACTCATATTGAACTCCTGAATGGTGTCAAGGCATACTTTCCCCCCAAAAAAACTTGAGTAAAAGACAGTTTTTATTCCCAGCTATCTAAACAAGAACACACCCCCATTTTCCTCCTTTTCCATCATTTCCCTCTTAGCATTCCATGTTTATCAGCAGTACTTTTTTTAATTCACTTTGTTCTCTATTAGCTCTCTTTCTTCCTCCCTATATTCCCCGTTCCAACATTCTGTTTCTACAGCTATCTTGTAAAAGATTAAAAAAAAAAAAAAGCATCAAATTATATAATGCTTATTGAAAGTGTTGCTCTCTGGGTCTTTAATATGTATATAAAACTGAAGCCAATGAGAAAACATCATTCTTACACTCACAGTAGAAATGAGACCACTTGGAGTATCTCCAGTGGTGTCCATAAATACTGTTGAATAAATTTGAATTATTTGATCAGGCTTACCTTTCTAACTGGGCTCTCTCACTCTGGTCTTTATTCCCTCCAATCCAACCTGTTTGCTGGCAGGAAAAATCTTCAGGCACACAAATTGGAATTGTCTTCTAAAATATTTAATGAGTCCCTATAAACCACCATAACGCCACTAGGTAAACTGAGCTCATCCGTGTATAACCTCTGCCAGCTGATCCAGTATCCCCATCTTCCCCTCCTTTCTTCCTCACCTTCCTCTCCATGACCTTAATTACTCCTGTATTTCCCTCATTCTTCCCTGCACTTACCCAACTCTTCAGCAGTTTTCAGATTCAATCCAAATTTTACCTTCTCTCAGTAAGCTTCTCCTTCAGTCAGAGTAAAGCACAATCTTCTCTGGGCCCCCACTTCATTTTGTGAGTATCTACACATTAGGAAGCGTGCTTGCATGTTTTATTTCACAGAGACACAGGATCCTAAACTTCTTCAGAACAGGACTGGAACTGAGATTCAGGTCCTTCTTACTTGAAAGCAACTGTTTTGTGTCCTATTGAATGTGAGAGATTGGTAGCAAGGCGAAGTTGAAGTTGGCACTGAGATCTCAAATTTCTGTGATTTGGCAAACTGTGATACCCTGAATCAAGGGAGAATTAATTAAGTAAGAATAAAGCCCCATAATGAAGGATAGCTCCTTGAGAAAGGACAACATTTAAGGCATGAGGACTAGAGCTCAGAAGGAGTCATGAGGTGTAAGAGACAAGGATGAAGGCCAAGGTGGACAGATTCTTAGAAAAGTGTTGATATCATAAAATGCTTTAAAAATACATAATTTTTTAAAATGAAAATAGACGATTAACAGGAAATTATTTCCAGGAAATTTCAATATCTAGGGTAGATTAAGTTATAATAAAATCTGGAGTGAGATGAGGTTGAGAAAGTAGAGATGCAGTATATAGATTACTACATTTGAACTTGAAAGTGGGTATAGATGGGGGTTGTGTGGGTGGTGGAGGTATTTTTAATGTACTTGCAGTCTGAAGGGAGGGAGATAGTTGGGATTGAGGGTTGAAAGTACAGGAAAAAGAGAAATACAATTGAAGCAATTAGTGTGCAAAGCTAAAAGAAGAGGACCAGATGCAGGGCACAGGTGGAGAGTTTGGCCTGGGGTTAAAGGAACATTTCTGTCCATCTGGAGGGATGGATGGGATACCAGCTGAAGACTTATGTAAGTTTGAGAAGGAAGATTGTATAACTTTATATAACTTGATAACTCTTAATCCTGGTTTTTCTTTTGTTGAATGGAACAAACCCTTTATTCTTTTTTTTTTTATGTTTTATTTATTTATGGAGGAGAGAGAGGTGCACACATGAAAATGGAGGAGGGGCAGAGAGAGAGAGAAAGGGAGACACACAATGCAAAGTAGGCTCCAGGCTCTGAGCCTGTCACAGGCTCTATTAGCACAGTCTGTCACAGAACTAAAATCCATGAACCGTGAGGTTGTAACCTGAGCTTAACCAACTGAACCACGAGGGTGCCCTGGAACAAACTCCTTTAAGTCCAAATGATATTATAAGTGCTTGCTTCTCTATTTCATTTGCCTTTTTGATATTGTGAGGTCCAGGTGGGTACTACCCTGCCCTATTCCAACTTCTGAATCTCTGTTGCTTTTCCTACCAATCTCAGGCAAGCAATTATGTTCTGCAGCTCAATATAGGAAGGCAATTAAGTTCTAAGGGACTATACCACCATTTACCTCTAATTGTGCTATCTAAAGTTTTTTAAAGATTTTCACACAAAAAATAACTTTCTCTTTTGCTAAGATGTTTGAGCAGTTATTAATCCAATTAAAGCAAACAAGCTTTGCACTTTGTGGCTCCGCCTACCCGGAGACTTTTATTGCACAGTGAGGCTGGCAATGTGTATTTAATGCTTAGCAAGAGTTGAAGAGTTGTAGAAGATCCACTTTGGTAAAAACTAAATTGTACACAATTATATCCACAAACTTCAGTGCAGCCTCAGGATCTACACAAGGAAGACCACATTTTTGCACTCTCAAATCTTTGGCCAGTGTCACTGTGTAGACTATATTTCAGTTCATTCATATTTTAAGACCTACACTCTGTTAATTCTATATGATTACATGGGGCCTGGTTACCAATATTCCTTCAATCTCCACTATGTTTAATTCATGAAATCCTTGCCTTCATGAGCTCCTACACCTTCAACTTTTAAGTAGAGCCTACTTTAAATATTTGATAGGTTAATGAAAAGCATTGAGTAATTTTCATATACGGATTTTTCTGTGAACGTCTTTTAGAACACTCAACATAAAGAAGGCTTTGGGATTAACTTTTTTGGCAAAATCGTAGTGGCTGCCATCTATAGAGTCCCTACCACATGCTAAAAGCTTGGCATTCATCTTCTTTATTTGAACAGTCTCTGTCCAATCTCACTGTGTTCAGATTGGACTTCAGTATGTTGACTCTTCAGCTCTTCTGTAATGAGAGCATTAGCATCGCAGAGTATTTTAAAATTCCTCCCAACCTATCCCATGGTTAAGCCAAAACCAGGAACTAAATAATTGCTATCTAAATAAAGCAACATATGAAATGAAACAATGTTTTTCTTTACAGGAACTGGTTTAGGAAGTGATTAATGCAAGCTTGTTTAAAAGTGCTAAATAGCCATTAATAAAATGTTTGAATGAATTAATTCAACACTGAGTAGTACACTTGTGGTTTTTAAATGTTGCACATAGACTGGAATTACTTGACTCATTTTTCATACTGCTTAGGAGGTTCTGAGTTCCTGGAGTTGCTTGACAGAATAGTGTAAACCCGTAGTTCGCATGTTTTATTTTAACAGAGCAGTATATAATTCACACAGTATTTGGTGAGCTTTTCTGATGTATATGTAAGGTTCTGTGATAGGCCTCAGAAGCGAGGAAGCTGGGGGTACAGTCAGGGATTGGAGAGGAAGGTTGCAAAAATCAGTTAGCTGTGTTTCTTGCCGCTGGAGTTCACATGCTGTTGTTGAAGGATAATAAAAATTACTAGGAGACATTTAACAAATGTGAAGTAATTACTAATGAATGAAGGTACTGAAAACCCTCCTATTTAAATAAGATTTTATATTTAAAAAGGTTAAAATTGATTTTTATATTTTACTTCTAAGGAGTGAAATGGAGCATGAGGCAAAACACTAATTTATCTCCTGCTCCATTTCCCTTCTGCTGTTCGCCACCAAAAATGTGCTGTTTTCCAGGATGAAGTCCCTTCAACCAAAGGGGTCTATTAGCACCAGAGCTCTTATCCAAACTGACCTCCTATTCCATTACAGCTGGCATTTGCTGAGTGTTTCACAAACTGAATATTAAGCCAATTAGCAATTAGGCATTATGACTCACTGTGGTAACTTTTAGAGAAAGTATATTTATAAATTTATAGGAGCTTTCTTTAATGAAAAGATTGGCTGGTGGTAGTAATTAGTGTCCACATGGCAAATCCATGGGGAAATATTTTGGAGATAGGCTGAGTTTCGAGTACTCTTTGTCAAGAACTGTGAAGTTCTGGATTTTGTCCTTGTAGCCAGGGAATAATTTAGCCCACCATGGTTTGGCATAAGCTGGCAGAAACCCTGAGCCTCCCAGGACAGACACAAAGGATCAGGCTCTATGGATTGGCCTTATAGCAATCTTCTCCCAGAAACAGCAGTGGCCAGCGTCTCCTTGTTTTTTCCTGCCACTTCCACAGGGTGGTGCCTACACTTGCAATGGGTTGTGTGAACAGAGAGATACCTGGAGTTCTGGGAACCCACATCTTTTATAATGGACTCAAACCTGCCAGACCTTTGTCCCACAAGGGTACCTTCTCCATAGGATACACAATAGTAAGCAAACCTGCTCTCTGCTCTGGAGGGAGATACTGTCTTCATCTTCTAAGCTGTTTACTATGTAAATATTCTTGAAGGGTAGTCCAGAAAAGAAGGGCAATTAGTCCCTCTGCATAACGCCCATAGAAGATAGTTTCCTGACAGTCTGAATTGAGAGACGCTTTTTGGGACACCTTGGTGTATCTGTCGGTAAAGCATCCAACTTCAGCTTGAGTCATGATCTCACAGTCTCTGAGTTCAAGCCCTGCATCAGGCTCTGTGCTGCCAGTTTAGAGGCTGGAGCCTGTTTCAGATTCTGTCTTCCTCTGTCTCTGCTCCTCCCCTGCTGTCTCATAAATAAACATCTAAAAAAAATTTAAAAGACACTTTTCCACAATTAGCTCCTATTACATGCCAAGCAGTGCTCTAGGTACTTGAGAGCATACTTACAAATACCTTCATGAATGCCCCTAAATGATTTCTACAACAGATCCATATATTCCTGTTTCACAGATGAGAAGTCTGAGACTTAGAGAAAGTTACTTGCTTAGATACAATGAGGGCCACTGATGAGATCTAATCCCTGACTTCTCTGACTCCCATACCCAGACTTTCAATGACTGCTCTCTACCATTCCAAAGATCAACCCATTTTAATTTCCTACAGGGATTTTGCTGACAACTTAAAGGACTCCATAGGAGTATGAATCTTAAATAAAGGTCCTCAAGGTCCTCATTCAGAAGGGGATTATATATAGCAATTTATTAAACTAACGCACAATACCCGTCCTTATATATATACTTCAGTGACTAAATTGATTTCTTAAAAAAATAAGAGAGGGGCACCTGGGTGGCTCAGTCAGTTACGCATCAGACTTCAGCTCAGGTCATAATCTCCCGGTTCGTGGGTTCGAACCCTGCATCAGGCTCTATGCTGACAGCTAGCTCAGAGCCTGGAGCCTGCTTCGGATTCTGTGTCTCGCTCTCTCTCTGATCCTCCCCTGCTCATGCTGTCTCTATCTCTCTCTCAAAAATAAATAAAAATATTTTTAAAAAAAATAGAGTGTAAAATCAGGCTCAGTTAAATAAAGAACCTCTAAGTAGTTACCTGGCAAATACTTCATTATTTTCATTCGGTTCATTGCTTTGATACTTTGGGACAGTTTATTACTATTAAGTAGTTGTTAATATGAATAGTCATGACTCACAACTAGATCTGGTCTGTTTTTGACCACCTGGAGTGTTGAAAGTCGCTTAGCAAAAGTCTCTCTAGACCCACGTCTTGCGAGCATGTATTCATATGCACTGTCCCTAGGATCTGCTGGGTTTCGCTTCCTGGGGTAAGAGTTACACTGTTCTTCCTCCAAGGCTCTCCTTCCAAGGTATTTCATGATCTCCGCATTCCACATCTCCCACAGAGGTCTGGTTGATCTCACCCACAGATTCGAATCTTTTTTCCTCAGGTGAACTTCTTTAGATCTTTTTCTTTTCATGGATCCCCTTGATTGCATATCTGTTTTATCAACACAGTCCTGAAGTAAACTTTTCCTCTGGCAATAATGCATGTCTTACTTTGTACATTGTTATGATGCATAAACTATACTTGACATAAGGTAGCCTTGAGGAGGCCTAAGAGTTTACCCTTCAGGTTAACCTACAAGGAGGTCATAGGGACTGCAGTGTAAAGAGTGCTGACATTTTCTTGCTGTGATTAGGCCCTCTGTCCTACGGCTGTGGGCAGAAAGGGTGTTTGCTCTCTACTTCCTGTCTTGGCCTGGTGCACCCACGTTTTTGCATCTTGGTTCCTGCATTAGATAATTCCTGCTGAGATCTTGAGGGGGAGTGCCTTCTTTAGTTTGTTATTGAAAACATTCTGGATCTTTCTTAGCATTGCTCGTTATAAAGTCTCACTATATGGTATAACAGTCAAAAAAAAATTTGTCTCTGTGTTGTCACCCTTTTTGTAAAAACAAAAAAAATTATATTCTCTTAATAATTAGCACTAATTAGTGTTGTGAACAGATGGCTTTTTGTTTTATTCCTACTCAAAGCAGAATATAGGTTATACTTCGACTTCCCAGATGCTATGATATCTATGTGATACCACTCTGAAATGAGTAAAACATAAATGAAATGTGTGTATTCACATAAATGTAAATCTAAAACTTACCCATGACTTCTTTGCTGTTGTTGTTACTTCTGTTAAGTGTCTTCCATATATTTATGTACATATAAATGTAGGTTCATGTATATTTGTGACATAATCTAACTACATGCACATAGCTCAGTCTAAGATACATATTTTTATACATTCCAATGCTTTGATATCAGCATGCTTCTTACATTGATTTGTATTTTTAATGTAATGTCCTCTGAAAGGCTATTAGCTGGTAGTGCATTTAATTGCTCAACTCTTGGGAACAACTAAATAATTGATTTAAGGGAAAGGCCCACTGAAAGAAAGTCACCATAGTTTAAAATGGGAAACAAGCCTTTTCCCAGGGTTAAGTACTCAAATGTGACTGTTCTCCCCACCCAGGTTTGAGTAGAATGAGAGGTAGAATCCATGTTAGGCTTCAGTATGGCATTAACAAGAAACAGCAAGTATTCCTGGGGCTACTGTAATTCCAGCAACACAATCTTCTCCTGCCTAACATCACAGTAATCTTTGTTGGCATTAAAGCTATTTCATCTCAGGCAGAGTAACATTTAGTGGAAGGATTAGGAGCCTTATCTTGCTAAGACCAGCAACATCAGGAATCAATAGATGAGTGATTTCTGCAAATAGTACCTGAGGGAGGAGCACACATTCCACCCCCCCTCCCCGAAGTTTCTAGGGATGATGTTAACCCTACAGTTGGCACAAATGGTGAGGTGGAGGAATTTGATTTTTTTTTTTTTTCTGAATAATCTTCAAACTCAGATTAGGTCCTAGAGGATGAATAGTTTAGTTGAAACTGAGCTGTTTTGATTTTAGTTTTTTAAGCAACAGAAGGAAAGCAATGTAAAACTGTTGCTTTTCTAGGCACAGCAATTGATGCAGAATATAAACTTGGTTGAAAACACCTAAGTGAAAGGGCGCCTGGGTGGCTCAGTCAATTAAGCATCTGACTTCAGCTCAGGTCAAAGGTCTCAAGGTTTGTGCGTTCAGGCCACACACTGGGCTCTGTGCTAAGCGCTCAGAGTCTGGAGCTTGCTTCTGATTCTGTGTCTTCCTCTTCCTCTGCAGCTACCCTGCTCACACTGTCTCTTTCTCTCTCAAAATTAAACATTAAAAAAAAAAATGAAAAAAAACCCTAAGTGAAGGCTGCCACACTACTTGTAAAACCCAATTTTATTTTTCATGAGCAGTTTTATTCACCTCTGAAATATTTCATTCCCATAGGCAAAGATAAAATGTTCTCTTCTGGAATAATATTCTTTTCTCTTTAAAAATGTTCACTTAGCAAGGAAAGACTTTTCTAGGTCTAAATTTTCTCATATGAAAAATGGTGAAAATAATAATCCCTGCACCAAATGGCTTTTATGGAGAATGAATTCTATAATTCAAGTAAGGTTCTTGGCCTGATGCTGTTGCAGGATTCTTTACCTCAATATCCAGAATTCATTGTCTCGCCACTTTGAAGAATGAAGAGGTGGACACAAAATAAAGCAGCAGGCAAAAGTTTATTAGTGTATAAGATAATATCAGAAAGTAAGAATAGTATGAAAGCTCTCTGTATAGAGAAGGGGCATTTGAAAGTGAATGCCCATGACTATAGGCAAGGGACTTTGTTTTATGAGGTTCTGGTCAGTCCTGCCCCCACCCCTTACCTTCCCCCTTGTTACTTCTCAGGTCCTACCCTTATTGACTGGATAACTCTAGATGCTGGTTTATCCATTCCTGATTTGCTCGATTGTAGAAGGGCTGGTCTATGGGCATATCATTCTTTGTGGGTAATAATTTTTACGGTATACTGATTATTTTTATTTAGGTCTTTTATTTAGGTCAATTCCTAAGGGGAACCTGAGGGGAGTAGATGGTGTCTGTTACCATTCTTAAGTGGAACCTTACACCTGATGGGGTTTGCTGTGGTCAGATGTTCCCAGCATTGTTCCAAAACATCTGTTTTTTGGGGCACCTGGGTGGCTTAGTCGGTTAAGCGTCCGACTTTGGCTCAGGTCATGATATCATGGTTTGTGGTTTCGAGCCCGCGTCAGGCTCTGTGCTGATTGCTAGCTCAGAGCCTGGAGCCTATCTTTGGATTCTGTGTCTCCCTCTTTCTGTCCCTCTCCTGCTCACACTGTCTGTCTGTCTCTCTCTCTCAAAAATAAAACACTATAATAATTTTTGAAAAAAATCTGTTTTTCCTCCACCCAGGGACCTCAGCTCCTAACCTTTCCCTCTGTGCCTACTGAATCCTATCTTTTCCTATCTTAGAGCCTGACTGTAGTAGATTATTTGGCAAATAATAATGGCATGGAACCCTTTCACACTTACACATCTTTTTAGGTGCATTTGCAATTTGTATGTCTACCCTTCCCCTGTCAGCAAAATGTGTAGCTATGTGATGGTGAAAGCTGGGCTCTTTTATTTATTTTCTAGTCGAGATGTCCCTACTTTTTGCTGGGCTGGTTTCCTCACAGTGCTATGGGTCACTGGACAAAGCTGGGCCCACAAAAACGACTTTGACATTCCAACTCCAATCCCAA
Organism: Proteles cristata cristata; assembly: GCA_017311185.1. Classification (NCBI taxonomy): domain Eukaryota; kingdom Metazoa; phylum Chordata; class Mammalia; order Carnivora; family Hyaenidae; genus Proteles; species Proteles cristata. The sequence continues at coordinate 1,994,458 of JAESUZ010004587.1, forward strand.
CCTTGTTAAATCTTTTGGTAAAGAGCCCCTGCTACCACTGCCATCTCCTCTACTCCTTTTCCATCTTTTTTTTTTAATTTTAAAATGTGATTTAAATTTAGTTTGGAGAGAGAATGAGTACAAATGGGGGAGTGGCAGAGAGAGGAAGGCAGAGGATCTGAAGCGGGCTCTGTGTGGACAGCAGAGAACCTGATGTGGGGTTCGAACTCATGAACTGTGAGGACATGAACTGAGCCAAAGGCAGATGCTTAGCTGACTGAGAGCCCAGGCACCCCTAATCCTTTTCCATGTTGAAATGCAGTGATACTTCCCTTCTATGATCTCCCTACATTGAAGTAAATTAGTCGAAGTCTTGTTCCTGGTAGAAAATGAATTGAATTGGAGTCTGGAGTGCAGCTGCCTGTAGATGTAATGCTCATTTTTTTGCTAAGTGACGTCCTCCACCAACAGCTAATGTTCTTCTTCTTGGTTGAGCTTACTTGTAATTTGCCTCCACATGACATATAAATAACCACCTAGAAAAAGAAATATACAGAAGCTGACCATAAGAAACTGATCATTGATCTATCTAATGCAAGCCCCTTTTCGTATCTGTTTCTCCAAATGGAACAAGAACACAATTCTGTAGTAGCAAACAGTTGTATCTTGGCCGGGTAGTAGGGAGGCAAGCCTCAGTCCAGGCTTTTGGGGTAAATACAGGGAACTTCTTTAAGATAAAGACCAATGCCTTGGGCAGAATCTTCTCTTCCATAGCATGGATGACATTGGCATGAATGGAAAAGAGTAGTTGGGGGCCTAACATTTATTGACTACAGTTAATGCTCTAGGAATTTTGTTAGATGTTTATTTAAAAAACAATTATCAGTGATTACTTCAAGCCTCTCGGAACAGCTATGGTGTTGTGTATAGGAAAAACTGCCCTGGCAGTTATTCTAAGACCTTCACTAATGCTGGTTGAACCACTAAAACCTGTGTGATACTGCATGATTCTCTTCACTGCAGATCCTTTGTACAATGGAAGGGTTGGATTTGTGAATTTTATTTTGAAGGTCACAAGGTGAACACACTCCAAAGCCATCTTAACTCCAAGTTAAGACTTGAATATGTTCATCAATATCCATCATATTCTCATTCTCAATTATAAATTGATTAGCCAGTTGATGAAGTTCTGGAATTTTTTATTTTCCCTTTTCTCCTCACTTTTGAGCCATTTCAGCACCTATTGCTTTTATATATTTATATGAATACACACACACACTCCCACTCACACTCAATCACTCACCTACCCCAGGCTGGGGAAATAATAAGTACAGGAACTGAAAGAAGTCCATTGAAGTCTTTAGGAATAACCCTGCTAAAAAGGGAAAAGGCTGAAACGTTTTGATTACAATGAAATTTGGGAATTTCTTTTGACGAGGTTGGGGAATATATTTTCTTTTTTTTTTTTTTAATATTTTTATTTATTTCTCGGAGAGAGAGCATGAGCAGGGGAGGGTCAGAGAGAGGGAGTGACAGACTGAAACAGGCTCCAGGCTCTGAGCTGGCAGTCAGCACAGAGCCCGACGCGGGGCTTGAACCCACAAACCGCGAGATCATGACCGAAGAGAAAGTCGGACGCTTAACTGACTAAGCCACCCAGGCGCCCCGGGGAATATATTTTCTAATGTGTGTGTTGCAACTGATAAGCAGATAATGGCTATAATGTAAAAAAAAAAAAATTTTTAGAGACAAGAGATGTACAGTCCTTACACAAGTTGAGAAACTTTGTAATCTTGACTTCCAGATTTATTTGGTATAGAACTAAAAACTAATCACCATTCATGAAGTGCCCGCGGAGCTCCAGGCTTCTAATCATAGATGGAGTGTATTCTATATCTACATGGACAGGACATTTTCTGGAATCTAGGACTAGTCGAGGCTTTCCCAGTAATTAAAGAAACATTATCATTATAGTTATCCTAATTAGCTACATTGTATACTTGCACAGCATACACACACAGACACCCCATCTGGGGGAAGGAAAAGACTTAACACTGCTACTATGTGTCTGGCATTTTGCCTAGCTCATTATATACTTTATTGCATTCTCAAAAAAAACAAAACCAAACAAAATCCAGTAACATCTATGGTGCCAAAACGTATTGTATTCCTTGAATGCCAATGGGAAGGCTATTGTTCTCTACCACACTTATTTTTTTTTCTTCTGTTCATTTCCCTATATCTCTCTTTCCTGCTTTCTATGTTCCTTTTGTCATTGTCGTCTCCTGGACTGCTTGGTCCTGGTTGCTGATACTTGCTCTTTTTCCTCCCTCTTCCCTGTGCTTCCCTCTCTACATTCTGAAGTCTGCCAAAGCCTCCTTGAGCTCCACTGGTAACTTTTGTAGCTAAAACTGTTGCAGGCTTCTGGCATAAGTGGAACCACATTTGGCAAAATGTGTGTTTTGTGTCTGGAAACTGGGTTATACTCATTCTAGAGCAATTAACTAGATAATTGCTCTGGCATAAAGACAGCCTTGTACTATTCTTGTAATGAAATAGATAATTTTAACTGTAGCTCCACCTAATACTTCCAGGGAGTGCTAAAAAGCCTGGCCCATTCTTGTTTTAGATCAATTAAATGTCTCTGAAGCTTTTTAAATATTCTCTTTTACAGGAAGTTTACTGGCCTTAATCATTGTGTTGTTTTTTGAGCTGGGAGTCCTTGGTCTCTCATGAAATAAAAACCAAATGCTTTTTGAATTAAGTGTACACTCGGGCAAAAACTATCCCTTTTCCTTTAATTTTCTTTGGCCAGGACATTTGACTGGTTTGTTCAGCACTTCAAATTAGTTGTGACATTGGCAAGAATTTTGCAAAGGAGGAAGATGTTCCTGGTCTAACACTGGTATTTACCTCCTTGACTGGTCACTCCAGTTGATCTACAATCATCTGCATAGTTAGAACCCAACCTGTGTTCTCAGCTTTGTACTGTTGTACAAATGGAAAACAACATGATTCCTTGTCCTGAGAAATCTATAATCTATTTGGGGGATTTAGAAGATCCCACACACATGACAAGAACAAACTCTGCAAGAAAATTCGGGGTAACTTGTTTTTTTAAACATTAATGGCTGCTGGTGTTCACAAGAAACAATAGCTGTGTGATGAAGGAAGGTTTCTTGAAGGATTTGGGTTGGAAATGAGCCCTAAAGAATATAGCAAGTGAGTGAGAAACAGTGTCCCAAACAAGGAGCATGTTCCCTTGTGTCTTCTCTCACCTCCTCCTTTGTGATAAAAGTAGGCAAACCAATCAGTGAGGCAAAATAGATAAACCTTCAGGTTTTGGAATCAGATAATGTTGGTTTGGCCTGTTACTTGTTACTACCTGGCTCTGTGACCTTGACCAAGTTTCAGATCTGTCATCTGTAAGATAAAGGTGAAGACAGCACTTAACATCTGAGTCTCTACGGGATTTCTTGTGATTCTCTTCATTCACTCAAAACGTTTGTCGTCGTCGTCGTTAATTTCTTTTAAGACTTAGTTCTAGATCCTCTGGGCTAGGGGAATATAGAGATAAATATTGGATACATCTTTGCCCTCTGAAAACTTAAGAGTTCAGTAGAGAAGACTGGTGGAATTCTACAAAATACTTTGCGCATTTCCTGACTCATAGCAAATCTTCTAGCAGTCTATATTGGTACATTATCAGCTGCTCTTTTCAATAATCATAGTATCCCAAGTGGGGAATTATAAAGTAGAAGAAATAATTCCAGTCTTTCTGCCAACACAGCCAGCCATATTATGCAAATTGAATATTCTGTACTGAGTCATTAAACCTCCTTAAAATCTTCCCTATATAGAAGATCATAATACACTATATATATGATGCGTGCACACACACATGTAAACAGTAATATTTTAGTCTGGACAGCATCTCCTTGAAAGTAGGAGTTTTGTCTTTCTGTAAAGACTAGAAAACTGTGTAGCATAGAGAGGCTCCTCATCTTTGGAACTGAGATAACTGTTACTTTCTTGACCTTCATGGCAAATAAAACTGATTTTATCAATTTAACTCCACTGGTAGTTCCACTGATAAGTCTTTGGCACCCAGGCAATGACACCTGGAGACATACCTCAATATAGTATCTACTTAATCTTAAGCAATTTCATTGTCTTGTTTGCATGTGTTTTTTCTCCTTCCCCCAGAAGTTGTTGATGTCTACTGACACCAATTCCTAAAAAGCAGTAATCTAAATCTGACGCAGAGATTAGCATGTGGGAAGTATATTAGAAAGTGTTCTTAGGATCACACCTAAGGTAGAGAATGGAAGAAAGGCAGCTCCTGGGTGGCTCAGTTGCCTGATCATTTGACTTTAGCTCCAGTCATGATTGCACAGTTCATGGGTTGAAGCCCTGCATCTGGTTCTGTGCTGGCAGCTTAGAGCCTGGAGTCTGCTTTGGATTCTGTGTCTCCCTCTCACTCTCTGCCCCTCCCCCACTTGTGCGCACGCGCTCTCTCTCTCTCTCTCTCTCTCTCTCTCTCAAAATAAACAGTTTTTAAAAAATAGAGAAGGGAAGAAAGAAAGCAGAAGTGACCAGAGAAAAAGTTGGGTTGTGGTATGGTCTCCCTGAAGTTCTTGACCAGCCTATGAGGATCTGTGAACCTGGGAGATCTCTTTAGGGTTGTCCCAAGCTGAGGCAGTGTCACTAGACATTTATATCCCCACATTAATCGATTAGTGGAGGAAAGTGTTCCCAGGAGTAGGGCATGGCCTCGGATGAAGTGGCTTTCTTTAGCCACGGTAACTCTCTGAGAGAACTGGCAGAAAAAAATCCCTTATTCCTGAAGAAGGATGTGGTTGAGGTGTCACAGCATCCCCTACATACATACCCTTCTCTAAAAAGGGGATGTTAAAGTAGAATCTTTATGCTCTACAATGATATTGCCAATGCCTTCATAAAATGATCGTGGGATTGGTATTCAGATACTCTTAGGTTCTCTGGAAGCTCTCATTACAACAGAAATTTGACCTGATAGTGGGACTTACTCCCAGAGATGTGTAGTCACTGGGGTTATAGAGGATGCTGGGTGTCACCCAGATAATCCATTAGGAGACCAATCTTTTTCTCCATATTTGGTTACATATGCAGCTGAAACTTTAGCTCTCTTTTAAGAGCTCTTTGTTTGGTCCTGAGTCAGCATTCTTTCATTAAAATGTTATAGTCAAGTTAGGTAGATGCCTATCCTTTACTGTTTTCCCTATTACATGCATATTCTTCTTAATCTTGTTTACATTAGCAATAAATAGCTCCTGGAGAGCAAAATGATGCTTTCATTTCCATCAAGGACTGTGATCACTAGTTCAGTCATATCACAATATATTGCTGTATGGAGCTAAGCTAACAACTCCTCAAATCATTGTAATAAACTAAAAAATGAGAGTCTATTTAATTTTCAGTAAGTTAAATCTCCCAGGAATGCATAAAATATAGTGCTTTCTAAGCTTACAGGTAATCTGTTACCATCTATCTGACATTTTACTTCCAAATCATATGTTAATTTTATATTAAAAAATTTGTTCTTTAATGGTTTTGTACTTTTTAAAGGTAATAGAACTATAAGCTATGGGGGGGGGGTGTTAGTGAGACATGTGAAAATCCATTGTTATGCTAATGAAGTGCCTTATGTGAAACTTCATGCTTTTAGAGAGAAAATGGACAATACTGAAATTTATTTTCTTGGATAAAAAGTGTTAAAAGTATAAACCATAAGCTTTCTAGTTAGCTAAATTTTTGTCTTTGTCTTGAAGGAAGTGTTTGTTTGAAATTACTGGGCTAGGGGGGAACCCCACACAAAATAAAACAGATGATTGGGTGATTACAGATTTAAGAATTCCCATTTCATATTTTCCATAGTTAACAATAGGGCTGTTTTCAAACATTACTGTTGAGAATGAATTTTACTCAAATACAGTAATACAAGTTGAAAAACACTCATTTTAATAAGCAAGGATTCTTACTCTCCTCCCATCCCCCAACTAGTGTGTTATTTTCAATCTCTTCTGTACTTAAAACAAACAAAAAACTTATGGAAAATTTCAAGTAACTATAAAAAGTATGAAGGTTAAGGTAAATCTCTCAAGTAGAAAAGTATGAAGTATGAAGTATGAAGGATAAAGTATTGCTCAATTTCATTATCAATTCCTGTTCAATCTTGTTTTTATCTCCCCCACTTTCATCTGTCTTCACCAGATTATTTTAATGTTACAGGATTTCATCTTAAATCAAGGAGATTTATGGGAAAGGACTCTTTAAAACACAGAACCACAGACCTATTATACTGTAAAATTAACTAATTTCCTAAGAACATGAGATACCCAGTAAAAGTTCTCCAAGTATAACACATTATTATTTTGTTTGCTTCAATTCAATATTCAAATAAGACTCCTATGTAACAAGTGGATGCTATGGCACTGAAGTCTCTTGCTAGGAACATTTCTTCCCATCTTTAATTTTGTTTCTTAAAGTTTCTTTGAAGAACCCAGGTCATTTATTCTGTATAATTTCCCACAGTCTGGATTCTGCTGATTGTTTTCCCATGTGTCATTTAACATGTTCTGCTTTCCCCTTGATTTCCTGTAATTTGGTAATGAGATCTTGAGAACTGATCAGATTTAGCTTAAAGTTTTTCACAAGAATACTTCAGATAACATGTTTTATTTCAATCCAGAAACACATAAAATTCAGTTAACTTTTTTAAATGATGCTAACAGCCATTAATGATTATTGCCTAGATCCATTATTTGTGGTGTTAAATTATTAAAATTCTATCACTCTCCCTTTCTTTATTAGCTGGAATACCTCAATAAAGAAATACTTCTCCATGTCAACTATTGAGGTATCCTAATATATAGCTTGTATACAGATTGATTTTGCTTCTTATTTATTGGTTTTCAAAATAACAGATTGGTTCCTAATATCTTCTAGATACAGTTAGTGAATCTACCACATTTTGTGAATTTATATGTCAGTCTACTGTAACTGTTAAATGTATTAACGTTCAGCTGACCCTTTTCAGCCAATGGGAAACTCTTAACACTGGTTTTTATGTTTTTTTGACACTCCTGTAATACTCTTTGGCAGCTTCCTAATTTTCTGGCATGACAACAAACCAGAGGTTCATACACCTCATATCACAGACCTGGAATCTGCAATTTCTCCAGAATTCTGGGAAATGGTATTAAGATTAACAATCTGGGTGCTGGGAATTATTTGCATCTTGGCTAAAGTTGTTTGTTGCTATTGGGTTGGTCATTGTCTCTAGGCTTTTTCAATGAACAGCTTTGTTTGTCTTTGTAAATTACATCATGATTTCTTACTGATAGTCTCGCTTTTTAAAAATTTTTTTTTAATGTTTTATTTCTAGGAGAGAGAGAGAGACAGCGTGAGCAGGGGAGGGTCAGAGAAAGAGGGAGTCACAGACTGAAACAGTCTCCAGGCTCTGAGATGGCAGTCAGCACAGAGCCCAAGGCGGGCTTGAACCCATGAACCGCGAGATCATGACCTAAGCGAAAGTCAGATGCTTAACCGACTAAGCCACCCAGGCGCCCCTGATAGTCTCACTTTTAAGATCATTGGGTTTTTATTTAACTGCACTGATCTTGTATATCTTCTTTGTCTCATGCTGAAAATCTGTTCTCAAAAAAATTCATATAATCATTTATTTGCTCTATCTAATGATACACAAATAATTGTCTCAGAATAACATACAAACACTGCCACTGGCAATATGATTAACACAGTTTAAGACATTTTGTAGTTCTTATACTTCAGTTATGTCTCACCTGGCATGTATAGTGAAAGGTACTGTATTTCAAAGTCACTTATAGTTGCCCAACTTTGCTACAAACTCAGTATACAGTCGGGTTTATTTGCTTATGCTTTAGCATTTTGGGATTTGCCTTTTAAAAACTATTACGATTATGTGCAGTATCTTCATTGTTTCAGTGTCCAGTCTATAAACAAGATTTGTTTAGACAGGTCTAGCTTCTCTTCTTGACCCCTTCTTTTCCTTCTCTTCCCTAAGGGGAACACTGTGAGAAATCCTTAATCCTTCAATCAAAATGTTTTTCCTTTGTTACTTACAAAGCTTTTAGTTGAATGATTTTATATTAATATCTTTCTATACTCACCGTAACTCGTTTCTTTCTGGATGTTGTCTTTTGGTTCTCTACCATAAGCACCATTGGAAGCAGCTAATGACCTATCTCTTTCTTGGCATTTATTTTAAAGCATTATAGGTTTCCATTTAATCATAAGGTAATGCTTAATTTTGATCTACTTTTCATGTATTCCCCAATTTTTACCTTTTTAAAGATGTATATAAGAATGTAGAGCTATTACATACTAGGATTTCTATATAAATGCCAGTTAGCTTTAGTTCTGCAGGCACACATTAAGTGTCCATCACTAGTCCTAAGACCTTACCCCTCTATGCTTGTTATCAGTCCATTCTGAAGAGTTGTAGGCATAATACTCTTGGAATTCCTGAATTCACATAACATATTATCATGACTTTTATAAACCTGAAGGCTTTTGTGCTAATTATTAAGTCATTCTCCCACATTTCCTCCTTTAAAGATGGCGTCTGATGTAATAACAAACCTTTGCACAATGTGATAACTTGCAAAGCATTCTGTGAGTCATAGAACAACTCTGTGAGGAAGACATTTCTATCACCCACCATGTGTGTAAAGGAATTGAGCCCAGAGATCTACAAGGTCCATGGTCACTTAGCCAGCATGTGACTGGGCTTGGACCCAGGGTCAGGTCCACACCTAAGGATGAAATCAATCTTTTTTTTTTTTTTTTTTTTCACCATGGAAATTCAAATTTATTTTTTTTTTTTTACAAATAGTTTATTGTCAAATTAGTTTCCACATAACACCCAGTGCTCATCCCCACAAGTGCCTCCTCCATGCCCACCTCCTCCCCCACGTCCACTAGTCCTCAGTTTCTTCTCAGCATTCAAGAGTCTCTCATGGTTTGCCTCCCTCCCTCTCCCCAACTATTTTTCCCCTTCTTCTTCCCCATGGTCCTCCATTAAGTTCCTTCTAATCCACCTATATGTGCAAACATATGGTATCTGTCCTTCTCTGCCTGACTTATTTCACTCAACATAACACCCTCTAGTTCCATCCATGTTGCTACACATGGCCAGATTTCATTCTTTCTCATTGCCATGTAGTATTCCATTGTATAGATAAACCACATCTTTTTTTTTTTTTTCTATGAGAGAGAGACAGCATGAGCAGGGGAGGGTCAGAGAGAGAGGGAGTCACAGACTGAAACAGACTCCAGGCTCTGAGCTGGCAGTCAGCACAGAGCCCGATGCGCGAGATCATGACCTAAGTGAAAGTCGGACGCTTAACCAACTAAGCCACCCAGGCGCCCCATAAACCACATCTTCTTGATCCATTCGTCCATCGATGGACACTTAGGCTCTTTCCATGATTTGGCTATTGTTGAGAGTGCTGCTGTGAACATGGGGGTACATGTGCCCCTATGCATCAGCACTCCTGTATCCCTTGGGTAAATTCCTAGCAGTGCTATTGCTGGGTCATAGGGGAGTTCTATTGTGAGTTTTTTGAGGAACCTCCACACTGTTTTCCAGAGGGGCTGCACCCGTTTACATTCCCACCAACAGTGTAGGAGGGTGCCCATTTCTCCACATCCCTGCCAGCATCTAGAGTCTCCTGATTTGTTCATTTTAGCCACTCTGATCGGCATGAGGTGGTATCTCAGTGTGGTTTTGGTCTTCATTTCCCTGATGATGAGGGACGCTGAGCATCGTTTCATGTGTCTGTTGGCCATCTGGATGTCCTCTTTGGAGAAGTGTCTGTTCATGTCTTCTACCCCTTTCTTCACTGGATTATTTGTTTTTCGGGTGTGGAGTTTGTTGAGTTCCTTATAGATAGTGGATACTAGCCCTTTATCTGATATGTCATTTGCAACCATCTTTTCCCATTTGGTCAATTGCCTATTAGTTTTATTGATTGTCTCCTTTGCCATGGAAAAGCTTTTTATCTTGATGAAGTGCCAGTAGTTCATTTTTGCTCTTGATTCCCTTGCCTTTGGGGATGTGTCAAGTAAGAAATTGCTGCGGTTGAGGTCAAGGAGGTTGTTTTCCTGCTTTTTCTTCTAGGGTGTGATGGTTTCCTGTCTCACATTTAGGTCCTTTATCCATTTTGAGTTTATTTTTGCGTATGGTGTAAGAAAATGAACTAGTTTCATCCTTCTGCATCTTGTTGTCCAGTTCTCCCAGCACCATCTGTTAAAGAGGCTGTCTTTTTTCCATTGGATCCTCTTTCTCGCTTTGTCAAAGATTAGTTGGCCATACATTTGTGGGTCCAATTCTGAGTTCTCTATTCTATTCCGTTGATCTATGTGTATGTTTTTGTGCCAATACCATACTGTCTTGATGATGACAACTTTGTAGTAGAGGCTAAAGTCTGGGATGGTGATGCCTCACATTTTGGTTTTCTTCTTCAATATTACTTTGGCTATTCGGGGTCTTTTGTGGTTCCATACAAATTTTAGGATAGTTTGTTCTGGTTTTGAGAAGAATGCTGATGCAATTTTGATTGGGATTGCACTGAAGGTGTAGATTGCTTTGGGTAGTAATGACATTTTAACAATATTTATTCTTCCGGTCCATGAGCATGGAATGTTTTTCCATTTCTTTGTGTTTTCTTCAATGTCCTTCATAAGTTTTCTATAGTTTTCATCATTCAGATCTCCTATATCTTTGGTTAGGTTTATTCCTAGGTATCTTATGGTTTTTTGTACAATTGTGAATGGGACCAGTTTCTTGATTTCTCTTTCTGTTGCTTCATTTTTGGTGTATGAAAATGCAACTGATTTCTGTACATTGATTTTGTGCCCTGTGACTTTGCTGAATTCATGGATCAGTTGTAGTAGGCTTCTGATGGAGTCTGTCAGGTTTTCTATGTAGAGTATCATGTCGTCTGTGAAAAGTGAAAGTTTGACTTCTTCTTTACCAATTCTGATGCCTTTTATTTCCTTTTGTTTTCTGATTGCTGATGGTAGGACTTCAGCATTATGTTAAACAACAGTGGTGAGAGTGGATATCCCTGTCGTGTTCCTGATCTCAGGGGAAAGCTCTGTTTTTCCCTGTTAAGGATGATGTTAGCTGAGGTCTTCTCATAGATGGTTTTTATGATGTTTAAGTCAGTTCCTTCTATCCCAACTTTCTTGAGGGTCTTTATTAAGAAGGGATGCTGTATATTGTCAAATACCTTTTCTGCATCTATCAACAAGATTATATAGTTTTTATCTTTTCTTTTGTTAATGTGATGTATCACATTGATTTGTGAATACTGAACCAGCCCTGTAACCCAGGAATGAATCCCATGTGATCGTGGTGGATAATTCTTTTTATGTGCTGAAATTTAGGATATAATACATTGAAACAGAAGTCAGTTAAGTAGCTGTATTCATTAAATTCTGCTTAAGTGATAACTTTAAAAGCAGTCACTTCTGCAGATAAGGGAAAGCAAGGATTTCCCCGCATCCCACCTTTGGACCAATTCACCCCAAATTGACAAGGTGTTTGGGAACTTAAAAGCTTGTAACTTTTTAGCTTATCATTGAAGCAAGAGAAGTGTTTTACTGTTTGAAATGCTGTCATCCAGTGTTTTAAAGACTAAAGTTTTCTGTGAGACTTCCAAAGTATCTACTTTAATTAGCTTTAATTGATAAATTAACTAAGCCATATTTCAGAGTGTCTTTAAAAAAATGAGCTGGGACTATTCGAGGAACAGAGGAGGCCATGCAACCACCATATGGGGAACAAGGGGAAAGAAGAAAGCAAGATGAGTGTAAGACCCCCTTCTATTCCTGGTGCCCTCTCCACCATCTAGCAGGACTCTTTAAACCTTTTCCCTCCACCACCCCTGCCCCAGACCTTCCCTCCTGAGCACATGACAGTGCAACCTCCCCTCCTCCACCTCTCCCCCAGGACTCCCAGACATATCTTTCATGCTTTCTATTACATTTTACATTAATACATTAGAGACATCCCAAAGGAGAATGAACAGTAGCTCTGAGGCTGAAGTTCCTCACCTGAAAAATGAAGAGGATGTGTGCAAACAAAGCACCTGGCACAGTGCCAACTGCCATCCTGAAACATCCCTTTTCCTCCTGTTCTTTCCACATGTATATGAATACATAACTATGACAGGAGAAAACTATTAAATTACAACAATTTTCAGTCATGCAACACACTCACACATACATACATCCCTCACCACACGATGAGGAAGGGAATCCTGAGGTTGAATGAGCCACTTACTCTGCCTTTGTCGCAATGAGTAGAAAATTGGGTATAGCTGTGGATTTGAAGCAGTCAGGCCCTGGTACCGGGCAGGGGCTTTGGGTTGCTGCCAGAGGAAGTGAGACTTTGGAGGAGATGTTTAAAAGGTAATTTGGGGGAGGGTTTTGCTCTCTGTCATGCTGTGTAGCTCCCTCTCCATATCCTTAAGAAATTCTCACAAAGATTGTATTATGCTCCAGTATGTATGGAGTTGCATGTGGTTGTGTGTATATGAAGTTGGGTATGTTTTCTTGTATCCATGTCCTCATGGTGGGCACAGAACAGGAGTGTGGCAAGAATAAAAGGGCTCAGGTTCCAGAACCCTCTTCATTCCTACTGACATCCTAACGTAACAGGTAAACACAGGTTCATATATTCTTCCTTCCTCCCTCCCTCCCTCCCTCCCTTATTTTTTAGAGAGAGAGAGTGCAAGCAGGGGAGAGGGGCAGAGGGGGAGAGAGAGAAAGAAAGAAAGAATCTTAAGCAGGCTCCACTCATAGCAGAGCCCAACATGGGGTTGGATCCCACAACCCCAGAATCACGACCTGAGCTGAAATTAAGAGTTGAATGCTTAACCTACTGAGCCACTCAGGTTCCCATTCATATTTTCTTTAATTAAGTTGAGGCTTCCTGAGTAGTAATTTAAACCAGTACCTCTTTGCTTACAACTGATTATGACTTTGGATTTTATAATTTAGTACTATTTCTAGTTCTTTGAGTTCAGGAAAAAAAATTTGTTCAGAAAAAAAGACTTCAAAATTTTTAGTGAAGGAGCTTTCTGCTTCCTGTAATAGCCAAGTACTTTCTATTGAACCAACTCTCCACAAACAACTGTAAATGCTGAACAAAGTATTAAAAACAACCACCTTATGCCGCTGGAGCATGATTCAAAAGCAGGCAGGAACAGAAGGAAGGTCTGCTCTTGGGGGAAGGAAATAGCAATGGGTGCACTTCCCATTCTTTTATGGCTATTGGCTTGAGGACCTATCCCATTTGGTGTCCTGTAAGGCCATTTAAAAAGCAAAGAAACCCATGGTTTTTATCATACCCATAGAAATCAAAGTTTGGGAAGACCACAGAAGCTGGAAAATGAAAATCCCAGAAAGGAAAGAGGCAGACAAGGGAGCCCCAAGTTCTATGCATAAATTCTACCCAAATCTCTGCCTGATACTTGACTGTGCATGCATGTGGCAGAGTTCAAGGAGCCCAGCTAAGTCTAAAAGAATCAAGACTTCTGAGTAATCTTTTTCAGGGGGCATTTCCTTTTTAATTTTTTCAAAAAATTTTATGTTTATTTATTATTGAGACACCGAGAAACAGAGCATGAGTGGGGGAGGGGCAGAGAGGGGGAGACACAGAATCTGAAGCAAGCTCCAGACTCTGAGCTTTCAGCACAGAGCCCAAAATGGAGTTTGAACCCACAAACTGTGAGATCATGACCTGAGCAGAAGTCAGATGCCTAACGGACTTAGCCACCCAGGCGCCCCAGCATTTCCTCTTTAAAGTGATGAAAATTAATTCTTGTTTAACTGAGCGTGACGTTTAGGAAAATACTTTTTTTCCTAAGTACTTCAGACTTTAGGACTTACCAAGCAAGAGCCCTCAAGAGTGCCAGTCTTCAGGTGCCTGGGTGGCTCATTAATTAAGTGTCCATCTTCAGCTTAGGTCATGATCTCATGGTTCGTGGGTTCAAACCCCACATTGGGCTCTGTGCTGACAGTTTAGAGCCCAGAGCCTGCTTCGGAATCTGCATCTCCCTCTCTTGTCTGCCCCTCTCCTGTTCATGCTCTCTCTCAAAAATAAGTAAAATGTTAAAAAAAAAAAAAAAGAGTGCCAGTCTTTGAGGGTATTATTTCAGAACTAATTTGTTGAATGCCCTTTTGGTACACAGCTGGGTGCTGGGGCAATTTAAAGATCATTGAAATTTGACTTTGAGACTATAACTTCAGATATTTGTTGAAATCCCATAGACATATGAAACCATAACATACATGTATATATGAAAACATAACACAAGGCCACATTCAGTGCCAAAAGGACTGCCATACACAAAGTGGGACTTTCGCTCTAAGAGTTATATTAGTTTCCTAGGGCTGCTTTGACAAATAATCACAAACTACTTGGCTTTGAAACAATGGGAATTTATTTTCTCACAGGTCTGGAGACTACAAGTTTGAAATCATAGCATTAACAAGGCCACACTCCTCTGAAGGCTTTAGGGAAGAATCCATCCTGCCTCTTCCTGGCTTCTAGTGGTTATCGGCAACCCTTGACATTCCTTGACCAGTGCCTGCATCTCGCCTACCTTTGCCTCCATCTTCATGTGGCTCTTTCATCTATATGTGTCTGTCTCCACGTGGCCTTCTTACAAGAACACTACCCATTTGATTTAGGCCCACCCTAATCCAGGGTGACCTCATCTTAACCAGTTACATCTGCAAAAATCTTATTTCCAAGTAAGGTTACATTGTGGCATTCCAGGCAGACATGAATTTGGCAGGGGAGGGGGGGTATTATTCTACCCAGGAAACAAGTGAATAAAAAAGCATTGTAAAGTATCCAGAATTTCAAGTTCTAATTAATCCTTAAATATTAAAGTGCTCTTTATCTTATAGAACACTTATTCATGAAAGTGAATTATGTGTCATAATAATGAATATCTGATTACTCATGACTCGTTTATATTTTTACTTTTGTATATTTATATTTTCATTGAAAATAACAAAATTTTTTTTCATTATAAACATTTAAAATTAAAACACCAGTAAGTAATCCTGGCCCTCTCCTGTCCCTCCCCCCTCCTTCCATTGTTCCAAATGAGTAGTAAGGTTAAATGAATTTTGGGAGAATAGGGTTCTAAAGCCCTTGAAAAAATCAGTTTTCTAAAGCAAAGCCATTCCATTAAACAGACCTAAATTTAGATTGTCAAAGCCCCCATAGACTCTGAAAAGAAAGTTGTTAAAACTCATAATGAGCTTCAGTGTTGCTGCATTTGGAAATGTCTACATCTCAGCAGTAGCCCTTGTACTAAAAAGCTCTAGCAGACGAAGGCAGTAGATGTGAGGGACTCTTGTCTTTAAGGCTATCATTTCAGGTATTAGTTGAAATTCCATATTCTTGACCCTCATAAATTCTTACATTGTAAATTCCTAGCAGCTTTAATTTGTAAAAAGCATATGGACAGATCCCTTAATGACAGATCAGAGATGATTAATTTAAAATATTTCAGTCAACTCAGAAAAACCAAAGATGAGACATCCCTCATCCTCCCGCCTCACCCCCCACCCCTATATCAGAAATCCTGGCTTTTCCTAACAATATTCCTGAGTTAGAGAAAATGCAAATGAAGCATTTGAGAGACAAAGGGAAACATTTTGCAGCTGTCATGTTTAATTTAATGATAAATATGAGTGCCAATAATTGTCTTAATATATTTCTTGAATAAGATTCTTAGAGTTGAAAAAATATTGCCTCCAAAACTCCTGCTGATGGGCTAAACCTTCAGATGTATTTCCTATGCCTGACATTGACTCTGCTTGGTGTGAAAGCAATCACCAGTATACAAATCACCAATATACAACTGGAAGTTAGCGCTGAGTCTCAGCTGCTAGGGCAACAACAGCCCCATGATGTTTTATGTGCAGAATTAGTTTCATTTCTCCTGGCCAGTCTGGGAAGAGGGCAGCTAGAATGGGATTTCTTAGTAGATCTATTTTACTACTTTTATTTTTACAACTTTTATTTAGGCAAGATTCATTTCTCAAGTGCCATTTATGTTTCAAGGATAAGGCATACCAAAAAGTGTAAGGCAAGGTCCCTGTCCCTCCCACCCTTCCTCCATGATCTTGATTTCAGGTCTTGATCTCCAGTCATGAGTTTAGGCTTCATGTTGGGCTCTGTGCAGGGCATGGAGCCTACTTAAGAGAGAGAAATCTACAAGCCTCTAATATTTACACACATGGTTTCTGTACTTTGATAACTGAATTCAACTGTGGTACTTACAGGAAAGAAATGTATTCTGACAAACATTTTTTAAAAGACAAGATTTGCCAAAACAGTGTGCTCTACATGTACCCCAATGTTCATAGCAGCACTCTCCACAATAGCTAAAACATGGAAAGAGCCTAAGTGTCCATCAACAGATGAATGGATCAAGAAGAAGTGGTTTATCTATACCATGGAATACTACATGGCAATGAGAAACAATGAAATCTGGCCATGCGTAGCAACATGGATGGACCTTGAGGGTGTTATGCTGAGCGAAATAAGTCAGGCAGAGAAGGACAAATATCATATGTGTGCACGTATAGGAGGATTAGGAGGAACTTAACAGAGGACCAAGGGGGGAGAAGAAGGGCGGAAATGGTGGGGGAAAGGGGGAGAGACAAACCATGAGAGACTCTTGAATGCTGACAAAAACTGAGGACTGGTGGATGTGGGGAGGAGGAGGGGTGGGCATGGAGGAGGGCACTTGTGGGGATGAGCACTGGGTGTTATGTGGAAACTAATTTGACAATAAACTATTTGTAAAAAAAAAAAAACAGTGTGCTCTAAAAATAAATCAATGTAATGACTGATCTAAGAAATCTTAATTATATCCTTAATTAATTCAATAGTCAGAGCCAAGAATTAATGACCCATTCACCAAAGTCATCATGATAATGCTCAATTTAAAGATAGCCTTTCAACCTGTTCTCCCAGCCTCCTTGCTGAACTGAAGTCATGGAAATTGTCTTCCATTTTTTCATTTACACTCTTCTTCAAACTGATGACTTAAACACTGTTTATTCTGCTACCTAAAAATGTATTTAATCCATCACATTTTATCCTCCTTGTTGTTATCTTAGTTTGTGTGTCCATCAGCACTCATTTGGATTCCTACAGTGATTTTCCAACTAGTCTCCTAGCTTCTGGTCTTACGGTCTTCCAGTCTTCCACCAACATAGAATCTACTCCAGTCTTTTCCCACCTAAAATCTTGCCATGCCTTGCCATCACTTACAGGATAAAGTCAGTCCTTGGCATGATGTACGTGGCCATTCACCATCTGGCCCTTGTCTGCCTCTCCATATTGATCTCCTGCAACAACTGTACCTCCTTATACCAGTACAGTTAGTTGAAATTCCTGGAACACACCCTGCTCTGAACAATTCCCTCTGTTAATCCCCACTCCTAGGCCGGCAGCTTCTTTGCATCCTTCACACCTCAATTTGTAAATCACTTCCTTTCTGGTAGTCTCATTCCACCAGATCATCCCTGTACTTTGCACATAGCTCTGTGATGCCATATGTTATCCCCCTGTAACTTGTGAGAGATGCTCCTCTACCTAAAAATAAGGGTCACATTTAATTAATGGAAAATTGGGGCACCTCGGTGGCTCAGTCAGTGAAGTGGCCAACTGGCTTAAGTCATGGTCTCACAGTCTGTGAGTTCGAGCCCTCCATCAGGCTCTGTGCTGACAGCTCAGAGCCTGGAGCCTGTTTCAGATTCTGTGTGTGTGTGTCTCTCTCTCTGCCCCTCCTCTGTTCTCACTCAGTCTGTCTCTCTCAAAAATAAACATTTTTTAAACGTTTTTTAAAAATTAATGGAAAATTGAGGAAATCATCCCATCACTCTGTCTCTAGAGTCTCTCTGGTCAGAGAGTATAGGCCTTCAAAGAGTAAGATGGCCTTCAAAGAATTGTTACTTAGAGTGTAGGGAGGACTTAAATACACTGAGGAGGCTGCTTCAGAGCCCAGTCCATTGACTCTGCCACTAACACAGTCTGATGTCACATGCTTTTTGAGTAAGCATCTTTGACAGATTCAAAAGAGCACCCCAGACAAAATATATGAGACACTACCTGGAGAGAAAGACCCACGGGGCCAAATAAACTTGCCAATGATGCGTTATTTTGCTGAAGCAGCAGCTTTTCTCTTCATGAGCCTATGATTTTCTCTGGCCTATGCATGTCTTATTGAAGATTAAGGATATCTGGAATGTACAAAAGAAGAACAATTGATAATAGACTTTGGGGGTATAGAAAGAGTGCATATGATCTCTCATGTTACACCCAAATCCTACCTCAGCTCCCAAGTCTGTGGGGTTTGAGATTGGTTACCGATCCCTAATCTCTAGGATGTAGAAATCTGGAAGTGTTTTAATCCAAAAAAATCGAAAAGAAAAAAAAAAAAGAAACCTGGCTTTAAATGCAGCTTAACTTCTTCTTCATCTTCAAATATTGTTGATGGTGTTACTGGTTTCCTGTTTGTTTTGAGTATTTCCCCCTTTGTGTGCCCTCATGAAGAATCCCGGCATCTATACTTTTTTCAACAGGAGTGGTTTTCTGATTGAAGTGGGCCAATAGTGCCCAGGTCTAAGAGATTCAAAGAATTCAGAAAAGAATGTAAGCAATGGGCTTAACTACACATTTAGACATATAGTCAGAGGATTATAAATCCAACCCAAAGCTGCATAGAACCGTAGAGTTGTCGGTTGCTTCTATAGGGACTATATGAGAAAATCAAAGGTTGGGGGTTTAGCATAATGGGAAGAGTGTGAACTCTGGGGCAAGGCAGGCCTGGGTATGAGTCCCACATTCTAGTTGTTTGGCTTCAGACATGTTGTGTAACTCCACTAAGACCTAATTTTCTCTTTGTAAAATGGGGTTAATAGAAACCTTCCTTATGGAATTGTTAGCATTAGAGATAATACTGGTAGAATGCTTTGAACATAGTAGTTTCTTAGGAAATGGTGGTTATGATTTTGGCTTTGTGTTGAGAGTGATGTGATGGACTCTCACATCCCACCCAGTCCCCCTGGGAGTGCTACTGGCAGTGGTCCACATCCAGTAACTGCTCAAGGGAGGGGTATAAAAGCTTGGCTATTTTGGTTCAACTTGAAATAACTCTGAAGGACTAACCTAACTCCAGAGTTTCCCATGGTTCAGCCAGGTCGACATGAGGCCTGCATCACAGCTCATCTTCTCCCTCTGCATAATCCAGCCCTCCTCCACTCCTTTCCATGGGCATTGATCCCAAGATCTTAAAAATGTCCTGTATGTTAAACTTTATTCCAGAGTCTCTACTTCCCAAGGAATCTGACCTGTGACAAGTGATGAGACAGGTACCTGGTCCTGTGTTATTAATTACCCATTGGTCAAATGTGCAGAAGCTCAAAGAAGATCCTGTGGTCTGGGGCGCCTGGGTGGCTTAGTCGGTTAAGCGTCCGACTTTCGCTTGGGTCATGATCTCGCGGTTCGTGGGTTCGAGCCCCGCGTCGGGCTCTGTGCTGACTGCCAGCTCGGAGCCTGGAGGCTGTTTCAGTCTGTGACTCCCTCTCTCTCTGACCCTCCCCTGTTCACGCTGTCTTCCTCTCTCCTAGAAATAAATAAAACATTTAAAAAAAAAAAAAAAAGAAGATCCTGTGGCATCTTAGCCAGGTGTCAAGAAATATTTTCGAAAGACAGGAAAAGGGTCAGAAAAACTGTAAGGGAATGAGGAAGTCCCTAGAGACATGTGGAATTTGCCATAGGAAGGCATTTGATAATTTCCAGAGGTTAAAAATGCCCTCTTATTCCATGTGAGCCCAGGAGCATGTAAATGCTGTTTTCCAACATCAACTCCCTAAAAAGAACTTGGCTATGACATTCACATCAATATAATTAAGCAGATGTAGTGATTAGTCTTTCTTCAGTATTGAACTTTTAATTCCCTTTCCCATGGCAAATACCCAGCTAGAGACCTTCCTGGAAGCAGACCCATGTTTTTCTTTCTAATGACTGTGGGGGGGAGGCCTAAACAGTTACTTTGGAGCTGTGCTGTACTATAGACACTTTTCTGGTGCCTAGTGGCATTTAGATTGGGAGTTCCTTGGCCCGCTCAGGTTCAGTCTCTGGAGTTAGAATCAGAAAACTAGACAGAAGGTAATATCTGGAAGGCCAATCCTGCAAAATATTTCTAGGGTTAAGTGAGACTCTACTTTGAACAGGGACTCCATCTCCAGCAACAGTCTCACCCCAAAATGATCCTTCTCTGTTCTTTCCTACCCAGATCTTAGTGGGTATTAGGGGTTGACCCAGGAGGGAGGAGCTCTTAGCCTGGTTGTATCATGTAGTAGTTAACCAACAAATATTTCCTGAGGATCATATACAAGGCACTGACCTGTGCACCTTGAGTGCTAACACCGGATCCCACACGTCCATCTTTCCTGGTAACAGAGAGGAATGTGGACCCAAAGATGGGAGGGGCAGCAGTCGGACAGCTCAGCAGTACAGGGAGTGCATGCCATGAGATTAGAGGAAAGAAGATGGCTTTGTCCAAGTTACTTTTTCATGTCTCTAAACCTCTTACCTCTGGAAACCTGAGAATGCTCCAGCAGTGCCTGGCCCAGGGGAAGCCCTTGATAGATATATATTGAATGGAGTGTTTGTCCTGATGGTTTGTCATCCATTGTTTGGCCTTCAAATTACACAGTTATTCACAGTTATTATTCAGCTTGCAGCAGATGTGCAAGATTTTTTCAGTAGTAACATCTCAACCAATGTTGCTGTGCAGCCCTTAAGGGACTTTTTGTCTAAATATTGGTAGCCTAGCTTTGCAGAGGCACAGAGATGACAGGGAGGTGCCAGAGGCCCCGGGGGTGCTGCTGGGCCCAAGGCTCCTGCCTCTCCTGACCTCACCCCTACTCTTCAGGCCAAAACACTGGTGGAGGAGCAGTAACACACTTCCAGAAGCCTTGCCTCCTCTGTTTGTTTTCTCCATCACACTGCAAGGCCTGGACCATGGTTTTACCTGATACCCTGGGGATCCGGTCATACCTTCGTGCATGTTAATAGATACATGTCCAAGCCCAAGAATTACTTATAGACCAAGAGGTACCTGTTGATGTTCAGTCACTGAAGTATTGCATCTAGGAGAACCCTCAGGAAACTAAGTTCATGGACCCAAGGTCACTCACCTCAAAGCACACCCATAGCTTTTACATAGACCAGGTTCAGAGGCTCTGCTTCTGGGTGAACTTAGGACAGTGCAGGATGAGGTTGGAAGGGACACTTTGTCAGGCCCTTCCCATCTCTGCCATTTCCTGTCCCTCTATGGACAGTTGAAGAGTTAATCTTACATGCAGGGCTGTGCAAATAAAATAAGCCAGCCGGTCACCCTTAAAGCCTTTGCATGTAGAAATTCAGGGGCCCCACTGTCTCTTTGGCTGTAGTCTAGGAAACAGCGGGCCTGGAGAAGAGAGGGAGATCTCAGGATCCATTCGGAGAAGATTAGGCAACAGCCCTCACTGTGTGAGGCCATAGCTGTGCACTGGATGATCTAATCGGATTTTCCCATCGCTCACAGTGGAAAATAAAATGACCAGACTCATAGCAAGATAATAGTTTCACACAATGGCCTTCATTGTCTCAGACCTGCTTGGGGCAGTTTCTGGAATTGAATGAATTCTGTTTAGTTACTCTTTCGATTTACTTTGAGCAACAGCCTTGAGTTTTTTAAATTAATTAAACTAGTGATAAATGTGTTAAACCTCTACCTTCTAGAGCTACATGATTAGCCTTTTTTGTTAAACTTTTTTTTATCCCCATTTAAGAGAAGATGGACCTGGAGTGTGATTACTCTGGCCAACTAATAACAGAATCAGAGACTCGGGGCACATAAGGAGACATGGGATTATTTACACAGAGGGAAACGGAAGGTCAGAGAGAGAAATTACTTGCCCAAGAATTTGCCTCTTTTCTCCCATCACTTCCCTCCTGCCCCAAACTCCCTGATCAATGCTGAACACAGAAGACTTGCCTCCTTGGCATGGAATAGCATCTTCAGGGCACATATTCTATACCCACTCAGTTCCTCACCCATGATGGAGGGCCAGCTGGACCCTCTCCTGGGAGAAAGGAAGGTTGGTTATGGCAGCCGAAATGAGAGTCTGACTGGGAAACCAGAGGAGTACAGGTACAGAGGGAAGGCAGCAGCATAGGTCTGGGCCCACCTCCTAGACAGAGACTCTAGAAACCAGGAGACAAAATGTTCTGAAACAGACTCCCTGCCAATGACAGCAGGGAAGGGGCTTATTCTCTGAATTAGGTTTGAGGATAACTGCCAGCTTTACTTTGCAATGATCTAGTTCATGACAAAAGTGCAGTGAGTTTTGAGCTACTTAGCCATTGAAAGTACATGGTAATTGGGGACTTGAACTTTGCAGCCAGAATTCGGCAGCTGCCTACTGCCATGAAAGGCAAATTTTGAAAACCTGGCGAGAAGGAGCCAAGTTCTCTGTAGCATGTAACTTGCAAGCCTAATGCTCTGAAGTTGCTACTCTTGGTATGTGACTCCATGAGGGCTGAACACAGGTGTGAACTGGGCTGCCAGAGTTGGGTCATGGTAGAGTTCAAATTATCACCTTCTCTTCCCTCATCCCTGTAGTCTTTGCTCCTAGAGCTGTTTGGGACCAATGTGTAGATGCTGGAGAAGGGTTGATCTTGTCCACTGATCCCCAACCCACAGCAGAACAGACGTCACCTGGGAACGTGTTAGAAATGTACATTATCAGGCTGCACCCCAGACTAGTGGAACCAGAAACTCTAGGAGAGTGGCCCAGCATTATGTTTTGACAACCCTCTGGGTGATCCTGATGCAGGTGCAGGTTTGAGAACTGCTGGTTTAGAGCATGGTATGGCTCTGAATTTGTTGTTTATTAAGGAAACTCTGCTTTTACATGAGCTAGCCATCTGCCTCCTACCTTGCCCCCTCATCCCCCTCTGCCATAGGGACAGCCTCCGTTGGGAGATTTGGGGTTTGTTGTGTTGCTTTCCCAGCCCTCAGCACTTGTACAGTAAACCATCTTTTCACGGTCTCTTTGGCCCCTGGCCCCAGCTGTTTCCCTCCTCCCCCCAGGACTCCCAGTTGTGTTGTTCCAGTGAGGTTGTTTCCACTCGGTGCTGGGAGGGGAGGCACTCCTAGATGTGGCTCTGTGCCATCAGTGGGACCACAGACCAAGAGTTAAGCCCTGGAACCCCACCTTAGAGTTCTCACTGCCACAAGGAGCGACCTTTCAAGGGAGGCCCTGGCTGTCCTTCTCGGGAGAGGCGTCAACCTGCCCTGTCTGTCCTGGCTAGAAAAGCCAGCGGCTAGGAGTGGCTAAGTGAGCTCTGGGGAACTTATCTATCCCTCCTGCTTTACATGCCGACAGATGGGGTAGTCACCTGAGGATTCCAAGGGGAAAAGTCTGACATAGTGGTTAGCTCGCCTAGCTTTAGTGCCAGAGAGAACCAGTTAGGGTTTTTTTTCCTTTTTTTGAGAGAGATGGGGGCTCTGGGTTAATTTAATGAAATATATTTTGCCAAATGCTTTCTCTTTTTGTTCTAATTAATGGCCAGGCATTAAAAAGTAGAGTGGCTATTAGAATTGTGTCATATCTTGGGGCACCTGGGTGGCTCAGTCAGTTAAGCTCTCGACTTTGACTCAGGTCATGATCTCAACAGTTCATGGGTTCCAGCCCCATGTTGGGCTCTGTGCTGACAGCTAGCTCAGAGCCTGGAGCCTGCTTTGAATTCTGTGTCTCTCCCTCTCTCTGGCCCTCCCCTGTTCATGGTTTCTCTCTCAGAAATAAATAAAACATTAAAAAATTAAAACATTAAAAAAAATTGTGTCATATCTCATTGCCCACCTCTCTCAGCTCCTCCTTTCCAAGTGTGAGGAGGATGTCAACAGCATGAACTAAGAAGCTCTGCCTTTGTCTCCATGGCACTGAGTAGAAATTTCCAGGCCCCTGGGGGATTTGGGTTGATGGCATATATTTGATATTTTCTACTCTTCTTCTGACCTAGTCTTGGGAAAATAGCCTTGGGGTATGAAGAAAATGCAAATCCGTGCTTTCAGAGTCCTCTGGGGCAGATTTACAAAATGGTGGCCATCCTTATAAGCTAGGGGACACTGCACAGGTGGGTGTGTATCCAGAGCCCACCTGAACGTTCTTGTCCAAGGAAGACTGGCTTCTGTTCTGTGAGCGCTGTGTCATTGCTGAGGTCTTGTCACATTCAAGCCCTTTCAGCCTAAAGAAAGGAGAGGTCACAGGAAGCAGAGAACTTTGGTAGGAAAAAAAAACAGGGCTTTTATGTAAATTATGTCTCGTGTTGTAAGCCTCCCAATAATCCTTTGAGAGATGTAGTATTAACCTTGTTTTACAAATAAAGAAACAAAAGTTGACAGATCAGGGGACAGGTCACAAGCTGAGAAGTGGCAGAGCAGAGCCTTGACTCCAAGCCTAGTGTTTATCCCCAGAGCCCTTCCCCTCTCTGCTCCCTTTGACTCCATCTCAACTTCTAGGGAACATGAGTGACCCAGTAGGGTACCTGAAAAGGAGACTGCACCAAGACTCAGAAATCATGGCCTCCATTTATGGATGTAATTCATTGTACATCAAATGACATCAAAGGTCATTTATGGACTCCATCCAGCTCAGAATCCATCATGTTTGTTGGTATAGGCAAATAAACAGTTTTCTGCTGAGAGGGAGGGGAATTGAAGGAATCACTACAGGGTTAGGAGAATCAGTTTAGATTGCTGAGCTTGCCATGTTTCTCCTGACCCTGGCCACACAGGCCACTCCCAACAACCCCAGAGATGCCCACATTTGCCAAACAGCATGTGCATTTGTCCTTTCCAAAAGAGCATTGGGGACATAATAAAGTGAGTTGTTAAACTGTTCTAGGGTTGGGGGCAAGGAGGGGTCTGTTTGCCCCAAAATGCTGGTCTTTCTTTATAAGTTATCTGAAGCAATGTTTTATGAGAGGCATAGTTGTATGAGGGTATGTGTGTGTGTAAGAGAGAAGTACAAACTACAAAAATACAATATACTGAGCTTTTTTCTAACAAGCCTGGCTGAGTTTTCAGTAATTCTGCAGCTGTGACATGACTTAGTCCACTGAGATATTCAGCACTGGCTGGAAAAATACAACCAAAATTTATTCAATCGATAGCAAAAAAACAATGATTCTTCTAAGAGTCACATTCCTGTAAGATTGGCCTCACTATGGGAAAGATAGACAAATTCACTTTTTTTTCAGACCCAGCTCAGAGTTTTTTTCCTTTCCAGGAACTTCACAGGGCACCAGGAACCCACAGAGACATGAGGATGCCTAGACTCTTGAAGCATCATCATTGATATCTCAATAAGTCTAGCCCTCTCGTTAGCCCTGCCCTTACAAACTGTCCAACAGCAGATTTAAAGGTTCTGCTCAGAGGGTCTTAATTGATCTTGTTGAGTCTGGTTTGGCCATCTGTACTGACAGAGTCACTCCCATGACATTTGCTTGCACACAGTGACCTCCATCTTCCAAATTGAATATGTTTTCCCCACCCCGTGTGCATATCCTCTGCCTACCCTACCATGTGGTGATGAGTGAAGCTAGTTCTCTGACCCGAGCAAGGACTGCCAACAGAAGACCCCGAGGCACCATGCATGGCATCTGAACCTATAGATATCTATTGGCATCATAAAAATCACCCTGAGTCCCTCAATTTGCATGTAGAATGTGGGGGAGGTGGCGTTGGGGCAGCGAGTTTATTAAGAATTTTTATTAAGAATGTTTATTAAGAATTAAGTGAGGCCACTGGCTGGAGAAGTCAGGGTGAGCACTTGTTCTCTCCTTCTGAACTCTGATTTTCCCCCACTTGGGGTCTGGCCTCTCCCCCAGGGGCCACATGGCCGCTTGCTTCCCCGGGCCACATGGCTCCTGACACTACTGTCAGGATGCTTCCTGCCACCATGGGCCCCATCCTTGCCAGCCTAACTCCTGAGTTTTGAAGTCTGTGTTCTCTGAGAGGAAGGAGCTGAGGGCACACGGGGTGGGGCTCACCTCTGGCTCTGCTGCACTGGGAACAACCTGCTGCAAAGACGGTATGGCAGCATTTCTCCCTGGAATGAGCTCCTCCATCTTCTCCCAGAGTGAGCTTGGCTGCTTTTCTAACTGCAGCCTCAGCAGTTCCTGGACAGATTTGTTGGTTTATGGCTAAGCAAGAAAAGTGGGCTCCAGAGCCAGGAGCTCAGCAGGGGTTTCTTCCCTTCAAAGAAAATGTAAATTAGAGTGGAAGATGCTGAGGTTAAGAAATCTGGGGCCCTGCTGTTAGCATTTGCACCCTTTATCCTCCCTTCACCTCCGAAAGCTGGACTCAGTGTAGTGTGTGAACACAAGGGTAGGACCATACCCCAGTAATTGATTCATACTTTTTGGCTCAGTTTATTCATGCCTGGCCCTCAGAAGATGAGCTAATGTGGCTGTTCCTCTGTGATTTTAAAGTGCAGTACACATCATCTGCCCCTGAACCTGGCAGACCCTGACACACATGTCTTCAGAGGACACTAATAAAGAAAGGCTTTCTTTGGCTTACAAGAAATTTAAATATAAAGTTAAGGTAGAAGAGAGGCTGCAATGCCATCCCATCCCTGCCTCATCCTTCCCTGTCACATCCCCAAAGACCAAGTGCAGCTGTTATCCACTCCTCTAGTGACCCCTTTCCTTGATGCAGCCTCTCAACACCCGTGGGCTCTTGTGATTTGGGGTCTCAGGTGCCCACTGCCTACTCCCCTCCACCTCACCTCTGCCTTCTCTACAGGCCCATGAAACCACGGCAACTTTTCTTTAATGGCACATGGTCCAGGATCTGAGAAAGTTACAATCACTCTTGCCCTCTTCAAGACTTACGTAGCTCACACTTAAAATCTGCCTGCCTTACAAGTAGGCTGATTTAGTGAGGTGAGGCCTAATGAGTGGGGGAGTTTCTACATGTTAAACCCTCTGATGAAGATGCACTGTGCCAGAGTGCCTGGGATTGACCCCATGATGGCTTAAAATAAAGCTGCTCTCGGGGTGCCTGGGTGGCTCAGTTAGTTGAGTGTCTGACTCTTGATTTCTGCTCAGGTCATAGTCCCAGGGTTGTGGGATCAAGTCCCACATTGGGCTCCACAGAGTATAGAGCCTGCTTGCCATTCTCTCTCTCTCTCTCTCTCTCTCTCTCTCTCTCTCCCTCCCTCTCTCTCTCCCTCCCTCCCTCTCTCCCTCTCTCCCTCTTTCCCTCTCTCCCTCTCTCCCTCATTCCCTCTCTCCCTCTCTCCCTCACCCCTGCTCATGCATTCTCTCTCTCAAATAAATTTTAAAAGTGAAAAAAATTTTAAGAAAAAATAAAGCTGCTCAACTTTCCAAAGTTATTGATTATGAGTCAGGAAAGGCAGTTAACCTTGAATAGTTTAAGTCACTGGCCCACACTTGCCTACTGCATGCTGCCTCAGTCTCTTCCCTAAAGAATGGAAAATGAGAGCCAGGCTCTCCAGGGAGGAGCAAGAATATGAATTCTCCCAATCTCAGAGTTGCAGAATGATTCTAAGGTGTTCATCGATCATTCCACACGCCATACA
This sequence comes from Proteles cristata cristata, assembly GCA_017311185.1. Classification (NCBI taxonomy): domain Eukaryota; kingdom Metazoa; phylum Chordata; class Mammalia; order Carnivora; family Hyaenidae; genus Proteles; species Proteles cristata. The sequence goes on from JAESUZ010004587.1 coordinate 2,022,226, forward strand.
GAGAGCATAAATGGGTTGCATGTATATGCGCTATTATTTTCAAATACTGCTAGTAGTATTTTCAAATAAGTACTATTGTGGTTTACAAAATATAAATTTATTTTTTAAATGGATACTGAGTAAGTTATTTTGACCCAGTAATATCTTTGGAAAGAGAATAACCTCAGAGGTTTAGTGGGATTTGGGTGCTCTGCCTCAGCTCACATGTCTTGAAGATAAACGTCCTCAGGCTTGGAGCCCTGACTTTGTGACTAAACAGTAATCACCTGTCAACATAAAGGCCTGTTTCTCCAGTGTAATCAATGGCACAATGTTCAACACACAACACACAGTTTAGCTTGTAGCATCAAGGCCACTGCAGGCAAAGGGAAAAGAAGAGAGAACTCACTGGACTTTGCCATCCTGCCAAAAGAGAAGACTTAGCTGCCACAGAATATTCCAGAGAGCCCCAGACCTAGTGCAGGGTGATCAAAGAGAGAGCATCCTAGGAAACAGCTGGCTGGCACCTGAAAGTACAAAGTACAAGTCCAGAAAGTTTAAAATTCCTAAACTTGCCCCTGCCCAGTGGCCTATTGTAGGGAGTTCACCATGGTGGTTCAGCCGAATGTGACTCTCTACCCAAAGACCACCTCAGGCCACTCTGCCAACCACTGGCATGAGTGCTCCAAGACAGGGGCAGGTTGCAACCCTCTATGAAAGATGCCTCCACAGTGCTCTGAGTTGATTCTGCCTTTGTGTTTCTGTTGGGAATTTAACTTCATGGAATTCTGTCATAACAAGGAACTCTGTTCCATTCCCCTAACCTCCTACCCTCCAACATTGGAAAAACAGCAAAGGAAGATACTTATCTTCATTAGTCTTCATAAGAGCTTTGTAGCTCAAACCCATGCATCTACCACAGGTAAATGGTAACCTGAAGGAACTCTGACTTCATGGCAGGGAGGAGGGGTCTCACCAAGTACTGGAAAATAACAAGAACAAGATCCTTTTCTCTGGATATAAGGGAGGTATACTGGGATGTTTTTTCATAATTATCTGATGAGAAAAGCTATTCTTGCTTTTTTTTTTTTTCCTGTTAAGTGGGAGAACTCTGAGTTTGGATCTACTAAATTTAAAGTTCTTTCCAGCTAAGATCCCTACCAGTTTATTCAAGCTGCCAACTCATGAGAACAAGATGTTTTTATGAAAGACATGCTTCTCATTAAAAGTTCTTGTGATCTGGGGCACCTGGGTGGCTCAGTTGGTTGAATGCCTGACTCTTGATTTTGGCTCAGGTCATGATCCAAGGATCATGGGATCGAGCCCTCTATCGTGCTCTGTGCTGAGCATGGAGCCCACTTGGGATTCTCTTCTCTTCTCTTCTCTTCTCTTCTCTTCTCTTCTCTTCCTCTCTCTACCTCCCTCCCTCCCCCCTGCTTGCACATACCCTCTCTCCAAAAAAAAAAATAATAAAATACTTTACAAAAAAATATTTAAAAGTTCTTGTGATTTATATCACACAAGCACATTTTCCCCATGGCTGCCCCAGCCCTCCTGCCAATATGGTTGTTGTATGGATGGAAGTGAACTCCTTCAGCCACTAAAACTTACCTGAGCTGATCACCATGAAGTAGGCATTTAGTGCAAAGCAAAATTTGTGGAGAAAAATATTCACAATATGCAACTGTTTTTAATATCCCCTTTCAGTTGCTCTGGGAGAGATAATAGTACAGGACATGATGCTTGGGAAAAAGTTAAACATATTTCCTCTCCTCCCAGAAGAACCTTAGGAAGGAGTTTAAGTTCTTCCACACTCTGGGGTGTTAGTGAGGAAATTGTTGGCAGCCCTTGCCCCAAAAGACAGTTGTTGATGGAGTCTTTCAAAAGACCTGGTTTGTAGCACACCATCCAGAATGTCAGTGTGATCCCTAAGTCTGTCCTGAGAGTAGCTCTTTCCGGTGAGAGATCAAAGGGTGTAAGAATTGTGGCAGCTGCCTTGGGACTGTGTTAGGAGGGAGTGTGGGGCCAGCAGAAAAGGTGGGGAAGTGCTCGCCTGGCACTGCCTTCCTTTGTTGAGCTGTCCACTCACTCTTCCTTCCAATCCCACAAGGATAAGCTTTTTACAATACTTGCTGAGAGATCTGAGCTCCTGCCCTACTTCTCCTGGAAATTATAGGGTGAGCCGGTGGAAGGGGAAGAGGTGAGCCATAAACCTTCCATGGAGGTCATAAAGGTCTGCCCATTTTTGGAGCAGTACTGAGCCCTTTGGCCTTTACACAGGTGAGATACTTTGGATCTTATGACCTTGGTTTTGGATGCAAAATTAGACACAGTCCCACCAGAGGCCACCATCTGAGCTGAGCTGCAGAGACCCCTGGGGACAGGCTTAGAGACTGCCATCCTGCAGAGCTCCAGGTATTCTGACAGTTTTCCGCAAGTCATTCTCCTCCCAGCTCATCCCGGATACCCAGTCAGGTCCCTAGAAGTTAAAGCTTTAGAAATGGCCTAATTTCCTCACGTTTTGTGAAAACTTTTAGCCAACCCTCTACCTTCTGGTCATTCAGTCGTTAGCTTATTCAGTGAATAATTGTTGAGGACCTAGCTGCCAGCTAGGTTCTGGGGGACAGCTCCTGCCTTCATAAAAATGACAGTCTAGAAGGGGAGCAGGTACTAAACAAGTAAACAAATCAATAAGATAATTACAGATTGTTGTAAGTCCCATGAGGGAAATAAACAGGATAAATGAGATGGTAAGTGGGAGAGGCCCTTCTGTAGGGGAAAGACCTATCTGCAGAAAGGACATTTGAGCTGAGACCTCCAGGAGGAAAGGAGTGGCCATTGGAAGAGCTAGAGGAAGGCAGTCCATGCAGAGGGCATATGGAGACATGGCAGGTGGGCAGCGGGAGAAGTCCTCGGGAGCTTCAGGAGGAGAGGCCATGGCCAGAGAGCAGTGAGGATTCGGGAGGAGTTCACAGGAGGCGGGAGCTAGAATGTGTAGGGCCTGTGGTCAGAGTTTAGGTTTTATTCTGAGAGCAATGGAAAGCCACTGACTGTGTTAAGCAAAAGTGGTAACCTGATTAAAGATCACTGTGTACTCACTGCCACGTTGTTTGTAATAGCAGATTAGAAACAAATTCCACTAATGTGGGTCCGGGTCACTATAAGGAGGTTCATCCCAATGCCCTGCAGCAGGTCTGTATGTACTGCCAGAGAAAGATTCACAAGATACCCTAAGAAGGAAAAAAAAACAAGAAACAGAATACAGCATAAAATATGCTGCCACTATATTTTAAAATGTTATATATATGTGTATAGGCTTGCCTGTGCATAAAATCCCACGTTAAGGATATGCAGGGAGGGGCCTCTGGGTGGCTCAGTTGGTTGAAAGTCCAACTTCAACTCAGGTCATGATTTCATGGCCTATGGGTTCAAGCCCCACTTCGGGCTCTGTGCTGACAACTCGGAGCCTGGAGCCTGCTTCTGATTCTGTGTCTCCCTTCTGCCCCTCCCCTGTTTGCACACACACACACACTCTCTCTCCCTCTCTCTCTCCTTCTCTCTCTCTCAAAAATAAATATTTTTTTAAAAAGGATACAAAAGGAACTGGTAATGTGTTGCTTCTGGGGAGGGGAACTGAGACACAGGTTGGAAGGGAGGCCTATTCTTTTTGTATGTTCAAATATATTGGTATGCCTTTGTTATATATTCAGCAAAAAAAAAAGGTAGCATGTCTAAATTGTGGTCACTTTGGTTGCTGTGTGGAGAGAGCACATTGAGAGATGGTGGTGGCTTGACCGTGAGGTTGGTAATGGGGATGGAGAGAAATGGGTGAATTCAGGATCTACTTTAGAGGCAAAGGCGGCTGGACTCTGTGTATTCCACACTGGCTTTCCCTGCTCCAACTTGTTTGGGAAAGCTTTGTGCTTTGAGTTAGGAACTGGGCTTACCTGACTGTACTCTGACTTCTGTGATGTCTTTGTGGAAGGAAGAGTTACTGGGCTCCTTCTAGGTGCTAAGAGCTTCAGAACTCTAGAGACTATCTAACGCATCACAATATGGAGGACATCTTACAGACATGTGCCTGTTTTGTATCCTCATTCACCTTATAGATGACTTTTCAAAAGTAATCTCTAGGCCCAACATAGGGCTTGAACACTAGACCCTGAGATCAAGAGTGATATTCTCTACCAACTGAGCCAGCCAGGTGCCCCTAGATGGTCTTTAATGACACTCAAAACAAAGTTACACTGAGAAGCACTATAGTTTCTCAATGGAGCTTGCTTTCTTTGCAGAGAGATGCCAAAGGCCAGTACCTGTTTGACCTTCTTTGCCACCACCTGAACCTTCTTGAGAAAGACTATTTTGGGATCCGCTTTGTGGACCCAGATAAGCAGCGGGTAAGTCAATATTCCAAGCACAAATGGAGAAGAGGGTTTGTCAGTAGCCTGAGTCCTTGAATGGCCATTCATGCTCGTGACTTAAGCCTCAGGAGTCTGGGACCAACCAGGCCCTATAGTTGGGTGTCATCTCTTCAGATCATGGTATGAGATATGGAAGCTCACCTTGTGTGGCATGTTGTTTCACACATGCTGAAATGGCAGCCCAGGAGGCTGAAGTGATTTGCCCAAAGTTGTCCAATTGGAGGCAGAGCAGCAGGGCTGGGGTCATGATCGTGGAGCACAGGTCACAGGCTGAGCCTCTCCTTCCTGCTTTCTAGTGAATGAGCTGAGCCATACTGTCCCAGTTAGGAAGGTCCTCACCTAAAGTGCCACGCCAACCCGGTGTGGGCAGGACAGAGAGGGAACCGAACTGATGTGGACCTTCCAGCACCTTGCAAATGCTGCAGTTCTCATTCTGTTCCACACAACATACATAGCTCTGTAGACACAGGGCACATTCCAGACAGATAGGAAACCAGGTCCATTACTCCTAGGCCCCAACCTCCCTCTCCAGCTTCACATCCCCTGATCTGTCTCCTCGTGCTGTGGCTCCTCAGATGCCATCCTCTCTTTACAGAGCCTTCACCTGTACAGTCCCCCTGCCTGGAACCTTTCTTCTCCCTGGTCTCAGTTCTCCACACTCCACGCTTTTCTTCTGGCTTATTCCTCACACGTAATGTCTCAGCTTAGACTCTCACTTCTTCCAGGTATTCTTCCCTAATCAACACTCTGAACGAGGGGCCCTTCTGTGTGCCCCCATGTACCCTGTACTACCCCTATTGTAGTGCTTACACCATGCTGTGGCTGCCTGTTTGATTACCTGTGTTCCCTGCAAAAATGTAAGCCCTGTGAGTGTGGGGACTTTCTCTCATCATGACTATATCCCATAGAACTAGTACAGGGCCTAGAGTGTAGTGGATGCTCAGTAAATATTTGCTGAAGGAATGATGAGTGGATGGGAAATAGTTCATAATGCCAAATATTTCCCTCCACTTGCCCAGCTGCCTTGCTAGCAGAAACCTGCAGTTCCTCTAACTTCTCTTCATCAGCCCTTTCCCTTCTGTCGGTGTATACTCTCCGGCACCCCCCTTGAAGTGGGAAAGTATGCAGAAGCATCACCCTTCACTGTACCCCCACCCACCCCCTACCCTGGGCTACCATCCTCCAAAGACATTATCAACATGAATATGAAAGCCCCCCCCCTTTTCATGGGTCCACTGAATTCTTCACAGTTCCAAACATGGGCTCCATCTCTGTTGTCACGGGGGGCCTTAGAGCCCCAGAAGGCGCAGCTCCCCAGCAGTGCCCAGGACCCAAGATAATGAATGAATGGATCCACCCCTCCCCATGCCTGAGTCAAGTGCTATTTTATTCTTTAATGCTTTGAGCCTCTGTGTCTCCAGGTCATATTTAGAATTTTATACTGAACACATTAGCTTAAGAAAAGAATCCAAAGGACTGTATTCGTTTCTTTCAATAAGCCCTGCTCTCCTCGCTGACATATTTTGGTCCTCCTGGCTCTGCAGAATTCTAAGCATCACCAGTGTTTAGGAAATAGTGTCAAGGTCAGCCCCTCTCCATATAAGTCTCTACTGTCTTGACCTAAATACTGTCCTGAGGTCTGGGCAATAGTATAAGACACCAAAAGTGCCATGACCCCAAGATGTTACATGCCCTCACATGCTTTGGGTGTCCATTCACTATATAATAATGGGCTGTTTTTACAAGAAGCTTTCTTGTTGTTGTTTTGTTTTTGTTTTTGGTCTGAGGTGTTTCTCCTTAAGAAGGAAGGCCAGTTACCCCAAGTTTTCTTCTCCCAAAGAGAGCAGCTTATGAAGAAAAAAGGACAAAATGTATCATGCTCATTATTTTCTAGTTAGGTCAGAATGTGCTTGAGAAGCATAAGAAAGCATATGGAAGTAATAAAGATCAAAAGCAGGAGGAGGTAGAGAACTATGAAGAAATGTGGAAGAGGAGAAATAAACATGTATGGAGTAGCGATTGTGTGCAGAGCTCTGCACTGAGCACAAACCTAGGACTTTCAGCTGATGTATACTGAGCAACGAGTTGTAACAGGCACTGAGCTAAGAGCTTCACATATGTCCTTTAATCCTTAACACAGATGAGTATCCACAATTCAGATATCCATTCTCTGAATGAGTAAATAAAAAGTTACCAGGTTAAATAACTTGTCCAAGGCAGATGGCAATGCCAGTCTCCAGCTCAGAGCTGTCTGATGCCAGAGTCTATATGGTTTCTAAGGGTCCGTGCTGAATTCATCATACCTGGTAGTTTCTGAAGTTGTGTGATTGCTCAGGAGTTAAGGCTTGAGAGAGCACTTGAGAGTTGTGGGAAAATTGTCATTCTAGATCTACCGACCCGTGGTAGAGACAGAGCAGGTAAGGTCCCCACTCCCCTAGGGTGTGAGGTCCTAAAATAAACCTCCTCCCCTTGAGCACCAGAAACCAAGCTCACGTTGACCCCATCACTGCTTGTTCTTCAGGAGCCCCCATGCAGGTCTGGGTATTCTCCTGGTCCCCCATGGAGAAGATGCCCTCACTCCCCTTTTCCCCTGTTCCTGGCTCAGGCCCAGGGCTCCAGCCCGCTTTCAGCCTCTCCTTTCAAGGTGGAGGCACCCTTTCAAGCCTCCAGAGCCTGCAGAGGACTGCACATTGTCCCAGTGACCCAAATACAGACAGAAGCTCCCCTCTGAACTTTTCTTTTCTCTTCTCCTGACCCTTGCTCCCCAGCCTCATGTTATCTGTGGGTTTGCCAGTGATTCTGGGATCCAGATTTAGCCAGAGTTCTGCAAAAGGTAACTGTGGCCATCATGATATTTTTGGAATCCTGATTTCTCTGATTTCTCTACCAGACCCTCAAAAGCTCTTGGACAAGCTGTGAGGGCTTTCCCCTCCCCTCTGACCCCTCTCCCGTCTCCTCCAGCCTCTTCTTTCTGGAGCCCTCACTGCAGTACAGACCAAAGTCCTCCTCAGCTCATGCCAAGAGGAATAGCCTTTTTGTCATTCAGCTCCACCTGTCTTCTGCTGAGAGTGCATCTCACAGCCTTTCCTTGTAGTTTCTGTCTTCCTTTGTTTCTTTATTTTAATCTATCAGTTGGGTACCCGGGGGCATTCTGTTTACTGAGCCCCAGACACTTGCTGTGCTCTCCTCACTGTACACAATTCTGATGTGCTCCAGTCAGACAGGCCTCCTCTGCCTTTATAGGCTCAACCTGGAACCCCAGTTGTTTCCGTGCAATTTCATCTCTTGCCTTTGCTTCCCTGTGAAGCCGAGCCGCGGTGGGCTGTGTAATGTGAGAAGGACCTCTTAACCACATTGAATGGCTATAATGAGTTGCCAGCCTCGTGGGAGCTCAGATCAGAGGAAGCAAGAGAGCAGAATGTCAGCCCAGATTATCCATGTAGAGCTGACGGAAGAACTGGCTCTTAGTGGGTCCATTAACTGCATGACCCACAGCCCAGCCCAGAAGGTGAGAGCTGGGAATCGCAGGAAGCCAGGATGCTGTCTGCATGGCCCTGGCTGCTTTCCTGCCAGAAGGAGGACTCTGCCAAGATGTTACGCTAAATGGAAGTAGCCAGAAGAGAGGGAGGTGTGGACTGGCTTCCATTGTCCATTTGACAGTTATACATTGAACACTATCCTAGGCATCAGTGAGTGACACAGTCTTCTGCCTTCCCAGAGCTTAAAGCTAAAGGTTTCAATCTACTTCCAGATAATCAAATCCCAAGTAACAGCAGTCATCACTCTCTGCAAACTGTCAAGTTTCCTGATTAGCATAAAGGCAACAAGCATCAATAATGCATTGTGTTAAGTATCCATGTAGAACTGGGAAGCAGACAGAGAATGGTCTCACTGCTTCCTTCCCACAAACATTAAGTTCCATGGGGGAAAAATGTATTTCTACTATATCCTGCCTCTATGAAAATCCAAAGGAAACACAGTACTATCCTACACATTGGTTGTGGTTAGTTATCTTATGAGACTGAGACTTTAAACATCCCTGGATGCCAAGGAATCCTGAGTATGTATGCTCTAACACAAGGGCTGGCAAGATGTTGCTCAAAGATGGAGTATACACCAGCCATCCCTGCTTTCTCACCATGTATGAAATTCTACCTGTTAATACTTTCTAGAGCTATGACCAACAGCCTCTGTCCCCACCACCACCCCTGCCAAAAAATAGCTGACACACAACACACACATGCACAACCCACTGAAGTCAGCATTTCCCTGTCCAAGCCAGGTGGGGCTTTGTCCCCACTACACATACATGCGTTCACTTGTGCCTACTGGTGTGCCAGAAATATGGCTCACAGCTTTGGCACCCTGCTTTGGAAGGCAGCATTGCCGGGGAGGCCCAGAAATGGCATCTGAAGCTGGAACTCTTCCCCCTTCACAGCTGCTTCCATGGGGAGCTTACTTCATAAAATCCTATCACACTCTGCTCTCCAAGCCTACATATCACAAGCTTTTGTGCTGCTTTCACCCTGGGCTACAATCTGTCCAGTTATTGAAACTGGGTAAAACAAGTTATAGTTGACACTGTTTCTCATTAGGATTTTCTTGTTCTGTGTTCTCTGTTTCAGCATTGGTTGGAGTTCACAAAGTCTGTGGTGAAGCAATTGAGATGTAAGTGTTCTTCGTGAGAAGGTGGGAAGCCTCACCCATGGGGAGGGTGGGACGAAACCTCCCCCTGGTAGTAAGTCTTGGTGATTTTCCACTGTTCTGACTGTGATCCGGCCCTAAACATGTGAGGATTCTCTTAGGACGGTTCAGAAGCCTGTGTCCCTGTGGGGAGGGAAGCTCAGTCATCCTCTGGGGTGCATCTTTCCTAACGGGCACATCTTTGTCTCTGCAGCACAGCCTCCATTCACCATGTGTTTCCGTGTGAAGTTTTACCCCGCAGATCCTGCTGCGCTGAAAGAAGAAATAACCAGGTAAGGCTGAACTTCCCTCAGCCACTCAGACCTGTTGGGGAGGATAGGAAAGAGGGACTGAAACGTCTTAGATCCTCTATTTTGTAAGCTTGTAACTCTTATAAACAAGGAATCTTCCTAAATATAACCTTACCTCTTCTGTATTTCATTTCTGCATGCTTTCTTTGCTCACCTGCTCAGTAGAACTGGAACAGAGTAAGCTGCTTTTCAAGAAGTATGAATGCTTCATTTTAAACTAGTTATCTGCAGGACCACCTGGGTGGCTCAGTCAGTTAAGCATCTGACTCTTGATATCAGCCCAGGTCATGATCCCACAGTTTATGGGATCGAGCCCCGCATCAGGCTCTGCACTGACAGCAAAGAGACTGCTTGGAATTCTCTCTCTCCCTCTCTCTCTGCCCCTCCCCTGCTTGCTTGCTCTCTCTCTCAAAATAAATAAAAATGAACTTAAAAAAAAAAAGAAACTAGTCATCAACAAAGGGATCTGGAGTAACTAATTAATCAAAAGCGTTTTCCTTTTACCAAGGATGTGGCCTCTATGGATGTTTTTGGAGAGGGCAGGCTGCTTTTTCAGGGGTTGAAATAGACTCCAGTGGCCTAATATACTTTGGAAATGCCAAAGTAGGACACTGAAAAATAAGCTGGGAAATACAGAAGATTTTAAATCCAAGTGGATAAACCCCAGTGTGCTAATGGATCAGGTCCATGATAAACTCTTCATTGTGGGGATCATGCTTTGTGGTGGGCAGACCGCTACATGGAATGAATCCTATCTCATCCAGCACCACTCAAGGATGAGAAAGAACTTCTGTGGCCACATTATCCTACAAGAGGGCCAATGAATAGGAGCTTCAGGGCTTCACCAGAGTTTTGTGTATAAGAGCCAAATTCACTCTGAAAGCCTTGCCTCAGAGATCCAGGAATGCTCTATAACAAGGATCCTTAATTTTTATATGAGAAATATCTAATTTTGACATTAGCAAAATGTTGATGTTACCTTGTAGAGGGTGGGGCCTGAGGCCAAGAGGTGATGCCAAGGAATTCTAGAACTGAGGAGGAGACAGCTCTGCTGCCTCTCCCCTCGACTCCCCAAACCTGGGAGACCACAGAGATTGGGATGAGCTGTTGTCAGTTATATAGACTCTGTCCTATAAGCCTTGTGATCTACTTCCAGATCCTGAACTGCTTGGGAGAATTCCAAAGAAAGGAAAGAGGAGGGAAGAAAGGAGGAAGAAAGAATATGGTTCACTTCTTGTTCTGAAGAGTGTGTCCCTAATTTTATATCAGATAAAAGAAGCTGAAGTTTCTCTGAGAAGGAAGACTAGAAAAGGGGAAGAGAAGAGGGCAAGAAATAGGACTAAGTAGTGCAAAGGAAGCACACAAGTAGGACAGGGGGAGAAAGTGGCTTCTTCACATGGGCCCAAGTGGAAGTTGGGGGGAATCTTGTAGTGGAGTTGGAAGGATGAAGAATGTTGTTTGCTCTGGATGCTCCAGGCAGTGTTGCATGCACCAGCTTTGAAGCACTGAGGCCGATGAAGTGTGTATAGAACCAAACCTCATGCTCCGCACTGGACACAGAAACTGCAGGTTTGGGGCACCTGGGTGTCTCGGTCAGTTAAGCGTCCAACTTTTGATTCTGGCTCAGGTCGTGATCTCACGGTTTGTGAGATTGAGCCCCACATTGGGCTCCATGCTGGGCATGGAGCCTGCTTAAGATTCTCTCTCTCCCTCTACCCCCTCCCCCACTTACACTCTCTCTCTCTAAAATAAATTTGAAAGGAAAAGAAAAGAGAAAGAGAAAGAGAAAAGGAATGGACGAACAAACTACAGTTTCTGTTTGTCCACATGGAAGTGGACCTGGCTCCCACTTTGCTTCTGAAAATCAAGCTCACCCACATTACAGGAGAAATCCTGTAGCTTTAGGCAGGAGAGCGAAAGTAGAACCCCCATGAATAACAACTTAAACAGAGAGGAGTGAGTTTTGGCAGCAAAGCTCAGCCTGCCCTACTCAAATCCCCAGAGGATTTGCCTCACTCAGCCTATCCCGGCCCCTCTCCCTGCCCTGCTCCTGTTCCCCTGCCGAAAGAGGTGATGATGCCAGGGCAGACCCACAAGTCCATACTCTCATCCACGTGTCTGGACAAATTTAACACACCTTTCTTGAGAACCCAGCACCTTGCCTCGCAACACCACACATCAGGATCGTCCGGTCTCCACCTCACTAGATCAACAATGGGGATGACAGGGATTATTCTAACAACTCAGTGAGCTGCCAGAGAGAACACAGCAGACACAGGGCTTTCTGATTTGATTAAAGGGAAAAAATACATGGTTATCTTGGCCCTTAGGAGGAGCTCTTAACACAATTTTCTAAGTCAAATGTTATTACATAATACTAATATACAGACTCTCTTGCCCAAGAAGCAGCATAGACCTAGAAGCTCAGATCCTATTTCTGTTACTTCTTGGCTCTGTGGCCTTGGACATAAGATATTTAATCTGTCTGACCTTTAGACCCCTTATTTATAAAATGAAAAGAGCAACAGCTACCACCTAGAATTGTTGGTAGAACTGACCACTACACTGGAGTCTTGCACTTGGTAATACACTCCCCACCAGCAAGCCTTGCACAGAGCAGAGACTGCCAGATTGATCACATGGTCTGTGCACCCCAAGGGCTATTCATGGGACACAAATACAGTTAGCTCTGGCTTTTCTCCTTTGTTGATGTGAAAAGGTACTTCTTTTTTGATAATCCCTACTCCTCCTCTGTCCTTTTCCCCCACCAGTTAGAGTCCTATCACGTAAGCAGCTAACTTTTGAGGACTCAGAGAGAAAGCCATCCCTGGTAATCAGTCATCCAAGTCCTCATGGTACAGCACAGGGACCACGGCCACTCTCTGTCCAACTCAGCCGACTTCAAAGGCACTGACAAGGGTGTGAGTTCCCCTGCCTTCTGCATACATCTGTGCTGAACATCCTCAACGGTTTTCCCATTGCTCTCCGCCTCACCGGCCTTCTTTCCCGAGAATGCATCTTCCAGGCATTGTTGGGGATGTGAACCTCAGAGTGCCTGGGCCTGATTTAGAGTCTCTGTGCCTCATGCTCCCCAAGGCATTCTGTGAAGGCCTTGGAACTAGCCACATCTTTCTTCTCATTCATGTCTCTGCTGATCTTGAGAGAGTGGGTACCTGCCCCAGCCTCACTCAATACCCATAATTCATTCCTGGCTTAGAGACCTCCATGCCGCCTTCCTGCCAAACCAATTTAGCTGTCAGTGTGTTTTTTCCTAGCAATATTGGTCCTAAATTTCAATGCCATCTCAGTTATTCCCATAAAGGCAGACTGAGAGGAGGGGATGATATAGGGAGTAAAGAACTATGCTTCAGTTTATCTCTTGGACTCTTCCCAGATGATAAATTTGGTTGCCAAATCCTGATTAATCTCTTTTGTCATTTTTTTAAAGTAATAAATAGATTTTCTTGTCTGAGATAGAGACAAGGCAGAGAAAATGGGGATTAGGCACCAGATTTAGTGTTTAACAGGGACCGCAGGTGTATGAACTCTGGAATAATAGAAGGAAACTGAGTGCAAATGGGGCCCCACCTTCTAAGGAAACAAAGCTGCCTGACATGTGTTTGAGCAGGTGCTCAAAAAAGAAATGTTAACGGAATGAACGAATCTGTGCATGAATGGAGTTTATAGGTCATTTATTCCTTCAATGAACATCACTTGAGCCTAGCTTGGGCTAAGATGGACTGGCAAGCTTTTTCTGTAAAAGGCCAGATAGTAAGTATTTTAGACTTTGCATACCATATGGTCTCTGTCATAACTGCTCGCTTCTGCCTTTGGATTGTGAACACGGCCAGAGACGACACCTGAATGAATGAGTATTGCTGCTTTCCAATAAAATTTTGTTTTATTTTTTAAAGTTTGTTTTCTCAAGTGGAGAGGGGCAAAGAGAAGAGGATAGAGGAACTGAAGCAGACTCCATGATGACAGCAGAGAGCCCAGTGTGGGACAATAATTCACGAATCATGAGATCATGATCTAAGCCAAAGTTGGACGCTTAACCAACTGAGCCACTCAGGTGGCCCTAAAATTTTGCCTTATTTCATTAGAAACTGTGGTGGCAGGCCATAGTTTGCTGACCCCAGACTAAGGAATCAAAAAGAACTGGATATAAGTTCTAGGTTGTTCTTTAACTAGCTGTGTCACCAGGCAAGCAATAGTCAACTGCAGTCAGTCAGTTTCCTCATCTATGAAGCAAGATAAAAACAGTAGTCACCTCACAGAGACATTGTGAGGACTGCATGAGACAGTACGTGTTAAATAGCACAGTGTGGTGGTGCCTGACTGGCTTAATTGGTAGAATGTAGGACTCCTGATCCTCGAGGTTGTGAGTTTGAGGCCCATGTTGGACATGGAGCCTAGTTAGGACAACAAAATAAAGCAAAACAAAAAAAATACAGTACAATGTATGCCTCACAATATGCACTCAGTAAATCATTATTGTTTTGTCATCTGTCTCTCCCCACTGGAATGTAAACTCCGTAAGAGTAGGGACTCAGTTTTGTTCCCTTCTGTATTCCCAGCACCAGTGACAGTGCCTGGCACAGTAAGTGCTTAGATGGATGGATGGATGGATCAGAGGAAGGGCAAGTAGGTGAGCTAAGTGCAGGATGTATAAGCTTTGTTTAGGGGGAAGAGCATTGTTTTTAAGGAGAATATTAAAAGCGAACTAAAAAACCATCTCTGACTCAAAGGAGCTTGCAGGCTGGTGCGGGGGCAAAAGACATACAAAACATGATTAAAGAAAAGGGACAGTAGGGGCACCTGGGTGGCTCAGTCGGTTAAGCAGCCAACTTCGGCTCAGGTCATGATCTCACTGTTTGTGGGTTCAAGCCCCGCGTCAGGCTCTGTGCTGACAGCTCAGAGCCTGGAGCCTGCTTCAGATTCTGTGTCTCCCTCTCTTTCTGACCCTCCCCTGCTCACACTGTCTCTCTCTCTCTCTCTCTCTCAGAAATAAATAAAAACATTAAAAATTTTTAAAAAGAAAAGAAAAGGGATGGTAGAAAATAGAGGAGGCTGGGGACAAAGAGTCTGAGGAAGGAAAGTCAGGTCCAAAGAAAGAAACTCTTTGGAGAAACTTGAGGAGACACCACTGCTTTCCTGAAGTCAGAACTTTTAATTCTGGAAATGTCTGTGGATTTATCTGCACACTCTGATATCAGAAAGCACAGTGCCACAGGCAGTACCTTGGAGAGGTGTACATGTCACAGAAAGACAAGTTTTTCTTGGCTGTCTTTTAGGTTTTCACTTGCTCTACTGTCAGATGGTCCCAATTCACACCTCCATCAATTTAAGACAATGCTAGCAATAAAACAAAAATGGAGGTGAGGCCAGGAAGAGATGAGCAAAGCTTACCCAAAAACGTGTCCTAAGGAACAAGCTTGTTGTCTTAAATCTGGTCTAAAGCTGATTTCTTGTTCGGGTCCAATGAGAATTTCTCCCTGATGACACAGTTCTCTTGCCTGCATTCAGGGTCCCTTTCTCACTAACTGATAGCTAACTGAATAACCATGGATGTAGGAAAAGCATTAGGCCCTGAGTCAGGCCTTCTTTGATTCTGATCACTGTGTCACCTCAGACAAGTCACTCTACATGTCTAGCCTCTGTTTCCTCACTGTGAGAGAATTAGGCTCTACAGCTCCTATTCTGAGATTGGGTAACCAAGCCAACCTGTTCATCAGGAGCTGGGTAGGCTATGTGGCCCCGGTAGACTGATATCTCACTTGGACACAAAGTGGCCCTAGTGGCAGTATCTCAGGCAACAGGAGAGACTACCTTAGGCCCATGTGTGGCAGGGGACAGTGTGCCAGGTTCTCTTGAGACTAGGTCTAAGGATGCTATGGATAGTGTGGGTATATTTTCGTGTCCAACAGTGAGCCATTGGTTACCTCCTTCGGCAAACAAAACATGAAGCTTGATGAAAGCCACTGTAGCAGAAAAGGGAGGGAGGACCCCTAATACAACTCTGTCCCCTGAAGCTGTTGGTCGATTCTCTCTTGGACTTGTGACTGACTTCTAACAAACAGAATACAGCAGAAGTGATAGTGTCTGACACAAGGTCATAAAGAAGTGAATCCACTGGTCAGGCCTATGGATGTTGGTCATGAGCTCATTTCTTCTTGTCTTCTAAAGAATGTGTTTTTTTCTTTTTTATGATGTTGATTTGCCCCTCCTTCCCCTGCCCCTTCCAATTGCTGCGCCATTGCTTAACAATGTTCCTGTGGCCTTACCCTTGACCGCCCCCCACAGCCGTCCGACCTCCAAAAGTCTG
Organism: Proteles cristata cristata; assembly: GCA_017311185.1. Taxonomy (NCBI): domain Eukaryota; kingdom Metazoa; phylum Chordata; class Mammalia; order Carnivora; family Hyaenidae; genus Proteles; species Proteles cristata. The sequence continues at coordinate 2,037,945 of JAESUZ010004587.1, forward strand.
AAGAATCGCCACCCGCCCCCTCGCCCCAGCAGTGGAAAGCCTGTTTCCTTTCCAGCTCACTGGAGGCACCTGCCATGCACCCGTTGATAAAGATGCCTCATAAAGATAATGGTTCTCAGGGTGAGGAGAAGCATGTCTGTCCCCCCTGGGTGGGAAGGGAGCAAATGAGAAGGTTCCAGCAGGGCTTTTTTCAAACCTAGGAGCAAGAAGACACACCCAGATTCTGATGTGCTTCCCCCCCCCACCCCGGGCAATGTTCTCCTCACCGCCACATTGAGAATCAGTGCCCAGAGCCGTGTCCCTTTTAGCTATCTCCTTTATACAGTATGTGCTGTCCCTGAATTGTAGACACAAACAGAGAGCTGTAGAAGGAGTGATAAATGAACTCAGACCCAGGGCATGATCAGTGAGTAAGGGACAAAAGATTTGCTTCCACATCCTGCCACAGCCTGGGGAAGGTGGGAGCCAGAGCAGTGAGAGGCAGAGAACCACCCTCCCCCTTCTCTCCTCCTCCGTCTCCCTCTCCACTTAGTCTCCCTTCCACCCTCCCTCTCTCCCACTCAGAAGTATGGCATTTTACTGTGAGGAGCAGAGTGAAGACAAGTAGATTTGATAGATCCATCTTAATTATTCACTCTGCATGATGTCTTCTTTCAGTTTTTCATGGCAAGCACTGTGGCAGAGTGGGGTTGCTGGTGATGGTGGAGGTTGTGGTGAGGAGCAGAGTTTTTATCAGCCTCCGGACTACAATACTTCCCTTCCCTTTGGTTTGAAGAGGGTGGTCCATCCTGATGTGGTTAGATGGATGCTTTCAAATAATTCTTAGAATAGTGCTTCTTAAACTCTATATGCAAATCACCTGGGGATATTGTTAAAATAATTCAGTAGGTCTAGGTTGAGCCTAATATTCTTCATTTCCAAAGAGCTCCCAGATGATGTTCACACCCCTGATTTGTGGGCCACACTTTGAGTGTCAGGACCTTAGGAGAGGTTTAATTGCTCCTGAATTTCTTTTTGTTAATTACTTGAATCTATAAGCCCATAGCTCTCAGAGTCACCTGCTAGTACCCTCCCCACCCCCAAGTTACATAGTCGCTGGTCCTCTTTCTCTTGAGCATTTTCACATGATCAGCTGGGCATGAATCCTCTGTATTATTCTGTAGCCTGAAAACAGAAGCAGTGGAACCCTCTAGTTGTCCAAGGAGGGCCCAACTTCTTTTTGGTTCAGACTGATGGAATTTAAGAGAATTTCACTACATTCCCACTATTCCCCTAGAGATTCTGTAGTTGTGTGTGGCTAACAGAGTGCCACCAAACTTCACTTAAAATGATAAGCATTTATGGGGTGCCTGGGTGGCTCAGTCAGTTGAGCATCGGACTTTGGCTCAGGGCCTGATCTCACAGTCTTTGGGTTCAAGGCCCCATGTTGGACTCTGCACTGACAGCTCAGAGCCTGGAGCCTGCTTCAGATTCTGTGTCTCCCTTTCTCTCTACTCCTCCCCGCTTGCTCTCTGTCTCTCTCAAAATAAAAAAAAATAAAGACATAAAAAATTGTTCTGATGACAAGCATTTATTATTTATCTGTTGCTATGGGTCAGGAATTCAAGAGTTGGCTTACCTGGGTGGTTCTGGCTCAAGGTCTTACATGGGTTTGCAGTCATATAAAGGCCTGACTGGAGGATTCTTCTTTATAACCCATCTCAAACACTATCACTTCTGCTTTATTCTGTTTGTTAGAAAAAAGTCACTAAGTCCAACCCACACCCAAAGGGAGAGAATTAAGCCCTACTTCTAGAAATGAGGAGTATCAAAGAATCTGTGGGCATATTTCTAAGTCACCATAGAGGCCCCCTGCCAAGGCATTACTGTGGTAGGTGACACACTTAAGGGTGTGATCCCCCTGACTTTGGCTCTTCTCAGGGCACCTGTAAGGTTGTGAACATCAGACACCTATTCCTTGTAAAGACATTTCAAAATGTCAACAGTTCTTCCATTGCATTGTGACAGGGCCCACCTGACTCCTTGTGAAACTACAAAGCAGTTATAATGAAAGGAGGGCCATTTAACAGTGACTAAGAGCCAACCTCAGGAGTCTTACAGTCTTAAATGTGAATCCCGACTCTGCCACTTCCCAGCTGTGTGCCCTTGAGAAAATCACTTAAGCCTCTGTTTCCTTTCTTAAAAGGAGCAGGGATGATGCAACACTGTGTGTTAACTATACTGGAATTAAATTTTTTCTGAAAAGGGGTGGATAATAGTACCTATTTCAAACTATTAAGTGAGAGTTAGATGAGATACTGCATGCAAAGCTCATAACACCTGGTCTGGCAGATAGGAAGTGCTCAGTACACATCAGCTACTATCAGCTGTTGCCCTTGATGCCCTGCTTCCACTGAGGTGGGAGTTTTCTCTGTTTGAAGAAACGCTAGCCATGGGTTTCTGTGCTTCCTTTAGTGCTGCCTCTTCTTACACCTTATCCAAATTCTGAGAGGTCCAGTTGAGCTCTGCCAATAATCAAAGGCTGTTCTGCATATGGACAGATTGTCTTATCAAGCCGAGGCTGGTTCCGCTTAAGAAGAAACATCAGCCAGAGTTCAAGGCAGAGAGAGGCCCAGATGGCCCCTCTCTGCTGACACAGGTTTCTTTTTCAGCACAGAATGGGCCAGAGCTGGCTCCTTCCAAAACCCAGCACTGGGAGGGAAGACACAGTGCTTTTGCCAGGAAGCACCGTTTCTGCTTTGAGCTCCTGAAGGAAACTAACGAGTTGTTTTGAATTGAATCCCAAATCAGTTCAGGGCAAAGTACTTTAAAAAGTCTTCAGGGAAATGGAAAATATATTTGTTCTTTGGTGCCATTTTAAGTTTTTGTTTTTAATGTAGTAAAAAAAAGTGCCCTGACAAAAAATTTGATAGGCTTATATTACAAAGTTATATCTTTAAAGCAATCAGAGAAATCTTTTATAGCTCACCCTCTGTTTTCTCTCCAGGTATTTAGTCTTCTTACAGATCAAAAGGGATCTCTACCATGGCCGCCTCCTCTGTAAAACATCAGATGCTGCCTTGTTAGCAGCTTATATCCTTCAAGGTAATGACTTTTGACAAGATGAATTTGCTTTCATGCTAAGTACTGATTATATTATTTCAGTTACCACAGATGACTACTTCTTGGATACAAACAGTATCTAACTTGAAGCAGAGTCTGGGTTGGAGGGCTTTGTCCATCCTCCTGAGTCCCAGAAAGCTCTGACCACTCAACCCTAAACTGTGCCTAAGGTCTTCCTGCAGGCTCCTTCAGGTCACTGTGACTCTGTTTGGGGTTTCCTCCACCCTTAGCTGATAGAGCTACTGGGACTCTGGAGAGTCATCTGAATCAATTTTTTCCTAGACTTTCCATGCAAATCTCAAAGGTGTGAAGTACCTTAGAATTCTGGTGTCTCAGAGACCTTTCCACTCAGAGTGTTCAAAGTTGAAATGTTTACGAGTAACAGATATATTTCCTAATATGCTAATAAGGTAGAGTTGAGTCTGTATACAGCGGATTCCCAGATTGGCTTTTTTTTTTTTTTTGCAGAACAGTAGGAAAGGTGTACACTCATCATCTATGTGATGCCTTCTCCTTCCACAAAGTGCAGAGACTCCTAAGTGCCACTTCTAAGGCTTCCTTTAGTCCTTAGACCTGAACTGTCCCCAGACTGTTCAGGACTACAACACTAAAATCATGAAGTTTCTATCAAAGAATCTGAACTCTTAATTGGAAATCTGTGAACTCCAGGAAGCTACTTTGTGAGGAGAACCTGGAAAATGCTTGCCAGAAAGAAACTTCAGTTCATCTGTTAAGAGAAATATCATAGCTGCCTTAAGAATGGAGAAGTCAGGCATGCCTGAGTCAGGGTGGCTCAGTCGGTTAAGCATCTAACTTTGGCTCAGGTCATGATCTCACAGTTTGTGGGTTTGAGCCCCACATCAGGGTCTGTGCTGACAGCTCAGAGCCTAGAGCCTGCTTTAGATTCTGGTCTCCCTCTCTCTCTGCCCCTCCCTTGCTCATGCTCTGTCTCTCTCTCAAAAATAAACATTAAAATTTTTTTTAATGTTAAAGTCAACACATGGCAAGCTTGACTTCTGAGAATCCTGTTTTTAAAAAAATCACCTAAAAGGCAACTCTAGAAGGTGCCTGCCAACTCTAAGCTACCCAGAGGAGCCCCTTTCATTTTTAAAGGAGAAAACCTGGTGTTAAGTGAGATTTTAAATTCTAGTATTTCCTTCAGTTTTACCCTGACAACATTGAATTTTTCTTTTCTTTTTTCTTTAAAAAAGTAATTGATGTCCAATATTGATGTTTACTACTTGGAGTTTTCTAAATAAAATCATAATAAATGACTTCATGGCTCAAGGTCACTCTGGACTATAGGCCCAGGGAAGCTTTTAGTCTCTTGGTGAACAATAGAAATTCCCAGGTAATTTGGAAGACACTATGAGTATATTTGTGTACAAGTACAATATTCAGCTGTGAGATGAGGGCACATTTTCCTCTTAATATTCATTCTTCCTTCAAGATTTCTCATGGGCCCTGGTTGTGGTTCTCACTAACAAAGGAGAAAGGACAAACACAAAGCAGCTGGCACTTCTTAACATATTTCCTCCTAACACAGGCACAATGTTTCCCATGGAGCACTTCCTGTGCAGAAGACTGGGTTCTGATCTGCTCTGTAGAGAGCGCCATGGGCCCACCGCACTACTCTCCGCAAAGCTCACTGATCTGAGATCCCGGCAGCTTTAGGGATGGACACTCTCTCTCCAAATGGTGGAGGAGAAACCGTGCCCCATGCAGGAAGCTAGGAAATCACCCTGAGGACCTGGCATTCCGGAATTCAAAGACTAGTTTCAAACAGTCTTCCTACTCTGAGGTTCTCTCAGAGGGGCCTGACACATGGTCAGTCCTCAGTGAATATTTACTCAAATGTACTCACCTGATTTGATTTGATTTTGACTGAGAGTAGAGTTCTGAGTTTGGGTTATGACTCATTTGTCAACGTGTCCCTACTAAAATCCTCAAAACTGAGACTTTAGACTTCTGATATGGCTCAGGCCCAAAAAGCCTCTCTCTTCTCGATCAAGTTCAGTTTCTTGTGCTGCCACCAAGAGCAATGATCTCAGTCCCTCTTCTCAAGGCTGAATGGATAAAGACTGTGATACAGGCTTCTGTTCTTCTATATTGGATATTTACTTGTGGTGACCACAGAATACAGGCTTGGCTCTGGTGTCTCTGCTTAGACTTGATATCAACCCAGGCTACGCATCTGGGAAAACAAAGGTGGGCATGGTCCTGAGGGGCACGCCCTCCGCCTGACTCACAGCCACGTTCAGGATCCACTGTTCTTTGGAAATGTGGTGTGTGCTTTGGCTTTTGCTCTATGTGTTCATCTCTTATTGCTTGACCAGTGCTGATTTACCTACCTCCACAACTGTTTTACTCTGCTTTCCTTTTGCAAGCGGAGATTGGGGATTATGACCCAGGGAAACACCCTGAAGGCTACAGCTCCAAATTCCAGTTTTTCCCAAAACATTCAGAGAAGCTGGAAAGGAAAATTGCTGAGATTCACAAGACAGAACTCAGGTATGTGACACTCAGTTGAGGCTCAGGACACTCTGTCCCCCACAGCCTGAGCACGCAAGCCCCGTGCCGCATCCTGACTCTGGGATGTGCCATTTTCAACATTGCAGTGACAGCACAACCCCAAACCCTATGGTGTAGGCTGAGGCCCAAGGTTGAGAGGGACATCATATTGTATGGAAAACAGAGAGGGATTGGCCTCTGAAAGGTATTCACTTCACTAAGATAAATGAAGAGACAGAGGAAGAAGCATGGACTGGGGAAAATGAAAAAAGGAAAAAAAACATTAAAAAAAAAACAAAAGAGAAAAAAGGTGAGAGGAGGCATGTGAAACATGGGCAAGCCTCTGCCTTCAGTCTGTGACAGTGTGACAGGTGGCTTCTGGTTCAGGGAATGGGACTGTGCAGGGCTGGCCTAGTTCATAAACGCTGAAGAGTACCCTGAGAGCTCTTGGTTCAGGGACTGTGTCTTCAGCACTGCCTCACCCAACCCCACAGCCCTGCATAGAGGAAGGGGGCAGAGAAACACCTAGAAGCAGGGGGCTTGTCCTCCTCAGATTCTCTTAGTTTTTTCAGAATATGCCACATTTCATAAAGTAGCATTAATGTGTCCTTTCAACCATATGATATAGGATTCTCTACAAAGATTGATTTTTTAAAAAGCAACAATAGGGGGCACCTGGGTGGCTCATTCGGTTAAGCGTCCGACTTCTTCTCAGGTCATGATCTGACGGTTGGTGGGTTCAAGTCGGGCTCTGTGCTGACAGCTCAGAGCCTGGAGCCTATATCAGACTCTGTATCTCCCTCTCTCTTTCTGACCCTCCCCTGCTCATGCTGTCTCTCTCTCTCTCTCTCTTTCTAAGCATTAAAAAAGAAATTTTTTTTTAAAGCAACAATAGACTGTATGGGCTCTACTTTGTGTGGCATTCTGGAGCACTTATACCCCAAACTGATAAACTATAAATAAAAAGGCCATATACAATACAACACTGCAAAATAAAATGTGCCACCTTATTAGTACACTTTTTAGAAAATTTTTACAATTTTTAGAAATCTTTTTAAATGTTTGTGTAATTACCTTTCTGGGGAAGGATAATGCCAAAGCGGGGGGTGGGGGGAGAAATTTCTAGTGTTAATATTAAGCTTAAACTAGTTCCTACCCTGACCCCCTGACGTCCCCCACCAACCCAAAACACAAAATCTTCACCTACACTCAAAACAGTCTACCAACAGTTTTGTCCCCACAGCTTCCTTAGCCTTTGCAAGCAGACCACCTGCCTACAGTGTGTGGCAGGACTGGGAAACCTATCAGAGGTGGAATCCTAGGAGCTCTCCATCCTTCTCCCCCCAACTCCATCCTTCTCCCCCCAACTCCATCCTTCTCCCCCCATCCTTCTCCAGGTGCTGGTGTGTCCTTCCCAAAGCAAGCCGGCTCCTCCCATCACTGTTAGGGAAACAGCGGCCCCTTGTGGTAAAGGTCAGAACAAACATGGACTTTTGAGAGGGCTTCTGGTTTGTTCAGACAACAGGGCTTTGCTGGGACAGCCTGGAGGCACTGCTAGCAGGGTTTTAGGAGGTGTCAGAGCAGTGGGGACAGTTGTCCAGAAACCTAGTAGGAGACAGAGGATCCCTCAGGAAACGATGCCCACTTTGAGGGCCCTGGAGCTTTAGGACTCCAGGACTGGATGGAGCCCACAAGACCCTCCAGCTTCCAGACAGGGAATGAGGAAGCTCCCTGGAAGGGGCAGCGGTGCTCAGCTGCCCCTGTTGCCCAACCTTCTGCCTGCCACACAAACATTTCCCAGGTACCTTCTCCGTGCCTCAGGTGTGCTGGCAGATGTGGGAATCTGCAGTCAACATAATGCCTATTTGCACAGGCTGGCTGTGTCTCTGGCATGTAAACGTGTGTTTCCTTCCTCCGACTCTAACATGAGTTCCTGGAGGGCCCAGACTATGTGTTGTATTTCTTGGTAGATTTTACACAGACAGACTGGAGACTCACACATAAATGTGCTGATTGATTGACACCCATCCAGAGGGACACTAGGCGGAATCTGGCATGCTTCTCCTTGTCTTCCTGCACTGACCCATATTATTCGAGACAAATAATGAACTTAGACATGAGCAACTTTCAGTCCCGCCCACCAGCCTTCGCTGTTGACTTGACAAACTGCCCACCCCTCCTCACAGTGAAACTTAATCTGCAGGAGTGTGTCTGCTCCACCAGGGCTCCGGGCCCAGAGGGGGCCTGAGGAGACACTGACCTGTTCTGTGTGGAGCTCATGAAAGCACGTGCTCACAAGGCAGCTGGGAAGGGAATGATGCTAGAGACCCCTTCTTCAGATGGCTGGGCACCAGAGCTGCTTTCTTCCTTTCACAGTCATCACCCCATGGACAGACAGCACTGTTGTGGAATCTGGGGAGCTCAGCACTGTCTCCTGCTGGGTCTTTTCACCCTCCATTCCCATGTTCCCTGCTGGTAAAGGAAGAGGGTTGGGCGGCACCTGCAAGACATACAGGCCCCTGCTTTGTATTTCAGTCTCAGTTAGACCACAGACAAGAAACCCATGGCCAGCAGTCAGCTTACAAGTATGTTTTGTTTGCCTCCAGGGTATTTAAAATTGTGAAATACTACATAAAAATCAGTATTCCTGACGACTCTCTGAAAAGCACATCCAGTGGTGCTGGGCCCTGCATTCCCACAGGACTACAGTAGAGCCAAGGAGCAGCTGCCCTCCTTAGATGGGGTAGCACTTCCCAGTTTGCCATAGTCCCCCCAACACCCCCACTCCCTCCTGTACACACTCGTCCCGGCCCGTGTCATTCATTATGTAGCCAGCCTCAGTCTGCAGACCTCTGAGTTTCTGACCCCAGACAGGAGTCTCTGAAGTTGGTACTGGAACAGGGCAGGGAGAACACTCTATGGGAACCTTGGGCTGTAAGACTTACCCTGAGCTCTTCTTAATGGAAAGTTTACCTCAGGAATCTATGAGAACAGGAAATCCTGAAATCATCTCATTTCCTTTATTCCAGTGGTCAAACACCAGCAACATCAGAGCTGAACTTTTTAAGAAAAGCACAGACATTGGAGACGTATGGAGTGGACCCTCACCCGTGTAAGGTAAGACCCCTGTGGTCGGAGACAGCACTGACCTTGCCTCCTCCGGAGGGCAACAGGCAGGAAAGGAGCACATGCCTGTGCCATCCATCTGCAGGATCTGGTCGATTGGCTCTTTTAGTGACAGATGCTAGAAAGAAAAAAATGTATCATCTCTTGAAAACTCCCCTGGCTTCCATGCTGCATAATTTTGTGGTGCCACATCAATGTCAGAGGGTCCCAGGCAAAGTCAATCTAAATAACAAATCCAAAGCTGGGACCCCACTTTGGCAGCAGTGGGTAATTTGGTGGAAATGAAGAGAGGAGTGTGGAAGGCCCCCCACAGGGAATGATCAGAGGCCGCTCAGCAGACTGCCCACCCTTCCCTGACCTGTAAACTAGTTTCTTTCCAAGAGTGGGTTTTATTGACTGCAGCAGTGTAACTCACTGTGCGGAACTGCAGTGGAGTCGCATTTAATTCCATTATTCGCCTGGGAGGGTGAGACAGGAACCAGCCAGGGAGGCTCTGCCCAGAGGAAACCTCTGTAATTGCTCACATGTGTCTGGCATTTTGGAGAAGAGCTTAAGCACCCACAGTCACTGTGGAGAAGAGCTGAGACACATGGCCTCTTCTCTCTCGACAGCTGTATCCCCTCCACTTTATCTCCACCTCCTAGTTGGTTTGACACTCTCATCTTTGCCTCCGTGTCTCCGGATTTTTGCCTCTCTCTTTCTGTTACTGGAGAGGCACCAGTACTACCAGATTCTCAAACTGATCTGAGGGAGCCAGTATCCCATGGGAGCAGGTGGACGTTGACCTTTTCTTCCTAACAGGTGAGGGGACGCTAGAAGTTTCCAACAAAAATTAAAAGAACAGAATAGAAAGCAAGGAACCCAATAACGTAGGGGCAGAATTGCATTTCCCTTGGCCTCTTGGTAAGGTGATGGTGACTTGTTCTTACATAGGATTTGATGCTGAAACTTCAAATACGAACTTTTAGAACATTGTGGTAACTTAGAAACCCTGGTCACCTTTCCCACACCCCAGAGTTCCCTACCCACCAGCACAGCCTACTTCCAGATAACCCCCGTGTTCTTGGGGGCAAGCACTGTCAGAAAACACATTCATGCCTGTCTGTACCAAAAAAAAACAAACAAACATATGGTTATATTTATAAATGAATTAGCAAAGCTTCCTAAATATTGCCATTGAATGACAGATGTAGCTTAACCTCCATTAATTGCTCAGATAGTATCGGTAGGGGGCCTGCATAGGACTGAAGAGAGCTGCAGAGTCAGCTGACCTTGGCTCCAGCACTGATCTCTTTCTGAGGCCTTTGCAGGCTTCTCTGAGCCTTGCTTTCCTCACCTGTGTGAAAGTACACAGCAGGTACTCAGTGACTGTGCTTCACAAACTGCTGAGTCACTTCAGGACCTTAAAATCCATAGGGGCCTAGAGACAGCTGTCTATCTCTAGGTGCCAGGTCACCTCCAAACCTGCCCAGGCCCCTTGAGGCCACACAGGGCACCCATCTTTTCAGAGATGGGTCCTTGGGTGAGGATGACATCTGACAGCAGAGAATGGGCAGATAGATGGTAGACAGTGAACCTGAGCACAACTGAGCAGAGGTGGGTGGGATTCTCCACTGTTGCCTGTGGGTCTGGAAGCTACAGTGGCAGCCAGTCTGGTGTCCAGCCCAAGTCCATGTGCACCCTAGGACTCTGGGGCTCCTGGCTCAGCCCCATCTTTGATGAGTTTGTCCTTTATTGGACACAGAGGCTGAAGAGGCTGCAGGAAGGAACCCCTATTAATGCCAGGCATTGTGTGAGGCCCAATCCCTCACATCATTCCATCCCCACACCATCAACTCCTAGAAGGAAGGAGAGAAGAAACATTTGTGGCAAACCTTCCATGGTGGATCCCCTGGAATCCTTTCACATTATATTCTCCTTTAATCCTCATGTCAGCCCTGGGAGATGGATATTACTCCTCCTGGCTTATAAAGTAAGAAGATGAAAGCTCCAGGTGGCCACAGTTTACAAGGCCCTGAGCAGTAGAATAAGAATTCGAACTCAAATCACTTCCCCTTTGTTTTGTACCTAGAAGGAACAGAAGCCCCCAGGAGACTCTCTCTGGAGAGATGGTGGGCATGATCCCTTCCAGTCCCTAGTTCCCAGGCCCTACACCTCTTGCTCACCCAAGCCAGGGCCCTGCTGCAGACCCCACACATGGCCCCTCAGCTCATCTCTACTGAGCTGCAGTTCACGCTGTCTTCAGCCCTGCTGAACTAGGACGATTCAGGAGCCTTTACTCTTGTCATTAAGTAGGGTTACTTTGGTGATATGCTACTAGGCACTCGCCTTAATGTTGCTACAAGGAGATCTGAAATAAGCTGGAGCACTAGGTATAATAAATACCGATGATTTCTATTAACAGAGAGGCAATTACTGGGCCCAGGGAATCTGGGGCACACAGCCCTAGGGAGGACAGAAGAAGAGGAATCGTTTTGATAATTAAATGAGAGCAGAACAAGGCTTCATCTGGGCTCTGTTCTCCTGGACTGATTAAGAGGCTGCTGCTCTTCCTGTCCGTACTGATGGTTTCTTTCTGCCCAAAGTGTCCTTGTCTGGCCCTGGGACCAGGAAGACGAGATCCTACCAATGTTAGGTGGGACAGGCAGAGGTCTCCAGCAGCAGGCTGGCTTACAGTAATATCCAGGCTCTGAACTTGCACATGCTGTCCTGAGCTCTCTCCATCTCCCCTCAGCTCCCATCTCCTGACAGGAGGCCCGAGCAGACCAAGCCTACAGCTGCTGGAGCAGGAGACTGGCGCAAACCCCTGGCAGCACAGTGCTGCCTTTGTTCCCCAGCTCTCCAGCCTCAGCTACCATCTTGTTCCTTCCTGGGGCCCCTGGGACTGGTTGTTTCCCCTGGATCTCCTGTAGGCTCAGATTGTGGCTTCTTACCCTGTTGAGGTTTATGGAGTGGCCAGACCCATCACAGACACCCAGCCGTACCCAGGCTTATCATGAGTCATGTAGGTGCCATCCACTGCGAGCTGCACATGCCAGGCACTTACATATACCATCTCATTTCATCTTTATAACACTGCCAAGATGATGTTCTTGTCCTCAAGATAAGAACACTGAGACTCTGAGGGACCAACTAACATGTTCAGAGTTACTGGTAACGGCAGTACTCAGACTCAAACCCAGAGTTGTCTCTCAGTGCTGTGCTTTTTCAGTTACCATTCCTAGTCTTCCTTCTGGGGAGATGGCATTTATTAAGGAAAAAAGCAGGACTCATTACCAACTCCGAAATAGAGAGGACCTATGGCACTACTGAAATCACCATAGAAAACTTTAACATAAGGTCACCAAGTGGCTTTATGTCTGTTCTGTACAGACCAGGAAAAAATTGATTTCAGCAGGATGTAGGTTAGAGCAACCATACAAATAAAATTACAGTGTCATTCCTCTGATCCCTTAAAATCAGCTTTCTAAATAAAAGCCCTTCCCCATCTTGACAAGTTGCCCCTGACCTCAGAGAAATAGAATAAAGAAGGATTGGTGATGACTCACCCTCATCCCCAAGTGGGCCCCTCTTGGCTGCACAGTGCAGAGAACGGTGGGCTTACTGCTGAGATGAAGAACTTGACTAAAGCCACTTATGTGGCAAGTATATTCCAAGATTTACATTTCTGATCTTTCATGGGGTGCTGCCAAGGCTCTTACAGGGCTGCCTCCTAATTTCCATTCTATCTAGTTTCTTGTCCCCACATTTAAGTATATTGAAACTGTGTCATTTTCATGACTGATTTAATGTAAGGTTCCTAGCTATGAGCTTTCAGGGATGGGCATAAGTGTGTGGAAGACCATTAGGAATCTTCTTCCCTAAGGTTTTTAAAATAAAGACTTTATCCACTTACACTGAATTAGTTTAGGTTACAGAGGGGAATGGATGATGTCAAAGGGATGCCCTGGTTCTGACTCATACCTAGGATGTCCTCTGGGGCAGCAGGAGGCAGAAGGCAACTTCATTGTATCCAGAGGTGGAATCCATGGGGACTGGGCAAAGGTGGGCAGAGCAAAGATCATCTTAGGGGGAGCCTTTGATGACATCAAACTGATGCAGGTCGAGTTTAATGGTGGTTTCTACTTGAACATGTGAAACGACTCTCTACAAATCCAGCCCCTCCAAGAAAAACCAACATTGGCCATGTTTTGGCAGTAAGTCATTTAGGCCATCACCCTAAAATCAGATAGAAGGAGTATTTCCTAAAGTATGTATTATGGCCCTCGTTTGAGAAATGAGGAAATTGAGGCTTAGAGAAGTTAAGTCACAGAGCAAAGAAGCAGGGTTAGAGTCCTAAACCAATAATGAAGCTCTTTCCACAAGGATGAAAAACTGAAAATGATTCTTGTACCTCACAACTGCAGAAGTAAACCAAATACTTTAGACCATTATCTGATGTAGAATGGGACCAGCAAGATCTGCTGTGTGGCTGTCAAGACCTGAGTTTTTATTCCACCTCTCAGATCCATTAATGTTCAGTCCTGTGGGTACTGATCTCGTCAGGATGGGAAGAGAACAAAGAGGAAAGATAGGCTCCAGCTTGATAAGATGGAAGATCTGAGGAACAGGTCACCGCTTCCTGTGTCATGTCTCTCCCATCCTCAATTCTTTCTCTTCTTGTCATGTAACTTGTCCTTTTGCCCACACATCCCATGGGCAGGCTCCCAACGAGAATGACATGTTAGATGGAAGAAACTGGGAAGGTTCCAGAGGTGTCTACGTGGCTGCCTGTTTGTGTTTTTTTAATGCTAGTAGATGTGAGGCTTCTCTCTGTAATTTCAAGTCCTGCTCCTCACATGCCAGAGACAAGTAGCAAACCTTCCAGATGCCCAGGCCTCTGTGGACACCCAGGTGCCCAGCTCTGCAGCAGTCTTCATCCACAACGTTGCATAGGAAGCAGTTTGGAAAACTGATCTCTCCATGTGAGAGACTGGATTGGGATTGCTCAAGGTGCTATTATTACTTCCTGGAATGATGTGGCATCTATTTGGGGTTTATTCTCAGTTTGCTCCCTGTTCTAAATCAGTCAGCCTGGTCAGGAGAGGCAATTCCCCTTTAACTCCAACACCTGCCTTCACCCAGAGGCCAGCCCGGAGGTGTCTGGAATGGTGCAGATGGACAGTGCCAACAGCCAGTGCTGCCCAGCTAGTGGGAGGACCCACTCTACCCTGTGCTGTGTCCAGAGAGCCTGTCCCTGGGATGACCCTCATGAATCTGTCACAGCCTGTCTCCTTCCTCCTCTGCCTATTTCACTTTTACCCCGAATCCCAAATGTATCACCCAAATCCCCCTTCTCCATGGAACCCCAACAATGAGTGACTTCTCTCTTTCTGCCCCAACTTCCCACACCCTCGTTTCTTTTTTTTTTAATGGTTTTTTTTTTTTCTAGGAGAGAGAGAGAGGGAGGCGTGAGCAGGAAGGGTCAGAGAGAGAGGAGTCACAGACTGAAACAGGCTCCAGGCTCTGAGCTGGCAGTCAGCACAGAGCCCGATGCGGGGCTCGAACCCACGAACTGCGAGATCATGACCTAAGCGAAAGTCGGACGCTTAACCAACTAAGCCACCCAGGCGCCCCCCACACCCTCGTTTCTTAACTAGCAAAATTTAAATCCATCAGCATCAGGAAAAATACTAAAATACTACATTTAAAAAAAAAAAAAGATTCTGTATTAACAGCACCAAACCCATATTAACAACAATGCTCCCCGTAGCATGTAGTGAGTGCCTGCTAAGCACAACCTAAGATGTTGATAATATTCTCAACCCTAATTTTGCAACGAGGAATGTGAAACACAGAGAAATGAAGGGACAGGTAGTGAGTGGCCAAGACAGAGCCAGAGCCTGAGCCTGTGTGGCCTGACACAAGGCCCATGACACTGTGGTCACAACACAGGCCCTCCTCTGCCCTGTTGCCCACAGGGGTCAGGGGTGCAAGAAGCAGGTGGAGGCCCTTCCCTTCCCTACTCTTTACCCATTATTTCTAGCTGCCCACAGCCCTCTGCTGACCTGACCCTTTCTTTCCATCCTTCCACCTATTCTTACTAGGCCTTTCCTCTCTGTCAGACACTGTAAGACGCCTTCCCAACCTCCGCTGCACCAGTGCCTTCCCTTGTTGTTGCTCCTGTGTGTACTCCCTCCCCCACCTCCCCACCGCCCAGGCCCTGTGGCCCACCTCCTGTCTTACCCATTCATCCGATAAACATTTCCTGCAGGCCTGTCCTGTGAATACGAATAAGTCAAGACGTCTACCCTCAAGTGTTTGTCTTTCTGACTCTACAGTTCCCAGACTTCCTCGGGTCCTGCACAGTGGGCAGAAGGCCTCCCAGTGCCCACCCTCTGTCGGAGGCAGACAGCCTTCCCTCACCATGTCTGGGTTAGTGTGGGTACCCCAGCCAGGGAGCGTGTTTTTGTGCAGTGCTGGCATTTAGATATTAATAACCACCACCAAGCACTGATGACAAGCAGGAGGAAAACCAGCCCCGTGGCTTCACAGTATCTCCATTCAGGTTATTTTTAAACAGCTTTTTGCTGTTGCGCCTGGGTTGAAGGACATTGTGCTTGCGGCCAAGTGTTGGGGTCATGAAAGACCCTGAGGAAAGGACAATAATAACAATACATTAATTGGAAATGTTTGCAAATGTTTGCAAAACATATACTTAGTTTAGTTTATTCCCGGGGCCCGGGTGTTCACACCTGGAACCTTGACTCTAAGAGTTTTAAGACAAAACTGCATTTCTTCCTCAGATCAAGGTTCATGGGGCCCTGCAGAGACCCTGCTGTTCTTATTCTTAGATCTGATCAGACTGAAGATGTGTGCCAGGAAGCCAAAACTTGAAGGTGGGAAAAACTAGGAGCCTGACAGCCACAGCCCCCACTTGGATGCCTCACACTAGGTGCCTGACCCTGACCCCATGGCACCATGGGAGCCATACCCTACATGCACTTGTGACCAACGTCCTGGCATAATTTTCTGGCCACTTGAGCACATTCATGCCCTGACAGAGCAGTTTCTTCCCTGAGACCCCTGTCACGAAGGAAATTCCTCGGAGAGAACTCAACCCATCAGCCTGCTTTCTGCACCCCATGCCAACAAGGCCCTGAGGGAGCTCATTTCCCACGTGAGGGAGCTATGACCTACAGCTACTCCCCTCTTGGCTCAGCAGAACCTCAAGCCCAGTATTAACCAACCGATAGTAACCAGTGGCCAGAAGGCTTCTTTGATGATTCAGGCACCACAGAACTGACAGTAGCTATTCACCTTAGCTGCTTGCTTCTTATCTTTTCTTCAGCAAAACTTTTCGAGGGAGCCCAGTGTGTGGGGCCATTGTAATAACCTCCATTCATTATCTCTCTCTGATAACAGCTTGTTTGAGATGTAATTCACATATGGTAAAATTCATCCTTTTAAAATGTGTAATGCAGTAGTTTTAGTTTTAGTAACAGAGTTATGCAACTACCACCACTGTCTAACTTTAAAACATTTTCATCTCCCAGAAAAGAAACCTGTATCTATTAGCTGTCACTCCCTATCTATCTCCCCTTCCCCACAGCCCTGGAAACCAGTAATCTTTTGTCCCTATGGTTGTACCCGTTCTGTACATTTCATATACATGAAATCCTACAACATGTGACCTTTGTGCCTGGCTTCTTTTACTTAGCACAATGTTTTTGAGGTTCACCCATGTTATAGCAGGTATCAGTACTGCATCCCTTCTTACTGCTGAATAATATCCCACTGTATGGATACACTACACTTTCTATCATTTATCAGTTGATGGACATTTAGATTGTTTCCCACTTTTTGGCTGCTATGAATAATCTGCCATGAGCATTCACATCCATGTTTCTGTGTGAATGTGTGTTTTCAGTTATCTTGGGCAACTAGGAGTGGAACTTGCTGGTTCATATAATAACTCTTTTTTTTTTTTTAATGTTTTTATTTCTAGGAGAGAGAGAGAGAGAGAGACAGCGTGAGCAGGGAGGGTCAGAGAGAGAGAGTCACAGACTGAAACAGGCTCCAGGCTCTGAGCTGGCAGTCAGCACAGAGCCTGATGCGGGGCTCGAACCCACGAACCGCGAGATCATGACCCAAGCGAAAGTCGGACGCTTAACCAACTAAGCCACCCAGGCGCCCCTATAATAACTCTTTATAACAATCTGAAGACCTTCCAAACTGCTTTTTGAAGTGACTATACCATTTTACAATGTGTGAGGGTTTGCCATTCTCTTTGGATGTTCACAGCAGCCTTCTAAGATTGGTTACAACTTACAATTAAAGCCGCTGAGGCTTAGGGAAAGTAAGTAGCCTGCCTGTTATGTCCAAGTGCCTTTCCCTCTGTGACCTACTGCCAAGCATTAACCCTGTATCACTGACGAGCAACTTCATTTCTTGCCCTTACACCTATATGCCTACGTCACTCTGATAAGAGGTCTTTCTTTGTTGCAGGATGTGTCAGGAAATGCTGCATTTCTGGCCTTCACTCCTTTCGGGTTTGTCGTTCTGCAAGGAAACAAGAGGG
Organism: Proteles cristata cristata; assembly: GCA_017311185.1. Classification (NCBI taxonomy): domain Eukaryota; kingdom Metazoa; phylum Chordata; class Mammalia; order Carnivora; family Hyaenidae; genus Proteles; species Proteles cristata. The sequence goes on from JAESUZ010004587.1 coordinate 2,055,244, forward strand.
TCCACTTCATTAAATGGTGAGTATCTTCATTTCCAAAACAGGCTTTTTATACCTCACCAACTGGGGAGGGCTATGGTTCCCACGTCCTTTGTCTGTGATTGGGCAGTTATGGTTCTGAGCCCTTTCCAAAGCCTTGCATTCATAATGATAAGTGATCGAGGTAGTGGTCTCTGCCTAGGGATCCTGCTCTTCCAAAGGGGTGTTCCTGAGAGCCAACAGCTTCTCCAGAGACATAGTGTGGAGGGTTGATTTCTGGGTAAGATGAAAGACCTGGGGCTGCAGCCAGTGTTAGGGAAACAAAAATCCTTGGGACTGTACCCCACTGAGGGCCATAGCATCTGCATGGGTGCTTATTCCCTTACCCACTGGCCTAACGAAGGAGGAGCTTAACCCTGGGCAGATACATGTTATACTGTGGCTCTGGCAAAACACCCCCCTCGAGCCAACCCCCACTTTGGGCACTGCCTGCACAAGCACAGATGCTGCCCTGTCTCCTTGTCCCTCTTTAGGCCTTAGGTGTCTTCAGCTTCCAGGAGTCACATCCCCACCCTTGTTCCCCTCTCCCTTCCTCCACTCCCATTTCTAGCAGGCAAGAGCCACTACCTCAGCTGAAGCTACTCTGAACTGCTTCCTCTCCACCCTGTCAGTTCAGAGTCTATTCTAGACGGGAGCCGATGCAGCACAGACTGGCTTATTGATGGACATCTGGCTCTCCTGGAGTCCCTTTTTCTGGACCATGCAAACATCTTTAAGCTTCATCAGAACATGCTGTATGTTCTACTAAGTCCCCGTGATTTCTGGACCTTTTTGGCCTTAGACTGGCAAGTATAAGCTGGCCAACTCCTCGCATGGGCTTGGACAAATGGCTTACCTTACCCAACAAAACTCAGCTGCGGAAGCTTGCTCAGGTCTTCATTCCTTTGCCTTCTCCAGAAGAGCTGATGGGAAATCTGAGGACAAAGCTGCTTCCCAGCAAGCTTTCTGGTGGGGGTGCTACAGGGTGTCTTCTTGTGACCTCTTGAGCTCCCCCACTGAGCTTGTGGACAAACACCACCTTTCCAACCCTATTGCTCTTGTGCAGACTGGCAATATGATCATCAACCAGAGTGCTAATGAAACTCTTCCCCGCCCCTCGCCAGACATGACCACCCAGGTCCCATCCCCCAGGAAACAGCCATTTCACAAGGCAGGCTGCTGCACTGAGTAACAGGGTACACCCCAACACATCTGTGTGTTAGGCCTTCTGAAGCTGGCCCACTCACTGTGCTCTCTGGGTGACAATGGTAAGGGATTGGGGTCCAACAAAATACTCTTCATAAAAAGACAATGAGTAGGGTCAGGGCACCACTCTCCTAGTGAGGAGCCCTTGCTTCCTGGAGATAGCTGGGTTGTCTGATGTTCCTTAGATGGCCTAGATCCTGGCCTACTCTCTGACCAGGCTGCCTGGTTCCTGGTGTCTCATAAGGTTCCTGGTAGGGGGCATGTGTAGCTAGAAACAAGTAAGACACACCTATTCAGGGACCTGCAGTCCCTAAACTATCCTTCTCCACCCAGAAGTTCTGATGCTCACCTGATGCTCCCACAAACTTTTCATTCTGTGGCTTCTCTCACATTATACTTCTTCAGGAAGTCTGCTTTTCATTGTGTCTCAACTTTAAATAATAGATGTAAAACCCAACCTCACTTCCAACAGAAACTCTCCTAATTTCCTATCTTGCTTGTTGAAGCCTAGATGATCGGTGTGTTCCTTTCCATATTAATCAACTGATATTTACTGTATTCTGTATGTGTAATGAGGGAGACTGATTGATTGGGAGGGAAATCAAACAAGGAAGGAATACTATGTGCTTGTATTAGCTCAGAACTCGTGGTCAGAGTTGTGAGCTCTCATCCTTACCCAGCCACAATTTCCAGGAAACAAGTGACCTTCCTCTGTCCCCTGACTTTTGCCCAGTAATAAATTGGTTACCTGCTTCTCACTACTTTTCTGCTACTTCCTAGGAAGTTCAGGAAATCTCCCTAGAAATTGCAAAGAGGAGGAACCCAAATGGAGGCAGACAGGCCTGATAAGACCTCCTTGGGGGTCCCAGTTAGGTACAAAAATAAGAACTCCACCCCCAGTGAGATGGGAGGGCCTTCAGGCTCGAAAGGGCAGCTGTGTCAGGCAAATGGAAGAGAAGTAAGGAGTGACCAATGCTAAGGCCTAGTTCTCTGGCTCTCAGGGACATCCACCTAAGACCCCAGTCCTTTTTCCATTTTGTAAATGTAACCAAGGCTGAGAGCAGTATGTGAAGGTGAGGTCTAAGCTGTGCCATGTACAGTAACCATGTCACTTCTTCTGATTTGTGTTTGTCCCGCGGGTGACGTACCCCAGTATCCTGTTTGCCTCTTTTACTGCAGCCATTCACTGGGCTGGTGGCTTCAAGGATTTTTCTACAAAAACCCCTAAGCCCCTTTCCTGGTCAGTACGCTGCATGACTGTTCCATGTAATCTGTTCTCTCTCTTTGGTATGTTGCCCTGCCCCCTCCCTGAGATCGTTTGACATTTGTTTGCATTAAACTGCATTTTCCATCCAGTGGCACAGTCACCTGAAAGACTCAACTCCCTCAGAACCTGGTTGCATTGTTTTTCATTATTTGCTGTATCTTGAACTTTGGCCTCATCAGCTACCTGTGGCATCTTACATTTGACAGTCCCATCCAGATAATGCACCTGCATTTTGAACTAATTCCTGAAATGGCCCAGGACCACTCAACCTAGACTCACTGCCCATGCAAACATTTCCCTTTTACAGCCACTGTTGATGAGCCCGAAATCCTCCTATCACCCTATTATTATGGTGTGATTGACCAGAAAACTGTGGATTGAACTGTTTCAGCAACTGTTCTCTAAAGCCACTGCGCTGCTGTCTTGTTTCAGTTCTAATTTTGGCTAAAACTGTGTCTGTGCCTGGAGCCCCTTCCAGTCAGGGTGGGCTGTGCATCTACAAGACTTAGCTGTGAACAAGCACCTCACAAGATGATAGGTGTTCTCTTTGTGCTTGTAGGAATGAGGTGACCAAGCTGAAATTTGAAGGGAAGACTTTCTATTTATACGTAAGTCAGAAAGAGGTAAGTGCTGGCTTCTCTCTCTTCAGGGGGGGCTGGGGCACTGGGTGGTTCCAGATGGCCAGGGCTGAACCAAAGTGGTGTATCCAGGTTAGAACTAAGCCACCTGAATGAGAAGCCAAGACCTGGAGGTGAGGGATGGAGAAATGGCAAGGCCCTGAAGTCCAGACTTCCTCAGGGATGCTAGTGACACCCAGAGGTCCCATACCTCCAAGAAATGCAGACTCTGATTCTTTTGCTTCTGTAGGAGCATTCCAAGATAACAAATTTTTAAAAGGAAGTAGAAAATGCAGATGACAGGAGCACTTTCTCTGGTGAGGGCTCTCTTGGTCTTCAGTCTGTGACAGCTGAGGCTTACTGTGATTGGACCTGCCAGGTGTGAACTTACTCTCTAAACTGAGCTCTGTCCCAGCGGGTCCTGCAGGCCTTCTCTTCCAAGTAGCCAGCCGCCAGGCAGCCCCTTCCCCTATCTGAAACCTCTTCCTGCCCTCATACAGCCGGGGAGCCCTCAGACAGCCCAGGGGTCAGTGTCCTGGCCTACTTCACCCTTCGCTTCTCCATCTGCGCTCAGCTGTTTCTATGTGGGATTTTTTTTGTAGGAAAAGAAAATTATTCTCACATATTTTGCTCCAACCCCAGAAGCCTGCAAGCACCTCTGGAAATGTGGAATCGAGAACCAAGCCTTCTACAAGTGAGTGGACACATGTGATGGGGACTATCTTATCATAGCCAGAGTCATAAAAGCTACATTTTAGAGGAATGATAGGCAGGAAAGTTTGAGAAACACTGAGAAAGGAGACATAAAATGGCAAGGCTGGCCTTCTTAATAAAACTCAGACCCTTTCTGGATGTCTATACTCCTTGGATGGACATAGCTGAGGTCTAGGAATGTGTTTCAGCAGAGATGCCCAAGGAGTCCACCTTGTGATGTCTTTGGACAACCCCCAGTGACAAAGCAGTGAGGGGTCTTTTCAGGGCAAGGCTTGGGCCAAAAGTAGCCCACGGGTACCTGACCTGAATCAAGTTGGCCCTGCAGAGCCATTCAGAGCCCTAGGAGGCCCAGAGTACAACAGCTTCATGGAGGAGCAGGCGCAACCCAGAGCAGTTCCCTAAGCCTTGGGGAGCCTCTGGGGCTTGTGCCCCACTGGGTGCCCTAGTGCTGAGCTGGGGTTGATGCCAGCCCCTCCTAGTGTGTCACTGCTGGAGGTAGTGCCAGTGACAGAACAAGTGCCCAGGAGCCTGAGTGGGGGTAGCTGGAAGAGGGGCAAGGACTTGTCTGTTAGTGAAAAGCCAGCTTTTGGGCAAAGGCAAGAATTTTTATTATCATGGGATTTGTAAAGTATATGAGGTTTCTGTGCTATTTTCTTTGATTAAGAAAGTGGTTACAAAGGCATTAGGGAACAGATAAATACTCCATTGAGAAACTGGGGTGATGCCAGATAAAAGGATGTTTCACTAAAACTCTTGGTCTTGTTTTAAAAATAGAATGCAATGATTTATGCTTTAATAAGTTAGATCTTAATCAGGACAACATAAGACAGAGTTTGTGGTATATTCTGCCTCTGACAAGCCATAGTTCTCCCTTCAGTAACCTCCAGGACCCTAAAGAGAGCAGAACTGCTCTGAGCTAAAGGGACACCATCCTCCTCCCCAGGGAAAAGATGTTGCTGCCGGCTGGCTGCTATGGGCTGCACGCTGGCAGAACTGGGCCTCCCTCATCTAGGGCCACAGCTCCAGAGGCTGTTTCTTGGGCAGGCTTTCTGAACTGCTTAATAATTTCTATGCATTTGATACCAGAATCAGGGACGAACTGAATGGGCAGCCTGAATTATCACCTGAGTGGGCTTCTCTCGTCTCTTGAAGACGACACTCAGAAAAGACTGACGCATGGTCAAATTTCCCTCCTGTTCAGTCATGGCTGTCTGCGGGAAGCCAAGAAAAGATGTCAGCACCATTTTTGGAGACCTTTGTTTTTCTATCTGTGTCATGGAAACAGAACTGTACTTCTGAACCTGTGACCAAACTCAGTTTCTGAGTCGTTCTGTTAATAAATCCCCACACCTAACTAGCCCTGCCCAAGACCCACACTGGAAACTGAGGCTGTTTTTCACATTTCCACTGATTACTTGATGCTCTCTAGTAAGTGTTAAGAGCCTCTAGCCTGGGTCAGATCCCCAATTACGCCAAGTCTTAGTAGCAGCCACTTTGGCATCACTCTGAGCATGTTTTACATGCAAATCCCTGGCCCTGCCCTTGGTCTAGTGTTGTGAAGGGAGCCGGGTCAGACTCGAGAACATGCTCAGGCAGGAGGGCAAGTAGGCTTTCAGCCTCACAGAGCCCTGAGACAGGTGCGCATAGTCTCCCAGGAACTGCTATTTCATGGATTTGGGGGACATCTCCCTAAGTACTGACTGCCTGCTCACAACAGAGGCTTCAGACCCAGATGGTTTCCTGGCTAGATCAGCACTACAGGTACCTCAGGGCATGTTATAAGCTGAGTCAGTCAGGTTGGGAGGCCTCACTCTGGGCAGCCCTACCCAGCTTCCTTTTTCTAAGGGTGAGAGGGCCATTTGGGATCAAAGAAGTCACCTAAGAGGATATTTTACAGTGCCCATGGCCTTCCGGAGTCTCCACACCAGCTGTCCACAGCCTTGAAAGTGATGTTAATAGGCATTCTGGGAGAAGGGGGGTGATTCGAAGTTTAAATAAATGACAGAACTTGTATTAAAGTTAAGCCAGTTTGCCCATTTCAGGACTTCTCAGAGTCTTTAATATGGTAACATACTTTAGGACTCTCCAAGAGGGAGACGGAATGGGGTGGACAGCCCTTACTCTCTCCTCCACCCATAATTACCCAGACATGGACGTGAATCATCAAATACTAGGGCTGGAAAGGACTCCTGAGGTCAAGTAGTCCCAGCTCGGTCATTCTGTAGATAAGACAACCAAAGCTAAGAAAGGAAAAGAAATTCACCTAAGGTCATACTGCTAACAAGTGGCTTGAGATTTGACAGGCAGCATTCTATTATTCCCCCAGGCCATCACCCCTAACATTTATTCTCAGTCCCCCTGGCAAGCCCCATGAAGCACTCTTGGGGGAGACCTCACTCTCTTGACATGAAAATGGGTTTCAACATGACTGTCCCCAGCATTAAGGCTATGAGCAAGCCCTCAGGTCCTAAAGGAGAGTCAAAGACAAGCCAGGCCGTGAAGGGCCTTTTCCTGAAGAGTTTCCTCAAGTGGCCTTTGGAAGGAGCTGGGAATGCGCTGCCTTAGCCCAGGAGGCAGTTGCAGGCCATCTGTCACACTGGACTTTGCCTTGCTGCAGGCTGGAGAAGTCAAGCCAAGTCCGCACAGTGTCCAGCAGCAATTTATTCTTTAAAGGGAGCCGGTTTCGATACAGGTAAATAGTGACAGTAAGTAACTGTTATGGACCTATTTTTAGACCCCTCTCTGGAGAACAGTGGCTCACTGGTCCTTATCCTTAAGAACAAAGGAACTGGAAACCTCCAAAAAAGGCTGAGATTTCTATCCAGTTTTCCTTGTCTCCTAACCCTTTGACTATTTCTTTCCTTCCCTGCCACGGTTTGTCTGCAAGGTTTAAAATATTTCTTCTTCTGCCCTCATGACAGCAGTGAAAATAAGAACTGTAGAAGTGATTCTTTTCATGTCTTTCTAAAGATTTTTTTTTTTTGCAATATTTCTGGAACATGCTGGACAATGAGCAATCATTTCTAAATGAAAATGGAAGATACCAAAGACTCCAGAGATATAAAGGTCTCTAAGCTAAGTTATCAGGACATCTAAGAACTTACCCTAGCAAGCAAGTCTTTCTCAGTGACCTAAACATTGGGAAGGACTAGGCCAAAATGGCCATTTCCCAGTTCATCTAAAGTATCTGCATTCTTAGCCAGGAGCCCAGTGCTGGAATATCATCTCATCCCTCACTGTTTGTTTTATTATACTATTTATAGTGGCCGAGTTGCAAAGGAAGTAATGGAGTCGAGTGCAAAGATCAAACGGGAGCCACCAGAAATACACAGGTAGGCTGCCAGGGACTTCCTCCCAAAACCAGTTCCAGCTCAGGTCCCAGAATCTCCAAAAAGTGAACAGTTTCAGTACCATGAAGATTCTGGGCACAGTGGCTCACAGAAGGGGTAGGAGAACACGGCAGAGGGGCGTCTGGGTGGCTCAGTCAGTTAAGCACCTGACTTCACCTCAGGTCATGATCTCAACAGTTCATGGGTTTGAGCCCCACGTCAGGCTCTGTGCTGACTGCCAGCTCAGAGCCTGGAGCCTGTTTCAGTCTGTGACTCCCTCTCTCTCTGACCCTCCCCTGTTCACACTGTCTCTCTCTCTCTCCTGGAAATAAATAATACATTAAAAAAAAAAAAGGAGAACACGGCAGAAAAGTTCCCCATCTTAGCTAAAAGCATGGGGAACTGTCTTACACTGGTATCCCTGAGTGAGCCTTGATGGAGAATGAGGGAGGGCACAGTAGCCAGGACCACCTTCCTGGATACTTCTCTGTGTCTTCCCAAATCCTGAAAGTGGCTAGAGACCATGGAGGACATGTCCAAAATGCAAGATTTCCTTGGTTCTGGAATACCAATTACAGAAAGCCAGGGATAGCCCCACTAGGTCTACAATAGTTCTGGGATCCTTGCTTCAGGTATAACTGTACATCATGCATATCTCCTAAACCTAGTAAGATCCAGAAAGAATATGATTAGTTCATTAACCAGCCTGACCTCTGGGAATGGGAGCCTTACTACTACCTTCACCTGGTACCCCCTGCAGCAGCGGTCTCTGTCAGAAGTCAGAGGAGGCTGCCATACGGGTTTTCAGGAGTCTGCTTATCCTGGGGCTCTGTTCCCTGACAGTCCTACCCAGAGACCAGCGGCACCATTGCTGCACTAAAGCAAGGCTCAGGTGGGTCTGGAATATAAGGTGATGGGTGAGTGAAGCAGTGTCTCTGACAGGGATCCAGGGACTAAAGGGGAAAAAAAAAGGTATTAAAGACTTTTTTAAATAAATAAAACTTAACAGAGCCAGGCAATTCTAGTAGCTACTCCTCAACTCTGAGTCTTGATCACATCTGTGCATGCACTGAATTAACAAAGTTCTCTTTTCCTTTAACCTCAGAGCAGGGATGGTTCCCAGCCGCAGCTGTCCCTCCATAACCCATGGTCCCAGGCTGAGCAGTGTCCCCAGGACCCGGAGAAGAGCTGTCCACATCTCTATCATGGAAGGTGAGCAAATGCTCTGGAGATGACCACAGGATTCCTCCAAGTTTTGACTTGGACCAGTTCCTCTCAGGGACCTTGAAAAGAAGTGAATTTGCAGCAGAGACAGCAGCACGTTTCTCCAGTGGAAGGGAGAAGGTTTGTGTAGTACCTGGACACCAGCTAGGCATCAGGTGAAGGGTAATCCCACCCAGCCCTGCTGAGCTGTAGTCCAAGATGGAGTTTAGATCTGAGAGTGTTGGGATAGACCTTTGGAAGGCTGTGTATGTTGCATATACCAGGTTCCATGCAGTTCTGAAATTGCTTTCCATCAAGAGGATTTTCACTTGTTTTTCAGATCAGACCAGTCTCCACAAGTTAAACGATCAAAGTGGCTGAGGCAGTTAACCAAGAAATGAAAACTCTTGGTTCTGAAGCATTCCAATAGTTGCCACCACCTTCTATTTCAGTTGTAGGAATCTGTCCTCTTGCTATCTGAATTCTTTAACGTAATCTCAAGAAATCGAACATGCCTCGCCTCTCTCTACCCTTTCCTCCCTTTGGAGGAGGCTGCGGTGGGGTGGGCTGAAACAGGGCAGGATGAGGGGACGATGTGGAGACAAAGTCTGTGTCTCTTCACTGAACTACATTCTGCAGTAGCTGAGGCTGATACCTCTCTAGTCCCTGGGTAGTTAATATTGTTAGAGGAGACTCTCAGAATATTGCCCTCATTGTCACTGACTACGCTGCCCCATAGGCTGGATACAGGCATAAGTCAAGTGCTTTCACTCCCAAAGATGGATGTTTTTGTAGGACCACAGAAGATCTCAAACAGCAGCAGGTTTGCTTCAAACCTATCCTGGAAGGTGGGGAGGGAAGACTTTTTGCCCTTTCTGTGGGAATGCTGATGAATGAAAATAAAGAACCATGTATGTTAGGAAGTATGTATCATTCTGCTGCTTCCCTTTAAGGATCATGAGTTTGTGGATTTTATGTGTCACAGACTTTGCATTACCTGAGTCTGGTATAGAACTGCAGTCAGGGGTTTGAACCCTGGCTGAGCAACCACATCAAGTACCTTAATTATTTGAGTATCTTAGTTGTTCTATTTTTTTAAGTTTATTTATTTACTTTGAGAGAGACAGAGGGTCTCAAACCCCTCAGCACAGAGCCCAATGTGGGACTCGAACTCATGACCCATGAGATTACGACCTGAGCCAAAATCAAGAGTCAGACACTCAACTGACTGAACCACCCAGGTGCCACAGTTGTTCTATTTGTATAATAGGGATACGTTCCTATGTCCCCATTGAGTTGTGAGGAAACTGATGTACATGGAAGCACTTTAAAGAGATGAAAGCACTGGGGCACCTGGGTGGCCCAGTTGATTAGCCGTCTGACTTCAACTCAGGTCATCATCTTGCAATCCATGAATTCAAGCCCCACACTGGGCTCTGTGCTGACAGCTCAGAGCCTGAAGCCTGCTTCGGATTCTGTGTCTCCCTTTCTCTCTCTTTCAAAAATAAACAAACGTTAAACATTAAAAAAAAAAAAAAAAAAAAGATTAAAGCATTTACTGGACAGGCAGCAAGCACAATGCAAAGAGGCCTGGTCGGGAAGTCAAAGAGGAGATTCCAATCAGAGCTCTGCCATGGACTTTTCTGGGGCAGGTGGTTTAACCTCTCTGAGCCTGTTGCCCTCACCCTGGAGTGCGGTGTGGGTGTGGGAGGGTGCCTTAGGAACTACGAAGCATAATGGCTATTGCGAGATGTGAAGTTACTGAGGTCTGTCATCAGACACAGTCTGCTGGTTCTTCCTCTGGTGTTAGGTTGAGCAGGAGAACAGAGAACAGTTCTCTGTCCCTCTTCTTGTAGGGTGTTCATCTAAGGAAAGTAGAATGAATTTCTTCTCTTTTGAGGAAACATAAGTTTCTCCTCTCCTCATGGCCCTTCTTTCCATCCATCCTGAGGTCTAAAGCCACCAGGTTCATCCCAAATCTCCTGCAAAAAGTCAGGACAGCTGTCCTTCTAGAGAAGAATGTCACCCTCTGGAGGAAGGTGTCACTAATGGCAGTATAGGGAAAAGCCTCATGCATTTGTTCTCCAGCATATGGAAGAATGTCCAGTAAAACCCATGTTCCCAGAAAAGGGAAGACTGAGGCTATTCATGTGGGAATACATTACATTTGTAGTAGCCACCAAGCAGGGTTAGCAGAACAACTAAGAAGCAGGAAATCTGTCCTCAAGCTCCCCTAAGACAAGCTATGAGGCTGCCTCAGTTCCCAGCCACCTCTGCCTGTCTTCTCCCACTGAGGCAGCAGTAGGCTCCTCAGCATCTAAAATAGTCCTCTTTGCTTGTAAAATGCCAGGGGAGGGTGCAGCAGGAAAAGGCCACCAAAGAAGCTATTAAAGCAGAGACTTCTAGAGCCAGAGCATACCCTCGCCATCTCAGCCTCACAGAAGTTCACACCTGGCAGATTACAGCACAGCAGGCTCCCATGTGCTACTCAGAGCCAAACTGCTGCTCACATCCCGCGCCTGAGACTGCCTGTGGATGAGCACAACCTTCATCCCCAGTCATGGCCTTGAGCCTGGAACCCATTAGATTCCGGAGGGCACCGGCAGAAGCAGCTAAGAACTGCCCCAGCAGGAATGACACTAATAAAATCAGAGCAAGGGGAGGCAGATGGACATCTGGTTTGGATGTGGGGAAAAATAAAACTATTTTAGCATTTAAGTGGCTCTATCAGTCAGGGATTATTAAGCCTCAAGAGATAAAGAATGAATTATTTCCCAAAGGGCTGTGAGTGACATGATTGGGCCTTAGAAGAGGGGGCTAACCACCAAACTCCCAGGAAGTTATGGACATCTGAAATTGGGCCGTGGTCCATCAGAGACTGTCTTTCCTAGATAGTCCATATGGCACATATCACAGAAATGATTTGCCTTTTCCAGGGGCAAATACTTGTTTACTATCTCTAAAACAATGGGAAACTTGCAAAAACATTAATATAACACTATAATACCAATGAAACTATGTAATTCCAATGAGCTGGGACCCTTAAGAAGATAACTGTACACTGCTCGGCCCTCCCCTCTGCCCTCAGGGATGCCAAGATACCATGTGTTACTTAGCACAGGCATATTGGTTCCTCTTATCCACTGCGCCCTGTGAGAGTTGGTTCAGCAACAGAGGGCCCGGCAGTGTACAGCCCAGGAGAGGATGAGACACAGTCCATTTCCAGCCCCAGAGCTGACACCTCACACTTCAGAGACACCCAACCCAAAGCCAAAAGTCTTTATAGCATCACATTCTGCATTTTCTGGAACTATGCGATTCTCCCTGCCCTATGGGATTGTTCCTTGCCCTCTCTGTACCTCACGCTGAGAAGTCTGGGGCCCTTACACGGGCCTGTGGGAAACAGCCACATGCTAGGGAAGCATTACTTTTTATGGCTCTAAGTGCTTCTGACTGAATCCAGTCCACTGATAACCTCGGCCTCTCAGAGTTGTTTGTTCTCTGCAGCTCAGCCTACTTTGTCTCCAGAGCTGACATTCTCTCTCCAGCACTGGAGGCACTGTGAAGGAGCTGTCATGCGTGAGGTCAGCAAAAATCCTTTGTCCCTAGTTGTTTTTCCATCCTTTCCCTCTGTATCTCCCCTGCCTGGCTGGTTTCCATGAAGAGATCAGCTGGTTTCCACTGAAGAAGTACCTGCTTTCCTGGGCCACCATGGGGAAGAGTCTGATTAAGATTCACACCAGAGTCCGAGTTCAGCTCCGTTTGACTAACCACTGCCTTCGGCCACTGAGTGTGCGCATCCTGAGGATGGGGCCCCGGCTCCAGGGTAGGCTCCTGACCACTGTGCCCCCAGGCCCACAGGGAGCCACCTATGGGCAAGGCAAGCAGCTGGAGCATGTCCAAGGTAAAAGAGAATCCTCTGTTTTGCTGTACCATTTGCCAGATCCCACCCATCCATGGCACCCACCCCTTCCGTCCCAGAGTAACAGGTTTGATGAAGGAGTTGGGGTGGGTGGTGGTTTCTACTGCACCTGAGGTTCTGTACGAAACTAGTCTGACATACATACAGGTGAGGTCTGTTGAGGAACAGAAGACTAACATTTACTCAGTAATTTTGTTTGCCAAGCAATCTCTAAAAATGCATACATATCCATTATCTTATTTACTGAGAGCACCAACAGCTTATTAGAATGTGGTTTCTGGTGTCTTCTCTGATCTGTTCTCTCTGATACAACAACCTTTGCCTCTCTTCTTCCCCAGCAAGCTTAGGGCGGATTATAGGCCAAGCTGAAGTGCACTGAAGTGGCTTTAGCCACTAAGCTGGTCATACTTTGGAAGATCTGACAGTCACAGCTGTCTTTGTGAGGGGACAGCCTCTAGAAGGATACAAGGAATATGTAGAATTTAAGAAACAAAACAGATGATATGGGAGGGGGAAAAAAAGAGAAAGAGGGAAACACACCATGAGAGACTCTTAGAGAACAAACTGAGGGTTGGTGGAGGGAGGTGGTGGCGGGGATGGGCTAAATGTGTGATGGACATTAAGGAGGGTACTTGTGATATGCATGGAGTGTTGTATGTAAGTGCTGAATCACTGAATTCCACTCCTGAAACCAATATTGCACTGTATGTTAACTAACTAGAATTTAAATAAAAATGGAAGGAGGGGAGGGAGAAATGGAGGACCCAACTCAAGTATGATCAGGGCCTGAAGGATTCTGTTTTATTAGGGACCCATTACACACACCCTGGTTCATAGTCCTCATGTTCTTGTGCAAATACAGGAATAAGGGAGAAAAACTGGGGGAAAAAGATCAACGAGCATCAAAAGCACTGGAACAAGGGGCTGGTTCTTAATTTCAAGACAGTTTCTTGGGCATTTGAGACTTAAATCTAAAGCAGGTGTAAGCTGTTGACTTAATTCATCCAGGCCCAGAATCCAACTACATGATCATTAGCATTAGGAAATAGAGGCTTGGAGTCTATCCTTACCTTTGCCATTAACAACCAACCACATGACTTCAGGCAAGCTCTGTAACCTCTCGGTTTCATGACTTCATGGAAAGATAAAATGAAAGCACTTAAAGTTATTTTAAAAGAGAATACAAATTTAACATTTTAGCACAAGTGGGGAAATACAACTAGGACCATGAGGAGCTTCTGAAAGCAGAAGCTGAGAACTGTGGCAAATATACTTACTTTTGGTGAGGTGATGGGGAGACTAGGCTGCTGTTGACACCCCAACCCACCCCATGTTTGTAAACAATCCCAGGATTTGTTCCTCTGAGACTCCTTAACTGTGCCAACACTGAGATGGGCTCCAGCAGGCTGAGCAGGCAGACTGCCTGGGAGCAAATAGCTCCACCAGAGAGCCAAGTACAACTCACTACTTCTGAAACGCTACTGCCAACTCTTAAAAGAGAACCCTTGGTAGCGCCTTGGTGGCTCATTTGGTTAAGCACCCAACTCTTGATTTTGGCTCAGTTCATGATCTCACGTTTGTGAGATCAAGTCCGGTGTCAGGCTCTGTGCTGACAGTGCGGAGATTCTCTATTTCTCTGCTCCTCCTCTGCTTGGTGCTCTGTCTCAAAATAAATCAACATTCAAAGAGAGAGAGAGAGAGAGAGAGAGAGAGAGAGAGAGAAACCCTTGGGCTTCTGAAGTTAGCCCTAATCAACCCTCATTAGGTCAAACCTTTACATAGCTGGGAATCTGATCCGGTGTGCAGCAGTTCAGGGTCAATTTCAGAGCAACAGAAGGGGACTGGCTTCTCTTACCATAGGCCACAAAGGTAGGGAAAGCCAGAGCCACTCTGGCACCCCAAAGATAGCCAGGAATGAAAATGCAGACACTGAACCTGAAACAAGAAGCCATTTCCTTGGGAGCACTGTGATGTCGACCATACTTGATGACTCTGGGCTCACATCTTCTGGCTACTGTTCAGTTGAGGGAGTAACCAGCTCCTGTTTTTTGCTACCAGAGACTGAGCACTGGAAAGAGAAAAAATGTCCCATCTGAGAAAGTGAGGAGATAGTGGGTAGTTTTAGGGGTCAGAGAACCTTTTCTCATGACAAACCTAAGAGAATTTCCACCTTGACCCAACAAGATGTTCAAAGAAACCACTCAGCAGCTTGGAGTATATAAAGATAGGGGAAGTGTCAGCCTCCCATGGACCCCGCTCGTTCCAAGGTGAAAAGGAAAGGAGCTACTAGCCAAGGGCTATTCCCCTTCTCCATCAGAAAACACTTAAGAGGGAGGCGCCTGGGTGGTTCAGTTGGTTAAGTGTCTGACTCTTGACTTCAGGTCACAATCTCCAGGTCATGAGATCAAGCCCAGAGTTGGCCTATGTGCTGAGCATGGAGCCTGCTTGGGATTCTCTCTGTCCGTCTCTCTCTGCCCTCCACTGGTATGTGTGCACATGTGTGTGTGTGCACATGCGCACTCTCTCTCAAATATAAACATGAAAAGAAAAACCACTTAGGAAGAGCAGATAGGGTTTTCATGTCCCTTAAGATAAGGACAGCCAGAAGTGGAAGGCTGAAGAGATGGAACAACTGCAGAAATCCAAAAGATGACCACATGAGCTCAAGGAGCTGTATGCTGGGTTGTTAGAAGGGCACTCAGCTCCAGAATCAGTATTTCATGAGCCCCAGTGAAGCAAAACAGTCTTTTCTTCCTCATTCCTGGCTTTCAAGACCCTCAGTCCAAGGCGGAGACTTGAGCTCCCTGAACTGTGGCCCAGCTCTAAATCAGGGATAGACTGATTCAGACTGTCTTTCAGTTGAGGCTAAAAGCAGGCCCAGGACATCAAAAGCAGGAAAGGCAGAATCTTTAACAAATCTTGCCAAAACCCTATGTAAAAAGAAAAAAAAAAAACCTTCCAACCATGGCCCCTCTGATGTCTGCTGCTTCTCTTATCCTATTCCTGATACACCAGAACTGTGTGCAGCAGCCACTGTCACGTGGGCATACAGAGGGGCTTCCTTGCAAGATTTTAGTAACCGTATAAAACAGAATGGGTGCTGCCTCCACCAGACAACAAAGTGTGCATGGGGACCCAGAAAGTCTTCTCATTATCCTTTTGCCTTTCCAGGCCTCGAGTCCCTCCGGGACAGCGCCCATTCCACGCCAGTGCGTTCCTCCTCCCACGGGGACACATTCCTGCCTCACGTGAGAAGCAGCCGGGCAGACAGCAATGAGCGAGTTGCCGTGATTGCAGACGAAGCCTACAGTCCTGCAGACAGTGTGCTGCCCACCCCTGTGGCTGAGCACAGCCTGGAGCTGATGCTGCTTTCCCGGCAGATCAATGGGGCCACGTGCAGCATCGAAGAGGAGAAAGAGTCTGAAGCCAGCACTCCAACTGCTACAGAGGTGGAGGCCCTTGGGGGAGAGCTGAGGGCCCTGTGTCAGGGGCACGGCAGGCCAGAGGAGGAACAGGTGAATAAGTTTGTTTTAAGTGTCCTCCGTTTGCTCCTTGTGACCATGGGACTCCTCTTTGTTTTGCTCCTCCTCCTGATCATCCTTACCGAGTCTGACCTTGACATTGCCTTTTTCCGTGATATCCGCCAGACCCCTGAGTTTGAACAATTCCACTATCAATACTTTTGTCCCCTCAGGCGATGGTTTGCCTGCAAAATCCGCTCAGTGGTGAGCCTGCTCATTGACACCTGAGAAGGCATGACTCCTCCCAATAACTAGCCAGGTGGACCCAGGAGCCCGGCTACCCATTCCCAGCAATGGGACCCATCGCGGAACCATCGGCACATGTACCAAGTCCTCCTCTCATGACTCAAAGTCCACAGCCTAGGAGGGTCATTTCCCAGAAGAAAAAGAGGATAGGCTCATGCCCTGTCTAAGCAAACTGGGAAAACTCATTTCCTTCAGAGGTTCTTTCAAGAAAGGCTCAGCGACTCTGTTTCTCATCCTCTCGATTTGCAGGATAATTTTTGGTTTTGAATTTTGATTTTTCATAGATGTGTATTATTTTGAAAGTATCAAATAAAAATAATTTATTTTACTATTACGGATTATCGCAGTAGTGTCACCTAGCAGATGGGACACTATTTGAAGACTAGAGAGCTGTCGTCCTCTGTATTGTGTGGGAGCTTTCCTACTGGGCTCCAGTAGGCTCATCAGTGCAGCCTCAGCAGCACAGTCCAGGGGTCTGGACAATGGGAACTATCTGTAGGTTCTCCTGCCAGACAGAGATTTGAAAAGACTAAACATCCATGTAGAATGATTAAATGGAAAGTTGCTTCTTATGATGGTCTGAGTTGGATTTTCTTTTCCTTTTGTTTTTTTCAAATCTGAGCAGAGTGGGCATCTGAAGGGACCACCGCTACCGCAGCAGCAGCAGCAGGGGTGGGGTAAGTCTGTCCCCTTAGACTAGATCCTAGTGGGCATCGCCATGACTTTTATATAATGAACTTAGACTTCTGTGGTTTTTTTTCCTGAAGAACCTCAAGACTTTATGCTCCAGAGATATTAGTTGAACTCAGTGGTGCCTGAGATAAGACTGTCAGAAATGTCAAAGTGTAGTTAACAGAAATGACTTAGGTAACCTAAGAAACTGCTGAGATTCAGAGAGCAGTACCTATTTTGTACAAGCCCTCCCCCCAAAAAAACTATTTCAATTTATATTTTAACAACAAAATGTTATTTTCTTATCAATTCATATTTTGTTTTTACTTTATGGATTAAGAAAATAGAGCCTGATGAACTAAATGATGCAAGAAAGAAACTGATCCTGAGAATGAAAAGCTTCAGAAAATATAATTCCAAGATCAACAAAGAGCCTTGGAAGGGACCAGGAAAAGAATTTCTTTAAATAGGCATACTAAAGAGGCCTACAAAAGAAAGAAGGTGAACGTGGCGGAGACCAACACTTAGATGTAGAAATACTGCCCCCTAGGGTCATCTTCTGCATCAGGAAAATAAAAGTTCTAGGAAAGCACTTGCCATCCTTGTTGAGGGAAGCTGTGGAAGCATGCAGAAAGCAGAGCATGTGAAGGGTGAATGTGGGGTCCAAGGCCCAAGCTCTGCACCTCTTAACAACCACTCACATACAAGATCTGGTTTTCATCTCAGGGAGAGATTTCTAAGTCATCTGGGGCCTGAGGACGTATTTAAGGATAGTCTGTAGTCTGTAGACGTATTCCTGGGACCCACACAACAGTGGAGTGGCTGCTAACATCACATGATGTTGGGCAGCCCCAAATGCAGAACAGAATGAATCACTTGTAGATTTGCTCTCCCCTAGTTTGTCCCCTGAAATAGCAGAATCATGTCCATGTACAGAGTATAATAGATGAGGGATTGCCAGGGGGGGCAGGGTGGGAAGAGTGAATTGCACAATTCTAAATGCCCTTTCATCTAGACCAGGGGTTGGCAAACTTCTTCTGTAAAGTGCGAGAGAGCAAATATTTTTTATTTTGGTTTTGTGGGAAATACTCTGTGGCAACTACTCAACTTTGCCGTCATAGCACAAAAACAGCCATAGGTAATACATAAACAAGGGAACATGGCTGTGTTCTATAAAAATTTATTTCTAAAAATAGTTGAATTTGGAGCACAGGCCATAATTTGCCAACCCGAATCTAGACAACAAAACTGCTCCTTACCAGTATGTTAGAGGGTCAGCTCTGCTCCCATTCCTGACTTGCTAAAGGTCCAGGACCATATCCCAGTGGAGGCACTGGAGTTGCTTGTTTAAAGGGTGCTTGACCAACCAACCAGCACAGAGGTATCTGATGCCAAGATGAGCAAGACCAAGTGTTGAAATGCTAAAACGCCACCAGAAGCTAAGAATGGAAGAAGAATGTCTGATCATTTCCATACCAGCGACAATTTGGACAGAATTATAAACATCTATTTACCAAGTGACAAGACAAACTGAAGGAGATCCTAGTAAAACTTAGGGATCACTTAGAACCAACTATCCACTGCCACTTGTCATCTACACAGGAAAGGCTTTATTTAGCACAGGACTGAAGTGAAAAGTAGACTCAGAGATGAAAAGGCTGTCAGGATATAGGGGGCTGGTTTTAACCTGGATATCTACTGTCTTATGCAACATAGCAGATTACTTTTAGTGTAGTGTTCCTACCTCAGTCTGTAGAATATGGTGTTTCTATGCAGTGAGTGATAGCCTTGACACTGACCTTTCATATTCACATTAAAGAAAGATGCAGTATTCCATTTCCTGGTATGTTACTTGTGTCTAGAGTTCTAAGAGTACAATAGTCCATACCACTTCCAACAGCTGGATTTTACTCTCTGAAAAGAAACTTTTGGGTTACTTTTTTCCAGGGCTTACCCCAGAAAATACAGATAGTAAAGTTTCCTTGGATTTGCTTTTCAAATAGCGCTTGAATAACAAACCTCCTTTGTTGGTGACTATTTTGGTATCTCCCCATCATTAAACATTGTTCAAATTTTTAACCTGGTTTTACTGTGTTCCACTATGTCTCCCATTTTCTCTCAAAATTAGTTTGATCTCATTGTAGAAAAAACAATGGTTTCCATAGCTTCATCCATCAGTGGAAATAAAACTCTTACTAAAGAATAGTGTACTGCATCGTTAAGCAGTAGAAGGTAAACTACCTGCAAATGTGAATTTCTTAGTTTCATTAAAAAGTATAGTTGTTAATCTTTCGTGTGCCAAAAATTCTCTAAGTTACACTTTCCTTCAAAGCAATGTACTTTTTCTACATATGCAGTATGTAGTTAGCATAAAATCATTGGTGCCATGAAAATTATTTTTAAACTTAAATAAATATTTAAATATCATGGAAGAGTGGACTCTTTTTTAACCTTCAGCTTGTCTCACTTTTTCCTCCTTAAAGTTACCAACACAGAGATAAAAGGATACCAGGGGGATTTATACAGCTGACTTCTGTTCATGACTAGAATCATTTAAAATAGTCATTTTACTGGGGCACCTGGTAACTCTTGATTTTTGGCTCAGGTCATGATCTCAGTCATAAGGTTGGGCTCCACGCTGGGCATGGAGCCTGCTTAAGATTCACTCTCTCCTTAACTCTCTGCCCCTCCTCTCTCTGTTCCTAATAATAATAGTCATTTTGCTTATATCCATCTATCATCCTTGTCCTTCCCCCCAAAATAAATAACTACTACTAAGAACTTTGAAACTGTAATAATAGAATGATTTTAGAGATGAATTGGACCTCATTTTTCTGTTGAGGAAAACCTCGGAGTGATTCTCCTAAGGCTACATAGTTAGGGCCCAAAGTAGAACTGAGATGGTGGAGGGTACCTGGCTGGTTCAGTAAATAGAACATGAGACTCTCGACCTTGAGATTGTGAGTTCGAGCCCTATGTTGGGTGTAGAAATTACTTAAGAAAATAAAATCTGAGAGGTGCCTGAGTGGCTCAATCGTTTAAGCATTAACTCTTGATTTCAACTCAGGTCATGGTCTCATAATCCATGAGATAGAGCTCTGTATCTGGCTCCACACTGACCATGCAGAGCCTGCTTAAAAATCACACTCTCTCCCGCCCTCCCTCCCTCTCTCTCTCTCTCTCGCTCTCCCCCCGCCCCCCGCCGCCAAAATAAATTTAAAAAAATTTTGGAAACAAGAACCTACATGATCCAGCTTCTAGTTCAGTGTTCTTACTCAAGCCTGGAGTAAGAAAAACAGAAAACATTTCCTGTGAAGGGAACAGAATGGTGTCACTGCTTCAGTAGCCTGATAATTACAACTTAAAAACTATATTCCTATAACATTATCTCACCTGATTATGTAACCATCACTCTATTTACAAAACTGGTAATGATCTTCGAAATTCCATGAGGATGAAAAGTGAAACTTGGGTCCACTGTGCTAGTTTCTTACCTAATCTTCCTGTTTTCAATTCTGTCTGCCCTTTAATGCTCCATTCTGCTGCTAGATCATCTTCCTAAAGCACCAATCAAGTTATGTAACCCACCTTCAAATTTTCAGAGGTTCCTATCACCTATAAAATGATATCTAATATCCTCTCCCTAGTGGAGTTTCGTTTTTGTTTTTAATGACAAAGTCTTTGCTTAAAGTGATCTGCAGAGTAAAAAGCCTAAGAAACAGGGGCACCTGGATGGCTCAGTAAGTTGAGCACTCAACTCTTGATTTCAGTTCAGATCATGATCCCAGGGTCATAGTATTCAGTGCAGAGTGTGAAGCCTGCCTAAGATTCTCTTTCCTGCCCCTCTCTGCAACCATTTTCTAAAAAAAAAAAAAAAAAAGCTTTCTAAAAACAAAAAAGAAAAGCATAAGGACCACTGGATGTGAGTGGTGATCCCATGATCCTACAGCTTTTTTTTCTTTAACATTTATTTATTTTTCAAAGACAACGAGACAGAGTGCAAGTGGGGGAGAGACAGAGCTCCAGGCTCTAAGCTGTCAGCACAGAGCCCAACATGGGGCTCGAACTTATGGACCATGAGATCATGACCTGAGCTGAAGCTGGACACTTAACTAAGCCACCCAGGTGCCCCCATGATGCTACAGCTTTAAGGCAGCCACTCATCTGTGGATACCTAATGAGGACCCCCTATGTACAGACCCTTTCAGGGCCCTAGCACCCACTCCCTCTGTTTAGGGTTCCTCAACCATCACCAAGCCCCTCTGCAAGTGAATACACTCCTGGTTTTAGCACATGAACAGGCTTCCTCTACTCACCCCTACACCTTGCTGATGGAGTGGAATCAAATAGGCAAAAGAACTTGTAAAACATTTCCTCTTGCATTGCTTTCATTTGAGGAAGAGGTACCTTAAAATGTTTTATTCCTGCCTCTAAATGTACTAAATGTTATCTTCCTCACAAAATTTCACCTTTGGCTTTGAAAATCTCAAAACATTTATAATCAAATGAACCAAAATATGGTTCTATGCTGTCCTGGAACTACAACTCCTTACTGGCCATCAGTACCATAGTACTAAGTCAGAAGGGACAGCCTAACAAAGGGACACCTAAGTTTTTGGAACCTGAAGTTAAAGGGCATATATTCTTCCTTGTGGATTTGATACAGAAGGCAATTGTGTCTGCCCCCCTCCCTTCCCATGTACTATAACTGACTGAAAGGATTTAAATCTTTGTGTATACAGCCCCAAGCTCCCTGCTTTCCTGGAGAACTGCCTTTGCAATCATCTTTGTGGAAAGGAAACTCAAAGGCCTGAATACCAAAATAGGACTTAAGGATCTAAGATTTATTCATTCCTAATCATTTGTAAGTCTCTCCTAGTTTGACCAAGTTTCTGTCTACCTAAGATGAGAATCCTCTCCTTCCTCCTTAAAGGCTTAAAAGAAGGCTGGGCATATCAAAGAAAATGACTCAAGAGAAATAGAGAGCTTATATGCTTAAGAGATATCATAATGCCCAACTTAAAAAAAGGTTTATCCCAAAGAGAGAGAGCAATCATAACATATGAATAATTACAGAAGCCTCAAAGCTTTAAGCAAGTCTCTGGGAGAAGTACCTTTCACAACAGATTACAGTTTAAGGATGTCCTAAGGGAGACAATTTTCCTTTATGTGCTTTCTAGATTTAAACAATTACTCCATTATAGAGCTTATCACCGAGAAACAAGTCCCCACTCACTCTCCTTCCTTTCTGCATTGCCTCAAGAAAACAGAACTCTATTAACTGGAATTAGATATAAATAGCACAGTTTATGAAGCTAAAATGGCAAAAGAAACCACAAAAGTGAGAAACATCAAGAATTTGCTAACACTTATTGCAGAAACCTGGCAATTAACACCAAGTATTCAAAGCTTAAATGATGGTACTAATTTCAATGAGAGTATTTTTCAGTATCTTTAAAAAAGAGCACTTCTCACAGAAGTAGTGTCATTAAGGGACCTGTGAAATGAAGTGGTGTAGAAAAGGGAAAGAGAGTCTACAGGTTTCATTTATTATCTCCAGGACAGTTTAATAGAAGTCAACCTCACTTAGCTTTCCCTTCCATTTCATAAATTAATATTTCCATTTCACTTATCAATTCCTATACTCCTATCATCAAGAAAACAGAGAACTCTTATTACTTATAAACATAACCTATGTAATAAACAAGGCCTCAATAATTACCGAGAAGGAAATTATACAGGTGACTTTATTTCTGTGATACACAATATGAGAAAATATTTCCTCTTAGAATTCAAACATATTGCCAAAAACTATTTACAATAGTCCTTCAGTAGTAGTTTGGCAATGAAGAGCAACGAAAAAAGGTAATATCTCACGGTAATGTTAGTCACTGATTTAGTAGCTACCCTCCCAACAACACATTCAAATTGCCCTAACTTCTGAGAAAAAAAATTTATGACGAAAAATGCCAAAAGTGGTTTTTTATAACATTTCCCCCAAATATGAACTAGGAATGAAGGTATTCACTTAAGAGGATAATGAAACTCCTCTGGAGAGTTTAAAGACAGGGACAGGTCAGAGTATCTGAGACCTTCTAAGGTGGGAGCTTTCACTTCTTTAACCATGACTCACAGCAGTACCACAGTAATAAAGACATATAGTTTACATCAGAATATACACGTGCATATATACATACATATAGGTATGCACATATAACTAAGTTTCACAAAACAACACCTACCCTATATTTATGACTCTTTACTATTTCTTCCCTTTTCCTTTTTTTAAGCTCTGGTCATGGCTAAACTGATTTCATGTGAATAGCTACAAACCAAAGTGTGGAAAACACTGGTCTGAAGGCAATCTTACCCTGGATTACAAGGGTCAGGCAGATCCAAACTCGGTCCTAGAAGCCCTAGAATTCCTTAGCCACGTCTCATGAACCATCCAGAGGAGATGAAAGGTTCAGCACACACAGACCCAGGCCCTGCCCAAGGGAACTAAGGCTTCTCAAAAATTATCTTGGGCTTTCACATAAGGTTTAATTTAAAAGCAGGGGGGAAAAGAGCTCTCTATTAAAAAAAATTAAATGTTTCAAAATCACTAAGTTAGATAACCTTTCAAGGATCCCTTCCAGTGTATGAGTCTAGAAATAAATATTCACTCCAAACTATAAAGGAAACCACAAATCCACATATCACTATCAAAAGCCATATCATTAAACCACAAAAACTTTTAATACTGATCAAAGCTTTTTAATTTATAATACTAGAATTTCTCAATATACTGCCTGATTAAAAGTGTTGAAGCATTATGTGGAAACTAATTTGACAATAAACTATTTGTAAAAAAAAAAAAAAAAAAAAAGTGCTGAAGCAATCACCGTCAAATTCCCTCCCCAACCTACAGAAACAACTTAACAGCCTTCTCCCTTACTAAAAGTACATTCTGTTTGCACTTCTTACTAAAATACCAATTTTATATTTGCTAAGTAGAATATGTTAACAAGTAAATAGACCAAGCCACATGAATTACTAGGCTCCTCAGGCAATGATTTGAACAAATTGATGTTGCTAAACCAAACACTCAGCAACTTTCTTAATTCATAAAAACATGTATCTTCCCACTGGAATTGCCTCCAGCCAAAATATACCGAGTTGGGTGCATGGCGTTAATGGAACACACAGAGACAAGGCATTCTCCACCAAAAAAAGAATGCACCTGCTTTCCTGACTCATGGAAGATTTCCACCCGTCGTGGATGAGCCATGCTGCCAACTATGATGCAGTCTTCTTGTTTAGGGTCCCATATAGCCTGGAACCTGGTCAGCCATCGCCCAGTGATGGTGTTGTGCCTAGTGAAAAAAGCAATTTTTTTAAAGGTAGTAAGTGTTAAATAACTCAAGGCAGCAATGGGCAGACAGTAAACATGGCATTGCTCCTAAATGCTGGTTTTCTCTGCCAATCTTCTCATTAAGTTACTGAGTTACCATCAGCCTAATCTCATCCTTCATATAAAACTGCCAATCTTCTCATTAAGTTACTGAGTTACCATCAGCCTAATCTCATCCTTCATATAAAACTGAACACTAGGGGTGCCTGTGTGGCTCAGTCAGTTAAACATCTGACTCTTGATTTCAGTTCAGATCATGATCTCATAGTTCATGGGTGTGAGCTCCATGTCAGGCTCCACACTGACAGTGCAGAGCTTGCTTCAGATTCTTCTCTCCCTCTCTCTGTCCCTCCCCTGCTCACTCTCTCCCTCAAAATAAATAAATAAACTTAAAAAAAAAAAAACCCTGAAAATTAGTCCCTTCATGGTTGCTCCTTTCTTCGGGTGCCTGGGTGGCTCATCAGTTAAGCATCCGACTCTTGATTTCGGACTTCGCAGTCGTGAGATAGAGCCCGACTACACTAGGCATGGAGCCTGCTTACGATTCTCCCTCTCCCTCTGCCCCTCGCCTACTTACACATGCATGCACTCTGTCTCTCAAAACAAAAAACAAAAAACTCCCTGAAAATCAGAACAGAGATGATGTCTTCTGTGCTTCTGAATCTCCAGTACCAAGCACAGTGGTTTGTACTCAGTGGATGGTCACTGTCTATTAAAATAGAACCTTTTGGGGGCACCTGGGTGGCTCGGTTGAGCAACCAACTCTTGATTTCAGCTCAGGTCATGATCCCAGGGTTGTAGGATCAAGCCCTGCTCAGCATGGAACCTGCTTAAGATTCTCTCTCTCTCCCTCTCTCTCTCCCTCTGCCCCTTTCCCTAACTCATGCAATCTCTAAAAATTAAAAAAAAAAAAAATAGCACCCTTATTCTTCACTATTTCCTAGCTCAATGGAATCCCTGCCCTCCCTTTTTTTAAACATACAAATAGAAGAAGCCCTAAAAATAAGAAATATACAATCTAAGTTAGTGCCATTTTAATAGAATCTGTAATCCCATATTTGTATTCCCTTGGTAACCAAACCCTGAGATAATTTTATATTCCATACAACTTTTAAGTAAAAAATACATTTGGGGCTCAAAGAAGAAGTCACAAGAGAAATTAGAAAATATCTGATAACAGGGGGCCTAGGTGGCTCAGTCAGTTAAGCATCAGACTTCGGTTCAGGTCATGATCTCATGTTCATGAGTTTAAGCCTTGCATCAGGCTCTGTGCTGACAGCTCAGAGCTTAGAGTCTGCTTCAGATTCTGTGTCTCCCTGTCTCTCTGCCCCTCCCCCACTCATGCTAGCTCGCTCTCTCTCTCTCAATAATAGAAAAAACATTAAACATTTTTTAAAAAAGAAAATATCTGACAAATGAAAAATGAAACACAACATACCAAAATATACGGGATGCTAGGAAAGCAATACTGAGAGAGAAATTTGTAGCAGTAAACACTAAAAAAGAAAGATCTCAAAATCAACACATTCTAGTTCCTCAAGGAACTAGAAAAAGAAGAACTAAACCAAAAGTTAATGGAAGGAAGTAGCAATAAAGATTAAAGCAGAGCTAAATGTCAGGTTATGATCTCACAGTTCATGAGTTCAAGCCCCACATCAGGCTCTGTGCTGACATCTCACAGCCTGAAGCCTGCTTCAGATTCTGTGTTTCCCTCTCTCTCTTCCCTTCCCCTGCTTGTGCTCTGTCTCTCTCTCTATCTCTCTCAAAAATAAACATTAAAAAAGAAAAATTTAAAGCAGAACTAAATGGAGAATAGAAAAACAATAGAAAAAAAGTTGTTTTTTTGAGATTAACAAAATTGACAAGCCCTCACCTAGATTAGGAAAAAAAAGGGAAAAAAGAATAAAAGACAAAATGGAAGTAACTCAATTACTTGATATGAAAGCAAGGACATTAAAACTTATGTTACAAAAATAAAAAGGATTACAAGACGATTATATCCGAACAAATTGGCTAATCTAGAAGAAATGGATAAATTCTCAGAAACATACAACTTAGCAGGACCAAATCATGAGAAAAAAACAACATCTAAATAGGCCTGTAACTAACTAGTAAGGGAATTAAAACAGCAATCAAAAACCTCCCAATAAAAAAAAGCCCAGGACCAGATGGCTTTGCTGGAGAATTCTACCCAACATTTAAAGAATTTACACCAATGCTCATCAAATTCTTCCCAACAATTGAGGGGGAGGGAACACTTCCAAACTTCTTTGAAGCCAGCACTACTCTGATACCAAAACCAGAAAAGGACTCTACAAGAAAATGACAGACTAACATCCCTGATGAATACTGATGCAAAAATCCTAAACAAAATACTAACAAACTAAATTCAATAGTGCATTAAAAGGATTATACACTATGAACAAGTTGGATGTATACCTGGAATGCAAGGATGGTTCAACATACAAAACTCAAATAACATAATATACCACATTAACAGAACGAAGGACAAAAAATCATATAATCATCTCAACTGATTCAGAAAAATCGTCTGACAAAATCAATACCCTTTATGAATAAAAACATTCAATGAGGGGCGCCTGGGTGGCTTAGCTGGTTAAGCGTCTGACTTTCACTTAGGTCATGATCTCGTGGTTCGTGGGTTCTGGAGCCTATTTCAGAGTCTGTGTCTCCCTCTCTCTCTGACCTTCCCCTGCTCACGCTGTCTCTCTCTCTCTCTCCTAGAAATAAGTAAAAATATTAAAAAAAAAAAAAAAACCATTCAATGAACTAGGAACACAAGGAACAATCTAAACATATTAAAGGCCATGTACAAAAAGGCCATAGCTAACATCATCCTCAATGGTGAAAGACTGAAAGCTGTTCCTCAAAGATCAGGGAAAAGGCAAAGATGCCCACTCTTACCATTTCTATCCAGCATAGTACTGAATTATGTTTCTTACCAACATAAATCTGGTAGGACTAGAGACACTAATCTAAATGCCAGGTGTTCACACTGTACAGGCAGCCATATCCTACCTGTGAGCCATCACCGTTACACCAACAAGCATTCAACAAGACAGACATTCTAAACAGTCATGTGATAATCAATTAGACAAAAAAAAAAAAAAAAGGCACCCCAACGAGAAATGAAGAAGTATAATTATGTTAGCATGACATGATCTTATATGTAGAAAATTCTAAGACTCCACACTAAAATAAAAAACTGATAACCTAAAACAATTTCAGCAAACTTGTAGGATACAAAAATAAATGCACAAAAAACAACTGCATTTCTACACATTGACAATGAACAATCTGGAAAGGAAATTAAGAAAACAATCCCACTTACAAAAAAGAATAAAATATAGGAATAAATTTAACCCAAGAAGTGAAAAATCTGTGCACTGAAAACAAAACATGACAAAAACAAAGAAGGCACAAATAAATAAAAAGGCATCATGTCTATAAATTGGAAGATTTAATATTGTTGAAACATCCATAACCAGGGGTGCCTGGGTGGCCCAGTCGATTAAGTGTCAGACTTTGGCTCAGGTCATGATCTCACGGTTCGTGGGTTCGAGCCCCGCGTCGGGCTCTGTGCTGAGAGCCAGCCCAGAGCCTGGAGGCTGTTTCAGATTCTGTGTCTCCCTCTCTCTCTGACCCTCCCCTGCTCAGGCTGTCTCTCTCTCTCTCAGAAATAAACATTAAAAGAAAAGTTGATTTATAAAAAAAAAAAAAAAAAGAAACATCCATAAACTATTCAAACTGATCTATGTATTCAATGCAATCCCTATCAAAATCCCAATGGCAATTTTTTATAGAAATAGAAAACAAATCTTAAAATTGATACGTAAGCTCAAAGGACCACAAATGGCCAAAACAATCTTTAAAAAAAGATTTTTTTTAAGTTGAGGGCCTCACACTTCCTGATTTCAAAATACACTACAAAGCAACAGTAATTAAGACAGAATGGTACTGGCAAAAAAAACATAGAGTCCAATCTAACAGAGAGCCCAGAAATAAACCCTCATGTATATGATCAAATGACCTTCAACAAGGGTGCCAAGACCACACAATAAGGAAAGGACAATCTCTTCAACAAACGGTACTGGGAAAACTGGATATCCACATATAAAAAACAAAGTTAGACAGTAATCTTACACCATATACAGAAAAATAACTCAAAGTGGATTAAATACCTAAACATAAGACCTGAAACGAAACTCCTAGAAGAAAATAAAGTGATAAAACTTCAGGACATTGGATTCGGCAATGATTTCTTGGATATGACATGAAAAGCAAAAAACAGAAAATAGGACTATATTAGTCTCAAAAACTGCAACAAAGGATACAGTCAACAGAATGAAAATCAACATATAAATTAGTGGAAAATATTTGCAAATCATATATTTGACAAGGAGTTAATATGCATAATATGTAAGGAACTCCTATAACTCAAAAAAGGGGTGCCTGGGTGGCTCATTTGGTTGAGCGTCTGACTTTAGCTCAGGTCATCATCTCAGTTTGTGGGTTTGAGCCCCACATCAGGCTCTGTGCTGACAGCCCAGAGCCTGAGCCTGCTTCCGATTCTGTGCCTCCCTTCTCTCTGCCCCTCCCCTGTTCACTCTCCCTCTCTCTTTCTCAAAATAATAAATTTTTTTTTAAATTCAAAACAAAAATGACCCATTTCAAAAATGGGCAAGACTTGAATAGACAGTTCTACAAAGAAGATATATAAATGGCCAAAAGCGTATGAGAAGATGTTCAACATCACTAATCATTAGAGGAATGCAAATCAAAACCACAGTGATATATTATCTCACACCCATTTAGATAATCACTAACAAAAAAGAGCAGAAAACAAGTGAAGGGCACCTGGGTGGCTCAGTTGGTTAAGTGTCTGACTCTTTTTTTTAATGTTTATTTATTTTTGAGAGAGAGAGAGACAAAGAGAGCAAGCAGGGGAGTGTCAGAGAGAATGAGAGGGAGACACAAAATCTGAATTAGGCTCCAGGCTCTGAGCCATCAGCACAGAGCCTGACATGGGGCTTGAACCTATGAACCATGAGATCATGACCTGAGCCAAAGTCGGATGCTTAACCAACTGAGCCACCCAGAAGCCCCTTAAGTGTCTATTGACTATTGACTTCAGATAAGGTCATGATCTCATGGGTTCGTGAGTTCAAGCCCCACATCTGGATCCACACTGATGGTGCAGAGCCTGCTTAAGATTCTTCCTCTCCTCTCTCTCCCTCTCTCAAAATAAATATTTTTTTTTTAAAAAGCAGAAAACAAGTGATGAATACACAAGAGAAATTAGAACCCTGGTGTACTGCTGGTAGTACCAGAAACTAAAATGGTACAGCCCCTACAGAAAACAATATGGAAATTCCTCAAAGAATTTAAAAAACTCCTCCTTGTGGGTTATATATTCAAACAAATTCAAAGGACCTTGAAGAGATATTTGCAAACCCATGTTCACTGGAGCATTTACAATAGCCAAAAGGTAGAAACAAACCAAATGTCCATTGACAGATAAATGGGATAAAGAAAATGTGGAATACACGTACAATATTATGCAGCTTTAAAAAAGGAGATCCTGTCACATGATAGAACATGACGTCATAACACATGACGTCAAGTGAAATATGCTAGTCACAAAATGAAAAGTACTATGATTCTACTCATATGAAGTATCTAAAGTAGTTAAAAGTACTCCTACCAAGCGTAAAGTAGAAATGTGGTTGCCAAGGTCTGGAAGGAATGGAGAAGGAAGAATCAATGTTCAATGGGCATGAAATTTGAAAAAGGAAATGAAGAGGGACAATTTATGAGAAAGAAAACAAACACTTAAATGTAGCTTCCACAGACTATAAAATGCATGAAGCAATAATCAACATATTGCATACCCTATTCCTAACTTGATAAATCTCATAAAGAGGGACATCTAGGAAGAAGGCATTGATGAAAGTTGGATACTGTACATATATTAAAAGTAGCAGATGCAAAAAAGAAGGTAACCAAAAAAAGTAAGTGGGAAGGTGGGGAAACCATATAAGCCCAAAACAAATAGGTACAAAGAGAGCTTCAGCTGGCCTCACAGCAGATAAGTAGTTACAAATCTTCTTTAATAAGATAACATGAATAATTCGAGTTGGAACACAGTCATCCACCTTAACCAAATATAACTACCCAGCTGCAGACAATAGCTACTGACCAAGAGACTGAACCTCTTTAAAGATACAGGGAACCTGAAAGCAAGAACACAGCTAAACAGGATAGGAACTAGCCACCTGGGACACTTAATGTAACACAAAAATCAGACTTATTACATCTCTTTGATAATCAGATGTCTAATGTATGTACTCCAAATAGCTAAAAGCAATCCAGGGTCTACATTATTCAGCATATGGAAACCTACCTGATGGTAGTAAGCAGAGGTATCTGAGAGGATATAGAGCTGCTGTCAAAGATTCTGCAAAATAAAGATCAAGAATAAAGTAATACCCTTTTTACTGTTTCTTAAAAATTTTCTTAAAGAGCATCACTGTACTTAACACACTTTTCATTGGTTCATGATACGAAATCTGATTGCTAAAATATATAGGATCACGCTTTAACAAAAATTATAAGAAATATTACAAAAGTCAGTGCTTTATAGTTTAGAAATAATTTATTTAAATGCTATTACCCCAAATACGAAATGCACATTTAAGTGATAATCTGGTAAAATCTATTCAGATCCACAGTAATAAAGATCATATATAAAGGGATATGATCTGAAAATGTACAAATAACCTAAAAGTGCATGCACGTACCAAGAGCAACTTCCCCATGAGACTCATTAGTTGAGGGACTGAACAATGTCATTTCCAGATGCTGACAAGACTATGACTGACCAAGAAGTACAGAAGCCTCCACCAGGTACCCTAGCAGAAAGAAACTAACCACATCACACCACCTCTCCCTTCTTCTTGCACCTAGCTATTCCAGTGCAGTTCCTTGGCACTAGAGCTTATTGCCTAATTAGATGATCAGAAAGCCAAATCACTAACACCTAATGTAAACTCTACAGTGCAAATGAACAGGAATGGGAAAAATAGGTAGCTTCTGAGACAAAGAAAACTGTATGGGTAAAAAAGAGACACTGGGCTGCCACTGCTTGGTGACTAAATTTCTTAATGTACCCACCTGGCTAATGCTCACAGACTTTACAAGAAACTAACTGGGCACTTGTCACAAACCAAAAACCATGCTCTTTCAATAGAAGGGTCCAGCAGAAATCAAATGCCTTTCTAAAACTTGGCCCACAATATATATTCAATAGATACATTCAACAAATACTGTCTATCCACCAGTGATATATTTCCATTCAGTGTCCTACTATTAGGCCAATGAATTCCAGAATCACTTAAGGTAAAAACTCTCATAAAATGATAAATGCTTACAAAGCTACCCAAAAACAGGGATTACAGAGAGAACAAAATTTCCTTTGTGGTTGCATTAATATTCTCCACATCTTTTTTATTGGCACTATCTTCTAGTTTTGGTTGAATTGGTTTACATTTCATTTTTAAAGCCATTTTTAGGAAGTAGCTATTAGAAGTTACCAAACCTAAAACCATAAAACTGTAACCAGTAGTTTGTACAGAAGCCCAATTTTTGCTGTCTTTCCTGCCTGTCCGTGGTCTTGGACTCTACAACTTCTACTCAGCACTTCACGTGTAAGGCAGACCCCACTCTCCCCAACATAAGAGTTTATCCCTCTTATGTTAAAATTATCTTTCTACCAACATATTACAGCCTGGTTTTATTGGAACTTCTGGGATTGCTCAGGGCTCAAAGGAAAACCTGACATCTACTTTCTAGAGTAGCTATAGACCTTTCCTGGTGATCTCAAGGAAATTTCCAGACCCAAAAACTTCTGAAAAACCATTAAATACAGATTATTGCTCTGGCTAGGAACAGAGAAATGCTAAAAACAATAATACTAGCAATCTAACAGGGAGCAGTAGTAAAGAAAACTACCGGCTGACTGACACAGTAGCTACAGACTCTTTAGATTCCTTAACAACACATTTCTATCTCCCCAATTTACCTCAGTTTACAATCAGCACATGTGGTCACTACTCTGTTACCAGTAAGAGGTGAAAAATAGGCAGAAGCGATGCTTTTTGTGTGTTCAGTCAAAGAAATCAAAGGCTGGCTTCCCCTGGGATTCAGGCGCCTTGCATCATAAATATGAATATCCCTGTAAGGGGAGAATAATTCTCAGTTTTACCAAGGTACATGTAGTGAGCTCTTGAACAGTGCTGAACATAAATTAGACAAATACTCATGAAACTGAAGAATTAAGAAAGAACACTCTAATCTGTAATAATTTTACAAACACTACATAGATAAAAAATGAAATATTAGAATAATTACAAAACTCTAGCATATATATGAAAACAGTGCATACAGAGAGACAAGATTCTATTTGGTTTTCCAATGTCTGAGAAAAAAATGAACACAAACAAGTTATATGTCACATAATTTTTTTCCAAGTTTTCTTCTCAAAAGACTAAAGTAAATGCATATGATGCCAAGGAAAACAAAAACAGGTTTTGGTTTAATATTTTCACTATTTATTAAATCCAAAAGAATCTCTCTTTTTTAAAAAAAAAAATCACTCGATAAAACCTCAATTGGTGTAAAAAGAAAAATTATTTCACTATATGAAGTATCACAAAAGTCGGAGGTCTTTGACGTCCAAACTAAAGCAGTATTCTAACTTTAAAAGGCCTAAACCACAAAACTTTATGAAGAACATACCTCAATCCTGCAGTGATAAAATACTGTCTATGCACTGGGTGAACATGAACAGTTCTTATTTTTCTCAAAGCAGAATTGATAAGCTTCTCATAAGAAGTTCCAGGTGTCCGTCTATCCACTAGCGATATATTTCCATTCCAGTGTCCTACTATTAAAGTGGAGGCATCTTGTCCCAAGAAGTCAAAGGAGGAAAAGCTACTTCTTTCATCTCTACATACCTAAGGATACAAGTAACAATCAACTTATACAACTCTTCTTTTTAAAGAAAACTGACACATAAATTCTTTGGTAAAGATCTATAAAATGCTTTACCTAACAATCTCATTTATCTTTCCATCATCCCACAAAACACACTGAGCAAAATGATCACCCCATTTTACAGAGAGAGAAACAAAGGCACTGATCAGGTGTGAGACACTCTCTCTCTCTCTGCCCCTCCCCCACCATGCTTTGTCTCTCTCAAAATAAATTATATATATATGTGTGTGTATATATATATGTGTGTGTGTGTGTATGTATATGGAGAAATCATACAACTCAATACCAAAAAGATAATCCAATTAAAAATTATGCAAAGAATCCAATATTTAGAGAAATCAACATTTCTCTAAAGAACTACAAATGGCCAATAAGTGGATAAAAAGACACTCAGCATCATTAATCATTAGGGAAATAAGAATCACAACCATAATGACATAGCACTTCATACTCATTAGGATGGCTATGGTAACCAACAATAAGTGTTGGAAAGATATGGAAAAACTGAAACACTCATATATTGTTGATGAGTATGTAAAATGGTGGAGCCAGTTTGGAAAACAGTTTGATAGTTCCTCAAAATGTTAAACACAGAGCTACCATTTGCCCCAGCAACTCCACTCCTAGGTATATACTCAAGAGAAATGAAAGCATATGTTTACAAAAGCTATAAATGAATGTTCATAATAACATTATTTTCAATAGTAAAAAAAAAGGAAACAACCCAAATGATGAAAATGTGGTATATCCATACAGTGAAATATTATTCAGCCATAAAAAGGAATGAATGACACATTCTACAACATGGATGAACCTTGAAAACATCGTTATGTAAAAGAATCTAGTCACAAAAGACTACAAATTGTATGACTCCATTTATATGAAATATCCAGAATAGGCAAATCTATAAATAGTCGATTGATGGTTGTCTAGGGCTGTTTGGGGGAGACAAAATTGGGACTACCTGCTAATGGGCAGGGGGTTTCTTTCCGGAGTGATGAAATATTTTAAAACTAGACTCTGATAATGGTTTCATAACTGTGTAAATATACTAAAAACCACTGGATTTTATACTTTAAGTGGGTCAATTGTATGGTATGTAAATTACATCAGTAAACCTATTTAAAAAATTAAGTATAGTTATTATTAAGTGACTGATATGATATACACACACACACACACACCTTTAAATTTCAAACTCCATCCTTCTTGTAAGAATAAAGAGAAATACAAAACAGAACATGACTTGCATAGATAACACATGACTGTACCTTAATAATCAAAGTGCATAGATAACTACATGATTGTACCTTAATAACCATTAAACAATTTAAAGAACACTTTTCACAAAAATTATCTAAGTAAAAAATTAAGACATAAATTAGACCATCAATTAGTGTTTACAAAGCAACTTTAGTGATGGTCTTGTTCTCTTCACTGTCTATCACATATAAATTGCTCTTATACTGAGGACTTCAAGAAATTTTAAAAGTCACACTCAAAATAAGATAAAGGATAAAAACTTACATCTAAATCATCCTAAGCTTCACAAAGATTAAAATCCATATTATTAAAAAAAAGTTTGATCTGTAAGAATTATTAAGAACATTTAATACAGTTAAGCAAATTTGAAAGCTTACTTCAAATAGTATGAATATTGTAAGGATTAAGTAGTAGATATTTAAGTAGTAAACTAAAATGTAATCACTGGGATAATATTAATGGATTCCTCAGGCCTTTGGAAGCTTCTGGTGCATTGTGTCAGAAAACGAATTGATTAGAAAACTCCAGGGTTTCTAGGTCATCAAGGTAGAATGTCTCTGGGAGAATGGTGGTCCTGAGTATGAGCCCAAGATCTTCAACTATTCTTTTTTTTTTTTTTTAATGTTTGTTTATTTTTTAGAGAAAACAGAGTATGAGTAGGGGAGGGGCAGAGAGAGTGGGTGACAAAGGATCCAAAGCAGGCTCCATGCTGACAGCAGAGAGCCCAATGTTGGGCTTTAACTCACAAACCATGAGAACATGACTTGAGCTGAAGTTGGATACTTAACCAACTAAGCCACCCAGGCACCCCCATCTTTCAACTATTCTTAAATAGACTTCAACTTAATTTGACCTTACAGGTGTTAGACTGGGCACCCCCCCTACAATAATTATTTTAAATGTAAATGGTCTAAGTGCTCCAATCAAAAGATACAAGGTAAATGAATGGATGAAAAAAACAAGACCCGGGGCGCCTGGGTGGCTTAGTCAGTTAAACGTCCAACTTTCGCTTAGGTCATGATCTCGCGGTTCGTGGGTTCGAGCCCCGCGTCGGGCTCTGTGCTAACTGCCAGCTCAGAGCCTGGAACCCATTTCAGAGTCTGTGTCTCCCTCTCTCTGACCCTCCCCTGCTCATGCTGTCTCTCTCTCTCTCTCTCCTAGAAATAAATAAAAAATATTAAAAAAAAAAAAAAAAAACAAGACCCACCTATATGCTGCCTACAAGAGACTCACTTCAGACCTAAGGACACATACAGACTAAAAGTGAAGGGACAGCAAAAGACATTCCATGCAAATGGAAAGGGGGAAAAAAGCCAGTGCAGCAATACTTCTATCAGCCAAAATAGACTTTAAAACAAAACTGTGGGGTTCCCAGGAAGCTCAGTCAGTTGAACATCCAACTCTAGATTTTGGCTCAGGTTGTCATCCACACTTGAGCATGGAGTCTGCTTAGGATTCTCCCTTTCCATCCCCCTCCGCCCTTCTCCCCCACTCGCATGCTGTCTCTCAAAACGAAAATAAAATATTGTAATAAGAGACAAAGAAGGGCATTACACAATGACAAAGGGATCAACCCAACAAAAGAATATAACAATCGTAAATATCTATGTATCCAGCAATGGAGCACCTAAACACATAAAGCAAGTATCAACAGACTTAAAAGGAGAAATGGACAGCAATACAATAATAGTAGGAGACTTTTTAACACCCTACTTTACACCAATGGATAAATCATCTGGGCAGAAAACCAGTAAGGAAACTGTGTCTTGGAACAGTACATTCATTAGACCAGATTGACTTAATAGATGTATACAAAACACTCTGTCTAAAACCAACAGAACACACATATTTTTCAAGTACACATGCAACATCTCCAGGATAGATCAAGTTAGGACACAAAACAACACTCAATAAATATAAGAAAACTGAAATATCAAGCATCTTTTCTGACAGTATGAAACTATTAATTTTAAGAAAAATAACTAGAAAGAACACAAACACACAGAAGCTAAACAACATGCTACTAACCAATCAATGAATCAATGAAGAAATCAAAGAGGAAATAAAACATACATGGAAACAAATGAAAACACAATAGTCCAATATCTCTGAGATAACAGCAAAAGCTGTTCTAGGAGGTAAATTTATAGCACTACAAGCCTACCTTAAGAAACAAGAAAAATCTTGAATAAACTATCTAACATTATTCCTAAAGGAACTAGAAAAAGAAGACACACAAAGCCAAAGCCTCAATAAAAAGAAGAAGAAAAAAAAGATGAGACTGGAAAAAAATTAATACATACTTAAAAAAAAAGATCAATGAAGCCAAGAGATGGTTCTTTGAAAAGATATATAAATTGGCAAACCTTTAGCCTGGCTCATCAAGAGAAAAAGACAGGATTTAAATAAATAAAACCAGAAATAAAAGAGAAGTAACAACAGGGGTGCCTGGGTGGCTTAGTTGGTTAAGCGTCCGACTTTCGCTTAGGTCATGATCTCACGGTTCGTGGGTTCGAGCCCCACGTCGGGCTCTGTACTGACTGCCAGCTCAGAGCCTGGAGCCTGTTTCAGAGTCTGTGACTCCCCTCTCTCTGACCCTCCCCTACTCATGCTGTCTCTCTCCTAGAAATAAATAAAACATTTAAAAAAAAAAAAAAAAGAGAGAAGTAACAACGGACACCACAGAAATACAAAGAACCATAAGAGACTACTAAAAAAAAATTATGTCAAAAAATAAGACAACTTAGAAGAAATGACTAAATTTCTAGAAACATAATTTTCCTAAACTGAATCAGGAAGAAATAGAAAAATCTGAACAGACCAATTACTAGTAATGAAATTGAATCAGTATTCAAAAAACTCTCAACAAACAAAAGTTCAGGACCAGGTCGATTTACAGATGAATTCTACCAAACATTTATTTTTTTAATGTTTACTTATTTATTTTGAGAGAGAGTATGTATGCACATGCACAAGTGGGCAGAGAGAGAGGAAGAGAGAAAACCCCAAGCAGGCTCTGTGCTGTCGGTGCAAAGCCTGACACAGGGCTCAATCTCACCAACCATGAGGTCATGACCTGAGCTGAAATCAAGAGACAGATGTTTAAATGACTGAGCCATCTAGGCACCCCCGAATTCTACCAAACATTTAAAGAAAAGTTAATACCTTTTCTCCTCAAACTGTGCTAAAAGAGAAGAGGAAGGAAAGCTTCCATATACATTCTATGAAGTCAGCAAAACGAAAACGCTACAGAAAGAAAACTGCAGTCCAATATTCCTGATGAACATAGATAAAAAGAGCCCCCAACAAAATAGTAGTAAACCACATTAAACAGTACATTAAAAGGATCATTTACCACAATCAAATGGGATTTATGCAGGGAATGCAAGGATGGTTCACTATCTGCAAACCAATCAACATAATAAACATTAACAAGATAAAGGATAAAAAAATCATTTGATCATCTCAAGAGATGGAGAAAAAGCAGTGGATAAAATTCAACATCCATTCACAATAAAAATTCTCAACTAAGTGGGTTTAGAGAGAACATACCTCAACATGATAAAGCCCATATATAATAAACACACACCTAATATCACCCTCAATGGTAAAAATTTGAGTTTTTCCTCTAAGATTAGGAACAAGCAAAGATGTCCACTCTAATCAGTTTTATTCAACATAGTACTGGAAATCCTAGCCACAACAACCAGACAAAAAGAAATAAAGGGCATCCAAATTGGTAAGGAGAACATAAAACTGTCACTGTTTGATGACATGATACCATTTACAGAAAGCCCTAAATACCAAAAAAGTGTTAATAAAGGAGTTCAGGAAAGTTACAGGACACACAATTATTATACAGAAATCTCTTGCATTTCCATACACTAATAATAACAAATTAGAAGAAGGAGAAGTTACGAAAATAATTCCATTCGAAGCACGTGGGTGGCTCAGTAGGTTAAGCGACCAACTCTTGATTTTGGCTCAGGTCATGATCTCACAGTTTATGAATTCGAGCTCCACATCGGGTGGAGCCTGCATGGGATTCTCTCTTTCTCTCTCTCTCTCTGCCCCTCTCCTACTCACACTGTCTCTCTCTCAAATAAATAAAACTGAAAAACAAATGTTTAAAAAGAAAACAATTCCATTTATACTTGCACCAAACAGAATACTTGGGAATAAATTTAACCAAGGAGGTAAAGACTTGTACTCTGAAAACTGTAAAACAATAATCAGATATTGAAGATGACACAAACAAGTGGAAAGATCCACCATACTCATGGACTAAAAGAATCAATACTATTAAAATGTCCATACTAATCAAAGCAATTTACAGATTCAGTGCAATCCCTATCAACATATCAATAGCATTTTTAACAGAACTAGAACAAATAATCCTAAAACTGGCACAGAACCCTAAAAGAACCTGAATAGGCAAAGCAATCTTGAGAAAGAACAAAGATGGGTGTATCACAATCCCAGATTTCAAGATATATTACAAAGCTATAACAATCAAAACAGTATGGTACTGGGACAAAAATAAATCAATGGAGCAGAATAGAGAGCCCAGAAACAAACCCATGCTTATATGGTCAATTAGTCTGTATGAAACGAGGGAAGAATACACAATGGGGAAGACAGTCTCTTCAATAAATGGTGCTGGGAGAACTGAACAGCTACATGAATAATAAGAAATTAGACCATTTTCTGACACCATACACAAAAATAAACCCTAAGTGGGGGTGTCTGGCTGGCTCAAGTGGGTAGAGAACACTACTCTTAACCTTGGGGTCATGAGTTCAAGCCCCATAGTGCCTGTAGAGCTTACTTTTAAAATTAATTAATTAATGAAAAAATAATAAACTCAAAATGTATTAAAGACTTAAATGTGAGATCTGAAACCATACAACTCCTAAAAGAAAACACAAAGGGGGTACTTGGGTGGCTCAGTCAGTTAAGCGTCCGACTTCAGCTCAGATCATGATCTCACGATTTGTGTGTTCAAGCCATGCATCAGGCTCTGTGCTGACAGGTTGGCGCCTGGAGCCTGCTCCAGATTCTGTGTCTCCCTCTCTTTCTCTACTGCTCTGTCTCTGTCTCAAAAATAAATAAACATTAAAAAAATTTTTTTTTAAAACATAAGGAAGCAGTCTCTCTGACACCAGACTCAGCAATATTTTTCTAGGTATGTCTCCTATGATAAGGGAAACAAAAGCAAAAGGTCTACATCAAAATAAAAAGTTTTTGTACAGCAAAGGAAATCCAAAAAAATGAAAAGGCAACCTATTGAATAGGAGAAGATATTTGCAGATACTATATCTGATAAAGGGTTAATATCCAAAATATATAATAAACACCCAAAAACTACTCCAAGCAATCCAATGAAAAATGGGCAGAGGACATATAAACAGACACTTTTCCAAAGACATGGAGATAGCCAACAGACCTATGAAAAGATGCTCAACATCATTATTGGGGAAATGCAAATCAAAATCACAATGAGATAGCACCTTACACCTGTTAGAATGACTACTATCAAAAATACAAGAAATAACAAGTATTGGCAAGGATGTGGAGAAAAGGGACCCTTGTGCACAGTTGGTAGGAATGTAAATTAGTACAGACATTGTAATAGTCAGCATGCAGTTTCCTCAAAAAAAGTAAAAATAGAAAAAAACCCTATGATCCAGTAATTCTACTAAGATTTACCCAAAGAAAATGACAATGCTAATTCAATGGGGTGCCTGGGTGGCTCAATCGGTTAAGTCCGCTCAGATCATGATCTTATGGTTCATGAAATTAAGCCCCACAGCAGGCTCTGTAATGCCAGCACGGAGATGGCTTGGGATTCTCTCTCTTTCTCTCTACCCCTCCCCAGTTTACGCACAGCTTTGTCTCTAAATAAACATTAAAAAATGTTTTTCACTAAGTTGAAAAGATTTATGTGCCCTTGTGTTCACTGAAGCATTATTTACAATAGCAAATATATGTAACCAACCTAAACGTCCAATGATATATGAATGAATAAACAAGATGTGGTACACACACACACACACACACACACACACACAATATTAGCCATAAAAAAGAATGAGATCTTGCCATTTGTGAAAACATAATGAACATAGATGAACCCAGAGGATATTATGCTAAGTGAATTAAGTCAGAGAAAGACAATGTAGGATTTAACTTATATGGAATCTAAAAAACAAAACAAAACAAAACAAAACATAAACAGACCCAGAGAACAAACTGGTGGCTGCCAGAGGGCTGGGGCGGGGATGAGAAAAAGACAAAATAGATGAAGGGGAATGGCACATACAGGCTTCTAGTAATGGAATGAATATGGGACTAAAAAGGGATAAAATGTACAGCACAGAGAATATAGTCAATGGTACTGTAAGAGCTTTGCATGCTGACAGATGGTATCTATCTAATATTGTGGTGAGCAAAGCATAATGTACACAATTGTTGAATCACTACGTTATACACCTAAAACTAATGTAAATTGTGTGTCCACTATACTTGAATCAAAATACAGCAATACAAAATAAAATCTTTTTTCAAGAATTAAAAAATAATTGAGAGCAAGTACTTAAGTGCCTGGCTGAATTCTAACCACCTTGTCTAAATTAAATCATTCAACCCTCATGACAACCCTATTAGGTAGGTATTCTTAACTATCCCATTTCACAACTAAGGAAACTGAAGCACAAATAAGTTAAAAAACTTCCAAGGTCATACAAGTCGTAACAGACGGTCCGGGATTCAAACTTAAGCAGTGTAGTTCTAACGTTTCTACTCTATATCACTTCACCTATTCTGATTGGTATAATAATTATTCATGTGTCATTTCATAAAGAATCCATAATATCCTCTCAAGTCAACATGTAAACACATTAACATTTACCTCTTCAAAAATAGCCCTTGTAAAATCCCCACAGCGTAATGTGCCATCATAGCTCAGTGACAGTATGTGAGCCGGATTGGCAGGTGAGAAGTAAAGACAACTAACTGGCTGACTGTGGGGCTGAAAAACATAAATTCCATCTTCTTTAGATTGGTGAGTCTGGAAGAAAGTTGAGGGAAGGGAGAGAGACAAAAGCTAGTGAATAACAGTAACACTTTCTGTTATTAAACTATTTGTATTACATTCACTCTTTTCTTAGTCTATAATTATACCCAGCCTCCCTTTCAGAAAGTCAAAACGAAAAACTTTGTATTATCACTAAATTGTTTTCTTCTAATTTTTAATCCAACAATATTGCCACATTTACTTTAACAGTTTCCAGCTTTTTTCAAACCACTTTTTTCATAATGCAGAGGGGAAAAAATAACTGTTTATTATGACCTTAGTTCATGAAGTCCTCAGGAAATGAGAAATCTACTCGTTATTCCACACACGGCATAATTCCTTTCTACT
Source organism: Proteles cristata cristata (assembly GCA_017311185.1). Taxonomy (NCBI): domain Eukaryota; kingdom Metazoa; phylum Chordata; class Mammalia; order Carnivora; family Hyaenidae; genus Proteles; species Proteles cristata. The sequence goes on from JAESUZ010004587.1 coordinate 2,097,110, forward strand.
AAAAACAGTGCCAAAACCATTACTACTTTGTTTCCTCAGTATGCTTCTATATATCATTCTCAGCACAATTTTCATAAGGTTATTTGGTCCTGGCACAAAGTGATAATTTTAAAAATATGTTATCCCCTAAATACACCATGAAAATGCATGTATTTCAATTCCACGTTAATATTATTACCACTGGGGATCCTGGGGGCTCTTCAATTGAACATCTGATTCTTGATTTCAGCTCAGGTTACGATCCCAGGGTCATGGGATCAAGCGCTGCACGGAACCCTGTACTGAGCATGGAGCCTGCTTAAGATTCTCTTTCTCTCTCTCTCTCTCCCTCTCTGTCTCTCCCTCTCTCTCTCTGTCTCCCTCCCTCCACCCTTCTCCCCTACTTGCACTTTCTCTAAAAAAAAAAAAAAAAAGTAATATTATTACTACTTCTAAGGATTATCCTTTTCACAAGTGGATTACCAACTCCTAAATTATCACTTCTCAGATCTGGATAAAATATATTACATGCCATATGTCATATTATGAACCAGAGCAACTATCATCTCCAATTTGGCTTAATGTGCTCTGAAATATTCAAGTATTTTTTGTTTCCTTTTTTATTTTCAATTTAAACAAAAGAATTTTTTAAAGGAAATGAAGGAAAAAAATTATAATCACATACAAACCTCCTCCTACCTAGAGTTAACCACTGCTAATATCTTCACATATATGTTTACAGTTTTTATTTTTTAGAAAAACAAAACTCTCCATTGGTATAAAAACTTAAACAATACAGAAATGTAGAAAGACCGTAACTATTAAAAATCACTGCAAATCCAAAATTAACTAAAATGATCATTAAAATACTAAGCTATCATTATATCTTCATATCTAAGTACATACCTTTATATGTACTTAGACAAATAGAATGACAGAGAAGAAATTCAGAAAAAAATAAGACCATGCTATCTATATATGCCATTTTTTATATTATTAAATTTAACTATACTTCAAAGTACTAAAAGAAAATTAGGCTGAAATAATTTTTGAACTTCGAGCACAGCTGACCCTTGAACAATGCAGGGATTAAGAGTACCAACCCACCATGCAGTTGAAAACCACGTATAACTTTTGACTACCCAAAAACTTAAGTACTAATAGCTTACTGTTGACCAAAATCCTCAGTAATAACACAGTCAACTAACAGATATTTTGCATATTATGCATATTATATACTGTACTTTTACAACAGAGTGAGCTAGAGAAATGTTAATAAAATCATAAGGAAAAGAAAATACATTCATAGTACTGTACTGTTTTTCAATCCCACAAGTTTATGTCATCTGTTGACAAGATAACTCATGTCAGTACCTGTCAATGTTGTTTTATATGATACAAAACACTATAGATATTGTATACGTATGAGTAACACAATATCAAAAATAGAAACATAATATGAAACTGAAATTCATATTTACTTACAGGTATAACAATTCGTGCATTGATAATGAAGTGGCAATATGGCTGCTATATGGTAGCCTAGTGTAATCAATAAAGTTGCTTCACAGTAGCCTAGCCTACACACCAATAGATTAATCCCCATGAATTTTTATGGGATACAGTATTACAGTCATATTCAAAATGCAGTACTGGAAACAGTTACATTTTTTAAAAAAAATTTTTCAGGTATAGCTCAGTTAGTCATTTTTTGTTACTTTATTGTCAAGTTGGTTTCCATATACCACCCACTGCTCATCCCAACAAGTGCCCTCCTCCATGCTCATCATCCATTTTCCTCTCTCCCCCACCAACCATCAACCCTCAGTTTGTTCTCAGTATTTAAGAGTATCTTATGATTTGCCTCCCTCCCTGTCCTTCACTATTTTCCCTTCCCCTCCCATATAGTCCTGATAAGTTTCTCCTGTTCCAGATATGAGTGAAAACATATGATATCATTCTCTGCCTGACTTATTTCACTCAGCCTAACACCCTCAAGTTCCATCCACATTGCTACAAATGGCCAGATGTCATTCTTTCTAATTGCCATGTAGTATTCCATTGTATAGATAAACCACATCTTCTTAACCAACTGAGCCACCCAGGTACCCCCTAATTAACCACATCTTCTTGATCCATTCATCAGTTGATGGACATTTAGGCTCTTTCCATGATTTGGCTATTGTTGAAAGTGCTGCTAGGCACATTGGGGTACATGTGCCCCTATGCATCAGCACTCCTGTATCCCTTGGGTAAATTCCTAGCAGTGCTATTGCTGGGTCATAGGGGAGTTCTATTGTTAATTTTTTGAGGAACCTCCACACTGTTTTCCAGAGTAGCTGCATCAATTTACATTCCCACCAACAGTGTTAAGAGGGTGCCCATTTCTCCACATCCTCGCCAGCATCTATAGCCTCCTGATTTGTTCATTTTAGTCATTCTGACCGGTGTAAGGTAGTATGTCAGTGTGGTTTTGATTTTTATTTCCCTGATGATGAGGGACATTGGGCATCGTTTCATATGTCTGTTGGCCATCTGGATGTTCTCTTTGGAGAAGTGTCTGTTCATGTCTTCTGCCCATTTCTTCACTGCATTATTTGTTTTTTGGGTGTGGAGTTCGGTGAGTTCTTTATGGATTTTGGATACTAGCCCTTTATCCAACACATCATTTGCAACTACCTTTTCCCATTCTGTCAGTTGCCTGTTAGTTTTATTGATTATTTCCTTTGCACTGCAGAAGCTTTTAATCTTGATGAGGTCCCAGTAGTTCGTTTTTGCTCTTGATTCTCTTGCCCTTGGAGATGTGTTGAGTAAGAAAATGCTGCGACTAGATAAAGGAAGGGAAGTTGTTTCCTCTTTCTCCTCTAGGGTTTTGATGGTTTCCTGTCTCACATTCAGGTCCTTTATCCATTTAGAGTTTATTTTTGTGTATGGTGTCAGAAATTGATCTAGTTTCAATCTTCTGCATGCTGCTGTCTAGTTCTCCCAACACCATCTGTTAAAAAGGCTGTCTTTTTTCCATTGGATACTCTTTCCTGCTTTGTCAAAGATTAGTTGGCTGTATAGTTTTGGGCCCATGTCTGAGTTCTCAATTCTATTCCATTGGTCTATGTGTCTGTTTTTGTGCCGATACCATACTGTCTTGATGATGACAGCTTTGTAGTAGAGGCTAAAGTCTGGGATGGTGATGCCTCCCGTTTTGGTTTTCTTCTTCAATATTACTTTGGCTATTTGGGGTCTTTTGTAGTTCCAGGCAAATTTTAGGATAGTTTGTTCTAGTTTTGAGGAGAATGCTGGTGCAATTTTGATTGGGATTGCACTGAAGGTGTAGATTGCTTTGGGTAGTAATGACATTTTAACTATTTTTATTCTGACCCATGAACATGGAATGTTTTTCCATTTCTTTGTGTTTTCTTCAATTTCCTTCATAAGGTTTCTATAATTTTCAGTATACAGATCTTTTTATCTTTGGTTAGGTTTATTCCTAGGTATTTTGTGGGTTTTGGTGCAACTGTGAATGGGATCAGTTTCTTGATTTCTCCTTCTGTTGCTTCATTATTGGTGTATAAAAATGCAACCGATTTCTGTATATTGATTTTGCACCCTGAGACTTTGCTGAATTCATGGATCAGTTCTAGCAGACTTTTGCTGGAGTCTGTCGGGTTTTCCATGTAGAGCATCATGTCATCTGTGAAAAGTGAAAGCTTCACTTTATCTTTGCCGGTTCTGATGCCTTTAATTTCATTTTGTTGTCTGATGGCTGATGCTAGGACTTCAAGCACTATGTTAAACAAGTGGTGAGAGTGGACATCCCTGTCGTTTTTCTGATCTCAGAGGGAAAACTCGCAGTTTTTCCCCACTCAGGATGATTATTAGCTGTGGGCTTTTCATAAATGGCTTTTATGATGTTTAAGTTTTTTTCTATCCCAACTTTCTTGAGGGTTTTAAGAAAGGATGCTGTAGTCTGTGAAATGTTTTTTCTGCATCTACTGACAAGATCATATGGGTCTTTTCTTTTAAGGTGGTATCACATTGATTGATTTGCGAATACTGAACCATCCCTGCAATCCAGGAATGAATCCCACTTAATCATGGTGGCTAGTTCTTTTTATATGCTGTTGAATTCGATTTGTTAGTATCTTGTTGAGAATTTTTACACCCATATTCATCAGGGATATTAGCCTGTACTTCTCTCTTTTTTGCTGGGTCTCTGTCTTGTTTGGGAATCAATGTGATGCTGGCTTCACAGAATGAGTCTGGATGTTTTCCTTCCATTTCTATTTTTTGGAATAGCTTGAGAACAATAGGTATTAACTCTCATTTAAATGTCTGGTAGAATTCCTCAGGGAAACCAACTGGTCCAGGGCTCTTGTTTCTTGGGAGATTTTTGATAACTGATTCAATTTCTTCACTAGTTATGGGTCTGTTCAGATTTTCTATTTCTTCCCATTTGAGTTTTGGTAGTGTGTGTGTGTTTAGGAATTTGTCTATTTCTTCCAGGTTGTCCAGTTTGTTGACATAATTTTTCAGTGTATTCCCTGTAACTTTTCATTGTATTTCTGAGGGATTGGTTGTAATAAGTCCATTTACATTCATGATTTTGTCTATTTGGGTGTTCTCTCTCTTCGAGAAGCCTGGCTAGAGGCTGATAAATTTTGTTAATTTTTTCAAAAAATCAACTCTTGGTTTCATTGATCTGTTCAACTGTTCTTTTGGATTTTATATTGTTTATTTCTGCCCTGAACTTTATTATTTCTCTTCTGCTGGGTTTGAGGTGTTCTTGCTGCTCTGCTTCTAGTTCCTTTAGGTACACTGTTAGATTTTGTACTTGCGCTTTTTCTAGTTTCTTGAGATAGGCCTGGATTGCAATGTATTTTCCTCTTAGGAATGCCCTACCTGAATCCCAAAGAGTTTGGATTGTTGTATTTTCATTTCCATTTGTTTCCATATATTTTTAAATTTCTTCTCTAACTGACTGGTTGACCCATTCGTTCTTTAATAGGGTGTTCTTTAACCTCCATGATTTTGAAGGTTTTCCAGACTTTTTCCTGTGGTTGATTTCAAGTTTCATAGCATTGTGATCTGAAAGTGTGCACTGGTATGGTCTCAATTCTTTTATATTTGTTGAGGGCATGTTTTGTGACCCAGTATGTGATCTATCTCAAAGAATGTACCATATGCACTCAGGAAAAAAGTGAATTCCATAGCTTAGGGATACAGAGCTCTAAATATATCTGTCAAGCATACCTGGTCCAATGTGTCATTCAGGTCCATTGTTTCTTTAGTGATTTTTCTGTCTAGTTGATCCACTGTTGTAAGTGGAATATTAAAGTCCCCTACAATTAGCACAATCTTATAAAATTGCTTGTTTGTGATTGTTTTATGTATTTGTGTGCTCCCGAATTTGGTGTGTAGACATTTATAATTGTTAGCTCTTCCTGATGGATAGACCGTTTAATTATTAGATAATGCCCTTCTTCATCTCTTGTTACTGCCTTGAAAGTCCTGTTTGTCTGATATAATAAGTATGGCTACTCCAGCTTTCTTTTGACATCCAGTAGCATGATATATACTTCTCCATCCCCTTACTTTGAATCTGAAGGTGTCCTCAGGTCTAAAATGGGTCTCTTGTAGACAGCAAACAGATGGATTTTTTTAACCCATTCTGCTACCCTATGTCTTTTGATTGGGGCATTTAGTCCATTTATATTCAGTGTTATTACTGAAAAATATGGGTTTAGAGTCACTGTGTTCTCTGTAGGATTCATGCCTGTAGTGGTGTCTCTGGTACTTGTGTTCCTTGCAACATTTCTCTCAAAGAGTACCTCTTAGGATCTCTTGTAAGGCTGGTTTAGTGGTGATGAATTCTTTCAATTTTTATCTATTTGGGAATATCTTTATCTCTCCTTCTGTTCTGAATGACAGGCTTGCTGGATAAAGGATTCTTGGCTGCATATTTTTCCTGTTCATCACATTGAAGATTTCTGCCATTCTTTTCTGGCCTCCCAAGTTTCAGTAGATAGGTCTGCTACTAACCTTATGTGTCTACCTTTGGATGTTAAAGCCCTTTTATCCTTAGCTGCTTTCAGAATTCTCTCTTTATCCTTATATTTTGCCAGTTTCATTATGATATGTCATGCAGAAGATCGATTCAAGTTACATCTGGGGAGATTTCTCTGTACCTTTTGGATTTCAATGTCTGTTTCCTTCCCCAGGTTGGGGAAGTTCTCAGCTATGATTTGTTCAAGTTCCCCTTCTGCCCCTTTCTCTCTCTCCTTCTTCTTTTAGAATTCCTATGATATGGATATTGTGCTATTTGACTGCATCACTCAGTTCTTGAATTCTCCTTTCATGCTCCTGGATCAATTTATCCTTTTCTCAGCTTCTTCTTTTTCTATAATTATATCTTCTAATTCACCTAGTCTCCTCTCTGCCTCTTCAGTCCGCATAGTGGCTGCCTCCACTTTATTTTGCACTTCATTTATAGTATTTTTAAATCCATCATAACTATTTTTAAGATCCATGATCTGGGGCGCCTGGGTGGCTTAGTCGGTTAAGCGTCCGACTTTCGCTTAGGTCATGATCTCGCGGTTCGTGGGTTCGAGCCCCGCGTGGGCTCTGTGCTGACTGCCAGCTCAGAGCCTGGAGCCTGTTTCAGTCTGTGACTCCCTCTCTCTCTGACCCTCCCCTGCTCACACTGTCTCTCCCTCTCTCTCTCCTAGAAATAAATAAAACATTAAAAAAAAAAAAATCCATGATCTTTGCAGCAACGGAGTCTCTATTGTCTCTATGCCTTTTTCAAGCCCAGCGATTAATTTTATGACTACTGTTCTAAATTCTTGGCCAGCTATGTTGCTTATATCTGTTTTGATCAAGTCTTTAGCTGTCACTTCTTCCTGGAATTTCTTTGGAGGAGAGTTCTTCCATTTTGTCATTTTGGCTAGCTTTCTGTTCCTTCTAAATTTTAAAAGCTTGTTATGTACTCTGCATCTCCAAGTACTGCTATATTAAAGGAGGCTCATACATTGTCCAAGGCCTGGTGATTCAGGAAGTGTTTTTTGAAGGGTGTCCCTTAGTCTCTCTTGTTGTGACTTTATTTCCCTACTAGTAGTAATGTTTTGGACTCTCCACCATGGGTGCTTTGGTTTGTACCTTGAAGTAGCTCTATGAGGCTATCTTCCTAGTAGACTCCATCTCCTTTTCTCCCAGACTCTTGGGGTTCAGAATCCTTTGGTTTCAGCCCTTCTTTGTTTGGGTGATGTGGGCAGCAAGTACGGAGCCCCCTACTTCTCCACCATGTTTTTCCAGTCCTTTTGGGGCTGCCAACATAGGTGAAAGTAAAGGTGAAATCTGAGTATCTGAAATCTACAAACAGGCAGTCCTTCTTGACTCTAGACTTCTGGATCATGACATCAATATCCTTCTGAATCAGCTCTTGCCTTGAACATATCTCCATTAAATAAATCCCTGGAAAAGAAGAAGCCACTATTTCAACCCCACCCTACCTCCCTCGCATGGTTCCAGCTTTCACAAATATTCAGTTAAAAATGAGACCTCTGGCGGAGGCAGGGGCTGAAGGCAAAGTGGTCTGGAAACAGTTACATTTTTTTAAAACATCACTTACCTGTTTTGATAAGCTGGTACGCAGTTTCTCCAATTACAAGAGAAAAAGGTATACTGTATGGTAATGTAATTCTTTGAAAGCAAAATTATAAAACGGTAAAGAAGCTAACATATTATTATTTTATATTAAATACTACTCACCTTATGCTTATGTAAGGATAGGCTATCCACTTCCATACAAGTCTTGTACACGATGTTCTACACAATGACTACTTAGGCGATGATGATGATAATGACATAAAAATGCTCATATACTTCTTGCTGTACAGTTACTAGATTTTCACACAAAGAGACATGTATGTATACAGCAAATAAATTTATTAACTGTACAGTAGGATGATTATTTACTAAGTGTAAGTGGACCATAATAAAGGTCATCTCATTGTCTTCACGTTGAATAGGATAAGGAGGAGGAGGAGGAGGGGCTGGGTCTTGCAGTCTCAGGGTGATAACAACAGAAGAGGTGGAAGAGACAGAAGGAGAGGCAGCACACTGAGCGTAACTTTATGGAATATATCATAATTTCTGTCTGACTTGTTTTTTCATTTCTCTAAAAATGTTTCTGTATTGTACCAATCCTCCTTCCAACATCTGCTTTAGTGACAGTGCCCGTACCGTAGAAGGGTCCACGTCCTAAAAGAAGTCAAAAGTGGTCCTGAACAATCAGAATGCTTCTGCCAGATTGTCTAATGTCAATTTGTTTTCTAACACTGCTTCAATTATCTGGCACTGGTTCAGAAGCACTCCTCTTCATCAAGCACTCTTCTATTAATTCCTCTCATGGGGCATCTATTAACAGTTGAATTCCTCCAAGATCCACATCTTGAAACCTTTCACCCTTACCATTTTTGCCATAACCGCAATCTCTATCATTTCCTTGACTGTCTGTCATAAATCCTATGAAATCATGTACAACACCTGGCCAGTTTTCTCCAGCAGAAATTTATTCTGTAAGGCTTGACTGCTTTCATGGCTTTTTCTATAACAACACTGGCTTCTTCAAGGGTGTTATCTTTCCTGACTGTCATGATGTTTTTTCTGCTGGGGTTCTCTTGGTGGCATGGACAACACTTTCTATAGAGTACTATGTATAATGAGCATTAAAAGTCCTTAATGACCCCCTGATTTAGAGGCTGAATTAGAGACAGTGTTTGGGGGCAACACTTTGATGCCTTGGGTTCTGGGTAGCCAGGGGCATTGTGCAACATCTAAAGAACTTTAAAAGGCAGTCCCTTATTGGCAAGGTACTTCCTGACCTCAGGGACAAAGCATCAGTGATCCAGAAAAGGGCTCTCATTTCCAGGACATCGTGATGTACAGCCAAAAGACTGGCTGCTGGTATTTATCTTTATCTTTGAGGTTGGGGATTAGCAGCTTTATAGATAAGGGCAGTCCTGATCACACTGTATTTGCACAGTAGGGTTAGCCTATTCCTTCATGCCTTAAATCCTGGTGCTTATTTCTCTTCCTTAATAATAAATGTCCTTTGTGGCATTTTTTTCCCAGAATGCACTTTCCTCTGCATCAGAAACTGAACGGTTCAGGCAGATATTCTTTCTCAGTAATTTTCTTAATGGTGTCTGGGAACTTGTCTGAAGTCTTAGAAGCAACAGAAGCTGCTTCTCCTGTTATTCTCACATTTTTAAAGCCAAATTTCCTTCTAAAATTATCAAACCAACCTTTGCTGGCATTAAATTCTCCACCTTTATATCTTTCACCTTCCATTTACTTTGCCATGTGATGACTGTGATTCTCTTCGAATCATATTAGTCTACAGGTATACCTTTCTTAGAGCAATCCTACCCTCACATAAAAGCTGCATCTTCAATACGAGATAAAAAGGTATTTCGCAAAAAGTAGGTTTTCACATTTGCTGGAGTAACTGCAGTTAACGGTTTTACAACTTTTTTCCTGTTTTTTTTTTTTTTTACAAGAGTCCTTGTGCTAGATTCATTTATCTTGAAATGCTGGGCAACTGCAGCTACAGACCTCAATCCAAGTATTTATCAAGCAATTCAACTTTTTCCTGTACTGTCCTGAATTTTCTCTGCTTCTTAGGAGCACTTTCCAGAATCACTAGTGGCACTTTGTATGAGATCTCTGGTGTTTTTCAAGGTGTACAGTACTGCACCAAACACACCAAAAAATATGTGAGAACCTTGAGAGATCACTTTTTACTATGGCACACAGTTTACTGGAAAGATGAAATGTTCACCCAGAGATGATTAGCACTTCATGCAGATACCTGCTATAATTAAGCTCACCACAATAGCAACAGGAGAGCTAGGAAATTATTATTAGAGTAGTACACTAGTACAACAGTTAATTTTCTGCAGTTATGATTTAATACTGCAGCTTTATGTTTGTTTACATTTCTCTTGACTGAATGGCACCACATATGGTCTCTAAGTGTTGAAGTTTTGATAAATTTTCAGTTTTTATAATAGATTTGTGTGTATTTTATGATAGTAAATGATAAGTGATAGACTAGTATCTATATGTATTTTCTGCATTCACGACATACCTAACTTTTTCTTTTCAATATTTCTAAGTTATGTGGTTCATCTACAAGTTTTTTCAAATTAATGCAAATCTCCAAAAAAATTCTCCAATCTATTTACTGAAAAAAATCTGTGTGTAAGTGGACCGACACAGTTCAAATTGTGTTAAGGATCAAACATACTTCTTTAACAGGTGCTATCTCCTAAAAAGGACAAAGTAGACATGCTTGGGTTACCCAGTTAAGCAACTCTTCTTGAATTTTTTAATTATTTTATTTAGAGAGAGCACAAGTGAGGGAGGGGCAGAGAGAAGTAGAGACAGAATCCCAAGCAGGCTCCACACCATCAGCACAGAGCCGTATGCAGGGCTTCAACCCACTAAGAGTGAGATGATGACCTGAGGCAAGATCAAAGTCAGACACTTAACCAAATGCGCCATCCAGGCACCCCAGGCATCCAACTCTTGATTTTGACTCAGGTCATGACCTCATGGTCATGAGATCAGGGTCCACATGGGGCTCCATGCTGGGTGTGGAGCCTGCTTGAGATTCTCTTTTTTCCTCTCTCTACCTCTCTCTCTCTGTTAAAAAAAAAAAAAAAAAGGAAAAAGTATAAAAAATGAAGCAGTAGTAGTCATTTTCCTATCTTATTTTTTCAACTATGTCTCAATTTTAGACATTTTCTATTGGTTGAGAGCATTATTTTCATGAACGCTTCTCCAGTCTCCCATCTGCATCTGTGTATTTTAGATTATTTTTATTTTGTCCAGGTTGATAACATTCACATCCAGTTCTGTAAACATAATTTGTATGGCTGTTTAATATTAGTTCTGCATTTAAATGGATTCAGTGCTCATAGCCAATTCTTTTGTCAAACTTTTCTGTTCCTGAATTCCTAATCCTGATTTACTCTTAATTGGGTAAGATTCACTGTGAAGTGCTTTTTTTTTTTCCAGATGAAGTCACAGGTCTTGAATTTCTTGAGTGTTTTCACATGTGAGAATACCTACCAGCAGCCTTTAATTACAGAAATATCTTGTCCTGCTAAGTATTCCAGGCCACACTTCCTTTGTAGACATTACATGAAATGTTGCTGTAGAAAATAGAAAAGCCGGACTTTTGCCCTTGAATATAATTTTTCTGCCTAAAAAATTCTTTATCCTCTAAGTTCCAAGTTTTCCTAGAACATGGTATAACATCAATCTGCCAAGTCAATTCCCTTTCCAGAAGAATTTTCTTTGAATATATCTTCTGTTCCACTGTTGGGTCATCTTTGATAGTCTTCCTTACCTATTGGCTTCTCTGTGTTTAAGATTACCTCAAGTCTTTAATGTCTATAATTTAATTTTCAGCAATGTCTATTCTGTTTCTTACTTTTATCTAATGTATTAGTTTCACTGATCTTCAATGTGTTTCCTTAGTTCTGCAATATGCTTATCCATCTCATTCTGCTGTTTTATCATCTTTAAGTATTATTTTACCAAATAATATTGTTACTAACTTGCTCCACAGCAGCACTGTCCAAAAGAACTTTCTGAGATAACAAAAATGTTATATGTACGTACTATCAGTGTAGTATCCACCAGTCATGTGTGGCTATTAGGCACTTGAAACATGCCTAGTACAACTGAAGAAATTAATTTTTATTTTAATTTAAATGTAAATAGTCTCTTAGGACCAGTAGCTGCTATACAGAACAGTACAGAGCAACTGAGGAGAATTTCCTTTCTTGCCTTGAGTTATGTTTTCCTTCTAGGCCTGTCTTTGCATGCTAGGTTCTTTGGTTGTTTTCCCAGTAGTATTTGTCTAGTTGCCATGTCATTTCTTTTCACTTTCATCAAGCTTGAATTGCTCTGTCCATGTTAGATGCTCAATATAACATACTAACTCTTTCTCCCAGTATCTGACATTGGTTCATTTTTTCCTAAGAAAAAGACAGGCTTAATAAAACATTAAAAAAAAAAAAAAAAAGGGGAGCCTGGGTGGCTTAGTCAGTTAAGCGTCCGACTTTTGCTTAGGTCATGATCTCGCGGTTTGTGGGTTCGAGCCCGCGTCGGGCTCTGTGCTGACTGCCAGCTCAGAGCCTGGAGCCTGTTTCAGTCTGTGACTCCCTCTCTCTCTGACCCTCCCTGCTCACGCTGTCTCTCTCTCTCCTAGAAATAAATAAAACATTAAAAAAAAAAAAAGAAAAAAAGAAAAAGACAGGCTTGGGGTGCCTGGGTGGCTCAGTTGTCTAAGTGTCCAACTTCGGTTCAGGTCATGATCTCATGATTCATGGGTTCAAGCCCCACGTTGGGCTCTGTGCTGCCGGCTCAGAGCCTGGACTCTACTTTGGATTCTGTATCTCCCCCTCTCTCTGCCCTTACCCCACTGGTGTTGTGTCTCTATCTCTCAAAAACGAATAAAAATGTTAAAAAATTAAAAAAAAAAAAGACAGGCTTTTCTGTAGCTAAGAAGAAGAGGAAGGTAGATAATTGGTTTCAGCTGAAACAGCATACAATATTTTTTGGAATTCCTAGACTGTAACAGACTTCGATCCATTACTTTATATATGGATTTAGGGACTCCTGGTTGGCTCAGTCAGTTAAGCAACTCTTGTTTTCAGCTCAGGTCATGATCTCAAAGTTCATAATTTTGGGGCCCCACGTCGAACTCTGCACAGACAGCTGTGGAGCCTGCTTGGGATTCTCTGTCTCCCTCTCTCTCTGCCCCTCCTCTGCTGTCTCTCAATCTCTTCCTCTCAAAAATAAATAAGTATTTATAAGGGAGCGGCTGGGTGGTTCAGTTGGTTCAGCTCAGGTCATGAGCTCATGGTTCATGAGTTTGAGCCTCAGGCTTTATGCTGGCAATGCAGAGCCTGCTTCAGAGTCTTTCTCCCTCTCTCTCTGCCCCTCCTGCACTCTCTCAAATGAAGAAACTTACAAAAATATATTTTTAACATTTATAATGATTTATACCACCTACTTGGCAGATTCAGTTGTAGCTTATACTACTCCCATAGACCAAGAAAATTTCCTTTGTAGAGAATTAGTTCTACTATTCAAAAACTTCCCCTGCTTTCCCCCTTTTCCCCTCAGCAGCCATTTCCCTATTTCTCATTCAAAGGAGAAAAATCTAAATACCTACTCAATGTGCTTCTCTCTAGTTTTGAGAACATAGGTGAAAATCCTCAGGGTTTTGTCAATTAACCAACATGGATTTTGGCTGTTAAGGCAAGGTAGAAGCTAAACAATGATGTGCCCCACCCCCAGCTGAGCTACAGAATTTCTGTGCTTGGTGGCTAGTTTTTGAAGTGCACTGCATTAAGTTATACTTCTTCCTTATTGCTGTAAGATTTTTTTAACTGATTTGACTGGTTTTTGTTTATTCTATGGGAAATTCCAATTGCCCATTTTAATCTGACTATACCAAGTTAAGATTGTTTCTAGGGGTGCCTGGCTGGATCAATCAGTGGAGCACACAACTCTTGATCTCAGGATTGTGAGTTTGAGCCCCATGTTGAAGATGGAAATTACTTAAACATACTTTTTTAAAAAGACTGCTTCTAACTCGTTAAACCTAATTGAATCCAGGACCAGATTGTTTTGAGCCGAGAAATGACTACCTGTGTACAATGAATTAGTGTACAAGTACCTGAAACCTGAAAGTACAAGTACGAATTCAAACCAGTATGGTAATTCTAAAACAGGAGATGGGGCTCTGGCCCAACATAATGGCAATAAGGAGGGAAAGAGGAAAAAGCATTAAAGGAATGAAGGGAGGATCCAGCTTAAAACTCTTCAATGGCTTCCTATTGCTTTTAGGATAAAAACCAACATTCTTGGGATGTTTGGGTGGGTCAGTTAAGCATTCAACTCTTGAATTTGGCTCAGGGCATGATCTCATAGTTCATGGGATCAAGGCCTGCGTGGGGCTCCATGTTGACAGTGTAGAGTCTGTATGGGATTCTCTCTCTCTCTCTCTCTCTCTCAAAATAAATAAACTTTAAAAACTTTCTTAATGAAAGTTTTACATATATATTTATTTTTTATATATAACATATATATTCACATATAATATAATATATAAATATATGGCCTCTGCCCACCTCTACAGCTTCATCCTAATTCCACTCATGCCTTGTGTTCATTCCTTTGCTGTCTATGCTCCAGATACACAAGCATTTTTTCAGGTCCTTAAGTGTATCAGATAGGCCTCTTCCTGCCTAAGATCCTTAACATGCTGTTCCCATGTCTGAAATAATCTTTCCCTTTTCCTTACTTGGTCTACTGCTACTTAGCTTTCAAATCTCATCTCAATTCTCAGTTCCTCAGAAAAGCTTTCCCTGATCCTCCAAATTAGGCAAGCCCCCTATCATTAACACTACTTTTCCTTCAGTCTATTAAACACAGTAAATAATTCATTCCACTTATCAAATATGCAATTATATATTTGGCCATTATTTCATTAATACTGTATTTGCCACTAAATTCTAAACTCTAAGAGGGTGGAGACAGTCTTTGCTCACAAATATCTAACAGCTGGAGAATCATTAGAATATTACTCAGCACAAAATAATAAATGTGCAAAGAATGAATGAATGGGTGAATGGATAACTGAATAAATAACAACTTTTGATTCTAGGTGAAACTAGGAATCTGACAGAAAGTTACAAGGAAAAATTGAGGGGGTGTCAAGGCTATTCAATGGGGAAAAGATAGTCTTTTCGATAAATGACAATTGGATATTCATATGCAATAAAGTCAACTTGGGCCCTTACCTCACACCATATATAAAAAATAATTCAAGATCAATCACCAAACTAAATGTGAAAGCAAACACTATAAAATTTTTAGGAAAAAAAAAAAACAGGAAATACTCTTTAAGGCTTGGAGCTAGACAAAGATTTCTTAAATATGACACCAAAAGCACAATCCATTAAAAAATTGTGGTAAACTGGATATCATCAAATCATCAAAAAGTTTGCACTTCAAAAGACAGCGTAAAGGGGGAAAAAAGTAGCATTCAGAAAATGCAGAAAAGCCAAAGACTAGCAGAAATATTTGCAAAACACATCTGATAAAGAATTTGTATCCAAAATTTACAAACTCATAAAACAACCTAATAAAACATTGATAAAAGGGGCACCTGAGTGGGTCAGTCAGTTAAGCATCCGACTTCAGCTCCGGTCATGATCCTACAGTTCATAGGTTCAAGCCCCTCCATCAGGCTCAGAGCCCATTTTGGATTCTGTCTGTCTGTCTCTCTCTCTTTCTCTGCCCATCCCCCGATCGCACACTGTGTCTCTCGATCTCCCTCTCAAAAATAAACATTAAAAAATTTTTTTAACTGATAAAAGATTTGAATAGCCATTTTACCGAAGATATTCAATGGCATGAAAAGATGATCATCATTAGTCATATGCAAATCAAAACCACAGTGAGATACCACTTCACACCCACCAGAAAGTCCATAATCAAAATAACATAAAATAATAAACACTGCTGAGCATGCGGAGAAACTGGAACCCTCATATTGCTGGTGAGAATATAAAATGATACAATCAGGGGCGCCTGGGTGATTCAGTCAGTTGGGCGTCGAACTTCGGCTCAGGTCATGATCTCATGGTTCCCCCGTGTAGGGCTCTGTGCTAACAGCTAGCTCAGAGCCTGGAGCCTGTCTTCGGATTCAGTATCTCCCTCTTTCTGTGACCCTCCCCTGCTCATGCTGTCTCTCTCAAAAATGAATAAAACATTAAAATAAATAAATAAATAAATAAATTATGATACAATCATTTGGAAAGCAGTTTGGTATTTCCTCAAATGTTAACTAGTTACCATATGACCCAGCAACTCTATCCCCGAGTATCTACTCAAGAGAAATTAAAACACATATCCAAACAAAAATGTGTACACAAATGTTTATAGTAGCATTATTCAGAATAGCTAAAAAATTAGGAAACAACCTAAATTCTATCAAGTGATAAAACGGATCAACAAAATGTGGTATAGTCAAACAGTGGAGTATTGTTCAACAATTTAAAAAGAATGAAATACTGATACATACTGAAACATAAATGAACTTTGAAAACATTATGCTAAGAAAAAGAAGGTAACAAAGAAGACGACATATTGTATGATTCTACTTATATGACATGTCCAAAAAGGGTAAATTTATGAAGCTCTGCCTCGGTATGAGGGTAATTAATTGGAGGATTAAATGTAATTAGCCAAGAGGTATCTGTAGAAATGATAAAAATATTTTAAAGCTGGAGGATGAAGTTACACAACTCAGTAAACTTACTAAAAGTCACTGAGTTAGGGGTGCCTCTGTAGCTCCATTGGCTAAGCATCTGACTTCGGCTCAGGTCATGATCTCATAATTTGTGGGTTCCAACCCCACATCAGCTCTGTGCTGACAGCTCAGAGCCTTGAACCTGCTTCAGATTCTGTCTCCCTCTCTCTCCTCCCCTCTCATGCTTGTCCTCTGTCTCTCTCCCTCTAAAACTAAACAAACATTAGGGCACCTGGGTGGCTCAATCAGTTAAGCGTCTGACTTCAGCTCAGGTCATGATCCCACAGTTGGTGGGTTCAAGTCCCACATCAGGCTCTGAGCAGGCTCAGAGTTTGCTTTGGATTCTGTGTCTCCCTCTCTTTCCCTCTCTGCCCCTTCCCTCACTCATGCTCTTTTTCGCTCAAAAATAAACATTTAAAATATAAATAAACATTTAAAAAATTGTAATCATTAAGTTGTACTTTAAATATGTGAATTTTACAATACCTAAATTATGCCTTGATAAAGTTAATTTTTTAAAAAACTAGGAGAGTTGGGAGATGAGTACAGGGCAGCAAAAGTATTGAATTTAAAAAAAAATTTTTTTATATTTTTTTAATTTATTTCTGAGAGAGAGAGAGATAGACTGATAGCCTAAACCCAGGCACCCCGAGTTTTAGACTTTCTCAAGCTGTTAATGTGACACAGCCAAGGATCTGGGAAATTTAGACAGTTGTTAAAGATACCAGATTACATGGGGCACCTGTGTGGCTCAGTCAGTTAAGCGTCTGACTTCAGCTCAGGTCATGATCTCATGGCTTGTGGGTTCGAGCCCCATGTCAGGCTCTATGCTGACAGTTTCTGTGTCTCCCTCTCTCTCTGTCCCTTCCCCACTCATGCTCTCTCTCTCAAAAATAAACAAACATTAAAAAAAAAAAAAAAAAAAGGACACCCAACTATAGAGACCCAGTAATACAGATTTTGAAGTCACTAGGAAAGACACAACAAAGGGACTTTTCTACTTGTCTTCAACTCTGTACAGATCAATCTACCCTGAAAAAGATCTTCACTTGACTATACTAATTCTCTATTTTTCCTTTTCAAAGTTCTTTGACCAATGATATTTATACATTGCTCTCATTTCTTCCATTACCCCATTCTTTTTTATTCTCTCAAAGTCTGTGTTCCTTCCTTACCTCTTTGTTGAAGCTATTCTCTCAATTCCCTAACGGTACCCCATTTTCAAAATGACCAATGACCTTTTCTCTGCTTTCACTCTTTTTAACTTCTCTATAAGAAGCTTTGTCAAACTCCAGTCCTTAAAACTCATCTCTTCACTTGTACAACCTTACACTACTTTTAGTCCTCTTCCCACTTCTCTTCTATTTTATTTACCAAATACTTTTACCTCCTACCCTCACTCAAACCTTATCAAAATAAGGAAGAACCTTTTATCCCAAAACAAGAGAGAAAAATCTGTTAATAAACAGGTCTTTGTTCTACTTTCCCAATTAGAAAATAAATTCAGAGAACATTAACTTGGCTTTTCTCAATTTTGTAACCATCAAAAGCAATCCATGCATAATTACATGTACAATGAATGGAATTCAGTATCTGTTTGTGACTCATAAAAAAATGAATGGAATCATCCTAAGCAGATCCCTGAAAGATACAGTTTCCATGTGAGAAAAAGTATTTTAAACATGATTAGATAACTAAGAACTTTGTGTGATCTTTTCATATATACATTTAAAGTTGTAACAGAGTTTCCTGGCAGTTAATTTATGCCCCGAGGACTAAGGATATTCTAACTAAAAATTTTTAAGTTCAGAAAGCCAACTAAAATTTCTCCAGATTTCTAAACTCTGAATCACAAAACACAAAACTATAAATCTCAAGTAACATCTACAAACACATGGCTCTAGGCTATCGTCCTGTAGACTATTTGTTTCAGTCAAACTTTACTGTCTTCAAAAAATTAATAACTTACCAAATCCCAAAGTCCAACTTGTCCAGATTTGGCCCCAGCTGCCACCAAAGTTCTAATTTCTGATGGGTGGAGAGTCAAAGAGAATATTGGGCCTTTGGTAACTTTATGAACAGTGTCTTCATTAATGATCATGCCACTTAAATTGGCTTTATAGCTGAGAAAACAAGTTATTTTAGAAGTAAAACCAATCAACAGTCAAAATATCTGAAATATAACTCAAAAAAAAATAAAAAGAAAAAAGACAGAGTAAATAATTAACCTCCTAGCAACCAAGGAAATCAAATTAGAAAATGGGATACTATTCTTCAGTTATGAAAGGGAGCAGACTGCAGTTAAACATATACATTCATTAACAGTGCTAGTGGCAGAGTAAGTTCACGTAAGATTTTCAGAGGGAAAAAAAAAAAGATTTGGAGAACAATTCAGCAATGTATGTCCATAATATCTGACTCATTAAACTCACTTCTGGAATCTATCCTAAAGAATTAACACAGTATCACATTTAAACACATGCACATAGGTAACTAACTACACAACTAAACATATAAAACTAAACTGAAAATAATTCTAGGGGAACCTGAATGGCTCAGTCAGTTAAGCATCCAACTCTTTATTTCGGCTCAGGTCAAAATAACACTATTCATGAGACTGAGCCCTACACTGGGCTCTGCACTGACAGTGCAGAGCCTGCTTGGGATTGTCTCTCTGTCTCTCTCTATTTATTAAAGAAACAAACTTAAAATAAAGTGGAAAAAATTTATTTAAAAAAATTCCAAATACCAACAGAGGAAGTAGAGGTTAGTAAGTAAATTCTACCTCTTATACGAAACAATATGCAATAAATCAATAAATTTAAAGACTTTAGTAAAAGTAACTATGTTAATGAAAACGCAAAATGCAAATTTGTATATACTTTAGAACACAATAAACTAAAAATGTACGTGTATTCATTCATTTATTAAACAATGAGTGAATATATATATTGTGCCAAGCACTGTTTTGGTTATTGAGACAAAATCCCTGCACTCGTGAAGCTTATATCATAGTGGTATTACATATGGCAATACCTGAAAAGAAACATATAAAAACAACAGTTGTTAGGTGGAAATATTATTTCCACCTCATTTTCAAAACCTCCTGTAACAGTATATAGTCTGTGTAACTTAAATATCTCAGAAAATATAAAACAAAAACAAGGAATTTCAACTCACCTTTTAATGCTAGATAACTCCTTCTCAGTATTCTTAATACTTGTCTGCAACAATGAAAGAGATCAAAGTAATAAATTAATATATATACTGAAAATTTTCCTTAACAGATAATTCTAAAAGCTGTAAGCCCTCCCAAGTGATACCTTGTTCATTTCTGCCCAAGTCTGTAGGAATCCTTTAAATAGGTCATTGTCATCATCTCGATTTTCAGGAGTCATTTCTAAAGGCCCAGGCGGTAACAAAGGCTATTTTAAAAAATAAAAAAATCAAGAATAAAATGAGAAATAAAAAGGTTGATTGATTCTTGGTCTGCCCTAGAATGTTTTTCACTACTTTGAATACCAACAACATAGGGGACACATCAATAGTATTCAAAAATAATTGTTCAATCAAAGATTTCCGGGTATCCTGTAAACTAATAATATATATTATCCCATTTAATACTCACAATAATCTAGTGAATGAGATAGCACATTTTAAAGAGATTATAATGAAACTTAGAGGTTACCTTGTCCAAAGTTACACTGACAAAACAGGAATTGCCAGGAATTGGTTCAGATCAGTTATATTTCATTACTCAATTATTATTCTATGCCAGTAGGTTTTTTTTTTTAATTAATTTTATTTAATTATTTTTGAATAAGAGAATGCATGAGCATGCCCCATGAATGGGGGAGGGACAGAGAGACAGGGAAAATTCCAAGCAGACCCCACCCTGTCAGTGCAGACAGAGGTCAATTCAGGGCTCAATCCCACAAACCATGAGATCATGACCTAAGACAAAACCAAGAGTTGGACCCTCAACCAATAGAGCCAACCGGGCACCCTGCCAGTGTTTTCTTAAATCCTAGGCTGTAACCCATGGATGGTGAAATCATTTCGATACGTTAAAACCAACAGTGTTTTTTCTTGAACAACAAAAGAATAGAGTCAAAAATATATCACATGCAGCAAATTTAAGTATCATTTCACAAAAGTTTTGCTTCAGCTATGTGGAATGAGTTCAATATACATATATTTATCATGGATGAAAGCTTCAGAAAAATTGGAAAGCTACTCTTCCAAAGTACCTTAATTTGCAATTAGATCCCAAAGTACCAGTCTAATTAGTGCTATCTTCCAATTTAGAATTAAGCACTTAGATATAAAGTATTAAAAACAGTAGGTGCTCCTGAATAAAAAAACGTAATTATAATCTTATTTGGACAATAAACTTCATAAATAAAACTCTTTCTACTCACTGATAGTACAAAGTTATACCACAGCAAGGGGCCATCATTATTATTTACTATTATTAATAACATTAATACTACCATTTATTGATTACTTGCTAAGCCCTTAACACAACAGAAGAAACTTTATAGATACTATTTCACTTAACCCCCTCAACAACCCTTTGAAGTTTCTACACTATTACCACTTTAAATACGAGGAAACGGGCTCAGAAAGGTTAAGTAATTTATCCACAATTCCACTGCAGGTAAACTTGCAGAAATATAGAATCCAAACTAGTCTTTATGACTTTGAAATCTTAATCATTAAACTATAAACAGTAGTATTAAATTGATGAAGTACAGGGTTATCTGGCTGGCTCAGTCAGTTAAGTATCTGACTCTTGATTTAGATTCTCACGGTTTGTGAGATGCAGCCCCATATCAAGCTCTGCATGGACAGCTCTGACAGCACGAAGTCTGATGGGAATTCTGGGATTCTGTCTCTGCCTCTCTCCCACTAGTACTCTCCCTCTCTCAAAATAAATAAATAAACATTTTTTTAATTAAGTACAAATTGAACACAAGTTAATGACCTTTTGGGGCACCTGAGTGGCTCAGTCGGTTAAGTGTCCAACTTCAGCTCAGGTCATGATCTCATGGTTTGTGGGTTTGAGCCCCGCGTTGGGCTCTGTGCTGACAGCTAGCTCAGAGCCTGGAGCCTGTCTTCAGATTCTGTGACTCTCAATCTCTGACCCTCCCCTGCTCACACTGTCTCTATCTCTCTCTCAAAAATAAATAAAACATTTTTTAAAAATGTTTTTAAATCACAGCTATAAAAAAAAGTTAATGACCTTTTAACTAGTTTTAAACACTTCAAATATTTCAGTATTTTATTGAGTAATACATAGTTTTCACACTTTCTTACATTTTCATCTGCGATTAATGTCGGCTGGGTTGGGGGTGCTGGTAATGACACTCCTGAAGGATCTACTTTTAGTAATCTCATTGACCTTCTACATCCAGTCCCATTTTCTCTCTTCTTAGGCTTTTTTCTAAAGGATTGGGGAAAAACTCAAATTATAAAACAGTAATATGTACTTACTAATATTAAGGCGGTGATTTCCAGGAATGTACATCACAGATACATGGGTATATGTACCTAACTACACTGATTTTAACTGAGCACTTATGACACACACATTACAAGGGTATATGCACATAACTACACTGATTTTAACTGAGCACTTATGACATTTTCATGCTTTTAAATAAAATCATAAATGTTCATCATGAGGAGGTGAGAGGTGTTAAAATTTATTATATATCTCTAACAGAATATGCAACTATAAGAAAATTGAAATAGATCTCTGCATGTTGATATGACATGAACTCTAAGATGTAAGAAATGTAAGAAACAAAAACAAGGTCCACTACATGGTGAATATGTTTCCACATATGTGTTTTTCTTAGAGAAAGATTATATACACATATACATTTTTACATGCTAAGATTACCTATGGAAGAATATACATGGAACTATTAACAGTGATTTCTTCTAGGGAGAAGATCTGAAGAACTAAGGTCTAAAATGGAAAAGAGATTTAAATGTTTCATTTGCATTTCCTTCCATACAGTTAACTTTTTAAAATCATATACATACCCTGCTTTTTCATGAATTATTTTTTCATTTTAAAAAAGTAGTTCAGAACTTCCAGTTCCACGTATAAGGAGCTTGAAAATCTTTTTAAGTAAAAATCTGAACAGATCAAAAAAATCAACAACTCTTCTAGGATTCTTACAAGGCAAGGACACAGTGCAAACTGCTGACCTCAGTACTGGAGTGACAGAGAAATACAAGGAGTCAAGGCTTACTGGAATAGAAAGTCAAGAACAGAAACCACAATGGGAACCAGTACAAAGGTAGGAAAGCCTGAAATATCATTGCCAAATTGGTGCAGATTCAGTGTGCACAAGTCCGAGAGTTAAAACCCCCTGAGTGGTCCACAGAAAAACCTGCACGTGAATCTTTATAGGAGCTTTATTCCTAACAATCAACACTGGGAAGCAGCCAAGATGGTGTCTTCCACTAAGTGAACAGATAAATAAACTAAAGTACATCCAGACAGGGGCGCCTGGGTGGCTTAGTCGGTTAAGCGTCCGACTTTCGCTTAGGTCATGATCTCGCGGTTCGTGGGTTCGAGCCCCGCGTCGGGCTCTGTGCTGACTGCCAGCTCAGAGCCTGGAGCCTGTTTCAGTCTGTGACTCCTCTCTCTCTGACCCTCCCCTGCTCACGCTGTCTCTCTCTCCTAGAAATAAATAAAACATTAAAAAAAAAAAAATTTAAAGTACATCCAGACAATGGAATATTATTTAGCACCAAAAAGAAATTAACTACGAAGCCATGAAAAAACATGGAGGAAACTTAAATGCATAATACTCAGAGAAAGAAGTCAATCTGAAAGGCTACATACTGTATGATCCCAAATACATAACATTCTGTTAAAGGCAAAACAATTGAGGCAAAAACATTAGTAACTGCCAGAGCTGAGGGTGGTAAGGTGATGAATAAAGAGAATACAGGCAATAAAAATATTCTATATATTGGGGCACCTGGGTGACTCAGTGGGGTTAGCATCCAACTTCAGCTCAGGTCATGATCTTACAGTTCATGACTTTGAACGTGCATATCATGATCTTGCATAATGGACTCCACACTGGTGGTGCGAAGTCTCCTTGGGATTCTCTCTCTCCCTCTCTCTCTCTCTGCCCCTTCCCACTTGCATGTGCTGTCTCTCTCTCTCTCTCTCTCTCAGAATGGATAAACTTTGAAATACGTGTATATATATATAAATATGTGTGTGTGTGTATATATTTTAACAATGGATATGTCATTATACTTTGTACAAACCCATATGAGGTAAAACACCATGAGTAAATTCTAAGACAATCAACCTTGGGTAATTAAGATACATCAGTGTAGATTCATCCTTGGTAACAAATGTACCACTCTGCTGAATGATGCAGATAATGGGGAAGTTTATGCATGTGTGAGGGCAGGAGAATATATGGGAAATCTTTGTACCTTCCTCTCAATTTTGTTGTGAAACAATTCTAAAAAACTTCAGTCTTAAAAAAACTTTCAAGGGGGACTCACCCCCACTATTTTGAGACATTTACATCCAGGAGCGAGTCTAGGTCTTCAGTAAATATGAGAAAAATCTCCTAGTGCTTCCCATAGGGGGAAGGCAAAAAGAAACACTTTGAAATACTCTTGCCCTTAGAAGAACTAGTTAACCAGAGCCTAACCTGCTGGGGTATTATCAGAGTCTACCCTGAGAGAAAGAAAATACCCAATTCCGGCCCACTTTAAGCATCCTCTCCCAACTAAGGAGGAGCGGGGGAAGGAAACATACTAAAACATTTGTGAAATAAACTATTTGTAAAAAAATAAATAAGTAAATAAAAATTAAAATTAAAAAATGTGGAAACTAATTTGACAATAAACTATTTGTAAAAAAAATAAAAAACAAAAAAACAAAAAACAAAAAACACTTGTGAAGTTCATTGTCCAGAGATATAGGTGTGCTAAAAGGCTGAGACCTAATCACAGGACTACAGAATGCTTTCTCTCCCCTCTCACATTACTAACGGTCAATTTACAAACTTCCTTTTTCCTGGTACATCATGTTCAGCTATCAGGAAAAAATTACAAGGCACAATGAAAAACAACACAATTTAAAGAGACAGAGCAAGCTTCAGAACCATACATGGCAGGAATGTTGGAATTATCTGAACAGGAATTTAAAACAACTATGATTGATATACTAAGGGCTCTAATAGATAAAATAAACACCATGCAAGATAGACAATGTAAGGGGGGGCCTGGGTGGCTTAGTCGGTTAAGTGTCCGACTTTCACTTAGGTCATGATCTCGTGGTTCGTGGGTTCAAGCCCCACGTCAGGCTCTGTGCTGACTGCCAGCTCAGAGCCTGGAGCCTATTTCAGAGTCTGTGTCTCCCTCTCTCTCTGACCCTCCCCTGCTCACAGGGTCTCTCTCTCTCTCCTAGAAATAAAAAAAAAAAAAAAAAAAAAAAAAAAAAGATAGGCAATGTAAGAAGAGAGATGGGAATCCTAAGAAAGAACCAAAAGAAATGGTAAAGATCAAAAACGCTAAGAGAAATGAAGTGTGCCTTTGATGAGCTCAGTAATAGACAAGACATGGCTGAGGAAAGAATCTGAGCTTGAGGTACCTCAACAGGAACCTCCAAACTGAAAAGCAGAGAGAAAAATGAGAAAGAAAAAAAAAACAAAAAAAAAAACAGAATATCCAAGGTCTATGGGATAATCACAAAAGGTGCAACATACAAATAATGGGAATACCAGAAGGGTGAGGAAGAGATAAAAACAGAAGATACATTTTTAAAACTAGTAACCAACAATTCCCCAAATTAATGTCAGACATCAAGTAACATACCCAGGAAGCTCAGAGTACATCAAGCAAGATAAAGGACACCCACCAAAACTACACCTAGGCAATTCATTTCCAAACTATGGAATATCAAAGAGAAAGAAAAAATCTTGAAAGAAGCCAAAAGGAAAAAAGCACCTTACCTATAGCCAAAGATAAGAACTACATCCATAATCCAGTAAACGATGCAATCAAGAGAGTAGAATAAACCATCCTAAGTGTTGAAAGGGGAGCCTAGCTGGCTCAGTAGGTAAAGCATATAACTCTTGACCTTGGAGTCATGAGTTCAAGCTCTATACTGCAAGTGGAGTTTACTTAAAAAATAAAAGGTTGAGGGAAAAAAACACACCAAGCTAGAATTCCATACCCTGAGAAAGTATCTAAAGTTTCTGTTTCTTAGACAAACAAAAATTCTTAGAATCAAAGGGCACCTGTCTGGCTCAGTCAGTAGAGCATACAAATCTTGATGTTGGGTCTTCACCTTAAGCCACACGTTGGGTATAGAGCTTACTTTAAAAAAAATTGGGGTGCCTAGGTGGCTCAGTCGGTTAAGTGTCTGACTCTTGATTTCGGCTCAGGTCATGATCTCATGGTTCATAAGATTGAGCTCTATGTTGGGCTCTGCACTGACAGCATAGAGCCTGCTTGGGATTCTCTCTCTTTCTCTCTATCTCTAAAAATAAATTAATTTTTTTAAAAAACTAAGAGAATTTGTTGCCAGTACACATGCCTTACAAAAAATGATAAAACAAGTTCTTTATAGGCACTCAGGTGGCTCAATCAGTTAAGCATCTGACTTTGGCTCAAGTCATGATCTCACAGCTAAGGAGTTCAAACCTAACGTTCAACTCTGTGTTGACAGCTTGGAGCCTGGAGCCTGCTTCAGATTCTGTCTCCCTCTCTCTCTCTGCCCCTCCCTTGTTTGCACTCTGTGTCTGTCTCGCTGTGTCTCTCAAATATAAAACATAACATTACGGGGCGCCTGGGTGGCTCAGTCGGTTAAGCATCCGAATTCAGCTCAGGTCATAATCTCACAGTTCGTGGGTTTGAGCCCCACGTCAGGCTCTGTGCTGATAGCTGGCTCAGAGCTTGGAGCCCATCTTCAGATTCTGTATCTCTCTCTGACCTTCCCCTGCTCACGCTGTCTCTCTCTTACTCTCAAAAATAAATGTGGCACCTGGGTGGCTGAGTCGGTTAAGTGTCCGGCCTTGGCTCAGGTCATGATCTCACGGTTTATGGGTTAGAGCCCTGCAATGGGCTCTGTGCTGACAGCCAGCTCATAGCCTGGAGCCTGTTTCGGATTCTGTGTCTCCCTCTCTCACTGATCCTTCCCTGCTCACACTGTCTCTTTCTCTTTCTCTCTCTCTCTCTCTCTCTCTCTCTCAGAAATAAATAAATAAAATAAAGTAAATAAATAAAAACAAAAAAATATTAAAACATAAACATTAAGGGGCGCCTGGGTGGCTTAGTCGGTTAAGCGTCCGACTTTCCCTTAGGTCATGATCTCACGGTTCGTGGGTTCGAGCCCCGCGTCGGGCTCTGTGCTGACTGCCAGCTCAGAGCCTGGAGCCTGTTTCAGTCTGTGACTCCCTCTCTCTCTGACCCTCCCCTGCTCACGCTGTCTCTCTCTCTCTCCTAGAAATAAATAAAACATTAAAAAAATTTTTGAAAAAAAAAAAAACATAAACATTAAAAAAAGTTATTTAGAGAGAAGAAAAACAGATCAGAAACTCCGATCGACAAAAAGAAAGGAACAAAGGAAGTTAAAAAAAATTTTTTTTCTCATTCTTAATTAGTAACAGCTAGCTCAAAATAATAGCAACAATATTAGTTACATACACTTAGGTATATATCTTGTGCTATATACAAGTGGGTGGCTCACTCAGTTAAGTGTCTGACTCTTGATTTTGGCTTAGGTCATGATCTCACAGTTTAGAAGTTTGAGCCCCAAGTCAGGCTAAGCACTATAAGTGTGGATCCTGCTTGGCATTCTCTCTCTCCCTCACTCTGTCCCTCCCTCTCCCTCTCTCTCACCCAAAATAAATAAACTTAAAAAAAAATTTTAATGGGCTTGGGGGGCTCCTGGGTTGCTCAGTTGGTTGGCTGTCCAACTTCAGCTCAAATCATGATCTTGCAGTTCATGAGTAGGAGCCCCATGTAGGACCCTGTGCTGACATCTCAGAGCCTGGAGCCTGCTTCGGATTCTGTCTCCCTCTCTCTCTGCCCTTCCCCTGCTTGCACTCTGTCTGTATCTTTTTCTCTCTCATAGAAAATGAATAAAACATAAAAAAAAAAAAAAGGAAAAGAAAACCCATAAATGGACAAATGTATGACCAACTCATCTTTGACAAAGCAGGAAAGAATATCCAATGGTAAAAAGACAGTTTCTTCAGCAAATGGTGTTGGGAAAACTGGACAGCAACATGTAGAAGAATGAACCTAGACCACTTTCTTTCTAACACCATCCACAAAAATAAACATAAAATGGATAAAAGACCTACATATAAAACAGGAAACCATCAAAATCCTGGAGGAGAAAACAGACAACAACCTTTTTGGCCTGGGCCACAGCAACTTCTTACTTGACATGTCTTCAGAGGCAAGGGAAACAAAAGCAAAAATCAACTATTGGGACCTAATCAAGATAAAAAGCTTCTGCACAGCAAAGAAAACAATGAGCAAAACTAAAAGGCAACCAACAGAATGGGAGAATGACATATAAGATAAAGGGTTGGCACCCAAAATCTATAGAGAACTGATCAAACTCAACAGCCCAAAAACAAATAATCCAGTGAAGAAATGGGCAAAAGACATGAATAGTCACTTTTCCAAAAAAGACGTCCAGATGGCTAACAGATACACGAAAAGATGCTCAACATCACTCATCATCAGGGAAGCACAAATCAATACCACAAAGAGATACCACCTCACACCTGTCAGAATGGCTAAAATTAACAACTCAGGCACCAACAGATGTTGGTGAGGATGGGGAAAAAGGGGTACCTTTTTGCACTGCTGGTGGGAATACAAACTAGTGCAGCCACTATGGAAAATGGTATGGAGGTTCCTCAAAAAATTAAAAATAGGACTACCCTATGACCACCTAGCAATAGCACTACTAGGAATTTATAAGAATACAAAAATGCTGATTTGAAAATGTACATGCACCCCAAAGTTTATAGTGGCACTATCGACAAAAGCTAAAGTATGGAGAGCCCAAATGTCCATCAACTGATGAATGGTTAAAGAAAGATGTGGTACACACACACACACACACACACACACACACACGCAATTGAATTTTAGTTGGCCATCAAAAAGAATGAAATCTTGCCATTTGCAACAATGTGGATAGAACTAGAAAGTATTAGGCTAAGCGAAATAAATCAGAGAAAGAAAGACCTATGATTTCACTCTTAAGTGGAATCTGAGAAGCACAACTCATAAGTGGAATCTGATGAACACAGGGCAAGGGAAGCAAAAATAAAATAAAAACTGAGATGGAGACAAACCATAAGGGACATAAAAGCAGACTTCAAAGCAAAAAAAATATATATATATCAGGGATAAAGAAGGGCATTACATAATGATAAAAAGGTCAATTCTCCAAACTAACATAACATAATACACCTAACAACAGAGCATCAAGCTATGTAATAGAGCTAGAAAAGGAAATAGGGAAGTTGAGGCACCTGGGTGACTCAGTCAGTTAATCATTTTTCGGTTTTGGCTCAGATCATGATCTAACAGTGTGTGAAATCAAGCCCTGCTCAGCCTCCATGCTCACAGCATGTAGTCTGTTTAGGATTCTCTCTCACCCTCTCTCTCTGCCCCTCCTTCAGTTGCATGCATACATGCACACACACACTCTCTCTCTCTCTAAAAATAAATAAACTAAAAAATAAAAAATAAAAAAGAAATAGATAATTTTACTATCTTAGTTGTTGGAGACTTCAACACTCCCCTATCAGAAATGGAAGATCTAGGGGCACCTGGGTGGCTCAGTCAGTTAAGCGTCCGACTTCGGCTCAGGTCATGATCTCACAGTCTGTGGGTTTGAGCCCCGTGTCAGGCTCTGTGCTGACAGCTCAGAGCCTGGAGCCTGCTTCAGATTCTGTGTCTCCCTCTCTCTGCCCCTCCCCGTTCACTCTCTGTATCTCTCTGTCTCTCTCAGTCTCTCTCTCTCAAAAAATAAAAAAGACATAAAAAAAAAAAAAGAGGAAGATCTAGCAGGCAGCAAATCAGCAAGGGCACAGTTGGAACTCAACACACCATCCTTCATCTAAACATAATCAACATCTATAGACTAGTTCATTCAAAAACAGAATACACATTTTTCTCAAGCTCAGATGGAACATTCACCAAGGTAGATACCACAGTCTAGACCATAAGACACACCTTAACAAATTTAATAGAAATCATTTTTAAAAAAAGGAAAAAAATTATACATTTGTTCTCAGAACACAATGGATTTAAACTAGAAATCAGTAGGAGAAAAATACCTGGAAAATCCCAAAATACATAGAGATTAAACACACTTCTCAATAACACATAGGTCAAAGAAGAAATCTCAAGAGAACATAAAAAAAATTTTTTTTAAATATTTTTATTTATTTCTAGGAGAGAGAGAGACAGCGTGAGCAGGGGAGGGTCAGAGAGTCACAGACTCTGAAACAGGCTCCAGGCTCTGAGCTGGCAGTCAGCACAGAGCCCGACGCGGGGCTCGAACCCACAAACCGCGAGATCATGACCTAAGCGAAAGTCGGACACTCAGCCGACTAAGCTACCCAGGGGCCCCAAATGAAAATGAAAACACCACCTAACAAAATTTGTGGGATGTAGGGAAAGCAGTGCCTAGAGGGAAATTTAAAACAGTGAATGCACATATTAGGAAAGAAGGTAAAAAATTCAATCATCTAAGTTTCCAACTCAAGAAACTAGAAAAAAAGCAAATTAATCTAAAGTAAACAAAAGAAAAAAAAAAGTTGAGATCATTAAAATCAAAAACAGGATATCACCAGAGGAGGAAAATAAATCAACAAAACCAAAACCAGTACTTTCAAAAGACCAATAAAATCAAAAAGCCTCTAGCAAAGTTAACTAAGAAAAAAAATTACCAACATCAGAAACGAAAGATGGATCTCACTATAGATCCTATGGACATTAAAAAGATAATAAAGGAATAATATGAAAATTTCTATGCCCACATATGTGATAACCTAGATGAAATGGACAATTCCTTGAAAGACACTATTGCTAAACTCACAATCTGAATTAGAAATAATCTGAATATTAAAGAATTTCAATCAATAATAATTTTCCAAAGCAGAAAGCACAATGCTGACATGGGTTCACAGATGTAGTCTACCAAATATTTAAGAAAGAAATTGTACCAATTCTCTACAATCTCTTTTAGAGGATAGAAGCAGAGGGGCGCCTGGGTGTCATGGTTGGTTAAGTGTCTGACTCTTGATTTCAGTTCAGGTTGTGATCTCACAGTTCAAGGGTTAGGGCCCTAGTCAGGCTCTGTGCTGACAGCATGAAGTCCGCTTGAGATTCTCTCTCTCTTCTCTCTGTCCCTACCCTCACCCCCCCTCCAAAATAAATAAGTAAGCACCTTTTTTTTTTTAAATCCCAGAATGGGTGGTTCAGTCAGTTAAGCGTTCAATTCTTGATTTCAGCTCAGGTCATCATCTCATACTTTGTGCGTTTGAGTCCCATATTGGGCTTTGCATCAACACTGTGGAGCCTGTTTGGGATTCTCTCTCTCTCAAAAATAAACAAACTTAAAGAAAATGTTTAAAAAAAAAAAAAAAGATCCCCGTTGGAGGACTGACTACCCAATACCAAGACTTAATTTTTTTTTAACATTTATTCATTTTTGAGACACAGGGACAGACAAAGCACAAGTGGGGAAGGGGCAGAAAGAGAAACACAGAATCGAAAGCAGGCTCCAGGCTCTGAGCTGTCAGCATACAGCCTGAACACAGGGCTTGAACTCATGACCCATGAGATCATGACCGGAGCTGAAGTCAGACACAACCAACTGAGCCACCCAGTCACCCCAAGACTCACTTTAAAGCTGTAATTGCCTTTAAAGGCAGTATGGTATTGATGAAGAATATATAAATCAATAGAACAGAATAGGGAGTCGACTGATCTTAGACAAAGGAGCAATGGCAAGATAATGGGGCAAAAATAGTCTTTTCAACAAATGGTGCTAGAACAAATGGACAACCACATTCAAAACAATGAATTTACACAGAGCCTTTACACCCTTCACAAAACTAACTCAAAATGGATCACAAATATAATGTAAAATGCAGAAATATAAAACTTGTAGAAGACAATAAGGAGAAAGCCTAGGTGACTCTGGGAGTGGCAATGGTGTTTTAGATACAACACCAAAGGCACAACCCATGAAAGAAAAAATTATAAAGTAAGCTTCATTAAAATTAAAAACTTCTGCTCTGGGGTGCCTGGGTGGCTTAGTCGGTTAAGCATCCGACTTTCGCTTAGGTCATGATCTCACAGTTCGTGGGTTTGAGCCCCGCATCGGGCTCTGTGCTGACTGTCGGCTCAGAGCCTGGAGCCTGTTTCAATCTGTGACTCCCTCTCTCTCTGACCCTCCCCTGCTCATGCTGTCTCTCTCTCTCCTAGAAATAAAAATAAAACATTAAAAAAAAATTAAAAAAAAAAAAAAAAACTTCTGCTCTGTAAAAGACATTATCAAGACAATTAGAAGACAAGCCACAAACTAGTAGAAAATATCTGCAAAAGACACATCTGATATAGGACTATTATCCAAAATATGCAAAGAACTCTCAAAATCATCAATAAAAACAAACAACTCTATTAAAAATGGGCTGAAGACCTTAACAGATACCTTGCCAAATTAATAAATAACTACCAATAAGCATATAAAAAGATGCTCTACATCATGTCATCAGAGAAATACGAATGAAAACAACGAGATACCAATACACACGGATCAGAATGGCCAAAATCCACAACACTGATACCACCAAATGCTTGTGAGGATGTTGAACAACAGGTTTCAAATTATTATATATTAAAACCATTCAACAGGTTGAACAACGGTTTCTGATCTATTACTTATTTTACTATGGTAACCATTTTTTCAAATTATAAATAACTCAACAATACATCATGGTATAGGCATAATAAACCAAATCTTTTACCTTTTGGATTCAGGAGGATGTTTCTTCTTTATCATTTCACGGAGCCTTGCAGCTGACTGCAAAATACACACAACATACATATAAAGATAATACCTTATAAAATATTAGTATGTTGTTTTATTGACACTAAAGTAAGATCTATACAGGAAATAAAGTTCCTTAAGATATGATACATGCTCTTGGTAAGACATGAAACCGATTAATAATAAGACATGAAACTATTAATAATAAACGCAAGTAAATAATACTATAAGTTACTGACATTCTGATACCCTAGACCAGGTTGCTAATGAGTGTACATGATTAAACATTAAACATTTAATCAAATATACTACTGTAAATTAAAAGGTTTAACTTCTACTATAGGCAATCCTACTTTGATATTTTCTAGAAAAGTTATACTACACTTCTATAAATCAAAACAGAATTTCTGTTAACTAAAGTCAAAATCAGAGATACTTTGTCTAAATTTCTAATTTTCAACTTTTAATGGCTTAACAATTTAGTCCCCTATTTTAAGTCATCCTCTCTTCCCTCAAGATACAAACACATACTAACTATTTAGGAATGTGTAATCAGAGAATTCAAATAATAATTTAATAAAGCTAAGAGCCTGGTATCTTTTGGAGGACAATGTCACACACCCTTCACACCCTTCTAAAGAGCCATTCTCAGGCCACCTGGGTGGCTCAGTTGGTTAAGCATCCAACTTTGGCTCTGATCATGATCTCATGGTTCATGGGTTCAAGCCCTGTATCAGGCTCTGCACTGACAGCTCAGTGCCTGGAGCCTGCTTCCAATTCTGTGTCTCCATCTCTCTCTGCCTCTCTCCAGCTGTCTTTGTCTCTCAATAAATAAATAAATCTTTTTTAATTTTTAATAAAAAAATTATAATAATAAAGAGCTATTCTCTCACACACCAAAGTTTTTCCCCCAGTGTGAAGACACATGTAAATTATATGTGTGTCTTATGATGATTAAATTATACATATCTACTTACAATGATTATAAAACATTAGCATACATCTGGCCATTTATCCTTAAAGCTCACTGTATACAGGGCCACCTGGGTGGCTCAGTTGGTTAAGTACTCAGCTCTTGATTTAGCCTCAGGTCATGATGTCATCATTCATGGGATCAAGCCCCGTTTTGGGCTCTGTGGGATTCTCTCTCTCTCTCTGCCCCTTCCCTACTTGTGCTGTCTCTCAAAATAAAAAAATAAAACTTAAAAAAAAACCTCACTATACAAAGCATATTTCCACTATTCTTAAAGTTAAAGATTTTTTAAAAAGAAAAAGCTTGTCCTGTCACTTCCTCAACACATCCCTCAACTCATTCCTCCTACATCTCCCTTATCCTTTAGGTAAATCAACCACTTAGAACACACCGTTCCACTGAATCCAAAACAATCATTCATAAGACACCATTATTTTATGTACCAACAAAAGTAGAGGAGGAGGGAGCAGCCAGTAATAGTTTCCAGATGCCAATTTCAAAACATTAATTTTTTTAAAAAGTCTTAAAATCAAAAAATATGGTAACCTCTGCATAGCAACATGGATGGAACTTGAGGGTGTTATGCTGAGTGAAATAAGTCAGGCAGAGAAGGACAAATACCATATGTTTGCACGTATAAGAGGATTAGGAGGAACTTAACGGAGGACAGTGGGGGAGAAGGGGGGAAACGGGGTGGAGAGGGAGGGAGGCAAACCATGAGAGACTCTTGAATGTTGAGAACAAACTGAGGACTGATGGGTATGGGGGAGAGAGAAAAGGGGGTGACGCGCATGGAGGAGGGCATTTGTGGGGATGAGCACTGGGTGTTATATGGAAACCAACTTGACAATAAACTATTTAAAAAAAACATATGGTGGGGCGCCTTGGTGGCTCAGTCGGTTAAGCATCCGACTTCGGCTCAGGTCATGATGTCACGGTTCATGGGTTCGAGTCCCGCATCAGGCTCTGTGCTGACAGTTAGCTCAGAGCCTGGAGCCTGCTTCCGATTCTGTGTCTCCCTCTCTCTACAACCCTCCCCTGCTCACGCTGCCCCTCTCTCTCATAAATAAATAAAACGTTAAAATTTTTTTAAAAAAATAAATACATAAAAAATAAAAACAAAACCTCTTCCTTTTAAGTGCAGAACTTACTCTTAATTTTACCCTCCCTTATCTGACACTATGAAACCTGATACTACCAGTATTTTATTGACCTACTGGCAAGAGGAATGGCATGTTGTTTTTAATTAGAAATTTTAGGAGCCTGCTTCAGATTCTGTGTCTCCCTCTCTCTCTACCCCTCCCCTGCTCACACTCCATCTCTCTCTGTCAAAAATAAAACAAAACATTTTAAAAAATTAAATCAAAAAAAGAAATTCCACACAAACCGCAGACAACTGAAGTGAGGCAAAAAAGTTTGCATTTTCTGATATGTTCTTCAGTCTCTTCCTTTCATATGGTGACAATCCTGAAAATTCATCCTATGAAATTACACAAAAAAATGCTGTTACTTTGCATGATCCATAGCAAAAGCACCTGACAAAACTAGGTGTTGAACTCTCAAATGTATACTTTCCTTCAAATTGTACCTGCTCTATTCAATCCATGCTGTCTTACCAAATGATACGTAATCTTTGCTGCATTGGATACTGAGTGTAAGAGTTTGAATTTGGTATAATCACAAGATATCTGTATGGCTTCTCAATTAAATAACAAGTCATTGATGTGGTCGTTAATTATACTACCACTGAAAGTTAACTTTTTATTAAACAAAACAAGAAAATACTCAGTAACAGAAAATTTTAAATTCATTGAAAGGGTTAAGAAAATTTAGAAAAAATGGGGCGCCTGGGTGGCTTAGTCGGTTAAGCGTCCGACTTTCGCTTAGGTCATGATCTCGCGGTTCATGGGTTCGAGCCCCGTGTCGGGCTCTGTGCTGACTGCCAGCTCAGAGCCTGGAGCCTGTTTCAGTCTGTGACTCCCTCTCTCTCTGACCCTCCCCTGCTCATGCTGTCTCTCTCTCTCCTAGAAATAAATTAAAAAAAGAAAAAAAAAAAGAAAGAAAAAAAAAGAAAATTTAGAAAAAAAGAACAACAACAAATGAGATAAACACATGGGAAGAAAAGACAATAAAAAAATCAAGCTTGGAGATCAGATATCCAACTACTAATTACAGAGGTAAAAAAAGAGGAGCAGAAAAAATGAAGGAAAAAATTATTAGAGAAATAATATAAGAAGGTTTCTCAAAACTAAATACATGAATTTCCAGATTAAAAGGACCAATGAGTATGCAGCATAAAAAATGAAAAAAGACCAAAGCCTATACACATTATCACAAAATTTCTTAACATTTGAGATAAGTGAGATTTTAAAAAGTTTGATCACACAAGAATCAGAATGACACTAATTTCCTAATATCGAGAGGAGCTGGAAGACAATGGGAAACTATGTTTAAATTGTTTTTTAATTTTAAATTTTACAAATTTTTAAAAATTCTTTTCAACTTACAATTCTAAATCCAATTAATCCATCAATCAAATGTACAGCATAAAGACTTTTTCAAACATGTAAACTACTCTCATACACCTTTTCTCAGGAAGCTACTATAAACAGCATTTCACCAAAACAGAATAAACTAAAAAACAAAACAAAAAAACGCAAGACAGGATTCAGAGTACACAAGTTCCAGGAGAAGAGAGAAAAAAGATTTAAGAAATTCAAAGGAAAATGGTAAAAGAAAGATTTCTTTTAATCCTAAAAAAGGGTGTGTGTGTGTGTGTATACATATGTACATATGTATACATATATATACATACACATGAAGCCATTAGAATTCTTTGTTACAACTCTGGCAGGGCTTAGGCTGCACCTAACAAGGATATGAGAAGGGAAAGGAGTGGGTAGGCACATGTGCATAAGGCATAGCATGAATGAAACAAGTCTTCTTCTTCCATGTTAAGTCAATGGATAATGTGGAGGGAATAAAAACTAAAACGGCTCAAAGTGCAATTGGTCCACTGGGCAGCAGCAATCACAGAGAAGTATGTGGCAGAAAACTGCTAGGTGTTTTGATTTGTTTCTAAGTATGCGTGTATGTGTACATATAGAATTACCTGTGTGTGTGTGTGTGTGTGTGTGTGTGTACACATGTGGAATTATAAGACTTAAATGTGGATGTACATGTATTACTTTGACCAAAATAAAAATTTTCCTCACACACACAAAATAACAGCGACAGCAAAGATGAAAGGTTATGCTGTCACTGTCTTTACAACTGCTTTCAGAGAAAAACATCACCATCATCATCATCAAGGGCTTTCTAAGATTCTATTTCAAAATGCTACACACTGACATCAAAGGAAGGCATTTAAATCATTCTACTTTCCACAGAAAATTTACTGAGACAAATGATCAGTTTTCTTAAGTCATATGTGTAATTCAAACTATTCTTACCCATTACCCACCTCTCAAAAACTTGTAACATATAATAGGAAGACCAATCAAAAAACATCAGAAAAAGGAAGCTCTCAAAGTAAACATATTATAGGAAAGAGAAATTTAAAAAAAACAAAAACAAAAACAAAAACTTCACTGTCTTCAGAAAAACTTAAGAAGTTACTGTATCCTGGGGCACTAGGTGGCTCAGTTGGTTAAGCATCCAACTCTTGGTGTCAGCTCAAGTCATGATCTCACGATTTGTGGGCTCAAGCCCCCACAATGGGCTCTGCAATGACTGCTAGAGCCTGCCTGAGATTCTCTCTCTCCCTCTCTCTTTGCTCTTTCCTGCTCACTCCCTCTCTCTCAAAATAAACATTTAAACAAAGTTATTGTATCCATAAAACAAGGGATGCTATGTTTTAAAAAAAATCAAATAAGTGGGATGCCTGGGTGGCTCAGTCAGTTAAGTGTCCAACTTTGGCTCAGGTCATTATTTCATGGTTCATGAGTTAGAGCCCCACAATGGGCTCCATGTCAGCAGTCCTGGGCCTGCTTGGGATTCTCACTCTCTCGATCCTCTCTCAGCCCCTCCCCTACTCGCGTGCATCCCTTTCTCTCTCAAAATAAATAAACAAACTTAAAAAAAAATCAGGGGTGCCTAAGTTGGTCAATTAAGCGACCAACTCTCAGGTCATAATTTCACGGATCGTGAGTTTTATCCACACTTCAGGCTCCACGCTGGTGGTGTAGAGCCTGTTTGGGATTCTCTCTCTCTCTCCCTCTGTCTGCCCCTTCCCTACTCATGTTCTCAAAATATATAAATAAATATTTAAAATTTTTTAAAAATAATCAAAGAAATAACTTGAATTAAAGGCTTGTGGCACCTAGGTGGCTCACTTGGTTAAGCATCTGACTTCAGTTCAGATCATGGTCTAGCGGTTCCTGAGTTCTAGCCCCACACTGGGCTCCACACTGGCAGTGCAGAGCCTGCTTGGGATTCTCACTCTCTTCCCTCTCTGCCCACCCCCTCTGCTCCTGGTTTCTCTCTTTCTCAAAATAAACTTAAAAAAAAAATACTTGATGCCAAAAATTCACATAGTATATAAACCTATTTATATACCGTTCTCAAAATGACAAACCTGTAAAGATGAAGAACAAATTAGCAGTTGCCAGGGACAAAGGAGGGTGAGAGGGAGAGCTATAGGCATAACTATAAAGAAATTGCCTGGGGGGAAAAAAAATCGGCCTGGGACACCTGGCTTGCTCAGTTGGTAGAACAAGTAACTATCTCAGGATCGTGAGTTCAAGCCCTACATTGGGCCTGGACCCTACTCAAAATAAACAAATAATTTAAAAAATAGCCTAATGGAGATTTTTGTGGAGAAGGAATAGTTCTATATCTTCACTGTGGTGACAGTTGTATTAACAACACATGATAAAATGATACGGAACTATACATGTGCCTTGTACCAATGTGACTTTCCTAGTTTTGATATTGTAATATAGTTATATAAGATGTACACAATGGGAAAAACTGGGTTAAGGGTACGTGATACCTCTTTGTACTATTTCTGCAAAGTGCTATGAATCTATACTCACTTGGAGATAAAAATTTTTTGAAAACAGAGGTTTCTCACAGCTAACATCATACTCAATGGTGAAAGACTGAAAGCTTTTCCCCTAAAACTCAGAAATAAGAAAGTATGCCTGTTCTTGCTACTTCTATTCAACACTGTACTGGAGATTCTAGGACAATTAGGACAGGACAACTGGGAAAAAATAATAAAAGACATCCAGATAGAAAAGGAAAAAATAAAGCCACTTTATTGCCAAAACATGACCTTATAGATAGAATATGCTTTAAGAATTCACATAAGGGGCACCAGAGTGGCTCAGTCAGTTAAGTGTCCAACTTCCACTCAGGTCATGCTCTCCCGGCTCGTGAGTTCAAGATCCATGTCGGGCTCTGTGCTGACAGCTCAGAGCCTAGAGCCTGCTTGGGATTCTGTAAGTGAGTCTCTCTCTCTCTGCCCCTCCGGCACTCACACTTCATCTCTCTCTCTCCCTCTCAAGAATAAATATTAAAAAATTAAAAAGAAAAAGGGGCGCCTGGGTGGCTCAGTTGGTTAAGCGTCCGACTTCAGCTCAGGTCATGATCTCACAGTTTGTGGGTTCAAGCCTCGTGTTGGGCTATGTGCTGACAGCTAGCTCAGAGCCTGAAGCCTGTTTCAAATTCCATGTCTCCCTCTCTCTCTGCCTCTCCCCCGCTCATGCTCTGTCTCTCTCTCTCGGACTCAAAAATAAATACACAAAAAAAATTTTTTACAAAAGAAAAAATGCAAATCAAGGGATGCCTGGGTGGCTCAGTCAGTTGAGTGCCCAACTCCTGATTCTGAGTCAGAACCCAGGTTGGGCTCCATGCTGAGCAAGGAGTCTTCTTGAGATTCTCTCTCCCTCTGCTCCTGCTCACACTTTCTCTAAAATAAAAAAAAAAGAAAGAAAAGAAAAGAAAAATGCTAATCAAAACCACAATCAGATACCACTTCATATCCACTAGGATCGCTATAATCAAAAAGACAAGAGGCACCTGGCTGGCTCATTCCACAGAGCATGCAGCTCTTGATATCAGGGTGGTGAGTTCAAGCCCCACATTGGGCATAGAGTTTACTTAAAAAATAAATAAATAAAAATAAAAACTTAATAAAAAAATAAAAAAGATGAGAGGCAGCCTGGGTGGTTCAGCTGGTTGAGCATCTGACTCTTGATTTTGGCTCAGGTTGTGATTCCAGGGTAGTGGGATTGAGCCCTCCATCCAGCTACACACTGAACATGAAGCCTGCTTAAGATTTTCTCGTCTTGCTCTGTCCCCTCCCCCACTCATAGGCTCACTCTTAAAAAAATAAATGAAGAACTGAGAACATTATGTTAAATGAAATAATCCAGTTACAAAAAAGCAAATACCATAGGATTCCACTTTTATGAGGTACTTATACTCAAATTCAAAGAGACATTAAGGAGAAGCGAAGTGGTGAGGGGCTGACAGGAGGGGGGAAATGAGTTGTTTAATGGAACAGAGTTTCAGTTTTGCAAGATGAAAAGATTTCTGGAGATTTGGTTTCAAAACAATATAAATGTACTCAACAGCACCACAATGTACCTTTAAAAATGGTTAAGGTGGTAAATTTTACACTAGGTGTTTTACAATTAAGGTTTTTTTTTAATTTGGGGGTGCCTGGGTGGTTCAGTTGGTTAAGTATCAGATTTAGGCCAACTCATGATCTCACAGCTCGGGAGTTCAGGACCTGTGTCAAGGTCTCTGCTCTCAGCACAGAGCCTGCTTTGGATCCTCTTTGTCTCTGCCTCATTGCCCCTCTCTCTCTCTCTCTCAAAATAAATAAACATTAAAAGAATAATTTTTAGAAAGATGAATAGTAAGTATTTGCAAGGATGTAGAGAAATTAGACTTATCATGCATTGCTGGTGGGTATATAAAAATGGTACAGCCAGTTTCGTAAACAATTTGACAGTTTCTCAAAAGTCAACAGCGTTGACCTTAATACCCAACAATTTCACTCCTAGGTATATACCCAAGAAAATGGAAAACATGTATCAGTAAAAAATCATAAGCAAATACTTGTGGTAGCTTTACTCATAATAGCAAAAAAGTGAAAACAACCCAAATGTTCTTCAACGGATGAATGGATAAACAAACTGTGGTATATCTACACAATGGAATATTATTCAGCCATAAAAAGGAATCAAGTACCAATACATACTATAACATGAAAGAACCCTAAAA
Source organism: Proteles cristata cristata (assembly GCA_017311185.1). NCBI lineage: Eukaryota > Metazoa > Chordata > Mammalia > Carnivora > Hyaenidae > Proteles > Proteles cristata. The sequence continues at coordinate 2,137,781 of JAESUZ010004587.1, forward strand.
ACATTATACAGAGTCAAAGAAACCAGACACAAAAAGCCATGTCTTTATGACACCATTTATATACAATGTCCATAGTAGACAAATCTACAGAGACAGAAAGTAGATTAATGGTTTCCAGGGATGGGTTAGGGAGGTGGGGGAGTTGGTAGTCACTGTTAATTGGCAGGAGTTTCTTTTCATAGTGAAAGAAATATTCTGAAACTGGACAGTGGTGATGACTGTACAATCTTGTATGTATACTAAAAACTACTGAACTGTAGGGGTGCCTGGGTGGCTCAGTCAGTTAAGCATCTGACTTCGGCTCACATTATGATCTCACAGTTTGTGGGTTTGAGCCCCACGTCGGGCTCTGTGCTGACAGCGAGCTCAGAGCCTGGAGCCTGTTTCAGATTCTGTATCTCCCTCTCTCTCTGACCCTCCCCTGCTCATGCTGTCTCTCTCTCGCTCTCAGAAATAAAACATTAAAAATTTTTTTTAAAAACTACTGAACTGTATATTTTTAAATAGTAAATTTTATATCATGTAAATTATATCTCAATAAAAAATATATGATAATAGAAACAATATACATGCATAGTCTCAAACTATCTTCCTGAAAATATTTAATAATTACAAAGGGAAAAACACTGTTTCCTTTAGAGAATCCTGACAGATACCACCTTAGCCAAATGATCAAGGTCAACATCACCAGTAAAATATATCGACGTCACAGACACCCGGATATGATGCACTAAGAAGGGCACATTCACTTCTGTGGTATCCCTCCCCAAAAATGCAAAACCTAAATCTAATCTTGAGGAAACAGACAAGCTCAATTTGAGGAACATTACATAAAATAACTATTCAGTACTCTTCAAAAGTGCCAAGGTTATTAAAGACTAAAACTGTCACAGACTGGAGGAGACTACAGAAACAGGGCTATTAAATGCACTATGCAATCCTAAAATGAATACTGGAACAGAGGAAGGATATTGATTAGGATTTAATCAAATCCTAATCAAGTCTGTACTTTAGTTAATATTAACGTACCAAGGTTAATTTCTTTGTTTGATGAGTGCTCTATGGTTATGTATGATATTCACATAATAGGAAGCTGGGTGAAAGATACGTATATCAGAACTCTCTGTATTATTTGTAACTCTTCTGTAAGCCCAAAATGTTTTCAAAACTTAAAATAAAGCTAACTATTAAGAAATTCTCTATGAAGTTAAAACATTTAATAGAATTGCTAAGAGATAAAATTTTCCAAGTTTCCCAGAAAACAATAAAATTCTAGACTTATAGGCCAACACACTTGTCTGTGCTATGACAAAAGTCTCCCCACATTTGGAGAAGAAATAAGCTTGTAAATAAAATATTGTTTCCAAAGCATAGTACCATAAAACCTTAGTCATTTTAACTAAAAAAAGATAACTAATGAAAAGGAAAATACAGGGGCGCCTGGGTGGCTTAGTTGGTTAAGCGTCCGACGTTCGCTTAGGTCATAATCTCGCGGTTCGTGGGTTCGAGCCCCGCGTCGGGCTTTGTGCTGACTGCCAGCTCAGAGCCTGGAGCCTGTTTCAGTCTGTGACTCCCTCTCTCTCTGACCCTCCCCTGCTCACGCTGTCTCTCTCTCTCTCCAAGAAATAAATAAAACATTTAAAAAAATTAAGAAAAGAAAAGGAAAAGAATACAATGTCCTATAAAAGATGTTGAATCTTTCAGTTTGTCCTAAGAAAACGTATGCTGGGCATTTATGACTCTACCTGACTGGTTCCAGTACTTACTCCTAATGTTCTAATTTTGACCCTATATTCTTAAATCAAATTAAAATCTCAGTAGATTAACGGATAACAATCTGGATAGGGGAGGGGGGATCCTGGCTAGCTCAGCCAGCAGAGCATGGGACTCGATTTCAGGGTTGTAAATTCGAGCCCCACATTGGGTGTAGAGATTAATTTAAAATTTTTACATCTTAAAAAAAGAAAAAAAAAAAGGAGGAAAAGATGTGGTATACACATGCAATGGAATATTATTCAGTCATTAAAAAAGAATGATATCTTGCCATTTGCAGTAATATGGATGGAGCTAGTGAGTATAATGCTAAGTGAAGTCAGTCAGAGAAAGACACATACCGTATGATTTCACTCATATGCGGAATTTAAGAAACAAAACAAACAAGCACAGAAAATAGAGAGACAAACCAAGAAACAGACTCTTAGCTATAAAGAACAAGCAGAGGGTTGCCAGAGGAGAGGTGGGTAGGGGAATGGGTGAAATCGGTGATGGGGATTAAGAGTACACTTATGATGAGCACTGAGTAGTGTACAGAATTGTTGAATCGCTATATTGTACACCTGAAACTAATATAATACTGTATGTTAACTATATTGGAATTAAAATTAGGGGCACCTGGATGGCTCAATTGGTTAAGTGTCTGTCTTTGGCTCAGGTCATGATCTCGTGGTTTGTGGGTTCAAGCCCCATGTTGGGCTCTGTGCTGAGAGCTCAGAGCCTGGAGTCTCCTTCAGATTGTGTGTCTCCCCCTCTCTCTGTCCCTTCCATGCTCATGCGGTCTCTCTCTGTCTCTCAATAATAAGTAAAAACGTTAAAAAAAAATTTTTTTTTAAATTAAAAACTTAACCAAAAAAAACCTTTAAAATAAATTAAAAAGAATAAAAATCTACTTTATACTAGCCTCATATACTCAGAATCTTATAGTTAAAGAGGCCAAAGAAATAATCTAATCCATTGGTTCTCAAAATGCCAATCTGGACCAACAGCACCAATATCTCTAGAAAACTGTGTTAGACATGCCAATTACTCACCCCATTCCAAAACTTCTGAATCAGAAACTCTACTGATGAAGTCCTGCACTGGAGTTTTAACAACCCTCTAGGCAATTCTGATACAGGTTTAAGTTTGAGAATCACTGACCTTATTGAATTCCCTCACTGTAGAGGTAATTTGCTTATAATGACATGGTTTCTTAGAAGCAGCCACATCTAAAACCGAAGCTTTCAACCCCCAAACCAATGCAATAATGACTTAACTCACGCTGTCCCATCAAAGTCCTAGTTCTTATCTGAGACAACAAAGCATAAATTGAATTCCTATTTCAAAAGAACACCACCACAATTATCCTATCTCTTTCTCTACCATCACCTTCTATTCCATCAACTTTTTGATATGTGGTATGGTTTTATCTTGCTCAAAATTTGTCACTTTAAATGAAGTACAACACTCCGTCTTGCACAAAATTTTTCACTTTAAATGAAGTACAACACTCCTGATAGGCAACAGAAGCCCCAAAATTAGATAATTCCTTAGACTGATTCAAACTAGTATTTTAAATAGAACTAATAAGGGGCGCCTGGGTGGCTTAGTCGGTTAAGCGTCCGACTTTCGCTTAGGTCATGATCTCGCGGTTCGTGGGTTCAAGCCCCGCGTTGGGCTCTGTGCTGACTACCAGCTCAGAGCCTGGAGCCAATTTCAGAGTCTGTATCTCCCTCTCTCTCTGACCCTCCCCTGCTCACGCTGTCTCTCTCTCTCTCTCTCCTAGAAAAAAATAAAAAAAAATTAAAAATTAAAAAAATAAAAATATTAAATAGAACTAATAAGTGTTTTGTTTTGTTTTTTTTTCATGTATCTTCTCTACTCCATCATTTTCCTCCTCTTCTATTTAGAGGAAATATTCAGCTATGTTAATCAATTAGTGATAATTTTCCTGCCCTGATATGAAGGGTCACTCAAATGCCATATGTTCCACAGGCCAAGTTCTTCTTGCACATTGTGCATAAATATGTAAAGGTGAGCAAGACACCATAAAGCAGAAGTAAACCCAAAACTATTTACAATAAACTGAGAAGAAAAACGGGAAACAGAATGAAGATTAAGTCAATCCTCCCTTTGACAAAACAAAACCAAAAGCAAAATTAACCAAGGAAGTTATCTGTTAAACATTTAAAAAGTAAAATTTCAATTAAGTATACATAGACACTGGATTGACCTTAGCTTATCAAAACTTCAAACTGTAAAATAAGAAAAATTTCAATAAGCTAGTAATTAAATTCTTACCAGGCCTAGTGTGGTATCTTCATCACTGTCTAGAGCCTGAACGCTTTCCATATCCACACTGGGAATCACTGTATCTGAAGTGCTCTTGTGTTGTAGCTTGTTACTTTCCGTATAAACATCTAAGGATGATTTTTGCAAGGTGATTTCTGTCTTAGAGGATGTGGCTTCCATCTTTGAAGTTAAAATTCTCCTGCAAGTTTTCCTTATTTCAGTTTTCTTACATTTCTTACATGCAACTTCATTAAAATTCTTATTCAATAGGGATTTGGGGTGCTTAAGTTGGTCTGGCTTGTAATTACTGAGTGAAAACGGAACAAGATACACCTTAGGTGTTTTTCCTAAAACTGTAGCCTGTTCTGGTCTCAGAGATACACAAGTGATGTTTTGGTTTTCTTTATATTCATTCACCTATTCAAGTCAATAAAAGAAAGCAGAGCATTAGAACCTCAGATCCTATGCCGCCTCTTACAGATCTGTGTAAATAAATCTAATTCTTAATTCATACTGAAAACATAAATCCAAACTGTTAGCTTGTAAGGAAGCTTTTTTCCCCATCAGAATCTAGATACTGAATTTAATTATTATACTGGGCGCATTTCTTACCCGTGAGTATGCAACCCAATAATAATATAATGACTACATCTGTAACTGAGGAAACTACCAAAACTGTCAGTTTCTGAGTAACTGGGATTGTTTCCAGAATGGGAAGCCAGCAATAACTGCTTCAAATGCAAGTGCAGGGTCCCTGATCCCACCGTGCACCTATTTTGGGTGTTACTGATAAGAACCTTCCTCAATACTGAAGGTCTAGTTTCCAATGAGGAAAACCAAGGCAGGGATCCCAAATTATCTTTTGAAGGAACACCCGCGAAAAACCCGTTAGTTGAGAGATGCCCCAAGGAGCCGAAACAGTTCTGGAGTGCGGAAGTGGAAGGTGCCAGGTCCTCCTGGCCTCCCGGGCCTGTGCCCGGCAACCCTTCACGAACGCTGAGGCAGGAGCACAGCTGAGAAGGACAGCTGTTTCTCACCTTCACCTGGAGTCGCAGTCTGGAGCCCGCCTTCTCCTCGCTGGCTGAGCGCGACCCCATCTTTTCGCTGCTAAGCAGCGGGCGTCTTCCCGCCAAGATCTCGGCGGGAGGTGCCGGGAAGGGTTACAGGAGGAGCAGCAGAGCTGCGGCGGGGGCGGGGGCGGGGGCGGGCCCTGGCTGAGACGCAGACGGGCTCTGACGCCAGTTGGCGGGTGGAGGAGCCTGGGCGTTACAGTGGTCTCTGTAGGCGTGAAGGTCACCAGCCTCAGACAAATTAAAATTCTTTAGAGATACGATGGGACCGAATCCACATTTTTACCTTGGATCCCGGTAGTTTTGATGATGCTGATGCCAGTATCTCCCTTTGAAAAACAATGGCGCTTTTGCGGAGGAAAAATCACCTTGACTAGCAATGGGAGCCTGGAAAAGATGCAGACGCACTTAGATGCCGTGTGGATAGAGAGCCGGAGAAAATCGAAACCATGCACCCTTTACCTGGTCTCCCTAGCTCCTTATAACCCCATCACTAGAAAATTATGCCCTATGGCTACCATACTATCGTCTTCCTAAGAAGGGAAGTTTTTCTTTTTTCAAGAGTTGATAACGTAAACATTTAATTTTTACCTCATCATCTGCCCACCGTTTAACTAATACCCTAATAATGAGCTTATAAAGCCCAAAGGCTGGGAAAACGTTGTGAAATCATTTTTGTATCACCAAGTAAAATTAAGATTTTAGTGCCTTGTAATTTTTAGTCACAGCCATATTAACCTTTTCTTTTTTTCTTTTAGGTTGCCATGAGTCAATTGTTTTCCCATCAGGTTCACTGTGTGGACGACACAGTTTTGGAGCTGTTAAGTTCAAAATATAAATTTCTATGTACTCTATTTTTAAGATCCTCACCTAGCCCAAAACTACTTCCCTGGTTGGTTACCTGGTCCCTCCACTGTTCCTGGCTCGAGATTTGCCCTATTTTATTTCCTCTCCCAGCCTAGACCCAATGTTATATAACACAGGTGAAGTAATTTGAGAACTAATCCCATTAACAGTAACTTTAGGGCCCTCCATGATGTAGTTCCTTACAAACTTTCACCAATCCTTGATTCAAAAATTACTAATAAACTTTTCATAGTTTATAGTTTTCATAGTAATAAAAATTACTCAAACTTTTTAGAGTGTTTGATATATACCAAACTATCTCTGAACTTCAAGACTTTGTTCACGCTGTCCCATCTCTCCCTACCACAGAATTTATAAAATCCTTTCTATGGTGAAATGTGTTCTGACTTACAATCAGCCAATATTTTTTACGAACCCAGCTACTAAACTGTGATTGCTTCTGTTACGATTCTACATGCACCAGAATAATTCCCTAATAAAACTTAAACCTTTAGACAATATTCCATACTCCTTAGGGAGTTAAGCACGGTAAACACATCAAGTACTTAATAATTACTTACGGACTTAAATACACTGTCTAGCCAGAAATGTTTTACTAGACGGTCTTGAGAAAGAAAAAACTTGAAAGCCTTAAAAGTACACTGTTCTGACCTGAGATATCGCTCCAGGCCCTTTGGGGAATTTTTTTTAATAATAGCCTAAATCACCACCACCTGCCCTCACGTGACCAAAAACTATCCCACCATATCCTACTCAGCTTCATCAACTGAGCTAATCAGGTGCTATTAACTGGACTTCTATTCTCCTTAAACTCCAATTCTGAGTTTTTAACAGTCTGGACAAACTGCCCTTCGCTATCTGCCCAACTTCTTATTCATCACTATCCCATTTTCTTCAGCTTCAAACCAACCTAACAAGAGTGATCCCTTAATTCGGACCTTCCTCGCCACAGGAGCTTAACAGCAAATCCTAATGGTAAGCAATTTCCCGCCATAAGTTCCGTCCAAACTGCGAGACTGAGGAAGCTAGAGAAGCCTGTGAACATGCGCAGTAACAGACGCGACCTTCTAGTGGTAGACACCCACAATCCCACAATCCTCTGGTCTCTCATTTCCGCTTTTTCTAACTCAGCCGTAAGTGGCGTTTCTGTCTGTCGCGCAACCGTGTCCAGCGCCTCCAGGAAAAGAGGGTTTTTCTGTTTGTTGTCGTTGTCGCCGTTCACTGTTTGGAATCACTGAAGTTTCGGGAGTCACCGCTGCTGCCATCAACATGTCGGTCCCAAGTGCGCTCATGAAACAACCGCCCATTCAGTCTACGGCTGGGGCCGTCCCGGTTCGCAATGAGAAAGGTACTGTGCTGAGCTGTTTTCCAGTCGGATCTTACCTCCCCCTTCCTCAGCATACTCCAAACCTACCAAGACAGACCACCCCAACCTCACCAAGCCTTAAGATTTCCCTGCCCCTTGTCTCTTTGACTTTTCTCATCAAACTCGCCCCGATCGCGTTGCTCATCTGTTTCCTATCGCCTGTCTTTTGCCCTCACACTAAGCATCCCTCTTCCCTTGGACTCCATGTGTAAGTTATACTAATATACATAGTGAATGCCTGTTTTTGCACAGCGTCGTGCGGGATACAGCCCCTCTTTTGTTAAAGATAGCAGCCTGTTTGTGCTGCTTTTAATACTCTTAACATTATTTTGTGTGTCTGTCTCCCTCTACTGCATCACAAGCTCATAACGTCCTTGAGACAGGAACCGGGTCTTTTTACAGTTTTTATTCCTTTCAACCAACGCAGTGACTATTAAATTGAATACAGACTTGTGTAAGGCAGTACCCTTAACCTTAAGAAACTCATATTGTAGATGCGAGACATGTAGAAAGAGGCAAATTCTAAGCAGTGTGCAGTCTTTCACAACTGTGATTCTTGTCACATAGGTGATATAAACCAAACGATGTGGGAGGGCAGAGAAGGAATAATCTCTTCAAATTGGTGGAATCAAGGAAAGCTTCTTGAAGAAAGTAGCATATGTGTTGCTCCTTAAAGGATGAATAGGATTCCAGGGCAGATGGAAGAAGCAACACTATACCTATTGGGGGAGTTAAACTAAAGAGTCCATTTTTTTCAAGAAGGATTTTGGAAAACAGTATCAGCTCTTTCTTTTTTGGTTTTTAAATAAATGTACCTATCCTTACACAATTTGGATATTTTATTTAATTTTTTTAATTCAACATGCCTTTTGAGAAGTAGCCTTTTATAACCTACAGATGTAGTTCATTTTAACTACGTAGGAATTCCATTGTATAATTACACCAGTTTATTCCCTACTGAGGAGTAGTTAGTTGTTTTTTCTTGTGTTACAAACAGTGCTGTAGTTCTTTTTTTTTTTTAAAGGAAAATTTTTTTAATGTTTTATTTATTTCTAGGGGAGAGAGAGAGAGAGACAGCGTGAGCAGGGGAGGGTCAGAGAGAGAAGGAATCACAGACCTAAACAGGCTCCAGGCTCTGAGCTGGCAGTCAGCACAGAGCCCGACGCGGGGCTCGAACCCACGAACTGCGAGATCACGACCTAAGCGAAAGTCGGACGCTTAACCGACTAAGCCACCCAGGCACCCCCCCGTTTTTTGTTTTTATTTTTAAGTAATCTCTCCCCCAATGTGGGTCTCAAACTCAAGACTTCCAAGATCAGGTCTCCTGCTTCACTGACTGAGCCAGCTAGGCACCCCCCAGTAGTTGTTATTCTTAAACGTGTCTCTTTAGTGCACTGTGTAAGAATTTCTCAAGAGTAGACTCCTAGAAGTTCATCATCAATATAACTAGCTATTTCCTTTCTTTTTAAGTTGACTTATTTATTTTGAAAGAGGGGGAAAGGGCAAGGGGGCCAGAGAATCCCAAGCAAGCTCCGCACTGTCAGTGCAGAGCCAAACATGGGGCTGAGACTCAGAAACCATGAGATCATGACCTGAGCTGAAGTCAAGAATTGGACACAACCAACTGAGCCAACCCAGGTGCCCCATAACTGGTCATTTCCAGTTGCTCTCCACGTGGGTTTTAAGAGCATTAAGAGTTTGTATTTCCCCACATATTCATCAACCTATGTGATTATATCAGGTTTTTAAATTTTGCCTAGTCTAATAGGTAAGAAATGATATCTCATTATTTTAATTTACATTTCCCTGATTACTAGTGAGACAAGGCATTTTCATACATTTATCAGTTCTCTAGGTTTTCTCTTCTCTGAATTACCTGAATTCTGTTTCATAGGCATTTTTAATTTTAGTGTTATCAGATTTATCAACTTTATCTTTTATAGCATGTGCTGTTTGTATATTGTTTAAGAAATACTTCCCTAGGGGCGTCTGGGTGGCCCAGTTGGTTAAGCATCTGACTCTGGCTCAGGTCATGATCTCACACTCCGTGAGTTCGAGCCCCACATAGGCCTCTGTGCTGAGAGCTCAGAGCCTGGAGCCTGCTTCAGATTCTGTCTCCCTCTCTCTCTGCCCCTCCCCCAACTCATGCTCTGTCTCTCAGAAATAAATAAATGTTTAAAAATATTTTTTAAAAAAAGTACTTCCCTATACTGAGATTATAGATATTCAAATTATATTTTCCTCATTTTTAAAAAATGTTTTTATTTATTTATTTTGAGAAAGAGCACATGTAAGCAGAGGAGGGGGAGAGAGAATCTTGCTATATCAGTGCAGAGCCTGACATGGGGCTTGATCCCACAAACCGAACATGAGATCATAGCCTGAGCCGAAATCAAAAGTCAGACACTTAACTGAGCCACCCAGATGCTCCTATAAATATTTTCTATTGTCTAATAAGTGTTTGTATATACTAAACAGGATTGAACACACAATTGTGCAAGACAGACTCTAAGGAGCTTATTATCCAGTAGGGATGTAAATGTTTAAGGTACATTTTTCACACTTGGGTCTTTAATCCATCTGGAATTTTGTGTGTGTGGTGTCAGAGATCTAATTTTACTATTTACCTTATGGTTAACCATTTATCCCTACTGCTCCATTGTTTGACTAGCCCATCCATTCTCCACTGCATTTTAATGTCTATTCTAGTTATAGAAGTCTAGTTATCTACCAAGCTCTTGTACGTAGATTTGTCTGCTTTCTGATCTGCTCCATTGGTCTCTATGTATCCTCTGAGTCAATGACATATTGTTTTAATTACTATAAGTTTTTTTTTAATGTTTTATTTATTTCTTTTTTTGTTTTGTTTTATTTATTTCTGAGAGAGAGAGAGGGAGATACAGAATTTGAAACAGGCTTCAGGCTGAGAGCTAGCTGTCAGCACAGAGCCCGACGCAGGGCTCGAACCCATGAATCATGAGATCATGACCTGAGCTGAAGTCAGACGCTTAACCGACTGAGCCACCCAGGCACCCCTAATTACTATAAGTTTATGTGCTGCTGAAGTGAGCACCCTAATTACTATAAGTTTAAATAAGTCTTGCAATCTGATTTTAAAAAAAACCTTCCCCACTTCACCATTTTTGTTGTTGTTATTTTCTCATTAAGACTTTATTTTTTAGATCAGCTTTAGGTTCACAGTCCCCATATACCCTCTGTCCCTACAGAGGCACACAGCCTCCTCCATTATCAACATCCCGCACCAAAGTGGTATATGTGTTAAAATTGATAAATCTACATTGACACAGCATAATCAACCAAAGCCCATAGTTTACATTAATTGCTCTTTGCATTGTATCTTCTATGGGTTTAGACAAACATTTAGTGACATACATCCATTATTATGGTATCATATGCAGTATTTCCACTGTCCTAAGAATCCTCTGTGTGTTGCCTATTCATCCCTCCTCCAGCCCAACCCTTGGTTACCTGTTTACTTGGTAGTCTGTTTACAGACTCCATGGTTTTGCCTTTTCCAGAATGTCATGTATTTGGAATCATACAGTGTATAACTTTTTCAAATTGGTTTATTTCACATAGTAATATGTTTGTAAGTTTCCTCTATGTCTTATTATGGTTTGATAGCTCACTTCCTTTTAGCACTGAATAATACTCCATTGTCTAGACATACCACAGTTTATACATTCCCATGGAGAGAGATATCTTGGTTCCTTCCAAGTTTTGGCAATTATGAAAAAGCTTAAGTAAAATCAGTGTGCAAGTTTTTGTGTGGACATTAGTTTTCAGTACCTTTAGGTAAATACCAAGGAGTGCAATTGCTGGATCATATGGTAAGAGTATGCTTAGTTTTATAAGAAACCACCAAAGTAGCTGTGCCATTTTGCATTCCCACCAGGAATGAGTAAGAGTTGTTGTTCTACATCCTCACTATGCTTCGGTGTTATCAGAGCTCTATAATTTGGTTATTCTAATACACGTGCAGTGGTATCTCATGGTTTTATTTTGCGTTCCCCTGATGACATATAATTTGAAGCAACTATGCTTATTTGCCATCTGTGTATCTTCTTTGGTGAGGTGTGTTAAGGTCTTTGGCTTCACCTTGTTCTTCAGAATTCCCTTGGTTCTTTTTGACCTCCTATTCTTCTGTGTGATTTTAGAATTAACCTGAGGACAACTGTGAATTAAATTGCATTAAAATTACAGGTCATGCATTTATTGATTCACTTGGGCACAGTTGTCATCTTCTCATCCTTAAATAGGATATATTTCTCCTAAAATAGGATATATTTCTCCATTTTTAGACCTTTTGGATCTTCGAATATAATGATATATTTTTCCTCCAAGAATCCTTGTATATCATTTGTTGAACTTATTCCTTGGTATCTTGTAGATTAGTTAGTATTGTAAATAGTAATTTTTTAAGTTTATTTGTTATTTATTTTGAGAGAGAACACGCAACTGTGCACACCAGTGGGGAAGAGGCAGAGAGAGAATCCCAAGCAGACTCCACACTGTCAGCACAGAGCCTAACTTGGGGCTCAATTTCACAAACTGCGAGATATCACCTTAGCTGGAATCAAGAGTCAGATGTTTGACTGAGCCACAAAGGCTCTCCTGTAAATAGTGTGTTTAAACTTTATTTTCTAATTTATGTAGCTAATGTATAGGTACACTTAGCTTTTATCCAACTCTATTAAGCATTCTCCCTGAATTCATTTTTAGCTTGCCTGTTAATCTTATATTTTCTACATAATCACAGTCTGCAAATTATGAGGGTTTTTTTTTTCTTTGCAATCTTTACCTTTTATCTCTTTCTTACTGCCCTAATTAGAACCATAACAAAATGTTGACTAGAAGGTATGTTAGGGACAATGTAAGAATGTCCCTAATTTTTTTAGGGACATTTTTAAAGGAATGCTTCTAATTTATTATTAAGCATAATATATGTTGTTAAGATTATGTAACTTAAGATATATATTTTTTAGGGGTACCTGGGTGGCTCAGTCAGTTGAGCATCCGACTTCGGCTCAGGTCATGATCTCAGAGTTCGTGGGTTCGAGCCCGGCATTGGGCTCTGTGCTGACAGCTAGCTCAGAGCGTGGAGCCTGCTTCAGATTCTGTGTCTCCCTCTCTCTCTGACCCTCCCCTGTTCATACTGTCTCTCTCTCTCAGAAATAAATAAAAAAACATTTTAAAAAATACATTAATTTTAAATAGTACGTTATGGGGCACCTGGGTGGCTCAGTCAGTTAAGTGTCTGATGTTGGCTCAGGTCATGATCTTACAATTCCTGAGTTGGAGCCCCACATCAGGCTCTCTGCTGTCAGCACAGAGCCCGCTTTGAATCCTCAGTCTTCTTCTCTCTCTGCCCCTCCCCCACTTGCACATAACTCTTTCTCCCTCTCAAAAATAAATTTAAAATAAACATTAAAAAAAAAAAAGAATGGGTCGTTTGGGTGGTTCAGTCATTTAAAAGAGTCTGACTTCAGCTCATGTCATGACCTCACGATTTGTGGGTTCAAGCCCCGTATCGGGTTCTGTGCTGACAGCTCGGAGCCTGGAGCCTGCTTCGGATTCTGTGTCTCCCTCTCTCTCTGCCCCTCTCCTGCTCATGCTCTCTCACTCTCGCTCTCTGAAAAATAAACATTAATAAAAATAAAAAAGAAAATACCATTAGATGAATAGATGGTTGGATAGTTGCTCTCTTCTCCTGCTTCAACTCTTCTTTACCAGGAACACAGGGCTCTCTACCTACAAAAGCAGAGGTTGAAGGACATTGGGAAAGAGGCTACTGAATAATAAGTTATCTTTATCACCCAGGTGAGATTTCGATGGAGAAAGTGAAGGTAAAACGTTATGTGTCGGGAAAGAGGCCAGACTATGCCCCTATGGAGTCCTCAGATGAGGAAGATGAAGAATTTCAGTTCATCAAGAAAGCGAAAGAACAAGAAGCAGAGCCTGAAGAACAGGAGGAGGATTCATCCAGTGACCCTCGACTGCGGCGTTTGCAGAACCGTATTAGTGAAGATGTGGAAGAGAGGTAATGACTAGGGTTATGTTTCCCTGGACCTAAACCCCTATAGGTTACTTAATAACAACAACAATAAGAGCTAATACTTGAACAGTACTTACTCTGTGCCCAGGACTGTTCAAGTAAATTTCCTAATGTAATCTACCCAGTAACCTTATAAGGTATGTACTGTATCCCAGTTTACAAATGAGGAGACTGAGGCACAAAGGAGTTAGGAAAATAACATGACCAAATGTATGTAACCAGCAAGTGGCAGCCAGTAAACACCAGGTTACCTCTGGTCCAAAGGCCCTAATTAACTCACTAAGCACAGACCATTGGTTGGTTTGTTAAGGGGAGTCTTAAAATTGGAGAAATTGAATTGGTCCACTCACTTGTTTTATTTATTTATTTTTTTAAATATGTTTTATTTTTTATATTTGAGAGAGACAGAGACAGGGTGCAAGCAGGGAAAGGGCAGAGAGATGGAGACAACCTGAGGCAGGCTTCCGGCTCCAACCAGTCAGCACAGAGCCCGAGACAGGCTCCAACTCAGGAGCAGTGAGATCATGACCTGAGCCGAAGTTGGATGCCTAACTGACTGAGCCACCCAGGCTCCCCAACCACTCGTTTTAAGGCTAATGAGGGGAAATGACACTGATAAAGTAGGAAAAAAGGCCTGATGAATACATGGTCTCATATAGGAAAGGGAGCCTCCCATTGAAGGATGTTGTATGTTGTGTGTTGATTGAGACATTACCTTACAAAGTAGACCGGACATCCCAAACTTTCACAGTTCATATGTCTTAGGAATTTTTTCAGAGAGCCCCCAGGCCTAAAGAGTGTAATTCTATTAAGTAGTTAGATCCAAATAATTTCTAAATATTCACATTTTAACATTTAAAGCCGTTTGCAAAGTACAATACATACAAAAAAAGAACATTTTTATTTCATTCTTTTTTTAATATTTTTCAATTTTTATTTTATTTTATTTTTATTTATTTATTTTTTTTTTTTTGAGAGAGCATGAGCAGGGGAGGAGCAGAGAGGGAGACAGAGAATCCAAAGTAAGCTCCAGGCTCCAAGCTGTCAGCACAGAACCCAATGTGGGGCTCAAAGTCACAAACCATGAGATCCTGACCTAAGCTGAAGTACAACACTTAACTAACTGAGCCACCCAAGTACCCCGTGTTTTTTTGTTTGTTTGTTTCATTCTTACATAACTGTCATCACTTAATAGTGCAGTTTGTGTGCCTCTTGGACACTGAAAACTTCTCAAACCTTGGAATCTGATTGGCACTGTCACTCTCATTTTCTGTACCATATTGATTTTCTTGGAGTACTTTTTAATTCAGAAGCCACCAAAAATCCAGTTTCACAAAGATACAGTGTCACTGAAAAGAAACCTAGTGTGATCTAATGTTGAAACTGAACCACCCAGGGGCGCCTGGGTGGCTTAGTCAGTTACGCGTCCGACTTTGCTTAGGTCATGATCTTGCGGTTCATGGGTTTGAGCCTCGCATCGGGCTCTGTGCTGACTGCCAGCTCAGAGCCTGGAGCCTGTTTCAGTCTGTGACTCCCTCTCTCTTGATCCTCCCCTGCTCACGCTGTCTCTCTCTCTCTCTCTTTCTCTCAGAAATAAATAAAACATTAAAAAAAAGAAAAAAAAAAAGAACCTGAACCACCTGGAGCTATAAAGCAATCCCAGCACATCCATGTTTGTTACAGTGCCTCGTGATGCCTCAGCTTACATTTAATGTTTTAGGTCCAACTTGACTATTTGCTCTGACACTTTGTTGTTTTGGTTTTGGTTTTTTGTGGGGTTTTTTGACCAGTTTGAATTGTAAGATGCTATAGCTGTATTGGTTTAATTATGGTTATTTGGTTGGTTGGTTTTTATTTAAATTCAAGTTAGTTAACATGCAGTATAGTATTGGTTTCAGGAGTAGAATTCAGTGATACAGGGGTGCCTGGGTGGCTCAGTCGGTTGAGCGACCGACTTCGGCTCAGGTCATGATCTCACGGTTTGTGGGTTCTATCCCCACGTCAGGCTTTGTGCTGACAGCTAGCTCAGATCCTGGAGCCTGCTTCAGATTCTGTATCTCCCTCTCTCTCTGACCCTCCCCTGCTCACGCTGTCTCTCTCTCTCTCTCTCAGAAATAAATAAAACATTAAAAAAATAAAAAAAAGGAATTCAATGATTCATCACTTACATACAACACCCAGTGCTCATCCCAACATGTGCCCTCCTTAAGGCCCATCACCCGTTTAGCCTATCCCCCGACCCCTCCAGCAACCCTCATTCATAAGAATGTCTTATGGTTTGCCTCCCTCTCTTACTTTTCCTTCTCTTCCACTATGTTCATCTGTTGTATTTCTTAAATTCCACATGTGAATGAAATCATATGATATTTGTCTTTCTGTGACTGAGTTATTTCACTTGACATAGTACACTCTAGTTCCATTGCTCTGACACTTTGAATTAATTTCTTTTATCTGCACCTCACTTTCTCCCTCTCAAGACTTCAGTTGTGTTTAATTTTTATTTTGATTCCAATTAGTTAACATTCAGTGTTATATTAGTCCCATATCTCCAACCTCCTTCCCTTTGGTAACCATCAGAGTGTTTTCTATAAGTAAGAGTCAGTTTCTTGCTTTATATATTACTTTTTCCCTTTGCTTATTTGTTTTGTTTCTTAAATTCCACATGAGTGAAATCATATGGTATTTAAGACTTCAGTATTAGGGCGCCTCGGTGGCTCAGTCCGACTTCAGCTCAGGTCATGATCTCACAGTTCGGGTTTGTGGGTTCAAGCCCCACGTCGGGTGCTGTGCTAACAGCAAGCTCAGAGCCTGGAGCCTATTTCAGATTCTGTATCTCCCTCTCTCTGACCCTCCCCTGCTCATGCTGTCTCCCTCTCTTTCTCCCTCTCCCTCTCTCTCTATCTCTCTCTCAGAAATAAAACATTAAAAATAAATAAATAAAAAGACTTCAGTATTAATAAGAGCAAACATCACATCCAGGTGCTCTACAACTAAGGAATGTGGTTGGTGCCCTTGTTTTTGTGACATTGGTGTTATACCTAAATATGCTGTTTTTCAGATTGGCTCGACATAGGAAAATAGTGGAACCTGAAGTGGTAGGAGAAAGTGACTCAGAAGTAGAAGGAGATGCATGGCGCATGGAACGAGAAGATAGCAGTGAAGAAGAAGAGGAAGAAATTGATGATGAGGTATAAAAAAGGAAAATGGGAAGTTCTTTCTAGGTCCAAGAAAAAGTTGGGGCCTATTCTTTGTTGAGGTCCCAAAGGCACAAGCTTGCTGCTTTTGGCAGAACTCTGATCTAGTGTTCCCTGTTTGTCGGAAATAGAGTTGAAAATAAAATGGTGCTGGGTTCCTGGGTGGCTCAGTCTTTTAAACATTTGACTTCAGCTCAGGTAATGATCTAACAGCTTGTGAGGTCCCACATTAGATGAGCTCCAGTCCCACTTTGATTAAACTCTGCTTCTCTATCTCTCCCACCCTGTCTTTCTCTCTCTCTGCCCCTTCTGGGATTCTCTCTCTCTCTGCCCTTCACTCACTTGCACCCCCCCCCCCACCGTGTGTGTGTGTGAGAGAGAGAGAGAGAGAGACAAAGAAAATGATGCTACCTTGTATTTACTTGTATCAGAATTTGTTAAGCTTGATGAAGGAAAAATAAGAACAGGTCATTGGGCTGACTGACTTGGGCATATAACTTGATAGGAAATAGAACGGCGCCGTGGTATGATGCGTCAGCGAGCACAGGAGAGAAAAAATGAAGAGATGGAAGTCATGGAGGTAGAAGATGAGGGACGTTCTGGGGAGGAGTCAGAATCAGAATCTGAGTATGAAGAATACACAGACAGTGAAGATGAGATGGAGCCTCGCCTTAAGCCTGTCTTCATTCGAAAGTAAGTATCTCATAAAGCAGGTCTGAGAATAGAAGCCTCTTTTCTATCTCATGCTTTTCTGAAATGTTAGCACCAGGTGAAAGTCTTCTACCCAGTTCCCTACCTGTGCAAAATATTTGCTGAGGAATATCTTGGAGGTAGTAGAGAGCCCGAGTTGGTTTTCATGTCTCTCTTTCCAGTTAAAGAGCACATAAGCTGCCCATGGTCCTGTAAGGCATGAAATTAAACTTGAAGTGCAAATTCCTATTCCTTTCCTAATGGCGAGAAATCCTACTACTTACAGTCCAGCAGGTTCCTTATTCTTCAGGCAGTTCTCAAAAATGAATGGAATTGTGATGCTCTAAATACCTGAGGTGACTCCCAGTTTGGGTTCTTTGCAAATAATAGAGCCAGAGATTGTCGAGCTTTCTGATTTGGATGGGACTTGAGTTAGAGGACAAAGAGCTCCACTCTAAGGGCTTTGGGCAATTAACAGGACCTCTATGCTGCAGGAAGGATAGAGTAACAGTCCAAGAACGTGAGGCTGAAGCACTGAAACAAAAGGAGCTGGAGCAGGAAGCAAAACGCATGGCTGAGGAGAGGCGCAAGTACACACTCAAGGTATTGGGAGTGGCTGCGAGGATTGCACACAAGGAGGAATGTGCTTAAGTTTGAGGAAAACAAGGAAGTCCAACAGTTAAATTGTTCTCCTTACCCAGATTGTAGAAGAGGAGACCAAGAAAGAACTGGAGGAGAACAAGCGGTCCCTGGCTGCCCTGGATGCTCTCAATACTGATGATGAAAATGATGAGGAAGAATATGAGGCATGGAAAGTTCGGGAGCTAAAGAGAATCAAGAGGGACAGAGAAGATCGAGAAGCGTGAGTAATAAGATAGGCATAGAATTTAATACCGCTAATGGGACAAGTTCCTAGTGGGGTAGCTGTGAGACTCAACACCTACAGTGAGTTCCATTTTAGCTTTCTTTAGTGTTCCTGTAACTGGGTGAGTTTCCCATAATTAGAATGTGGCTTATTACAATAAAATCAGGGAAAAGAAACACTTTCTCAGTGTTTTTCTATGATAGAGTGCCAGCCAATACTCCCTGTATTTTCCCTAGTAGACACACAGAAGTTACTCAGTGTTATCAGTTATCTATTCTTGCATAAAAACCTAACCCAAAATTGGGTGACTTGAAACAATTGATTATCCCTCACAGTTTTGGAGGTTGGCTAAAGTTTCTCTGCTGGTTTCACCTGGGCTCTCTTACGCAGCTGTATCCAACCAGAGGACTAACTGGGCTAGAAAGTCCAAAACAGCTTCATTCGCATCTCCATTGTTAATCCTGACTGTCAGCTAGAATGCCTCACTTCTTCAGTGGGCTAGACGCTTCCGTATATAACAGTCTCAGGGCAATATTCCAAGAGGGTAAAGGGGGAAACTGGCAAGGCCTTTGAGGTTCACGTGTCATTTCTGTGAAGGGGCATGCATACTGTAAGGGGAAGAATTTGTGGCATTTAAATAATCTACCATAGTCCCTGTTGTTAGAGTAGAATCATTTCTGAACTGCATCACCCATTCTTGAAAATTACTAGGAATAAGAGGGTAATCCCAGATTGTACAGGGAAACCATCACTAGAAAACCCTGTCCTCAGCCTGCAGTTTCTAAAGATTTTATCCTGGGTTTCAAGGGGTCCATGTACTCTTTAAAATTATATATGAAATTATGTGTCCTTTTGTATTTTTCTGGAGAAAGGGAATCTGTGACCCCTTCTCCCAAAGAGAGCTTTAAGCAACGTACTTAATGATGGTAGCCCTTGGTTTGTGACACGTAAGTATATATACAATTACTAAAGAAATACCACTAAAATCCTAACACGGTTATGTTAAATTCGGATTTTTTTTTTTTAATGTTTTTATTTATTTCTAGGAGAGAGAGAGAGACCGTGTGAGCAGGGGAGGGTCAGAGAGAGAGGGAGTCACAGACTGAAACAGGCTCCAGGCTCTGAGCTGGCAGTCAGCACAGGGCCCGACGCGGGGCTCGAACCCACGAACCGCGAGATCATGACCTAAGCGAAAGTCGGACGCTTAACCGACTAAGCCACCCAGGCGCCCCTAAATTCGGATTTTTTTAAAACCACGCAGGCTTCTTAGGGAAGGGGAATTAGTAACATTGCTAAATCAAGCAGTAATAGTATGCCTGAACCTTTAACAGCTAAAATCAACTTTTAAAGCTTGTAATAATGAAGACCACATCAACATTTTATTTCTTGGTCCCCTGATCTGAATTCCTAACAGGCAATGGCTAGAATTAAAGAAGGTAAATAATGCTTGATAGGAGATGAGACTGCATTATGTTCAGATAATTGAGTCTTTCTGAAACTGGAATGATTCTAACAGTTTTGTTCTCTGCACAGTCTTGAGAAGGAGAAAGCAGAAATTGAACGAATGCGAAACCTGACTGAGGAAGAGAGGCGAGCTGAACTTCGGGCAAATGGCAAAGTCATTACCAATAAAGCTGTGAAGGGCAAATATAAGTTCTTACAGAAGTATTATCACCGGGGTGCCTTCTTTATGGTAAGAAGTGAAAAGGGAATAGGAAGGTTGGTTTGTAGAAATAACTCCGAACCCGTGAGTTCTTTTTTCCCTCCCAGTAATAAACTGTCCTGGGATGTTACTTTCACTTGCCAGTGGTCAATTTTCCCAGTTGCTCTTTATCTCTGAAGAATATAAACCCAATAGAAAAAAGCATTTGGCAGCAGGATTTTAGAAGTAGCCGCAAATATTCTCTTTTGGCCTCTGCTCTCAGAAGGAAATGATGTAATTAAAGAATTGAGGAACTGAAATACAGAGATAGTGATCTACATAAATATATTCTAGACTGTTCAGATCCCCACAACCAATTAGATATCACTGTTCATAGCCAAGTGAGAAATTTTGCTTATGCAAAAATCAGGCTCTGCAAATAGCTTTACATTAACTCATATTTGGGAAGCAGAAATTTAATTCACTTTATTTTAAGCTGACAGGAAGTGACCTAAGCCTAACCAAAAAGATGGTTAATCAACCATTACGTGTAGTATCAAGATTTTGCTCTTCATATAAAGACCAAAGTCAGTAATAGAGTCTCTTGACCCTATAAAGCGATGAACACTTCTTCCAAATTCTTTAGATTATACCAGTGATAGTTCCTTAATAGAGACATGTCAGGAAAGAGAATGGGAGAACTGATTGCATTTATTACCGTAATACTCTGTGGTTTGTTAAACTATTTCCTGATGCTAAAGGAGTTTGTATCAAAAAGTAGTTTCTTCAGGGGCACCTGGGTGGCTCAGTTGGTTAAGCACCTGAGTGGCTCAGGTCATGATCTCACAGTTCATGGGTTCAGGCCCCATGTCAGGCTCTGTGCTGACAGCTCAGAGTCTGGAGCCTGCTTCCGATTCTGTGTCTGTCTGCATGTGTGTGTGTGTATGTCTCTCTCTCTCTCCCCCCTCTCCCCTCCCTCCCTCCCTCCCTCCTCCTCCCTCCCTCCTCCTCCCTCCTCTTTCTCTCTCAAACATAAACATTGAAACAGTTTTTTTTCAAATGCTGTATGTCAAACCCTAAATATTCCCCACTGCAGCTAAATCCCTGCCTTTCACTGTAGATAACCAGTAAAATTTTTAAAGTTCAGTGGAGGGTTCCTTCTTCCCCTCCAAAATCAGTTTCGATCTATTCAGCAGGAAATATTCACTTATTATGTAGTTTTCCAGTTCACATAGTGTTTTGGGTTTTTTTAAGTTTTATTTTTTTATTTATTTTTTGGGAGAGAGAGAGAGAGAGAGCAAGCAAGCATGGGAGGGGCAGAGAGAGGGAAAGAGAGAATCCCACGGAGGCTCCACACTGTCAGTGCAGGGCCCAAACTCAGTGACCATGAGATCATGACCTGAGCTGAAATCAAGAGTCAGACACCTAACTGACTGAGCCACCCAGGCACCCCGCCCATATAAATTTCTAGATTGGAGTTCGTGGAGATTATGAACTACTTCCTGTACTGCTTCAAAGTCATAAAGTATCATTACTTACTCATTTCAGCAACTTTCGTAATCAAGCTTCTTAGAGAAGCAGTGCATTGCTGACTAAGTATATAAGGAAAGGTTTACGTGAAAGTCTTTCGGTGCACATATTCAATAAACTCTTCTCATCTGGATGAGAGGAGAGTGAAGTTAAAATGTCTTCTGAGATTAAATGAGAGACTCTCTACCTCTAACAAGGAGAAAAGTAGATCTCACAAAAACTGTCTTATCTTTAAATCCTTTCTATAGCTGAAGAGAAAAGAATACTCCAAAAGTGTGTTTGGTTGAAGGTCTGCACTCTTCCACAAAGCTTTCCTTAACCAAGATGATGCTGTTTTAATTCCTTCAGCACATGTGTTTGTAATTTGTATCATGACAGTACGGTGCTAATAGGTTGATTTGAAACTATTCTCTATAGTTATTTTTTATAGTTAAATAACCTTTTGAGCATTTACTGCGTAAAGGGCACTACTGGGGTTTTTTTTTGTTTGTTTTGAGGTAGGCTCCATGTCCAACATGGGGCTTGAACTCATGACCCTGAGATAAGAACTGAGCCAGCCAGGTACCTCAAGAGCACTACTGTTTAACACTGCTAGAGGATGTGTAATTCGTGCCCTCAGATGGCTTACAACCTAAAAATGGGGCTATGGCAAATATATGCTATACTATAACAAAAGGACAAGTGAAAATACTGTGGGACTTCTGAAAAGGGAGATGTTTTATTTTGTAGGAGATGGAAAAGAATGACATAAAGGAGGTGACATTTAAGATGTGTAAACTTTCTGACTTCAGTATTAGGAAGACATTCCAGGTGAAGGGACTAGGAGTGAAGGCAAAAAGTATCATCTGTAAAGGGAAGTTGCAAAGAGAGGTAGATTAAAACTATATGGTATTTGGCCTTGACTACTACAGAGTTGTGTTTATTTAACAAAACAGAGAAACACTGAAAGTTTTTGAGTATGGCAAATGTGTGAGAGTGTTTTAGAAAAAATCTATTCACAGTGTGTAAGATTGATTCCAAGAATACACTATAACCCAGATAATGGGAACTTAGAGTGGTGGGACACCTGGGTGACTCAGTCAGTTGAGCATCCAGCTGATTTCAGGGTCATGAGACGGAGTCCCACATTGGGCTCAGTGCTAAGCATGGAGCCTACTTGAGATTCTCTCTCCCTCCCCCCCCACCACTCTTTTGCGCTCGTCCTCTCTCTCTCTCTCTCAAAAAATGGGTGATGGGCATTAAGGAGGACATTTGCTGGGATGACCACTGGGTGTTATATATAAGTGATGAATTACTAAAATCTACTCCTGAAATCATATGTTAACTAACTTGGATTCAAATTAAAAAAAAAAATTTGTGGCAACTCGTGCACAAAGATTACTCAAATTTTATTTTTTTAAATATTTTTTTCATATTTTCTTTCTGAGAGAGAGCGTGAGCAGGGGAGGGTCAGAAAGAGGGGGAGATACAGAATTTTAAGCAAGCTCCAGGCTCTGAGCCAGCTGTCAGCACAGAGCCCAACATGGGGCTCAAACCCACGAACTGTGAGATCATGACCTGAGCCGAAGTCAGACACTCAACTGACTGAGCCACCACCCAGGCACCCCAAGATTATTCAAATTTTGAATCTGAGTAATTAAGAAAATGTTCCTACTTACGAAAGAAGTTAGAGACTGATTTGGAGAGTATATGATTTTCACTTTAGATGTGAGTCTGAAGTCCCATCAGAATATCCAAAGTGTAAGATATAATACAATGGGCAGTAGAAAATTCAGGAGCAGAGATTTGAGAGGCTTCTACAGAGAAGTCATATGACTGAATGAACATATTGAGTTCAGAGAGAATATAGCCAACTTTCAGGAAATGTTTACATTTTGGGAAGAAAAAGACAACACAAAGGATAAAAGTAACATCTCACCTAGATGTAAGCTCTTGAAGAATAGGTTTAGTGCCTTCTTTGTATCCCTTGTGGCTTAATAAATTTGTGATTTGAATATATGGGAAATAAGAACCATGAGGTTGATAAGATTCTTTTCTACAGGATGAGGATGAAGAAGTATACAAGAGAGATTTCAGTGCACCTACTCTGGAGGATCATTTCAACAAAACCATTCTTCCCAAAGTCATGCAGGTAATGGCATACCTTAAGAACAAGTGAGAGAGAAGTAATATATTGAGGCCTGGGACATGTTTGGTGGTATAACTCATCTATCCTTCCTTCAGGTCAAGAACTTCGGGCGCTCTGGTCGCACCAAATACACCCACCTTGTGGATCAGGACACCACCTCTTTTGACTCAGCATGGGGCCAAGAGAGTGCCCAGAACACAAAGTTCTTTAAACAAAAGGCAGCTGGGGTACGAGATGTATTTGAACGGCCATCTGCCAAGAAGCGGAAAACTACTTAGAGTTCAACTATTTATTCTTCCAGCTGTGGGACACAAGGGGACGTCTCAGCATCTGGTCCTTGATTTGATTTTACTATTATTTACATGGCCCCTATATCCAACCTATTGGACCTACTGCCATACTTGTGACACTGGGTAACCCACTCTTTGAAGGTGCTTTATGAGGTTTGGACTCATGCTGAGAAACCCACAGGAAAGCACTATCCAGGTAGGATTAGAGGCTCCCCACTTAAAACCGTTTCTGAGAAATCTTAGGTTTCATCACTCTGCCTTCCTTCCCAAATTACTTGGGACTATTGCAGGTTTCTTTTTCCAGCCTCTTAGTTTGGGTTAGAAACATGGGCATGTAAGTGGACAATGCTACCTTAAGGAAATCTAATCTCATGGATAGCGGTTTTGCATTTTTGGTTGGAGTCAGTTTTTCTAAGTGAACATATTTTTTGATCCATTTATGTATGTGTATCAAGAAGTAAAAGAATCATACATGAAGAGGTTTTTTATGATACTGGAAATAAAATGTGCAGGCTAACAGGAATCTACCTGTTAACTGAGATAAAAGAATTGTTGGGCAGAGTGTTTTACATTTTGATGATCACCTTGCTCTCAGAAACAGACTCCGATGTTAGGCTGTATTCTAAGTGGCACCCAGATTTACTCCATGAGGAGATAGATGTATGGTTGTCCTTGCTCTCTAAACTATAACTGTATTTAGAACAAAAGTTGACCCATGAAACGTGGAAACCAAGTACTTAACAGTATCTTCTCCATGCCCAGCTTCTGTATCAAGGACAGCACAGTGCTTTCCCAGTTGCAATATAATAACATCATGCTACACTTAATTTCAGTGATTTTCCACTTAATATTCACAACATAACCACCCTGCACATGGCAGAGCACTAGGAGTCCTAGGAGTTGTAAGGAATGACATTTAATCATTTAATTTGTGGGAAGGCTATTTCTCAATTACATAAAAAAGTGAGAAGGCCAAGGTCTTTTTACAGTCTTCTAATTGCCCCACTGGAAGAAACACTCATAAATCTCTAAATGTCCTAAAATAAAAATATGACTACAAATTACTATGAGGTAATAAACCCATAAAGATGAGTATACGTCACTCTTGTGTGGGCCAGAGAGGGATACAACCTAAGAGTTACCCTAGATCCAAAATGAGATTAAGCCACTGAAAGGTTATCTTGAGAGTGTGCCCCTGTGCACACACATGAGCAGGGGAGAGGCATAAGAGAGGGAGAGAAAGAATCCCAAACAGGCTCTTTGCTGTGAGTGTGGAGCCCCACGGGGCTTAATCTCACAAATCATGAGCTCATGACCTGAGACAAAAATCAAGAGTCAGCCGCTTAACCGACTGAGCCACGTAGGCACCCCAAGACATTGAAATTCTTTAAAGAACATGTTTATAGCTATTTGAGTGTCCACTCTGAGGCAGGTGCTAGGTCAAGCTTTTTACCTTCACCAACTCATAGGTTCTTAAAACAGTCTGTCAGGGGGGCCTAGGTGGCTCAGTTAAGTGGCTGACTTCAGCTCAGATCCTGATCTCACAGTTTGTGGATTTGAGGCCCATGTTGGGCTCTGCTCACAACTCAACCCTGGAGCCTGCTTCAGAATGTTTCCCTTTATTTCTGCCTCTCCCCCACTCGTGCTCTCAGAAATAAACGTTCAAAAATTCTTTTAAAACTATATCAGGTATGTATCATTTTACAGTTGAGGAAGCTCAGCAAGTGAAATGGTCTTCACTCCAGGATGGAAAACGGAATGTAAGGTACAGCGTTAATGGTGTCTCAGGATTCAAATACTAAATCAACTTCATAAATCAAAGTCTTTCATAGATTAATTGTGTATAAGATCTAAGCTTTGATATCTTCTATTGCACTTGCCATGTTTCCACCTTAGTACTAAATTCTAATTCAGTGGCTTATGAACAAGACTGGTCGTTTACATCTATATATAGTGGCTCCTTAGCAAGTACTCCTCATTCAGTTATTCATAAACCACTGTAGAGACTATACCATGGGCTTCAGCAATTTTGCTGAGACTCCATATTTATCTGAATACTGTTGAGAGCTAGTTAGATGAATTGAGCCTAACTGGCCACCTGGCATCTACATATGAGCATGAGGTCATGAGGTATTTTTCTACACTGATCCTTCATATAGTTTCATTAAATCCTGGAGTGTGAGGGGAGTTGCTTAAATTCAGTTATATTCTAACATGTAAATTTGCCACAGTAAAATACAGTATGATATATATAGCACTCGATCCAAGATAATTGCAAAAACAAGGATAAGTCTTTATTGAAATAAAATAATCCAGTGAGTGGGTCTGAGGAAGCACAAATCAGTTGGTTAGGGCAATAAGTGCCTCTACCACGTTTCCCATGTGTTCCCTCAAGCTCCGTTCTGCTGCTGCTCGTGAGATCTCCATCTCTGTCATCTGTAGGAAAAGGATCAATGATGTTACCTTACCCAAGCCTCTTCTGGAGTATTAAAATGTCACCAAGACTTGCAGACACTACTGGTTTAGGTAAAGAACCCCGATTAAGCAATGTAAACTTGTCTGCCCATACACTAGTTAAGCATTACTACTCACTATCAGCTCCAGATCTTCCTTCTTAATGGTGACTTTGGCCAGTTCCTTCTCTCTGTAAATGTTCATGTACATTATTAGTCCTCATTCTCTAAACTCACCAGTCCTCACCATCCCAGAAAGGATCATTCCCAGCTGTGCCTTCTAAATAAATGACTTCTGACAAACAGTGTTGAATGAAAACACAAATTGACTCCCATTCCCTCACCTAACACCCCCTCCCCTCCTGTCGAGTCTAGGAGAGGCAGTAGGGACTGTCAGGAGGCCATCCAACCAACACGAGACTAAGTAATAAATCTTACATATGCAGGAACAGGTGACAGAGCTGATGAAAGGTACCAGGTATAAAGCTTAAAGATGCCTTAATTTTTGTATGAGGGAAAGAGATGAACTGGTAGGGCTGGCTGCGCATACAAAAAACTTACCGCTCCTGTTTGGCTTTCTGCTCCCGGGATCTTCTGTCTCCAATTACGGACATCGCCTATGGGGGGGAAGATCTAGTCACAGCTCTGCTACCCACAATTCCTAACAATCTAAAAAGCCAATGACAAGGGGGTCGAGGGGTCCATTCGTGATGACGAGTGTATCAACAACCAAGGCCTAGATTTAATTCAATTCTGTCCACCTTAAGTCCAATCTTTATCAAGCTCCCTTTGCAAGAGGAGGGCTCTAGTGGCGGTTTCCCTTTCGCTTCATCCCGCCAACGAGATGGAGTCCCCGTCTTGGAGCGACGATTCCAGTTACAACCTGAGAGGCCGCTCGGCTTTCAGCCCACCCAGACACGCTCACGGCCAACCTTACCGTCTCCAGATTGGAACTCTGGATCTCCTTCTCCTCTGCGTAGTCGGTGACTCGCTCAAGGTCCGCCGCGCCGCTGTCATGCTTCCGTGGCTTCTCTGGAGGCCGCTCCGGGCCGCTGGTCTCAGTCTCTAACTCCAGCTCCACATCACCCTCGGTAGCCATATCGATCCCACCGTGCACTCGCACAGGCCCCGCCCCACCCACGAACACTTCCGGTAGCTGCGCCGAAACTTCCGCCCGGAGAGGACGAGGCGGGGCTGGCCTCGGGCCACACCTTTATTAATGTTTTGGTTTCTAGAAGCTTCAGCCAGGACATCAGGTCGCCTCTCAGGCTTCCTTTCAGGGTTCTAGTGTTTTCTCCAAGGCCGTCTCCCACACCTAGCCCATCAGCACTCCAGACCTTCCCAACTGACATACTTCTCTTCACCTAGATTCTACCCGCCCCACCACCACCACCACCCCGCCCAAGGAATTCTGTTCAACCAGGATGGGTACCGTCTAATCCTAAACCAATTAAAAGTGCTAATCCACCAGAGGCCAGATTTGCAAACTGCTCCCTAATCTGGGGAGAACAGCTTGAGTGGCCCAAAGGCAGGGGAGAAAAAGTATCTGCACAGAAACATTTGAATTTACCACATCCTGGAGGTCGGTGTTCTTTTCCTGATGTCCCCCCCATTCTGCCTTAGACTGGATCACCACCCCAGCACTGTGGCACTTCATGGCTGAAGACCAAACAAAACTGCTTTCTCATCTACCTTCCATCTGGTGAACCTGGGCTTAATCCCTGGGACCAGGATAACGGGTGCAAAGGCAGTCGCAGGCCCTAGCACCTCCCTCCGCCCGGCACAACGCACTGGACTCAGCAGTGTCATGGTGAATCCTCCCTTCTATCAGGTGAGAACATAGACAGCATACTTGGTCAGAGAGGCTTGAAAGGTCCCTAGAGCAACAACTGTCTGGAAAAAAAAAAAAAAACGGTAGGGAATGGTGGCTGAAGCTGGGGAGGAAAACCCACAGGGCCAATAAAGATGATAGGCCTTCTTTTGCCCTCTGAGACCTTTCTCTTTGCTGGAGACTACTACCTATCCTTCCACCTCCCAGTACCAGATCTGTAGGTTTACAGAAAGGTGAGCGGCCAGGTGTGACTTAGGCTTTTAGGAAGGTCTACTCAGGCCTGCATCAGTACTTATGATGAAAGCTCTACATGATGTCAGTGGAAGGCAATCCTAAATAGCTTGGAACCAGATTCTGAGAATTCCTGAGTAAAAGGAAAGAAGAAAAGGGAAAGGGAAATTTGGGAATTCAGCTTCTTGGTTTAATCTAATGCATACATGTAACCTAATGCATGTCTTTCCTTAGCAAATCTCTACCTTGCTGTCCTACATCTGCTCTACCCCCCAGGTGTCCCGCTGTGGGTCTGCTCCCTGTACCTGCTGCTGCCATTCTAGATGGCCCCTTGTCACAAAGTCTACTTGTAGCCGCCTGTTCTACATCCTCCTTCATGTGGGGGCCTCAGCAGTCTGCTGCCTTCTGCTGTCAAGAACAGTGGTGGAAAGGGTCTGGGGGAAGGCATACAGGGTAAGTGAGAGGGATCAGGTTGCAACATGAGAAAGAAAAAAAGAAAACCTCAATGGACAAAAGATTCATAATTGGGGGTAGGCGACAAGTGAATGGATAATACCCATGAGAAGTAGTAGTTCTCTGTACATGATGACTGTCCCTGACATTTCTCACATGCACTCTCCCTCCAGATCCAGATGCCCTCAGGGTTGTGTGCCCATCTCTTCGGCTACTCTCACTGCCCAGTGCTCAGTGGTCCTGGGGCTGTGTACCGAGTATGTGCAGGAACTGCCACCTTCCATCTGCTGCAGGCTGTGCTGCTAGTCCACCTCCACTCCCCTACCAGCCTGCGGGCACAACTACATAATAGGTGTGTGTATATAGACTTTGGGTGGGATGAGGATGGGGAGGGAAGTAGACGTACGCTAAGTAAAGGAAATTTCAAGATGAAGTAACCGTGTAAAGTCCAAAAACAGGTTTAAGTCTCTACTTCTGCCATACTTACTGTGTGACCATAAGCCAAATACTTACACTCGAGTTTCTAGTTTCTAAAATGGAGATAACAATGAGGTTATTATATGCAAACCCTTTGTCAACTGTGAAACACTGTCCAGACATTATTCAGGTATAAGAGTTAGAATTTGGAATAGGCTGCAATGGGCCAGTTTCTAGCCCGTCTCACGTGGGACTGCTTCCTCCTTTCCTATACTTAGTTGTCTCTTCTCTCCGCTTTCCTATACTTTTGGTTTTTCCTTTGCCTTCCTCCATGGGCACTGTTCACTCTCCTTTGCCTTTTCTTGAGTCTTGTTTTGTCTCCTAACCAGCTTCTGGTTCCTCAAACTGCTGTTCCTGCTAGGTCTCTGTGCTGTTGCCTTCTGCATCCCTGATGAGCATCTCTTCCCAGGTACCTTCCGTCTCATATCCTAATTAGCAGGAGTAACCTAAAAGATTTTCTAAGAAAAAGAGAGGGTAGGAAGAAAACCAGGAGTAATGATATGTTCAGCTATATTTTCCCACTGGTGCCCCACTTGTAGCCTGGCATTACATTGGCATCTGTGGAGGCTTCACATTCATCCTGCTGCAGCTGGTGCTTATCACAGCCTTTGCCCATTCCTGGAACAAAAACTGGTAAGGAGCACCTCTAACCCCAAAGGTTCTTCTTGGGAAGGTTGTGTGACATTACTAGAGGGAATAGGGTTAGGCAAAGGGTCAGTGGTCCCAGAACTTCCCACTGAGCATTATCAAAAAACTCAGAAATGTGATGATTCTGTGGGCTGGGGGGGATGAGTAATCATACCAGTGTTCCAGAACAGGGGGAATAGTAATAGGTAAAAAGAAGTGAAGCCCCAAGCCACTGCCCACATTCTACCCTTAGGCAGACAGGTGCAGCCCGAGACTGCCGCTGGTTCCTAGCTGTACTGCTGGCCACGCTGGGATTCTATAGCATGGCAGGTGTGGCAGCTGTGCTCCTGTTCCATCACTACACACACCCAGCTGGCTGCCTGCTCAACAAGATGCTGCTTAGTCTGCACCTTTGTTTCTGTGGCCTCCTCTCCTTTCTCTCCATCGCTCCCTGCATCCGCCTCAGTGGGTACATGCCTCGTGACATTACAAATCTGGAAGGCCTTTAGCATAGAAATATTCATTAGCCTCCCTAATCTTAGTCAATTGTCTGCTTCCTCCAAAGGGTGGGATTATAGTGTAGTTGGGGTTATAGTGTAGACGTGGTTAAGAGTGGAAATGACTAGCCTATACATTAAAGCAATGATCTCCATTCTCCCCAGAGCAACCCCGTTCTGGCCTTCTACAGGCCTCCATCATCAGCTGCTATATCATGTACCTGACTTTCTCTGCACTGTCCAGCCGTCCTCCAGAGAGTGGTAAGGACCAGACATGGACTCTCTAAAACCAAATTTTTGTTCCCCCCAAATACTTAAGTTCTTTATTCTTACCACCCTTCTTATGTTGCTCCTTCTCAGTTATCTTTGAAGGACAGAATCACACTCTGTGCCTGCCTGGCCAGAGTCAAATGGAATCGCAGACACCATATATGTCTCTGGCAGTGCTGAGTACTGGCATCATGTACACTTGTGTGCTTTTCGCTTGGTGCGTAAAAGTTATCAAGGGGAAAGGTATGAGAGAAGGGAGGATACCCAGGACAGAGAAGGATGGTCAGGAGACTGTCTGGGATCATGGTTTATTTGAACTTGAGAGCAAGACAAGAGTGAGGAAAGTTCCCCATAAACAGAAACAGTTTCTAAGAATAGCACTTGTCAGATGATCTGTAGGAGATGAAGGGGGCAGGGAGAATGACTTAAGAATTAAAAATATGTACAAAGATCTTAGGGCCCTCACATGACAAGATTTATAAATCTTTATGGTAAACGGGCTCTGGGGATACAGTACCCTCCCAAGAATTACCAACATGGACCAGCTAGCAATACATGGTCTCCAGCAACCCTTCTTGCTATTTGACTGGACCTAAGAATGGTCTCTTCTTTCTCAGCAATGAGGCTTCCTACCTGGCTGAGGTATTTGGGCCCTTGTGGATCATCAAGGTTTACAGCTATGAGTTCCAGGTGAGGATGGAGAGCTCAATATGCCCCATGCCCTTCCCCCCCTTACACACAAAGACAAACACACACACACCCTACCAACCTCTACCCAGAATACTCAGATTCTAGCTGCTATTACCTTTTATTGAGTACCCACAATGTGCTAGGCACTGTGCTAGATACTTTACATTCATAATCTCTTTTAATTTAATCCTCACAACAACCCTGTGAGGTAGGTATTTGCTCCATTTTACAAATGGAGAAATTGAGGCACAAAAGGTTAAACATCTTACCAAAGTTTTCATAACCAGATATATGCTGGAACTAGAATTTGAACCCAGATGTGCCTCCACTTTGTGTACCAGACTATCT
The DNA here is from genome assembly GCA_017311185.1 of Proteles cristata cristata. Classification (NCBI taxonomy): domain Eukaryota; kingdom Metazoa; phylum Chordata; class Mammalia; order Carnivora; family Hyaenidae; genus Proteles; species Proteles cristata. The sequence goes on from JAESUZ010004587.1 coordinate 2,169,423, forward strand.
TTTCAAAGGGGAGTTTTCTGTATTAATATCCTCAACTTTCTTAAAAGTTATTCCAAAACATGCTGCCTTTTGTTTTACAGAAGGCTTCACTCTGTTTCTGCTGCCCTGAAACAGTGAAACCAGAGGAAGGTGAGTGTCCATAAGAACGACCATTAGAAAGTGTAGATTTAAACAGAGTGCCAAAGAGTCCTGGAGCGCCTTCACAAAAGAAACTGAGGGAGGAGGGAAGAAGTGTTTTTTAGTGGCACTGCTCCCAGCAGCCCTTCCCTCTCTCCAGGGCAGAGGGGTGGGGCTGCCAGGCCAGCTGACCAAGAGACCTCTCCAGCTCCTCCAGTACAAGCCCAGCATTTCTCCTACAGCTATTCTGCCTTCCATTTTGTCTTCTTCCTTGCATCACTCTATGTCATGGTTACCCTTACCGACTGGTTCAGGTAGGATGAAAGTGGGCCTGGGATATACTTCTGAAAACCTATTTTAGGAAGAACAATTTAAGGCCAGTCCTAAGGGTTCTCCGGAGACAAACATGGGTCCGCCATCATCTTTGGTGGGGAGGTAGGATAGATCTAAATCTAAGATCCTACATAATTCTCTAACCAGAGACTTTGGTTTCACAGCTATGAGGAAGCAGAACTAGAAAAGACCTTCACCAAGGGTAGCTGGGCTACCTTCTGGGTCAAGGTTGCCTCATGCTGGGCCTGTGTACTCCTCTATCTTGGGCTGCTACTGGCACCACTCTGTTGGTCCCCCACCCAGGACCTCCAGGCACCTACTTTCAGGCAACACTGCCATCGCATCAGTACTGCAAGGTAACAAATATTCAGTCTAGGTACTGTTAACTAGGGTTCCCTTGAGGTTGTATTCCTAGTTTTGACTCAGGAACTGTCCAGTGCAGCAGACACCTCAAGGACAATGGGCAGCTACCTCCCTTTAGACTGAAGTCAGTACTATGAATAGGAGAAAGTGGCTCTACATACTCTAATGCCAAAGGCAGAGTATATGAGTCACTGCAGCTACCGTTACATCTTTACCCCAGCTCAAGAACTTAACACCCAAGTCAGCAGCTCAGGAACCACTGATCCCAGCAGACAGTGCGGCACCAGCCCTTTCCTGGCTCTCAGCATGGAGATGGGGGCAGGAAAAGACCAAGGACTGAAGACTTACTTGGGTCTGCCCTTGGAGACAAAAAGGAAAATAAGCAAGCCCTGGGCCTAGGGAGATAAGCAGCCCAGAACAAACCAGGTCACAGAAAGAAAAGAACAAAGACCACCCTAGGTTTTAATCCTGATCTTGAGGTCAAAGGAAGCAGGAAGACAAAAACCACCCTCAATCCTTGAAGAATGACAGAACAGAAGAGAATATGAACACTAGAGAGCAACTGACCATGGGAAGTCAGTGAGCAGCAGGATTTGGGGCCAACTATCAAGCAGGCAAACAAAATGAGGAAGAATGAGAAAGAGGGGCATAAACTTAGGTCTTGAAGCGTTCCTTCTTAGACCCTCAACTCCATCCTTGGGATGGTGTTCAAAGTCTGGGTGGGAACAAAAATCACAGAAAAGAAGTTCCTATGGTTCTTAGAGGATTCCTCTACCACATATCTGGGGTACTTGTCTGTTTGTCGTAGTACAATAAAGAATTTTTCTGCGATGTTTCATTTAGTCTAGTATCTAAAACCTTTTAGAGTCTAAAGTTCTCTCCCCTTTTGGTGGGAAAGGGCAGCCATTCCTCCATCCCCATCCCCCCAAATCCCCAGTCAAACCAGGCGCTCAAGAAATTACAAAGCTACTTTTAATACTTTGGGGTGAGCCCCACAGGAATAAAAAACACTGGGAAGGGGTAACCCCCTCACCCCCAGGAGTGGCCCAGGGGGAGAGAGGCTACCTGAGGGGAAGGAAGCACAAAAGGGACCCGCTGCAGACTCAGGGCAAAGGGAATGCCATCGGTGCTGGGACCTGTGAGCACTACAGGAGAAAACGCGAGCGTGGTGGGACTGGCTCCAGGCACACAGGCGAAGGGCAAGAGGGTTGGACACGAAGCCACAAAGCTACTTGGGTTCCTCCTTCTTCTCGTTTGCCTTTTTCTGCTTCTGCTGCATGATCTCCGAGTCCCTAGGGGTAGAGATGATGGGGCACTGGGAGGTACCAGAGGGCAAAAAGGACAAGATGCAGGGGGATGAAGGGCACAAAGGATAAGATGGAAGTGGATGGGACAAAATTCAGCGTGTGCCTGCTGTATTCCCACCCTAGGAGAACAAGAGGAAGAGAGCTGAGGCTTAAAAGGCAACCAGTCTCTATCTGGCTGTTGCCTAAGGGGTCAGAAGTCTGGCCACACAGGCCCAAAGCTATTCTTTGCTGAGTACCACACCCAGCAACACCAGTGAGAAGGTTGGGAGAAGGGAGGAGAAACTGAACACCAAAGAGGGCCATAAGTACCGTGCTGTCATAACCACTACCGCATTTGAAATGTGAAGCTCCCTGCCCTTGCCCTTAAGGTCAGACTCGGGGGGCACTCAGAAATCAACCGAGGGCAGGCACCCGCCCCAGTCCCTTCCTGTCAGGCTGTGAGTTAACAATTTGAAGGGTGGGGAGGAAATAAAACCCTAGAGGAAGCAATGCACTCTGCCCCTCACTAGTACAGACGTAAACCCTGAGGTAGCTCTCTTTCCTGGTACAACCCTTGGTCTAGCCCAGGTCTCACCCGTCCCATCCCCTCCCCTCCCTGGGGCTACCTCTGCTTGCGGGCGGCAGCAGAAAGCCCGTCATCCCGGCGCTTTCCCTTAACCGAGTCGCTCTGCTTTTTCATATTCTTCTGGCGGGCGAGCTCGCGCTGGTTACCGCCTAAAGAAAGAAGGTAAAAGGTGAGACGCGGGGGGCTTTATGGCCACGCACCGGCGACCCTCTTCTCTCACCCGCACACCAGCAGGGCCCCACGCTCATCCCGCGGCCCCGACACCGGCCCATATCGGGGCCTAGGCTGCTAAGTGGGGCGGGGGATGGGGGGGCGATGGTGGCAAGGTGCCACGGAGCAGGTCAAATCGGGAGATGGAAGGACGGTTCCTAGGAGTCCGCTAAGGGCGAGTTTAGAGTTTCGGGCGGCACCTGGGTCCAGACTGGTGGTGGAGTATGGACAGTTTGGGTCTCTATGGGGGATGGGCTGCGATCTAGAGTAGGGGGCTCTGGGCCTATCACAGGGGCGCAGGGCTTCTCTCCACAACGCGGAATGTCGCGGAGGGTCTCTGCTTGACTGGGGCGAAAAGAGGGGGAGGGGGTTCTCAAGAAGTGGCGGGGGCAAAAGACCGATTTCCGGACGCCGTGTGAGGGTCGCAAAAGAGCCCTCCCAGAAAAAGGTCTCGCTGGGGAAACCAAGAGGAGGTCAATGCCAAGATTCGGCAGTCGTGTCTAGGGTGGACGGGGAGAAAGGGGCAAAAGAGAGAGGGCCTCGGTGCTCACGGGTCATGGCGACGGCAGCGGCTCCGGCCTGCCTCCGTTGCGTCCCCTCGTTCTGTCCGACGCTACAAGCCCCGCCCCCTTCTCCAAGCGTAACGAGGTCGTCCTTTCCTCCCCGCCCCTTCGAGCCCACGCTCGTCCTCCTATTGAACAGGGAGAAACACGTGGGGCTGCGGGCCACGCTCCAGCCCGGGCGGATGTGGGGCGGAGGTTCGCAGGTCGAGTGCGCTGCGTGAGGCGGGGCTTCCTGAGCAAAGCGTTGGGTCGGGCGGGGAGAAAGTAGGCCGGGTCACGTGGACAGGATGGGGGCGGATTGGAGGGTGCGGCTGGCGATGTGGCGTTCCGGCGGGCTCGAGCACGTGACTTGGCCGAGTGACCTCATGCGGAAACGGTTTGGGACGCCGGCAGACTCGCCAGAAGGGAACGGTAGGGGTTAGAGGGCGGGGGTTCTTGGGGGCCGAAGTGATTTAGTCTGTTCTGTATTACCAGGACTTTGGGACTAAACTTCACCCTGTTACTTAGGATTTATTCCCACCAACCACCTATTTAGAAACGAATTGTTCACCTATAAGGTAAAGTCAGGTAGAAACATAACTTTCAGAAACCGCCTTCCAGCCACATTGTACTCTCACCACAAACCCCTCCAAGAGAAATTAGCAACCATATCCCGTGTGTCCTAAAACTTTGGTCCTGTTCGTTTCCCACAAAAATATTAAATGTGAATATGCAATAGGTTGGAAGTATTGGAGTACCCCAAAGTCACAGACTGTGGAATTGGAACAGGGACTAAGAGATTGGGAAATGCACAGACTGTGACCGTTTCTCCTGGATGTTTCCCCACTAGAGTACCTGTAGCAGTCACCTCTGGTTGGTAAGAAGCTGTTGAATAGGGCAGGAAGCTTAGGTTTTCCATTAAACTCATTGTCATTCCCAGCTCCATTAATCTGTCTACAAGACTGCCTACCAGTCTTGAGGAATTCGTTGGATAAAGGAGAAGTGATTAGGAAATACCACAGGAAAGAAATGTTTGTACGTTTTATTATGTGATTCTCTTCACTTGGTGCCCATAGCAGAACTGAATTAAGCCTGGAGCTTGAAACTAGCTGCTCCTCCCCCCAACAAACTCCTAATGGGAAGGTAGTAAACCTCAATCAATGCCATCTTCATGATTTTTGCCATACCAAAGTATCGCTTGAACTACTAAAAATGTTTGTATCAATCTTAAATAAAGGATAGAAATAAAACTTCATATTCCTTTAGTAAATTTAAAATCAGGTTCACCTGACCACTAATGGAGAGTAACTATAAAAGTGAATACAATGAGAACAAAATGTATTCTCAGATTCTACTAGAGTAAAATCATTGTCAAAGATAAGGAGTCCGGCCTGCCCTCCCTTTTTTGTTTGTTTGTTTGTTTACTTATTTATTTTGAGAGAGAGAGAGAGAGAGAGAGAATCCCAAGCACACCCCGTGCTGTCAGCGTAGAGTCCGTTGTGGGGCTCAAACTCACAAACTTTGAGATCATGACCTGAGCTGAAATCAGGTGTTGGGCCCTCAGCCAGCTGAGCCACCCAGGTGCCTCTGCCCTCTCTTTCTTAAAAAGAGAAATTAACAAGTTTTGGAGAGGTAACAAGGCATCAGACTTTGAAACTGAAGCTTTCTCTTGATACCATCAGAGGATTAAAACTAAATTTAATATTTTCAGGGGTGCCTGGGTAACTCAGTCACTTAAGCATGTGACTTTTTTTTTAAAGAACAGTCTTTTTTTTTTTATGTTTATTTTATTTATACTTAGAGCGTGAGTGACCAGGGGAGGGGCAAAGAAGGAGGGAGACAGAGAATTCCAGGCAAAAGTTGGACACTTACCCAACTGAGCCACCCAGGCACCCCAAGTGTTGTACTCTTGATCTCAGCTCAGGTCTTGATCTCAGGATCATGAGTTCAAGCCCCATGTTGAGCTCTGCATTGGACATGGAGCCTACTTAAAAATATGTGTGTGTGTGTGTGTGTGTGTGTGTGTGTATACTTTTTTTTTCAATGTTTAATACTATGTCTCTCTTTAATACTACCCAGAATTCTCAGACCGCAAGTAGCATATATCCCATCCTTTAGTACATACTAAATATACTTGATCAACATTGATCGCAAATATAACATACAAATCATATAAATCCTGTCTCTGCTACTTACTGGATTTGATTTTTTTTTTTTAATTTTTAAGTTTATTTATTTGAGAGAGACAGAGACAGTGCAAGCAATGTAAGGGCATAGGGACAGGGAGAGGGAGAGAGAGAGGGAGGGAGAGAGAGAGAGAGAGAAAAGCCCAAGCAGGCTCCACACTGTCAGTGCAGAACCCAATGTGGGGCTCAAATTCATGAAAACATGATTGTGATCTGAGCTGAAATCAAGAGTCTGACGCTTAACCGACTGAGCCACTCAGGAACCCCTGGATTTGATTTTAGACACTTATTTTCTTCATGCTTCAATTACGTTATATGAAAAATGGGAATAATCTCTACCCCTTAGTGTTATGGAGGAGATTAATATAGATATAAAGGGCTTGGCTCATAATATAAGCATAATATGGCATTCAGTTGATGTCTCTTTCATCTCCCTTCTTCAAGTCCTAAGACTTTTTCTTCTCTAAATTCCTCTAACCCTTCTGTGGTAGCCAGTCTCTGAAATGGCTGCTAATGACCCTCCCTCATAGTATTTATATCCATGTGTAGTCCTCTCCCATACTAAATCAGGGTTGATCTGTGCGACCAATATGGCAGAAGCAATGGTATGTCACTTCTGGTGCTAAGTCATAAAAGATCATTGTGGCTTCCGCTTTCTCTCTCTTGGATCACTGACTCTGGGGGAAGCCAGCTGCCATTTCATGAGAGCCCCATGTGGTGAAGAACTGAAGCTGCTGGCCAACAGCCATGGGGGAGGAAAAATACGTCCATTTAAACTGATTATAGAGTTGTGAGGGAATAAATTAGAATGAGGATGTATGGCTCTGAAACAGAGAAGGAGGTAAAGCAAGACTTAAGGACCCCAGATATAAAGTGGGAAGATGAGGAAACTGACTGGAAGGGTGGGGACATCACCTGCAGAGCTACAACAGCAGTTTGAGCACAGTTCATAAGCAGAATTTGGGCTCTCTGGCCTCCCAGGATCAGGTTCCCAATGGAGCCAAGCCACTTGGGTCCCCTTGCATGCAAAGAGACCATAGAACTAGCCCCATGGGGAAAACTGAGCCACACTATAAGTGAAATAGTGTAGGATGAGGAAGCAAGTTCCCTTTGGCACTTGTTCCTCCTTATCAACTCCAGCATCTCAGGTGTGAGAGTAGAACAACCCTATAACCAGTCTCTTCTTATCAACTCACCCTACCCTACCCCCATGCCTAAGAGTCTATTTCCAGTCCTTTTAGAACCTGGACTGGTTACCATACCTCCAATCTAATTTTTCCAGGAGTTGCCCCCAAAATTCACTCATTCTTTTAACATATATTCATTGTGTTGTGCACCAACTATGTGCCAACTATTGTATTAGTCATTAGGTATACAGTGTAGAAAAAGACATATATACCTCTACACTTATGGAATATATAGACAGGAAACAGCCCATGTATATGTGTGTGTGTACATATATATATATAACACATATATGCAAATTGTGACAACTGCTTTGAAAGAAAAAAACATTCTATGCTAGGATGATATTCAAAATACTTAACAGAGTACACAGCATAAGCACTTACCCATAAAAAAAAGATCTCCATGTAATCTGAATGAAGACTGTCTGTAAACAGTTCTTCTACCTGTCTTGATAAGAAATCATAATACTGTATGGGGCGCCTGGGTGGCTTAGTCGGTTAGGCGTCCGACTTTCGCTTAGGTCATGATCTCGCGATTCGTGGGTTCCTGCCCCGCGTCGGGCTCTGTGCTGACTGCCAGCTCAGAGCCTGGAGCCTGTTTCAGTCTGTGACTCCCTCTCTGACCTTCCCCTGCTCACGCTGTCTCTCTCTCTCTCTCTCTCTCTCTCCTAGAAATAAATAAAAATATTTAAAAAAAAAAGAAAGAAATCATAATACTGTAGTCCTATAAAGAAGTATACCCAGAGACCCTGTAGACCTTAACTTTGATTAGAGAAGTGAAACAACTGACATTTGAGCTGAGGCAAAAAGATGAGGAGTCAGCCAGGCCAAGGGAAGACAGGCAGGGAGAACATGTCAGGAGAGGAGACAGCATGTGTGAAGACCCTAAGGCCCTGCTTCCTCAGGCTGGCCCATCAAGAGCCACAAGGTTAAGTAATAGGTAAGTCACTAATGACTAGTGAGCAAGGTGGTGTGAAACTAGTTCAGGAAATAAGTAGGACAATGATCTGAATTACTACTGTTAATAACACTACTAGCTAACACTAAGTGAGTGCTTATTAAGTACATTAAATGTGCTTTTCTTTTTTGAGCCTCACAATAACCTTTCGAGATGTTATCCCCCCCTTTTTTTTTATTTTTTTTTAATGTTTTATTTATTTCTAGAGAGAGAGAGAGACAGCGTGAGCAGGGGAGGGTCAGAGAGAGAGGGAGTCACAGACTGAAACAGGCTCCAGGCTCTGAGCTGGCAGTCAGCACAGAGCCCGACGCGGGGCTCGAACCCACGAACCGCAAGATCATGACCTAAGCAAAAGTCGGACGCTTAACCGACTAAGCCACCCAGGTGCCCCGATGTTATCCCCTTTTTACTGATCTAGAAACCTTGGCATAAGCAGGTTAAATAACTTTCCTAAGGAAACTGATCATAAAGATTGAGGTTGAGCATCTAACCCAGCCTTTGCTCTTCATCAGCAGGATGTAAATTTTGAAGAGCTCTCTCTATAGGAGGAAAATGAATTAGAGCAGCTAAATGGAAATGGGGAGACCAGTCAGGAGGCTACCATAGACATCTGGGATGCTAGGCCTTATTTGTTAACATCACTGAAATGCAGTTCATATCAAATTTGAGCAAAAAGGGGAATTTATCAGATTACATAACTGGGGAAATGGGTACGGTGTGGCTGACTGTATGAAAAACTAAAACCAGTAACAGAATCCTACATGTCTTGTATCTCTGTTTTATCTTCTCATACCCAGATCCCTCGACAGGACAGGAAATGGCCACCATAGTACCTTCCCTCACATCTCACAGCTTGCCCAAGAGAGAAGACCTTTAGTTTTTAAAATCCCACGAGAGGGCTCTGATGGGCCAGGTGTCTACCCTTGTAGTAGTGAGGTATGTGTGGGGTATGATATAATGAGAGCAGCCCACCAGAAACAAATGATTAGTATGGGGAAAGAGCAGAGTTATCAAAGAAAGGGTGTTTGGCTAGACAGATAAGACAAAAGATGTCCATTACATGAAGTAAGAGAAGATAGCTACTTGAGCTGAATGGTGGCTGCAGAAATGGCAATGTGTGCAGCTTCAAAATGTATTTTGAGACACTGAGAGAGAAAGATACTATTTACTCCTGAGTCCATTCATTTCTTCATCAAATATTAAGTGTACATCAATTATGTGCCAGGCACTTCTAGGCACTGAGTATTTGGTTATGAACAAAACAGACATGGTTTCTGACCTTGTGAAATTATCATTTTATTGGAGAAAACTGACAATTCACAAGTAAAATATATATATATGTGTATATATCATTACGATTTATGTTAAGTGCTAAAAGAGAAACAAAGTTTCAAGGATGAAAATTAATGGGGAGATCCAATTCTGTGGTGACATTTAAAGTGAGGCCTGGAGCCAGTTGTAAGAAAAATAGAAGAGGGTTTCAGTAGTGTGGTTGAATCCCTAATATTTTTTTACATCCCTCCTTTATCAGGGAAAAGCAGTGCAGCTTTAGGAAATTCTCCCCCTCCTCCCTATATTCCAAGAGGGTCCAGAACGGCTAAGTCAAAGTAAACTCATCCCTTTTAATATTGATTGGCTAAGGAACCCAGACCAAGCTAATGTTTGCATAGTATTCACCTAGTGACTGTTAGTGCTTCAGGAGTTAGCATGTGACCTAAATTGGGCTGAACAGCCCAAAGGGAAGGGTTTTTTTTTTGTTCCATTGTGAGGGGAAGGACAGTGTTCTCTCTGACTGACTTGAACTGAAGAAGCACAGATCCCCTACTACTCCCAGTATGTAAGACCTTGAAGGGCCAGCCTTAGATTGAAACAAAGTGAATGGTAGAAGGGATCTTGGTTCTTGATGCCCTTAGGCGACTGGATATATCAACCGTAACTCTGCTCTACCTTTGAGCTTCTTGGTATGGGGAACCACCATGGTTTTTTGTTATAAGCTGTGTTAAGTCAGATTTCTGTTACTTCAACCACATACATTTTAATCAATACACAAACAACAGAAACAGCATATGCTTAGGCCCTGAGGTGGGGAAAAGCTTGGATAATTAGGTGAATATAAGGAGTCACATAATGAAGTGATCCAATCAGATTATCTTAAAGTGCAAACTGCCCTGACCATGCATCCCAAGCTTCCCAGTCAGCGTTACATTGCCTTCCTTGCAGAGATGAGTAGATACCCAAGGATCATCAGGCATTGGAGAAAACATTCAATGTAAAAACAGGACAAGACAAAACAGAAAATAAGGTCTCAGAGGATACAGAAACAATTGTACGAACAAAAGAAAATGGGAAGGGAACTAGAATTAGTATCTTTAAAAAAGAAGAGGATATTAACAAAAATGGAGGGGGGGGCTATAAAAATTTTCAGAGAAAAATAAAGAGCTTTTAGAAATTAAAAATATGATAGCTGAAATTTTAAAAATAAAATAAAAGAGTTGGAAGGTAAATGTTGAAAAAATATTACAGAAATTTGGACAAGGGCATCTGGGTGGCTCTGTCAGTTAAGTGTGCAACTTCAGCTCAGGTCATGATCTCATGGTCTGTGGGTCTGAGCCCCCCATCGGGCTCCATGCTGATAGTGTGGAGCCTTGAGCCTGTTTCAGATTCTGTCTTCCTCACTCTCTGCCCCTCCCCCACTCATGCTGTCTTGTCTCTCTCTCAAAAATAAACATTTTTTAAAAACTTTTAAGTTAGCTTCATTTTTAAAAATTCTTTTTTCTTTTTGCTGCTGTGAGTTCTGTTGTTTTGCATTTCAGCTTATTGACTCAGTCTTCAGTTTTATCTAGTCTGCTCTGAACCCCTCTAGTGTGTTTTTTTAGTTCAATCATAGTACTCTTCAGCTGTGTAACTTCTGTTTGGAACTTTTTTTCCTAATCTTTTTTTTTCCAGTTTTACTGAGATATAATTGACATAGCCATATTTTTTTTTTTCTTTTTAAAATAAGCTCTGTGCCCAATGTGGGACTGAAACTCATGACTTTGAGATCAAGAATTGCATGCTCTACTGACAGCCAGCCAGACACCCATGTTTGGAACTTTTACTTTCTATCTCTTTGTTAAGGACCTCACTGTGTTTATCCATTTTCCCCCAAGTTCAGTGAGCATCTTTATGGCCACAACTTAGCACTTTTTCTCAGGTAGATTGCTTATTTCTGTTTCATTAAGGTATTTTTCTAATGTTTTGCCTTCTTTCATTTGGAACATATTCCTGTCTCATTTTGACTGACTGTTTCTCTGTATTAGGCAAATCACCTCTCTCTTCCAGTCTTGAAGGAATAGTCTTGTGTAGGAGATGTCATGTGGATCCCAGAAGCAGAATCTCTCTGACCAGCAGGATGAGGTGTATCTGCAACATGGGGGTAGGTGGGGCTGGTGCTCTGCTGGGATGCACAGCTGTCTGTGGCATGGGGTGGGCAGGATTGACATCTGGCTTGGCCATGATGCACAGCTGCACTGGATGTGCAGGAGTGATTCTGTGTGATTTTTTAAATAAAAAGGATTTTAACTGTAGAAAAATAGGCATAACTAAATTTAATATCTTCAGCATTTTTAAGTGTACCGTTTAGTAGCATTAAGTACATTTACTTTGCTGTGCACCCAAACTCCGGAACTCTTTTCATCTTTCAAAACTGAAACTCTATACGTTTTGAATAACTCCCCATTTTCCCCTCCTCCTAGTTGCTTGCAACCACCCTTTTCTGTTTCTATGAATTTAACTACTCTAGATACCTCATAAGTGGAATCATACAGTATGTATCTTTTTGTGACTTACTTATTTCACTTAGAATAATGGCCTCAAGGATGATCCATGTTGTAGCATGTGTCAGGATTTCTTTCCTTTCTTTTGTAATGTTTCTTTTTGACAGAAAGATAGAGCACGTGAGAGCCTCGGAGGGGCACAGCGAGGGGGAGACAGAGAGAGAGGTGACAGCACAGAGCCCATACTCACAAACTATGAGATCATGACCTGAGCTGAAGTCAGATGTTTAACCAACTGAGCCACTCAGGCATGTCAAGAATTTCTTTCCTTTTTAAGGCTTAATAAGATTCTATTGTATGTATATACCACATTTTCCTTGTCCATTCATCTGTCAATGGACACTTTTGTTGCCACCTTTTGGCTATTGTGAATTAATGCTGCTATCAAAATGAGTGTACAGTATCATGGATGTATTTAAAAAAAAATTTTTTTTTAATGTTTTTATTTATTTTTGAGAGAGAAAGCGACAGCACAAGCAGGGGAGGGTCAGAGAGAGAGGGAGACACAGAATCCGAAGCCGGCTCCAGGCTCTGAGCTAGGTGTCAGCACAGAGCCAGACATGGGTTCGTCGAACCCACAAACCGTAAGATAATGACCTGTACCGAAGTCGGATGCTTAACCGACTGAGCCACCCAGGTGCCCCTCATGGATGTATTTTCTAAAATGTATTTTAAAACATTATTCTGAGGGGCGCCTGGGTGGCTTAGTCGGTTAAGCGTCCGACTTTTGCTTAGGTCATGATCTCGCGGTTCGTGGGTTCGAGCCCTGCGTCGGGCTCTGTGCTGACTGCCAGCTCAGAGCCTGGAACGTGTTTCAGTCTGTGACTCCCTCTCTTTCTGACCCTCCCGTGTTCATGCTGTCTCTCTCTCTCTCCTAGAACTAAATAAAACATTAAAAAAATTTAAAAAAAAAAAACATTCTGAGAAGCCATCTTATGGTCTTTTTTTTTTTTTTTTTTAACATTTATTTATTTTTGAGAGAGCATGAGCAGGGGAGGGGCATAGAGAAAAGAAGACACAGAATTCAAAGCAGGCTCCAGGGTCTGAGCAAGCATTCAGCACAGAGCCTGATGCAGGTCTTGAACCCACAAACTGTGAGATCATGACCTGAGCCAAAGTCAGACACTTAATTGAGCCACCCAGGTGCTCCTCCATCTTACAGTCTTTCCTAGACTTCCAAAGGAGTCCGTGGCACATAAGAATCCCAGTGAGTGGTCTCACTCAGCTCAGCTATCTCTAGAGCCTGTGTTTTTCCATACTCATAAAGTCATGCCACATCAGCAGCCCACATTCTTGTATATCAGGAGTTTCTCCATCAAGGTATATGGAAGAGGGGGAAGAAGACATTTCTAAATGTGCATGTAGCCCTGTTTCTATAGTCATTGTTTTAGTTTTCATCCTTCCTTACCCCCCTTTCTTCTCATCACCACATTCTTTGGACTTGGGGATCCTGTCCAATGGACACAGGTATATTTCTCTCCTTCTTACCAGAGTTTGGTGGACCTACAGCCTTGTAGCTCTGGACTGTCACTCTGCACTGAGAAGACTCGCTTTACTGAGAATATGTTCTCCCAGGGTACAGACATTGCTGTATTGAGGGTATACTTTAATAGAGGACCCCAGCACAAGACCTTGAAACCCTCGTCTGAGTCTAGCAGGAGGAAGGCCATACATATTTTCCAGCAGGGTAGCAAGGAGTAGCCTAGATTCTGCTCTATATTAGCTCCTTGCCTTTGAACTTCTGCCCAAAGTGCTGAGAGAGAACTGGAAAGGGAACACTTGAAGGGAATAGATAAATTGATTGCTACAGGAGAGATGGTTGACAGGACTGTGTAGTAGTTGAGAGTTTTAGTAAACAAGAAGTAGGCTAGAGGAAATGGGAAGCAGAGAAGAAAATTGGAATTGGGAAGGCTCTGCAGACTACCAGGGAAACTTACTTATCCTCCTGGTGTCTCTCAAAGTAGAGGAGAAGAAATAGAATTTATATATGAATAAGGCAAATGCAATTCAGGTGAACCAAGAGAGAAACAGAGGTACTGCTCTGAGAACCTAGCTTTATTATAAGATGTTCACAGGGGTAGGTCAGACAGAGAGGATGTGTTTAGTGGAGGAAGAAGCCATTAAGGAGCACCAGTGTTCAGGAATGAGACATTATCACCCAAACCAGGAGAAGCTCAAGGTGAAAGTGAAAAGTACCTTAGCTCCTCTCCTCAGGCATTTGTTGTCTATATTTAGTAGCTTTTCAAGAATGGAGACCTCAGCTGGTCCTGGGTCTTCCAGAAGTTAGAACACTGCCAATCAAAGCCACCTTCCCTATGGGGATAACCTCAGCCAAGCTCTTTAGGATTCTTCCCCTTTCCTAGTCTATTGATATGTTTCCAGAAGTTTTGTTTTTTTTTTTTCTTTCCTGTCAACACTTCTCCCAGTCCAGACTTATTGCCCACTAGGAGGGGACACAGGTGAGAGATAGGTATCTCTGACAGCTAGTGACATGTAAATGAAGAGTTCCAAAGAGATCATCAGTACCTGGACTCCTTCTCCTCTATTCCCTCCTCCTAGACTATTTCATTTGAAACCATGGTCAGGTTTTTTTTTTTTTTAACATGGTACTTATTTGTTTTTTATGGAAGTTATACATGAACATACAAATTCTATACAACATAAAATGAAAAATAGAACTGTTCTCCCACTCGTTTTCCTGCAGCTTAAAGGAGATTACAACTCTATTAGCTGTTTCTTCTGGCATTTGTTGCTTCTTCTAAATATCATGCCATTTCTGGATTTTTGACTTTCTAATATTAGCCACTGACTTCTATTTAATTTTTATTTTTTAAATTTTTTTGAGAGTGGGGTGCACAAATGAGTGAGGAGCAGAGAGAGAGAGAGAGAGAAGTGGGGCTCCCCCAAAGCAGGGTTTGTGCTCACTTGATGTGAGACTAGCTCACCTAATGTGGGGCTCAAACTCACCTGATGTGGGACTCGAACTCATGAACTGTGAGATCATGACCTGAGCCAAAGTCATATATTTAACCAACTGAGCCACCCAGTCATCCCCTGATGTCTGTTTTAAAAATGAAGACTTAACTCTCTCATCCTTTGCATAAATATGCATGTACTTTCTCTATCCTCCTAATGTAGTGTTATTATAGTTAGATCAATATTAAATATTGAATGTTTACATTTTATGAGTAAAGGTTATTTGCAAGCTGTGACAGTATACTGTTAACATTTCTTGTTTGCTTCCCCTCACAATTAATGATCTATTTAGATGTTTACTTGTTTATGTAATTACTATCAGTTAATTCTCATATTGTCTTCTAGAAGTAGAACTCTCTCAAATATTCAAAAACAATCAGATAATTTATCAGTTTCCATTTTTTTTCTTAGATATATGCCTCTAGAGCCTTTCATTCTCCTGCTCTAATCTGAAATGGTTGCTCTCTAAGCTGTTACAAAGATATCTTTCTGGAATCTCCCTTCACCAGCAGTCTGGATTCCCTTCACTTATCTCCTATGATGGATACTCTTTTTCCTGGATCCTATGACTTTTTTCTTGGTTTACTCCTCATTTTGGTATAGTATATCTTCAATATCTTGCTGAAAAGGGTGCATAGTAGATAAGTATTTTCAAACTCTGTCTTTATTCTAGTTTCATACTTAGTTGAGAGCTTGGCTGGGTGAAAAACATCTGTGTTGTTATTTTTCTTCAAATATTTGTTAACACTGCTCTATTGTCTTCTAGCTTCCAGTGTTTCTGCTGACAAATCTGAAGTCAATCTTATTCCTCATCCTTTCTACGTGATCAGTGTTGTGTCTTAGAAGCCTTTAGGATTTTCCTTTTGACTCTTGTATCCTGATATATGGTAGTGTAGATCTCTTCTTATCTTTGTACTGGGCACTCAATGGGGGAGGGGCAGAGAGAGAGAGAGAGTGGGACACAGAATCTGAAGCAGACTCCAGGATCTGAGCTGTCAGCAGGGAGCCCAGCTGGGCCACCCAGGTGCCCCAAAAATGAAGGTAACTTAAGCAGACTTTCAGACAACATCAGGCACAATGATATTTGCATAATAGGGGTCCCAAAAAGAGAAGAGAAAGAGAAAGAGCCTTTAAACTTATTTGAAAAGAGGGGCTCCCGGGTGGCTTAGTCGGTTAAGCGTCCGACTTTCGCTTGGGTCATGATCTCGCGGTTGGTGGGTTCGAGCCCCGCGTTGGGCTCTGTGGTGACTGTCAGCTCAGAGCCTGGAGCCTGTTTCAGTCTGTGACTCCCTCTCTCTCTGGCCCTCCCCTGCTCACGCTGTCTCTCTCTCTCTCTCTCCTAGAAATAAATAAAACATTAAAAAAAAAAAAACCCAATTGTATGCTGTCTATAAGAAACTCACTTCAGAAGTAGGGACACAGACTAAAAATGAAGAGATGGAGAAAAATATCCCATGTAAATGGAAGTGGAAAAAAAAAAAAGCCTGGGTAGCAATACTCGTAGCAGACAAAATAGACTTTAAAACAAAGACTGCAATTATAGACAGACATTACATAATGATAAAGGGGTAAATCCAACAAGACATAACTTTATAAATGTATATGTACCCAACATAGAGGAACCAAGATGTATAAAGCAAATCTTAATAGACCTAAAGGGAGAAATTGACAGCAATACAATAATACAAGGGACTTACCACCCCACTTACATCAGTGGATAGATTATCCAAGCAGGAAATTAATAAGAAAGCATTGGCCCTAAGCAACAAACTCGACCAGTTGAATTTAATAGGTAGACACACAACATTCCATCCAAAAGCACAGAATACACATTCTTCTCCAGTGAACATGGAACATTCTCCGGAATAGATTACATGTTAGGCCACAAAATTCAAGAAGACTGAAATCATATCAAGCATCTTTTCTGGCTACAGTAGCATGAAATTAGAAATCAATTACCAGGGGGGCGCCTGGGTGGCTTAGTTGGTTAAGCGTCTGACTTTCGCTTAGGTCATGATCTCGAGGTTCGTGGGTTCGAGCCCCGCGTCGGGCTCTGTGCTGACTGCCAGCTTAGAGCCTGGAGCCTGTTTCAGTCTGTGAAACTCCCTTTCTCTCTGACCCTCCCCTGCTCACGCTGTCTCTCTCTCTCTCTCTCCTAGAAATATATAAAACATTAAAAAAAAAAATCAATTACCAGGAAAAAGCTGGAAAAACCATTAAAATGTGGAGATTAAGTGACATGCTAATGAACAACCGATGGGTCATTTAAAACAAATCAAAGAAGAGGGGCGCCTGAGTGGTTTAGTCCTTTGAGCATCCAACCGGCTCTGTCATGATCTAACGGTTCACCACACACTCTCTTGGTGTTCCTCCTTCCTCACTGGCCATCTCCTTTTATTTGGTTTTGCTTTTCTTCCCCATGACATCCTTCTAGAGATTGGAGTGCTCTATGGTGCAATCTTTTAAACTCTTTATTATCTTCCTGAGTTATCTCATCCAATTTCTGGGCTTTAAATACCATCTATATATTTAGTACTATCAAGTTTACATCTCTAGCCCAGACATCTTTCACCATCTCTAAGTTTAACTGTCTGTTCCACATCCCCACGTGGATTCTGATAACTCAACATGTTCAAAACTAACCCTGTTCCACCTGCAGTCTTCCCTACTCCATTGATGACAATTTCATCCTTATAGTTGTTCTGGCCCAAAATCCTAGAGTCATCCTTGATGCCATTTCTGTCTCCTATACCACATTCAATCAATCCATTAGCAAATTCTGACAGCTCTATACATACAGAATCCTATCCCTTCTCCCACCTCCCCACTTTCCTCCTGGTGCGAGCTGTCACCATCGCTAGTTTGAATTAGTGCAGCTGCCTCCTAACAGGTCATATTGCTTTCAGTCCTTGTTTCTCTACAGTCTACTCTTACACACCAACTAGAGTGATCCTTTAAAAATAGAGGCGACTTCATGTTATTCCTCTGCTCAGAACCTTGCAATGACTCCCCATTTCACTCAAAGTAAAATCCAAAGTCCTTATAATAGTCCACAAAGCCCTCCAGGACCTGATCTGTTCCTGCTCCTTACCTTCTTGATTTTACCTCTTTACACTCTCCCTTACTTACTTTGATCCAGTTATATAGGCCTCAACTTTTCCTCAAACACTCCAGGCACACTTCTCACTCACAGAGTTTGCACTGGCCAATCCCTCTGATTAGAAAGCATTTCTTCCAACTGTATGATTTGGCCAATCCCCTCACCTCCTTTAGGACATTGCTCCAATGTCATCTTCTCTAAGGCCTTCTCTTATTACCTCACTTAATATTCAGTCAACCCTCTCCAGCCTCCCTCTACTTCCTCTTCTTCTACTTCCAAACCCACTTACCTTGCTCTATTTTTTCTTTTATCTATATTATTTTTATTATATAAAAGGTATGATAAACCTTTTAACATACACTGTATTTCTTATGTTTATTTCCTAGCTTTGTCTATAGTGCCTTCTTCCCCTCTGGAATAAGTTCTCCAAAGCAAGAATCCATTCATTGATGTATCCAAAGATATAGTACAGTGTCTGGTGCAATAATTACTTGTTGAATGAATGAATGAAAAATTTGAGTGATAATACTCTGAAGTTATTTTAGGGATTAAATAACATGAAAGATCTTGACACACAATGGACATCCAACATATGTTAGATTCCTACCTCCCTTCTCCCTTCCCCAAATACCTTTCTCACTTGCCTCCTCTTATAGCACTGTCCCTTTCCTCTTCTCTGAAAATTTAGACAATTCTAGGCTCTCCTTTGTGTTTAAATCCAGGAAAATCCAACAAAAGCCCACAGATGTCATCTGAGAAGAAAAGGAACATTGGGGGGCGCCTGGGTGGCTCAGTCAGTTAAGCGTCCAACTTTGGCTCAGGTCATGATCTCACGGTTCCTGGGTTCGAGCCCCGTGTTGGGTTTTGTGCTGACACCCAGCTAAGAGCCTGGAGCCTATTTCAGATTCTGTATCTCCCTCTCTAACCTCCCCTGCTCGCTCTCTCTCTCTCTCTCTCTCTCTCAGAAATAAATAAACATTTAATAAAAAGGAACACTGGGAGACCCGCCCTACCCATTGCCACACTTTATCAAATTAACAAACTGTCACCAGAGAAGCAGAAAGCCCTAAAGAAATGGACAGATAAATGTTTTTGTTATTGGAGTTAGAGATTTATTACACCAATTTTTAAAATTATCTTTATTGAGGTCTAATTTACATACATTAAAACATACACATTTTAAGTGTACTATTTGATGAGTTTTGACAAATGTATATGTGATTTGATTTTGGGGTGGAGGGCACTAAGGTCACCTGGGATTATGTAGGTCCAGAGATTTAGCAGAGGGATCCGGGCCAGGAAAGAGAACATCAGGGCTCTTGGAAAACAGGGACAAGTGGAGACACCAGGGCCGACCTGAAAGTGTTCCTCGGGGTCTCAATACACCAGGATCTGAGCCTCCAGAATGTCTCACA
This sequence comes from Proteles cristata cristata, assembly GCA_017311185.1. Lineage (NCBI taxonomy): Eukaryota > Metazoa > Chordata > Mammalia > Carnivora > Hyaenidae > Proteles > Proteles cristata. Next base: position 2,188,497 of record JAESUZ010004587.1, read on the forward strand.
ACTTCGTGACACTTCCTGGCCGTCCTGAGGAATTGGGCCGGCTCCCTTTCACACCAGTCTCATGCGTATACGCCAGGAGCGGTGACCTGGGATTGAGTCCTCCCTCTCCTCTGCCCTGCAACTCTCCTGCCAGTACCCACACCCCTCATCCCCGCCTACTGGTGCGGGTGTTCCAGCTCGCAACAGCCAAGTTACACCGCTGCCAAGACACCCACCGGGTCTGACTTTCTTTTCAGCCTCAGAAATCGTCTTCGTCCTCAGCCACTGCAGGCGAGAAAAAGCAAAAGCACCGTGCCAGGTGTTGGCGTCAGAAATACCCCTTTGGGGCCGCCATTCTCGGGTCCCTGGGGGCTCTTGGCCTCTGAGGTGCGATCTACTGAGCCAACCCAGCAACCAGGCCCACTCCCTCCCCCTCTGCTTCTGACACCCTGTAGGGATTGCAGGTTCAGCTTCACTTAGAGACGGCAACTTCGAGTCCAGGTTTGCTGGGCAAACTGAGGCAGGACTAGGGATTCTGGGTGAGGAGTCTAAAGTTGGCCGCAGACTTTCCCCCTATAACTGAGATAACCCCTGTTGAAAGCCCAGTGCGGTGCGTGCCAATCTAAGAAACCAGTGGGGTCCGTTTGCTTAGACATCTGGGGAATTGCGAAGCACCGCCCAAGCGGCTGGGAAACCTCTGCGGTGGTGCTGGCGGGTGTGGTGGGGGCGGTGGGGCCAGGGGTGGGGCCTGGCGGAGGGCGGGGCCGACCTGGGCTGCACGGAGTGCCAGCCTAAACCTGCACAGCAGTGGTGGTGGTGGTGGCCCTTGCGTTTGGTTCTTGTTCTGCTTGCGCTCTACCTCGCAGCCATGGAGGGACCCCAGGAGCTTCTGAGTGGCAAGTTCCAACTCTGCTTCACCCCCGCTGCCGGGACCAGCCTCCTGATGCTCAGGCTAAACGACGCGGCTTTACGTGCGCTGCAGGAGTGTCGGCGGCAACAGGTGCGGCGGACCCCGGTGCCCCATCTTTCCTAGTCTCTCTGTCCCTCGGGATCTCGGGCCTCAGTCGGTGACCCTGGCTAAGAGACCTGAGTTTGGGGAGTAGTATCCGTAGGTTCCGACCTCCCCACCTCTCCAAGTGAAGCTCGTGAGGCAGGTGTTCCCCCCGACCCCCATCCCGGGCACCCAACGCCATATCCTGGGAATGCCACTTCACCTGCGTTCAGCTCGCACCTGCTCTCCCCGCAGGTTCGGCCAGTGATCGCTTTCCAAGGCAACCGAGGGGTAAGTAAGGGCCTAGGGTGTGTGAAAGAGGTGGGGGGCGGGGAGAACAGAAGTAGGCTTCGGGTGGGTGCAGCCAAGGCGGGAAAGCTGACAGCAGTCACTGTCTGAAGAAGTTACGAGAACTGAACCCCGAGAGGGGCGGAGGGGGATGCTGCGGTTGTGGTCCCAGGAGGCTGCGGTTGAGGAGACTGTGTCGTCTCAGTCTCCTGGGGAAACTCAAGCCCAGCTGCACCTGGTGTACTAACGAGTCCCATGGGACCCATCTTCAGTCTTAGGCTGGCTAAGTGAAAAATGGCAATGGGAGAAGGGGGAGGGGCTGACTTAATGGGGCTTATGGTTCTCCTTCTGCCCCTAGTATCTGAGGTTCCCAGGCCCTGGCTGGTCCTGCCTCTTCTCCTTCATAATGTCCCAGTGTGGCCAAGAGGGCCCTGGTGGTGGCTTGGACCTTGTGTGCCAACGCTTCGGCAGGTAAGGGGGAACAGGTAGGTAAAAAGGGTTTGTGGAAAGTTCGGGAAGCTGATTCTACTTAAAAGTTCACCCTCCTGGGATTTTTCCACCACCCCTTTCCAGGTCTGGGCCTAACCACCTCCACTGCCTGGGCCCACTCAGGGAGCGCCTCACTGTTTGGGCAGCCATGGATTCCATTCCTGCCCCATATTCAGTTCATAGACACAACCTAACTGTCCGTGCCAGAGATCCTGAGAGTTGGCAGAACACAGGAGACTGTTCTGAGGAAGACACAATTTCACAGCCACAGATGGCACTAAAAGAGGTGAGGCCAGAAACTGCAGGTAGTTGGAATAAGGTGGGGCACAGCCTGAAGCCCAGAGAGCCAAGTGCCCCTGCCACTTTCCCTGCCAGGTGCCAGATCCACTGGCAAGAAGCCAAGGACAGTCACTCCCAGGATCCTCAGAGGAACACATGGCACAGTGGGAAGTGAGGTACTTGGGGCAGGGTGGGACTAACCTGGGAATTACCTGGTATTGTCTTCCTGTCTAATCTCCACCCTAAATGCTTTAATAAAAGATCTAACCCTACCTTGGTCTTCATCTGTCCCATTCCCTCTTCAAATATCCTAGAAAGCAGACCCATCTTCCAAACAGAGAACCTGATCAGGCACTGCCTTCCTCTACTAGCCAGAAATATTTGGACAAGGTAAGTTGTAATAGCAAGGGATTTTCAAAGAGATCTTTGTCCTATTAGGCTAAAAAATTTAAATTAGGAGACTTGATTCTGATGCTCCCAGAGATTATTCTATGAAATTAATTTTCAAAAGAAGTGCAAAATAAGATTCTGGCTTACTGTTTGTGACATCCCCCCCCCCCACTAGAAGCGTCCAGCACCTGCACCCCCTAGAAGACTGAAAGAAAAGAGGCTCAGAACCCTGCCTTTAGCTCCAAGTCCCCTACAAGGACTGCCCAATCAGGACCTGCAAGATGAAGAAGATTGGGAGCAAGAAGATAAAGATGAAGATGACATGGGCTCCAGGCTGGAACACAGTCCATCAGTCCAAGCAAGTGAGTTAATGAGGACAAAACTGCCCTATTGAAAAAAAAAAAAAAAGCCTATATAATCACTTCTCTGTCATTTTGCTTTCTTCCTAGATTCTGAATCCCCAAGCCCTGAAGAAGTACCAGACTACCTCCTGTGAGTCCCCTGCTACTTCCAATTTTATCAAGTCTTGTGCATAGGAGATATTAACATAAACTTCCTGTGAGCTGGAAGCTTTTAGGGGCAATGAAATTAAAGGTGACAACTCTACTCCTGGCAGGCAATACAGGGCCATCCACAGTGCAGAGCAGCAACATGCTTATGAACAGGACTTTGAGACGGATTATACTGAATACCGCATCCTCCATGCTCGTGTTGGGGCTGCAAGCCAAAGATTTATAGAGCTGGGAGCGGAGATCAAGAGAGTTCAGCAAGGAACTCCAGAACACAAGGTAAGGACTGGACCCAAGGTGGCTTTCTAGCTTTACTGGCCATAAACTCCCTGCTAATTTGCCCAGAAGACTGTACAGTAACGAAAGTGGCAAGCAAGTCTGTTTTGAGAGAAAAACTAATCTCTATCATTCGGTAGAATGAGATGGGAAGTTACTACTCTCCCTTAAGAAAATTGGAGTTTTTGGGGCATCTGGGTTGCTCAGTCACTTAAGTGTCCAACTTCATCTCAGGTCATCTCATTGTTTGTGAATTTGAGTCCCTCATCAGGCTCTGCACTATCTGTGCAGATTCTCTCTGCCCCACTCCCACTTTCTCTCTCCAAATAAGCTTAAAAAGAAAAAAAAAAGTAGTTTTTTCTCAAGGTTAAACTTGGTGCTAGCATTTTCTTTGTTTCAGGTGCTGGAAGAAAAAATAGTCCAGGAATATAAAAAGTTCAGGAAGGTAAGACAAGGTCTGGGAATGGTAGCAAGGTCGAAATGGTAGATCCTTTTTTTGACATGGATGCTTTTTCTTTGCAGCGGTACCCAGGTTACAGGGAAGAAAAGCGTCGCTGTGAGTACCTGCATCAGAAATTGTCCCACATTAAAGGTCTCATCCTGGAGTTTGAGGGAAAAAAAGGGGGCAGCTGAAGCTATCAGAAGGCTCTTTACCCTCTCTCTCTGCTCAGATATGAAGGAACAAAGCAACTATAAACTGCAGAGTGCAACTGTCTGCTCTTCTTATTGCTGAGTCCATGGTGGCAAGTATGAGAGCTATTCTAGACTCTTTAAGGTTTGACTTTCATGGTTGTCATACTTGTCATTGTTGGCAAGATTACAACGCTGTGCCCAGGAGACTAGGAAGAATAGCAGGGGCTTGGCTTCTTCATCTTTAGTTCAGACAAGTCATTTTCAAATCCTGAGAAATGACACCATTTCCAGGACAAGATACCTTGAGAACATTAGAATTTAGCCTGGTAGCCTCCGTACAGAAATAGTAGTGAGAACTTTTGGTAACAGAGCTAAAAGAACTTGTAACACACATGGATATAATGGGAAAGGGCTTGGTTGTTCCCCATGTACTAAAAGTGAATTTGTTTACAAACATGGCTAAAAAAAGAAATTGATTGCTTCTGTGTCCTCTGTATAAGTTTGTATGTTTTCTTTAAATCCTTCAAGGCAATGGTTATTACCCACCACAACTATCTATCTGAACCACTTCTTGGGTGCTCTAAAAAAATTAGATCCCAGCCCAGGTCTCACATATTAGAATCTTCAAGGTTATGGTTAGGCATCTTTACTTTTTCAAAACACTAAGGATGATTCTGCTATATATTTTGCTATTAAGGCTCTATCAAATCCATTTTATAATTGGCAGCTAGAGATTACAACAGGAATAAAGTTACCTTTTTCAAACTTTTTCTTTAGAGGTTGAGGATCATCTACAAATAGGGGTCCTATCTGGAATTATCCAGTACTAAAAACTTTAAATGTGGACAGGATTTGGATTTACCCACAAAGAAAGGGAAATTCTGTTGAACAAAAGATCATGTCAGTCCTATCCTTTTTGTTCCCCACTGTTGCAGAAGAAAGTGGATGCTTCATTCACAACCAGAAGTGATACTGCCTTTAACCAGTTCCACTGGAGAAGGAAGTTAATGGGCCACACCCTGGGCTTTGGGGAAGAGAGGTGCACCCAGCAGTGTCAGCAATTCCTGAAAACAACTTGGATGGAACCCCAACCCAGTGCCACACTCATACAGGGCATTTTTGGGCAGAGACTAGCCCTTGGGAGGTATAAACATGCTCAGCTGCATGACAAGGGTAAACAGTCACCCATCCTTACAGTATGGGCAGGGCCTGAAACAGAGCCCAACAAGAAAGGTCCCTCACCTGTTCTAGTCATCAGGCTACAGGCCAGGGCAATACATCTGTTAAGGACAGAAAATGATGAAATTTGGAAAGGATTTACTAGATAACTATGGACCTAGTTAGTTGGTCTATAGCAGCACTGACCAATATGGTAAGCCAGTAACTCTAGGTGTGAATATTTAAATCAATGAAAATTTAAAATGTAGTTCTTAGCTACATTTCAAATGCTCAGTAGCTACATGTCTTAGATAATGAAGATTATGGAACATTCTTGAGATTCCAGAAAATTCTATTGGACAGTGCTAATCTAGAAAACCTTTGGTTCCCCATCTCTTGGAAAAAAGACATTTTAAAGGGGGCTCATTTATTGTTACTGTTCCAAATGTACAAAAAAAATTAGAAAATAACCCCCCAACTCAATCCCTCCCACCCCCACAACATTCCCCGTCAACACAAATAATTTTTCCCAAAACCACAAACATCAACTGGTCCTGGTATTTTCATAAACAGTGCAGCTAAGAAACAGTTTAGAGAAAATTTAACGGGATTCAGATTATATCCATTCTGTCCTCTCTGCCCTGAGAGTAATAATCCCATATGGGTCCCAGTCCTCCCCAATGGTTTTCCCATCTCTGGTGGAAGAGTCCTTTTACAAAGTGGCATGTTTGGCTGCTGCTTTAGAGATCCTCCTGTGCCTTCTTCTTCTTCTTGGCTTTTTCTTCTTGAATTACAGGGGGGTTTGTTGCCTCTCGCTGTAGATAGCTAATAAAATCACTTAATTCACGGCCACCCTGAAAACAGAAAGATTACTCTGAAAATTTAACCTTTTAAAGAACCCTGGATTATTTTTCCCCAATAGAAAAATTTCTGGGTTTGTAAAAAAGCACATTAGCAACCACATATATTGACTCTGAAACTGAAAAATTTCCAATTAAGTAAAATCCAAAGAACTGAATATGTATGTTTACGTGTGTATTTGTGGGGAGATAAGACAACACACTTACTTCATATTTCTTTGGATTTAGCTTCTTGTTGGCTGGAGAGAAGTAAATGGTAGGAAAACTGGGTAAAAAAGAAAAAAAAGTTAGCTCATTTCAAGTTCCAGAGTAAGTCCAACATATATTTCCCCAATAACTTTCTGGGAATAACTTCTCTTCATGATTTTTATTTGTCACCAGATACCATTCTCCATCAGGGTCTAGTTTACATCCTATCAAAGCTCAACAATGTGAGAGCTCACAAATCTGTGCCAGTCATGTGGACCCATGCAGCAGAACTCTAAGCCAGAAAGGCATCAGTGGTTCTCTGCATAAGTGCAGTGAGGGATCCACTCCCTAAACTATACCCAGTAAATGGCTTGCAAGCCTACTTTTTCCTATCAACTGCCTACACACTTTTATTAGGTTTTAATATACTTACCCTCTGACTTCATATGGAGAAGGCACATCATTGGCTGTAGCATCCATCTTGGCTATGATAATATTTGGGTCTTTTCTAAGCTGTTAATAAAAAAGGTTAGATCTTTAAATTTCAAGTTTTTGGTGACCAAGGGACACTTAGTCAAATCAGCACTTAAAATAATCTCCTTTGTAAACACCTGGATAAGTTATGCTCCAGTAGGAAGAGTAGTGACACTTGTACATAATATCTAGCTTTCCACAGGCATCCCTTTTCTCTCTTGGTTTCTACATATTAAGTCTCTATTTACAGCAACCTTCAAAATTACCTGGTTTACATAAGACATTACAAGGGCTAAGTCAAGTGAAACATAATGGATCTACATAAGCCATTACCAAAATTCAGAAGCCTGGGTACTTTTAACCACAATCGAGATGGAGTCTGAGAAGTGGAAAATCAAAAACAGGTAACTGAGGCACTGCACAGGCTCAGAGACACTAGAGGGGCAGCCAGGAGAAAAGAAAACAGTAGATAGCTTAAAAAAAAAAAAAAAAAAAAAAAATCTACCAAGACATAGGTACTGAATTAATTAGGGTAACTAATTAGCCAATGCTGAATATGTATGTCAACTTCCCAACTCAAAATTTACCTTCAGAAAAAAAAAATTAATATTCAAAATATGGTTCAGACTTACCTTCTCTCCCAGTTCTTTGTATTTAGGCTCCAGATTCTTACAGTGACCACACCAAGGAGCATAAAATTCAATCAGCACATCTTTATTTTCATCATTCACGATTTCATCAAAATTCTCGGCTACTACTACCTGGAATACACCAAAGATTCTCTAGTTGGTAAGGCAAGATGAAGAATAAACATTCACCACACGCCACATGCTATATTTGTTTCTGCACCCAAACCCTATCAAATGTACTGTGTTGTCACTGAAAATATATCATTGAAACCCAAATAGCATCTACAGACTATATTAAAGACGTTCTGGCCATTTTCCAGAAACCAACTCATTCCCATGTCTGTTACCTGTCAACTTTGTTCAGGAAATCATAGAAAATAAGGGCTACCCAACACTTCCTTAATCTCAAAGCAACAATCTTAAAACTATTATTAGAGGTTAGCTTGCTCTACCCTGAAGAGTAACTTAGTTCTAATATAAATACTATAAAAAAATTCTATGAAGGCGGCACTTGGATGGCTTAGTTGGTTAAGTGTCCGACTATTCATTTAGGCTCTGGTCATGATCTCATGGTCATGGGATTCACTCTCTTCTTTTCTCCCTGCCCCTTCCCCACTTATGTGCGTTCTCTCTCAAAATAAATAAACTTAAAACAGATTCTATGAAGATTTTATACTCCTGCCCCTACTGAGCATATGAGCTCTGCCAATGTTTATTTTGTGCCTCAGGGAGAGGAGGACAAACAAAAACAAAAACATGACAGCCAACAAGGTCTTCACTTAGACGAAGCATTTTTGGAATAAAGAAATGAGGAGGAGTCAATTATATCTCAATAAAACGAAGATCAGGGCACAATGAGGAAAGGCAGCTGCTTAGAGCCTTAGTGAGGCTATAGGCACCTCACCTTTACTGGCCCATCATTGCTCTCTGGGATGGGCTCAGACTTCAGGTATCTCTTCAGGTTGCCATCAAAATAATCTTGCAGGAATCTTTCAAGAGCCTTGCCATCACGTCTGCAATTAGAAAGACAAGGGTCAGGTTTGTTAATCTTCTACAGAGAGAATTAAAAGCAATTTCTTAGAATAGTTTCTACATATTCTAGCTCCAGTTTCAAGGTTAGAAACTAGAAAAAACAGGAGGACCTTATCTCTCAATATGCAGATCTACTGATTGAACAAAAAAACCAACCACCTACTATATTTGTAGCATGTTCATTGTGGCTTAGAAAGGTCAGAAAAGGAAGAAAACATTAGTTTTCTGGAAATTCACTTCTGCAGAAGAATCAGGTCTTTGTTGCTCTGAAAAATACCACCTATTTATGGTATCTTATTTTACTGATTTCCTCACAAAGAAGACTTTTCTCCCCAAGTCTCAGAAAGCAAAAAGTCCTAATTTTCTGGGGTTTAAAGATCTTTCCATTCCCTGAGTTCACTTTACGTCAGTATAGTATTCCAAAAAGAAAAGGCATTCTACAGGGATGGGAAGGGGTTGCAATGGTCTGAAATTACATCAATCTCAAAGAGACTGTCCAATGTTCTTAATCTACTATTTTTTAATTTTTAAAAATATTTTTATTTCTGAGAGAGAGAGAGAGAGAGAGAGAGAGAGAAGAGAGACAGTGTGAGCAGGGGAGGGTCAGAGTGAGAGGGAGATATAGAATCTGAAGCAGGCTCCAGGCTCTGAGCTAGCTTTCAGCACAAAACCCGACATGGGGCTCGCACCCATGAACTATGAGATCATGACCTGAGCCGAAGCCAGATGCTTAACTGACTGAGCCACCCAGGCACCCCTCAGTCTACTATTTTTTATTTTTTATTTTTTTTATTTTTTTTTTTATATTTTTATTTATTTCTAGGAGAGAGAGAGACAGCATGAACAGGGGAGGGTCAGAGAGAGAGGGAGACACAGACTCTGAAATAGGCTCCAGGCTCCAAGCTGGCAGTCAGCACAGAGCCCGACGCGGGGCTCGAACCCGCGAACCGCGAGATCATGACCTAAGCGAAAGTCGGACGCTTAACCGACTAAGCCACCCAGGCGCCCCTCAGTCTACTATTTTTAACGGCAGGGTGGAAATGATCGTGTAAGTGTTCCAAGCTGCCATCATTTTGTTAATTTTCAGAATTTATTAAGGATTGTGATCCTTAAAGTACCTATAATTAATTAATTGAGAAAAATGACAATCATAGGTCTGGCTAGAAGACCTATCTTCACATTCTAATGTTCTTCTTTATAAATCCTCAGTAGTGTAAAAGGCTTTACATTTCTTTGCAGAATCAAATCCCAAGCCCACATTAACTTGTAACTCACGAGAATTCCTCCTGCATGACAAACTTCTCTCCTTTTGCAGTTCTGATAGCGACAACAGGAATATCTCCAGCAGTGCTTTCCAAGCCAAAATCTGAAAGTTCATGGCTAAAGGTTTTGCGGCTAGCTACAGCAAAGCTGAGTTTGTTCCCAGCATCTAGGAATTTCTTTGCTACCATCATCACTCTGTGGGAAACAAGAGATATTTACACCAAGATTTATACCATGATGGTAAACCACTTCTGAAATCAAGAAGCTAGAAAGCAAAGACTAAATTTTACAGTCCACCAGCTCTCTGGAATCAGTCTAAACTATGTTCTTGGGCATGGACACAGAGTCATAGTACACTCCAAGGTCTTATTGAATTTCGCTGCCAAACTGGTGGTACCAAATAGTCCATTCCCGATGAATCTTGCTATATTGTAACTAAAATATTGTAGGCATAATGACCGACCTGAAAAGAAAATCTGTATGATTAAAACACTCTACGAATCTCAATGGGCAAATAGGCACAATATTTTAAACAAATTCTAAATCACATTTGCATTTTTTTCCTGGGAGGTTAGGAATCATCTATGTCATAGGCAAAGGAACACCTATGGAAGATATGCCCAACAGATTATGGAAATAGTTTATGATATTTGTCCTTAACAGCTTCAAATGTGGTTTTTGGGAGCTGAATGTTCCCATTCTAACTGGCTGTGACATCATACACTGTAAGAGGATATTTAGAAGAAAGTATTTACATATTAGGCAAACTTGTTTATGAAGGGGAAAAATGATCCTAATTACCTGTTTCTCCAGTAGTTGGAACCTTTGGCATTCTTTTCATAGTCCACATCATAGTAAGCCACAAGTAAGTCCTTGCCCTGCATCAAATCTTTATTGTCTTCTGTCATGTGAGGGCAGATACCAAAACTGAAATAAATAATCCCTTATCAAGTCTGGCAGGTTTAGCTATGTTATGAAATTAGCACAAAGTAACTGACAACACTTACAAAAGCAAAAAAATTTTCAACATGAAGAAAAAGTACTGAACAATATACCCTCTAAGAGTTCTAGGGCCCACACATTACTGCTTTACGATTATTGTTCAAACCTCTGAATGAGGCTATTTAATCAAAAACATGGGTCTGCTTAATAACTGAGGTAAGCAAACTAAAATGAAGCCAAGAAATCCCAAAAAAGGTACTCACATGTTCTCTTGGATAAATTTTTTAATCTTGCCACTGGTCATTTTCTGTTCTATATATGCCACAGTCTTGTCTTCAAACTTGTTCATCAGATGTGAAGGACGAAACAAGGTGATACCCCTTAAAAAGAAGGTATTAGTAGGTAGGCAGCAGCAGAACAGTCTTCAATCTTCTGTTTATTTTTTAATTTATTTTTTTAATATACTTTATTGTCAAGTTCATTTCCATATAACACCCAGTGCTCATCCCAACAAGTGTCCTCCTCCATGCCCATCACCCATTTTCCCCTCTCCCTCACCCCCTCATCAACCCTCAGTTTGTTCTCAGTATTTAAGAGTCTCTTGTGGTTTGCCTTCAATATTTTATTTAAAGCTCAGACCATCTACTCTTGCCACTTTTACTGGCACCATTTAAGCACATAAGGACTCTTTTCTGGGACCACTGACTTGGCAACATGACCTCATTAAAGCTAAGGTGCTAACCACCTTAATCTCAAGTGCAATAACTGGGTAGTGTTTAATAAACCTTGAGTTGGAAAGTTAGGAGACTTTGGTTCTAATTCTAGCCCCACCATTATCAATGGAATCCTTTTGGGCTTTAGCTTTTCCATCAATGCAAAAAGGGATTTAAGGGGGGTTAGAGCAGAGGATTCATTTCCAAACCTTTAAAAACAGTAACAGAACCCAACTTACTTCCAAATTCCAAGATGCACAATAAAGCAGAGCTTGCTCTTATTGGAAGGTAACTTGCCCTGCTCTCCCACATAGTAAGAGAATTATTTCACTAGAGAAAATACTTTTAAGATTCCTTCCAGCTGAAAAATTCGATAGGTAGGTATATAATTTATAAATAATGTTTAGCTTGCGTTCATCCTTATGCTAGACTTCTCTATCCCAACAAACCAAGTTTACCAAATTTTCTCTTGCTGGTACTATTTTGCCCCTCTACCTGAGCAAACTTTCCTCACTCCACTGAACACTTGAAGCAAATTCCTTCTTTAATTTCTAGACTTGTTCAGCTAAAACGGAACCCCAATTTGTTCTGAGCCAAAGGTTTATATCAAGTATCACCTTTCCCAGAAAATACAATGTTAACTACTAATCTCTCATCTCTAGGTTCTCCTTCATTCATTCCTCCTCCCCACACTGCACACACACCCACATAGAATTTTATCACTTGTTTTTGGCTAGGCATCAGCACCTTTATTAGAATTTTTTTTTAATATTTATTTTTGAGAGAGAGAGAATGTGAGTGGGGGAGGGACAGAGAGAGATGGAGACATAGAATCTGAAGCAGGTTCCAGGCTCTGAGCTGTCAACACAGAGCCCAACACGGGGCTCGAACCCACGAACCGCAAGATCATGACCTGAGCTGAAGTTGAACCCTTAACCGATTGAGCCACCCAGGTGCCTGAAGGTCTTCTCAATAAGACTTCTAATCAGAAGATTACAGGCCACTTTAAAGGCAGCCACAATGAATACATCTAAGGTTAACAGACTGATGTGCTTAATGAGCCACGGGTGGCTCCACATTCATTTATAGAACAGTATGTCTTAATCTAAAAGTCAGTCAAGCCTACAACTTCACATCCAGACTTTCTAGGTTCAAATCCTAGTTCTGCCATAAACCCCCTGTGAAGCTAGGGAAATTAACCTCTTTGAGTGCTTTCTCCTCTATAAAATGAGGAGTAACAGATCTGTCTCATTAGTGGTTAGGAGGATTAAAGGAGTTAACAGTAAATGGCACATAGTAAACACTATATGTTGTGTTAAATATAAATCAGTAACATTAGCCCTTGGCACACTTTTCTTCTCAGGATGATCTCTTCTAAAGTCTCATGGTTTCAATAATTATTTACATGTGCTTGACCCATAAATATTTATCTCTAGTTCAGAACCTTTCCTGAATTTACTGGATCTTCACCACCTGGTCGTTTCACAAACTTCACACTCACTGTGCCAAAATGAAATCATCATTCCCTTCGTATTTGTATTTGTTACTCTTCATCTTTTTCCTAGATCAGTGACTGTTATTGGTGCAGTCATCCAAGTCTTTAAAACCTAGACTCACTCTACATCTTCCTCTTTTCACACATGGCTAGGGACTAAATCCTATTGTTTATATTTTCTATACTCTCTCCTTCTCCATGCCCCTAATGCTGCCTTAACTTAGTCTCTCAGAGATCACCCTTAGTTTAGACTCTGACTTCCTTGCCATTCCTCCCCTTTGAAACCATCACCACATAGGTTCCAGCAACTTTTCTTTTGAAATACAAAATCACATTACTCTCCAGCTCAAAGCCTTTAATGACTCTCAAATGTCTAAAAGATTAAATCAAATTTCTTTTGTATGTACTTGGGGTACCTGGGTGATTCAGTCAGTTAAGCATCCAACTTTAGCTCAGGTCATGATCTCGCAGTTCTTGAGTTTGAGCCCCGCATCAGGCTCTGTGCTGACAGCTCAGAGCCTGGAGCCTTCCTCAGATTCTGTGTTTCCCTCTCTCTCTGCCCCTCCCCTAGATGCACTCTGTCTACATAAAATATAAACATTAAAACAAAAATTTAAATTCCTTCATGTGTACTTCCAAAGCCTTTTATAATTTGGTTTCTGCTTATCTTTCACTATGATGTCATTTACAAACAATACTCCAGCAGTACTACAGATCTCAACATTCCAAAGTTACTTCATAACCTGGGGCCTTCACTCCTGCTAGCTAATTTTTTTTTAAAAATCTGTAATAATTTTGGGGCGTCTGGGTGGCTTAGTCGGTTAAGCGTCCGACTTTCGCTTGGGTCATGATCTCGTGGTTCGTGGGTTCGAGCCCCGCGTCGGGCTCTGTGCTGACTGCCAGCTCAGAGCCTGGAGCCTGTTTCAGTCTGTGACTCCCTCTCTCTCTGACCCTCCCCTGCTCATGCTGTCTCTCTCTCTCCTAGAAATACATAAAAATAAAATAAAATAAAATAAAAATCTGGAATAATTTTTATTCCAACTGCCAGAACCTGCCTGGAAAAACTTATCTTTCAAAACATACCTCAAGAATTACAACCTCTGTGAAGTTTTTTTTTAAGTTCATTCATTCATTCATTCAGAGAGGGAAAAGGAGGGGGGTAGGGAATTGGGGAAGGAAAGAGAGAGCGAGGGAGAATCCCAAGCAGTCTCCATCAGCACAGAGCCCAACCAAGGGTTCAATCTTATAAACTGTGAGATCATGACCTGAGCTGCAACCAAGAGTAACAGGCTTAACCAACTGAGCCACTCAGGTTCTCCTGAAGTCTTTTCTCATACTATTCCCCACCACTAAAGAAAAAATAATCACTCCCTCTGTTCTTCCCGCATGCCCTGAATATATATCTATCCTAACAACTATAGTGCTCACTTGACACTTACATTTTAAAACATATTCACTGTCTTCCTCTACCAGATGTGCTTCAAAGGCAGCAATAGTTTCTAGCAGTTAGCTTAATGCCTAGCAAGTATTCAGTAAATCTTTTGGACCTAAAAACCCCAGTTCACACAATTAGTACTTGGTCCAGAATTCTATAAAGATAATCAACTCAGTCACTTACTCTCCATTATCATCATATTTGTTCACCAGAGACTCCACATTTGTGTGAGCAAATCGATAGTTATCCCTCAAGTTGCTGGCTGCTTTTAGAAACTCAGAGTGAGCATCACTGAATAAATCCTTGAAAAAACCTGTAAAAAAAAAAGGTCAAACACAAGGAAGAAACAGTGTTGAAACATATTCAAACTTAAAATTTTTCTATTTTCACAGTGTTTATTCTATTTATAGATATGCAAAATGAGATAGGTAAGAGGACTGGGTCTGCTTTGCCATGACTACCTAGGATATTTGACACAGTAACTTAAGGAGAATTTTCCCTCTACCCTTTAAAAAATTTTTTTGTCCAAGGGAGTCAAGCGAGAGAATTTTCCAGGGTTCAAATCTTTTTTTTCTTTTTTTTACGATTTATTTATTTTTGAGAGAGACAGAGCACAAGCAGAGGAGGGGCAGGAGAGAGAGGGAGACATGGAATCTGAAGCAGGCTGCAGTCTCTGAGCTGTTAGCACAGAGCCCAATGCAGGGTTCAAACCCATGAACCGCGATATCATGACCTGACCTGAAGTCAGATGCTTAACCGCCTGAGCCACCCAGGAACCCCATGTCAAGGTTCAAATCTTAATTCTAGTTTTTCACAAATAAATTTGGGCAAAATGCTTAACTTCGTAGAGTTCAGGGACTATTTTAGGTGTCAGAAGGATCAAATAAGACCATATGTCAAAATAAACCATAAATTACTTCCCCTTAATTTTTCTCCCATCCAAGTACTAACCAGGGCCGACCCTGCTTAGCTTCCGAGATCACACGAGATCGGGCGCGTTCAGGGTGGTACGGCCGTAGACTTCCCCTTAATTTTTCTGATTTGTCTTCAGAACTTTTAAGTCTAGAAAAGTGACTGAAAGCTGTTTCTTTTTGTTTTTCTTTCCTTTTTTCTTAACGTTTTTATTTTAGTTTTTGAGAGAGAGACAGTGTGCTAGCAGGGGAGAGGGGCAAAGAGAGACACATAGAATCCAAATCAGGTTTCAGGCTCTGAGCTGTCAGCACAGAGCCCAACGCAGGGCTTGAACCCATGAACGTTAAGATCACGGTCTGAGCCGAAGTCGGACACTCAACCGACTGAGCCACCCACGCACCCCATGAAACTTACCTGTTCTTAAATGTCTACTTATAGTTAACTCTTTGGAAATAAACAGAATCAGTAAAATCCAGATGGTAAGAAGTAGCTTTTAATCAAATTTAAATTATAAACCATCTTCTACTGTCAGAAAGTAAGTTTTATTATAATAATTATAAGATCAAGAGAAGCATAGTTATATGTTTAAATTCATTTTTTAAGTCAAATGTATTACACATTAAAACAAAACAAAGAACACTCCAGATGTAGAATGTGTTTAGTTGGTTCAAGTTGTTTTAAGAATAAAATGAGATATTGCAGGGGCACCTGGGTGGCCCAGTCAGTTGAGTGCCGACTTCAGTTCAGGTCATGATCTTGCGGTTTGTGGGTTTGAGCCCCGTGTCGGACTCTGTGCTGACAGCCAGCTCAGAGCCTGGAGCCTGCTTTGGATTCTGTATCTCCTCTCTCTCTCTGACCCTCCCCTGCTCATGCTGTCTCTCTCTCTCAGAAATAAATAAAACATTAAAAAAAAAATGAGATACTGCAACACCTGAGAAACCAAAGGTTGCTACATAAATGTATACAAATCCTAGCAATTTGATCTCAAATAAATCCCCTACTACTGTGAAAACAGCAGACAGAGGTTTAATATTTACTAGTTTCCTCCCACCTTAAAACATTGTTTTCAATCTTAACTACCGTATTGAGTTAAATCTCAGAGTTTGAGATGTGATAGAGCTGTTTTCCTATATTGGATCTTAAACTGAAATTAAATCTTTATTTGGAAGAACACAGAGCCACTCAAATAAAACAAACCAATTTTTTCCATATTACAGTAATGCTGACCTAAATCTATGAGGTGTTTCTTCAACTGCCCTCAAGGTTTCCTAAACTGTTTTAACTTTGTCGTTTACTCGGATATTAGAGGGTTTTTGAAACAGAGTTGATGATTTTGTTGTCTAATCAAATATTTGCTACTTACCCACCACAGAAGCATCTTTGTCACTAATGAACTTCTCAAATTCTTCCTCCGTCCTGAGAGGAACAGAAGCTGGTCCAGCCTGCTTCTTCAGGTGGCTGACAATTCCATCTTAAAAGATAAGATGAAAGATTATAACAACACAAATTTCAATTATTTGAGAAGGCAATCATTCACATATTCAAAGTTCAAAAAGAGGGCACCTGGCTCAGACGGAGGAGCATGCGATTCTTGACCTCAGGGTTGTAAGTTCTAGTCAAGTTGGGTGTGGAGATTACTTAAACACCTGATCTTAGCCAAAAGGCTGAGAAGCAATAGAGATTACTTAAAAACAAAATCTTGGGGCACCTGGGTCCCTCAGTCAGTTGAGCGTCCATCTTCGGCTCAGTCATGATCTCATGGTTCATGAGTTTGACCCCTGCATTGAGCTAGCTGCTGTCACTGCAAAGCCCACTTTGGATTCTCTATCCGCCCCCCTTCCCCCCACCTTGCTTGCACTTTTTCTCTCTCAAATATAAGTAAAACATTCAAAAAATAAATTTAAAAATAGTTAATAAAAAAAATAAAATCTTAAAAAGAAAAAGTTCAAAAGGATACATAATGAAAGTTTTCTTCCTTTCTCTTTATTTAAAAAAAAATTTTTTTAACGTTTATTTAGAGACAGAGAGAGACAGAGCATGAGCTGGGGAGGGGCAGAGAGGGAGACACAGAATCTGAAACAGGCTCCAGGCTCTGAGCTGTCCGCAAAGAGCACAACATGGGGCTCGAACCACGGACCATGAGATCATGACCTGAGCCAAGGTCAGATGCTTAACCAACTGAGCCACCCAGGCGCCCCTCTTCCTTACTCTTTAGTTACGCAGTCTCCTCCCTCTAAGATGTTTCAGTTTTTGTCTATTATGCATAAACAAGCAATTACATATTTTTTCTTTCTTTTCTCCCCAAATGGCAGCTTATACATATGCTCTTCTGCATTTTCTTTTTGTCACTTAATATAATTTAGAGATAACTTATACCAATATACACAAAGAGCTAGTTCAGTCTTTTTTATAACTGTGTTTCACTGCATGGATGTACCATAATTTATTTTACCTGACACAAATGATGGACATTTGTTTCCAATTTCTTGCTGTTATAAATGATCCTGTAATAAACCACCTTGTACTAATGTCATTTACACATGACTGAAAAATCTGTAGGTTAAATTTCTAGAATCAGATTCACTGGGTCAAAGAGTACATGGATTTATAATAGTTAAACTACCCCCTCAAAGAGATTGTACTTATTTATACCCCTACCCAGGATGTATGTATTGGATATATGTAAAGTGTTTTATAACAGTACAATATTACCTTTGTTGATGTTATTCTCTCTGACTAGAACATACTTTCCCCAGATATCCTCGAGGCTCCCTTTCTCACCTCCTTTAGGTCTTTACTCAAATGTCATCTTCTCAGTGATGCTCTCCCTGATCATCCCATTGTGAACTAAAACCTATTCAATCTCCAACACTCCTAAATTCCCGTCCCTCGCTTTATATTTCTCTATAGCACTTTATACCCATCTAATTAATACTCTGTCCTTATTATTTTCATCTCTCCCCACTAGAAGGTAAATTCCAAATGCATAAGGATTTTTGTCTGTTTTGCTCAGTGAAATATACCTAGGTCTAGAATAACTGAGCATGTAAGTCTGAGAAACATCTACTTTGCAAGTAAATTAAGTAAGCAAATATCCTTTACTCTCAAGTCCCAGAGTCACTTGTGGCCTTACATTTTAAGGGCAGAAAATGCAAACAAAAACAAAACAAAACAAAATAAAAACCAAGCAGAAAATGCAATGACTTAGCTAGCCTATTTAAGAATTTAACTATTTACAGGTGAAATTATGCCATGTATAGGATCCACCTACATCACACTTTCCTACTGAGGTGAAATAGGCTAGATAAGTAAAAGTTTAGAAAATGCAAGAAATAGTCCCATCCCTTAAGCCTAGTTGACAGGCTATTCATCTCTTTTCTTCTGGGGTCCACTAAAACCATTCATAGACTCAAAATGCCAAGAGAACAGGCAGTGCTCCTCCTCCATAATATCCTACTTTTTGCATCCCCTTTCTCGTCTAAGTACCCTACTGATTGATTGAACTGGCTGAGACACTGTACTGTTTAACTCTTTCAATACAAAATAGTCTGTATTTTTCCTAATCTTTTTTCCTTCTCTTCCCAGTCACAGACTTTTTTTCCCTTTTAAATGTTTTCCTCAACTCCTCACATAGGAGGGGTTGCATCAACAGATTAATTGAAATTAAATATATTTATTTAGTCTTCAAGAGGATAATCATTATTACTACATAATGATATAAATTATAAAGAACTTTTAACCTGGGGCTATGATGAGAAGTGTTACTTTTCTAAGAATTTAAAATTTTCTGGAAGGTAAAATGGGAGTGTGAAGCAACCACTTTAAGCAGGAGGGCAAAGAGCATAATTCCTCGAGGAGTACACGAACAAAATATATATTATTTTGTATATTTTGTATATTCTAAGTAGCCAAACATCTGAACCTCCTAGTCAGATACTGAGAAATTCTCAAATTTAAGAAATCTAGGTTATAGCCCAAGTGAGAATACCTGACCAGTGGCAGTTTAATACGGTTCACCTATAACTTAGGTAAGACCTATTCAAGTTTAGAAAAACATTTCAATAATTCTAACTGCTAATTCCACCCTAAATTAAATGTGTAAAATCTAAATGGTAACATGGATTCTTTATTAATACTTTTAACCTCCGGAAAAAATTTTTGCTTCCTTCTGTGCTTAGGCATATCAAATTTTAAGTGTTGGTTAAATGATCTCAGTTGAGCTGAAATATTTATTCATGCATTCAGCAAAGAGTTACTGAGCATCTACTTGATGTGAGGAATCTAGGTCCTGAAGACAACAGTAGTAAATAAATAAACAAGGTCTCTGTTTTCTCAGAGCTTACAGTGTAAGTAAATATGTAAGTAAACCCTCAAATAATAAAATCTCCAAATAAACAATTAAAAACTCATATAATAAAAAAAAAAAAACCTCATATAATAACCCACATTATGTAGAGAATTAAGAAGCTGATGTGTTAAGAAGCTGGGTGACTACCTTAGGTCCAGTGGCCTGGGAAAGCCTCTGGGAGGTGAAGTGTAAGCAATGATCTGCATTGACAAAAAGGAGCAAGCCATGCAAACCTAGCAGAAGATCATTTTGGGCTGTGATAGAACCAGGGCAAAGGTCCTAAGGTGACACAATCTTGACATGATAGGAGAGTTAGGCGGTAGCCATATTATGTAGAGCTTTGTTTATGAATAACAATCACGCATACTGATGAAATTCCATCTCACTAAAATACCCAACTGAACCCCTTTTTTCTTAGATTTCCATCATGAAAAAGTAAAATATACATGATTATTTGATGGACTCAAGACAAAACTGTCCAAATCTTTTTTCTCATCAATTATAGGCCCTATAGGATCCAATCCCTATCTGCCTTTCAAACTTCATTTGTCATCCATGCTAATTATACCCCAGCCACATGGTCTTTCTGTCCCTTGAACACATCAAGCTCAGTTATACCTTAGGGCCTTTTTGTACACCTTAGAGTCCTTCCCTCTGCTTGGAAGGCTCTGGCCCAGATCTCAAGGCTAGCTCATTCCTATCACTCAGGTTTCAGCTCAAAGGTTACAGCCCTGATTAACTCTGATGATGCGGTACTCCCAAGCCCAATCACTATCATATCATATGATTTCATTTTTCTCCTGTAAAAAAAAAAATTTTTTTTTTTGATGGGGTGGGGGAAGAAAAAGCACAAGCACTTGTGAGTAGGGGACAGGCAGAGAGAGGGGAACAGAGGATCCAAAGCAGGGTCTGTGTTGACAGCAGAGAGCCCGATGTGGGGCTAGAATTCACAAACCATGATCATGACCTGAACCAAAGGTGGACACTTAACCGACTGAGTCACCCAGGCACCCCTAACTTTCCCCTTTAAAGTTTTATCACTAACTGAATTTATCTTATCCATATATACTGACATTAAATAATTTTTCCTTGTGATAAAATATACAAAAAATTTTTATTTTTTTTTTAAAGTGTGCGCATGTGAGTAGGGGAGTGGCAGAAGGACACAGATAATCTCCACACTGAGCACGGAGCCCAACGTGGGGCTCAATCCCATGAACCTGGACTCATGACCTGAGCCAAAATCAAAAGTCAGATGCTTACCAACTGAGCCACCCAGGTGCCCCATCTTAACCATTTTTAAGTGTACAGTTCTGTGGCATTAAGTATATTCATATTGTTGCACAACCACTCTCCAATACTCTTGTTATCTTGCAAAAGTAAAACTCTACCCATTGGAAAAAAACTCCACATTTTCTTCACCTCATAGTCCTTGAGAACCACCATTCTACTTTCTGTCTCTATGAATTTTACTATACTATGAACTCATGTAAGTTGGCATGTCATGGTATTTTTTGTGTGTGTGACTGGTTTATCTCACAAAGCATAATTCCTTCAAGGTTCATCCATGTTATAGCACATGTCAGAACTTCATTTTCTGAGGCTGAATAATATTCCACTGTATTATGTATGTTTATATATAATTATTAATAACATGCCACATTTTTTAGGTCAAGCCATCCACTGATGCAACACTTGGGTTGCTTCCACCTTTTGGCTATTGTGAATAATGCAGCTATAAACATGGGTGTACATATGTATCTTTAAGACTTTGCTCTTAATTCTTTTGGGTATATATCCAGAAGTAGAATTGCTACATTGTACACTAATTCTATTGTTTTCAGAAATTTTCATACTGTTTTCCATAGTTGCTATAACATTTTACATTCACACTAACAGTACACAATGGTTCCAATATCTCTGCATCTTCACTGACACTGGTAATTTTGTTTTGTTTGTGTGTGTGTTTGACAGTAGCCATCCTAAGAGATACAAAGTCATTTTCTCTATACATTTTTAAACTTTTTTGTTGCCCTCTTCATTTCCCAGAATGTAAGCACCATTAGAGTAGGGACCTTGTCTGTTTTATTTATCAATAAATACAGAGTACCTAGTATATCTAGAATATCTGGCAGAGAGTAAGTATTCAATAAATATGTCAAATGAAAAAATGCATAGTAGACCTTATAACTCAAGTTCTAGTATTTTCTATATTACTTATATAATCTATTTAGAGAAGTCTGTTTTAGATACCAAACTGACCTCTTAAGAGGATTTTTTTAGACAAAAAGTTATGTTGTATAAAAAAATGTCATGTTCCCACTACAGAAAACAGGGCAATTAGGGGCGCCTGGGTGGTTTAGTCGGTTAAGCAGCTGACTTTCGCTTAGGTCATGATCTCACGGTTCGTGGGTTCGAGCCCCGTGTCCGGCTCTGTGCTGACTGCCATCTCAGAGCCCGGAGCCTGTTTCAGTCTGTGACTCCCTCTCTCTCTGACCCTCCCCTGCTCACGCTGTCTCTCTCTCTCCTAGAAATAAATAAAAATATTAAAAAAACAAAAACAAAAACAGGGCAATTAAGAAATTCAGTTTCTAGAATGTAATCCAAAATTTTTACCAGCAGTCCTGGGCCCATCATAAGCACCAGCTTCTTCACCATCTCTAAATATCTTCAGGGTTGGATATCCACTGACTCCATACTTATTACAGGTGTTCGTGTTGGCAGTACAATCAACCTAAAGATTAAAACACACAAACCATCTGTTATCCAGATGTCTGTTGCAGACTCTTCTTATATTCCCCAAATACTAAGGCTGGTCAAATCATTACCAAGCAATTCTTTGCAAACATGCCACAGAGTATTAAATTTTAAAGAAAGGCAGACTGGTGCTGGGCTAGCTGTATCAGAACCACCTAAAGAATTCATTAAAATTTAGATCGCTGGACCTCCTAAAAAATTCACAAATGACTATTTAAAATCTGACTTTGAAGTCTCTGTTGTTTAAAGCAGTAGTCTTGGCCTTTTTCCTGCCTTAGAGGGGGGATGCCTGGGTGGCTTAGTCAGTTGAGCATCCAACTGTGGCTCAAGTCATGATCTTGTGACTTGTGATTTCAAGCCCCACATAAGGCTCACTGCTTGCTATCTGCACAAAGCCCACTTTGGATCCTCTGTCCCCCCCTCTGCCCCTCCTCCGACTGCACTCTCTCAAAAATAAGTAAATATTTTTAAAAATACATGAGGGATAAAATCGCTTAAGTTACTAATAGAATCTTATTTTGATAATGATGATTATCAAGAGGATGTATGGATGTACCCTTCGGGGAGGAGCAGTGTATAATTTCATTTGGCAAATTATCTAGAGTTATTAGTAAACAATGAGAAAGAAAACAACTCCTATCTATTATTTAACTACTTACTCTAAAGTAGGTATTGTTAAAGGCACTTTGCATATGTTTTTTCATTTATTCTTCACAAGATCTGAGGTATAGGAGCCAGTAACATAAACTGAGGTTTAGAAAGTAATGTGTCCATAGTAACATAGGCTATAGGCATACAAGGCAGGAATTAAATCATGACTGAACTCTTTTTTTTTAATCCCCCTTTGGCAAATCACCATAGAAACATCAGGATCAAAAGCAATTTCCAAAAACAGTCATATATATGTATCAACTATTTATTTGAGGCTGGCCAAGATGTGAGCTTTTATACTGGAACAACTATGGGCTTATTATAGTAATGGCCAACCAAGCTCTAGAAGCATTAATTTGATTCTAAAAGCAAAAACCAAGTTTATAGCTGACCAGTTAGTTACACTCACAGCCCCCTATTATTTTTCTATTCCAATCACTGTGAATATCATAAGGTAGTTTAGGGAATTCATTTATTCAGTAACTTTCCTGTAACCTTGACTACTATACTTTTACTTTCCATATTTGCCCCTTAATTCTTATTTACCATACACTTTACTTCTTTCTTATGCCAGTAATTCCCTTAGTTTCACTACTTTTATTCTTTTGAAAACACAATTAATACAATAGTCAGTTGTGCATTTGCCCAAAACTAGCATTCTCTCTTCTTAGCACCGTAAGAGTAGAGAAAAGAAATATTAATTTTACAAACTACCATTTAAAATAATCAATTTTCCTTAATGAAGAATCTGTCTATACTTACCTTTGCTAATGGGACTATTCCTTTTAATCTGGTTGCTGCAGCTTCATACTCAGGGGCAAGTCTCTTGCAGTGTCCACACCTATATTAAAAAAAAAAAAAAGCCAAATTCTTAGTTTAATCCTTCAAGATTGTCAACATTTCTCTAGGAAGAATCTCAAACTATAATATGACTTTTGAACTAGTAGCTGCTTCCAAAAGCAAAAACATCACCTGGACAACATTCATTACTGATAAAGTAACCAGAGCTCTCAGAAGTGTCTGAGTTCAGCTCAGGTCATGATCTCACGGTTTGTGGGTTCGAGTCCCACATCAGGCTCTGTGCTGACAGCTAGCTCAAAGCCTGGAGCCTGCTTCAGATTCTGTTTGTGTGTGTCTCTCTCTGTGACCCTCCCCTGCTCATGCTGTCTCCCTCCCTCTCTCTCTCTCAGAAATAAATAAAACATTAAAAAAAAAAAGAAAACTTAAATGAAGGAATGGTGATATAAAAAAAATGTAGGGGTATGTGGGTGGCTCAGTCAGTTATGCATCTATCTGACTTTGGCTCAGGTCATGATCTCGCAGTTCATGGATTCAAACCCCGCAATGGGGTGCAGAGCCTGCTTGGGATTCTCTCTCTCTCTCCTCTCACTCTTAAAAATAAACTTAAAGAAAAAAAAAAGACTCTAATATTAGATGTTGCTTAGGATCACATAGATATTTACTAAAAGTATAAAAGTATAAATGATAAATACCAAATTCAGGATAGCAGAGTACATAAGATGGGGAAGAGATGTACTAGAGCCTTCGACTAAATTGACTTTAAATTTTAGACTGAGTTATGAATTCCCTATATTTCATGGATGTACAGTTTACTGTATCTGAAATTGGCACGTGCCCTGCAATAGTTGTCATAATTTCAATGGTAGCATTTCCTTCTTTGCGAGACATAAAATAAGCATTCCTCTCACAATCAGTGGTGTCTTAGAGATCTCTGAAATATGGTATTACTCATTACATTTTCTGTAATCCTTTTATCTTGCATAATAAATTAAGAATTCATGTACTTGGGTTGTAACGAAAACATACAAATCCTAACTAATTTAATAACCAATTTATCTGAAAAATTCAGGCTTTTGGGAACATAAGGGTTACAAGATTAAAAAAAAAATTGTTAAAGGAAGCAAGAATTGGATCTGGGCCTTTAAGGATTTAAGGCTTCAGCCAGGACCTGTTCTTGGGCATTTTAGATAAGGGTGATAGTAGAGCAAAGGCAAAATTACTACTGAAAATGATACATTTAGAAAACTGTGAAGGGTTTTTTGTTGTTGTTAAGAGATAATGTGTTATGTGTATTAAGAACACATCAGTCAGCAATACACAGAATAGAAAGGGGAAAAGTACAGATAAGAATAAAAGTCACCTAGAAGATAATGTATTTCACATGGCAGATACTGAAAGCTTGGACCAGAGTGGCCACAATTAGTAAAAAAGAAACAGAAGAGAGATTTCTTTTCTTTTTTTTTAATGTTTTGTTGTTGTTGTTTTTCCTGAGAGAGAGAGAGACAGTGTGAGCAGGGGAGGGTCAGAGAGAGAGGCAGACACAGAATCAGAAGCCGGCTCCAGGCTCTGAGCTAGCTGTCAGCACAGAGCCCAACGCGGGGCTCAAACCCACGAACCGTGAGATCATGACCTAAGCCAAAGTCGGACGCTTAACCGACTGAGCCACCCAGGTGCCCCAGAAGAGAGATTTCTATTGAATATGCAATTATCAAGAAGGCTGAGTCAACAGATTTAAAAACAGTTTCATCTCAACCATCTGAAAACATGTGAAGAAAAGAAATAGTACAAAATAATTAGACCAGACCAGTGGGTCTTAACACAGATGCATATAAAAATATCCATGGAGGGCACATTAGAAAAAGAAAAACTGTATGGTTGGGCCCCACCCTGGGACTCAACTGAATGATTCTTCCAGGAATCCGGGAGGGAACCAGGGGTATGGGGAGGTATGTAAATGGCAAGGCTGCCACTGAAACCCACTGCCCTTAGCATTGGCTGCATCTCTAAGGTCATCAAATGCCCCAAGGAAGGACCTGTTCAACAAGTTCCAGAAAGACTGGAGATTACCTTTTTCAAATTCACTAGGAACGGGACTCGGATGGAGTTTGAGGCTAAACATCGAGATTAACCACTACTTCTTTCACCCAGCCTGGTCAGTCTTAAAACACAAACAATTCCATCACCTTCAGGGATGTTCTCTAGCTGTTAATAATAACTCCCAACATATATTTACTCAACAATCATTACTTCATTTGACAAATAGCTCTGACACAAAAACTGACATAGTCCTTTCCCTATAGGAACACCTGTATAGCAGGGGGGATAGTATTATTAGGTCCCAACAGAGAGGCAGGAGCAACCAGTTAGTTGTTCAAGGAAAAATTAACTTGTGAACTAAATCTTGTTGAAAAGACCAATTTGGGGTGGGAAGGTATACCAGGAATTCCAAGTAAAGGAATCACCATGTACAAAAAGAAATATTCCATTTGATGCTATCCATACAGTCTTTTTCTATATGTACTCCAGAAGCACTGTATATCAAATATCATTGAATGCTACATTCCTAGAGGGCAGAGCACAAATCTACAACATAAGTAGACGCCGAGGACTTAAAACTTACTTAATGCTGATCGGTAAGTTTTCAGATTTCATCAATAAAATTTTCAGATATCCTCACATTTAAATAATGCTGTTTATTTCCCCAGAGAAATGTGGATGCTCCCTTTCTTAAAAACTACAATTAACTCTATAATGGAAATATCAGTCTACAAAGTCAACTGCAAAGAAATCTTTCACTTTCACTACAAAATGAAAGTGCAAAAAATTTCCAAAAACAAAGGAGATGAAGAACTTGCTCAAAATAGGTCAATTTACTTTCAATAAGTATTCTTTAACTGTTCCTATCTAACTTGTAAGCTAGTTCTCTTGATCTGTACATAGGAATACAGCAGTCAGAAAATATTTCCAGCTTAGGTATTAATAAATAAAAAGTTGAATGTGAAGAAATAAGGACATGATCAACAGGAGACTTCCTTGATTCCAAATTAGTCAGTCATTCAGAAAACTGATCCTCCCTGCCGGCATTGTGGAAGATGATCTTACCTTCTAGACCAATTAAAAGCAGACACCACAACAGAGATCCACCCAATTTTTGGGATAGGTTAGTGCAATTTTTAGGGAAGCAGATGCAACAATTAAAATTAGGAAAGAACATCTTCAATTAAAAAAAAAATCTGCTTTAAACTAATAGTCTCATCACCCACTGTTCTGCAGGAATTCACTCTACGTTGACCCCTGTAGTCACAGAAGCACCAGTTTTGATTACAATCCCATCCTGCCACTCTAGGTACAGTTAGACCCCTTCAATGTTAACAGCATGGTTATATGAGAAGATGCGACTTCTGCAGATGTATAAAGGCCACGTATGATTTGTAATCAGTACTACCAGTTAACCACAGGGATGCCCTGGACACAAAATGTGCTGCCTCTCACATATATTTCTGGTTCAGGTGGTCTTCATTACAGGACTTCTAGTATTACTCTCAGGAAGTCAGCTGAGCCCTTGCTGAGTGAAGACCACAGTTAGAAGTTACACACCAACTTTGTTTTACTGATACTTTTGCACTTGATCTTAGCCAAAAGGCAGAGAAGCGATTACTGATACTTTTGAATACAATTCATTTTTAACTAAAGATATTGTGACAGGAGGGGGAAAAATCAAGTACTGTACTTAGCATAGATATATTGAGGCATCCCAAGTTTTAAATTAATTATGGCTCTCTGTGGGAAAGATTTGGGAGTCTAAAAACAAATAAACAAAAACACTCAGTCTATTTGGTCAGAAATCCTATTTGGCGTCTCACCCCACCCCCAACTTTTTGAGTTAGTTGTAGCCTAAGGAATTTACACCCTTGTTCAGTTATATCATCCTAAAGTGGACTATTTCTCCCCACACTGGGGATTTTCTCACTGGAGTATTTTAGGGCATTTTTCGGAAATTCTAATTAAAACTGACACTTCAGGCAGATCCTGATGAAGTGATTCTTTTTACCTACTTTTTTTTTGACGGGATTCTGCTGGTGCTGAGATGTGATCAGCTTAATGGAGAACATGTGCATCATGCGATGGGACAAAATAATTTCCTGCCTCAAAAAAGCACTTCTGATCATTCTGCAGCCACTGAGTGACCTTGGCTAGAAACCAATGGCTGCGGGGCGTGGGGCAAGAAGAAAGGAAGTAGTCTGGGGGCCGAGGGCCTCTGCACTTGGTGAAACGTTGGCTTCCAGGGTAAGGCCTTGGGATGCCTCGTTTAAGGTAAGGCCAGTATTAACACTGACTCACCCAGAAACTGTAGATACCAATCTAAGCGGGGTAAGGGGTGGTTAAACCTTCTGCAAATAGGAAGTGCCGCAAGAGCACCGAGGTAAGGATGTGGCCCTGCGTGTGGGGCCTTCGGGTTTCCTTCCCGGATCTTGCTCCCGGCGATCGACACCGACTTCTCCTCTGCCGGCAAGGAAGCTCTGCTCCCGGGAGTGGGAAATTTGCCGGCTGCAGCGAGGCCTGCTGGAAAGGTGGAGGGCTGCCCGGCGCTGCGTAGGCCCAACCGTTCCCGCGCCTTCGCCCCCGGCCCAGCACGGCTCTCCCACCCTCCCACGCCCCGGCTTAGTGGCCTCACCAAGGGGCGAAGAACTCGACGAGCATGAGACCCGCAGAGCCTGTGTCCGAGATGCGACTCTCGAAGTTGTCGTCAGTGAGTTCCAGCACATCGGAAGCGGCGGCGAGACGGGCCGCGGCGAAAAGCAGCGCCACGCTCGGGAACAGGGCTCGGCAGCGGGGGCGCATGGCGACGAGGTGAGATTGGGGGCTGCCGGGAGGGTCGGGGCTCGGCGGGGACTGCGGAGGCCGGCCACGACCACGCACGCTCTGCTTGCGCTCGCGCGTCTGGCCCAGGCGGACCTGCAGCCGGAGGTCCCAACCCCCCAAGCCCGGCTCCGGCCGCAGTGTGGCAGCCACCGATTGGCTGCGTGGCGCCTGCGTAGGGCGGGCGGGACCAGCTGATAACCGCCGAGTGGCCGGGGCGCAGGGCGGGGCCGAGGCGGCGGGCGCCCGGGCGGACGGGGCTGGGAGGGGGCTTGGACCCGGGGCCGGGGGCTGGGCCTGGGCCTGGGCCAGCGGCGAGCAAGACCCCAGGAAACAAGTGGGGTGGAGTAGGGCGGGGCGGGACCGAGCTGGAAATGGGGCGCACCAGGGCTAGGAGCCGACCCTGAGCTAGTCTTGCGTGGGGAGAGCCGAGTTCAGAGGGCGCGGGAGGCGGAGACGTGAAGTCAGGACTTGAGTGGGCGGAAGAGAGCCTGCACTGAGGTGAGGCCCAGAAGCGGGTATTGAGAGATGTAACTGGCACCCGAGGGACACACTTGGGACGGAACACAGGCCGCTGTAATTTGTTCAATTCCTTTTGGTTTGTTTTTCTGAGGCACCCGTAAGTCTCTCACTGTCTCCCCGCATTGCACTGCCTGATTACCTCAGGTCCAGGTGGGGTGCCCCGATTTCCTCTTTGTCCGGCTCAGGGACTCCGGGCCTGTGGCTGCTACTTTTAATTAGAAACGATGTCACACAAGTGAAGGTGCCTGGCCACTTAGTCTACTGCGCAATGTCTCTCTTAACGACTCTTAACGTCCTTTTGTTTAAAAATCCCGTGAGTCTTGGTACAATGCGTTTGACTTTTTTATTTTTTTATTTTTTTTTATTTCTAGGAGAGAGAGAGAGAGAGAGACAGCGTGAGCAGGGGAGGGTCAGAGAGGGAGTCACAGACTGAAACAGGCTCCAGGCTCTGAGCTGGCAGTCAGCACAGAGCCCGACGCGGGGCCCAAACCCACGAACCGCGAGATCATGACCTACAATGCGTTTGACTTCTTAAGGGCAAAGAGGATGGGAGAAGGGGAAGAAAACTTTTAATCTTTGGCGCAACTTCAAGAATGAAATAACTCGGTTTTTCCATTATTTTAACAGCCATGGCCACCAGTCACCCAGCAGGACACATGCAACTGCCCCGAGCTGATGCCATACGTTCACGTCTCATTGATACTTTCTCTCTCATCGAGCATCTGCAAGGCTTGAGCCAAGCTGTGCCACGACACACTATCCGAGAGATACTTGGTCAGCAGCCTGTTTCTTAACTGTCATGAATTTAAAACTCCTCCTTCGTACCCTCTAAAGAGTAGGAAGTAGACAATTTTAAGGGTGAAAACCTCAGGGATGATTTGGTTTGGCTGCTATGTGTGTAGATGATACCAAACTTGATAAATTAAGGGCTTTATACGTAAAGCTCTTTGAACCCAGGAACTAGAACCCATGTTGCTCACTTTTAGGCATAGGATAACTACCTCTGGCTGACTTGGAAGTTTCTACCAAAGACACTGGAGGGTTGAGCCTACTGCCTTTATTCTTGGGCATGGGGGTCATAAGCAATCTATTAGCTCTTACTCCAAACTAATGTCAGTTGCTGTAAGAACAGTAAGGCAAGCCCCTGCATTATGTCACCAGTATTCCTGCCCCCAGTCCTCCCTGCTCTTCATATCCCCAAAAGACTTCTCTTTATATTTATCCACTGTGTTATATATTTCTTCGTATAGATCCTTCTGCTCAGAAGAAGCTTATGTTGGGAGATCAACACCAGCTTGTGCGCTTCTCCATAAAGCCTCGACATGTAGAACGTATTACACGTGCCCGGAGACTGATTAGCAGATTTCGTGTGCGCTACAGTCAGAGGCCGCCTCTTTGCTTGTGGGCTGGATGGGTCCTTGAGTGTATCCTTTCATGCCCCTCATTTTTATCCCATGCCTTTACTGTCTCTCTTGCTTCATTATCTGCCTAATGATTTATTTTCCCTTTTCTAAACTCCATTTTCTTCTCATCCTCGCTGGTTCTCTTCTTGCCTTTGTTATTTAACCTGATAAGAAAGAATTCTACTCTGTGTTTCCTTAAGAGAAAACAGGCCCTCTCTTCACAAACTTCATCATCTTTCTCATCTTTTTGAATACAATTGTACTGATGGTTGAAATAGGTAAGAACTGACATTGAAAGAGGAAGTGGCTGTGAGTCACTTTTCCTATAAATTGATTATTTTTCATTTTTTAATGTTACTTGAATTGTGATAGGGACACCTATATTAAGTCTCTTGGAGTAGAATTTGTACAACTGCTAAGACCTGGAAACATTTTGGAGGGCTGTCAAAGAGTATGATAGATATAAAGCAGTCTAGACACTTAGAGTATAGTAGACTTAAAAGAAGCTGAAGATGGCAAGTTATATTTCTGTGTCAGTTTAGTTTAATATTTGTTTGAATTAGCCTTTTGTATTAGAGATATTGGTTGGTACCTATCAGTGACTGATACCACCTTTACATTTTTTATAAGTATGTCAAATATTAAGTACAAGTAAGAAAGCTCACTGAGTATGTAAACTTAGACACAGGTAAGATATTAGATGAGCCAAAACATGACTTAAAAGCAAATTATTCTAAAATCAGTCCTAAATTATATGAAATGCATTAAAAGTAAAAGAACATCTGGAAAATCAATGAGCTCATTTGAATATCACCTCAAACTGCTCAGAAAATGAAATGAAGTACTCACTTCCTTGTTTCCTCCTGTTGTGAGGAACTTTCCCCATTTTAAAAATCTTTTAATGCAGGGACACCGAGGTGGCTCAGTCGGTTGAGCATCTGACTTCAGCTCAGATCATAATCTTGAGGTTTCGTGAGTTTGAGCCCAGCATCAGGCTCTATGCTGACAGCTCAGAGCCTGGAGCCTGCTTCCAATTCTGTGTCTCCCTCTATCTCTCTGCCCCTTCACTGCTCATGCTCTGTCACTCTCTCAAAAAATGAATAAATATTGAAAAAAAATTCTAAGTATTTTAATGCAGTCAGGTCAAAGATATTTAAATATACAGCAATACTTGATGTCATTGACAACACTACAGTATACAGTATCCTATATACTTTGAAGTGTTTTATTTTGTCCCATTGTGGTAAGGATTTTGAACTAAGTCACCCTATTTCTTGTATGATAACTGGCAATGTATTTGCCTTGTAGGATTAGTCTTAAGCCTTGGAATAAAGTAAACAGCAATAAATGTACAGGATTTCCTAGATCTGATGGACAAATCAAAATAGAATACCATTCTAATTGGTAAAACAGCTGGATATAAAACATGATCACTGTGCCATAGGATAGGTGGATTGTCTGAGTGGGAATTATCTGACAAGTTCAGGAAAATTGTATTAAGTACATTCTCATTGTAGAAAAGCAGAAGGGATTTTGCAAAAGGAAAGAATTTGTGACTAACAGATTTCTTTAAACAGACTAGTTCATGTGATAAACATTAAGACTGCTTAGGCTTAAAAATAAAAAACAATTTTCCAGATCATAGAGAATGTTCTTTTAGATAGGGGAAAAAATAGTAATTAACAAGCAGTTCTCTAGATGAAAGCTGCACAATTTTTTTGTCTTGTGATTTTGTCTCATAATACAGCTATAAACTTGAAAACCTCCCTAGGACTTTTAATCATTCCATTCATGATTTGTATGTGATATAAATTTTTTTAATGTCTATTTTTTATTTTTGAGAGAGAGCATGAGAGGGGGAGGGGCAGAGAGAGAGGGAGACACAGAATCCGAAATAGGCTCCAGGCTCCAAGCTGTCAGCACAGAGCCTCACCCAGGGCTCAAATTCAAGCACCCGTAAGATCATGACCTGAGCTGAAGTTGGATGCTTCACCAGCTGAGCCACAAAGGCACCCCTCAGCTTGGTTCTTTATATCACATGCAAATTGGGGCACCTGGGGGGCTCAGGCAGTTAAGCATAGGACTTCAGCTCAAGTCATTGTCACATAGCCTGGAGCCTGTTTCAGATTCTGTGTCTCCCACTCCCCCGCTCATAAGTGTAAGCTCTCTCTCTCTCAAAAGTAAACATTAAAAAATATTTTTTTAAAAGGAAGAATTAAAAATAACATTTTAGATTAGCATATTATTAAAGATTGCATTTTAATGTGTATTATATAATTTAAAAAATTATGTTAGCTCATTTTCACTTACCATTTTATAAATGATTCATGCTGTTTTTAAAATAAATATATGAGGGGCACCTGGGTGGCTCAGTTGGTTAAGTGTCCTACTTCAGCTCAGGTCATGATCTCACAGTTAGGGGATTCGAGCCCCATGTCGGGCTCTGTGCTGACAGCTAGCTCAGAGCCTGGAGCCTGTTTCAGATTCTGTATCTCCCTCCCTCTCTGACCATCCCCTACTCAAGCTGTCTCTCTCTCAGAAATAAATTTTTAAAAAATTAAAAAATATATATGATATGTTCATAAATGAATTTTTAAAGGCCATTATATATTGTTTGGCTCTGAATCAAATATGTTTATTTTTTGTATTATATGTTTTTAATTTAATTTTTGTTCCTTTTTAAAATTGAGATATAATTGACATATATTAATTTCAGGTTTACAACATTATGTATTATATGTTAAGTACATGTAAAGGTGTAGGTGGAAATTATGTGTTAGGGTGTAAAAAGGGAAAAAAATCTACTTTCACAGTGATATTGGTAATTCTACTTTTCATTTTAAACATTAATTTGGCTTATTTTTATAATTTTCACATTTTGTTTCCAAATGATGAGAGGGAGAAAAGTAAGAAGATTTGACTCATTTGCAATCCGTTTTCTGAAAATAACACTCTGCAAGTGTGAATAGTCTTTATTCCAACAAAAAAAACTTGTGTATAATGTCATTATAATTTTTTACATTGAGTTTGAAGTTCTAGAGCTATCTTGTACTATATATAAGAATAATTCTGCAAGTTTATCTCAGCATGATCTGCATTAGATTCTTTAAATGGCATTCATCTGATCAAAAACTTTATATAGCATTAATGCTCCTTACTTCATTGTGGATATGATAAGTCAAATCTTCTTTCTTTCCCCTCCCCCATCATTTTTTAAAGAAAACATTAGAGGGGCTTCTGGGTGGCTCAGTTGGTTTCAGGTCAGGTATTGATCTCATGGGTTCATGAGATAGAGCCCCTCATTGGCCTCTACACTGACAGTGCATAGCCTGCTTGGAATTCTCTCCCTCTCTCTCTGTCTCTTCCCAACTTATACACTCTCTTTCTCTCTCTCTCAAAATAACATTTTAAAAGATATTTAATAAAAAAAGATTTAATAAAGAAAATACATGATTTGTCCACAAATGAATTTATTTAGTTATTTTTAAAATTAAAAAAAAATTTTAATTTATTTTTGAGAGAGAGAGAAAGTAAGCAGGGGAGAGGCACAGAAAGGGGAACAGAGGATCTGAAGCAGGCTCTGTGCTGACAGCAGAGAGCCTGATGGGGGTGCTCAAACTCCTGAACCATGAGATCATGCATGACCTGAGCCAAAGTTGAAGTTGTATGCTTAACTCACTAAGCCATGTCAGTTATTTTGGCATGGGTATGAAATATATTTTATGTCTTACATGTTTTTAAATTTAATATTTAAGTGTCAAAATCTACACAGCAATTTGTGTTGTTCAGAGTGACTAAATATGCTCTTCTAATCTCCATTAACTGCCAAGGATATCAATCATAGTGTATTTAGAGGCTGTCAGATTGTTCTATTTCAAAGGGAAATGTATCAAATTATTTAGCTTTTTTTTTAGTTTATTTTGAGAGGGAGAGAGCACAAACAAGTGGGGGAGGGGTAGAGAGAGAAGGAGAGAGAGAGACTCCCAAACAGGCTACTCACTGTTATTGCAGAGTACAATGTGGGACTCAAACTCATGAGCCATGAGATCATAAGCTGAGCCAAAATCAAGAGTCAAACACTTAACCAACTGAGCCACATAGGCACCCCCCAAATTATTATTTACCTTTTAAGCCTATTTTTATTTTGTTTTTTTCCCCTACAGCATGGTATATTATTTATTAAATGCATAAAAAAATGAAGAGGGTTGAAAGATGAAGCTGATAAGTTGAAGTATAACGGCAAACAGTAGGATTCTAGAGAGGAAATAAAGGATTTAATTTGCTTTGCAGAACAAAATCAGTTTTAGACAGAGAAGAACGGGAAAGCTTTAAAAGCTAACAAATATAGAACAAAAAATCTTATTATAAAGTATTTTTACTGTTTATTTATTTATTTTGAGAGAGAGAGAGAGAATGAGTGAGGGAGAGGCAAAGAGAGAGAGAATTACAAGCAGTGTTGAAGTTGCCAGCATAGAGCCCAATGTGGGGCTTGATCTTATGAACTTCGAGAATGACCTGAGCAGAAACCAACAGTCAGACACTTAACCAACGGAGCCACCCAGACACCTCTCAAAATTTTTCTTATTATAACTCAGTATGTCCTATGAGTCTGGCTTCTTGTTTCTACTTCTTTTACCAACCACTTCATATATCATGGCCCTACGTTTTCATTCTATTCTCAAGGCCCATTGCTTCTTTGTGAAGTTTGGTACTGGGGTACCAGTAGAGCAGACAGCATTGGTGGCAGTGAAAAAAGTAACCTCTTAGTGTCTCCGTGACCTCAGAGTGGGAAGGCAGTGACCTGCAGCTGTTAGACATATCAATACCAGCAAGAGATGAGTTGTAGCTACTTTTCATGGTTAATTCTGTCCTCCCCTATATTTCACAGGTTGAAAAAATATGGGTGTTAAGAAGAGAAACGAGGGGTGCCTGGGTGGCTCAGTTGATTGAGTGTCCAACTCTAGATTTTGGCTCATGTCATGATCCTTGGGTCATGGGATTGAGCCCCGCATCAGGCTCTGCACTGAGTATGGAGCCTGCTTAAGATTCTCTCTCTTACCCTACTCTTCTACCTCACTTGCACACTCTCTCTAAAAAAAAAAAGAAAAGAAAAGAAAAAAAGGAATAGAAAAACAAAGAAAAATAGCAATGGGCACAACTGTAGTTTATAATAGTTTCTGATCATTCTATATCATTCAGCCTCCCAGTTCCTTAACCTTTATTCCCCTTTCACTCTACTCTCACAGAATTGCTTGAATCCTCAAATACCAAACTGTGGTCCCTGAAGCTGAGTCTGGAGGTGGCAGCTTGGTTCATCTTGCTTATTTTCATCTTGGAGATCCTTCTTATGTGGATATCCAACTTTTTCCTCTTCTGGAAGAATGCCTGGAATGTGTTTGACTTTGTTGTCACCATATTGGTAAGGATAGATATCCTGAGGATTAGTGTGGTGGGTTGAGGAATGAACCTAGGTGAATCAAAATGACCAAAAAAGTTAATTAGATCACAAGAAGAATTTCATTATTTTGATTTTTTTTTCTTCTAAGACTAAAGTCAGTCATTGCAGGAGTTGTTGGTATTAGAAGCAAGACAGAGTCAAGCTGCAACATCAGCCCCAACAATAACATCTGCCTGTTACTAAGCACTTACTAAGTGCCAGGCACTGTTGTGTTTTACATGTATTTTCTCATTTGAGCTCTATAGCAACTGAATAAGATAAGCACCATATTAATCCCCTTTTTATGTTTGAGCAAATTGAAATACAGAGTTTAAGTTATTTAGTATAAGGTTGAATAGGACAGAGTCCCCAGAAAATATTATTCAAGGGATAATGCCCAAGGGATAATCTTCTATGAAGAAGATGAGATAAAGAAGAAGTAACTGTGCATGGGTGCTTTGGGGTATATTGTACTCATAATGTATGTATTTCCCACAGTCCCTGCTTCCTGAGGTTGTGGTGCTGGTAGGGGTAACAGGCCAGTCTGTGTGGCTCCAGTTGCTAAGGATCTGCCGAGTGCTAAGATCTCTCAAACTCTTTGCACGATTCCGTCAAATTCGAGTCATTATTTTGGCCCTGGTGAGGGCCCTCAAGGTGATTTGAGTGTTGGAACTAAACCAAGTGGGTGGGGTGGGTAAACCTGAGAGTTTAACATAAAACAATGCTGGGTGGATCAGAAAAGGCAATGAAAGACCCTTTGAGAAATATCGTTGGATGAGAAAGGGCTGGGGAAAGCTGCTGTGGTCTAGAGATAACTGGGCTCAGGAGTGGAAGTAAGGGTTTTGGTGGGGGGTTGCCAGGGTGGGCCTGACTCTGCTGTAGGTAGAATCAGCCTAGTCTGGCTCAGTCCTGACTTGAAGTCATGACTTCTAGAGTATGACCTTCCTCTTGATGTTGCTGATCATCTTCTTCTACATTTTTGCTGTGACTGGTGTCTACTTCTTTGAGGACTACACCCGTTCAACTCGCCAGGACCTGGAGTACCACATGTTCTTCTCGTAGGCAGGACTGGGAAAATCCTGGGTGGGGGAAGAGAATTTGGGCAAGAAGCTGGGAACCTAGTCCAAAGTGAGTAATACAAAAGGTATAGTCTATTTTAAGAAACTGGAATAGAACATAGTAAGGAAAAGGAAAGAGAAAGCAAAAGAATAGTGAGTGGTATTAGCTCTGATTTTGAGGATAGGGTGACTAGTTCCAGGTTTGCTCTGGGTTTTGAGATTTAAGCTTACTCTCATCAACCATCTTTATTTTTATTTTTTATTTTTGTTTATTTTTTTTTATTTCTAGGAGAGAGAGAGAGACAGTGTGAGCAGGGGAGGGTCAGAGAGAGAGGGGGAGATACAGACTCTGAAATTGGCTCCAGGCTCTGAGCTGGCACTCAGCACAGAGCCCGACGCGGGGCTCAAACCCACGAACCGCAAGATCATGACCTAAGCGAAAGTCGGACGCTTAACCGACTAAGCCACCCAGGCGCCCCTAATCATCAACCATCTTTAAATAGCAATTTACTTCAGTGATTAAGCTCTGATTTCTATGCCTCAGTTATCTCTTTTGAAAAATGGGAATAATTATAGCACTCCTTATAGCACAGGACTGTAGGGATAAAAGTAATGCATCTTTGAACTTAGAATGGATTTTAGCACAATGTAAGTGATCAATACCTATTACTATGACTCTCAAACACATCACTGGTTTTACCCCAGAGTCTCGGTGTGGGCGTTACACGTGAACACACCTATACACATTCAAAAGTAAAATCCTGACAAGATCTTTGTCTAGAGAACACTGATTGCTAGCATAAAATCAATCGGATTTAGATGAGATATGTTACTTATGACCTGGAAACCAATCTTGCCAGCACCTCTTATGTCTCAGAGAGTGTTAAGTTAGGAAAGTCTTAAATATTTATCCTATTTTGGCCCTGATATTTTCAATAAGTTGTATTATGGAGAACTAAGAAGGAAAGAAGGAAAATTTAGATACCTTTCTGAGACCTTTGTGACATATTCATTATTATTAATTATTTGGGATCACATGTTCATATCACATATCTGTCCATTTACCTAAGAATCACTTCATACCAGAGAACTAAATAGAAATGATGTTTGCTAAATTCTTAAGTGATCTTTTAGGTGAAGGCCATAGAACCATGAAAAATGAATTTACAAAAAAGATATGTAGTTGGTGATTTATTTAATTTTTAAAAATTCAGCCAGTACCTATTTATTGAGCCCTACAATGTTGTAGGCATTAATGGAATAGTGAGAGATATTCATGGATTATTCATGAAAAAGGAAATAAATAAAACAGACTAAAACTGAAGGATGATTACGTAAAAAATTGATAGAAAAGAAGCCAAAGTCAGAGCAAACTACAGTGTTCTTATGTTGCTTTAAGAATAAGAAAGATACTGTTTCTGAGAGATTTAGATCTCTTTTTTGTCTGTACCTACACCTCCTTTTTCTTTAGGGACCTGCTGAATTCTCTGGTGACAGTGTTTATCCTCTTCACCATGGACCATTGGTATGCACTGCTTCAGGATACCTGGAAGGTGCCTGAAGTCAGCCGTACCTTCAGCAGCATCTATGTCATCCTTTGGTTGTTACTTGGTTCCATTATCTTTCGAAATATCATAGTAGCTATGATGGGTAAGCACAGAAGAGGTGAGGGGGTGGGAGGGGTGGTTGGAAAGAAATTAAAGTGAAAACTAGGATTGGTAAATTATGTATAGAGAGAACCTGAACTAGCAGGAAGGCTTGAGTGTGGAATGGATATTTAACTTGGTTTTTACCCAAGTGGTCTATTCACCACGGTCTCCCAACTCCTAATGGCCCTTTCCGGCAGTTACTAACTTCCAGAATATCAGGAATGAGCTGAACGAGGAGATGACACATCTGGAGGTTCAACATAAAGCTGATATATTCAAGCGGCAGATTATCCAGAGGTCTGCTTCCCCATTTTCAAACCCAAGTTTAGTTCTGAAGAGTATCCCAACCTCATTCCCTGTTTCTACTCCTCGGCTTTGATCCCGTTTTTCCCTTTGTGACAGAAGATTTACCTCAGGATTAGAATTCCCTGCCTCTAGAATATTGCCTGATTCTTTATCCACTGTTGGGACTTCCCCACTTGTTTTTGCCTCTTTACTACAATCTGTTCTCACTCAGTTTTCTTCACTTTATGATCTGAATTCTTTTCCTTTTTCCTTACTATGCTCCTGCATCAGCCTAACTCTCTTCACTGTTCTGTGTTTTTTGCTCTGCAGGAGACAAAACCTGTCCCCTGACGCAATGAGATCAACCCTTAGCAAAGTGGATACCAGGTTAGGAGTATTTGTGTGAACTGGGATGGACACAAGCAGGAAGAGAGGGTAGAAAATCAAAGATGAAGATTGAGAGATAATACATTTATTCAATAACTATTTATTGTAGTGGGTTGAATGATAGCCCCCCCAAAGAAATGCCCATGGCCTAACCCCCTGGAACCTGTGAACATGACTTTATTTGGAAAAGGGGTCTTTGTAGATGCAATTAAGTTAAGGATCTTGAGATATAATCATCCTGGATTATAAGGTCACTAAATGCAGTGACAAGGGCCCTTATAAGAGACAGAAAAGAAAACATAGAGAAGAGGAGAGGTGTTGTGAAGATGGAGATGGAAATCAGAGTGAAGCAACACAAGCCAAAGGAACCCAGTGAATACCAGGCAACTGCCAGAAGCTAGAGGAAGCAAGGAGCCTTCTCCCCTAGTGCTTTCAGAGAGAGTATGGCCCTGCTGACACCTTGATTTCAGATCTCTGGCTTCCAGAATTGTAAGAGAATACATTTCTGTTATTTTAAGCTACAGAATTTGTAGTAATTTGTTGCAGCAGCCATAGGAAACTTGTACAAGTACCTTCTGTGAAACAGATGATATTCTAGACCCTGAATGTTCAGCAGTGGGCAAGAGGACAGAAGAAGAAATAAGAAACTCATTCATCCATTCAAGACATAATTATTTATATAAACTTTTTTTTATTAAGTAGTCTCTGAATCCAACATGGAGCTTGAACTCACAACCCCAATATCTAGAGTCACAGGCTCTACTGACTGAGCCAGCCAGGTGCCCCAAGAAATAATTATTGAATATTTATTAGGTATTTGGGATATTTCAGTGTACAAAATAGACAATAATGCCTATTCTCATGGAGCTTACTTATGAGCAGGAGGAAAGCGATAATAAACAATGAACATATAAAATGAGTAAACTGATATTAAAATATAAGCATTGTAAAAAAATAAAAAGAATAGGTTAAGGGAGATTGGAATATAGAGTGGGAGTTGCATATGGGTTATAATTTTAAACAATGAGGATGGCCTCATTGAAAAAGTAACAATTGAACAAAGACTTGGAGGAAATGAGGGGATTACTGTGTGGATATCTATGGAAAGAGTGTTATAGGCAGAAAGAACAACTAATGCAAAAAAGTCCTAAGCCAGAAGCATTCGCAGTGTGTTTGAGAATCAGTAAAGAAACCACTGTGACCAGGGGAGAAACTGATAGAATATGAGGTCAGAGAGGTCACAGAGACCTGATCTTGTAGGGCTGTGAGGGCCATTGTAGAGACTTAGGTTTTGACTCTAAGTGAAAGGGGGAGCAGAGCAGTGACATGAAATGACATTTAAGAAGGACTTCTCTGGTTGCTGTGTTGATGATGCACTGTAGGAGAACAAGGGAAGGAACAGAGAGACAAGTTAGAAGGCTGGGAAGCTATCTAGGCAAGAGGTGATGGTGGCTCAGACCAAAGTGGTACCAGTGAGAAAAGATACATTTTTAAGGTAGAGTCAACATGATTTCTTGATGAATTGGATGGGGTATAAGAGTTAAGAAAGACTTCAAAGTTTTAGCCGCAGCAGCCAGAAGGATGGATTAGCTGAGATGGGAAGGCTGTGAGTGGAAGAGGTTTGATGGCCAAAAAGTTCAGTTTGGGTTGAACTTGAGGTGTCTATTGGACATGCAAGTGATGATATGTTAGTAAAAGTTGTATATACAAGTCTGGATTGAGGAGTGAAGTCTGGATTAGAGGTTTAAATGTGCATTTAGAAGACATTTAAACTCTGGAGAAGAGATCACCAAAGGAATTACTGTAGATGGGGAAGATAAAAAAAAGTCAAGAGCTGAGCTTCAAGACCTCACATGAGATAGAATTGAGGGGGCAAAACTAGTTGTGGTGTAACAGCTAAAACGTGGCAAAATAAGGTAGCATGTGGAATATAGAAACCCGAGTAAAATGTAGCACAGAAGCTATGTAGTAAGGGTAATATGGATATATACCATATGGAATAATTGAAGTTGGAAGTGCTTATAAGCTCAAATTTTGGAAGCAGTTTGCCTTAAATCCCTTAAATTGGGGGATGGCAAGGGTCAAGGCTAGAATAATGAATCCACTAGCCATATCTCATAAATGTATTTGAGGCAATAAAATTTCTCCTTTCACTTAAAGAGATGCCAGTCAACAAAGGGAATCTTTGCAGTTACCAGAAGTTTTTGAAGAGTCATCTAAATACAGTGCTGATGAAGGGAGTTCAAGAGCATCTGCATCCAAAACAAAAGAGTCCTCAAGAATGAGAAAGCCCTCCTCTTCTTCCTCTTCTTCCTCTTCCTCTTCCTCCTTGTCTTCATCTTCTTATGATTCCTCCTCTTCTTCTGACTCCAGATATTTAGACTCCATTGGTAAGCAGAGCATTTCTGCCATTTGAATTCAGACTCCTCCAAGAGACATCACAATCTTAATAAGACCTATTCGACCATATCTACTTCCCAGTTTTCTCCACCAGTCTGATTTTATGGTGTTAATTACTTTCTTCATGCTTTCTTTCATTTCCCATATATTTCTGCTTCACTTTGGGTAAATGTGGCTGTGGCTGTCTTTGCATATTGTAAAATGTGGTCTCTTAGTGATGCACTCACTCTTTTCCCTCTTTGCTTCCTGTTTACTCTTTCATCATTGGTTTCCCCCACCTACCCCAACATACACCATAGGATCTATTAGCTCTTACTTAACTTCCATGGACCCAGATATGTTTTTAAGAGCCATTCCTCCCTCCAGGTCTGTTGGACTGGGAGACTCATGTGCACCAGAATCTGCCTGGGCTAATGGAAATGGATCAGGATGATCGCGTTGTTTGGCCTAGAGATTCACTCTTCCGATATTTTGAGTTGCTAGAAAAGCTTCAGTACAATCTAGAGGAACGTAAACGGTTGCAGGAGTTTGCAGGTATGGATTTAGGGCAGTCATGGGGACCAGGAGTTAAGTACACTGGAGTAGCACATGTAACTGGGGAGAAGGAGGAGAGTGTGCACTATTTTGGCATTTTAGCCTCTGAATTTCCACCTCACACTTAAAATGACAAATCCTTGGTTTGGTATGTCACATCTTTATGTCCTGATTTCTTAGAATCCAGAGAGAACCTGACAGCTCTGCTTCTCTAGTAGGGAAAATCTAAATTCTATGAGTCTGAGAGCTTGTTTCCCAAGAGGAGAGTGTCCAAATGAGTTGTTGGGTATTAGGATAAGGTGGGCTCTTGCTTGATTTGTGGAGTCAACTCCTTTTTGCAAACATTTCTTCTCTTTGAAGGGCATGTTTCAGACCTGAGCAGTAGGGCCTCAGGCTCAAGATGGATAGCTGGGAGGATGAGACAGCAGAAAACTCACAATTGCCCACTGTTTTCAAACCCCCAAAGAGGTTTATGAATTATAGGCTTTTCTTCGTTTCAGCTTCATCTAGTGTCAGCCTAGGCAGAGAGAAGTGTGTATGTTATTTAAACAGCAGAGATAATTTTTTAAAATGTTTCACTTATTTTTGAGAGAGACAGAGACAGAGTGCAAGCAGGGGAGGGGGAGAGAGAGAAAGAGAGAGAGAGAGAGAGAGAGAATCCAAGACAGGCTCCAGGCTCTGAATGGTCAGCATAGAGCCTGATGCGGGGCTTGAACCCATGATCTGTGAGATCATGACCTGAGCCATAGTTGGATGCTTAACCACCTGAGCCACCCAGGTGCCCCTAAACAGCAAAGTTAATTTAAGCAGAAAATTGCTTGCTCAAAGTTCTTTTCCCTAAATTTCTCCCTTGAAATTTCACCACTTAGAGACAAATTTGGATTAAAAAATTCTCCCTCTAAAAATACAAAAACTGAAAGAGCTAGGGGCCATTTTTTACAATTTAATGTGGATTAGTGGTGTCTTCCTCATATCATTGCATTGAAATCAATAAGAGGCAATTTATGACACTAGAACATGGAATTTAGAGCAGGATGTCAAAAACAGGCTTTGCCTACTTCAAAATGTTGCCTAAGGTTTATCTTGCTCTTTCAAGTTGTCCTTAGCCCAGCCTTCCTACTTGTTCTCTGGGTAGAACAGGGTGAAAGGGAGAAGAAGGAGCAGAGTAGCTTCTTTAATCTGGGTTAAAAAGTACATCTATGGCAAAAAGTACAGACCCATAGGGCTTAATAAAAGTAAAGATTAGTAAAGATTTGTGTGATAAAAGCAGGGTCTTTCAAACATTTGTATGTCCTGAATATTTTTAGCTCTTCAGCCTCACAGTCTCTTTCTTTACAGTGCAGGCACTGATGAACTTTGAAGACAAATAAAGCTGACAATGGATGGCTTCAATTTCTTTGGCAAAAATTAATGAAAAAATAGTTGGAAATGGAGAATTCAGAGTATAAATGTCTAATAAATATTGTTGTGAACTGCTTAGTCGTCTTTTCTTAGTCCCTTTTCTTGACTTTGTTGTTATAGCCCCCACCCTTCCTGCAACCTCTTCTTCTTCATAGATTCCTAATTTTACCTTCTCCCTCCCTGATATGTACAGGCCTTTGGGAGTGGGAGGCTAAAGAGATCCCAGGAGCTGTAGTGTAACTAATTGGGAACTATTGCTTCCATTGCCTGTTCTATGAACATTGCTTCTCCTATGCATTAATTTTTTTGAAATAGTTTTCTAATTTTTTTAATATTTGTTTTTGAGAGAGAGAGAGGCAGAGCATGAGCAGGTGAGAGGCAGAGAGAGAGGGAGACACAGAATCTGAAGCATGCTCCAGGCTCTGAGCTGTCATCATCAAGGCCA
The DNA here is from genome assembly GCA_017311185.1 of Proteles cristata cristata. NCBI lineage: Eukaryota > Metazoa > Chordata > Mammalia > Carnivora > Hyaenidae > Proteles > Proteles cristata. Next base: position 2,232,371 of record JAESUZ010004587.1, read on the forward strand.
ACACAGGGCTCGAACTCATGAACCATGAGATCATGACTTGAGCTGAAATCAGATGCTCAACTGACTGAGCCACCCAGGGCCTCTCCCTTTTAAAAAAAAAATTTTAATCCAAGTTAGTTAATGTATGGTGTAATAATACTTTCAGGAATAGAATTTAGCGATTCATCACTTACATATAACTAACACCTAGTGCTCATCCTAACAAGTGTCCTCCTTAATGCCCCTTACCCCTTTAGCCATTCCCCTCACCCAAAACCCTGCCAGCAGCCCTCAGTTTGTTCTCGGTATGTCAGAGTCTCCTATGGTCCCTCCCTGTTCTTGTACTATTTTTGCTTCCCTTCCCTTATATTCATCTGTTTTGTATCTTAAATTCCACATATGAGTGAAATAATATATTTGTCTTTCTCTGACTGACTTATTTCACTTATCATAATACATTCTATTTCCTTCCACATTGTTGCAAATGCAAGATTTCATTCTTTTTGACTGCCAGGTAATATTCCATTGTATTTATTTATTTATTTATTTAATATTTTTATTTATTTCTAGGAGAGAGAGAGAGAGAGACAGCGTGAGCAGGGGAGGGTCAGAGAGAGAGGGAGTCACAGACTGAAACAGGCTCCAGGCTCTGAGCTGGCAGTCAGCACAGAGCCCGATGCGGGGCTTGAACCCACGAACCGCAAGATCATGACCCAAGCGAAAGTCGGATGCTTAACCGACTAAGCCATCCAGGCGCCCCTCCATTGTATTTATATACTTCATCTTCCTGATCCATTCATCTGCTGATAGACATTTGGGCTCTTTCCATACTTTGGCTTTTGTCAATAGTGCTGCTATAAACATTGGGGTGCATGTGCCCCTTTGAACCAGCATTTCTCTATCCTTTGGATAAATACCTAGTAGTGCAATTGCTGGGTCATAGGGTAGTACTATTTTTAATTTTTAAAGTATTTTTAGTATTTTTTAAGTTTATTTATTTTGAGAGAGACAGACAGCATGAGTGGAGGAGGGGCAGAGAGAGAGGGAGAGAAAGAGACTCTCAAGTGGGCTCTGCACTACCAGCATAGATCCTGATGTGGGGCCCAAATCCACAATCTGTGAGATCATGACCTGAGCCAAAACCAAGAGTTAGATGCTTAACCAACTGAGCCACCTAGGTGCCACTCTATTTTTAATTTTTTGAGGAATCTCCATACTTTTTTCCAGAGTGGCTGCACCAGTTTACATTCCCATGAACAGCACAAAAGGGTTTCTCTTATTCTGCATGGTCACCAATATTTGTTGTTCCCTGAGTTGTTAATTTTAGCCACTCTGACAGGTGTGAGGTGGTGTCTCATTGTGGTTTTGATTTGTATTTTCTTGATAATGAGTCATGTTGAACATTTTTTCATGTGTCTGTTAGCCATCTGGATCTCTTCTTTGGAAAAGTGTCTATAAATGTCTTTTGCCCATTTCTTCACTGGATTATTTGTTTTTTGGGTGTTGAGTTTGATAGGTTCTTTATAGATTTTGGATATTAACCCTTTATTTGATGTCATTAGCAAATATCTTCTCCCATTCCGTCTGTTGCCTTTTAGTTTTATTGACTGTTTCCTTTGCTGTGCAGAAGCTTTTTATCTTGATGAGGTGCTATTAGTTCATTTTTGCTTCTGTTTCCCTTACCTCAAGACATGTCAAGTAAGAATTTGCTGTGGCCAAGGTCAAAGAGTTTGTTGCCTGTTTTCTCTAGGATTTTGATGGCTTCCTGTCTTACATTTAGGTCTTTCATCCATTTTGAGTTTATTTTTGTGTATGGTGTAAGAAAGTGGTCCAGGTTCATTCTTTTGCATGTCACTGTCCAATTTTCCCAGCACCATTTGCTGAAGAGACTGTCCTTTTTCTATTGGATATTCTTTCCTGCTTTGTCAAAGATTAGTTGGTCATATGTTTGTGGGTCCATTTCTGGGTTGTCTATTCTGTTCCATTCATCTATGTGTCTGTTTTGTGCCAGTACCATACCATCTTGATGATTACAGCTTTATAATACAGCTTGACGTCTGGAATTGTGATGCCTCCAGCTTTGGTTTTCTTTTTCAAAAAGAAAATAACTTTGGCTATTCACAGTCTTTTCTGGTTCCATACAAATTTTAGGATTCTTTGTTTTTAGCTCTGTGAAGGATGCTGATGTTATTTTGATAGGGGTTTCTGCACCATTCATTTTAATCAAACATCATTTTCCTCTGTTTCTGAGCCAAAAGGGTGTCCTTTTATTCCATTATCATTCTATTTCCTTGCCATTGCTCCAGGAGTGACTCCACTCCATTGGAGTGTTCAAATCAGTAAGTGTCCCATAGGTTTTTAGTGTTAGAAGAGCCATCAGAGTTAATTTATCTTCCATCAAAGCAGGAACACATTTTCTTTTTTTTATGTTTTATTTATTTTTCAGAGAGACCGTGTGATCAGGGGAGGGGCAGAGTGAGAAGGAGACAGAGGTTCCAAAGCAGGCTCTGTGCTGACAGCAGAAAGCCTTCTGCCAGGCTCAAACTCATGAACCATGAAATCATGACCTGAGCCAAAGTCACATACTTGACCACTACTGAGCCACCCAAGTGCCCCAAAGCAAAAACACTTTTTAGAACATCACTGAAAGAGGGATATCCAACCAATTCTTAATGTTTCTAGTTATTGGAGCTTTATTATCTAGAAGGGATCCCATTCCACTATTGGAAGACTTGTCTTCAGAAATGTTTGTTATTAAAAATTCTGTCATTTATTGAGTGCTTAACATGTATGAGGATATATTTATTTTTTAATTTTTTTTTTCTTTTTTATTTCTAGAAGAGAGAGAGAGCGTGAGCAGGTGAGGGTCAGAGAGAGAGGGAGTCACAGACTGAAACAGGCTCCAGGCTCTGAGCTGGCAGTCAGCACAGAGCCCGAGGCGGGGCTTGAACCCACGAACCGCGAGATCATGACCTAAGTGAAAGTCGGACGCTTAACCGACTAAGCCACCCAGGCGCCCCAGGATATATTTTTATACATAAAAAACACTGACTTGTATACCTTAAAATGATGAATTTTATGTGGATTAGACCTCATTTTTTTAAACGATTATTTATTTTGGAGAGAAAGTATATAGTAAGGAGGGGCAGGTAGAGAAGGGACAGAAGATCCAAAGTGAGCTGCTGATGGCAGACAGCCCAATGCAGGCTCGAACTCAGAAACTATGAGACCATGACCTGAGCTGAAGCTGGATGCTTAACCAGCTGAGCCACCCAGGTGCCCCTAAACATCAAATTCTTGATTTCGGCTCAGGTCACCATCTCTCGGTTCATGATTTCAAGCCCCGTCCTTTTTTGGGCTCTATACTGACAGCATGGAGCCTGCTTGGGATTCTCTCTCTCTCTCTCTCTCTCTCTCTCTCTCTCTCTCTCTCAATACATACATACATACATATATACATACATACATAAATTTTTATTTTTAAGTAATCTTGACTCAGTATGGGGCTCAAACTCTACCCCAAAATCAAGAGTCGTATGTTCTACTGACTGAGCCACCCAGGTGCCTCTTGATCTCAATTTTTAGAATGAAGTAAAGATTGTCTCAAACCAAGAAACAACATTATGCTACAAAGAAAAGCATTTTAGCCATTTCATATAAAATGAGAAAAAAATTTTAAGTTTATTTATTTTGAGAGAGATAGGGAGAACACAAGATGGGTAGGGGCAGAGAGAGAGAGGGAGAAAGAATCCTAAGGAGGCTCCACACTGGGCACAGCCCAACATGGGGCTCAAACTCACAAACCATGAGATCATGGCCTGAGCAGAGAGCAAGAGTCAGACACTTAACTGATTGAGCCATCCAGGTGCCCCCATGCCCTATTTCTTAAGATAAGAATTTTATTACAATATCGTACGCTGACATTTATCTTAACATTTTTGGGTGCCTGGGTGGCTCAATCAGTTAAGCGTCTGACTCTTGATCTCTGCTCAGGCCATGATCTCACCTGAGATTGAGTCCTGCCTCAGGCTCTGCACTCTGCTATGGAGGCTGCTTGAGTTTCCCTCCCTCCCTCTCCCTCTGCCCCTCCCCTGCTTGCATACTCTCTCTTAAAAAAAAAAATTAAAAATTAAAGAATTTTTTTAATTTAAAAAAATTTTTACAAAAGAACTAGGGCATAAATATTTGGAAAGAAGAGAGGGATGGGTGAAAGAGGTGAAGGGGGTTAAAGAGTACGCTTATCATGATGCACACTGAGTAACGTATAGAAGTTGAATCATATATTGTACACCTGAACTAATATAACACTGTATGTTTATTATACTTGAACCAAAAAAATAAAAGTATAAAACAACAATAATAAAAAAACAAAATATATTTGGAAAGAAAAAATAAAAACGTTATTTTTAGACACCATTGTATACCTAGAAATTGCAATAACAATAAACTAGAATTAGAGATAACAAAGGATTTCCGTTAAGTACAAACAGAAGAGGGTTCAAGACAGAAACCTGGGAAACAGGGACACTTAAGGGATAAAAGGAGGAAGAGAAGCCAGAAAAAAAGCCTGGGAGGGAAGAGGTGAAGAGACAGAAAGATAATCATTCTAGAGTAATGTCCTTAGAGCCAACATAGAATTTCAAGAAAGGAATGGTCCAGTCAGATCTCAATTGGAGCATCCATTGAGCCTGGCAATCAGAATTCAATAAACTTTTTTTTTTTAATTTTTTTAATTTATTATTTCTAGGAGAGAGAGAGAGAGACAGCGTGAGCAGGGGAGGGTCAGAGAGAGAGGGAGTCACAGACTGAAACAGGCTCCAGGCTCCGAGCTGGCAGTCAGCACAGAGCCCGACGCTGGGCTCGAACCCACGAACCGCGAGATCATGACCTAAGCGAAAGTCGGACGCTTAACTGACTAAGCCACCGAGGCGCCCCAGAATTCAATAAACTTAATAAAAAGGAGTAAGGAAATACTATTTAATAAATCTTGCATAGGCTATACAAAGTAGGTGCTCATTGAACAGCATCTTTGAATAGCTTTGCTCAAAGTGGGTCTGAGGACCAGTAGAATTGGCTTCACCTGGTTACTTATTGGAAGTGCAGAATCACAGTTCCCATCCTCAGTGCCTATTGAATCAGATGTTACATATGCACGTTAAAGTTTCAAAAGCACTGTTTTATAGGTATTTGATGAATGATCTCCTCTTGGCTTTCTATAGTTTTTTCAAATGAGTGATCTATGCAGGTCACCTCATTCTTTAACTCCTTAATGAAAATGATCTGGTTTCACTTCTGTTGGAATGGAAGTTTATTCCACAAATATTTGTTGAGTTCTATGTTCCAGCCATCATTTTAGGCATCAGTGAATGAATAGGACAGAAATCCCTGTTCCATCCTAACTAGTTCTTCATAAGATCACCAAATAAGAAAGGATTATTTCCATGAAGACTGATTTTACCTCCTCCATTCCCCCCACCCTAAATTATCCTTCTAGCAGTCTAGAGCCATGTAATAGTAACTTCTCAAAAACAAAAGCAAGTAAAACCTTTTTTACTAAAAACAAATATTCTAAGGTTGAAAAATCAAGCCCCATTGGTAATCTATTACTCCTCTTCCTTCTTATCCTTGTCCTGAGTATCCCTGCCATAGGGATACCTCACTATTTTCATAAGGAAGAGATTAAGCTCTATGCCATGTAATGATGTGTTCTTCAAGAACATTTGTAAGTGAGATTATCACTTAGATATTATTGTGATAGAACAAACAAAATTTTTTCACATACGGTTTGTATTCAATTTTTATTTTGGAACATAGTTTCCCCCTTTTATCTCTTGTTATTACTTACATCTTCAAATACCATACTGGAATTTAAACCAGTGTGTTTCCACTTGGAAGCAGAGAAATTAATATCTGCTTTATTATAGCATAATGTATATGAAAGATAAGAATGAAAGAAAAAATTTTATAAAAGTACATCTTGTACCTACTGTATTATAGTAACTTTTTATTTTTTAACATTCAACATGGATTATTGGTTATGAATCTATACTAATTTTACCTTATAATTTCTCCATATATTGTCACTGTGTCTCAAACTTAATATAAAAGCTTTAAAGTTTTAAAAAACTTATTATACTTCCAAAGGTTTAAAACCTCAGAGAATTGGTAGGTCTCAGTCCATCTCATTTCTTATTTTTTTTTTTATAATTTTTTTTCTTTTTTTGAGACAGAGCATAAGCAGAGGAGGGGCAGAGAGAGAGAGGGAGACACAGAATCTGAAATGGGCTCCAGACTCTGAGCTGCCAGCGTAGAACCCAATGCGGGGCATGAACCCATGAACCGTGAGATCATGACCTGAGCTGAAGTCAGATGCTTAACTGACTGAGCCATCCAAGCGCCCCAATCCATCTCATTTCTTGAGATTTGAGCTGGTTGGTTAGACTCCTAATGTTCAAAAAGGGGTTCATTTCTTCTTTCAACAAAAGTTTTGATGTCTTTTATGTCCCAGCCATGCTGTTCAGTTTTGAGGACAGAAAAACTGTTCAGTGTATGAATGCATGCTTTTTTAAAAGCCGCTTTTAGAGGGGTTTCTGTTTTTTCTCATGACAAGCAGAAATCTTCATGTTTATATTTGCACTTTTCCTATTCAGGTGACTTAGGATGGGATGGACATTTTCAACATTTTATTTTAAAGTAGGTTGAGACTCACAGAAGAGATACAAAAGTTGTTCCTATGTACCTGTCACCCAGCTTTCTCTAATATTAGCATCCCACATAACCAGGATATAATGACCAAAGTTAATAAATTAACACTGGTACTATGATATTAATCTAGGTACAGACTTTACTAGGATTTCGCTAGTTTTTCCACTAATGTCCTTTTTTACTGTTCCAGGTTACAAACTAGTATTTAACATTGCCTTCAGCGTTTATATCTCCTTACTTAATCTCCTCTGGTTGTAATAGTTACCTAAGTCTCTCCTTATCTTTCAAGACCTTGGTATATTTGAGGAGTTCTGCTCAGGTGTTTGCAGAATGTCCTTCAGATTGGGCTTATCTGATGTTTTGTCATGATTATATTGAGGTTATGCATTTCCAGAAGAATACCACTGATGTGAAGTGCCCTTCTCAGCACATCATATCAGGAAGTATACCATAGTGATATGTGTTATAATTGGTAATGTTAACCTTGATCCCTTAGTTAAGATGATGTCAACCAGGTTTCTCTGCTGTGAAGTTAACTATCCTCCCCTGCTCTTTTTTATTTAACATTTATTTATTATTGAGAAATAGATAGAGACAGAGCATTAGCATGGGAAGGGCAGAAGGAAGGGGAGGCACAGAAGCCTTAGCAGGGTCCAGGCTCTGAACTGTCAGCACAGAGCCTGATGTGGGGCTTGAACTCACAAACCACGAGATCATGACTTGAGCTGAAGTCAGACACTTAACTGATTGAGCCACCCAGGTGCCCCCATTTTCCCCCTTTATAGTTAATAAATACTTGAAAGGAGATACTGAAAGCTTATGCAAGTACCTTATTTCTTCTTAAACTTTCCCCCACTAATCTTAGCATTCATCAGTAGATCCTGTTTGCAGCAATCACTAAAATGGTGTTCTATTTCTCTTGTTCCTTTCTATATTTATTAATTGGAATTCTTTTTGTAAAGAGTTGTCCCTTCTCTGAAGTGAACATTTTAAGTCTTTATCTTAGTAGAAGTAGCAATCTCATCACCATGGTAGAGTTCTTAACCCCGATAATATAGGCCAGGAATGTGTGGGGTAGAATGAATTCATTTATTTAACAAATCCTTTACTTAATACTATGTGCCAGTAACTGTTAGGCACTTGGGGTACAAAAAGGTATAGTCTCTGCTTGAGACTTTATATTCTAGTCTACTGTAATATGACACTTAGATTTCTGTATTGAAAGATTCAATACAGAATTCTCTGAGCATATGACATATGACCCCACAAAAGCCTTCATCAGACCAAATAATATTTTATCTGACTTATGTCCATATTTTTAAAAAATATTTATTTTCTTTTTTTGAGAGAGAGAGAGACAAGCAGGGGAGGGGCAGAGAGAAAGGAGGACAGGCCCCTACAAAGCAGGCTCCATGCTGACAGTAGAGAGCCCAATGTGGTGCTTGAACTCTCAAACCATGAGATCATGACATGAGCCAAAGTTGGACACTTAACTGACTGAGCCGCCCAGGCACCAGCCCTATTTTTAAACTTCTCTTCAGTGAGGACGAATTGGACTTCCTCCCCCTCAACCTACCCTCAACAACTTCTAACCACAGGTCTTCATTGCTTCACTTCTTTCACTCAAATCTCACTCAGATTTCTCTTGTTGACCAATCATAACATGGAACCATACAGGGAAAAGAATTCTGGGAAGTTAATTCCAGTTTAGCTAAACTGACAAAGTTCAAAACCACTGCAGATCATTTGACCATTTCACCTTCATTGAAATTTTCTCCTCCTTTGGCTTCATGACACCACTACCTTCAGGTTTTCCTTTGGGTTGGTTCCCTTCTACTTTTGTTGCTAGCCATCTTATTCCCAAGCTTTAAATGTAGTCCTCAGCCATTTCTGCTTCATCCTCTACAAACTCTAACTAGTTTTGTCCACTTTTGTGGTTTAAACTACTATTTGTATGCTGATGACTTTCAATTCCATTCTCAATCTAGATCTCTCCTAGAAACTCTAAGAAAAATGTTTAATTGTCTATCCTCAGGAATTTCATTTGTCTATTCTTAGGTACTTCATTTCTAATATGTCCAAAACTGATTTATTACCATTCCTTCAAAACTGTTCTTCCTCTTCTAATCCCAATAAGGACTGCCAAGCAATTTCCCTGGGATGGGGGAGTCCTCAATGGTCCCCTTCCTACTTTATTAAACTAGTTCCATGTTTTTTCTGAAAATCTTTCACTTAAAACACTATTTCTTGGGGTGCCTGAATGGCTCAGTTGGTTAAACATTCAACTCTTGGTTTTGGCTCGGGTCATGATCTCACAGTTTGTGAATTTGAGCTCTGTATCAGGCTCTGAACATTGAGATGTTTCTCTTCCACTGTCTCTGTCCTCCCTGGTGCTCTTTCTCTCTCAAAAGATAAATAAATAAACATTTAAAAGAATTTTTTAAAAATGATTAAAAAGCTATACTGCCAAAACAAATTAATCCTGAAACGTTACTGGTTTAATATAAGAAAAGTTTATTTCTCATTCATGAAGATTCCAGGATTGGTTGGGCAACTCTTCAAAGCAACTACTGTTGATTTTTATTATTTGCAGTAGTTATGTTCTATAAAGTCGTCACAAACACTGAATTAACAATTATTAAACCATTGCTCCTGGGAGAAATATGGAGTTAGCCTCTGGTCACAACAGATGGATAAAAAACCTTGTTTTATGTATTGTGTTTTATGTAAGATGTTTCTGTTTGAAGACTGTTTATTTAATATATGTTGTTGATTTATTAGCAGTGACCTTTCTGTTTGTCAACACCACTACAACTCATGCATAAATAAAACTTATCTAACACATATTTTCTCTCTAAGGTACATCACAGCCTTCCTTTTCATGAAAAGGACACATATTTATAGTATGAGAAGGCAGTGAAATATTTCCTTGTTTTAATATTAATCTCAGCTAGGAATGTGGACATCAGGTGACTCAAGTTTTTCACCACTCTGCATATGCCTGTGAGTGATTATGAAAATACCACAAGTATATGGGCGTCTGGGTGGCTCAGTCAGTTATGTGTCTGGTTCTTGATTTTGGCCACATCATGATCTTGTGGTTATGAGATCAAGCTCCACTCATGCTCAGTGGTGAGCCTGCTTGATTCTCTCCCCTTGGGGCACCTGGATGGCTCAGTCAGTTTTTCAGATCAAGTCATTATATCATGGTTTGGTTTGTGGGTTCAAGCCCTACATTGGGCTCTGCACTGACAGCATGGAGCCTGTTTGAGATTCTCTCCCTCTCTCTCTGCCCCTCTCTCCTCTCTCTTTCTCTCAAAGTAAATATTAAAAAAAAAAAAACGTTTTATTGCCCTCCCTCTCTGCCCCTCCCCCTCTCTCCTGATCACACACTTTCTCACAAAGGAAGGAAGGAAGGAAAGGAGGGAGGGAGGGAGGGAGGAAGTAAGAAAGAAAGGAGGGAAGGAAGGAAGGAAGGAAGGAAGGAAGGAAGGAAGGAAGAAAATACCACAAATATTGATTTTGGAGTCACAAATTTTAATGATTTTAAATTTTAATAGGTTAATTCACAACTACAGAACTCATAAATAAAGAAAATGATTGTAAATATTGTGTGATAATTTGGAGCTTGAGGCTACTTGGCCTTGTGAAACTGCTGTCTCAACTTGTGGTTTCTTTTTTCCTAAAAAAATTTTAAAATGTTTTATTTATTTCTGAGAGAGAGAGATAGCGTGAGCAGAGGAGGGTCACAGAGAGAGGGAGACACAGAATCTGAAACAGGCTCCAGGCTCTGAGCTGTCAGCACAGAGCCCAACGTGGGGCTCAAACCCACAAACTGTGAGATCATGACCTGAGCTGAAGTTGGACCCTTAACCAAGTGAGCCACCCAGGCACCCCTCTTTTTCTTTTTTAAATGTTTGTTTATTTATTTGGAGAGAAAGTGAACACACACATGAGTGGAGGGAGGGGCAGAGACAGGGAGAGAGGGAATCCCAAGCAGGCTCTGTGCTGTCAGCCCAGGGCATGATATGGGGCTCAGTCTCACAAAACTTGATATCATGACTGGAGGCGAATTGACTTGGACACTTAACCAGCTGAGCCACCCATGTGCCCTTTTTTTCTTTTTATACTGATTTATTTTACATTTTAAAGAAGAATACAACTTATTTATTTATGTTTGCTTCTTGTATAAGACTTTTAAAATTTTTTATATTTTATTTAAATCAAAGTTAACATATAATAACGATTTTAGGAGTAGAATTTAGTGATTTATCACTTATATATAGTAACCAGTGCCCTCCTTAATCCCCATCATCCATTTAACCCATCCTCCCACCCAACACCCCTCCAGCAACCCTTAGTTTGTTCTCTGTATTTAAGAGTCTCTTATGGTTTGCCTCCCTCTGTGTTTTTATCTTATTTTTCCTTGCCTTCCCCTATGTTCCTCTGTTTTGCTTCTTAAATCCCTGTGAGTGAAATCATATGATATTTCTCTTTCTTTGACTTATTTTGCTTAGCATAATATAATGCAAATGGCAAAATTTCATTCCTTTTGACTACCAAGTAATATTCCATTATATATATATAATATTCCATTTTATGTGTGTATATATATAAATATATTATATATATACACACACACATACCACATCTTCTTTATACATTCATCAGTCAATGGACATTTGGACTCTTTCCATAATTTGGCTATCGTTGATAGTGCTGCTATAAACATTGGGGCACATGTGCCCTTTCAAATTAGCATTTTTGTATCATTTGGATAAATACCTAGAGTGCAATCATTGGGTCTAGAATAGTTCTGTTTTTAATTTTTTGAGGAACCCCCATACTATTTTCCAGAGTGGCTGCACCAGTTTGAATTCCCAACAAGAGTGCAAAAGGGTTCTCCTTTCTCCACATCCTCACCAACATCAGTTGTTTCCTGAATTGTTAATTTTAGCCATTCTGACAGGTGGCATCTCATTGTGGTTTCGATTTGTGGGAATAATACAATTTAAAGCAAGAGTTAAAGTACCATACCTAGCTACAATTAAGTAATTCACTGAATTAAGTAATTTGAATATTCTCAATAATTGAATCCCCTGTTTCTTAGTCATACATCTGATACCCTCTTTTATTTATTTATGCAGATTAACTTTATTTTACATTCTAAATCTGAAAAACACTTTTAGTCCTTCGAGTCTGATTCTGTTACTTATTATTTCTGCTAACTGTCATTCATGATGGCTAGTTTTCTCACATGCTTTATATTTTCTGATTGTGAGTTAATTGTTGTAAATTTCTCTTGTTATTCATTGAAGTCTATGTGTGTTTTTTTAAAGATTTTTTTCTATATTTATTTTTGAGGGGGAAGGGGCAAAGAGAGAGGGATAGAAAGAATCCCAATCTGACAGCACAGAGCCTGACGCAGGGCTTGAAATCACTAACCATTAGATCATGATCTGAGCTGAGATCAAGAGTTGAATGCTTAACTGACTGAGCCACCCAGGTGCCCCTGAAATCTGTGTTTTAAGTTGGATTCCTGCAGAATAGACTTAAATTTGTTTCTTTCATGTACCTAAGAACACATAGGTAGCATGCACATAGTCTGAAGCTTTGGTGGCAACAGGATTGCTTAACCAACTGCTTGTTCCATCATCATGTGGACTGCCAAGAATTTTCCAGCCTGGATTAAGGGAGTACTCATTGTTTCCTTCCCTGTTTGAGCCTACTAGTTTCATACTTGTTCTAAGGGTCTTTCAGTCAAGACAATACTTCTTGGTAAAAATTTCTGTGTTAATTAGGACTCTTTAGTTTCAAATAAAATAATACATATTGAGCTAGTCTAATAACAATAGTAGTAATGTTTAGTGAAAGTTTATTTTGTAGCAATGCCTGGCACAGGATAGGTACTTACTCTTTGTTGGATGAATGCCACACTGTGCTAAGTGTTTTAAATACATTATCTAATTTAATCCTCCTTTTTATAGAAAAGAACATTGTGACTTAGAGTGGTTTAGAAATTGCCCAAGATGCACAACTGGTAAGCACTGGAGGCAAGATTTGAACCCAAGCCATCTCATTTTTTGGGTGCACTATTAGCAAAAAATAATTTATTATAAGTGTGTTGTTACAGAACCAAGGGCAGAAATTCAAATGAATTGCAGGATGGGCTGGAAGCAGGAGATAGAAAACTATTGGGAATCCAGGCCATACTTTTCCTTTGATTCTCCTCTTTGCTTTTCAGACTAGATGTGGTAACTTTGATAGGCAAAGGGAAAATATTGGCAAAGAGATGCAATAGATAATTTCACTGATTCTAACTTCTGATTTCCCTTGGAAAACCCTAGCAGTGTCCTCAGCTTGGTGGCCTGGCCAAGCCATTCCATTTTGGGGGCCCTCAAGTTCCTCATTTATAAAATGAATTTTTTTTAACCACGGGATTCCTCAGGTCTCTTCCAGTTCTAAAATTCTAAGATCCTAAGTGAACCTTTTAGGGCAGAAGCTCATTAATAATATATTTGAATGTGTGCGTTTGAGGGGATAGAATAAAGGGAGGTTCTAAGGAGAGAGGGACAGAATAATAGTTTGAGTGGAGCCTCAGTGTTGAATTACTATTTAGAGCTGGTGTCAGGTAAAGGCCTTTGGAGATATATAAATGGAGGACAGAAAAGACTTCTCACCTTGATCAGACCAGAGTATTTTGAATGGTTGAATGGGATCTCTCTAATCTGTGAGCAGTTCTCTCCTTCTCTTTCTCTCTCTCTCTCTCTCTCTTTCTGTATGTGTGTGTGTATGTATGTGTATGGATAAGCATGTGCACATGTGTGCATGCACGGGTGTGTGCGTGTGGGAAGTAGCCCCCTTGCACAGTGATTTAATCTGGCTTATCTCTTTTCTCAGCTCAGAATTTTCTATAGAGCATTGACCTAGGTTACAGGAAGATGACCATAGGCAAACCCAAACATTTGAATGGCCCAATGAGCAAGTTGCACATCCATAAAATGAGAGGTTTGGTCTCTGTAACCTCTGAAGTCCTGCCCCATTTTTAGCATTTTATGGTTCTAGGTACTGAGTCAAAAGTGGCTCTCCTCTTCTGGAATGCTCTGTCCTTGGACCAGACATTTGTCTTCATTCCTCTTCTCTATTCATACCTGGTTTCCCAGTTCCTTTGTCTGGGCCCGTTTGTTCCTTGATTTCTCCAAATCCTACTTGCTTTTTAACTCTTTTGTACCCTCTATGCTTTGTTAAATTTTTCTGAATCCCTACTTCCCACCACATTATACCCCTGGTTTCCAGGTCTCCCCTTCTATGTCTGCCCATTCCTGTCTGCATCCTGGTTCTTAACTGAAGCTATCTCCCTGGGCTCCTCCGAGGGCCCCCCCTGGGATCCCCTATCACTGGTCCCTCTCACAGAAGCACACCTTTCTCCAAAGCCAAAGGATCAGGTATTCAGTGGCTCAGGTGACAAACCTCCTGTCAAGTTACAGATATTGTTCCCTGAAAGACCACACTGCAGTGTCAGTGGCAACTCAGGCTGCCTGCAGTGCTCTGCCCTCATCTGGCTATCCCATACAAGGTGAGAATAAGCAGAACTCACCTCTTACTGGTGCTCACCTGGAAACATGGCTCTGAGCCTCTGGCCCCTGCTGCTGCCGCTGTCCTGTACAGGTAAGAGGAACAGTGAACAGGGTCGGGGATGAAGGGGATGGTTACTGAAAAGAGACTTAAGAATGCACAGATTAACTAGTTTCTATAAAAGATAAAGGAAAATGGTCAGAGACTGGAGCTAAGGGAGAAAATGAGGGTTAAGAAAGCAGGCCAAGACTTACTATAGACCAATTCAATAAAGGGACTCAGCTCACCATTCCCTTCGACTCATCTTTAGATCCCAGCTAGGACTGGGCTCTGGGGCAGGGTTGAATTGGGTTCTAGGCTCTTCCCCTTTAGTGACCTCTGGTTTCTCTTCTTACAGTGATTCTGGTCCCTACTGGGATTCAGTCCCTGGACCCTGGTCTCTCCCTCCTGAAGTCATTGCTCTCCACAATGGACCAGGCTCCCCAGGGGTCCCTCAGCCGCTCACAGTTCTCTGCATTCCTGGCCAACATTTCTTCTTCCTTTGGGCCTGGGAGAATGGGGGAGGGACCTGTGGGGGAGCCCCCACCTCTCCAGCCCCCTGCCCTCCGCCTCCATGACTTCCTGGTGACACTGAGAGGCAGCCCAGACTGGGAGCCAATGCTAGAGCTACTAGGGGATGTGCTGGCACTGCTGGGACAGGAACAGACTCCCCGGGACTTCCTGGGACACCAGGCAGGTGTTCTGGGTGGACTCGCAGAGGTGCTGCTAGGAGCCTTAGTCCCTGTGGGGCCCCCAGCCCCAATGCGGCCCCCGTGTACCCGTGATGGGCCCTCTGACTGTGTCCTGGTGGCTGACTGGTTGCCTTCTCTGCTGCTGTTGTTAGAGGGTACACGCTGGCAGGCCCTGGTACAGGTGCAGCCCAGTGTGGAACCCACAAATGCCACAGGCCTCGATGGGAGGGAGCCCACTCCCCACTTTTTACAGGGTCTTTTGGGTTTGCTCACCCCAGTAGGGGAGCTGGGCTCTGAGGAGGCTCTTTGGGGAGGTCTGCTGCGCACAGTGGGGGCCCCCCTCTATGCTGCCTTCCAGGAGGGCCTTCTCCGTGTCACTGACTCCCTACAAGATGAGGTCTTTTCCATTCTGGGGCAACCAGAGCCTGATGCCAATGGGCAATGCCAGGGAGGTAAGTGTCACTGGGTCTGGGTCTGGGCTGTGGCAGGGCAAAGAAGGGGTGACATTGGGGTATTCCTCTTCCTTACTCTTTCCCTCCTAGGCAACCTTCAGCAGCTGCTTTTATGGTAAGTAACTCTCTTACCAGGAGAGGAGTTCTGAGGGAGTGGGCCTGGAAAGTCATCGGCCTCCAGAATGGAGGAGGAGACTGATGGGAGGGTGGTGTTTTGTGGTTTGGAGCATGACTATCTGGGTTGGTGTCCCAGCTCTATGTTTACCTTGCCAAGTGACCTTGGGGTGGTTACATTCTCTTCTCATGCCTCAATTTTCCTTCTTACAAAATATAGATGATATTAACCACCACAGAGTTGTGGAAAGGGATCGAATGGGTTGATACTGTATGTGTAAGCCACTCAGAACTGTGTCTCACACAGAGTGCTTAATAAATGTTACCTAATAAAGATGGGGTATGGAAAAAAAGGATGAGACTGGATCCTTCCATCCTTTACTGTTTCAGTACAACAATGCCAGAGCACAGTTAGACTTATTCAGTTGCTAGGCAGATTTCCTGATGTGAGACCAACCAAGGGTTATATTTAAGCTACCTAAAAGTGTATGAAGGAGAAAAAAGGGAACCAGGTGGACAGAAGGGACTCCAGCTTGGCTGCTCCTAGATGATTTTGTGCTTTGGCAGGACAGATCTTTCTCCCATTCCTACTCCCCCAGTATTTACACCAGTAACAATACTCCCAGGGACCTTTTGGAAAAGCCTATGCTTGCCACCGTCCCACCCCCCACCCCCCACCCCCATACAGGGCTCTGGGCCAGGGTCAGAATGTTCAACTAGAGGAAATGTAAACTGACCAGATGATGCCTGCTCCTCCCTCTACACCCAGGGGCATCCGGCACAACCTTTCCTGGGATGTCCAGGCGCTGGGCTTTCTGTCTGGATTGCCACCCCCACCCCCTGCCCTCCTCTACTGCCTGAGCACGGGTGTGCCTCTGCCCAGGGCTTCCCAGCCCTCAGCCCACATCAGCCCTCGCCAACGGCGAGCCATCTCTGTGGAGGCCATCTGCGAGAACAACTCAGGTCCAGCACCACCCTACAGCATTTCCAACTTCTCCATCCACTTGCTCTGCCAGTATATGAAGCCTGCCACCCCGCAGCCCCCTCCCAGCACCATTGCCATCTGCCAGACAGCTGTGTGGTATGCAGTCTCATTGGCACCAGGTGCCCATGGCTGGCTACAGGCCTGCCATGACCAGTTTCCTGATCAGTTCCTGGAGGCAATATGTAGCAACCTCTCCTTTTCAGCTCTGTCTGGCCCCAACCGCCGCCTGGTAAAGCGGCTCTGTGCTGGGCTCCTTCCACCCCCCACCAGCTGTCCTGAAGGTCTGCCTCCTGTTCCCCTCACCCCAGAGATCTTCTGGGGCTGCTTCTTGGAGAATGAGACCCTGTGGGCTGAACGTCTGTGTGGAGAGGCGGGTCTGCAGGCTGTGCCTCCCAGCAATCAGGCTTGGGTTCAGCATGTGTGCCAGGGGCCTACCCCAGATGCCACTGCCTTCCCACCCTGCCACATTGGACCTTGTGGGGAGCGCTGTCCAGATGGGGGAAGCTTCCTGATGATGGTCTGTGCCAATGACACCATGTATGAAGCCTTGGTGCCCTTCTGGCCTTGGCTAGCAGGCCAATGCAGGATAAGTCGTGGGGGCAATGACACTTGCTTCCTAGAGGGGCTACTGGGCCCTCTTCTGCCCTCTCTGCCACCACTGGGACCATCCCCACTGTGCCTGGCCCCAGCCCCCTTTCTGCTTGGCATGTTATCCCAATTGCCACGCTGTCAGTCCTCTGTTCCAGCCCTTGCCCACTCCACACGCCTACACTATCTCCTGCGCCTGCTGACCTTTCTCCTGGGTCCAGGGGCTGGGGGGACTGAGGCCCAGGGGATGCTGGGTCAGGCCCTGATGCTCTCCAGTCTCCCAGACAACTGCTCCTTCTGGGATGCCTTCCGCCCAGAGGGTCGGCGCAGTGTGCTGCGGACCGTTGGGGAGTACTTGGAACAGGAGGAGCAGCTGACCCCACTGGGCTTTGAACCTACTGCCAGACCCAGCTCTGGTATAAACAAGATGGAGCTGCTGGCCTGCTTCAGCGTGAGTGATCTGCCAAGGTGAAAGCCTCTAGAACAGAGGGCAGGGCCTCCAAATGAATTCTCTAATACTGAGTAGTAGTAAGTAGTAAAGTATAGTCGTTTAAGCACACAGCTCTGGAGTCAGACAGGCCTGAGTTCACATCTTAGTTCTGTGATCAACCTTGGACCAGTTATTTAACCTCTCTAAGCAATATTTTTTTTAACGAT
Source organism: Proteles cristata cristata (assembly GCA_017311185.1). NCBI lineage: Eukaryota > Metazoa > Chordata > Mammalia > Carnivora > Hyaenidae > Proteles > Proteles cristata. Next base: position 2,250,157 of record JAESUZ010004587.1, read on the forward strand.
AAATGATAGAAAATAACAGTGCCACTTTTTTAGGGTAGCTGTAAGAATTATATAAGATAATATATGCTGTGGGCCTATGTATATAGCATGACACATAAACATGCAATAAATGTCTCATTATTCTTTCTGATTCTTTTCTGCTCTAGAAAGGAAAGATATCAAGTTGGAGGGATCTGACTCTGTCCCTAGAGAGTGAGAATTGGAGGCTGGCAAATATAAGAAGATAAGGCAGAAATGAGAAAACTTTAGGGAAACTACAAATCAAAAGACTTGGGTTCTGGGTTCAACTATGTCACAAATTAGTGTAGTAGGAAAATAATTTAATTTAGGTTTTCTGGGCTTCTGTTTCTTCTCTGTAGAGTGAAGGGGCTAGAATATATAAATACCATAATTCATTCACTGGGTGCCCCATTATATGTAAGGCACTTTGCTAGGTTATGTTATGTAAAGATTCCTTACTCCATGTTAGGGCCCACCTTTCTCAAGCCCTGTGTCTGGTGAAATGGGATTAGACAGATTCATAGTTTTGGTTTGGATATACAAGTATTTATTTATTGAGCCAACAATGGACTTGGCATGGAAAAAGGTACAGGAGAAGTTAGAGACCTCATGCTGGCCTAAAAGAGTTTAATATCTGATGAGACACACATACTAGCTTTAGATGGACAGACATCTAACAAGTAGACTTGGAATACCTGGGGAAGCTTTAGGAGGACAGAGGAGATAGCTCTTGGCATCTTGTCTGTCTCCCCACCAGCCTGTGCTATGGGATCTGCTCCAGAGGGAGAAGAGTGTTTGGGCCCTGCAGATTCTAGTGCAGGTAATAGATGGAGGGGCACATGGATGGACTGGGTAACAACTGCAGCCTTAGGTTTCCTGCCCAGTACTGCCCACAGTAACCTCCTACTCCCAGGCATACCTGCATATGCCACCGGAAAATCTCCAGCAGCTGGTACTTTCAGCAGAGAGGGAGGCTGCCCAGGGCTTCCTGACACTCATGCACCGTTCCTGGGCCCAGCTGCAGGTGGGTATAAGGGAGGAAGGAAAAGGGTGGAGGGAGATATCTAGGAATCAAGAGCACCTAGAACCTGGTGTGCAGAGGGCTTGCCCAGTGGAAGGAGGAGCTCAAGAGGAGATGGCAAGGATACTGAGGACCTCAAGAACAAGCGTCCATTCCTGTGCCCCCACAGGTGCCACCATCTGAGGAGCAAGCCTTGGGTCGCCTGACAGCCTTGTTGCTCCAGCGGTACCCGCACCTTACCTCCCAGCTCTTCATTGACCTGTCACCACTCATCCCCTTCTTGGCTGTCTCTGACCTGATGCGCTTCCCACCATCCCTGTTGGCCAATGACAGTGTGTAAGGACCCCACACCATTTCTCCTGATCTTGTCAGGGTCAGGTCAAGTCCATCAGCCCAGAGCAGCTCCTTCTTGAAATCTTCTCTGTTAAAATTAGGGAGAGTCTCCTTCTTATCCATGACAGTGGGACTGTAGAGTGTGGGGGAACAACAGGGCTAAAGGTTAATATCCATTGCTCTCCCCAGCCTGGCTGCCATCCGGGATTACAGCCCAGGAATGAGGCCTGAACAGAAGGAAGCTCTTGCAAAGCGACTGCTGGCCCCTGATCTGTTCGGGGAAGTACCTGCCTGGTCTCAGGAGCTACTGTGGGCAGTGCTGCCCCTGCTCCCCCACCTCCCTCTGGAAAACTTTCTGCAGCTCAGCCCTCACCAGGTATGACATGATTTTCTTAACTTTACTAGCCCATCTTCTCCTAGGTGAGACAGGAGTCAGTAGCATGTCTCCTGGTGAGCTCTTTCCCACAAGTGTCCCACAGTGATCCCAACATGAGCTGACCCTCTTCATCTCAGATCCAGGCCCTGGAGGATAGCTGGCCAGCAGCAGGTCTTGGACCAGGGCATGCCCGGCATGTGCTACGAAGCCTGGTGAACCAGAGTGTCCAGGATGGAGAGGAGCAGGTGCGCAGGTGAGCAGTTGTAGGATCAGTGATCAAGGCCAAATTGGGAGAAAGGTTAGTGCAGCTGCCATGGTGGGTTGGGGGCCTAGGAAGGAAGGGACAAGAAAGTAGGCAGTGGCCCCAGGAAGTATAGGGCTCCAGGACAGAGGCCTACATATGGTACTCATATTTCCTAGTTTAGCAGTCAGAGTGCCTACTCCATGTACCTACATGATCCCTACCTTAGTGCCAGCTTCAGTGACCACATGAAGGCCAGCTTCGTGCCCTTCTCAGGCTGGGGTCCCTCGCCTGTTTCCTGACCCCTGAGGAGCTGCAGAGCCTGGTACCCTTGAGTGATCCAATGGGGCCAGTAGAACGGGGGCTGCTGGAATGTGCGGCCAACGGGACCCTCAGCCCACAAGGACGGGTGAGCCCCTTGGCACAGGCCTACAGGAGTCCAGGCTTTCCTTGGGTCTGTGAGAATGACATGCCCAGTCATCTCAACCAAGCTTGAAAACAACAGTGCCAGCCCTCCACCGACCTCTACCACCTCCATTCCCTTTTCCATGGTCATCCTTATCTGTTACCACTTCTTCCTGACCTGATGCCATTTGATATATGACACCCCAAGCATACCCTTTGACATTGTAAACCCTTTCTGTTCCTATCTCATCTTTGGTTCTAAGCCCTAGCCCTGGCCCTGGGAAATCCAGATATGGGATTAGAGAGGAAGTTTAAGGTTCACTTGTCTTTTCTCTCCAGTCCCAAACCTTCTTTGGTTACAGGTGGCATATGAACTTCTGGGGGTGTTGCGCTCATCTGGAGGAGCTGTGCTGAGCCCCCGGGAGCTGCGGGTCTGGGCCCCTCTCTTCCCTCAGCTGGGCCTCCGCTTCCTGCAGGAGCTATCAGAGCCCCAGCTTAGAGCTATGCTTCCTGCCCTGCGAGGCACCAGTGTCACACCAGCCCAGGTGGGCCTGTCTCACTGTCTAGCATCCACCTTTCATGCCCAGGAACCCACTCAAGAGAATGACATTCAGGGATCCACCAGCTTCCCTGGAGCCTCCCTTTTCTCTGCCCCAAGGAGGACTTCCTCATCCCCCTTCCTCAGATCAAGAAGAGCCCAGAGCCACACTAGTCACTGGGGGTGGTATAGAGGGAGCTAGGCCTTTTAGAGGGTAGGTCCTAGGGACCTGCTTAAAACCTGGCTACCAGGACCTGAGAGCTGTTGCTTCCTTTGCCATCCCACCTTAGGCTGTATTACTGCTTGGACGGCTCCTCCCTAGGCATGATGTGAGTAGCAGCAACTTCTCAACATCCCCAGAGGTGGTCCCTGTCCCCCTTTCCTTGGTTCTTACATCTGCCCCTTCTTCCCTCTCAGCTCCTAAGACTGCTGCCTTGCTGTACTGTGATTGTTGTCATTCCAGCCACCCTGCTTCTCTTCTTCAGGACTCTTGTCTCTCTTGCTCCTCAGCTGTCCCTGGAGGAACTCTGCTCCTTGCACCCTCTGCTGCCAGGCCTCAGCTCCCAGACACTCCAGGCCATCCCTAGGCGAGTTCTGGTTGGGGCCTGTTCCTGCCTGGCCCCTGAACTGTCACGCCTCTCAGCCTGCCAGACAGCAGCATTGCTGCAGACCTTTCGGGTATGACAGTAGCAGGGAAGATGAAACATTCAGGGATGTGGGCTCTGGTTAAGAGGAGGGCATCTTCCCTGCTGCGAGGGAAGGCCTCCCAAACGTCCCCACTTCCTTACACACACACACACACACACACATACACACACACACACACACACACACACACACACACTGCTGATTCTCATGCAGGTGAAAGACGGCGTTAAAAACATAGGTACAACAGGTGCCAGTGCAGCTGTGTGTATCCCTGGTCAGGTACGTGTGGGATCTCCCAACTAAGCTCCTCTCCATGTCTCAGGGCAGTTTCATATGGCTGGTGCTGCCTTATATACTCCCCTTGCAGTGGCCCTGAGAGTCCAGGTTGACTCTGTTTCCACCAAGGCATTAGCAGCTCTCCCCAGTTCCAGATACAGGACAGCATGACCCACACTGTCCTACAATGTCAAAACCAGAAGGGTCTGAGAAATCTTCCAGGCCAACCACCCTGCTTTCAGATAAAGAGACCAAAGTTCAGGGAGGCTAAGGGACTTCAGTTCATCAGGTGCCTACATAGCAGCAATTCTTGACCACATCTGCCTTCATTGTGAGGGCTCTCAGGTGTGTGCTGCTATAGTGGCACACGCCATCCACCCTCCCCCTAGCTTTGGTCTCCTCCTACTCCCGTGATTCCCCCTTGCCTATCACTATTCTGCCACACACATCCCCACCAACAGCCCATCCCCACCACCTGGCCGGACTGCCTGCTTCCCCTGCTCCCACTAAAACTGCTACAGCTGGACTCCACAGCTCTTCTGGCTAACCGAAGGCGCTACCGGGAGCTGCCCTGGTCTGAGCAACAGGTAATTCTCCCCATTTACCCCAGAACTATCCTCTATGTTCCACCTCTTTTACCTGACAACCCTACATTGGGCATGTTATCCCCAGCATCCTTTGTAATGTGACTTGCTTTGCTTTATTCCTTCTCCCTCCTCTGTTTTCCTCCATTCTCCATGCCCCTCCATCTCTGAGAGAGAAGTGTGCATTTGGGAGAGTAGGAGGCCGGTGGGACCCACAGGGTGGGGAGGGAGGGCTAGGTCCAAAGCATCTTAGGTTCTTGGGCAATATCTCTGCTGGGGGGCTGCTCCTCTTTCTTTCTATTGTAGGCACAGTTTCTCTGGAAGAAGATGCAGGTGCCCACCAACCTGACACTCAGGAATCTGCAGTGAGTAACTTGTGTTGAGCAGTGAGTTTAATTCAACGAACATTTTTTTGAAGACTTGCGTATGCCAGGCCCCACTTGTTATGCAGTGGGACATGTGGGGATGAATGATGCATAGTCCCAACTTGTGGGCCTTCTCTTGATTCCTCCTCCCTTTACTTTCTTGCCCTCCCACAGCACCATACCTATCCTGACTAGTTTAAGGGATTCAGAAAGCCTAGGTTCAGGTCTCAGTCCTGACACCTGGTCACAGCCTTGGGCAAGTCATTTATCTCTCTAAGCTTCAATTTTTTCTTCTGTGGAATGAAAGTTAAAATAGTACCTAGCTCATAGGATGTGGTTATGAAGATTACATGAGGTAAGACATATAAGGTACTTAATACAGTTCCTGGCCCAGTGAAAGCTTCCAGTAGATATTTGCTGTTGTTAAACTTTAATCCAAAGTGACCTCAGAGCTAGTGGCCAAGCAGCAATAAATCACTTTACTTCCACCCACAGTAAAGCAATCATGAGCTTCAGAATCTAAAGATGTAGTGCACGGCTCAGTTTACCATGTTTCTAATAAAATGATGTTCAGAACATCACTTGATCTCTGTGAATGTTTTATTTTCCTCTCTGATAAACAGTGATGATGTTATGGGGAAGCCAATGAGAATATCTATGGAAAAACATTTCTCAAACTGTAAATTACCATAAAAGAACTCCTGTACTTATGTTGAGAGTATTGATATCAAGGAGCCGACAGACTGTGGCATGTGTTGAATGAGCATCTACCCACTCACACACTTACAGGGCTCTGGGCACCCTGGCAGGGGGCATGTCATGTGAGTTTCTGCAACAGATCAACTCAATGGCAGACTTCCTTGAAGCAGTGCACATGATCTATCAGCTGCCCACTGGGGTTCGAGGGAGCCTGGTGAGAGGGGTACTTAAGCATTAATGGGAGCAGGGAGGCAGGGACCCTGGGTTCAGAATCCAGCCCCTGTGCTTAGCTCTCTCCTGTTTCCCCATCCTGTACTACAGAGAGCCTGTATCTGGTTGGAGCTACAGCGAAGAATGACAATACCAGAGCCAGAGCTGGCAACCCTGGGGCCAGAACTGAGTGGACTAGACACCAGGCTACTCTTGGATTTACCGTAAGTGCTTCGACTGGAGACACTCGATTCTTAGATGTCTCAACCTGGGGTAGAAGGTCTGCCCTTAGGAAATGCCCTTACAGTGGTGGTTTTCCATCTGGTGGTTCTCTGACATCAGTTATAGCCCAAAGCAGAGGGTTCTACTCAAAGTTGCTCTATGTATTGACTGGCTCCCAGAACATAGCCCCAACATGGAACAGCTGATGGTGTGCAAAACTATGGTGTGGGCTGCCAAACAATCATAATATAACCTAGGCCACATTAATACAGATAGAGTATCTGAACTGAGGGAGTCAGTAGTCTAACTCTGCCTTAGAGGATGGTAGTCTGCTTAAGCCACCATGTTGTCAGTGTGTTCAGTGGAGCACAGAAAAAGAACGTGTATGAAACACGATGAATGCCTTCAAATATCTCCAAGGCTATCAAATAGAAAACAGATTGGAAACATATGTTTCCTAATGGCTTTATTGGCATCATAAGAACAAGTGAGTACAAGTCAGATTTTTGAAAAATATAAGGAAAACTGATGTAGCAAGTTACCAACATGAGAGCTATTCAAGCCTAGGCTGTATGGTCTCATGGCAGGAATGTTGTAGAACACATTTATGGATAAGGGTTGTGGGAAGAGAAAATTCAGGAATGTAAGGTCCTCTTAACACAGAGATTCTAGGAGTTTATGAGTATCTTTCTCATGGGCTTCCTTTCTCATTTTACCCCCATCCCTATCTCATTGCCATCTGAACTGTAGGTCAGAGTAGGAAAAGACTGGTGTTAATCTTCCTAGGGATGAGGTGATGGTAAAAGCAGTTGATTCCATCCTTACATTTTTATAGGGCTTTCCACAGATTTTGGCTTTTGTGCTATACAGCCTAGTTCCAGTTCCAGAATTGGCAGCCCTAGATAAAATAAACTTCTGAGTTTTGGGCAAAAGGGCTTTTAAAAAGCCATTAAAATTTGTTTAAATTTATTGGTTTTGGAGATAATTTAGAACCCCAAGAACCTAGATAAGTTTCTAGACCATAAGTTGGAAGACCTGAGTTCCTCATCTGTGAAAGAGGTAAAAGAAAAGTACCTGTATTACCCCAAAGTTTTGTCACAAGGATCAAATAAGAGAACACCTAAAAGGGCTTAGTAAACTGTATAGCACTAGGCAAATGAGAGAAGACCTCCCCACGAAAACTAGAGGACGGGTGACCCTGTGGAAAAAAGGTCTTGAGAGTAAGATCCCACTATCTCTGTGAGATGGTTTTCTAATCTATAACATGAGGGGAAATTTTTTAAAGTTTATTTTTATTTGTTTTGAGAGAGAGGTAGAGGGCAAGTGGGGGAGGGGAAGAGAAAGAGAGACAGAATCCCAAGAAGGCTCCACACTGTCAGCACAGAGCCTAATGAGGGGCTCAAACTAATGGACTGTGAGATCATGACCTGAGCTGAAGTCAAGAGTCAGATGCTTAACCAACTGAGTCACCTAGGTGCCCCAAATGGGGAGAAATTTTAATGATATTTAATATTTGGGACTTTTGATTCCATGAGATGAGGTAGGACCATTTGTCATTTCCCCTGAGGAAGACAAGAAATATGTCACTCCTTTTGTTCTCTCCCTTTAAACACTATGATGGGAATTGTATCTGGGGCAGTTTAATATCAGATCTTGTCCAGGGCCATAGGGTTTTGTCTGATGTTACGTTTGGTCTGGGCAATGTAGCATTCTGTGGTCCCTTCTCAGTAGGACTCATTTCTGAGTGCCCCTGTTGTCAAATTTCTATAGGGTCCAGTTGATGGATAGACTGTCCAATGAATCTATTATGTTGGTGGTGGAGTTGGTACGAGGAGCTCCAGAGCAGCTGCTGGCACTGACCCCACTCCACCGAGTGGCCCTGGCAGAGAGGGCACTACAAAACTTGGTAAGAGTCCAACCTACCAGACTCAGAACTGCTCCCTGGACAATTTTTACTTCTCAGACAATGCTCTCTATCTTCTAGGTAGGCCTACCCACACACTTTTGTTGCCAAATAGGTTCTTGTCCAGAAGGCCCTGCCCCCTAGATATATCTCTAGGTTCCATTCCTTGAGAACCTGCTTCATACTTTTTGTCCATATTCCTTGGAATCCAAGAAATATCTTGTATTTCATCTCCTAGCTTTTCTGCCTGTTCCTATCTCGGCTCATTATTTTTTTTTAAAATATTTTTATTTATTTCTAGGAGAGAGAGAGACAGCGTGAGCAGGGGAGGGTCAGAGAGAGAGGGAGTCACAGACTCTGAAATAGGCTCCAGGTTCTGAGCTGGCAGTCAGCACAGAGCCTGACGCGGGGCTTGAACCCACGAACCGCGGAATCATGACCTAAGCGAAAGTCAGACGCTCAACCGACTAAGCCACCCAGGCGCCCCATGGGCTCATTATTTAAGAAAGTAAACAGTGGCCGTGAACATGGTAGGGCCTTGAGTTGGGAGCTGGAGGGAGGGAAAATGAAAGATTATGGTGTCTTGATCAAAGACTCTGGTCCTTTAAGTCAGAGATGCATTGTCCCAAGGCCTGATGCCCCCTCCAGGCTCCAAAGGAGACAACAGTCTCAAGGGAAGTGCTGGAGACATTGGGCCCCTTGGTTGGATTCCTGGGAAGAGAGAGTACACGACGGATCCCCCTACCGATTCTGCTGGGCCATCTCAATCAGCTGCAAGGCTTATGCCTAGGAGAGCCTTTTGCCATAGAGCTGGGATGGCTCCTGTTGCAGGAGCCTGCTCTCGGGTATGAACTTTGGAAACTTCTTACTCTAACTCGCCCTATACCCACCCTCTTAACTATCATCATCAGTGGCAGCTCATTGAATACACTCAAGGTCCCTTGGAGCCCTGAGTCCCCATGTCCTCTTTTCCCCTTCTTTTCCCTCACAGTTCTCTCAGCATCCCAGCCCCTGATCTTCTTCCTGTCCCCCAGGAAGCCAGAGTTGTGGAGTCAGGGAGAAGTAGAGCAAGCTGGACGCCTAGTACTCACTCTGTCTACTGAAGCTATTTCCTTGATCCCCAGGGTAAGGTGAAGGAACAAGGGAGGGAATAATAGCAGAGGGGGATTGGTGAGCTGGTTCTGGGGAGCTAAGGCCAAGAAGGCTGAGGGCAAGGGAGAGGATGTGAAGATTGAATCTGGGGGAAACTACTAGAAAGAGAGAGGACTTTGAAATTACAACTGCAGCAGCTGGCCCTCACCTGCCAGGTCTCCCCACCCTCCCTCTACCTTCTCACACAGGAGGCCTTGGGCCAAGAGACCCTGGAGCGGCTTCTAGAGAAGCAGCAGAGCTGGGAGCAGAGCAGAGTTGGACAGCTATGTGGAAAACCACAGCTTGCTCCCAAGAAAGCAGCCTTGGTAGCTGGGATTGTACGGCCCGCTGCAAATCTCCCAGGTGAAACTACCCAAATATTCATTATGTCTATCAGGGTGTATACGAAAGAGTATCCAGAAATGTAGACAGAAGTCTAGGCTCTAGGTATGCTGTGCCCTTTGAGCAGATTTGCACACTTTCTGCTCTGGGCTTGGGTTTTCTCATCTATAAACCACAGTGGTTAGAAGGATGGTTTTCAAGGTCTTTTCTGGTTCTAAGGTTCTGTATCTCTGGAAATTTATAGCCCATTACATTTTTATTCCAGGATTTCCCTTTCCCTGTTCTCTTATCCGCATTAACAGCTGACCCACTCTAGGCTTGGCTCTATGTTGGAGTATGGACCTGTCTGCTGGGAAGATGCTTAGGATGTAGGAGGAAGATGCTATGGAGCTAGAGACCTGAGTTCTGATCTAGACCTGCCGTTAAATCCCTAGGGAACCCCCTTAGCCTTCCATTTATGTAATGAAGGGATTGTCCTCTTTAGTCACTTGTTCTAATATCTCTTGAGTCATAATTCTTACACCATAGTAATCCTTTGGCCTATTACTATCCATATTACTCTATCCTCCGAAGGTTGGAGGGGTCATTCCACCTATAGATATCTCTGTGGGCATAGTTCAATTCTACACTGATGCCCTGTGCCTGCCTTCCCCCTTCAGAACCTGTGCCAAATTGTGCAGATATACGAGGGACATTCCCAGCAGCCTGGTCAGCAACCCAGATTTCAGGGATGGAGCTCTCAGACTTTGAAGACTGCCTGGCATTATTCGCAGGAGACCCAGGACTTGGGCCTGAGGAACTACGGGCAGCGATGGGCAAGGCAAAACAGGTTAGGGATGGAGGGGCCAACATGAGGAAGCTGGTTGGGTGTGGTATGGGACACAAGGGAATGGATAGCTGGGTAAAAAGTGGAGGAAATAAAAGATAAAAGAATAATAGTGTTTGGATCCTGAGTAGGAAGTCAGAGAGGATGAATGTGGAAGAAAGGAAATTAGGGCAATGGGTAGAGGGAAGAAAGCAGTTGTTATCAAACTTTAGTGTGTATCGAAATTATCTGCGGAGCAGGTTTTTAAAATGCTGATGCCAGGATCCCATGCTAGACTCCCTGAAGAATCTTGCTTTTTTCTTCTGTTTTGGGGGGGAAGAATCTTCTGAGGACTCTGGGGGATTTGCATTTTAACAGGCATTCCCAGTGAGTCTGGTGCACATAAAATTTAGAACTTATGGACTACTATCTGCTATTCTTCCCTACTGAGTGAGACTAGCATGGTCTCACTCAGTAACACCTTAGTCAAAGGAACCTTAATCCAATCCTCTCATTTTACAGTTGAGGAAACTTTTAAAGACCCAGAGAGGCAAGTGATTTGCCTAGAGTTACACAGCTAAGGTCAGAGGCATGACTAAGACCCAGCATTCTGACTCCTAGTTCAGTGCTTTTCCACTCACATTGTTCCTCTCTTTCTCCCAGTTGTGGGGTCCTCCCCGGGGATTCCGTCCTGAGCAGATCCTGCAGCTAGGTCGGCTCTTAATAGGTCTAGGAGAACGGGAACTACAGGAGCTGATCCTAGTGGACTGGGGAGTGCTGAGCACCCTGGGGCAGATAGATGGCTGGAGCTCCATCCAGGTAACACTTTCCATTTTCCTACTACCTTCCAAATATCTGTTCCACGTATCTAGGCCTCTAGGTCACCTAATGCCCAAATAACTTTGTTCCTTTCACCCTGCCTGGCCATTCTTTCTATTTTAAAATACCCCCTACTAGGGGGCCTGGGGTGGCTCAGTTGGTTAAGCACCCGACTTTGACTTAGGTCACCATCTCGTGGTTTGTGAGTTTGAGCTCCGCATCAGGGTCTTTGCTGACAGCTCAGAGCCTGAAGCCTGCTTCTACTTCTGTGAACCCCTCTTTCTTTGCCCCTCCCCCACTCATGCTCTGTCTGTCTCTTTCTCTCTCAAAAATAAACATTAAAAAAAAATACCCCTACTTGTGGCCTTAGGAACTCTGTGATTTATTCACTTTGAGGCCCTGGACACATAAAACTCCCTCCTGCCTGTCTTCCCGAGGCCTTCTCTTTTTTGGATCCTCTCAACCTTCCTCATGGCTATTGGATCATCAGTTGCTAATAATACAAGTATATAATCCAGTAGCACTGTCTCTTCCCTAACCACTTCCTCATCCATGAATTCCTTGTGATTTCTCTCCTTATTCTGTGCCCTCCATCTCCATCCCAGCTTCGGGTTGTGGTCTCCAGTTTCTTGCGGCAGAGTGGCCGGCATGTGAGCCACCTGGACTTCCTTCACCTGACTGCACTGGGTTATACGCTCTGTGGACTTCGGCCAGAGGAGCTACAGCATATCAGCAGTTGGGAATTTAGGTCATTTGTGGAGAGGATGTGTGGGTGATGGTGCTCATGTAAAGGTGGATTCACTGGGGATGGAAGGCTCATGGAGGAGTGGCCCCATGGAGGAAGGGACCTCACTTGAAGCTATCTATACTCCCATCTCATGACCATTGACCCTATCATTGTGGCTGAATATATTCCCTTTCTTCCCACTTTTCCACAGCCAAGCAGCTCTTTTCCTGGGCAATCTACATCTCCAGTGTTCTGAAGAACAACTGGAAGTTCTGGCCCAGCTCCTTGTGCTGCCTGGTGGTTTTGGCCCAGTTAGTAACTGGGGGCCCGAGATCTTCACCGAAATTGGCACAATAGCAGGTAGGGAGGCTAGGCCACTGCAGGTGCTAGCTGTCAGAGGTTGGTTTCCCTACCATGGATGGACTGGGTGGAGGACTGCTCTGGAATTCTTAAGGTGGGAGTCAAAGAAGGCATTTAGGTAAGAGGTTGGAGATGTGTTGGGAAAGGTGTATGGAGGAGAAGTCTATAGGTTTGAAGAGGAGGGAGAAGGCCAGTATGAGACAATGTTTGGATGCCTATACCACTTGCTTCAACAGCGGGGATCCCAGACCTGGCTCTTTCAGCACTGCTGCAGGAACAGATCCAGGGCCTTACCCCTCTTGCTATTTCTGTCATCCCTGCTCCTAAATTTGCTGTAAGTATTAAAGGACCAGGGTCTGAGGTGACCACACAGAGCCAGGGCCCAATAGGGGCTACAATGGATGTAATGATTCCTGCCCCCCACCTCTAGGTGGTGTTCAGCCCTACCCAGCTATCTAGTCTCACAAGTGTTCAGGCTGTGGCTGTCACTCTTGAACAAATGGCCTTTCTGAGTCCTGAGCAGCGACGAGCAGTTGCATGGGCCCAACATGAGGGGAAGGACATCCCAGAACAGCAGGGTGAGTTCCCAAATGCATAGCTTGCCCCTCCAACTTCTGACCCAGAATCTGACCCCAAACTTGATGCTATCTGGTTCATAGAACACATTCAGGGAGACCTCTGGAGCAAAGGGGACTAGGCAGAGTTTCCATTTATCAATGGTTTCTGGGAAACAGAGTTGTGATATTCCTCCCATTCTCTGTCTCATTATAGGTCGAAGCACAGCCTGGGGCCTTCAGGACTGGTCACAACCCTCCTGGGCCATGGCATTGACCATCTGCTTCCTTGGCAACCTGCTTTGAACCTGTCTCTACAGTTCAAGAGAAAGATTGTTGGGAAAGAAATTTTAATAAAGTGCAAATGGAAATGCATTCTAATTATCCTCAGGAAGCCGATGAGGAATATGGGTAAAATGCTAATGCCTTCCACCCACCTGAGAATCAGTGTTCCTGGCATGCCATATCTGGAGTCTTCTTTCCATCATAAATAACCCCACTGCTTCTTTTCCTTTTCTGAAAGCTAGTCCCTCCTCATCCCAACCATTAGAAATAACACAGACAGCTAGAGCATAGCAAGGAGTCTTTACTACGACAGAAGGGAGTTGGGGGCATCCAGGGCAAGTAGAATGGGCCACATTAGAATGGGCAGAAATCCTGGGGATCTTGAGTCATCTCCTGAGGATGGGGAATTAATGCTTATTGTGGATGAGAGGTGGAGGGATGCGGATATCCTGGCCTCTCTCCAGACGCCGTTCACAATCAATCAAATAGTTTACTCCATCGATGACCAGCTGCACCAGCTCCACCTGAAGGACACTAACCCTTGATCTCTGCTTCCCACAACTTGAGTTTACTTCTTTAGCACTGATTTGCCTGCTCTAGGAACTCATTTCCAATTGCCTCCCCACTCAATATGAATTTCATTTCAGATTCTATTACATTCCTGGGGCCCACTCACTGTCATAGCTCCACCCCCACAGACCTACACCTCTTGTCACTATAATCCCTAAGGATCTCACCTCTGACTTGCCCAGTCGGTCCAAATTAGAGATGTCAAAGACGCTGCCTGTGGCAGCTGTGTCCACTCCACCAGTGCCACGCTTTTGGAGTCTTAAGTTCTCCAGGATCTTTGGGAAGCGGCTATCCTAGAGGGGAGGAGATAGGGATTAGGGGCAGGGTCATTGGGGGCAGAGACTGGTCCTATCTAAGACTGGTTCCTTTCCCCTGATACTCTAGCAGCGATGTGTCTGATTCCTTTCCAAAATGGCCATACCCTCCCATCCACACACAGCAACCTTCCTTACTCATACCCCTCTCTAACCCCATAACTCCTTTACTTTGCTTAGTAGGGGCAGTTTGATGTGCACTCCTGCCCGAAGTCCAGTGCCCAGGTTAGATGGACAGGTCAAGATGTATCCCAAACGCTCATTCCACATGAACTCCCAGCCACGCTCCTGGATCAGCCGCTCCACCTGAGTCCACAAAGGCTCTGTTAGTGAAAAGTCAGGGATATTTGAACCCTCCCTTAGCCAGACCTACAAGAACTCTAGAAATATGTCTAGAATGAGAAACTTGGACAGTGAAAGAATGACACTGCTGTTTGTGTGTGGGGGGGTGGGGGGAATGGTTTGTTATTATCATGTATACAAGATAATTTTAATGTTGCAAGCACATAATGGTGGAATTACAGAAAAATATCTTGTGTGTGGAAAAAGAGAAACTTGAGGGAATGATGCACTAAGGATGATCTAGGGAAATGAGTGGAGGTGGTAAACTGAACTGAGAAAGGAATGATTATTCAATGAGCTCAGCATGCATGGATTATCTTTGCTTTGCTAATGAGCCTAGAGTCTGGAAGGGTTCTTTCACACATAAAATGAGGGTGTAGGCTTTGCAACAGGAAGAGGCAAGAAAGCCTTCTGTTAGCTGTGGAAAGAGCACATGTGAGAAGGCAGAAAGAAAAGTGAAAACAGTCCAGAGGAGCTGGACTCATAGTTATGTGTATGTGTGAGGGGGTGGGGAGGGGAGAGTGGGAAGAGTGTTTTGTTTCACTAGAGCATCCTAATGATGGAGATGACTATTAGAGTTCAAGAGACAGGGTATCTGCCAGAAGGATGGCTGTGAAGACCACCTAATATGAGTAAAGAGGACCCTGTTTATAGTTCAGGGGGAAAAAACCAAACTATGGCATAGGGGGTCATCTTACATACTGAACAAAGGGAAACCCTTCCATCTAGAAAAGTAATAGGAGCTAACACTTATTGAACATTTATTATGCACTAGGTATTTTACATGTATTATCTCATTTAATCCCCACAACAATTATCTCATTTAATCCCCACAACAACCTAAAATGTAGGAAGCCTTATTATCCCAATTTTACAGATGAAAAACCTGAGGCATATCATTTGAAAAGTACTTCCCTACCCACTTATCATCAGAATATGTTATCTGTTATTTGCCAAAAACAATAAAAACTTTCCAGCTAGAATCTAAAAGAAGAGAAGCTGTCTCTCTTTACAAGTCCAAAATAGAACTGTACGTATGAGAACATACAATAAAAATTGGGTCTATGGGGATTTCTAATCTAGAATATAATATGGAGACCTAATCCATATATGATTAAGGATTCAGTAGAGCCACACATTCTGGAACTTAACCCATCTCATCATCCGTTTCCCCAATCTCCCTCCTGCTCTCAGCTTAAAACCTAGACATGATACTTTAGCGAGAATGACAGAATCCAGAGCCAAGGCCTGCCTTGGTTCAGAACTGGATGGTTACACTGGAATCATGAATACCTCAATCTTTCACTCCCTATGTTGATTCAGGCCCAAACTTTACCTTATCTGCATACTTCACATACCCCAGGCATTGACCCACAAGTTTAATTATTCCATCTTTGTCTTATCTGACAACTGTTTTATTTACTGCCTTAGATTCATGACATTTTTTCTCTTTCTATTCTTTGGTGACCATATATCCTGGTTTTCCCTGGATAGTCCTGATATATTGTCCTGGACTGACTAATGGTGATCCCTTTTGCTATCAAAAGTGTCCTAAGTTAACTGATAATTTATATGGTCTAGTCCTTGGTTTTTCCTTATGTCCTCCCACCTAGTTCTCTTATACATTCTTTTCCAACCTCTTTGAGGCCTCGGCAGAATCTTTCAAACACTTTCTTCATGTTGCCACCCTTCTCCATGGAGATGACCCGTGTATGATCCTCTTCATTCACCCAGATCAAGAAGCTCTTCTCATTGTTGTGCCTGAGAGCAGAAAAGAGGAAATGACAGGGATGAAGAGGCAGGACAAGAACTGGGAGAGATAGAGGAATAAAAGGCATTTACAGGAAATGGAGAAAAAAGAGGTAAGGTAAGTCTCATACCAGATTCCACGAGCATCTGGCCAGTCTCGAGCCATTCCTGCTGCAGTCAGCAGTGGGGACACAGGCTTATCAAATAGGAAGTGGTCCTGAGGGGAGTAAAAGTAGTTGGGTTAAGAATCTTCACAGTAGCCCCTGGGCCTCTATCTCATCTGACCCACCCTACCCTCTGACTCTTCTTTCCATCTGCTTCCTCAAACCAGCTCCTTCTCAAGGCCCCTCACATCAATAAGCTGCTGCTGTTCAGCCTCTGTCATCTCACTGAGCCGATAGTAACGTCCAGCCAGGTCACCCTTCAGGCCACTCAATGCATCCACTACAACACGTTCCACCTCTCGTCGCTCTGCCCGAGTGCAGGCTGGAGGAAGGCTGAGTCCCCGGATACTTCGGCCAGTTCTGACTCTTGAGGACAATACATACCTCTCATCAAAGTAGCCAGAACGGATCTAGGGAATAAGAGAAATTATTATAACTCACAGAAACACAGTGGGTGGGAACTGAGGGCATTGGGAAAGTGGAGACTTTAAAGACTGTAGGGGTCTTCACTGCATGCATTGAAAGGAGAAGTTCATTGGGTAAGCACTCCAGTAGAAAGGGGCATTATGAATCCTCCCCCAAACTGTCCACTTTGGAGTACAGTCATTCTCCTCCACCCTTTTCCCTCCCCTCCCCTCCTCTCTCTCCCCATAATTGCTCCTTAAGATACAATTCTTCCCCCCACACCAATACTAAAAGCTCAGCAGTATAATGACTCTGAGTCAGGAAATAATTGAGGTGAAGGATTGGAGAAATAGAATGCTGTATATAAGGCAATGCAAATCAGAAGTGGAATATCTGTCCTACCTTGCTGGCATCCAAGTCAGTGGTATGTTTCATCGTTCGAGGGTCGTATCCATTGTGTCGCTCTTGTATCACAGGATCAAACAGCTCAGCAAATACCTGATGGGGAATTAAGAGGGAGAGGGTAGTTAAGGATAAGGAATCCCTTTACAGGCCTTAGTTGTGGGTTGATTTCACTGGGTCAGAACACATGAGTATGGAAGGTCCAGCCTTAAGGGAAAGTGAAGGGTCTTTAGGGGGAAGGAGCTGGGATTACTGGGAAGATGAGTTGGGTCACCAGGGAAACTCTGGGGGCCCCCTACCTCATAGGTCTCCTCATCTCCAGCTACCATGCCCACAGTCTTGATGAAGGGGTGGCCGGGGTTGTCCACGCCAGTCTGGATACACTGATCTAGCGTCCAACCAGTGGGTGTGGTCTTGTCGCAGAGCCGGGCATAGACTGCTGGGGTCAGGTGACTGGCCATGCAGTTGTTGTGCTTTCGGAGGTCTGGGTACTCAGCGCTAGGGAGGGGGTACCCAGTAACCATGGAGGAGAGCACCGGGGGCCTAGACCCAGTGCAGTCAGCTGGGAGCTATCCAGTTAGCCATGCCTGGCTTTGCTCCTTGGGAGGAGGGGAGATTAGAGGGAGGCTAAACCTTGGTAATCTCTTTAGGGACTTTCAGAGTCTATTATTTCCCAACAGTTCTAGCTTCCTCTGGCTGGGGGACACAATTCCCCCAGATTTGCTCAGTTCTTTCCTAGCATTAGCACAACATTAGGGATGGGGGAAGGGAAAGACCAAGGAGGGAAATTCAGGAAAGGGGGGGGGGGACGGACAGCAGGAAACGAGATGGAGGAGAGCAAAAAGGATAGTTCCTGGTTTCCCAATTAGGGCTTTGGGCAGAGTGTGTGCAGCCAGAACTTACAGGGCCAGAGCAGGTCTTGGGGGCGGGGACTGCGGGTTACAGGTTCCCAGAAATGCGTTAGCCTTATGGTTTTGGCTTCCATCCCCAACCCACTGTGGTCTCCAGATTGTACAGCACTCCACTTCAGAGCCTTCGTGATCATAACCCTTCTTTTTGCCCAGGTCCTCATCTCCATCCCCATCTTCGTTCCTGTCACCACCTCCAACCCCCCCCCACCCCCACCCCTGTGCCTCAGACACTGATACCTTGGGGGATACAGTCTCCGTCGTTCACTGGCGGCCCTTATAGGTTCCGGGCGGAGCAGAAACCCAGCGGCTAGAGACCCAGCTCCAGCCAAAGCAAGGAGCCTGAGTCCCGGGCGGGCGGACAGCAGTCGAGAGAAGGGACCAGCCATGGCTTGAGGGTCCGGCTATGGAATCCCGGGGCGGGATTTGGCGCAGGGCAGGAACAGGGAGGGAGGATGCAACCAGGAGACTGAGGACTGGAACTGGGTGAGAGGCTGGAGCCGAAATGGGGGCCGGATTGGAAGCTGGAGGAGGAGAGGAAGACGGTACCAAACAGACTGCAGGAGAGGCGCAATGAGCTAACGGCTGGCGGGCGGAGGAGAGGGAGGCCCCAGCCGCAGTCTCCAGGGGTGGGGCTCATGCAGGCCCCGCCTTTCCGCCTGCCACCGAGCTAGGCATGCGGGGGCAGAGGTGGGAAGCACCGCCAGGTAAATTAGGGGACCCGAGCTTCGCAACCTAGGCCGGGGATGCCGGCCCACCTGGGATGAGGTCGTCCAGATTTCAGCACCACGTAGAGGACAGCACCCAACGGGACCCGCAAAGCCTAACACCCTTCCCCCAAGCCTTTCGGTTTAATCGGAAACCCGAGTCGTCACTCTGTGGTTGTGAAAGGGTGACATTGCTCAACCTCTCACTAGTTTTCGGCCTTCCCCAGCCACCTCTCCATATTCCCAGGGGAGGCGGCCGCGGGGGAAACCGTGGAATAAATACAGATACCAGAGAAAGAAATGGAGAAATCACACAGAAGCACACATTGGAAAAGACACCCAGTGACTCAAGGTCACCTTTGCCTTAGAACCAGGAAGAGGACCCATGTGCCCTACTGCCATACCTGCGCTATTCTTATAAGGTTGTGGAAGGACTCCCTGAGACCAACCAAAGAAACATTAATTCTTACCCCGTTTATGCTGTGTTCCCTGCTCCCACTCTGCTCCCACATAGCCCTGCTATGTCCTGCCCCCACTTCTCACGATCCCTAGCTTTTTTCTCCTCCACCCTCCTCTCCATTTTCTACTTCACCTTTGATCTTTTACTTCCTCGCGTTTTATCCAGGTTCAGGACTATTTTCTGCTCACAGGACTCCCTCTGAGTATTCTCTGCAAACTTGCCTACCTGTTGGTTGCACTGGGTGTAGAGCTGGAATTGGGCAGGGAATTGTTTCCTCTTCCTCCTCTTCCTCCTTTCCCTTCTCTCCCTCTTTGTAGTTTCCAGTTCCTGGGCTGGAGGGGAGTGTAAGGTGAGGTGAAGGGTGTGGTAAGATGACGGCGTAGGAACAGAACAGGCAGGCACAGGTCTCCAACCACCACAGGTGTTTCCTCTCCTGGCTCCCTAATGCTGTTTAATCCACAGTGTAAGGGAGAGTGGTGTTCAAGTCCAGGGACTCTATACCTTCCTACTGGTCTTCTGTCCTTTCTCTGCACAAGATATGTATTCAGATTTGAGAGAGTGTGTTCCCACAGCTAAAAGTGTGACTTAGGTGTGACTTGACCTTTGTCCTGGCAGTAAAGAGAATGAATGCTGGAGCCAAAATGGAGATGTGGGGCTTCATATGGAAAGTCAGTTAAGGTTAGGTAGGCATGGTGGTATTAGTCCCTTCTCCGAGCCATCTTGGTGATAGTAGGATACTTGGAAATCTTATTTGAGAAAGAGAAATTCCCTTCACATTGTCCTCTGGCCCCACTGATGAGATACCACCCTACTCCTATACTTTCATTCCCTTCATTACTCTCAGGATTTTTTTGTGTTCCTTTTCCTCTCTTATTCATTTGTATCCTTCAAAGCTATCCACCACTCTTCTGTGTCCGTCACTTAATTCCTTCTTCTGGTAAGAGAGCAATCATCAGAGAACTGATAGAGTTCTGTAGTCAGAGTCACTTTTGGAGAGATGGAAAATGTTACCTGTGTTGTGGGGACTCATCGTCTAGGTTACGGAGTAGTTATGAGCAAGCAAATATAATTACTTGGAATGGTATATATTTACCTAGATAAAGAAGGGAGATAATCTTCCAAAGAAGAAGGTTGGTGTTATTTGATTGAGAGGTTGGTTACTAAGATTAAAGAAGTAAGGAAGAAGAAGAGAGAATTACAAAAGGAAAAATAAGACTTAGCCTGATAAATCACTCAAGTTTGGAGACTAGCTGTCCAAATTTGTGTAATAGCTCCTTTGAGAAAAGACACGTATTTGTGTACCTTTCTTATTCCCTGTGAATCTCTGATAGCCACATAATATATTAAGGCTCATTTAAAATAAACATCCTGGGGCACCTGGGTGGCTTAGTCGGTTAAGCGTCTGACTTTCGCTTAGGTCATGATCTCGCGGTTCGTGGGTTCGAGCCCCGTGTCGGGCTCTGTGCTGACTGCCAGCTCAGAGCCTGGAGTCTGTTTCAGTCTGTGACTCCCTCTCTCTCTGACCCTCCCCTGCTCACGCTGTCTCTCTCTCCTAGAAATAAATAAAACATTAAAAAAAATTTTTTTTAATAAATAAATAAAATAAAATAAAATAAAATAAACATCCTATCTCATACAGGAAGTAATTGATACACATGTATTTGATTTATTTAATGATAATAATTATCAAGACTAACATTTATAAAACACTTTACAATTATAAGAAACTCTTGTATGTGTTATTTCATTGAATTGGATTGTTCCAATGGATGATCAGGGACCGAGTCTACATTTTTCGGGGTGGGGGGGGGCAGGGCGAGAAGACAAGTTAATTACTTAGAAGATGTTTTAATAACTTGTTTAAAGGGCTGGAGTGGTGGAGAGGACATGAGCCTGAGCATGAACTAGGGAGGTATGTATTTCCCTTAGGGACAGTCCTTAGCTTCATCCCTATCTCATTCAGGACGCCTTGGGATCAGTATAATGAGGCACCTGACTGAAAAAGTGGTAAGATGCCTAAGGTTGCAGAGAAGAAACAGGGAACTTGGGATTGTCTTGATCAGGGAAACCTAAGTAAGGATAAAAAGAGAATAATAAAAATGCAAACATGTACAAAATTGCTTTCATATAATCAGCACCATATGATTAGATTAAACATTTTTAACATTTTTTTTGAGAGACAGAACATAAGCGGGGGAGGGGTGGAGAGGGGGACACACAGAATCCAAAGCAGGCTCCAGACTGAGCTGTCAGCACAGAGCCAGATGCAGGGCTTGAACCCATGAACCAGGTGATCATGACCTGAGCCAAAGTCAGACACTTAACCTACTGAGCCACCCAGATGCTCCCATATGTTTAGATTTTTAAAGCGCTCTCTTATGGATGAGGAAATGGAGGCTGAGGGAAGTTCAGTGACTTGTCCAAAGCTACACAGCTATTAAAGGCAAGGCCAGGATTCAATCCAGGTTTGTCTGGTTCCAAGGCTGGAGGGGTAAAGAACATGCCCACATGTGTGGATCCACACCCATCCACAGTGTGGATATGGGAATAATCTTGCCCAGTCTTCCAGGAATATCCATTTTCTTGTCTACTCCGTAAGCAGGTCTTTGTTCTTTCCCTTAACTTTCTGATTTGTTTCTCTCTCTTTTTGTCTCCAGTCTACCTATCACTCCTCTACATCTGATAACATTTTCAACCAACATTTATTGGTTGAAACCATACCCCTTTTGTTTTAAAAATCAGAGGGGCGCCTGAGTGGCTCAGTCTTATTAAGCGTCCGACTTTGGCTCACCCTTTCACGGGTCATGATCTCACCCGTTCCTGGGTTCAAGCCTCGCGCCGGGCTCCGTGCTGACAGCTCAGAGCCTGGAGCTTACTTCACATTCTGTGTCTCCGTCTCTCTCTGCACATCTCTTGCTCGTGCTCTCGCATAAAAATCAACATTAAAAATGTTTTAAAAATAAAAAAATAATAAACAGGGGCGCCTGGGTGGCTTAGTCGGTTAAGTGTCCGACTTTCGCTTGGGTCATGATCTCGCGGTTCGTGGGTTCGGGCCCCGCGTCGGGCTCTGTGCTGACTGCCAGCTCAGAGCCTGGAGCCTGTTTAGGTCTGTGACTCCCTCCCTCTCTGACCCTCCCCTGCTCACGCTCTCTCTCTCTCTCTCTCTCTCTCCCTCCTAGAAATAAATAAAACATTAAAAAATTAAAAATAAAATAAAATAAACAATAAACATCAAACAGAAAATCTGGTTTGTCTCAGGACTTGCAATGGCACAAATTGTACCTGTTTTCTGCATCTTGCTTCTCTGCTGCTTTTCGTCTCACTGGAAAGTCACTGTCTAGACCAAGTATCTGGGCTGTGGCGACGCAGAAATCAGAGGAAGGGGGACATCAGGTTGCACTCCTTTCCCTCGGCCACTAGGGGCCACCCTCCTCCACGAAGAAGTGCGGGCCAACGCAGCCTGACTCTGCTGCCGGTGCGCGCCTTCCGCTGATTGGTGACACCGCAGAGAAGCCGCGCTTTGATTGGGCTGCTGTCAGGTGTCGCTGCCGCCAGGTTCGGCTGTGCGAGCGCAGGGAGGCGGGTGAGCGAGGGCCGGGGGCGGTGGGGGAGTGGCTGGGGGCTGGGGGCGGTATCTGAGGGGGTGGGCTGGATAGAGTGGGCTTGCTTGGTGCGGAGGGCCGCGGTTAGTACTGGCGGGGGGCGGCTCGGGAAGACGCCCGGCAGGGAGGCCTCAATGTCAGCGTAGGGAGAGGAAGGAGGAGAAGGCGGGGGCGGGCAAATGCTGATGGAGACGCATCGGAGGGCAGTATTCGTGACCGGGAGCTGTGTGAGGAGAGACACCGGAGGGGGTCAGCAAGAAAAGAGAGGGGTGTGAGGATCTGCGGGAGCATGAGGGAGTCCTGCGTGAGGAGCGGAGTGAGCCGGGGAGAGAGTCAGGGTGGGGAAGTCTGTGAGGAGAGGTGGAATGGAGTCGGGACTCAGGACAGGATCAGCTGCAGGCGGGGGGCTGTTGCAGAGTGGAGGGGACCCTGGAGAGACCTAGTATGAGGACGGAATGGATCTAAGGAAGTCTTTGTGGGAGATCATTGAGTGTTCCATATAAATTGTTACCAAGTGTGGTGACTCATCTGCGGGTTCGGAGGGCTGTTTAATGCTGGAGAATCACTGACTTGAGAGGATTAGTTGGATTACTAATTGGATTAGTTGATCAGTGATGGGGGAGGGGCAGCAGTGTCGCGAGTGTTTGGGGGAGGGTCCATGGAGAGTCATTGTTGCAAGACAGGGAAATAAGGGAGCGTGGAGTTTCAGCACAATTCATCCGTGTCAGAATAAGGGTATGTGTGAAGAATTAAACGTTGCATCCAGAAAGAATTTAGGGGTCCACTGTTGAAGGTGGGAAGGAGCTAGTGTTGACGGCCTGAGGAGTTTTAGTGTTTTGAAAATAATCCCGCCTGGGCTCTGTATTGATGTGTCCCCTCCACCACTAATGGTGCTCCCTATGAAGTGCATGGTGATTAAGGAAATTAGAGGACTACTGCTAACAGCCCTAAATTCTAAGGGATAAAGAAGTCACACAGTTTATCCTCTCTTCTGCCCCACCCTTTCTTCTTACCTACTTATCTTCTCCCCTCCTCCCACCCTCCCTTTTTTCCTTCATCTGCATTGATTCAGCCAAGGGAGTGAGACTGCCCTTTAGCCTAGTGTAGAGTGTGGAGTTTTCTTTTGCAACAAAGTATTGAAGGAGAGGGGGATGGGAAGAAGGGCCTGGAAAACAGGGAATGGCTCTTGGAATACCATATTAAATTCCACCTTCTCTCAAGGGTATATTTAAATAAATCCTGCCTTATTTCATAGCTGTTTCTGTCAAGATTCTGTTTTTGCTTTGTCAACTATGAATTTAGGCCTTTAAATCTCTCTTTAGCCCCCTAAAGAGTCTCTGAATAGACTCTTCCTCATTCTTTTACCATCCCCTGTTATGGAGTTGTAATAGATTTGCAGGAAAAATGACTATATACATTCAGTAGAAAATCAGGAAGGACTTAATGGGAAAAAAGGGTGAAGGGTCAGGAATCTTAGACATGAGGGAAAGCCCCTGCTTCAGATAAAGGAAAAAGAGTGCAACAAAATTCTGCCTGCTCAAACTATACTGGGGCCTTGGGAATGCCACAAGTCATGGAAATTGGGTCAGGTCACTATAAAGGAGTTCAAAGATAAAACCTGCAGTATGAAACTGGAGATGTTAAGTCTAAGGAGAATGTTGTGACTGACCTGTGGAGACAAGACTGGGAAGGCCAAAGTCTATAAAAAGATTAGCTATAACTTTCTAATCAAAGCTGCAAATCCCACTGGGAATAGTAAGGGTTTAAAATAAAAAACAAAATGTAATTGTTGAAGACTATTTTATAAGTCTGTTAAGACTAAATCCATTTACTTAGGATGTTTGTGGTTTTCATTACAGTCATTAGTATTTATGGGAACTTTTGGAAATGTGAAAAATTGCTGCTGGGTGACTCAATATTTTTGTGAAAAAAAAAAAAACATACCATAGTATCCTCACAATTTGGTATTAAATGTTAACCTTTTGTGTATTTGTTTCACATTTTAAAAAAATTAAACATTACAGATAAGGTTGTAAAGTTCCACTCAAATCCTTCTCAGTTCCATTTTACCCTCTCCTTAGAGGTAACCACTATTATGAATTTGGTGCCTTTCTTTCCAGTCCATATTTTTAGACCTCTACTAATTATGTATACTTTCATAAATATATGTGATATTTTTTATTTTTGTAAACTGAATTGTACTGCATGTGTATTTCTGCAGTTTACGTTTGGAAGCTGTCCATATTGTTAGACATCTTTTCTTTTTTTGAGAGAGTGAGCATGAGTGGAAGAGGGGCAGAGAGAAGGAGAGAGACTCCCAAGCAGGCTCAGCACTGTCAGCACAGAGCCTGATGTAGGGCTCAAACTCATGAGCTGTGAGATCCCTGAGCCTAATCCAAGAGTCAGACACTTAACTGACTGAGCCAAGCAGTTGCCCCTGATTAATTTTTTTAAATTGCTGTTAGTTTATCATTTGTATATACTACACTGTATTTATCCATTCTACTTTTGACCTCTGAGTTTTCAGTTTTTCCCATTACCAGCAGTGAGTTTATGAACATATTTGCACATGTCTTGTTATGTGGGAGAGTTTCATTATAGCAAAGATTCTCAACCTCAGCACTACTGACATTTTGGACTGGATAATTCTTCATTATGGGGGAATATCCAATGCATTTAAAACTATTAAGCAGCATCCTTGGCCTCTACTCATTAGACACCAATAGCACCTTCCCAGTTGTGACAAACAAAAATGCTTCCTACCAAATGTCCCCTGGCCAGCATAATCACAACTGGTTAAGAACCACTACTATAGGTGTATGTATGCAGAAATGAAATTACCAGATTGTTCTAACTCAACATTAAGTCTTAAGATATTCTCACTGATTGGGGTGTCTAGGTGTCTTAGTCGGTTGAACATCTGACTTAGGCTCAGGTTGAACCCCGTGTCGGGCTCTCCGTTGACAGCTCAGAGCCTGGAACCTGCTTCAGATTTTGTCCCCCTCTCTCTCTGCCCCTCCCTCACTCATGCTCTGTCTCTCTCATTCCCAAAAATAAATAAACATTAAAAATGTTTTAGAAAAGATAGTCTCACTAATTATGGCTCTAGGCAGCATTTTATCCTACTGTAGCTTCTGATGGAAAACATGTTGGCCTAGACCAGACCTGGGTCTGTAGTACCAGGAAAATGGTAGCGAGAAAACTGAAATTTCATTTTGAGAATGGGTTGGAGGCTATCGTATGGATGCCTGTATCCTCAACCTCCCAGTTAACACTAAACCTCTTTCCTTGACAGATTTTTCAGACTCTGGCATCTGTCTTTTAAAGTGGAGCATGTGGAAGAGAGATAGGGGGCATAGAGGATTTTAACTTTTTGATATAATGCTTAGAATATAGGGTGCCCTCAATACTTTTTAAATTAATCCTTGGTAGGAATGAAGATGAGGGTTAAGGTCAAAGGCAGCTGTGCTCTCTCATTACCTCTGCCCCTGAATTAAATCGCTGAGTTCAACACTACTGTGGGGAGATGGTGAAGGGATAGGAACATTTAGAATGAATCCAAAGTTGGAAATGTCTCTTTAATCTTCTCTTCTGGTAGGAATCAACAGTAGCCTTCCATGAGGAACTGCCTTTTCCACTTGCTGCTGGAGTTAATGGTGTTTCCTGCTGGCAGAATCAGGGACATGCCAGCACTGTAAGGGTTAACTTACTCATCCTCTTCCGGGTCTCAAGGTTGGGGGTGGGGTGAGCAGGGAGGAAAGGAAGGAAGACCTTGCTTTTCTCTTATGGATCTTTAATCATGTCGAGTCATAGCCCACATGCCTCCTTTCCTGTTGCTCCTTTTTACCATAGCTTTGTTTCCTGTTCCCCATAGTCTTCTGTGGTTCCCCCTTATTTTATTATTCCCTATGCCCCATCCGCACCCACTGCAATGGGGTTTGGATTCTGAGCTAATGGGATACCCTCCATTGCAGAGCGGGATGAGCGGGTGCTCCGGCGGGGATGTGGTCATTGCCGGCCAGTGAGGGCGAGAGTGCCACAGCCCACTTCTTCCTTGGAGCTGGAGATGACGGGCTGGGCACCCGTGGAATAGGCATGAGGTCAGAAGAGAGTGACAGCGAGCTCCTTGAGGATGAGGAGGATGAAGTGGTAAGACTAAGGGAAATGACATAACTTGGTGCTGGGATCCCTGCATAGAGAATAGAGATTCCATTGACTGGAGATATTTCTCTGCCCTATCCAAATGCATAGACTCTCTGTCATAAGCAGGCCCTATCTTGATTAAGAGGAGAGGCAGTAGAGATTGATTAGATTACCTCTCTTTGAGTACCCTACCTTTATGCCTTCCTTCTATTGTGTCCTGGTTATTGGTTCTCTGGCTCTTCAGTCTGAGCACACATTTCCTACCGTGGAAAGTCTCCTATTCTTTAGGCAGTAGGAATCCCTATAGGCACTCCCATCTAGACCTAAGTTGGGAGACCCATAGGTCCAAAGTCCTGGCAAGGAACTCTGTGCCCTAAGGAGATGAGACAGTGTTCCCTAATAGGGATGGTCTAGATGCGAAGTTCTTAAGTTCCTGACAGTACTTCCTCTCTATAGCCTCCTGAACCTCAGATCATTGTTGGCATCTGTGCCATGACCAAGAAATCCAAGTCCAAGCCAATGACCCAAATCCTAGAGCGACTCTGCAGATTTGACTACCTAACTGTTATTATCCTCGGAGAAGACGTGATCCTCAATGAACCTGTGGAAAACTGGCCATCTTGCCACTGCCTCATCTCTTTCCACTCCAAAGGTTGGAGTCTGTGAAGGAAAGTGGGAGGGAATGGTGGTGGGAATGCTGGACTTGGAAATGAGGTTCTTATTGTCGAATAGTACAGTGGTCATCAGCTCTTCCTGACACACTGGCGAGTAGTCCAAAGGGATTTACTTTCCCTATATTGTGGAAGAGTTGCTAGAGGTAGTTTAAAGTCCATGTTTGAACCTCAAGACAGTTCTAAGGCTCTTAGGGTCTCTGACAGCATTGTGTGTCTCTAGAAGGACCCTAGAAATAACATTTTTTAAACTTTTTCCTGAGGCTATTATAGACTTGGGAAGTTGGGCAGAAGGATGTTATGGGTTGGATGGGTACAGGAGCTTAGTGACAACTTTAGTTTTAATACATCTTTCTATTTCTCTTGCTATTTTCTCACTCTGTTTCACTTTCTTTCTTTGATCTATTTCCTTTCTCTATCCCAGGATTTCCTCTGGACAAAGCTGTTGCTTACTCCAAGCTTCGAAACCCCTTTCTTATCAATGACCTGGCTATGCAGTATTACATCCAGGATAGGTATAGCTTTCTGTTGATTGGTGGGGTGGGTAGTCCTGAGATCATGCCTGTTTAGAGAGCCCAATCTGAGAGGGGCAGAGTCAAACAAATATGCTTAAGTTTTGTATCATACCCTCCTGAGTTCTATACCCTGGTATCTCCCAAATCCTGAGCAAATGAAATCCCTAGCCTCTCCCCTTGTTTACCATCCCCAACCTCCCCCAGCTAATTTATTTGGGGGTGACAGGAGGGAGGTGTACCGGATCCTGCAGGAGGAGGGTATTGATCTGCCTCGATATGCTGTGCTCAACCGTGACCCTGCCCGACCTGAGGGTGAGTACCTGGATTTGTCCAGTCTGCCCTGCCTTGCTTTCTGTAACATAGCCCAGTTGTCCATTTTCTGGACATTTTCATGTACTACTTGTCTAAGTGAGGCTTTGGTTATTGGACTATGGGTAGAGTTGGAACCATGGGTCCTTGAACAGAGCATTGGACCTCTTATGTAGGTATTATCATATTTACATACTATACACCATATAGATATTCCCATATCTATTACTAAGATATGTTCATAGAAACTTGAGGGTTATGGAGATTGAAACTCAGAGAAATGGGAGTTGGAAGTATTCTACAATCCTTAATCCTGGGAATGACCACATACCTTTACTTCAGAGTGCAACCTGATAGAAGGTGAAGACCAGGTAGAGGTAAATGGAGCTGTCTTTCCCAAGCCCTTTGTGGAGAAGCCAGTGAGTGCAGAGGACCATAATGTTTACATCTACTACCCCAGTTCAGCTGGAGGAGGAAGTCAGCGCCTCTTTCGAAAGGTATGGGAGATATTTGAGCATTTGGGGAAGACAGGTAGGTAGAAGGACAAGAACTGAAGAATTTGGGGATAA
This sequence comes from Proteles cristata cristata, assembly GCA_017311185.1. Classification (NCBI taxonomy): domain Eukaryota; kingdom Metazoa; phylum Chordata; class Mammalia; order Carnivora; family Hyaenidae; genus Proteles; species Proteles cristata. The sequence goes on from JAESUZ010004587.1 coordinate 2,278,831, forward strand.
TGTAGAGGTAACGTTTTTTTCTTCCTTTTCTTCCTGAAGATTGGCAGCCGAAGCAGCGTTTACTCTCCTGAGAGCAGCGTCCGAAAGACAGGATCATACATCTATGAGGAGTTTATGCCAACAGATGGCACAGATGTCAAGGTTATGGTGGATACAGGGATTTAAGAAGTGACAAATGTCTGGGTGGGATGGGTTGCTTGGGAAGCAAGTAGAAGTGTATGGAGAGAGTCATAGAAAATAAAGTGTGAATGTGATTTGCTTTTACATTCAGGTGAAGATAGTGAATAAGAGAAGTAGACATTTATATTGTTATTATCAGAGCAAAGGTAAGGGTAACATGGAAAATGGTATAATGTTGTAAGTTATTTCTTAATGAGGACTAGGTAGTAAATAGTGCTGGAATCCCAAGGAGAAACTTTCATAAAGATATTTTGGTGGGGCTCAGTAAGGAAAATGTCAGTCCCCTTGTTCTTAATACTCAGGGATTTTTTTTTCTCCAAAACTAGTTTGCAGACCTAGTGCTCATGTTGTCTTCTCATATGCAGGATGAGCAGTGGGCATACTCAGTGATGCTATGTACCTGCAGGTATATACAGTGGGGCCAGATTATGCCCATGCTGAAGCCAGAAAATCTCCAGCTCTGGATGGGAAGGTCGAACGAGACAGTGAAGGGAAAGAGATTCGATATCCAGTCATGCTGACTGCCATGGAAAAGCTGGTGGCCAGGAAAGTCTGCGTAGCTTTTAAGGTAGAGGAAAGCCCTTGGGGGATGGTGCTGTGGAATGGGGGAAAGAGACAGGAGCAGGGATCTGGAAGAAAGGGTGGCTCTCTTGTTCTCATCTTGCCTTTTTCCACTGTAGCAAACAGTTTGTGGTTTTGACCTTCTTCGTGCCAATGGTCACTCCTTTGTGTGTGATGTCAATGGCTTCAGTTTTGTCAAGAATTCGATGAAATACTACGATGACTGTGCCAAGATCCTGGGGTAAGGACACAGTGGTTTGGACTGGGGAGACTGGGCTTAGAGAAGAGAGTTAGAAAGCTTTTTGCTTTGTTTTAAATTTCGTAAAAAGGATTTAAAGTGAAAAAGGAAAATAGAAAAGGACTTCTTAGCCCTCTTGCCTTCCTAACACTGCACTCCCCAGTTAAAACTTAACAGTTTTACATATAACAATGTCTTTTTCTACCATGTATAAGTAAACTGTATTTATAGTACTAAATGTGATCATACTATAATACTGTTTTAAAACTTGACTTAAAAAAAATTACCATGTAATATTTAATGTATAAGGAGGGGTACCTGGGTGACTCAGTCAGTTAAAATGTCCAGCTCAAAGTTCATGAGATCAAGGCCCACATTGGGCTGCACACTCACAGCACAGTGCTTGCTTGGGATTCTCTCTCTGTCTCTATTTGCTCCTCCCCTGCTCATGCGCACACATGTGAACTCTATCGCTCTCGCTCTCTCTCTCTCAAAATAAATACAACTTTTTAAAAAGCTAAAAAAAATGTATAAGGAATGATGCATATAGTGAGTATTTATGTATTCACTATTCACCATCAATCTTTATATATAAAATCTTTCTGGGGCACCTGGGTGGTTCAGTCAGTTTTAAGCATCTGACTTCAGCTCAGGTCATGATCTCAGGGTCTGTGAATTCAAACCCCGCATCAGCTTTATGCTAACAGCTCAGAGACTGGAGCCTGCTTGGGATTCTGTGTCTCCTTCTCTCTGCCCCTCCCCCACTTGCGCTATCTTTTTCTGTCAATAAATAAATCAATACATTAGATATAAAACATTTTTTAAGTCTATTTATTTATTTTGAGAGAGTGCAAGCAGGAGAGGGACAGAGAGAGATGGGGACAGAAGATCTGAAGTGGGCCCTGTGCTAACAACAGAGAGCCCAATGTGAGGCTCAAACTGATGAATTGTGATATCATGACCTGAGCAAAAGTTGGACTCTTAACTGACAGAGCCACCCAGGCTTAAATAAAATATTAAGAATACCCCTTGCTAATTACATCCCTTCCTTTTCCACCCAGAGGTTACCACAGTCCTTAATTAGGTATTGGTCATTCCCATGCATTTATTAATATTTTAATACATCTATGGGAACTTTTTTCAGGCATGTTTTTAGAGTTCATCTAATGTATTCTTCTATCCCTACAACTTGCTAGTTTCTGTGAACTTTATTCATACGTGTAGTTTTGGTTCATTCATTTTCATACTTGTCTTCATGTTTCTCCTTCTAGGAACACCATCATGCGGGAGCTTGCTCCACAGTTCCAGATCCCATGGTCCATTCCCACAGAGGCTGAGGACATTCCCATCGTCCCTACCACATCTGGCACTATGTGAGCAAGAGTATAAAATCTGGAGTAACCTACTTAAGGCATCTGAATCGGACTAGTGGTTACTTACTGACCCTATACCATTACCTAGGCAATTTCCTTAACCCTGCCTATATTCTTAATCTCAGTTTTTCCTCTACTCTTTGACATGTTGAATAGGAGGAAATGATGGGAGGTGGTGTGGAGTGGGTTGGAAGAAAGGCTCTAACGACATTCCCTATCTTAGGATGGAACTCCGTTGTGTCATTGCAATTATCCGTCATGGAGATCGTACCCCCAAGCAGAAAATGAAGATGGAAGTGACACATCCAAGGTAGGATAAATGTCCTAATTTAGACAAATAGATTTTTGTGAGGGAGATGGGGATGGGGAAGTTCCCAAAGGCTTTGACTGTCTTACCCCATACTGAAGCTTTTCCTTACTTCAGATTTTTCAGTCTATTTGAAAAACATGGTGGCTACAAGACAGGGAAATTAAAACTGAAGCGGCCTGAGCAGCTACAGGTAAGGTGGTGAATTTGGCTGGGAGGAGCCAGATGGGTATGGGATTAGGGGCCTCAATGAGACACTAGGATGAAAGGGTAACTGGCCAGGACTTGGTTGGTCTCCCTCATGGATACCCTATTATTTCCTTCAGGAGGTGCTGGACATCACAAGGCTGTTATTGGCTGAACTGGAGAAAGAACCAGGTGGTGAAATCGAGGAGAAGACTGGGAAACTAGAGCAACTCAAGTCTGTGCTGGAGATGTGAGAAAGGGGATAGGAGAGGGGAGCCAATGACAGTGAGAACTAGGTGCTGGGATAGAAAGTAAACTGAGTTTATCCTGCAGGTATGGTCATTTCTCAGGCATCAATCGGAAGGTACAGTTGACTTACTACCCTCATGGAGTAAAAGCTACTAATGAGGGGCCAGGTAAGATATAATACTCCCTTCCCGTTACCACTCAAGTCTCTTATTCTTAAACCTTTAGATGACCTCAGGGCGCCTGGGTAGCTCATTTGGTTGAGTGTCCGACTCTTGATTTCAGCTCAAGTCATGATTTCATGGTTTGTGGGTTTGAGCCCCACATCAGGCTCTACACTAACATTATGGAGCCTGCTTGGGATTCTCTTTCTCCCTCTGCCCCTACCCTGCTTGTGCTCTTGCTTTCTCTCTCTCTCTCTCTCTCTCTCTCTCTCACACACACACACAAAATAAATAAACTCAAAAAAAAATAAAACCGTTAGGATGAGCACTGGGTGTTATACGCAGGGGATGAATCACTGGATTCTATACCTAGAATCATTATTGTACTATATGCTAACTAACTTGGTTGTAATGAAAAAATAAAAATAAATAATAAAAAACAAAACAAAAAACCCTCAAAACCTTTAGATGACCTCTACCCCAAATCACCACTCTGGGCTTCTCAGAAGACCTGACATTTAGATGTCCCCATTACTTTCCCTTTTATAAAAAAATCTTTGTTTGTGTATTTGTTTATTTATTTGTGGTGAGAGAATTTAGTGCAGCAGTGTGGCGAGTGGCTGTTGGTTCCCAGCACAATGTTTATTTATTTTTGAGAGAGATTGGGGAGGAGGGGCAGAGAGAGGGGACAGAGATCCAAAGCGGGCTCTGTGCTGACAGCGGACAGCCCAATGCCATTTGAACTCATAGACCTCAAGATCATGACCTGAGCTGAAGTCAGACACTTAACTGACTGAGCCACCCAGGTGCCCGCCCCCCACTATTTTCTTTAGATCTAGACCCATTCAATTCCCCTTATTCCTGCAGATCCACAGCAGGAGGCCCTATCCCCATCTCTGTTGCTGGTACTGAAGTGGGGTGGAGAACTGACTCCCGCTGGCCGAGTTCAGGCTGAGGAGCTGGGAAGAGCTTTTCGCTGCATGTACCCTGGAGGACAGGGTGAGTGTTTGGGGGACAAATAGCAGGGCTTGGATAAGATGATTAGAGAATAAATTGAGGGAATGAAGAGACAGAGGCAACAGGAAAGTTAAAGGAGGGAAAGGAGCATTCTTTCTTCCATGTGGGTATGTACAGCAGTCCATTCTTGATTCTCCCCCTTCTCCCTCAGGTGACTATGCCGGCTTCCCTGGTTGTGGGCTGCTTCGTCTGCATAGCACTTTCCGCCACGATCTCAAGATCTATGCCTCTGATGAGGGTCGTGTCCAGATGACTGCTGCTGCCTTTGCCAAGGTGCACCCTATAGTTCTTCCACAGTCCCAGCTTCCATTAGGTAGAGAGGCTGAGAGTTTGGAGAACTAGTTGGGAAATGTTAGGGTGTTTATGTGCTGACTTGGAGAAGTTTCTGTTTGTGTCTGACCCATTCCGTACCACTGAGGCTGAGCTGAGAATAATTAGTGGGGATAGGCCCCTTGACCTGTACTCCTCCCCTTCACACCAGCTCTCATTTAATCTTTGAGACCATTTAGGCTTGGGGGAAGTAGACTGGAAGAAAAACTAATTGATTTTGTGCTTCCCCTCCAGGGCCTTCTGGCTCTAGAAGGGGAGCTAACACCCATTTTGGTACAAATGGTGAAGAGTGCCAACATGAATGGGCTCCTGGACAGCGATGGCGATTCCTTGAGCAGCTGCCAGCACCGGGTGAAGGCTCGGCTGCACCATATTTTGCAGCAAGATGCACCCTTTGGTCCTGAGGATTATGACCAGGTCAGTCTCTCCCTATTTTTGTGCCCAGTGTATCCCCATCCCAGATTCCTAGAAGTCTAAGTAATAGTGATCAGTAATGGTGCTTACTACATGATAGACACCACTTTCCGTGCATTGTCTCACTCAATCTTTACCCTTTGAGTTAAGAATGGGTCTATAATTTCTTACCCACAATTTCTGAAATAAAAAAAATTAGGCACCAAAATTCATTTGGTAGCAAAACCTCACATGATAAGATTGTTTCTAATTCTTGGGGCTCCTGGGTGGCTCAGTTAAGCGTCCGACTCTTGATTTCAGCTCAGGTCATAATCTCACAGTCTATGAGTTCAAACCCCGCATCAGGTTCCATATGGACAATGCAAATCCTGCTTGGGATTCTCTCTCTCTCTGTCTCTGCCCTTCCCCTGCTCGCATCCTCTCTCTCTCTCAAAACAAATAAACTTTAAAAAAAGGACTATTACTAATTCCTATATATTTTGTTTAGTGTAAATAGTCATACATTGTGCTGCAGAAGTATAGATGTGTTTAGTTATGCCCTAAACCTTGCTACAGGTATTATATAACATATGACTGTATGCTATATTAACTCTAAAGTCTGAAAAATTCTGTTCTAAAACAGCTGGTCCCAAGGATTTTGAATGAACTAATGTTTCAGTTATTTATTGCTGCTTAAAAAACTACCCCAAAACTCAGTAACTTAAAACAGTATCCATTTTATCTTACTCATAGTCCTAGGTTCATCTGGTCTTCCTTGTGTTCTCTCCTAAAATTGCCCAGATGTTGTTTATGTGTTGGGACTGAAACCATCTGAAGATTTGACTTGGTTGCTAAGATGGCTGGGCTCTCTCCCTTTTTATGCTCTACCTATCTTAGCGCTTCTCCTCTCCACATGTTTTCTTCATGTGGTTTCTCTAGCATGGTAGCTAGACTTCTTAAATGGTAGCTTAGGACACCCCAAAACTAGAAGCTTCCAAGCTCTTTTATATTAAAAAAAATATTTTATTTTTAAGTAATCTCTACACCCAACATGAGGCTCAAACTCACAACTTTGAGATCAATAGCCAAAGACTCCACTGACTGAGCCATCCAGGTGCTTCCTTTCAAGCTCTTTTATTTTTTATTTTCAGTTTTTTAATTTAGAGAGAGAGTGCACTTGAGCAGGGGAGGAGGCAGAAGGAAAGAGAGAGACTCTTAAGCAGGCTCCATGCTCAGCACAGAGCCTTCCGCAGGGCTCTATCCCATGACCTGAGTCAAAATCAGGAGTCAGATGTTCAATTGACTGGGCCACCTAGGCACCCCTTGAGCTCTTTTAAAGTGAAGGTCCAGAGTTAATTAGTAAAATGTAACTTTGTTTTTTGGTCTTGTTTTATTTTATTTTATTTGGGTTAAGCAGTCACAGAGCCAGTGCACAGTGTAGATTGTAGGCAAGGGGAAGGTGACAAAGAATTAATAACCATATTTAATCCACCATAAGAAGTGTGGACTTGTATTATTTTTCTCACTTTGCAAATGAGAAAACCTAGCCTCAGAAGAATTTAAGCAAACTTTCCAAGGGCCTCCAGCTAGTATTAACCCAAGGAGTCTAACCTGAGAGACCCTACTGTTCACCATGATAGTGTACTGCCTCATGGTAGCAATCACAGTGGATGCCATTACCCAATGTCATCTTTTTTTCCTGTGTATCCAGGCCATGATTGACTGGGAATCATATGCCAGACAGTGATTTTGTACTATCCTTTCACTGATAGCTCTTCATTTCTGATAGGCTCATTAAAAAAATTTTTTTTTTACATTTATTTATTTTTGAGAGAGAGCGACAGAGCACAAGTGGGGAAGGGGCAAAGAAAGAAGGAGACACAGAATCCAAAGAAGGTTCCAGGCTCTGAGCTGTCAGCACAGAGCCCAACGCGGGGCTTGAACCCACAAACTGTGAGATCGTGACCTGAGTTGAAGTCGGATACTCAACCGACTGAGCCACCCAGGCGCCCTGATAGGTTCATTTTTTTAAAGAAAACATATACTTTTAGAAATTGTAGTACCACTTGACTCTTTCTTTAAGATTTTTTTTTGAGTAATGTCTACACTCAGCATGGGCTTCAAAACCTCAAGATCATGAGGTGAATGCTCTACCAACTGAGCGAGCCAGGTGCCCTCACTTGAATCATTTTAAAGTGTACAGTTCTGTGGTATTAAGTATATTCACAATATGTTGTAACCATTTATGGTGGGTTCTTCAATGAGCTAAGTAGCTGAGCACATTGGAGAATGGCCTTTTTTGTGTTTTTCTCTGAGGAGGACTTGATAAGGGCAGGACTTGCTCTCTTGTTTTCTAATCAATGTCAAATTCAGACAGCTAAAGCACCTTTTCTTTCTCTCTTCTTTTTGCTAGCAAAAATAGAACTTTTGAGGACCTACGTTGAATGTGTATAGTCCACCCATAATTCTCTTCTCACCTCCCCATTCTTCATTGACTGTCACTCTCCTGAAAGCTTGAAGCTGGAATCTAGTTCTGAGGCAGGACCTCTGCTGTAGGTTCAAGCTAACATTTTGTTAAGAGGAATAAGATTTTGTTATCTCTGTTACCCACTCATGAAAACCTTCTGTAGGGATTTTGAGGGGTTTGGCTTAATCTTTATTCCCCAGTATTTTCCATGTGTATTTTAGAACCCCCAATGAAAGAACCTAGGTTTATTTTCTTTCCTCTGGATTCTAAGACTTTTACCCTCAACCCTTCTTAGATTACTGTGTGTTAGAGCAGTCCTGTCATCTTGGAGCTGGTGGTCTGCCCTGCATGTAGCCCAAGAATCCTCATTAGAGTGAGCCTGCAAACAGGTCTTACTTGCAGGCAGTTTCTGTAATAGGCTCATGGGATTCTGGGCATTCGGCACAGAGCCTGTCTTACTTTTCATCTCTTTTGCTCATAGCTCGCTCCCACTGGAAGCACTTCCCTCCTCAACTCCATGGCTATCATCCAGAATCCTGTAAAGGTCTGTGATCAGGTATTTGCCCTGATTGAAAACCTCACTCACCAGATCCAGGAAAGGATGCAGGACCCCAAGTCTGTAGGTGGGTATGAATAGTACTATCTTCCCTTCAAGGTTTCAGGTATGGATGGGCTACTCAGGCACTCCTTTGCTCTCTTCTAAATGTCTGAAACAAAGCATCCTCATCTCTGATTCTTTTGCAGATTTCTTAGGGTCTTTTGTTAAGGATAAAATCTTTGGTTCTTTCTGACTGTGCAGACGTGCAACTCTACCACAGTGAGACTCTAGAACTCATGCTACAGCGTTGGAGCAAGCTGGAGCGTGACTTTCGACAGAAGAGCGGGCGCTATGATATCAGTAAGATCCCTGATATCTATGACTGCGTCAAGTATGATGTACAGCACAATGGGAGTCTGGGACTTCAAGGCACAGCAGAGTTGCTACGTCTCTCTAAGGCACTGGCTGATGTGGTCATTCCCCAGGTGTGTCTCATAGCCTGGGACACTGGGAAAGGAAGGGGAAGAAAGCAGAAAGCAGGGATGGTGTGGGAACCAGGGAAAGAAAACTTAGAGAAAGAATTAATTGAGTTGCTATAATTCTCTGGGTTCACTCTGGCCCTGAGTAAGTGCAAGAGGCTAACTGAAGAGAAACCTGGAGAGGGGGAATGTGGTGGATATGAAAGAAACCCTAGACCTGAGGTGAAGACCAGCATCATGTTGGGCCTGGGAGTATGAGGCAAGAGGGAAACAATATTCATTGAGGTACTTATTCCTGGCCTGTGGCCCCTAGGAATACGGGATCAGTCGGGAGGAGAAACTGGAAATTGCTGTGGGCTTCTGTCTTCCACTGTTGAGGAAGATACTACTTGACCTGCAGAGAACCCACGAGGATGAGTCTGTCAACAAGCTGCATCCCCTGTGAGGGAGGGCTGGGAGGGGTGCTGGATGGAGGGAGGGGCATGTCAGGGAGCCCTGGGGGGAATCCAGTCTGGGACAGCTTGGGAAGCCAAGAATAGAAGGGATCCTGGGTTGGAAAGGAAAGAAGTCTTTTAGATGGGAGGAAGGAGTTTGTGGAGGGGTGGGAAGAAGATTATCTGACAGTGTGAATGACTTAGCTCTTATCTTAGGTACTCCCGAGGGGTTCTCTCCCCAGGCCGTCATGTCCGAACACGTCTCTATTTCACCAGTGAAAGCCATGTCCACTCCCTACTCAGTGTCTTCCGTTACGGGGGACTACTTGATGTAAGAATCTTTCATCCTTTAACCTATGAACATTTCTTCCAAGCATTCTTTTACTCTCCTCTTCCTGCTTTTTTATTGCAAGCTTTCTGTATGCTCTTTGTCTCCCTGCTCCTTCCCTGACTTCTTTGTCCTTGGTCATTGACTTTCCTCTTCTTGTGTTTGGTAGGAGACCCAGGATGCACAATGGCAGCGCGCTTTGGCTTATCTTAGTGCCATTTCAGAGCTCAACTATATGACCCAGATTGTCATCATGCTTTATGAGGACAACACACGGGTGAGGAGCATTAGCCAACAGGGTGGGGATGAAGAGGGTGCCCCTTCTTTCTCCTCCTTCTTATCTTAGACAGAAACTGTCATATCCTTATAATTTGTAGAATTCACCTAGGTGTGACACCCAAACACAGCATGTCACAGAGCATCCAGGAAGTTCCTACTGGAACAGAAAAAGTGTTTTGGGATGGTGTTGAGGCAAAGAGATACCATAGAGCATAGTTCTGCATTAGAGACGATATAAAATTTGGGATGATGTTATAATGAGTCTTTTTTTCATTCAAATATTGGTATGCATTTTTCATCGGGCTTTGCAAAAATATAAGTGTGCTCCTTGTGGGGATGAGCACTGGGTGTTATATGGAAACCAACTTGACAATAAACTATTTGTAAAATATATATGTGTGTGTGTGCGTGTGTGTGTGTAATGTATATGTGTGTGTGTGTGTGTGTGTTTGTGTGTGTGTGTGTGTGTGTGTGCTCCTGTATGTACTGTAGCAAAGCTGTATTACTGTGGGAGATGGATGGAAAGAGTTGTAGAACTGGAGGTCAGAAAGTTGTGTGGGATGGTGGATTGTAAATGGTGGAGGTGTGGGAATGAGGTTCCTTTAACACTAGACTGTACTTAAGGGGAAGCTTACAATAGATCAGCTCGAGAGTAGAGTAAGATACTGGCATCTCAGCCCTGGGAGGATATATCCTCTTGAGTTCCTCTCTGTTGTCCCTGCCTGCTCTTCCACCACCATATCAGCTTTTCCAACTTCCCCTTCATCTGTTGTTGCCCCATAGGATCCCTTATCAGAGGAGCGGTTCCATGTGGAGCTACACTTCAGCCCTGGAGTGAAAGGTGTTGAGGAAGAAGGCAATGCCCCAACTGGCTGTGGATTCCGTCCAGCTTCTTCTGAGGTGGGTCGGAGTGCTGGAGTTTTAGATTAGAGGATTTAGGAATCAAGTGGTGGGAAACTTGGAAATACTATAGGGAGGTAAAAGGGTTGGGGAGTCTGGGATTAGGAGGCTGGAGGCCATTAACTCCTATCTGTGCTTGTTGTTGGGTAGAATGAGGAGATGAAAGCAGACCAAGGCAGCATGGAGAACCTGTGCCCGGGAAAGGCATCGGATGAGCCAGACCGGGCATTGCAGACTTCACCTCAGCCCCCAGAGGGCCCTGGCCTCCCAAGGAGATCACCCCTCATTCGTAACCGAAAAGCCGGCTCCATGGAGGTAATAGGAGGGGCTTGGGAGAAAGAATGGTGGAATTGCTCATAGGACAATATCCATGAATCCTCCAAATCCCCTTGGGGGGTTTTTTGGGACCTTAAGCAGAGTCCTCCTACCCCTGATGGATGTTTTATTTAATCTCTGTTTCATATCTGGTCTCCCAATAAAGCTCCTTTAAGCTGGTTGCTGCCTCTGAGATTAAAGAGATGTCAGTGAGAGGTGCCTGAGAAATAGGATTTTAAGAGATGAGAATGAGGAAGAGGTCTCTGGATGAATTTGAAAAGGCTTGTTCTTTAAAAGGAAATATAGTAGAAACAGCATGAACTCTGGGCTAAACTCCCAGGCTGATATTTAGAAGCTGTGTGACCTTGGACAGGTAACTTCTCCAAGCCTTGTCTTTTTTCATCTGTGAAACACAAGTAATATACACCATATAGATGCTCAGTAAACAGCAGCTATAATAGTAAAACAATTGATATTAAAGACCAGGCTCTCTCCATCTCTTTGTTGCCTTGGGTAAAAATTATACCTCAAACAGGAGCAATTATATAGCACTTTAATCTTACTCCTTTAGGGTTATCGGTACTCATCCCGGAAAGGGAAGCAACTCTGGAGGTCTCTCTGTCTTCCCTCTGTTCTGATGAGGAGGTCTATGAGCCTGGGCCTATGTCTGCTATTTTTGGAATTTGTCTCTAGGCCTGGTTCTAATCTCTAGCCTAGAGGAAGCGACTGCTGTAAATGTTACATTGTATCCAACTAACTGTGCTGGGTTTTTGTCCACATTTTTTCCTGCAGAGATTCTTTTCCTCTTTGGCCCAACGACGCTCTTTTTGACCCCATGATTTATCCCTGTCTCGGTGACTTTGACTGTCTGATTTGGGTCCTGCTTTGACAGACAGATCTGTTCACCTGGCTCTGTACAAGCTCTCTGTCTTAAAGGAATTGATGTTTCATTTTAGGAATGGCTCATAATAATTTGTAACTAGCTTACATAGGTTCAGCCAGAGGTTTACAGTTCAGATTTTAGAGAAAGCTGAGAAGACAAACAGCAGACTGTTTGGGGCTTATTTTTTCTTCCTGATTATTTTTAAAAAGTTTTGATGTTGTGACTACTCAGAGCTTCTTTAGGTGGGGTATGCATCATTTTCTCTTTGATGTATAAGTTAACTTGGTATCCATAGCGTACTAGTACCCTGCAGACTCATGTGACTAGATCAAATGGATAGAATGACGTATAATCTTCTACCAATAAAATGCTTCTCCACAACTGAATGTCTTCCCCATTCATATAATCTGCCAGTCTCTCTGGCACTGTTGAGCTTAACCCCCTCTTTTCTTCTGGTTTAATCAGTCAAAAGACATAGGCAAAGCAGAGCTCTCTGTGTATCATCTCTCAGACTTGATGAGTTGGCTTTTTTCTTTCAGGCTTACAGGGAAGCTTCCTGTTGAACCACATTCCTTCCTTTTAGTTCCTAGTGTTGCTTATGCCATGGCTTATCCAGGATGATGGTAACCCAAGATATGTTCCTTAGCTTTGCAGGAAAATCTTCTCTCTACTCCTTGGTCACACAGCATTTTAATATTAATATTTCCTTTCCTTATTCTGTAGGTATAGGCATTGGTAGTTTTATCCTTATTGACTACAACCCTTGCCCCATCCCTTCTTCTCCTCTTGTTATCTCATATTTTTAGACAGTTTTAGAATATAGACCTGTGACCTTCATAGCAGCTGTGCCCTAGGTGATGATCCTCTCCAGGCCTATAACTAGCTCTGCCCAGTGGGCATTGGGGCTTTTGGGAGCCTGGGAGTTAAAGGAGCCGTGACCGGCTTTCCACCCGGTCTGATTGCAGGTCATGAACATGCAGTGCACGGGGAACCTGGACCTGATCCCCTTGCGGGGACGGCGCCGCAGGAGGTCAGGAGACCTCCCCCGGCCTTCCCCAGCCATCGGCCTACAGCCCCGGGCTGTGTCCACCACTCACCTGGCGTCCTACACACAGGTGTCCCTCCCTACTTCATCTTCCTTTCCTGCCTCTGTCTTTGCCTTTTGGGACCGAGGGACTCAGAACACTCTCTGGGGGTTGGGGGGATGGTGTTGGGGTTTGTGTGATTAGGCCCTTGTAGCCTTTTTAGAAATCTGTTTCATGTCTCCAGACATGGAGAGGAGGGCTTCTTGGTTCAGATAAGAAACTGAGTGTGGTTGCCATAACCACAGCTGTCCCATGGAAAGAAGAGAGGGTAGCCAGACTTTACTTCTTATTGTGACTCAGCTATTGTGATTGGCTTTCTGAGTCCCATGGAGGGATAGACAAGATGAAGGAACACTGCTCTGTTGAGAACTGAAAGTAGTTGAATAGTGATTTCTCAGATTTGGGATAGAAGGGCTTATGGGGCCAGGCATCTTGGAAATACAAGTGCCTTCTGGTATGAGATTCCCTAGATAGTTCCCTTTGCAAAGTACACTCTCCATTCCCTTTTCATTCTTCTTCCCCCTAAAAATCTTTTGATTCTTCCAGACTTTCTGACATTGCTTGGCTTTATAGGGGCAGGAATTCACGACCTGGGTTTTAGACTTCTTGGTTGAGGTGGCAAATCAACTCTCTAACACAGAGTCCTTTTTCTCCAGGTGCTTTCTGAGACTTCATCATCGAGGCCTGGAGGCTACCGGCTCTTTTCATCTGCACGGGCACCAACGGAGATGAAGCAAAGTGGCCTAGGTATGGTCTTCTAGCATCTCACCTGTTATTGGGGAGTGGTGTCTGTCTGTTCTTCAGGATTTTATCGTGGGAAACCTTAGTCATGGACGTTGGGGGTCATTCAGTCTGTGGAATTGTCGGGTGGGACTAGGGAGGATGAATTGGGAGAAGCCTTGTTTAGGTGTGAACTTTGATCCCAGATGATTGTTTCCATTCCAGGAAGGTGTTTGTCTTTTTTTTTTTTTTGTTTTTTTGTTTTTTTGTTTGTTTGGTTTTTTTTTTTTCCACCAACTCCCATTTCTCTGGCTGAAGGACATTTTTCTGGCTGCCCCTCTCATTCCTTATCTGTCCTCCCAGTCCTGCCCTGACCTTGAGGGGCCATGTCTCAGAGTTACCAGAGACAAAACTATAAATAGATGTACTTGTGACCTCCTGCTAAGTGTCATATTCCTCATTTGGAGAACTTGTGCCATGTCTTCCTCTGAGACCTATGTTTATTGTATCCCTGCTCAGGCCCCTCCTACCTCCATGCCTCTTTCATCCTCTCCTAATCCTGTAATTTTTTTTCCTTCCTTCCTGAAAATTGAGGGACAAATCTGAGACTGGTGTAGTGGCAGAGGCTTCTCTCAGGACTTTGAGGGAATGTCTCTTGATATTTTTGATTCCTGGAGAGGGGTGGAGAACATCATTCAACCTTTCCTAAGAACACAGACTGCAGGAAGGACCAAGCCTCACAGGGTATTGTATTCTTTGGGAGCGGGGAGTGGTCCTTGGGAGGGGCTCTCTTTGAATACAGTGTCTTGTGAGCCAGTAAGTAGAACTGGCAGTTAGAGACAATTGTGTGGCGTCTGGACTTGGTTCTCCGGCTCTTTTCTATCTTGTCCTATTATTCTCTCCATTTAGCTCCTTTCATTTTTCTGTAACTTTTGTCCTTGGCACACAATTTCTTGGCCTAAACATGATCAGCATTTGGACCAGCAAGGGGCAGAAAGGTTTTAGTAACTTTCCTGGCTAGTTTTATGGGAGTAGGTAGCCTTCTGTATCCCTTAGATGAGATAGATGGTTTGTGGCATGAAAAATAAATGACATATTGATAGATCTATGACATAGACTTCTCTTCCCAGAAGTTTCAGTAAAGAACAGGTTTCAAGTAGGCTGGAAGTGAGGATAGGTGTGTCAGGCCCAGTGAAGTAGGAGTATTGTCAAGAACAAGGTGGTGATAACATAGACAGTACCCTCTGAGATGATCCAAGGACTGGAAAGGGCAAGATTGACAGGATGGCACCAGGAAATTATTTAGTGGAGGAAGTAAATGTGAAGGAAATTATTTAGTGGAGGAAGTAAAAAGCTTGGGTGGTCTGGGATAAAGCCTGCTAGTTTCGGCCTCTGTGAAGAAAAGTAGACATATTTAATAAGCTTTATTTGAGTCCCATTCTAGTGCCTATTTACACATGAAAGGTAGGAGAAGGTGCTGCATAGGGCAGCAATCTTGAATTCCAGGGTAGAGATTATTAGCCATCTAAGCTTCTTGATTTCTGTGGTGGCCTTGAAATGCTGGGACCCCTGAAACCATGGCACCTTCTTTGTGGGCTCAAAGGAAGCTGACCTCCTTTCCGTTCTGTCCATCTCTGCTGTATTAAGTTCCCAAGCCAAAGCCAAGGCCTTGGCTAAGATGGATTTGGAAGTAGAGATACAACTCCCAAAACTTGGGTGTTAATCTTTTCTCTTCCCTCCCACTCTGTCCTTGTGAGCTGTAGTAGGAGAGGGGACTGTGGAGTCCCAACCCTCTTCTCAATCATATCTGGAACATTGACTGGTTTATTTGCTTCACAGATTTTTTTTAAAGTTTTATTTACTCCTCTGACTGGCAATAGAGTTCCCTTTGTTTTCTTTGAACTTGCGTGGGTAGGCATCTGGCTTTGAGCATAGGGCTTATAAGACAATAAACATTTGAGAGCAGAAAAACATGGCTTTTTCATTGTTTCGTATTTATCAGGTCCTCCTTTTTAATAGGGTCCTCCACACATAGTAGGCATGTCCTGCAGGTTATCACCTGACTCTTCACATGCCTTTAATTTGGGTCCATCTTCACTTCAGAAACAATGCTCTGTTTCTTCTTGATGAAAGAATAATTATTTCTTTTCTAACTGGACACAGCTGATCTTCAGAATCAGGAGACCTGGATTTTAGACTAGCTTAGCTTCTAACAAACTCTATAACCTTGAGTAAATGAGATCCCTTTTGACTCTCAGTTTCTTCACCTCTAACATGAGAAGATTGTACTGGATGATCTTTAAGTCCCTTCTAGCTTTAAAATTTTAGTGAGTCTCATAGTTCTTTTCTTAAGAAATTTTAAAAAGACCTGAAGAGAGGTAGAAGGAAGGGAATGTTGGATGAAAAACTTAGGAGGAATTGAAACTTATATGAACTTGGAATTTGAGCTGAGTGCTCAAAACTTAGTCTCTAGTTTCAATCAAAGTTCTTTCCTTTTAAGTCTATAAGGGATTATATTTCTCAATTCTTCAAACTCTATATCCAGGGTAAGGTGCACTGAATTAAATCTAGGGAGATCTAGAGAGAACTACCTATTCTTTTAGCATTTCTAAGAGGCACCTGGAGAACATAGTCTACACCTTTCAGTAGCTTTGAGTCCCCTAATATGACTAACACTGTATTTGTAGTGGCCTCTTGTATCTACTGTGTAGATCTTTGGCAGAATCCCTACCTTGCTTTCCCAGTGTGGCAATGGACAATAGTGAAATCTGTTTGTGGTTATGAGTGGTGGCTCACCCATGGTGGTGGCTCTGAGTAGCTATATGTGTGTGTCTTGATGTTGTCATGTGAAGTTATGTGTACTTCTGTGTGGTAATTGCAGCTTTGCGTGGCTACTAATGCACTCCCGGCCTTGCAGGCTCACAGTGCACAGGGCTGTTCAGCACCACAGTGCTGGGCGGCTCCTCCAGTGCCCCGAATCTTCAGGACTACGCCCGCAGCCATGGCAAAAAGCTACCACCTGCCAGTCTGAAGCACCGAGATGGTATGTGGGTGGGTTTTGGGGGGCAACTCCTTTCTTCATTTGTCCCCCAGCACAGACACAGCTCAAGAACTATTCATACTTAAGATGGCACTGACCCTGGCCTTATAACAAGTTTATAAAGGGGAGAAGGAACCAAGACCCCCATCCACCCCTCCATTTGCATTCCCTCTCACCATACAAATACTACTTATTTATGCTTATCCCTTCATAATCTCCCACATACAGTCCTGCTACATCAATTTACTCCACCATTATATTCTTTCCTGGATTCTGGCCTATAGGAGCAAGGACCAAGGAGGACGATCCATGGTCAGGAAGAATGCAGTGGAATCTTGATTAAAATCTAGGAAATCAGAGATGGGGAAGTTGCTCAGCCAAGACAGGGAAGATGATATGGAAAGACACTGGGGGAAGGATGAAAGTTTTTACACAGATTTTATTTCCAAATGACCAGAAAGAGAATGTGGTGATTAAATTAGGGTTGTTTGTGGGTCGTGCTGTGGTAGAGATGACGCACAGATTCCTGTAAGGAGATTATACCAAAGGAGAAGATCGACTGTAGTAGTCAGGAATCTAAGGGGTGGGGTGGAAGCAGGTCATATACTAACTGTAAAGAACAGAGTATATTGTGGGCAAATTCCAGAGCAGAGGGTGGGGACAGGGGTGGGTATAATCCCCATGATGTCTTTTCTCCCCAGAGCTCTTGTTTGTCCCGGCCGTAAAACGATTTTCTGTGTCGTTTGCAAAGCATCCGACTAACGGTACGTTTGCTTCTGACTCAATGTCATTCCCCTTCATCATGTCACCTCCAGACACTTAACCTCTGAGTTCTGACACTGACTCTGCTTCTGTCTTCCACTGTGTTGAAAACCTGCTGTCTCTGAATGAACCATTCACCAAGTGTCCCTCTTGGGACATACCCCTTGTTGTGACAAACTTTAGTCTTGGCTGCAGCCTGGCTGCCCTATCCCTGTGGCAACTCAGGGACTTAAATCCATGATCACCATCATCAACTGTTCTGTCACTTTTTTCAGCATCATCACCAAAACATTAATTAGACCTCTCCCTTTCCCATCACATGACTGCTGGGCTTTGTACAAAGATGGCAATGGTTCTCCTTCTTAGGAAGAGAATAGTATTTTCTGTATCATCCCCATCTCTTTTTTTCCCCCCCTACTCCTCAGCTTGTACAATTTGGTCTTCCGTTTTCTTCTCCAACTCTTTGTTGGAGTGAATGACTAATTTGTTTCTCTTTTGGAGCAATGTTGCTGCACTTCCCAATTCCCAAGCATACCCATAAGGTCTTGAGTTTACAGTTTTCCATCACCATATTCCTATCTCCTATCATTGTGTGTACTTTATGTGGCTCTTGTGCTCCTGACATTTGCTTTATGTTACTACTAACCTAGGGTGTGGGCCTAGAAAACAGGAGCCCAGACTGATTTGGGATAAAGAGAGAAAGAAGGGAGAAGGAGGTATTAGGTAAAGGAAAAGGGATTGTACCTTGGGTTATACAACACGAGTTATTACAGTTTCCCTGTAACCCCAGCCTAAGACACTGCTATCCTAGAGAAGCTTAAAGTGAAGGTTGAGGTGTAACCTGGGAATTCTGGGGGACTTAGAAATGAATAATACTTCAAGAATATTGAAGAACTGGTCTGGTCATACTAAGGTGGGAGAGTTTAGAGATCTGTGTAAACCAAACATTGAAGGGCTGTGGTCTCTTTGTAGGGCATGGCAGGGGAACCCAGGACTTACTCCTTGTTTTATCGTTTATATTCCTAGTTTCTCTCTGCCTTGTACCTTGTTTTCAAGGTAAATCTCATTTCTTTATGGTTTTCTTATGTCTAAGAACTAAGACTCTCCAAAGGAGGTAAAATTAGCTTGGCTTCCTGGCTGGAAATACCTCCATAGCCAGTGGCAGCTGCTAGATTTTAGCCCAGTCAGGCCATATCTCTCCCTAAGCACTGCTGAGATCTCCCTAGGTTGACTAGCCTGTACTTGCTCAGTTTATAACCCCACCTGGCTCCCATTTGTGCTGTGATAGAAGCTCCCTTTTTGGGGTGGCATGGCTGTGCCTCCACATTTAGCTTCAAATTCTTCTGGCCTTCACGTCCCACAGTCCTCTCGAGTAGAACCTCATGCACCAACCCCAACCCCACAACCTGGGACTTGGACTTAGGAGACATGTTACTTAGAGTATATAATGTAGTACCAGGAAATTGGGCCCCTGAAATCAGAGCTAAATCACTAATTTAGCCTAGTTCTTAGGTTTTATGAGAAAAGATCCAAATTCATAAAACAGAATCTCAAACCTATATATCTCTAGTTCCCCGAAGCCTTGGTTAGCAGCCTCACCAGTTGAAGAAGAGAAAAATGATTCTACTGAAGGAAGAGCAGAAGAAAGACCTGGACAATTCAGATATAGTGCAGGAGAGAAAATTCAACATCTCTGACACCCTGAGCACTTCTTCAGAGGCCTTCTGGCCTTCTTGTACTTGAGTCTGGAGGCTAAAGTGCCTCAGGTGCCAGCATCTGGGATCTACGTGTGGGAGAAATTTGGAGCTGTTATGTCTCTTGCTGAAGATTATCTAGATTTAATTTGTCACTCAGGAAAACATGAGGACTCTACCCCATGATCAAATCATGCTTGACTGACCCAGAAATTACAGCGTGGATGCTCTGTCTACAGTTGTTTATGGCAGATTAGTCACAACAGTGTGCCAACTTGCTGTTCCGTCATCACCATCTTCTTGCCATGGTCTGTCTTTGAAATAGCAGCTGGAAAACCTGACCTAGCTTTGGAAGTGAGGCAAGGCAATAACTCACCTTAGCAGAAGACTGTCTCTCAGCCTATCCCTGTCTCTATTCCTGATAAGCTTCTGTCATGTCCTGGACTACATCGAGTATACAAGTATGGCCCATTACTAAACTGCATGCTGAACTCACCAAAGTAAACTAATATAGTGGGAAAGAGACTAGTTTACCCTCATCCAGAATGTTAGGGTGTACCCATTAGATTTACTAAGCCCATTATCTTCTAGGATACACTTGGTGCCTGAGTAGAACTGAAACCTCTCCTGACATCCATACTAAGGTCTCTGGAAACCATAGTCTCGTGAGATCACTCTGTTGAACCATTTCTGGTCTGGGAGTTCTTTAGCTACCCTGACATACCTTCTCTATACCATCAGGTCTTAAGACTGCCAACCTTTCTCCTAGGATCTATTCCTTACTGTTCCTCCTATGGCCCTTTCCACATGCCTTTCACTGCCTTCAACCTTTTGCATTTGAATTGCATATATCCACAAAGTTTGCCAAGCAGCTAAAATTATAAGTGGTTCAGTATTGAAGCTTTTCCACTCACCAGCTGAACAAAGTTAGACATCAGTGGGAAGAAAATACAAAATTATCTAACTTTTTTTGACTTATGTAATGGATACAGTATCCCCTGAATCCTGAGATTATGCAAATACTTTCTTAAAAATCTGTATATTTGGGTAAGAGTAAAGGCTGACTAGTCAGTGTCATCATTTTCACGTATTGATTCTGTTTTTTACATACTCTGTTTAGAAAGATACCTGGTATCCTGCCAGTCTCCTTACCTCCCTACCTAATACCTTCCCTGTTTGTGGCTATTTTAGAGTCTGGTCCAGAGGCCAGACTGAGCCTTTTTAGCTTCAAACTTTATCTTGATACCCTCTACCATTCTTGACACTCTTCTCTAAGTGACTTTGAATCTTTGCATCTCTATACTAACTTTATAAATACATTTATCTGTGAAGCAGGCCCTAAGTAGTGTTTGTTCAGGGATGACCAGGGACACTGGAGCTCTAATCAAGACTTCCAGCCACAAAACTGCCAGCTTGCGCCCATCCAGAATGATGTGACTGCTGTCTGTAAGCATTAACTTAATTTATCCTCAGTGAGAGAGGGGAGGACCTTGCTCTATGATGAGGACCCACTAGCCCCCTCTTTGAGACTTCATGTGATACATACACTCTTCTTCCCTACAAGAGATACCCAGTGATTCTGACCATCTCTGCTTCTCTCTTAGCTCACCTTGGAGTTGAGTGGTCCCACTTCCTAGTAATGCTTGTGCCATTCAGTGCCCCCCTCATTGTCTCTCCCTCTTCTCTTTCTTTATCTTTGTGCTTCCTGCCGTGGTCCCCCCCATCCCCTCCAGAGCTGCTGGATGACCAGCACCCTGTGGTCCGGTTGCTGCGCAGTTTTTCCTCTGACTGTCCAGGGGGGCGGCCAGTCTCCTTGGATGCCACGCTGGCGCATCACCTGCACCAGTGCTCCTACCACCTGCGCCTCTTCCGGAACTGGCTGCGCTCAGGCCAGGATGACCCCGAGTGCCTCTACGGTACCCCCTGCCACCAAGCTGGCTGCTGCCATTACCCTGGCTGGGACTGACTGCTTTGCTTATTGCACTTCTGGCAGGAGAGTCCACCTGTTCCTTTCTCCTATTTGCCCTAAGGTTATGTGACTTGCATTTAGTTGCTTGGATGGGATTGGGGCCAGACTGCCTGGTAGCTGTAGCATTGGCTGCTCCTCCCTTCCTGTTCTCCTTCCTCACTGCCTCCTAATGTTACCCATTCCCAACTCTATTCAGTATAGGAATAGTCTCTTGCCCTGGAATCTGCTCTTGTCTCTATAACCCTCTGCTACCACCATCTTCAAATCCAAATATTTTTCTAGCCACTCTGAGGAGCTAAAGACTATATACTTCTCCTATGCTCCTGCCACTAAGAGTACGGGGGGTATTGAGGCACAAATGTCTTAATTGAATCTTTGAAGCAAACAAGGGCCAGAGCTTAGAAGATGGTCAGGTATAATCTTTTTGAGTTATAGATTTTAGTCATTAGTGAACAGGAGGCTATGTCTTTCATAGGTATTGTTGTTGTGCCTACTCTTAGTTTCTTTAAGGAGTTATAAAGAGACATAGGAAAGATTGGGGGCTGAAAAAAGTACTTAGGATGTGTGCTTCTTGATCCTCTAATGGGGACATTTATTTTTTTCATCAACAGGCCCTGGGATTAAGGTTCCAAAAATTTAGCTTTACCCTTCACCTAGCCCAGGCTGGTGAATCTACATTGGAATTGTTGGGTTCAGTGCAGAGAATCAGTATTTATTATTTTTCCTAGGGGTTTGCTTCCTTTTCCTGATGGACTAGAGAAATCCTAGCAAGTCTTCCAGGGTTTTCCAGTGAGAGCAGCAGGGAGAAGCTTTGATGTGATGGAAATGACCAAGAAAGAACTTCCATCCCCCAGCCTGTTCATGCATGTGGTTTTCCTGGGCTGAGCTTCATGTGTATTGCATGCACTCCAGCTTGCTTCCAGACTAGCTTCCAGCTAGTCTTTCTACCCATATCCTAAATCTGCATGAATCCCTCCTCAGATTCCATACCCTCCTCTTTAATCCAGTTCTCCTTACGTGATCCCTGAAACCTGCTGTTTTTTCCCAGCTCCATGACCTCCCTACCTCATTTAGACCTACAATTTCACCATTACCTCTGGACTTTTGTTTTATTCCCCTAGAAAGAGGAAGAGCAATGTAGGTGCTTACCCTATTGGAATTCCATTGATTTTCCCATGGGTCATTGCAGGCTCTCCATAGGTAGGATCAGAGGCGATTTGATTCACTTGGAGCCCTTAGCAAGTAGACTTGTTAGGAAATCTGGAGGTGAGAAACAGACTCCTGTAGGGGCTCTAAAGAGTTCCCTCTCTTGAGAATCTTGGATACCCCATCTCTAAAAGCCACGGACTCTCCTGATGGCTCTCAGGGACTCTCCATGCTTCCTTGGACAGTTGGGGTATATCTGGCAGGAATACCATTGACTTTGCCCGTCTCTTTTCTAACAGGATTTGAAGGGTGTTCCATGGTGCCTACCATCTACCCTCTGGAAACACTGCATAACGCCCTTTCCCTGCGTCAAGTGAGTGAATTCCTGAGTAGTGTCTGCCAGCGCCACACTGATGCCCAAGCACAGGCATCTGCAGGTATGGAGAATACTCTTATCTTGTACCTCTGTCTCTCTCTACCCCTATGCTTCCTGGAACATGAGTAATAAATTTTAAAAGATAGGCACTCCAAAAAGACACAAAAGTAGACTTGAAAAATTGTTTAATTGCATAAGCCAATTCAACATCATGACTTTCCAAATTAATTTATAAATTTAACATAATTCCAGTGAAAATGTTCCTGTTTTTCTAAAGTTAGACAAATTGATTCTAAAGTTATCATTGAAAAATAAGCAAGAATAGCCAAAGAAAACCCTGAAGAGTAATGAAAAGTTATTAGTCCTTTCAGATTTTACAGCATTCTATAAAACTTCTATAATGAAAACATTGTTTATTGTACGTGAATGGACAGAGAGACCAATTAAACAAAATAGAAAATCCAGAAATAGATGAAGTTAGTATTTCAAAACACTGGGGGAAAGATAGACTTTTTGATAAATGAAGTCGGCGCAACTGAATAGTCGTTTGACAAAAATTAAAATTGAATCCCTACTTCATGCTATATACCAGGATGTACTTCTGGTTTAGAAATCTAAATGTAAAAATTAATTAATAGGTTGTTCCAAGGGCTTTTCTTTTCATAGAAACACCAAAAAATCAAGCAGAAACTATCAGAACCAGCTTTGTCAGAACTCTGGAAAATAATCGAAAGTTTGCAGCAACCAGGAAAACAGTCAATCAAGAAAGAGGCAACCTAAGAATGGAAGGAGGCTTCCCATCATTTTACTATCTCTTATCCCATCCTCTCCCCAAACTTTGGCAGCACTCTTTTTATTTTTTATTTTTTAATGTTTTATTTATTTCTTTTTTTTTTATAATTTTTTTTTAATATTTTTTATTTATTTCTAGGAGAGAGAGAGAGACAGCGTGAGCAGGGGAGGGTCAGAGAGAGAGGGAGTCACAGACTGAAAAGGGCTCCAGGCTCTGAGCTGGCAGTCAGCACAGAGCCCGACGCGGGGCTCGAACCCACGAACCGCGAGATCATGACCTAAGCGAAAGTCGGACGCTCAACCGACTAAGCCACCCAGGCGCCCCTGTTTTATTTATTTCTAGGAGAGAGAGAGCAGCGTGAGCAGGGGAGGGTCAGAGAGAGAGGGAGTGACAGACTCTGAAACAGGCTCCAGGCTCTGAGCTGGCAGTCAGTGCAGAGCACGACGCGGGGCTCGAACCCACGAACCGTGAGATCATGACCCACGCGAAAGTCGGACGCTTAACCGATTAAGTCACCCAGGCGCCCCTGGCAGCACTCTTAAAGATGGCAGGCCATGTTCTCAGTGTGGGACGCTGGTCCCTAGTTCCAAAGAGGAGAACAGACTTTATTCTCGAAGAATTGTGTTTATCTATTCTAACTTGTCTAACCTAAAGAACTGTCATAGGGTGCTTCCCTTTGTTTCACTTAACATGGACCTGAGTCAGGGCAGAAAAGTAGCAGAGAGTGTTCCTTGAAAACATTGTAAGGTATATGAACAACATGCTGCTTCCTGGGGCGAAAATTATAATTGAGACAAATAATGAGGGTACTGAAAGCCTGGGATAAAGACTTAGGGAAAGAATTTTTTTGGAAAATTAAAGCACTCAAAGGCACCCACATATGCTGGGGGATTTAGAAGCCATTTGCATGCCTAGGGAGGGACACGTGCAGAAAACATATAAGATGACCCTAAGGTTTTACCTCTGGTTGAACTCTATACTTGACACAGCAAGAGGTGAAGACCAAGGGGGAGTTGGTAGCAGTTTCTCTAAGTGTTGCAGGAATACATCAACACAGAACCAATCTGCAAAGACTAGAGAACTCCCCTTACCTCCTTTCTCCTCCTTTTCCCCCATCTCCTCCCCTTCTTCTGGTTGTTGGCATTCAAGGAAATCCTTGTCTGAACACTAGCTGTGAAACAAGCTCAAGGAACAGAGACTTCAGAGACTATCTATGATAAAGAAGACAGACTCCACAAAAAGAGTTTAGAAAAATCACTAAACAGCCATAGCCTACAGCAAACAATGAAAATAAACCTTAAGAATGGGGAATAATCTGATATTCAGAGTTAACACATTATATTCAAAATGTCTAGTTTTCAACAAAACATTAGAAAATATGCAAAGATACAAGACAGTATGATCCATTCACAGGAGAAATTAATGGAAACAGTCCCTGAGAAAGCACAGATGTTAAATTTACTAGGACAAAGATTTTAAATCAGCTATCTTAAATATGCTTAAAGAGCTAAGGGAAACCATGGACAAAGAACTAAAGGAAATCAGAATGATGTCTCAGCAAACACAGAATATCATTAAAGAGACAGAAAATATAAAAAAGGAACCAAACAAAAGTTCTAGGACTGAAAAGTATAACAAATGCAAAATTCACTAGAGGGTTTCTTAGAAGATATGAGCAGGCAGAAGAGTCAGCAAATATACAATCTGTTATCTCTTTATGGTCTGTGGCCATGTGATGGACCACAAACCAATGGAATATCTATGATTTTTTTCACCCTCACCAGAACCAATTTTGTTGAGAGTGCATGGTCTAGAGCAAGGAAATTAAAGGTGGTCCTGAGGCATGTTATAACAAAAGCGAAGAAGCAATAGCCCTGAAGAGGCTCCCACTGATCAGAATCGGAACATTTTAGCATTGAAAAATTTTTTTAATGTTTATTTACTTTTGAGAGGGAAAGAAAGAGGGGGAGAGCAGAGAGAGAGGGAGACACAGAATCTGAAGCAGGCTCCAGTCTCTGAGCTGTCAGCACAGAGCCTGACACAGGGTTCAGACCCATGAAACTTGAGATCATGATCTGAGCCAAAGTCAGAAACTTAACCAACTGAGCCACGCAGGCACCCCACATTTTAGCATTTAAAAATAATAATTTAATGTAATTGATTAAAGTACACTGAATATATAAAAATCTACAAGCTCATAATAAATAACAAGTAATTCTACTAAAAAGAAAGCAAAAATAAAATAATTCTCATCTGCCACAATTGGAGAATACTCTTCACCACCTTTTTTCTCTGAAAAGTAATTGAAAGGAAATAAACTCTTATTCTACCTTTTCAGTAAGAACTTCAGTTCAGTCTAATCAAATAGCCTTAGGGAAGCTCCTCTTTATAGAAAATATGCCAGCTAATAAATGTTAGAGAATTGATGGAATTAGAAAATCACCACTTAAATAATTAAGGATCATTAACGATTTCACACAGAGGTGTGAAATGTTGATTGGGTTGTATGGTGCCAAAGCATTACCTCTAATCAGTACAAGGAAACTTTACAATGGTGAGATCTTGTGTCTACCACTTTAACCCAGTTAGTAAACTTAGCTTTACTTAGTGGAACAGTGAGACATTATGTGCCTCTAATATGATGTGATATAAAGTACATAGGATCACCTCTTGAAATATTCTTACCAAAGTTATTTAAACTGAATCATCTAATCAGACCTTTTATATCTAACTTCCAGTTTATAGAAAAATACAAGTAGTAGTGAAACAAGTTAAATGATTCTATGAGGGAGCAATCAGACAAATCCAGAATGTGAGACAACTGACCTGTTTTCTTCAAAAAGTCTCTGTGAGGAAAATAAATGGTGTGTATGTGAGGTGGCCATAATATTCTAAATCAAAAGAGACTTTGGAGACATAATAAAATGCAATGCATGGTTCATGTTTGGATGTTACTATAAAATACATTTTTTTGGAATAATTGAGGGAGATTTGAATATGAATTGGGTATTAGATGATATTAGGGTATTACTATTAAATTTTGTTTGGTTTGTTAATAGTGTGTGGCTATGTAGGAAAAATTCCTTATGTTTTATTTTATTTTATTTTATTTTTTTTTATGAAATGTATTTCAACTTATTCAACCCAATTCCTTGTTCATTTTTTAAAATGGAGCTATGTTCCTTGTTCATATTTTTTTTTTTTTACAAATAGTTTATTGTCAAATTAGTTTCCACATAACACCCAGTGTTCATCCCCACAAGTGCCCTCCTCCATGCCCACCCCTCCTCCCCCCCACATCCACCAGTCCTCAGTTTTAGAGATGAATATTGATGAGTTTAGAGCTGAAATGTTTATAATGTCATTTTTAAAAAAGAACTTCACATGAAGAAATGGATGAAACAAATATGGTAAAATGTTAACACATTGATGTGGTAAATATAGGAAATGAATATATCAGTATGGATTGTAGTCTTTCAACTACTTTTTTAAAAAATGAGGTGAGGGGGGAACAAAAATGTTTGAAAATATTCATAATATAAAGTTTAAAATATTAAAAATGGTTTGTGTAAAGGGTCCCTAGGAAATGCTACTTTTCAGCCTGAGAAAACAAAAGTTTGTTTTGACTTATGTTGAGAACCTGTGATTCTTGGATTCTTCCTCAAACTCGTTTTTTCCTTCCTTCTCTCTCCCGACTCTATCCAGCCCTCTTTGACTCTATGCACAGCAACCAAGCCTCAGATAGCCCATTTTCCCCACCCCGTACTCTTCATTCACCTACCTTACAACTCCGGCAGCGCTCTGAGAAGCCCCCTTGGTGTAAGTAATCCTTTTGGAACTGCCTGGACAGAGGCCAAGAGGGATGGAGGGAATGATGAATGAGAGACCTGTCTCATGAGGTAAACAAAGATGAGGGTTTGAAAGACCAGGAATAACCAGTAGAGGTGGCAGTGTCATCTGCTGTTTCCAAGGTGAAGGGAGGATATCTTTATCTCATTATCTCCATTCTCCATGGCCCCTCTATTTCACTGGAGAGACTCCTAAAAGATTGTGTCCCAGAGGGTCCTTTGGGGAGGAAAGGATTGAAACTTCATTCTCCTCAGATTCCCATTTTGTCTCTACAGCTTTCTCAAGTATAGGTGACTTGGGAGGAAACCTGGACATATAGAAAAGTTGGGAGAAGGCATCTAGAATCTGCTACTACTTTCTTCATGTCCTTTCTCTGAGGTTGTCTGTTCTCACCTATTAGTTCAAGTTAAGGTGCTGCTCTTTCCCATCTCTTCTTTATAATATCTAGCCAATACTAATTTTCCTTGATAACAATATGAACAGTGGAGTCACAAGGAGTTCTTAGGATAATTGCAGATTAGGGGAGATACTGGTGACACTTAGAGGGAGTATAAGGGCCAGAGACACCAGTAATGGAAAAATCCTTTCCTTATTCAACCTACCTCCAGGAAACAATGAAAATCAAACATGGCTTTTATTGTTTTACTTGGATAGGACTGAAGCAAAAATTCATATTTCAGCATTGAGTTAAATGCTTGGCACTCTGTATGCAGAAGAAACATCCCTTCCTGACACCAAGAATTCTTCCCCTGAATTTCAGATTCTCTTATATTCACCTTGCCATTGCTCCTTTTACCTCTCTCCTAGAGTATTTATGGGTTTTGTGCCCCTGGAAATATTTTTTTAAGTATTATTATTATTATTATTATTTTTAAAAATTGAGTACAGTTGATATGCAATGTTATATAACATAGTGGTGCAATAAGTCTATACGTTATGCTGTGATCACAAGTGTAGCTACCATCTGTCACCATACAGTGCTATTACAATGCCATTGACTATATTTCCTATGCTGTCCTTTTTATTCTTGTGACTTATTCATTCTATAACTGGAAGCCTGTATCACCTAGTCCCCTTCACCCATTTTGCCCATTCCCCCTGGCTCTCTCCCCTCTGACAACCATCAGTTTGTTTTCTGTACTTTAGGTCTGATTCTGTTTTTTATTTGTTTGTTTTTTGTTTTTCTTAGATTCCACACATACGTTAAATCAGTGGTATTTGTCTTTTTCTGACTTATTTCACTTAGCACAATACCCTCTAGGTTCATCCATATTGTCACAGATGATAAGATCGCATACTTTTTTATGGTTGAGTAGTATTCCATTGTGTATTATATATACATCTTCTTTATCCATTCATCTATGATGGACCCTGGGGCTGCTTCCATATCTTGGCTATTGTAAATAATGCTAAAATAAACATAGGGATGCATATGTCCTTTCCAATTAGCGTTTTCATTTTCTTTGGGTAAATAGTCATAGAATTATTGGATCATATGGCATTTCTATTTTTAATTTTTTGAGGAATCTCCATACCATTTTCTGCAGTGGCCCTATCAATTTACATTCCCACCAACAGTGTACAAGAATTCCTTTTTCTCCACATCCCCCCAACATTTATTA
Source organism: Proteles cristata cristata (assembly GCA_017311185.1). NCBI lineage: Eukaryota > Metazoa > Chordata > Mammalia > Carnivora > Hyaenidae > Proteles > Proteles cristata. Next base: position 2,307,505 of record JAESUZ010004587.1, read on the forward strand.
TTTCTTGTCTTTTTTTAAAGTTTTTATTTTAATTCCAATTAGTTATCATATAGCATTATATGTTGTTCCTTGTCTTTTTTATTCTAGGCATTCTGACAGGTGTTAGGTGATATCTCATTGTGGTTTTGATCTGCATTTCCCTAATGATTAGTGATGTTGAGCATCTTTGCATGTCCCTGTTGGCCATCTGTATGTTTTCTTTGGAAAAATGTCTATTCAGATTCTCTGCCCATTTTTTTTCCCGTAAACAGTTTATTGTCAAGTTGGTTTACATATAACACCCAGTGCTCATCCCAACAAGTGCCCTCCTCCATGCCCGTCACTCCCTTTCCCCCTCACCCTGACCCCCCCTCAGCCCTCAGTTTGTTCTCAGCATTCAAGAGTCTCTCATGGTTTCCTCTGCCCATTTTTAAATTGGATTATTTGGGGGGGGGGTTGGTGTTAATTTGTGTGAGTTCTTTATATATTTTAGATACTAACCCTTTAATGGATATATCATTTGCAAGTATCTTCTCCCATTTTGTAGATTGCCTTTTTGTTTTGTTGATAGTTTCCTTTGTTGTGCAAAAGCTTTTCATCTAGATATAGTCCCAATAGTTTATTTCTGTTTTTGTTTCCTTTGACTCAGAAGACATATCTAGAAAAATGTTGCTTTGGCCAACGTCAGAGAGATTACTGCCTATGCTCTCTTCTAGGATTTTTATGATTTCAGGTCCTTAATCCATTTTGAGTTTGTTTTTGTGTATGGTGTCAGAACATGGTCTGATTTCATTCTTTTGCATGTAGCCTTCCAGTTTTTCCAAAACCATTTTCTGAAGAGACTGTTTTTCCCCATTGTATATTCTTGCCTCCTTTGTCATAGATTAATTGACCATATAAGCATGGATCTTTATTCTGTTCTCATTGATCTATGAGTCTATTTTTGTATCATTAGTGTTTTGATTACTACAGCTCTGTAGCTCTGTAGTATATCTTGTATCTGGAATTGTGATACCTCCGGCTTTGTTCTTTCTGAAGATTGCTTTGGCTGCCTCTGGAAACCTTATCTTTCTCCTGCTTCTGTTTCTTTCTGACCTCTTTGATTTGCCCGAATCAAGCCACTAAATGAATATTAAGGCTACTTCTATCCTTGGGTGAACTCTTTTTTTTTTTTTTTTTAATATACCATCACACCTTGGACTCAGTATGAGGTGTGTAGCCTAATTGGTAAACATTTAGGGTTTATCAGCCCTAAATAGGCTTTGGTGGCCCAAACCATGTTCCTCTTTCTTTCCTGTTTGCAGCATGCTTCCTGTGGTCCTGTATAGAAAAGAGAGAATTGGCATACCCTAAACTCAGTGACTGAATCAGCCTTTGCAGGCTCAGGTTTGCCAACTTACCCAGGTTCTCCTTGATGGCAGGATATTCAGGTGTCCCTTATTTCCAAAATCTATCAGTATTGATATCAGAGTGCTCTATATACAAAATTACAATACTATCAATAAATACATTTACAAAAGGAAAAGTAGATTAGTCTCCTACTAGAGGTCAAATGAAGTAGAGATTGGGGTAGGAATTGTCCCACAGTATAATTGAAGACTCTAAGACCTTCATTTTATTACTGTCAATATCGAGGTAATTATGGTTTTGTTGTTGTTGTCGTATATGTCTGTACATTATGTGTCTTAAGACTTAGAAGTCCTTAACCTTGGATCCAGGATGGATTTCAGGGTAAAGTCTTTGAATCCCAAGAATTATTTGTGAAAATAGTGTGGATATCCATATGCACACCTTTCTGTACATTTTTCTAGGAAAATATCCTGTGACTTTCACTAGAGTTTCAAAGGGTTCAGTGATCCCTAGAAAGGGTAATTGGGAACTTCTGCCATTTAGATTCCATGGCAGTCTTCCATCTTCAGGTAATTTTCCTTCCTGTTGTTCTCATTCACAAGATTTTGCTACATTCTCCTGCTTACTTGTCTCTTGGGCTATAAAGAATGATTACCTTTGCCCCAGAAATAAGCTGATTGTTTTAAAGAAATGATTCTTAACAAAAGATGTACATCAGATTTAATTGGTAGTGTTTCAATAAAATATATTGCCCTTATTCCCCCTCTACCTCACACATTTATCCTAAACGTACAGAATTAGAATTTCTGGAGATGGAACCTGGAAATTTTATTTTTTAAAAATATCCCAAAGTTTTGATATGTACCCCTAATTATGAACCACTGGAATACAACATTGATATGCTTCCAAAGTAGGAATTAGGGACCATGGGAATTTGAAGTTAGGGCAGGAGTACATTTGTGAAAGAACTGGATGAAGCAGGCCTTAGCACTCTCTCCTAAAGTCTTAAATGTACCTCAGTGCTCCTATATACTCCTGTAGTATACATTGTGCCAGAGCAACAGTTCCTAAGCTGGGCAAATTTAGGTGTCTCTGCATAACTTAGGAAAAATTCAGACCCTCTTTTCTCAACACATGACTAACAGGGGCTGTATCTTCTGGTATTTGAACTACATACATAGAATTTAACTACTCTTCCAGCTTGCCTGACTTGATCTTCTGACTTTGCTTTACAGACAGCAGTGGCCCTTCCAGTACTGTGTCCAGTGCTGGTCCTTCCTCCCCTACTGCAGTGGATGGTAACTGCCATTTTGGCTTCAGTGATCAACCTTCTGTAAGTTCACACATGTCTGAAGAACATCAAGGCCTTGGGATGCTCCCTGGGAATGGAGAACAAGAGCTCCCCATTGAAGAAGTGCAAGAGCCTTTTGAACCAAGCCACTCTTCACAGGAACTACCTGTGGAAACCAGCCAGCCATGCCAGGAACTTTCTGAGGAGATCAGCCAACCATACCAAGATATCTCTGAAGAGACCAGCCAGCCATGCCAGGAGGACCATAATAATGTTAACCAGATGTGCCAGGATGTCCCTCAGGTCCACCAGCCATGCCAGAAGGCAAGCCAGCTGTGCCAGAAAATCTCTGAGGAAGCTTTCCAGCTTTGCCAGGAGAACCCTGAGGAGGTCAGCCAGCCATGTCAGGAGGTTTCTGTGGAGGTTGGCAGACTGGACCATGGGTTCCCTGTAGGAGTTGATGGCCTGGTCCAGGAAATCCATGTAGAAGTTGGCAAGCCAGCCCAAGAGATCCCTGAGGAGCTCAGCGAGTCATGCCAGTTCTTTGTAGAGGTTGGCAGGCTAATCCAAAAGGCTTCTGCAATCAATCTGTTGTCTCAGGACATTCCTGAGGTTGATAAACCATCCCAAGAGTTTCCTGGGGAGGATGATCTGCAGGTACAGGAAGTCCCTGAGGCTAATCAGCAGTCCTGGGTGGTCCCTGAGGTGACTAACCAGCTGCCTGAAGAGGCTATTCCCCAAGCCCAGTGTCAATCTAGTGATCCAAACCCTCAGAGCCAGTCTCTAGCCTGTGACCAGCACTCACCCCTTCCACCAGCAACATGTGATTAATCATGTTCTCATTAGTGGTGTCACCCTATACCAGCTATTTGAGCTAGCAACTTTTTCTGTTGGCTAACTCACCTGCCAGTGTAAGACCTTGGATCTCACCAGAGGTGTCTGAGGAAGCAGTCTGCTTGGCATGAAGCCAAGAACTGTACCAGAGCTGGGCTTGGTGGGGAGACAATTTCATGTTCAAAGCAACCATTGACTCCTCATATGGCCATTATACTTGAGTAGGATTTCCATAAAGGGCTTGGCTGAAGTATCTACCCAATATCCTCTGAGCACACCAGGGAATTCCAGATTGTTAAAGGAAATGCCACTTAACTGCTGAAGACACCATCCGGAGACATCAAATGCAAAAGGGGGACTCCAGGGTCTCCACTTTTCTGGGGAAATATTCACAACTTCTCAAGGTACCCTTAGACCATTTGTGCATTCAGGAAGATTTTTGTCTTTGCTAGCACTCCTCAGGTGGGCCTAGGATGGCTGTGAAATGTCTGGGGGTAAAATGAGAGTCCCTTTCCCAAACAAATATCCATTGTGGCCACTAATCTTTAGATTGGGCTTATGGGTGTTTTATATAATGTTGCAAGTTCCCCCTCTGGCCCAGTAGTGTTCCTCTGGGCAATAGCTCTAGGGAAAGATATGTATTAGATTGCTGTGAAAAATTTAAGAGTAACTACTTAAAATGCTCTGGGGGAGGTTCTTGGCCAATCTGTGAAGCTAGGTCTCCTTCTGTTGTGAGGATACTTGGCTTAAGAGATGCTGTACCCAGAGAAAATTGGGTTCTACTTTAAGCAATCAGCAGAGATCAATATTGTACACATATGAGCAAAGATTATATATATTTCTCTAGTAGTGCCAGGGACAGACTGGCCAAAGACCAAACACTTGAGGGTCCCCAAGAGGTTTTCCCTTTTATCGTTATGTCTTTAGAGTCGGGTGTGATTATGAAGCTTTTCCCAAAGATACAGGGATGGGAATGGGCATGGGTAGGAGGAGTAATGCAATCTTTGCAATGGGGTGGCCAGAACATTATGAGTGCTCAATAAATATGAAGTAATACAAATGGTGATGGTGGTGATGATGTCCTTGTGAATTCAAGTATGAATATGACTATAAATCAATAATGTCTGTTTGTGACTGAATTGATCTGAACCAGTCAAAACTGCTACAGTTGAGTGAGAAGGGACTATAAAATAAAAAGATTAGAGGGGGCACCTGGATGCCTCAGTTGGTTAAGCGTCTGACTTCAGCTCAGGCCATGATTTCACAGTTCATGGGTTCGAGTCCCACGTCGGGCTCTGTGCTTACAGCTCAGAGCCTGAAGCCTGCTTCTGGTTCTATGTCTCCCTCTGATTCTGCCTCTCCCCTACTTGCAGTCTGCCTCTTTCTCAAAAATAAATAAACATTTAAAAAATAAAATAATAAAATAAAATAGATTAGGCATCCCAGGAGGGCCCTGTGGCAGTCAGCCCACCATACCAAATGTCTTAAATGAGTAGTGTTGTGGGGGAGAGAGCTTCTGTTTCTGTGAAGCACCAGTGAGTACTTGTCTTCTCACCAGATCCTTAAAATCACCCTCTGATGCTTTGGAGTGAGTCTCAGGAGGAGTTGATATAAAAGGGTTATGGTGTTTCTTTACCTCTTCGACACATTTACATTGGGAAAGCCCAGTACACTGGGGAGAGCTGGAATATCCCCTTTCCCATATATTTATATTCACAACCTGGCCTCTCCTGACATTCCTAGGACTATAAAAGGTTTCAATGCAAGGGAAAAATCCATCATTAACTCTGTGGAAAGTCTAAAGGCACAGGTGAGTGCTCTTTACAACCTCAATAGGCTATGGATCTCTTAGGGCTTCTCAACTCTGCCTCTTCGGTGTTCCCTTTTCCAGGGTATCTGATCCTGGTTATTCAGTCCTCAGCTCTTGATCCCATAGTATGCAGATCCCCTTCCTAGACCCCCTGCTCCTCTTTCCTCCCCCAAACCAAATGTATCTCCCCACCCTAAGCCCCTATTCCTCATACTCTGGCATTTTCATTTTCAAAAATTATGCTGGCTCCTCATAGTTTTTCTCCCTTTATCCACCTTATGTCCTCTGGCTTCCCTGGGTCCTGGAGCTGCTTCCAGTTATAAAAGACATTGAAATAAATCGCAATGCTGAGAGAAGCAGAGAGGTAGAAGCCAAGGCCCAGGAACTAAGCAATGTGTAGAGTCAGAAAAAGCTTAAGCACCACGACAGCATCTGTAATGAACTTGATTTTATTGTTAGAATTGGAGGCGGCTCCATTACAGCAGCTGGGAACTATAGCAGGGAAGTGTGGGGAGGAGCAGAGCACAGCAGCACAGGGAGAGTGGGAGCTAGGAAGAACACAGGCCGGCTCATTTTAGTTTCCACACAGTCATTTGGCAGAGAAGCCGAGCCCTGACGAACGTCTGGATTTCTCAGTCCGGCGGTAGTCTGGCAGGGCTGCTCATTGGCTTGCTTGGGGAGAGGTCCTCTCCTGGGGTGGTTTTTTCAGCCTGTTTTCATCTTACTCAGTAGGAGTTCAGCTTTAGCTCAGCTTCGTCTCCCTCTTCCCTTCCTTTCATTTTTTCCAAGTTCTCTGGCATGGCCTCTACCTCCCAGATCCTCTGTCCAAGAGTTTGGGGCTGGAAAGGCAGCCAGTGTTCCCATTTCAGCTGCAGGATGGCATAGTGGAATGTTGGGGGAGTCACACATTGCTGGGGTGTCAAATGTTGGGATGTCAGGCAGTGGCTTATTTTTAACCCATTACACACCAGGCCACAGCAGATGACCACATGCAGAGAAGCCAAGCAGGGAATGAAAAGGGATGAGGATAATTGGAATGGGTAGGTAAAAACTTCAAAAGGTCAGGGAGCTTGGAGGAATTCTGGAATTGGAGCTGGGCTCTCCTTGCCCCTCTTTGTGCTGTGCAATAGGCCTGGTCTGGGCACAGCTCTGGGATGTGAATGGTATGAAGCAGGGGCTGGGAGGATAAGCAGCTTTCTTCTCTCACCAGTCTGTTGGTCAAAAGAGCTTCAAGTTTTGGACTGAGACATTCAGATATGGAGGGGAGCAGTGGGACAGTATAGCAGTGGTGTACCCCTAGACCCCTGCTGGAACCCCGACCCTAATGGGTAAGAGAATGGGAGATGGAGGAAGAGGCGCAGCTCTGGGTACCTTACTGACAGAATCCTGCCCCAGGTCACATAAATTATTATTGGAGATCCTTCCTTGGGTTGCTAAATAGAGACAAAGAGGTCCCTGGGCTTGGGGATATATGCTCTCCCTCCACAAAGGAGGAAGTTGCTGAGACCCATCCTTCCTCCCAACCCAATACAAACATTTGGTAGTGTTAGGAGAGGGTGTCATTCCAGGGTTCTCAGGCATCAGATGACCTCCTATCCTAATTTTGTACCCTCCCTCTATCCACTCCCTGTTGCCTTTGGTTTTGAAAATCCTCTTGGGTATGGATGAGGGGGAGGGACAACCCCTCCCATTTAGCCCAGCCCAAGTTCCCACAACAAGACATCCTGTCCCCTGTCTCTCCCACCCCAGCTCCCATGTCGCTCAACCCCAAAGGACTTAGCAATAGCCATTCTCTAAGGGAGCTGGGGAAGCAGATTCCTGGGGAAAGGAGAGTGGTTCTTTCAGAACTCAATCTTGCAGGCTGGGAAGGACTCATCTTGCATGACCACGGTGCTGCTGCTCGCCAGGACCAAAACATTCAGTTGTTGCTGCTGCTCATGAGTCTGTTGGTACCACTCACGAGTCACCTCCGTGTCATGAGTAGGGATCAGAGTCACCTAGGAGAGAGACAAGACATGCCTGATGTGACATTATGAAGGGAAGGTAAGTGAGGGGGATGGGGCATCACGCCTGATGGTCTAGGAAGTAGCCCCCTGCCCATAGAAAGGGTTCAGTCCTCTTATGAATAGACTGTTTTCTACTGAGTAAGCTTTGACCAGACCTCCTCCTTGGCATCCCTTGCCACTCACCTGAAGATTCTCCCCCCACTGGGCCTTGCCCTCCAGCAGGGCATCCAGCACAGCCCGGCTTGGCTCCCCATTGACAGGGTCATTCCCACTGACCACATAGTAGGATGCACGCACTCGACGGAAGAAGTCAAGGTCAGCAGTCTTGCCACTGCAATGATTCGGGATATAGGCGAGATCCACGTATACAGGGGAGCCGGAGCTGCCCTTGGAACTCAAGGCCGCTGTAGAGACAAGCCAGGACTCATTGCAGAGGTAAAATAGAACACTTTTAGCAATCTTCCTCCCACAACTCCTCCTACTCCTGGAGTCTTTGACCAGCCACACCCAACCCCAACCCACAATCTAACTTTTCACATTATACTTACATGGTCCTGCCTTGAGTCCGTTGACTAGGCCTTTGGACATGGGGCTGTGTCCATCCTTTTCCTCTGCTGGGGTGACCTGGCTTGGAGTGCTGCGTGGTCGGGGTGGGACCCGAGTTGCTCGATCTACAGTCCCTTTACCAGGGGTGGGTGAGCGTTTTCCCCGAAGATCCAGACGCCGGGCAGGAGATGCTGGCTTGCCCCTGCCTGGGGCCCTGCGCCCTACTCTCCCCTGGGCTTTCTCTTTCTCACGTAGTTTTTCTACCCTTCCAGATTCTGAGCTGAGCCCCTCAGGGTCAGCCATGCACACATCAGGGCGAGGAGGGGATGGGCGGGGGTCTGGCTGGGGGATAGGAGGTGGGTCATGGCCAGGCCTGGGATGGTGAGTCCCACTGACCCCTCCAGCTTTGTCCACAGGCAGGAAGTCCCCATCTTCATCTGAGTCGAGAGCTGCCTCAGCTGTGATAGATGGACACTCTTCAGTTTCTGGTGGAACATCAGAATCTGATTGTGAGGAGCCTGAGTCACTGGCTGATGTTGGGGGTGTCTCATCAGCCACAGGGCATGGGCCCCCTGTGGCCCCTGAGCCCCCTGCCCGGCGCCGCCCTCCCCTCCCTACTAGCCGAGCTTCTTCAGTTGAGAGGTCACCTTCATCTGTGGATCGGGGCAGAGGTGGGTTCAGAAAAGATGGGGAGAGTTCCCCTCGGTGAGGCCGGAGCTCAGCAGCACATCCCTGGGGCCCAGCCTCAACCTCAGGGGAGACACTTCTGGGTTGGCCTCCAGAAGCCCCTCCAGGGCACAGTGGCTGTTCAGGGGAGAGCAATGTGTCAGGCCGGGAACTCCTCTCAGCTCCCTCAGGCCAGGCCCCACGTTCCCAGGCAGGGCAAGTCTCAGCTGCTTCTTTCTCAGCCTTGGCCAGGGCAGGGCCTGGGGGTTTGGGGCTGGTTTCAGTTGGGCCATTGGTGGCACAATCCCCAGAGGGGCTCTGCAATGGGCTTGGCTTCTCGGTGGTGGCCCCTGTGCACTCCAGGCGGCAGGGCAGAGTGCTATCATCCATGTCTCCAGGCAAGCTTGGAGGTGGAGCTGGAGCCAAGTCTTGTGAAGCTGGGGGTGCTGGGCTCAGAGAAGTAAGGTCCCAGAGGCTGTGGGCAGCTGGTTCCATTTCTGAGACCAGCTCTCCAGACCCCCTTTCTGCAGCCTCCAGGCCAGGAGGGAAGCACTCAGCCACACTCGAAATCACAGGTGTGGTGGCCTCAGAGGAGGAGCCTTCAGACAGGGCTGGTGAAGCAGGTCTTGGCAGACTGGAGAGAAGAGGAGCCCCAGGAGAGCTGGGTGATGGGAGCTGGGGCAGTGAGGAGTCCAGGCTGGGGGCCTTGGTCACTTCTAGGTACTCATCATGCCGAGCTCTGGTTGGGGGCCCCGGAGCTATAGCCAGAGCTCGGTCTCCAGAAAAGGCAAGGGAGCCACAGGGTGCTGAGCGGGGTTCAGCAGGAGAGGGCAGCTGTGGGGGAGCTGGCTGCAATGAGGAGAAGCCAAAGGCTGAAGCAGGGAAGTCCAGGCTGGGTCGGGCAGGGCCCAGGTGTGAGTCCGAGGGAGGGCTGGTATGTGCCTCACTTTCAGGCCACAATGTAGGGGGCCCTGCAGGGATGGGGTGAGGAGGACTGGGGGACTCGGCTTCTTTCTCTGGCTGTTCCCGTGCCCCCTTCTCCAGCTCTGAGTCACTAGTGCTGTCATCCCAGTGGCCCTGGCCTGATCCCTTGGGGGATGGGGTTCTCCTATCTGGGCTACAGCTCAGGATATTACCATTAACAGGGGGGCTTGGGCCTTTGCTCCGGGGGATAGGAACACGAGGGGGCACTGCAGGTGGGGTGAGGCTGGGCTCCACACTTGGACCTGGCTCAGGCTCTTGCCTAGGGGGTAAAGTAGGTCCTGCAAGGGCTGCATAGCTAAAGGTTGGAGTGTCAGATTGGAGGCTCTTGGGTGAGACAGGAGACGAAAGCTCCTTCTCTGCAGATGAGTTTCGGCCAGCAGCCTCCTCCTTGGCTGAGATACGTGGGGGCCAGTCCCCAGCTGCCCCCAGTGGAGGCTCTCTAGTGGGGCATGCAGGGCCAAGTCCAGTAAGCATCATCTGCTCATAGATGTCTGCGTACTGGAAACTTCTCTCATCAGGATAGGGTGTGGGCTCTCTCTGCTCTGGTTCTGTCTGTTCGGGCTCCCTGGTGGGATGGCTTTCGCTGGCCTCTGGGACCTTTGAGCTTTGAGGGCTGCTGCCAGGAGCCCCAGCTCCACCTTCTTCTTCCCTCTCCCCTTCAGCTTTGCGGTAGTCCTTCCCCAAGGGAGAGTATGGCCCACCTTCCAACTCAGCTGCTGCCTCCTGTGCTGCAGCCACCACACTGTCATACTCGGTGGTGCCCCAGGAGAAGGGTGCAGGAGTGTGTGGTTCTGGGGCAGGTGTGGGGGGAGCTGGAGCTGGGGAGAGGGGTGCAGGAGGCAGGGGTCTGTCCTTGGGCACCCATGGTGGAATGTCAGCCAGCCACGAGGGGGTGGTAGGTTCACTCCTCACGGGTGGCATGGGCTCAGGCTCTGGGATAGGGCTTTCTCGTCCGGGAGCTGGAGGAACCCTCTGTCCAACCACCTCAGGTGGGGAGGCTGGAGGAGAGATGATCTCAAAAGGGGAACGGGTCAGCTTATCCTCTTCCTCTGGTGGCAGCCCAACGGGTGACTCAGCAAGCCAGCGCTCCACCTCCAGCCCCTTCTGCGGTGAGGGCTCCTGGAAACCCTTGAAGTCTGAGGCCCAGGGGCTCTGAGGCGTGTGTTCCAGTGGGGGCACTTCTTGTTCATCATCTGGCCCCTCATCGAGGAAAGTGCTCTCCCGCTCTTCCGTGTACCGTGGCCGGGCCCCCTGGCCATCCAGCTCATGAGGGAACCAGACCTTGCGCTCACAGCTCAGCTCCCTCCAGTATGTGTCCTGTTCCAGGGCCACATCCTCTCTACCCCTCCAGTACCTGCCCTCCTGTTCAGGAGATGTGTCCTCCCAGGTCTGGGCAGGCTGTTTTTGTTCTCCAACTGGCTCATCTCTGGATGGAGATGTTTCTTGCCACTCCCGTGTCACATCCTGCTCCTTCCAGAGCTTCTCTCCCTGATCGCGGGCCTTGTCCTCATGCACTGGGCTCTCTTCCAGCCCCAGAACTTTGGTCTTCTCCAGCAGAGCTTCTTCTTTCTGTTGCACAGCCTCAACTTTTTCTGGAGATTTTTCCTCTAGGATCTTCTCCTTTGGTTTCATGGCTTTATCCTCCTGCACTGGGCTCTCCTGCTCCTGAGTTTTGTCCTTCTTTTCTAGAGCCTTATCTTTCTGTTCAGTGGCCTCATTGTTTTGTTTCAGGGCTTCATCCTTCTGTCCTAAGGCCCAGTATTTTTGTTCTAAGGCCTCACCCTTCTTTTCCAAGGCCTCCTCCTTCTGTTCTTGGGTCTTGCCTTTTTGTTCCGAGTCCACGTCTTTTTGTTCTAAGGCTTTATCCTTCTGTCCATGGGCCTTGTCCTCCCGCTCAGGGGCTTCGCCTATCTGTCCTGAGGCCTTGCCCTTTAATTCAGGGACCTTGTCCTCTGGAGCCTTGTCTTTATGGTCCATGTCTCTGACTTTTTGTTCTAAGGTTTCACCTTTTTCTTCTGGGGTCTTGTCCTCCTGTTTCAGAACCTTGTCTTTTTGTTCTAAGTCATTGTCTTTTGGTTCCAAGGCCTTGTCCTTCTGTTCCAGGACTGCGTCTTTTTGTTGTATGTTTCTGGGTTTTTGTTCTAAAGCCTTATCTACAGCCTTATTCTTCTCTTCCAGAGCCTTATCTTTCTGACCAGTGGTTGTATCCTTTTGCTCTACAATGGCATCCTTCTGCTCCAGAGTTTTATCCTGCTGTAAGACTTCATCTTTTGGTTCAGGTCCCTTTTCCCTCTCTTCTGGGGTTCTGTTTTTCAACTCTGGAACTTTACCTTCCCACTCCATGGCAATGCTTTCCATGGCAGGGCTTGGCAAAGACTCAGGGCTCTTGGTGAGGGAGCTGTCAGGTGTCAGAATGTGTTCACCAGGGCTTGTGATCACACCAGCTGAGTGCTTCCCATCTCCCAACAATGTAGGGTGAGAGAAGGGGCTGGGAGGTAACCTTCTATCAGGGCTCTCATCTGCAATGTCTGCCAGTACAGAGTATCCAGTGGTTCCATCTGTGGGAGGTGACACTGTGGCAACACAGCGTTCTGGAATAGACGTGGGCACTAGGTGGTGAGAGGTGTCCTCAGCCTGCATCAGAGGCCCCTTTTCTTCCTTTCCAAGACTTAGTTCCCCAAACTGGAGGGTGCCAAGGCTTTCTGGAGAGAGCTGCTTAGAAGAGATATCCAGAGAAGTCTCCTTGCTGGGACTTTCTTCTGAGAGAGAAAGTGACTGGGTGTCTTCTGGAGATACCTCTGGCCAAAGATCTTTGTGTAGATGCTGCTCTGTCAGGCCACAGGGAGACCTGGGGATGGCTTCTTGGTTGGCTGTGTCTGGTGAGACCACACTGAGTACAGATACGGATTCTGCATCTTCAGGGGAGAGGCTTTGGTCAGGAAACTGAAGCACCTTATCTTTCTGAGTTTCACCAGGTTCTTGGAGTGGCGTTCTCAAATCTCCGGGAAGGGCTTCTGTTCCCAGAATTGGGCCTGTGAGCTCTCCTGCCTCCACAGTCTCAAAGACTATTGCTTTGTCCTGTTCTGGCAATACCTGGATAGTGTAGCCTGTCTGTTCCCCAACAATACTGACAGGTGCTTCCTGGGCATGGGGACTCCTGGGAGGAGGCACCTTTCCCTCCTCCAGTGTGAGCTCTTCGGGCCCTGGCTTAACTGTCTCCTCTGCAGCATCTTCCTTGCCCACACCTGGTGTACGCCTAGTTCCTCCCCAGGAGCCTACTTCCTGAAAGTCTTGGGGCTCAGACTTTTCTTCCACTGGAGACTGATGAAAGGGTGTGTGGGTGGCACTGGGTGGGCCAGATGGTGGAGGAGAGGCCATTTTCACTGTGCTGTCATCTGGGCTAAGGCAGCGCTCCTCCACTTCTCCAAGGACTGGTTCCCCTGAATGTAGGGTATGCCCAGGGGCACCAAACATCGGGGCTCCAAACTGACTGGGAAGTTTCTCAGACACCTTTACATTTGTGGTCTCCTCTTCCTCTTCCACGGCTCTCTCTCCAGGCAAGCCTCTCCCTACAATCTCTCCTTTCTTCTCTGACTCACCAGTCACAGAGAAATCCTCACAGGGTGGTGATTTGAAGCCCTTGTCTTCTTCCAGTGAGGAGGTGGGTGAGATGGTACCAGCTGATGGCACATAGTCCAAGCCCTGAGTGGCTTCAGTGCGGGATGAGGGAATGCTTGTGACTGTGTCGAGCAGCAGGGAGCTCTTGCCTGTCTCTTCTGTCTGAGGAGCTGTGAGTGAAGCCACAGACTGGTCCTCAGCCACGGATGTGGCAAAGGAAGAAAGCTTGTCGCATTCAGTGATTGAGGTGGCTGAGGACACGTGTTCCTCTTCAGCTAAAGGGGCGGCCACCATGTTGGGAGGGTAGGTGAGTTCAGTCTCTGGTGCTCCATAGCCCTTGCTGGAGGTGACAGGAACAGCACTGTCTGTAGCCTGGCTAGCCTCAAAGGGGCCAGGACCCTCAGGCCCAGTGAGGTCGTAGGTACTTGTAGGAAATCTAGGTGGAGCTGGGCGTTCCTCTGGCTCATCATGAATCTCCTCATCTGAGATGGTTTGCTCTGTCTCTGAGTAGCCAGGGATTGTCTCATCCTGGATGTAAGAGACATGCTCAGTAGCTCCTGCAGGTGTGGCCAGGCTGCTTAGGAATGATGAGGTCTCCTTCTCAGGAGCTCTGCCTTGGAGTCCTGCTTCCCGACCCCCGAGGGCCTCCCTGCCCCTTGGAGTTGCCTTCAAGGCTTCCTGCATATGTTTTTGGTAAAAACCTTCAGCCTTTGTCTCTTCCTCTTCCTCCTCATCTGAAGGGTGCATCTCCTCCATTTCTTCTAACTCAGCCTTCTCTATCACATCCTCCTTTACCTCAGGTTCACTTTCCTCTCTGGCTTCTATTTTATCAGGGAGCCTCTCTTCTTCTTTATGCTTCTTTTCCTCCCAGGTATCTTTCTCTTCCTCTGTTTCAGCCCCAGAGTCTGGGCCTCTATCCTTGCTGCCTTTTTCTTCAGGGATGTCTGGGACAACCTCTCTCTCCTTCATCATAGGCTCTTCTTGTTCCAGCCCTGGGACAGAGGGTGGTATCCCCTGGCTGGTTGTGCTTGGGGGTCCCTCCTCTGCAGTGTCTGGAGGAAGTGGCTTCTCTCCTAGTCCTAGGTCCCTTTGTTCAGCCAGCAACACTCTCTCTTCACGCTTCAACTCCTCAAAGTCCTGTGTGAGGTCCTCTGGTGAAGATAGAGCCAGCTCCCTGTGCCCACTGACTGTCGGGGGTGGTATAGCTCCCTTCTGGGCTGGGGATGTTCGGGGCTCAGAGGATGGCTCCTTCTCCCCACGGGCAGCCCGACTCTTGTCCATTTTGACTCTGCCAGGGGCCTTGGCTTTGTAGAGGGTCTTACGTACCTCAGGGGTAAAAGGCTTCAGGTCTGGCTTGGAAATTTTCTTGACCTCAGGTTTGGTATCTTTCTTCTTTTCCTCCTTCTTGGCATCCTTCTTCTCCTCCTTCCTTCCTTCATCCTTCTTGAGCTCCTTCCTCTCCTTCTTGATCTCTTTTTTCTCTTTGTCTTTTTTCTCTTCCAGCTTTGAGATCTTTTCTTTCAGGTGCTTCTTCCCTACCTTGTCTTTGATCAGCTTTCGTTTCTCTGCCTTCAGTGCCTCACTCGACTCTGTCCTCACCCTCTCAGGCTTGGTAGGCTTCTCTGGGGGCTTCTCAGATGACTCTTTTACTTTTTTCTCCGTCTTGGCTAACTCCTTGGCCAGTTCTGAGCGGGCCTCCTTGGCTCCCTCTTCAGCCACCTCCTCCCGTTTGGCCAGTTTGCTTACAGCTGTCTTGGCAGTGGCCTTGAGGCTCTCCTTGCTGTCAGCCCGCTGTTTGATTTTGCTGGGTTTGAGGTTGGCAGGCACAGCCCCAGAGGCCAAGTCCTTCTGTGTAGCCACAGGGTACCGCAGGAAGTCCAGGTGCCGAAGCTTTTCCAGGCCCTCCAGGATCTTGTTTTGGGGAGCATTCCCTGGAAAAAGCACACGTACAATCTTCTCAGTGGGATTGGCTGGTAGCCAGACAATCAGAGCGGTGATAGAAGTCAGGTAGGGCACAGAGATCTCAGCTTCCTTTCCATTAGCCAACACAATGCCTGTCTTAGCTTTACTATTGCCTGCCCACTTTTGCATGAGGAACTGCATCTCCTTGCTGTCCTTGACAGGGTTGAGGACATACATGTCCAGCCGGCCCACACCCATCTTGTGGAAGAGGGTCAGTGGCTCAATGGTGTTGCTGACCACACGGTAAAGAGGTTCGGCCTGGATGCCTAGGCGGGTTAGGTGTTGCAGAGTGAGGCAGGCCTCCTCAATGCTGCGCTTGGCTTTCCGGGAGGCATCAGGTAGCCGCAGCTTATCGGGCACATTGAAGAAGACAACTCCAAGCTCAGGGGAGATGAGGTTCTTCACCCAGTCACTGTAGCTGCTAGAGCCCTGGGACTGCTCCTCCTCCAGTTCTGCCACTTTGCGCTGCAGGAGTCCATTGATGCCTGGCAGGTTATCTGCCCCAATGTGTGTGAGCAGCACTGAGTCAATGCGGTCCAGGTGCCGTACCAGCTTCCAGAAGCAGGACTTGCGATCAGAGCCACCATCCACCAAGATGTTGAAACCATTAACAGCAAAGAGGGCAGAGTCTCCACGGCCACCAGGGAAGATATAGCAGCAAGGCTTGGAGAGCTTGAGGAAGCCCCCTGAAGTGGGAGGCTCTAGCAGGTCAAAGGGAGATGGCACATCCACAGTCTCAGAGACGTACTCAGAGAATTCAGCCACACCATCCATGGTGGGCAGTGTGGGCTCAGGGTTTAGTCGGAGGTGCAGGGTCTCTTGGGAACTGGATAGTCCCAGGTGGCTCCAATCTCCTTCCCCTAAGCAGGAAACGGTGAGGAAGGCCTGGATTCCGGGGTCTCTATTGCTGAGCAATTGGGCAGTCTAGAGGAATGGGAGATGAAAGGCTGATCAGGTCAGGTAGAGACCTGGGGTTGCCTTAACCCAAATCAAATTCAATCTGCTTGTTACCACCTCTTTGCAAGGTGACCGCCCCCTACATTTCTGCCGGAGTTCCGAACCTTCAGGCAACATGAGATTTTCCCATCCTGGGATCCCTCCCCACAGCTCTAGTCCTGCCCCAGTTTCCATTCCTCCCAGACACTCAGACATGGAACTTACCTCTGGGTTGTGAAGGACCTGGACAAAGTTCTGATAAGAGTAGGTGCCACTCTGTAGGATGAGGTCTCCCCCGGGCTCTAAACTTTGTCCACTCAAGATCAGTAGTTTGTGAGCTGATGGACTGCTAAGGAGACGGTGAACCTAGAATGGAAGGAGAGAAGTGGTCATGGATGTGGGAAACGCAGGGAAGGGCACTGGATGTTCCTGGTTCCCCTCAGTACTGCAGAGACTCGCTCCCCACTAGTAGGCCACAATGCCTCCAGTGTGGGGCTGGGGGTTGTAAGGCATTTTAGATGGTTCAAAGCCAAGTCCGGGAATTCTTGGCCTTACGGCAGTAGTACTGGCAGGGGTGGGTTATAGCACTTCCAACAAGCCCTCATGGCAAAGCACAGGCCCTGGCCTTACCTCAGAGCTGATGCTGTCGGCACTGGGGTTTACCAGGATGACGGTCTCTAGGATCTCACTCTGGTGGCAGAGGGTCCTCTGGCCTGAGAGATGCAGGATTTTGTATTGAAGAGAGTGGGTATAGTAAAAAGGAGAGGCATTGTGTCGGGAGGAGAGAAAAAAAATGTACTGTCAGAAAATGGAGCTGAGGGGAAAGACGAGTCTAGCTATCCTTAGATCCTGCCACTTTGGATACTGCTGAGTAAGGTCCAGGAACTGGCTCCTCAAGCCCTTCCCTTTCAGGGTTTCCTCCTCCCTTCTCCCACACTGGCTGTCTTCTCTCCCCCCTTCATATGCCACACCCTCTGCCTGCTCAGTCTGGTACCCCCACCCCCTCCGCCTGAAACTCCTGCCTCAGGCTGCCCTATTGACAAGAAGCTTTTGTCCCTCTCGAGCACTAAGCTCCTGGTGCTGCCTGGGGATGGGGGGCTCAGCTGGAGGGAGGGCTCCTGGGGTTGTGATGCTTACTCAGTTCTCTCCTCACTAGCCTGCCTCTGCCCTGGGCTTATCATGCCAGCTGAGTGCCTGGAAACATGAGATGGGCACTTTGCAGTGTCTACAGGCTCTCCATCCTCTTTCCCATTCCCCATCCAAGGCCAGAATTCCCATTTTCCAAAAGACACCGTTTCTATCTGTCTAAACCCTTGGGTTTTTACAATTCAAAGACTAGAAATAGGAGTATAATTTCTTGTTCTGTTCTCTCGTTCTTCAGAGACCAAGCCTCCGCTCACAAGCATGTACACAATCATGCTGTTCCCACCACCAAAGGTTACAACTCCCTCTCCCACCTTACCCCCATGTCCCCAGGCACAAGAGAGGCCTGGTTCACTGCCTCACAACCCATCCCTTGTGAACAATTTCTTCTCTCATCCTTGCCCTTCTCCTATGAGCCCTCTGCCATGGAGATGGGAGATAGGGGTCCACAAAAAAACAAAACAAAACAAAACAAACCCACAAATAAGGAAGGAGAGATTCAGAGTGTTCCCCAGGCCATGGAGAAAGACAAAACAGGCTCAACCCCTGTCAACTTCCCTCCTGCAGACACATGAACTGAGCAATGCAGCAAAGAAAGAAAGTGGCAGCTTAGAAGATAATGGAGGATGCTGTCATCCCCTGCTCCTGCCCTTCCTGACTGACGTACACAGTGGCATTACCTTGCAGACAGAGAGTTGAACAGATGGCTCGGGGAGTGGGCTGTCTGGAAGATACTGGTGGGAGTATTCATAATCTGTC
Organism: Proteles cristata cristata; assembly: GCA_017311185.1. Lineage (NCBI taxonomy): Eukaryota > Metazoa > Chordata > Mammalia > Carnivora > Hyaenidae > Proteles > Proteles cristata. The sequence continues at coordinate 2,325,389 of JAESUZ010004587.1, forward strand.
CCCTAGACCCTCTTCTGTGATCCAGCTCTTTCCCTTTTCTGGGGCTTGGGCATGAGGAGACTGGGGCCAGGGCCTTTGTTATGAGGAGGAACCATAGTGCCAGGATCAGGCAAATTTGGCAGCAGAGGGCTGCACTTGCAGCTGCAGGGGAAATGAACTGTAAATGTGTCAGAAGAACAAACCTCATAGAGGGTGGGTGGGGCCCAAGAGGAGTTCAAGGGTTCTCTTCTATTAACTTGGGAATTGAGGGAAGCTTTGAGGTCAGTTCAGAGGATGAGAACCACCTTAGAGACAGGCTGGGGCAGCTCTTGGGCAGATGAGGGGTATCAAGGTTCAGGGAAGCGCCAGGCTAGTCATGAGTAGTTCAGATTTAAAAGGGCAAATCCTACCCGACTGCCAACATACACACACAGGTCACACATTCGAGCTAGGAGGGTCTGAATGAGAAAATCTGTGGTACAGACTGATTTGTTTTCTATCTACCAATCTTCCTCCACCAGTCGACCATTCCTCACAGTCCCCTGTGTATAACCACTAGACTTCTCTGATCCCAGTTAACATCTTGATGAAGACCCTGTTCCTCACCCATGTGCTCTCCAGTTCTGACTGGCATCTACCTGGTCTATATCGTGCACCCCTCCTTTTGAGGCCTGGGAGAAAGCCGTATTTCTCTCTTCTGCTCCCTCAGCAATCCCACTGAAGGGAATTGACTTGTTTTTCTGTTTTCTTTCGAATAAGGCAGGGGCACTTCCCCTTGACCAGTGATGCTGCGGGTGTGGGCTGGGGAGCACCAAGGCTGAGCAGGCAGGAGGGCAGGTGTCTCCGCAGTGAGGCAGAAGGGGAGGGGGGGGGCCGCTTGGGCAGCTGCAGTTTGCCGCAGTGTGTGAGTGTGTGTGAGTGTGCGCGCTGAGCTCCGGCTCCAGCTCCGCCCCCACCCCCCACCCCAGCATGACAAGTCATTTTCTTGGCTGCCTCTGCATGGGGGGTGAGGAGGGGGGACACAGAGAGGAAGAAGAAACTGGCGCCTCTGTTCCAGAGCCCCCATCTTGGGAAGAGAAGCGGGGATGGGGTGGGGGTGGGGCTGAGACTTGGAACCTGTAGGTTTGACAGGACTGGGAATGCGGGGCAGCTGCCAGGGAGGGAGTGCTCTCAATCTCCAGAGGGAGCCAGAAGCAGGGGCTTAGAGTCCCAGTCTCAAGCCGGTTGCAGGGAATGGGGGGGGGGGGTCCACTGCAAATAGGTTGGTCTATGAAGAGGCGCGTGCCACGTCTTAGTGACCCTTTCCTCCCTTTTTTTCCACAGTGTCCCCCGCATTCCCTTACTTGGCAAAAACTCGCTATCCCGCTCACCCCCAGCATTGGAGCAGCTGAGCAATCCAGCAGCTGACACCAGAGACCCTCCCATTAGTCGCATTCCCGTAACATCCGCCTTTCCTTCAGATTCTTCTGCCTCTGCCCAAAGACAACCACCAAAGTCCTCCAGCACCTCAAGCTACCAGGCAGAGCCAGTGACACAACCCTCTGCTGCTGCCCCTAGGCTGATGTCTCCCAACCCAGCCCAGCCTGAGAGGTGGACTGTCACAGTCCTGGCCCCACTGGCCTCCGCCTGGTCCTGGGTCCAAGCTGACCCCACAGCCAGTAATGTTCATCTTTTCTCTCGGTCCCTCCACCCTGCCTACCCTGACGGGCAAATTCCAAACATGCCAGATTAGGTATCAACTCCTTTCCCACTACCCATGCCACAGCATTCCCCCCCCCCCCACACACACACATGCAAAGCCCTTTGGTTTGGTTCTTACCCTGGGGTGTGGGCGGGAGCCCCTCATGGAGGCTGCAGCTCCGGCCTCAGCCGGCAGCTTCAGGGAAGAGTCTGCCGCACTTGGGGTGGGAGTGGGGGGGGGGGGGCTTGATGGGGAGGGCGGCGCCTGGGCGGGGAAGAGGGGCTGGTCCATGACGAGGCAATGGAGACTTAACTGTTTCTTTGCCTTCACCGTGTCAGTGCTCTGATGCTTCTGCTTGGCTCTGGGTGGCTGAGGAGTTGTCTAGTAGCTCAAAGAGCCAGGGTGGTCTACAATGGCCCACAGGGCCCTTCTCCCCTCAAGGTTGCTTAGTCAAGAAATGCCCTTTTAGCATCAGCCAAAGCCCGAAGCCCTGTGCTATGGCACACTGCAGAGATACAGGAGGTGTGGGCTGCCTGGGCCCTCCCCCTTCCCTCAGGAACCATCTGCCGCCTCTCCCCTCAGACCCAGGGAATGACCTTCAGTCCCTGGAGGAGCAGGAGACAAAGGAGTTGGGGGCCTGAACGAATGAACGGAGTAAAAGTGAGGAGACTGCTTGAGATGAAGGCTGGAGATAGGGTGAGCTCTGTGGGCTTTTGAGCCGCATCTGCGGAAACCAGGGAAGGACAGAAGTCTCATTTTAGGTTGCAGTGTAGGTGAAATTCTGGAGTGGACACATGGTCCCTAGCCCTTCTGGGGTGGGGCACAGGGACCCTGGGAGCTGCATGTAGTCCTATGTCAATGCAGTCGTAGTAACTGCACTAGCACTGATACTTGGAATTCTTGGGTCATTGGATCTGAAGAGGCTGGGCGCTTTCTGCTTTTCAGTGAGAGAGTTAACAGGGACCAAGGAGAATCACCAGGGCCCCAGGCCCAAGTGAGATTTTTTTTTTTTTTTGCTACAAGCCAATTATTAAGTTACATAAAGTACTCTGGACTTAAAAAAAAATCTTATGACTTTGTAGGGTATTGGGTCCCTGTGCTCTACTTGTCTCTGCACTTTTCTATTTTTTCTGATGTCTCTTTCTTATACTATCTTACTCCTTCCATTGTTGGCTGTTTCCCTTAGTCTCTACCTCTGTTTCAGCACTCAAAAGACTCAAAGGGAGGATCTTGAAAGAACTAGCACACAGTTCCAACCCAGTGATGCTCAGGCTCCCATAGAGTCCTTCTCTGCCCTCTTCCCTCCCATCAACCTTCTCCAGTCTTGGCCAACTCCTAAAGCCTTCCACACATTGACATCCACCCACTCAAACCCAGCACCAGCCCCACCCCTGCCCCAGACTGCCAAAAGCTGCTTTTGAAGGTCAGAGAAGCCAAAATAGTCTCTGTTCTCAGCATCCTCCCTCCCCCCCCTTAACTGTAGCCAGAGGAGAGGAGGAGCTGAGTCACCAGAACTTGGGGGGGGGGGGGACAGAGGAGGAGGAATCTTTGCTTTGCTCAGATCCGGAGATGCAAAGCAACATGGCAACAGCCCCATTTGGATTGAGGAAGCCATCTGCAGAGATACACAACACAAACCAGGCTGAATTTTGAGCATCACAAAAGGAAAGCACCTTCTTTCTGCAACTTCATATTTTGTATTTCTTACCATCTCAAATCATCTATCTCCTATCTGCTTTCTAGGGCTCCCTGAGGTGTGCTAAGAGGGAAACTTGAGCAGACATTTGGCTGGAGAACAAAATAACATTTCCCAGCCAATGCAGAGCCCCCCTTATCCTCAGCTGCTACCCCTAAGGGCCACACCCTGGGCATCGTTCCAATTCACACTGGAGTTATCCTTCAGCCCTCACCCTCTGAACAGCCACCCACGACAACTGAACCTCCACCTGCTGTGTTCCTAGGCTCTGCTGCAATGAAGTGGTGAGATGCCAAAGACAGAGGCCTGAGCCCAGACACAAAATGTGACTAGAAGTCCTGGATTTGATACCCGACTACCAGTTTATCAATCTTGCCATTAAACGAGCCACTTAACCTCTCTGAAATCTTGCTTCCTGAACTATAAAATGAGTATAGTATTAATACCATCCTCTAATAATGCAGTGAGGAATGAATGACATAAAAGATGAAAAAGTGCTTCATTCCTAGAATCCTAAACCTGCAGGTGCACAAATTCCGCTGGAAGTCTGTCTCCTTTTCGTAGATTTATGATCAGAATTAAATTTAGATTAAAACCAGATTCTCAGACCAGACCAACTCTAGAGTATCCCCTAGCTCCCAGATAAACCCAAAGGAAGGTAAGTACTATTCATGTTCACTGCTTTCCCATTTCAGATAGCAATGCAGACCGCCCCCTCCCCCCAGTTGTAGGGCCAATGAGCTCCTATATTAATTCAGAATGGCTTTCATGTTTGCAGAAGTAACAGAAATACCACTTTTAGAGCACAGCAGTGGTAATGGAGACTCACAAAGAAGGCCTGAAAATTGGTCCTTCAGTGTACGTTTCTTAGAGTCTTTGAATATCAATCATGAATTCTAAATTATGAAAGCCTCTCCCTTTCCTATAGATGCTCAATAGTAGAAGTATCAGAGTGTTGTTTAAACTCAGTTTTCCACTGTCCTAATAGTTTCTGGGTTTGTTTTATTATGCTTGGAAGCTCCAGATTCTCTGAAGGATTAGAAAGTTAGGCTCCAAGTCACCACTGGAGACTACCTCACTCAAAATTCACCTTGGAATGCCTTTACCAGATTTGACCACTAGAAGGAGCTGGGCCACTGACACTCCATCAGTGGGTCCTTCCTTTTCTGTGTTCCAGAGAGTGAAGAGTGGATAGTGGATAGGAATGACTGCACTTGCCCTGAGACTGTAGGATACATGTTTGTTCCCTTTCTCAGCCTTTTGTCCTAGGGTTAAGGAGGGGTGAGAGGGATGGTGGCCTAATCTGTGGGTTGGGCAGAAAGGATTAAGCCATAGCATATCCCCTTGAGTCCATCACAGCAGCCTGGTTCCCTTTGCCACTTGGCAAATGGGAGGCTGAAGGGCGGGGCAGTGTCTGCAGCTGCTTTGGGCTGTTGTTTGTGGGGACAGCTGAGAGGAGCCAGCAGGGGTGGGGCTGTGGCTGTCTTGAGCCATGTGGGTTTTTCCAGGAAATTCTCCACTGTTCTCCAGGGACATAGGCCACCATGAAAATGTCTAAACCTAAAAAAAAAAAATTCAGCATACTAAAGTGAGCCCTGATCTTGGGAGTATGGTCCTAGGCCCCTGGAGGACACCATGGCAAACTGATTATAAAGATCAAGTAGGTATTTATATACTAGTGGTTATTTCTGAGAAAAGCCTGAGCATAACTATGCATCACTCTGTAAGCATCTTCCCAACCATCCTTGAATGCTAATCTGAAGAGTGGCTAAGCAGTATGGTTTAAGTTCTCTTCATTCTTACACCATTCCAGAATGCAGGCTACTCTTACATTTCTGTGGCCCAAAGGACAAAGTTAGAGAATTCAGTGTATATTGTTAACATCAGCACATATCCACCAAACTTCAGTTCGATTATTAATTTCACCTTTGTCATCCCCTTATCCAGCTTGTATCAGAGATGGTAGGAATAACAAATGCTAAAACTGTCCATTTTCAATCATCAGTGCTAATGGAAGAAGCCATGACATGAATAATTCTAAATAGAAAGCCATCTCAAAACAGTGAGTGGCTAGCTTCACAGGAAGCCAGTCACATCAAAGAGATGCCAGCGTCACATTTTTTAATATGCTGCACATATTCCTAGGATAATGGACCGTTGCTCATATTAACCCTCTCATCTCCTCTCTCTAGGAGCATCTCTAGAGGAGTCAGTGATCAGAGAAATGACTAAAGATGTGGCAGTTAGCAGGAGGAATAGGAAGAGAAGGGGAGGTAACTAACCACTACACTGCATAATTGAGACTGATCTGTATAAGATATGAATTTAGTCATTCGGTGGCAGTGACTGTTGAGTTGGATGGATTTTATATTCCATAAAGGCACTGGCACATGGATTGGTGTGTCAGCATTTACTGACAGCATGACCAGATGCCCAATACTTTTATACTGGGATATAGGGCTTTCTGTAGTATCCTCACAGATACTATCATGGAATGATAGTCCTGAAATATTTTCTCAAATCCCTAACCCATTTCTCCCACTCAGCAGAATGGAAATTGAATCCTGTGGATTTGATCTCCGAGTCAAACCTCAGAGTGTGACTATCTCTTGTAGCAGCAAATCCAGGAGACCCTACTTCCACCCTGGATTTGATGGTGCCCATCAGCCTTTGGTACTGAGATTCTGCTCTGCTTTGGAGATCTGTTGGCTGAACCAAAGGAGGAACCAGAAATCCTGAAACTTGGAGGGTGGGACTGTGTAGACTGAAGGAAAGGTACTAAGCAAGGATCTGGGAAGGTGACTCAGGGATTCACAGATCTCTATAAAGGGAAGCAAAGAGGCTAGGATATAAAGAAAGAGGAACACAAAAAAAGAGTGGATTTTTTGCATGGGAGATGATTAATCACTCAAGAGAAGTACCTCATTCCCTTAGTGCATATCAACAGCTGTCCATAAACCACCTCTTGTCAGGTAGAAATTCTGCTCTCTGCATGCAAACAGTACTGGGTATGCAGAGGATAGCTTCTGAGCTTTCCAACTTTTCCCTCAGGAGTCCCCCCTTCTTCTGCCTGACCCAAACCTCCCACAAAACCAGCTCTGCCAGGGAGACTGGACCTCTGACATTCTGTAACCAGCCTTCACCCAAAGAACTTGAGACAAATGACACTAGTCCTAACCTTTGACCTCTGAGGAGAAGTGAGCTAGGTGCCGGGTAATGAAGAGTCTCAATTGTTGGTTCAAGTCAAAGGATGATAAGTCAATGTTCCAGGAGAGAATCCCTGTGAGAGAAAAAAGAAAGAGAGAGGTCAGTGGGGGTGGACTTAGGGGAGTACCTCCAAGCTCACAGAAGGGATAAGAACAGGGAGAGGATAAGGACTGCCATGATGAGCCTCAGTGACGTCTTTAAGAAAGGTGGCTAGTGCCTATGTCTATTTCCTATCTTGTGCCCTTCCTGAGCTTTGCCTGAGCCAGAGAGAGAAGGGCAGAGGTTAGGTTAAACGTGGTCATTAATAAGTTTGTATGTAGTAGTTTTCTTGAAGAGTTGCCCAATTGTGATAGAAGTGACACTCAAGGGAGCCAATTCCCAGGTACTGGAGGCTGCCTTCTTGGTCTTTACAGCTAAATAGTATTCTAGACTCTCCTTCTATGCCCCCTCCTTGCCTCCAACCCCCCCGGGGCTTGCTTCCACCCGCAGGGGGCTCCGCAGCACTGCGCCACAGGCAGGCAATTGGAGAGGGAGGTGAGGGCTGAGGAGCTTGTGGCCACGAAGGTCACTCTCTCAGGTTTACCGCTGGCACTGAGATTTAAGATTTGTCCGGGGCGTTCAGAAAGCACACTGTTCCTGTTCAGGGACCCTAAAGAAGAAACTAAGGTAGGAACATGAACTCTCCAGGGGATGGTGAAGACTTTCAAGACGTCAGACCCATGACACTGCGGGTCGGACGGGTGTGACCAGAGTGGCCCCAGGGAGTGTATAGAGCTCCCCTGCCTCAGGGAAATTGCGGAACGCCTTGGGGTGTGCGGGAGGGATGGGGAAAGAGAGATGTTAGTAGCTAAAGAGGATATTCACGACGACATGGAAGATGCAGGTGACAGGGACTGATGATTCAGAGTAACAGGGAGCGCGGATCTCAGGAAGTGCAACCTAGGGATGGGGAATGCAGACGTACACACAGATGGCGGAGAAGCACGGGATGGAGGATGCCCCGAGCACGGCCAGGACAGCGGCTCACCTTGTTCAAGGTGGGCCCGCACGGCCCTCAGCTGACTCTCTGTACCGATATCGCCGATCACGATGAGCAAAGAGTGTTTCCGCAGGTCCCAGCGTGCTGCCGCCACTGCGGCTCCGGCCTCGCACAGCGGCTCCGCGGGGTTCTGAGCTAGCGGAGCGCCCGGGCTTCGGAGCCCCAGCCCCGGACTTGTCTCCATGGCAACGTCGCTAGGCCGCCGGGGCCCAGCTTCGGTCTCCATGGAAACTCCGTTGGAGTGCTAGGCCGGCAGCGTCCGCTGCAGGGAGAGTGTGCGCCGTTCTTAAAGGCCGGCGGCAGGAACCGTTCATTGGCTGCAGCCTGTCAGGGGGTGGAGCTCTGGCGCCGCAGGGGCAGGGCTGGGGCCGCGACGCTTCGGCCCTGCGGACTCGCTTGATCTGTGGGGTGGTGGCCGCCCTCATCAGCCCCCACTCGATTTCCACAGGGAGCGCCTACTCCGTCTTGGGCAGGGGTGGGGCTCTAAGGAACCGGGTGGAGGGGCGAGTCGATTACCTTGGCGCCAGAAGAAGCTTCTAGTTAGGATGTTTCCGGGAGAAGTGTTGTCTGGCAATTCCGCAGCCTGGCCCAAACTGAGGGGAGCCATATTGTCCCTCTCTGTCTATCAATTTACATCGTTGTCTTCATCTGTGCCGGTGTATTATCTTTGTCTGGTTCTTTCTTTCTTTCTTTCTTTCTTTCTTTCTTTCTTTCTTTCTTTCTTTCTTTCTTTCTTCCTTCCTTCCTTCCTTCCTTCCTTCCTTGCTTTCTTTCTTTTCTCTCTCTCTTCCTTCCTTTCTTTCTCTCTCCTTCTCTCTCTCCCTCTCTCTCTCTCTCTCTCTTTCTTGTCCTCATTGCCCGAGGCCCTGGGAATGCTCAGGAAGGCTGCGCAGTATTGGAGGGACAGGATGACCTTCCAGCCCTGAGTCCCTGGTGAGTTGTTTTCCGAAGATAGTGGTTGGCTAGTCTCCATGTCTGCTGAGTGCAGGACTCCAGTGCAATGAGCTCAGACTGCAGCAAGGGGGATTCGAGTAAAACCCAGGAAAGACCTTCCCAACGAGACGTAATGTGACACAGTGAGTTGGGTAACCTTGGGAGACAGTGGCATTACATCCCCCAGGGAGTTCTCAAAACAGAAGGGGCAATGTTTGAACCGAAGTAGATGATGACCTGTCCAAAACAGAAACAAAACAAAACAAAAAATAGGGGATGAGAAAGAGGACAGAGGCTGGAACTGTTTTATAAATAACTAGAACATTATTGCAAATATATGTGCTGTTAAATCTACCTTCCCCTGTTCCTCAGTGTGTCCCCATCACCTACTCTGCACTCCAGCATCTTTTACCCAAGGTTCTGAATAATTCTGTACATGTATGTATCTGATAGAGAACCTGTCTTTCACTGTAGGGCTTCAGAAGCACTTTCCCCCCCCTCATTTGCCTTACACTTTCCGGAAGGTACAGGATAGAAAGGAGCACAGTTCCTGATCGTGTTCCCCCTCCTCTCTGGAAGCCCTGAGGAGGATTAGACTGTGCCTGCATATTAAGTACCTCACTGCAGACCCAGTCCTTATCATGGGGCATGTGTGATAGTAAAATAGCCAGTCCACTCTGCAGTCAGTTTGGATATGCTTCGACCTGCAATTAATGTAATGTCATATGTCCGTTTTATCTCAACTTAAAAGAATGGACCTGGCCCTGAAAATCTTTTGTGTAGCAGAGAAGGAGAAGTATCAGACAGTGGTGATGCCTCACCCTGCATGACACATGAAACAATATTCTGCTACATCTCTACCCCACCATTTGCAAATTTGAATCTGGCAAAGCTTGGAAAGATGTGCAGGCCTCCTCTTCTGCAATCAGACAAGAATGCCACGTGGAGGCAGAAAGCCAGAATAGGTTGTAGGGAGAAGGAGACAGTTTCCATAGCAACTGTAGAGATGAGGCCTTTAACTAGCACAGGACTTAAGCATAAGGGTCAGTAGCAGTTAACCACACGCTCTGCTTTCATCAAGTCTGACAAAGAGGTTAGACGATAAATCTGAATGGCATAGGGAAGGACCACACACTGATCAGATGGTAAGGGCACAAATTCAGGTATGTGACCTCAGCCCCTGATAGAATTAGGTTTTGTTAATTACAGCTACAATGGCAGACTCTGATAATACCAAAATCGCACATATATCTGGATGAGCATTCAGCAGGCTGCTTTTTTTTTTTTTTTTTTAATTTATTTCTGAGAGAGAGAGACAGCGTGAGCAAGGGAGGGTCAGAAAGAGAGGGAGACACAGAATCTGAAACTGGCTCCGGCTTCTGTGCTGACAGCTCAAACCCACGAACCATGAGATCATGACCTGAGCCGAAGTTGGACACTTAACCAACCAAGCCACCCAGGCGCCCCAGCAGGCTGTTCTTTAAAAGGCAGAAAATGTCTGAGAAAGATTGACTGCAGGTATCCCTTAATGACCCCACTCTTTCCTGGGTTAACAGTATCCTAAACATTAGGTGATGATCCCAGTAACATCTTCATATTATCAGAAAATATTTTTTAAGTATCAATTGGCAGACAGCAGCATATGCAAAATGTTCTATTAAAGAAAACTACGGAGTTTAGCATTAGCATCTAGATTCCAGAATTTTGAATCTGAAGACAGAAACATTGATGTACATATGTAAGGCATGGAAAGCTGATTAAAAATATTAAAGAAATACATACATGAATTGCAAAGTATATAAAAACCTATTTTGTGTTTAAGAAGAGTGTGTTGTGTAGGAGCTTAGTAGTGAAAAGATGTCCTTCAAAGAAAGACCTGTCCAAGGGGATTATTGGGCACCTCTGATAAATATGATTGTGGGGCACGTGCAGTAGTGTGTGGTGGTTATAGAGCCTGCTGCAGTGTTTCATTTAACTATTGACCACTGGAACGACCACATATGATCTTTTGGGAACTCCCTATTTCTTCCACAGTCTTATCATACAGCATTGGCAGATACAGTGATTACAACCAATGCTTTTCAAACTATTTGTGATGAAGGACCCTTGAATTGTAGAAAGTGTCACTAGGGATTTACCACTGAAAGGCAGGTTAGAGGAGATGCAAAAGGAAGATGCTATTAGAGGCTCTTTCCTTGGATGTGCATTTCAGTGGGCATAAGGCAGAAAACAATATAAATCTCAAATACTATGAAAGGTAATTGTAGCCTTGGCTAAGTGTAAGCCAGTTAAAGGATTCTCAGACCTTTGCCAGTTCATAATTATAGTGATAAATTATCAAATAGGTAAATTATGCACATATTTAACAAAGTAGGAGGGGCATCTCTAAATTTTTTCTGGATTTAATTTCATATTTGGTATTTAAATCTGAATTAAATTTAAAATTTTAGTTGTCCTCATGAGAAAATCAGAATTTTATTAGAATTAATTGCTCTCATCTTAAATTATGTGTATGTGGGAGAGGAGGGCACCGTAAAGTTTTCAATGCTTAGGGTCTCCATAGGAATTAAGCCAGCTCTGATAATTCATAAAGTAAAGATACTGACTCCTCCCTTACTTCTGGCCTAATGAATGTCATTAGTTTTTCTGAGAATCTGAGCTCCTTTTTAAAAATTAATTTTATGCTGATGCATAGGAGCACATGTACCCCAATGTTCATAGCAGCACTCTCCACAATAGCTAAAACATTGAAAGAGCCTAAGTGTCCATCAACAGATGAATGGATCAAGAAGATGTGGTTTATCTATACCATGGAATACTACATGGCAATGAGAAACAATGAAATCTGGCCATGTGTAGCAACATGGATGGACCTTGAGGTGTTATGCTGAGCGAAATAAGTCAGGCAGAGAAGGACAAATATCATATGTGTGCACGTATAGGAGGATTAGGAGGAACCTGACGGAGGACCAAGGGGGAGAAGAAAGGCGGAAATGGTGGGGGAAAGGGAGAGAGGCAAACCATGAGAGACTCTTGAATGCTGACAAAAACTAAGGACTGATGGATGTGGGGGGAGGGGGAGATGGGCATGGGGGAGGACACTTGTGGGGATGAGCACTGAGTGTTATGTGGAAACTAATTTGACAATAAACTATTTGTAAAAAATAAAATAAAAATCAATTTTATTTCTTTATAGTTTATTTATTTTTGAGAGAGAGCAGGAGAGGGACAGAGAGAGAGGGAGTGAGAATTCTAAGCAGGCTCCATACTATAAGCAAAGAGCCTGGTATGAGGCTTGATCCCACAAACCATGAGATCATAACCTGAGCTGAAAACAAGAGTTGGATGCTTAACCAACTAAGCCACCCAGGCGCCCTGGCTCTGAGCTCATTTGGCAGAATTCCAGCCTGTTCTGCTGGATTGCATGGTCTTATCAACTAAAATATACAAAAGGAGCTGCATGAAGCTCAGATTCCCACCCTGTACTCAGTTCTGCCTATAAAGCATTCTTTACACAGAGAGAGGTGTGTTGGATTACAGGATTGCTGTGTCAGAGGTTTATCCTTGGCTTTTGGGGAAAATACTGTGATCATAATGCATACTGGCAGCCATCGGGTCACCTCTTAGCATGAACAGCTGGTTTGTCTGCAGACACACTGGGTAAAAGAATCTCTAGAAAGGTCTAGGTGGGGGGAAAGTCTGCATTTGTTGCTATGTCTGGCACGCAGAGGAGGCCCACAGTAATTATTTGTTGGATAATTTTCCTAATATTTGTTCACATTTGTTAACAATTTTCATCACAAATTTCATCATACATTGTAACGGGAAAAGCACAGACCCAGGGTTTACCCTCTCCCTCCAGAGGCTTGCAAAAGCCTTTTCCTTCCTTACTCCTCACATTCTTTTGTTTTAAAAAAGTAATTCCCAAGGGGCACCTGGGTGGCTCAGTCGTTAAACGTCAGACTTTGGCTCAGGTCATGATCTCAGGGTTTGTGGATTTGAGCCCCATTTATAGATATTATTTTTCCTTATCCATTCCATTAGCCTGTGAGATGGAAGTGAGTGTTTGGCTGTAGCCAACCTTTTCTTTTATCCTTCTGAGCAAAGCTACCTCTTACTGCAGGAAACTCTAAGGATTTTCTTGTGGTGGTGAAGATGATACTGGTAAAGATAGTCCAAATCTAGGTGTATAACTTACTTTTGAGGCCATGCCTTTGTGTGAATCAAATTTTACATGGTTTTTAAAAGGTATTTGTAGGGGCGCCTGGGTGGCTTAGTCGGTTAAGCGTCCGACTTTCGCTTAGGTCATGATCTCGCGGTTCGTGGGTTCGGGCCCCGCATCGGGCTCTGTGCTGACTGCCAGCTCAGAGCCTGGTGCCTGTTTCAGTCTGTCACTCCCTCTCTCTCTGACCCTCCCCTATTCACACTGTCTCTCTCTCTCTCCTAGAAATAAATAAAACATAAAAAAAAAAATAAAAAAAAAATAAAAAATGAAACGTATTTGTAGAATAGGGTTATTTTTCATGAAGAAATGCTTAGGTCAAAGAAATACTGTTCCCTTTACAGTATCACAAAATTTTCCCTTCCCTCTTAGTTTTTTCTTTTTTAAAGAAAATTGTAGTGTTTATTTTTGAGAGAGAGAAAGAGACAGAATATGAGCGAGTGAGGCAGATGAGGAGGGAGACACAGAATTTGAAGCAGCCTCCAGGCTCTGATCTCTCAGCACACAGTCCTATGTGGGGCTTGAACTCATGAACCACAAGACCATGACCTTAGCCAAAGTCACACACTTAACTGACTAAACAACCCAGCTCCCTTCTTAGTACTTTCCTGAAGATCCTTCATAATCCTAACTTCCCTTTATAACATTACTTCCTGCAAATACTTTACATTAGACCATATTCAGTTAATCTGAGCCACTTGCCTTTCCCTCAGTCATTCTTTTTTTTTTTTTTAATATTTTTATTTATTTCTAGGAGAGAGAGAGAGAGACAGCGTGAGCAGGGGTGGGTCAGAGAGAGAGGGAGACACAGACTCTGAAACAGGCTCCAGGCTCTGAGCTGGCAGTCAGCACAGAGCCCGACGCGGGGCTCGAACCCACGAACCGCGAGATCATGACCTAAGCGAAAGTCGGACGCTTAACCGACTAAGCCACCCAGGCGCCCCTCCCTCAGTCATTCATATAGAGAGAGAGGGCGTGTGCACATGAGAAGGGAGAGAAAGAAAGAGAGAATCTTTTTTTTTTTTAATTTTTTTTAATGAAGAGAGAGAGAACATAGGGTCAGAGAGAGAGACTGAAACAGGCTCCAGGCTCTGAGCTGGCAGTCAGCGACATCGAACCCACGAACCGCGAGATCATGAGCGAAAGTCGGACGCTTAACCGACCAAGCCACCCAGGCGCCCCGAGAGAGAGAGAATCTTAAGCAGATTCCCACTCAGCATGGAGTCTGACATGGGGCTAGATCCCACAACCCTGGGATTGTGACCTGAGCTGAAATCAAGAGTTAGATGCTCAACCAACTGAGCCACCCAGGCACCCTTCCCTCAGTCATTCTTTTTTTTTTTTTTTTAATTTTTAAAATGTTTTTATTTATTTCTGAGAGAGAGAGAGAGAGAGAGAGAGAGAGAGAGACAGTGTGAGCAGGGGAGGGTCAGAGAGAGAGGGAGACACAGAATCTGAAGCAGGCTCCAGACCCAACGCGGGGCTTGAACTCACAAACCATGGGATCATGACCTGAGCTAAAGTGGGACGCTTAACCAACTGAGCCACCCAGGTGCCCCTCCTCAGTCATTCTTATACTTTCTGTTCAGGCTATCTCTTTTTCCTTAGATGCTTTGTTCACCTTAATTCTTATTTAGGAATTTATTTACTTTACCCTTTTGATTTATTTTGTTTGTGAAATAAGGTTCCATCTCATTCCACAAAGGATTTAAGGATTATGACCCAACTCAAACACAGCTGCTTCTATAAAACTGAGTTCCCACTTACCAATTGTGGGCAAGATGCTTGTCCTCTCTGTGCTTTAGTGTCCTATAAAATTATAATAATTGCATCCTACCTTGTAGTGTTATTTTGAAAATTAAATGGGACAATCTCTTAAATATGCTTAGAACTATGTCCAGAATTTATTTACTTCTTCATTCAATAATACTTATTAAGTACTTAATGTGTGCCAGCGCACAGTGCACAAAGATCTCTGCTCTTGCGGAGCTTGCATTCTAGTGGAGGAAACAGATAAATAATAAAGAGGTAACATATAGTATGTAAGAAAGTGGTAAGTGCTGTGGCAAAAAAGAAGAACACAGGGTAAGGGTGACTGAGAACACTGATAGGGGCGATGGTGTTAGAGGAGAAGGGCGAAGGGACAGGAAAGGTTGATGTTTTATTTTTTATTATTATTTTAATGTTTATTTTTGATAGAGGGAGAGAGAGCGTGAGTGGGGAGAGGCAGAGGAAGAGGGAGACACAGACCACAAGACCATGACATGAGCCGAAGGTGAGTGCTTAACCGACTGAGCCACCCAGATGCCCCAAAATGTTGCTGGGGGGGAGGGTTTGTTTTTTGTTTTTATTTTTTTAATGTTTTTATTTATTATTGAGAGACAGAGAGAGACAGAGCATGAATGGGGGAAGAGCAGAGAGAAGGGAGACACAGAATCTGAAGTAGGACCCCAGGCTTTGAGCTGTCAGCCCAGAGCCCTATGTGGAGCTTGAATTCAAACCATGAGATCATGACCTGAGCTAAAGTCAGGTGCTTAATGGACAGACGCCCCAAGGCTGCTGTTTTAAATGGGCTGGTCAGAATAGACCTTAGAGAGAATATGAGACCCGAGCAGACTTGAAAGAAGTGAGGGAGATAGCCACTTGGATAAGTGGCAGAAGAGCCTTGTAGAAAGAGAGGATGGCCAGTACAAAGATCCTAAAGTAGCTCTTCCTGGGACATCCAAGGACTAGCTGGATCCCATTGTGGCTGGAGCAGAGGAGTGAAAGAATAGGAAATGAGACCAGGGAGATACTAGGGACCAGATCACACAGAGGATTGAAGGCAGTTTGGAGTTTGGTTTTTACTCTGGGTAAAATGTGGAACATATGCAAGCTTTTAAACAGAGAGGTGATGTGGTTTGATTTAGATTTTTACAGGATCACTTTGGCGTCTGTGTTGAGAATGGATCGTGGAGGAAATAAGGAGTGACGTGAGAAGCCAGTCAGGGATCTTGCAGTAATCTGGGTGAGCAACCATGTAACTCAGATTAGACTGATGTCAGTGGAGAGAGTGACAATCAGTGGAATTCTAGATACACAGCAATTTAAAGGTAGAGCCAACCTGATTTCCTGTCCGATCACATGAAGAATGAGAGAGAAAGAGAATAAATAATGACTCCAAAAATAAACCAAAAACTTAAAAAGAAAAAAAAATTGCCATAGGAGGAGAGAAGAAGCAATTGTGAGGCAGCCAGTGATAGGAGGTAGACTTTTAAGACTTTATTTTGTTCATTTGGCTTTGGAATTATATAAATATTTTACATATGTATAAACCAAAATTAAGTAA
This sequence comes from Proteles cristata cristata, assembly GCA_017311185.1. Taxonomy (NCBI): domain Eukaryota; kingdom Metazoa; phylum Chordata; class Mammalia; order Carnivora; family Hyaenidae; genus Proteles; species Proteles cristata. Next base: position 2,341,474 of record JAESUZ010004587.1, read on the forward strand.
AAATGACCAATCTGACAAATAGATCCAGAGTATATTTTTTAAATCTACAGATCAGTAAAAAAAACCCAACTATAAAGTGGACAATTTGAGTGGATTGCTGCAAGAAGATGTACAAATGGCTAATAAGTACAGGAAAAAGCATTCATCATTAGTTCCAGGGAAATGCAAATTAAAACCACAGTGCACTATCATTTAATATCCACAAAATAGCAAAAATCTAAAGACCAATAACACCAAATGTTAGCAATATTGTGGAACAAATAGAACTCTCATATACTGCTAATACTAGTATAAGATGTTATAACCACTTTAAAAAGTATTTGTATGTTTCTTGTAAAATTAAACAAACATCTAGCCTGTGACCTAGTGGTTCCACTCCTGGACATTTTCCCAAGAGAAATGAAAACACATATGTCCACAAAAAGACTTGCGGGGGCTGTTCATAGCAACTTTATTCATAATAGCTGAAAACTGGAAACAATCCAAATGCCCATCAATTGTGGTATATTCATGCAATATAATACTACCCAGCGATAAAAAGGGACTACGAATGTACACAACATAGATGAAAAAGAAAAAACATCATGCTGAACAAAAGAAACAAAACACAAAAGAATATTATGTTATTCTGGGGAACTAATGCCAACACATAATTCGTTGTGCAAAGAGATTTATCAGGCAAGTATATTGGTTATCGATTTGAAACAAAATAACCCCAAATTTAGCAGCTTAAAATAGCAAATCTTTATGTCTTATAGTGTTTTCTTTTTTTTAACATTTAGTTTTATTTTAAGAGAGAGCATGTGTGAGTGGAAGAGGGGCAGAGAGAGAGAGGGAGAGAGAAAATCCCAGATTCCTTGCTGTCTGTGTGAAGCCCAATGCAGGTCTCAATCCCATGAACCCCAAGATCATGACCTGAGCTGAAATCAAGAGTGGGACACTTAACTGACTGAGCCACCAAGGCACCACTATCTCACTAGGTTTTAAGGATCTGAAACCCAGGAGCAAACGAGTTTGTCATTTTGGCTTAGGGTTTCTCATAAGGTTGTGGTCAAGTTGTTGATTGAATTTACAATAATCTGAAGGCTTGACTGACACTGGATATCTGCTTCCCATGTGGATCACTCACATGGCTATTAGCAGGAAGCCTCAGTTCCTCACCATGTAGGCCTCTGCATAGGTCTACTTGAGTATCCTCATGACATCACAGCTGGCTTCTCTCAGAGCAAGTGAGCCAAGAGAGAAGGAGGGAGCCACAATGCCTTTTTATGACATAGTGTTGGAAGTCAGACATCATTACTTTTATCTTATTCTATTTATTAGAAGTGAGTCACTAAGTCTAGGCCACTCTCACAAGGAGGAAAATTAGCTCTACCTTTTGAAGAGAATGTCAATGAATGAGTAGATATATTTTAAATCAACACAGGGAGGGGCTAGGGTAAGCAGAGAGAGCCTTCAGATCAAGATACAGGTCTGACATCTGTGGAAGGAGAGAAGAAAGGAATAAATCTTTGAATGGAAGAGCTTTGTCCTGCAGTATAGTTCCAAGAAGGTTTGGTCAGGCTGATTAAAAACCTTTGAGTCATGGGCAAAATGGGTGAAGGAGGTCAATTGAATGGTAATCAATGGTAACTAGACTTACTGTGGTTATCACTTTGTAATGTATACAAATATCAAATTATTATGTCATATACCTGAAACCAATATACACACCAATTTTACCTTAAAAAATGTGAGCACATCTATTGGTTTAATGTACCCATTAACCTAAGACCTAATGAATATTAAAATGGACCTGAAGAACAGATCCTAGCAGGAAAAAAATTCAATAAATTTTTTATCTTAAAAAAAAGTCTTCAAATCAAAAGTACCTAATGGAGCCATTGGGTAATATCACAGCATTGGGACTGCTTTTGTAGCCCTGCTATGCTCTATCACTGTCTGGGATAGCCTGTGGAAAGTGTGGCTCTGGTCCAAATGTGATGATAGATCCAGAGTGGCAGCAGGTAGGGTCATCAGTCAGTTATGCTCCCTGAAAGCAGATTTCAGTGGTGCATATTCATGGTCACCACATTTACATGGGTAAGTTTACATGAAATTCCTGAATGGGTAAAATTAATTTATGGTGGTAGAAAGCAAGTAAGGGGTTGCTTGGGGTTGGGGAGGGCATGAGAATTGATTGCAAGGCAACTTTGACATGGTGAAAATGTTCTCTATTTGATTGTGGTGGTGGCACACACACAAACACACACACACACGCACACACATTTGATGAACTCATCAAATGCTACGCTTAAAATGGGCACATTTTATTGTACATAAATGATATATAAAGTTTACTAAAAAAATCACAACGAGATACTACTTTACAATGAAAATACCAAATGTTAGTGAAATGTGCAGCACCTGAAACTCTCAGATGTTTGTTAGTGGGAGTATAAAATTATACAACTATTTTGGAAAACTGGCAGTTTCTTACAAAGTTAAGTAAATACCTATCCTATGACCCAGCTGTTCCACTCTGAGATATTCTATGAAGAGAAATGAAAACATATGTTCACAAAATACCTATCTATGAATGCTTATAACTGCTTTATTTATAATGGTCTTAAAATAACCCAAATATTCATCATTAGGAGAACTGAAAAACAAAATGTGGAACATATACACAATAGAATACTACTGAGCAGTAAAAAAGAATGAACTACTGATACATGCAATGATGAATCTCAGAAGTGCTACTGTTGACTAAAAGAAGTGGCATATAAAAGACTACATACTAAGTGATTCCACTTATTAAAATTGTTAAACAGGAAAAAATAATATATGATAGAAATTAGAATATGATTGCCATGAAAAATTCTCTGAAAAGAAGAAAAGTAAAAAAGAATGAACTACTGATACATGCAATGCCATGGATGAATCTCAGAAGTGCTACTGTTGACTAAAAGAAGTGGCATATAAAAGACTACATACTAAGTGATTCCACTTATTAAAATTGTTAAACAGGAAAAAATAATATATGATAGAAATTAGAATATGATTGCCATGAAAAATTCTCTGAAAAGAAGAAAACGTTTTTTGTTGCTTTGCTGTTTATTTTGAGAGAGAGAGAGAGAGAGAGAGAAAGAGAGAGAATGAGTGGAGGATGAGCAGACAGAGAGAGGAAAAAAAAAAAGAATCCCAAGTAGGCTCCAGAGGAGCCTGATGCGGGCAGGGCTTGAACTCAGTGAACCTTGAGATCAACCAAAAGTTGGACGCTTAGTCAACTGAGCCTCCCAGGCACCCCAAGAAAATGTTTTATTTCTTGATTGTATGTAGGCTTCACAGATGTATACATTTGTCAAAACACGTCACATTATACAACCAAGAGCTGTGCATTTCATTGTATTTAAATGTTATCTCAACAAAAATAAAAAAATAGTCACTAAAAATTAAAAAACAAAATAAGTTAACCTCTCTGTATTAAATTGGTAGAATTATTTCAAATGACTCAAGTACAATACTTTAACTGTATTTTTAAAAAAAATTTTTATTGTAAAATACACATAAAATTTACCATTATAGCCAATTTTAAGCATGTGGTTCAGTGATATTAAATACATTTATTTATTTTTTTAAAATTTTTTTTAATATTTTTTATTTATTTCTAGGAGAGAGAGAGAGACAGTGTGAGCAGGGGAGGGTCAGAGAGAGAGGGAGTCACAGATTGAAACAGGCTCCAGGCCCCTTAAATACATTTATAATGTGCAACCATCAGGGTGCCTGGGTGGCTCAGTCGGTTAAGCGTCCAACTTCAGCTCAGGTTGTGATCTCACGTTTTGTGGGTTCGAGCCCCATGTTGGGCTCTGTGCTGACTGCCAGCTCAGAACCTGAAGCCTATTTCTGATTCTGTATCTTCCTCTCTCTGACCCTCCCCTGCTCACACTGTCTCTCTCTCTCAGAAATAAATAAAACATTAAAAAATTAAAAAAAACAATGTGCAACCATCACCACCATCCATCTCTATACCTCTTTTTATCCTGTAAAACAAAAATTCTGTACCCATTAAACAATAACCCCATTCCTGCTTCCCCCTAGATCCTGGCAGCCACCATTCTGCTTTCTGCCTCTATGATTTTGACTACTCTAAATACCTCATATAAGTTGAATCATACAGTATTTGTCTTTTTATGTTAGGCTTATTTCACTTAACATAATGTCTTCAAGATTTATCCATGTTTTAGTGTAAGTCTTAATTGCACATTTTTAATGAGATGTACCCTAAGGACAAAAGCAACTGTAACGAAATGTTAAACTGTTTTCATTAGTCATCTGGTTAGTAGTAATAGTGGTATTTTTTGTGTGTGTGTGTGAAATGATTATATACATAGAAAGAGAATACAATAAAGCAAATTATGTTAATGTTATCAGGAACCAAGGTGTTGACCATAAGAGAGATACAAATATAAAAGCAAGAAATTTGGGTAAAATCCCTGAAATCCTAAAGTTAATTGGAAAAAGCAAAACAATGATCAATCCAATGTTAGTGATAAGCTTTCCAGCCATCCACACTGTGGTCTCTAAATGCCATTTACTGCTAAAATGAACCAAGGCTTCTGAGAGAAACATCTGATTCCAGATATGGGGCAGGAAATGAATAACAGAAAACAAGGAAGGATCAAAGACCACTGGAATCATGTCGAAAGGACTCTGGAGCTAATCTGAAGGAAGTGATGTCCACAGTCCTAAGATATGACAATATGTATTTCAAAATGAACAATAACTACAACTGATTGAATACACCAGATGTGTTAAAAGTCCATAAGTTCCTAGTGATACTAAAAACAAAAATCTCATTGGTCATCTTTGGAGTATGCTAAAGAACCTCATCATTTGGAGAAATATTCTCTATTATGTAGAGTACCGTAAATCATTGTTTTGAAAACTAGCAAGTCAAAAGAAAGAATCAAGCATTTATCCTGCCTTTTCTCAGGTAATCAAATATTTGAGGGGCGCCTGGGTGGCTTAGTCGGTTAAGCGTCCGACTTTCGCTTGGGTCATGATCTCGCGGTTCGTGGGTTCGAGCCCCGCGTCGGGCCCTGTTCTGACTGCCAGCTCAGAGCCTGGAGCCTGTTTCAGTCTGTGACTCCCTCTCTCTCTGACCCTCCCCTGCTCACCCTGTCTCTCTCTCTCTCTCCTAGAAATAAATAAAACATTAAAAAAAAAATCAAATATTTGATGAAGAAAAAGTTCTTATTTATGAAAGAATTCCAGCAAATAAATGAAGACAGTATGTTAAAATTAGAATATCACTATTTTGCAGCTCTTGGTGAAATAATGCAGCTAGAGAATGACTACCAATGACTGCTCAACTATCAAGTAAAAAGATAGTAACATTTGGACTTATTTATCAATGGAAACAAAACAAAACTACATTCAATTTGATGTTATGTCTCCTGATAAGATCCAATACGAAGTAAATGATACCACTTTTGAAGTATTCTTGCCACAAAAGAAAAAACTGAGCATAAATCATAACAAATATATCTAATTACCCATTTATAGGAGATAAGAGGGGACAAATACATCAGATGACACCACAGGGATGCAATAAAAAATCCACAGTTCTGGAAATTTTATAGAACAAATGACCTAGTTTTGTCAACAAATATATAAATTGCAGGAAATAAAGATGAAGGGAGAATTTACAAATTAAAAGATAGCCAAGGAAAGAATCATTCAAATGCAATGTGTAAACCTTGTTTTGAAATTGTAAAAAAAAAAAAAAAAGAGAGAGAGAGATGGGGAGACAATTGGAGAAATTTGAACACTACATATTTGATTACATTAAGAGATTGCTATCAATTTTCTTTGTATGTGTTAATGTGTGTTTTGTTTTATTTTTTAAGCTTTTTAAAATGTTTTAATTATTTTTTTTGAGAGACCAGGTGGGGGAGGGGCAGAGAGAGAGGGAGACAAAGGATTGGAAGCAGGCTCTCCACTGTCAGCACAGAGCCTGATGTGGGACTTGAACCTGTGAACCATGAAACCATGGCCTGAACTGAAGGCAGACACTTAAGGGACTGAGCCACCCAGACACCCATGTATGTTGATGTTTTCCAAAGGTTCTCTATATTTTAGACACATATACAAGTGTTAAGGGTGAAATTATATGATGTCTGGGATTTGCTTAGAAATAATCAGTTGAGAAAGGGGTGGGAATATCGATGGAACAAGTTTGAATATTTGTTGATAATTGTTGAAGTTGATTGATAAATACATAGGTTATTTTTTTTCCTTTTCTGTTAAGAAAAGATTTGTTATAATCAACAGAAGGATGGAGTTTCCCTCACCTGAGATGGGGAGTGGAGCAGGATTTGTAGAAAAGATGAGTTAAATTTTAAGCATATTGTATTTGAGATGTCAACTGAACATCCAATTGGAGATATTGAATAGGCAGTTAGATATACAAGTTTCAGATTTGGAACAGAAGTCTGGGCTGGAGATATAAAGCTGGGAGTTATTAACATAGAGATGACATTTATAGTAATGAGGCTGCATGAGCTTTAAAGAAAAAGGAGCAAGAATAAATAAAGTAAGTGCTCAGTAAATATTCATTATATTTATTATTTTTTAAAAAAATTTATTTTAGGGGTGCCTGGGTAGTTCAGTTGGTGAAGTGTCATGATCTCATGGTTCGTGAGTTTGAGCCCCACATCAGGCTCTGTGCTGATAGCTCAGAGCCTGGAGCCTGCTTCAGATTCTGCTTCCCTCTCTCTCTGCCCCTCTTTCCACTCATGGTCTGTTTCTCTCTCTCTCAAAAATAAATATTTTAAAAATGTTTTTTAAAATTTTATTTTAGGGAGGGAGAGAGAGAGAGAGTGAGAGCACGAGCACACATGCACGTGAGAAGGGCAGGGGAGAGAGAGAGATAGCATCTTAAGCAGGCTCCATGCTCAGTGCAGAGCCCTACATGGACCTCGCTTCCAGACCCTGGGATCATGACCTGAGCCAAAATCAAGAGTTGACACTCAACTGGCTGAGCCACCCAGGTGCCCAAATAAATATTCATTATAAGCACGATTAAAATTATTTCTTTTGACTTCTTTCTCCTCTGAACTCCTATAGCACTTTTATTGTATCTTGTATTATAGTTATTTGTATATATGCCTTATCCTTTTTATAAATTATAAGTTCCCTGAGTGTGAGAGCTATATCTTAATCTTTATACATTGCTTTTCTTCCACTACCACCATGAAGCCAGAATGCGGTCTTGCACATAAGTGAATTGAAATTAATAAATGAACTAAAATTTATGAAGAAATGAACTAAAATTCTGGCTAGAGCTATGGATTTTCTGACTTCAGGTTCATGAGACTCCCTATGTTAATAGACTTGTATGTGGGGCACCTGGGTGGCTTAGTCGGTTAAGCGTCCGACTTTCGCTTGGGTCATGATCTCGGGGTTCGTGGGTTCGAGCCCCGCGTCGGGCTCTGTGCTGACTGCCAGCTCAGAGCCTGGAGCCTGTTTCAGAGTCTGTGTCTCCCCTCTCTCTGACCCTCCCCTGCTCATGCTGTCTCTCTCTCTCCTAGAAATAAATAAAAATATTTAAAAAAAATAGGCTTATATGTGAACAGGGCCAAAATGTGTTACTGTTGTTCTTGCTAATTAGTTAGCACACTGGCTCTGTATTGACTAGATCAGCCTTTTTTATTTATTTATTTATTTATTTATTTATTTATTTAGCAAGAGGAATGATAAGAGCCAGTGTTTATTGATCAGTTGCTGTATACATCAGGCCCTGGCCTAAAGGCTTTGATCTGTTTTGTTCTTCACAACCCTGTGTGCAGAGTCCTTCTCTGTAGTTCACAAAATCTGAGACTAAGAGAGGTGATGTCCTAAGGAAGAACAGAGCTAAAAATTATAATTGAGAGTTCCCTTGATACTTGTGGAAGGTGCCTACAAAGAGACCTTTTCAAATCCCCATATTTGAGAATGCAACCAACAGGTTGAAATGTCCCCGGAAACACGCAATTGTAAAGCAAAACTGAAACATTAGTGATCATGGAATAAGTCTGACACAGAGGGAATACCTCTCCATAAGATGTTTTCTCTTCACCTTCATGCCTGTCAGCAGCTCTGGCAGGTGAGACTGTTTTCCAGAAAGAAACCAAGTTTTGTTCACGTCACCAGGTGCCTGGTTCTGTGGACAGAGCAGAGGATCCCCGAGCTGCTCCTCCCTGGTGACTCCCTGTGCCTCCACTCCTGGAGCCTGGGGAAGTCGGTTCTAGAATTCCTCAGAAGAGACATTCTCTACATCTAAGGAAGGAGTTTCTTAGTTCAGGAGCTATACATATATATGTACATATGTGTATATATGTATATATAATTATATATATATATATAATTTATGGTCAGATTGGCTACATACAACACCCAGTGCTCATCCCAACAAGTGCCCTCCTCAATGCCCATCACCCACTTTCCCCTCTTCCCCACCCCTCATCAACCCTCAGTTTGTTCTCTGTATTTAAGTATCTTTTATGGTTTGCCTCCCGCCTTCTCTGTTTGTAACTATTTTCCCCCTTCCTTTCCTCCATGGTCTTCTGTTAAGTTTCTCAAGATCCACATATGAGTGAAAACATATGATATTTGTCTTTCTCTGACTTATTTGACTTAGCATAATACCCTCCACTTCCATCCACGTTGCGGCAGATGGCATTTTATTCTTTCTCATTGCCAAGTAGTATTCCATTGTATGTATAAACCACATCTTCTTTATCCATTCATCAGTTGATGGACATTTAGGTTCTTTCCATAATTTGGCTATTGTTGAAAGCACTGCTGTAAACATTGGGGTACATGTGCTCCTACGAATCAGCACTCCTGTATTCCTTGGGTAAGTTCCTAGCAGTGCTATTGCTGGGTCATATGGTAGTTCTATTTTTAATTTTTTGTTTTCCAGAGCAGCTGCACCAGTTTGCATTCCCACCAACACTGCAAGAGGGTTCCTGTTTCACAGGAGCTAAGTCTTGAACAAAGCATCAAACCAGCCATGAGTGGCCTGAGGAGTGACCAACCCATTTCTTGAATAGGTGGTCTTCATACAGAATAATAGCTCAGCCTTTAGGATCCAACTCTATCTAATAGTACAGAGAAATAAACCCATGATTATATGATCAATTAATGTTTGAGAAAAGAGTCAAGAATATGCAATGGGAAAAAGTCTCCTAAACAAATGGTGTTAGAAAAACTGGAAGGCTACATGCAAAAAAAAAATGAAACTGGGCCATTTTCTGACACCATATACAAAAATAAACTCAAGACAGATTAAGAACCTAAATATGAGACCTTAAACCATGAAAATCCTAGAAGAGAATACAGGCAGCAATGTCTCTGACATTGAGTGTAGCAGCATTTTTCTAGATATGTCTTCTGAGGTAAGGGAAACAGAAGTAAAAATAAACTATTGGGACTATATTTAAATAAAAAGCTTTTGCACAACAACAACAAAACATCAACAAAACAAAAAGGCAACCTACTGAATGGGAGAAGATATTAGCAAATGACCTATTCAATAAAAGGTTAATATCCAGAATATATAAATGATACAATTCAGCACCAAAACCCCCAAATAATGCAATTTAAAAATGGGCAGAAGACATGAGTAGATGTTTCTCCAAAGAAGGCATACAGTTGGCCAACAGACACATGCAAATGCTCAACATCACTCATCATCAGGAAAATGCAAATCAAAACCATAATGAGATATCACCTTACACATGTCAGGATGGCTAAAATAAAAAACACAACAAACAGTAAGTGTTGATGAGAATGTCGAGAATAAAGAACCCTCATGCACTGTTGGTGGGAGTGCAAGCTGGTGCAGCCACTGTGAAAAACAGTATGGGGTTTTCTTAAAAAATTAAAAATAGAATTACCATATGACGCAGTAATTCCACTACCAGGTATTTACCTAAAAAATATGAAACACTAACCTGAAAAGATATATGCACATCTATGTTTACTGCAGCATTATTTACAAAAGCCAACTTATGGAAGCACCCAGGTGTCCATCAATAGATGAATGGATAAAGAAGATGTGGTATATATACCAAATGGAATATTACTCAGCCATAAAAAAGAATGAAATCTTGCCATTTGCAGCAACAGAAGTAGAGCTAGAGAATTTAATGCTAAGTGAAATAAGTCAGAGGAAGACAAATACCATGTGAATTTCATAGGTGGAATTTAAGAAACAAAACAACAAAGAAAAAAAGAGAGATCAAACCTCAAACCTCAAACCTCAAACCTCAAAAACAGATTCTTACCTATAGAGAACAAACTGAGGTTTACCAGAAAAGAGGTAGGTAGAGATAGGTGGGGGGATGGGTGAAATAGGTGAAGAGAATTAAGAGTACACTTATCTTGATGAGCACTAAGTAATGTATAGAATTGCTGAATCACTATATTGTACACCTGAAAGTAATATAACACTGTATGTTAAGTATACTAGAATTAAAATAATAATTTTTTAAAAAGTACAGAGGGGAGATGGGTGAAGTGACCTAGAGTGGAATGAAGGGGAATATGACATAGTGATATGGGAGGAGCAATACAAAATTGGCATCATGTACATGACTTAATGTACACACACAATGATCTCAGAGGATGAGTAACCATTTCATGGTTCAGCCACATGCATGAGTAGGAATCCTCATCCAAGTAAGCTTGGTGTCCTTTCCCACTGAAGTGTCTTATTTTAGTTTTCAGGCCCAGAACATTCTCCCCATTGAGACTTAAGAGTTCAGGAATAGCTGTTTTTTGTTTTTGTTTTTGTTTTTAACATTTATTTATTTTGAGAAAGAGAGTCTAGTATGCACATGCAAAGTAGGGCGGAGTAGAGAAAGAGGGAGAGAATCCCAAGCAGGTTCCACACTTATCATGGAGCCCTACATGGGGGCTCAGTCTCACAACCATGGGATCATGACCTGAGCCATAATCAAGAATTGGCTGCTCAATCGACTGAGCCAGGCATCCCTGTTTTTGTGTTCATCTAAAAGATGACCTTTCTCATATTCTGCCATCCTGGGTCTGATTTCTGGTCTTTCTGTTTCCAAAGGCTCTAAGAATATTCCTTTTCTTGCTCTCATCCTATTCCTATGTTGGGTGCAAGTAAATTTTTCCTGTAGACTTGCTTAATGTCACCCTGCTCAGCTCCAATATCAGATATTTTGGTACCACTCTGTCTTTCTTTTTTTCTTTCTTTCTTTCTTGTTCTTTCTTTCTTTCTTTCTTTCTTTCTTTCTTTCTTTCTTTCTTTCTTTCTTCCTTTTTTCTTTCTTTCTCTTTCTCTCTTTCTCTCTCTCTTTCTTTCTTTCTTTCTTTCTTTCTTTCTTTCTTTCTTTCTTTCTTTCTTTCTTTCTTTCTTTCTTGTCCTTTCTTTCTTCCTTCCTTCCTTTTGACTATAAGATCAGGAAGAAAACATTGATTCAATACTGTTATATAATCTACAGACCTTATTCAAATATCATCAGTACTAATATTAGAGTTCTTTGTAGCATAAGGAAAACCAAGTTCTTGTCCAGGATTCAGTTCCAGATTACATGTTGCATTTGATGGTCTTGGGTCTTATCTCCTTAGTCTGCTCAAATCTGAATCTGTTCCTTTGTCATTCTTGATCTTGGCATGTCTCTCTTTTTCTCTCTGTTTCCTATCTCTCTCTCTGAAGAATATTGGCTAGTTATTTTGGTTTTTATTTTACATTTATTTATTTTTTGAGAGATAGAGTGAGACAGAGCATGAGAAGGGAGGGTCAGAGATAGGAGAAGACAGAATCCGAAGCAGGATCCAGGCTCTGAGCAAGCATTCAGCATAGAGCCCGGTGTGGGGCTCAAACCCACCAACTGTGAGATCATGACCTGAGCCAAAGTCTGATGCTTAACCGCCTGAGCTACTCAGGAGCCCCAGCTGGTTATTTGTACAGCATCCATCAATTTAGGCTTATGTAATGTCTCCTCATGGTCAGATTCAGGTAATGAATTTTTGGCCAGAATAGAATTAAAGTGGTGTTATTTGCTTCTCAGTGCCTCATATCAAGTGACACATGATGGTATTTTGTCCCATTACTGGTAATGTTAACTGGAATCATTTGGTTAGGTTGGTGAACACCATTTTTTTTCACTGCAAAATGTATCACATTCTGTTTGTAATAATACATTTTAGGGAGATACTTTGAGACTTTGTAAATACCCTCTTTTCCACCACATTGCCAGTTTTAGCATCAATGACATTTATTTATTTTAAATAATCTTTTTATTTTTATTTATTTATTTATTTATTTTTTTAATGTTTTATTTATTTCTAGGAGAGAAAGACAGAGACAGCATGAGCAGGGGAGGGTCAGAGAGAGAGGGAGTCACAGATTGAAACAGGCTCCAGGCTCTGAGCTGGCAGTCAGCACAGAGGCCGACGCGGGGCTCAAACCCACAAACCGGCGAGATCATGACCTAAGCGAAAGTCGGACGCTTAACCAACTAAGCCACCCAGGCGCCCCTAAATAATCTTTGCAAGCTTAGTTATTTATTTATTTGGGAGAAAGAGAGTGTGTGCATGCGCATAAGTGGGGAGGCAGAGAGAGAGTATAGTAGAATTCGACACTGGGTCTCAGGAACTATGAGATCACGACTCCGGTCGCCACCGCAGCGCTGACGCTTAACTGGTTGAGCGCCACGCGCCTCGAAACTGTTATTATAAAACATGAACACACATAAAAATGAATAAATATAAATGTACAAAGGTAAGAATTATAATACATACCTGTTAATGCCCTATAGTTGTGTAACAGAACATTTCGAATCACTCACCTTGCCTCTTTAAAGCACTAAAAACCCTTAAGGCTGTTGGCTTTAGTCGTTAAGCGTCCTCTACCTTCGCTTAGGCCATGATCTCGCGGTTCATGGGTTCGAGCCCCGCGTCGGGCTCTGTGCTGACTGCCAGCTCGGAGCCTGGAGCCTGTTTCAGTCCGTGACTCCCTCTCTCTCTGACCCTCCCCTGCTCACGTTGTCTCTCTCTCTCTCCTAAAAATAAATAAAAAACATTAAAAAAAAAAAGAATAAAAACCCCTTTAGCCCCTCTAAAATTAACCACTAGTTCTGAATTGTATTGTAATAATATAGTTCTTTATTATTATTATTATTTATGACTTAGGTGTGCATTTTTAAATACTGAAATTTAGCTTTGTCTCATTAAAAATTTTTTAAATTGTAGTGCAATATATATAACATAAACTTTACCAATTTAAACATGTTTAAGTGTACAGTTTAAGTGTACATTAGATACATTCATGTTATACAACCATCTCTACCATCTATCTGGAGAACTTTTTCTTCTTCCCAAACTACAACTCTGTATCCATGAAACAATAACTCCCCTTTTCCTCCTTCCCGCAGATCCCAGAAACCACTATTCTCTACGAATTTGCCTATTCTATGTATATAATGTAAGTGGAATCATACAATATTTGTCCTTTTGTGTCTGGGTTATTTCACTTAGCAAATGTTTTCAGTTGTGTCCATGTTGTAGAATGCTGGTACCACTCTTAATTCTCATCCTGTAGTACTGGATTCTGGGAAGTTATGAATTGGAAAGAAAGCTGAGAGGGAGGAGAACCAGGAACTCTGGAGTCACAGAATGAGAATTTTGAGGAGGGAATCAGCAACACCATCATATACTATAAAGGTCAAAACGAATGAGGTAATTTGATAGTAAATTTTCTGAATAGGTTGTTAACAAAGATGTTTAGAGTAACTGCTTTGTGCCTGGAATTGTGCTAGGCACCAAGTTTATGGAGGTTGGAGCCAGATTGCAAAGGATTACAGAGTTGCTGGCGTGGAGAAAATGGAATTTGGAGGAGAAGGAAACAGAAAGCCCAAAATCTTGATAGGGAAGTAGTGGGGGGAGATGCTACCAGGATATGGAGATTTGAGTACTTCTAGAAAAAGAAGAATAAGCCAAGGGGAGGATGGTAGTCTCCATCAGTATTCATGTAGGCAAGGATTCCATCAGACACTTACCTCCCATATAACATAACTTTCTGTTTCTGTTTCCAGATAAGTGGCTGAGTGGCTCCCGGTGGAGTTGAACCCCCTGCCCCCTTTATTTTGAGCAAAACTCTTCAGATTGAACATTTGAAAAGGTGGAGAGGAGAAAATTGCAGCCAATACAGTCACAATTGTGCTTGGTATTGTTTGTCTGAGAAAGACTCAAGCTGATAAGGCCTATTGCTGACTGGCTGGCTGGAAAATAGGGTTAGCGGTAAGGGGGCAGTGTGTTCTGCTAACATGCTTCTAGGGCTTCATAGATACTTGGGTGTGGCAAAATTGGGGCTCTGGAGAGATTAGAAAAGTGGTTTAAAATGAACAAGGATGAGAAACAAAATATGATTTATACAGGGGGCCTGGCTGGCTCAGTTGGTAGAGCATGTGTCTCTTGATCTTGGGGTTATGAGTTCAAGCCCCATGTTGGGTAGAGAGATTACCTAAAAGTAAAATATTTTTTAAAAATGTGATTTATACATACAGTAAACTATTATTCAGCCTTAAAGAGGAAAGAAATTCTTACACATGCTTTTAAAATTACAACATGAATGAATCTTGAGGCTATTATGCTAAATGAAATAAGCCAAACACAAAAGGACAAATATTGTATGGTTTCATTTATATGAGGTACCTAGAGTTGTTAAATTCATAGAGACCGAAAGAGCATGGTGGTTGCCTGGGGCTGGAGGCAGGGAGGAATGGAAAGTAAGTGTTTAATGGGTGCAGAGTTTTAGTTTGGGAAGATGAAAAAAAATTGAAGATGGATAGTGGTGATGGTTGCATAACCACAAACGCACTTAATTCCATTGCACTGTACACTTAAAAATGTCATGTTATCTATATTTTACCATTACAATGAAAAAAAAAACTGAGTAGGAGTAATGTGGCAAAATGTTAATTATGTGTGAGTCTAGGTAAAAGGGTTTATGAGATAGATCATTGTACTATTTTTTAATTACACTAGTTTTGCAACTTTTATGTTGCTCTGAAGTGTTTTTAAAAATAAAAAGTTTGCGGGGCGCCTGGGTGGCTTAGTCGGTTAAGTGTCCGACTTTCGCTTAGGTCATGATCTCGCGGTTCGTGGGTTCGAGCCCCGCGTCGGGCTCTGTGCTGACTGCCAGCTCAGAGCCTGGAGCCTGTTTCAGTCTGTGACTCCCTCTCTCTCTGACCCTCCCCTGCTCACGCTGTCTCTCTCTCTCTCTCTCCTGGAAATAAATAAAAACATTAAAAAAATTTAAAAATAAAAAGTTTACTTAAAATTAACAGGAGGAAGTTCTGTAGCGATAAAATACAGACCAGTGGGATGGCTTCCACTGCAGGGGTTGAAAGTACCTGGTCTATCAGCCTATTGTTAGGAAGATAATATAGTATCATAGGCAATTATTGAGTACCTTAAGCAATTTGCTTTCACATTTTAATTATATCTTCACCTCTTTGTTGACTTAATGTTTTCATAAGGACGTGGAGTTGACAACTTTTCCATTTCTTCTGTTTTCTTCATATGATTTTAATTATTATGAATTCCTAGAACACTAGGGATTGTGTTCAAATTCTGACCCTCTCCCTTGCTAGCTCTAAGACGTCATGCAAATTATCTCATCTCTTGAAGCTGTAGTGTCCTCATCTATAACCCTCGGAGAGTCATAAGGCTTTTAGGGGAGGTAATTAATGTAAAACAGAGCACAATACCTGCCATATAGTAAAAATATAACCCATGTTATTAATTATATCATTGGTATATGATTGGACATGACTGTATAGGTCCAAGTGCAACAGAAGGCATCTTAGGGGTCAGAATCAATTCTATGTTAAGCATAAGTCAGAATGTAATACTTGAGTATTGCTGCTTAAAAGGGATACATAATAGTTTTTCATTAAATTCAGTACTTGTCATATTATCAGTAAAGTTCTCTGCCACTGGACTCCCAAACTGAGTTTCCAAAAGAAAACAATGAAGCAAATTTAAAGATTGGTGGATAGTGTCTGTGAAGTAGGATTAAACCACCTGGGGTTCTTTTGCTTAGAGAAGCCTGTAAGAAGACTTCAGAAAAAGACTAACGAATTAGGTTTTTAACACTTCTATTTATTGTTTCATTGGTTGAAATATATTATGCAATTATTGGACCAGGTGACACGATTCCAACCTTACAAAAATTTATCCGTGTTTTAAAATGAATTGTCAATTAAAGACAATATGAAAGGAAATGGCTTTAAGCTCTAGAACAAAGAATTTAGGTTAGAATATTGGAAGAAAAATTTCTGACAGTGAGGTTTATTAAACTTTAAGGTGAGTTAACATAAAGTCTGATGGGATTTTCTTGTCTTTAGAGGTAGATTAGATTTCTCTCTGCTGAGGTGGCTTAGGTAAAGATGCACATGCAGGTGAGTAGTGGTGCTGATGTCCTTTGCAGCCTAGGAGTCAACAAAGGCCTCTTGCTCACCTACCACAATCAGTCATAGTCTCAGTGGGTAACCGTTCTGCCTGCATTTTCTAATCTTTCTGGGTAATGTAATGATTAATTTAGTCGTCATACTGCCTAACAAAGAATTCATTGTTTTTCTTCACAGTTTTGTTTGGTAATCGGAATGGCTTAGTCCTATTTACTTATCTATTTTGTTTTAGTCATGTTTATTGATGTTTAATTTACCCTTTTTAGTGTACAGTTTTGTGAGTTTTAACAAACACATACAGTTGCTTTTAAAATAATCAAGAAGGCCTACTTATTTATGTCTTGCTTGGGGGATGGGAATGCAATAGCAGGACAGAAAAGAGCAAAAGTATAGTCACTTTTGGGGCATTTTTATGGGAATCCAGATCAAGATTTGCCCACAATAGGAACTGATTGTTTGAGCTCTCACAAATGGAGCAGATGAATTTACTTTGTCTACTTAGTGTTTTTAATGTTGACCTGCCCTGGTCCTTTCAGGATTAAATTTATTTGGCCACTGGTCTTCCGCAGCACTAGGAGTAGAGGAAAGGAGGAAACAATCATAAATGATTTAAAGACTAAGAAGTGGGATGTGTCTCTATGTGTTCTACTCTATTTTTGTTCCACTAATAAAACATTACTGGGACCCTAATTATATTCAGTTACAGCAACAATAGACTCTAGATTTTTTCAGGACAGTTTCATTTCAAAGGTTCTGTCCTTTTGTTTCTGTAGATAACAGATACTTACACGATATGCTTTGATTTTTGTTTTAAAAAAATGTGATCACTGTAATTTAGAAAAGCAGGGAGAAGACTGGTTTATAGGAAGCTCCACTTCCTCTTAGCCTATATCAAGTACTCAATTGGGCATACAGTATTGGAGAATCATGGTTGGGCTATACCTAAGTCATTCTGAACCTGGGGTAGAGAGAGAAAACTACCTCCTATTGAATGCCAACTATATATGTGCTTGGCGGTGTGCTAGGTACTTTCCCTACTGACAGCTGCTCTGGCTAGAATTCCATTCCAGATCCAACCACTACTTAAATAAAACAAAGTATATATTCCTAATGGTGTCTAGTTCATTAATACAAGTCCCAGCTGCCACACCCTCTGTAAGACCCTGGCACCATAATTAGGATAATAGACTCTCAAAGCTGGGAGGGATCTTTGAGGCCATCTAGTAAAGGGGCAGCAGCTGTTCTCTTCATCACGGAGTCTGAGAATCACCTTGCTTAATTCTCTCAATGGGAAGTTCAAAAAATGTTTGGGGCTATAGTCTCCTTAGGCTTCAATCTCATAAAAGAAAGGGCAATGATAAGCAAATGTGAAGCTTGACCTATGTTCCAGATTGCAAAGGGCAATGGGAAAAAAATATGCTTTACTGGGGACTTCAGACAATGTAAAGGAAAAAAAAAAAACAACAACCACCACCACCAAACAAACAAAAAACACCAAACCTAAACTGTCAGAAGCATTATGTGAGGCCCTCGGAATTCAGTTAGAGGCCCACAAAAGGGATCCTGGCTGACGCAGGTAAAACCCCAAGCATCCTGTCTGTCTTCAGTTTCATCAGCTCTTAAGTACTAGCCATCCTGGATTCTCTTCTTTGCCCTTTTATTAGAAATTGGGGAACCCTCTCCTTTTCGACAGAAGAGGGTGAGAGAAGGGGCTTCATGGTGCATGAACGATAGAAAACAAGTCTCTTCTCTTATATCTGAATAGTGGTATACACAATTGTCCTGGAGGCAGGGTAATATATTTCACGCCCTCTCAAGGTCCCTTCGGTTCAAGGATACTGTCATTCTCTGGCCGTACTAGGGGATGGGCCTGCAACGTCCATGCTGCCATGGAAACACGCCGCGGTGTTCCTTTTTCTTACGTGGGGTGGGCACTCCGCCTCAACTACCAATCATTCACAGGGTTTCTTGAGTGGCGGGCAGCAGCAGCGAATGGGTGAGCCGATACTGCGTGACGCTACGGGAAAAGGGGGAGTTCGCGGCCGGTGGCGGCGGTGGCTACAGCGGCGACCTGGGGATCGAGCTGGAGGGAGCTGGGGAGCGTGCAGAGACGTCTAGCTCGAGCGCGAGTGATCTCCCGCTGGGATGCCTGGTACCGTTTGCAGAAAAGTGGGGGCTCAGTGAGCTCTGAAGGCTTGGGTTTCGGGTCTGAAGGGATGGCTGACCGGAGGGGGCGGGGTGGCAAGCATGGCGGCGGTGACGGGGAAAGGGTTGGAGGGCCCTGAGGAGGGGGTGGGGAAGCAGTAGATAGGAAGGCTGGGTGGTCGCGAGTAAACGTGAGGGCTGTGAGTGTTCTGGCGAACAGAGATTACAAAGCAGCCTTTTGGGGGGCGTTAGAGGCGCTAGCAAGACGTAGGGAGAGTTGTGGGGGATGGAAAAGAGGCGGGGAGAGAAGAGGTTAGGAAGGAGGGGAAAAGGTGTCTGTGGGAAGGTGATGGAAAAGAAGATGAAGAGAAGGATTGGCAGGCTGATAGTAAATAACTAGGAAATCAGGCCTTGGGAGGTATGATAGGAAAGTGTTTGCAGCGATTATAAATATAATCTAATTGGAGTCCTAGACTTGTTCCCTTTCCTAGCTCTTGCACCTCCGCCCCATTATTTAAGCTCAAACTGCAAGAGGAATGCTAGTAGGTTACACAGAACTGATCTTTTGTTATTCCATTCCAGGGGAGCAGATGGACCCTACTGGAAGTCAGCTGGATTCAGATTTCTCTCAGCAAGACACTCCTTGCCTGATAATTGAAGATTCTCAGCCTGAAAGCCAGGTTCTAGGTGATGATTCTGGTTCTCACTTCAGTTTGCTATCCCGACACCTTCCTAATCTACAGACACACAAAGAGAACCCTGTGTTGGTGAGTAATAATCTTGTTTGGATAGGATTGAGGAAAATTTATTTTCTTTAGTCAAGGCTCATCAGCAAATCTAAATCTAAGTACTTAGAAGGCCACTATCTTTGGATAAAATTGGTTGGAAAAATGAAATCAGCATGTTCACAAAAGTTTGCCTTATTTTGTATTGTTTTATATTTGGTGGGGATATTATGTATGTATATTTTCTAGGATGTTGTGTCCAATCCTGAACAAACAGCCGGAGAAGAACATGGAGATAGGAATAGTGGGTTCAATGAGCATATGAAAGAAAACAGAGCTGCAGGTGAGGTGTTTAAAGCTAATAGTGTCTTTTGCAAGAGTGCTCTTGTAGCTGGGTGGATTTAAACATTATGTGGTTGTGGTGAATGCATATAAGGCACTCAGAAGATTGATTTTTTTTTTTTAAAGCTTATTTATTTTGAGAGACAGACCCAGTGGGGAAGGGGCACAGAGAGGGGGACAGAGGATCCAAATTGGGCTCTTTACCCACAGTAGAGAGCCTGATGTGGGGCTTGAACTCACAAACCTTGAGATCATGACCTGAGCTGAAGTCAGACCCTCACGTGACTGATCCATCCAGGTGCCCCAGAAAGTTGATTTTTTAATGTAGATGATTACATTGGTATTGTCTACATATCTGAATTTGTATTAAAGTTTGGTAGTAAATGCCTTTTGTACTAATACCACTTATTTTTTTCAGACTCTATGGATTCTTCTCATTTGGAGACATGTGGTACCATCAGTCAGGTCATTGAACGATTACCTCAGCCAAACAGGACAAGCAGGTATACTAGTGTTGGAAGGAATTTATTTAAATTTATTAATGGATCAGTTCTTTTATCTGTACCTATTGCCTCATCCCAAGGATAAAGGAATTAATCTTATTTTTGTGAATTAGAAAGTGGGTTTTGAGGATTGTATTAACTAGTACAGTTAGTTATCAGTTAGTACTGATAGCCAGAATCTCTTTTGTGAAGGTATTAACATTTTTTACACCTGTATACTTCAAATTGTGGTTTTTCTTGTACATGTAAAACAAATAATCTTCATTCTTAGCATAGATATGACTTACTGGAAAAAATCATCAAAAAATATTTAGGTATGTTACCAAAACTGTTAAGCATGCTTTTCATTTACCAACTAAATTACCAGTTTTAGACCCAGAATGTTTATTAATTCATACCCTAAACCGTATTCAATTTTTACTTTGTCTTATGTGTTGTTTTATGTTGTCTACTTAGTGAATTTATCCTCTGTTAGGCACTAGATTGGATGTCTGATACATATTCCCATTTAATTTCATCCTTAGAGCATCTGTACAGTACATTATATTCTTTCCATTGCATAGAGAGGGAAACTGATGGGTGAAGAAGTTAAATAACTTGTTGGAGAATACATTGCTTATAAGTGACAGCTGAGCTCTGAGCCCTCCTGACTCCAGTGTCTTCTCTTTTTGCTTAGGTGAGCATGAGTCTGTCATAGTTGCTACAATTCACTATTGTACATGGACACCGAAGCTAAGTATTCATCATTTATTGCAATACTTTTGCTTTTGTTTTTAGCCCTTTCACTCATTTTTGTTATCTTGTTTTGCTTTTTGTAGGCATTTAAATTTATGGTACTTTTAGGAACATGTGCCAGAGTTATCTGTGTTTTTGTGGCCCAGCACCTTGGTTTGAACCAGTGGGGACAGGAAGTATGCATACCCCTCATAAATGAAGCAGGGTTGTTAGAGAAGTTCGATATTACTGTTTTCCCTTTTTGCATCAATGTGTTGCTATTTCTCTAAAAAACAAAACAAAACGACAACAACCCTAAAACCTTGAATGTTTACATTCAGTAAATGTGCAGGTACTGTGGTAAGGTGTTTTAAAGGAGCTTTGCCATCATGGAGCTTATAATTTAACAGGGAGACAGTTGTTAAATTATTATATAAATAGCTATTCAGTTACAATTGTGATTATTTCAAAGAGGGAGGAAAAATAGAATATATAACCTAATCTGTGTGATAGGGGTAAGCCTCTTTGAGGAATGTGATCTAAACTATAAATATGAATTTGTTAGACATAGCTGAAGAACTGGGGAGAAGTGTGGCTGGTGGGAGGAGGAGCTTTCCAGAGAGAACTACAAGTGCAAAGGCCATGAATCTAGAAAGGGTTTGGGTTTGATTCCAAGAGAATGAAATCTCTTCAAAACACAGGTATATTGATCTCGTTTATATCTTGTTTATATTAATGCAAATATTTTGGAAAAAGTTGCTTGTGAATATTTCTACATAAAATTCCAAAAAAAAATCTTATTCTTTTATTTAGGGTCCAGTTGATCTAAGCCTATGGTCCTAAACATGGAGCATCCTAAAATATACTAAAGAAATATAGATTGTTTTATTTCCCTGTTAAACATTTTGTTTTATTAAAGTTTTTTTTATTTAAAAAGTTTTTTTTTTTTTAATATATTTTTTATTTATTTCTAGGAGAGAGAGAGACAGCATGAACAGGGGAGGGTCAGAGAGAGAGGGAGTCACAGACTCTGAAATAGGCTCCAGGCTCCGAGCTGGCAGTCAGCACAGAGCCCGACGCGGGGCTCGAACCCGCGAACCGCGAGATCATGACCTAAGCGAAAGTCGGACGCTTAACCGACTAAGCCACCCAGGCGCCCCTTAAAAAGTTTTTTTTAACATTCATTTTTGAGAGTGAGAGAGACAGAGTATGAGTGGGGGATAGGCAGAAAGAGAGGGAGACAGAATCAGAAGCAGGGTCAAGGCTCCTAGCTGTCAGCTCAGAGACCAACATGGGCCTCGAACTCGCAGACCACAAGATCAAGACCTGAGCTGAAGTCAGATATTTAACTGGCTGAGCCACCCAGGTGCCCCTAAAGATTTTATTTTTAAGTAATCTTTATATCTAGCATGGGATTCTAACTCATGACCCCAAGATCAAGAGTTGCATGCTCCACTGACTGAGTCAGCCCGGAGCCCCTCTTAAACTTTTTTAAAAATTGAGAAGATTATAGATTCACATGCTGTTGTAAGAAATAGTATGTAGAGTGGGGATGAGCACTGGGTGTTATATGGAAACCAACTTGACAGTAAACCTTGCAAAAAAAAAAAAAAATTGTATGTAGAGATCCTTTGTAAACTCTGTCCAGATGGTAACGTTTGGCAAAACTATAGTATAATATCACCCGGATATTGACTTTGACAAAAGCCACTGAATGTATTTAGGTTTCCCCAGTTTTCTTGCATTCATGTATGTTAATTTTTATAAAACCTCATTACCTCTGTATCCACCACTGTGGTCAAAATATGAATGGTTTCAGCACCAGAAGGATCCCTAGGGCTGTCTTTTTATAACCATACCCACCTCTTTCTCTTACCTAAACCACTGCGAATCACTAATTAAGACTGTCTTTTGTAATATTTGTCATTTCAAAATGTTATATAAATGGGATCATACTTTAAGTAACCTTTTGGGATTGGCTTTTTTCCCCCCCCATCAGTGTAACTCCCAGGAATTCTGTCCAAATTATTGTATATATCAGTAGTTCATTTCTTTTTATTGCCCAGTAGTGTTCCGTGGTATGGATATACCACAGTTTAATCATTTACGTGTTGAAGAATATCTGGGTTGATCTGGGTTCTGGCTATTAGAAATAAAGTTGCTTTGACCATTTATGTGCTAGTTTTTATGTGAACATAAGTCTGTCTCTGGAATAAATGGCCATTGGGAAATTGCTGGGCTATATAATAGTTGCATAGTTAGTTTTTTAAGAAATTGCCAAACTATTTCTGGAGTAGCTACACCATTTTATAGTATCACTGGCAGTGTAAAAGATTCCGTCTCTCTGTTTTTACCAGCATTTCGTGGTGTCGCTATTTTTTTTTATGGCCATTCTGATAAATGTGTAGTGATATCTCATTGTTTTAATTTGCATTTCCCTAGTGGCAAATGATGTTGAACATCTTTTCATGTGCTTATTTGCCATCTGTACATCCTTTGCAAGGAAATGTCTGTTCATGTCTTCTGTCCATTTTCTAATTGGATTTTTTAAAATTGTGTTTTGAGAGTTCTTTATGTATTCTAGTTATTAGTCCTTTGTAGGATACCTGGTTTGCAAATATTTTCTCACTCTGCAGCTTGTCCTCTTATCGTCTTTGGAGGGTTTTTCACAGAGCAGGTTTTTAATTTTGATGAGATCTGTTAAATATTTTTAACAGTAGTATAAAAACATAGTTTATTTCAAAAAGAACGTATAATAAAAAGCAGTCTTTTCCCACCCTTGGTCTACTTTCACAAAGACAATGCTGTAACTGTGTTTTAACTTGATTGAAAGGTTATCTTCCTAGCACTCAATACTGTTGAAAAATTAATACTATTATACTGCCTTTCTTGTTTTATCAAATTAAGACAGTTGAGTTCCATAATGAAAGATGAGGATTTAACTCTGTACACTCCCAATTGTTGATAATTATTTTAGTTCTTATGTCAGCTACTTTTGTACTTCTAAATAATGTATATAAACCTGTGTTTTCTTTTCCATTGGCTTTAGGCAGTGAAAAAAAGTTTAACCATCAGGACTGGTTGTTTTTGCCTATAATCTAATTTATTTCAAGCCTGTTTGGAGTCACCTGATGATTTTACAAATATTTATTGGGTATTTCCTATATGCCAAGCATTGTCGAATTTTGGAGATGCAAAGGATCAGGAAAAAAAATCATAGACCTTAAAAGCTTACATTCTATTATTTATTTTTTTACTATTATTATTTTTTAAATTTATTTTTTTTAAATTTTTGTTCTTTCACAGTTTATTGTCAAGTTGGTTTCCATATAACATAATAAAGCTTACATTGTTGTATGGGACATAGCAATACATGATAAAGTAGTAAATGGTATGGTAGAAACTAATAAGGGCTGAGGGGAAAAATAGCAGAGAAGGTGATAGCAAACATCAAAGGGGTTGCAAGTTTAGATAGGGTGACTTAGGGAATGTTTTGCTGATATGACATTTGATTAAAAGTTCTTGAGTGGGGTGGCTGCCTGGGTGGCTCAGTAAGTTAAGTGTCCTGAGACTTTGGCTCAGACCATGATCTCCCAGTCTGTGAGTTCAGGCCCTGCATCGGGCTCTGTGCTCACAGCTCAGAGCCGGAGCCTGCTTTGGAATCTGTGTCTCCTTCTTTCTCTGTCCGCCCCCCTTTTCCCCCCTAGCTTGTGCCCTGTCTCTTTCTCTCTCTCAAAAAAAAAAAAAAAATGTTCTTAAGTGAATAAGTGATCTCTATTCTTGTTATCTGGGGTAAGTGCAATCCTTGCATAGACAGCCAAGTGCAGAGGCCTTGAGTTAGGAGTGTGCCTGGAATATTTGAGAAATGGCAGGATGTTAGCATGACTGGAGTAGAGTAATGGAGAAAGTTGGGAAAAGAGTTCAGAGAAGTAAAGCACCAGAATATGTAAGGCTTTATGGGTTACTGTGAGGAATTCAGCTGTTATGGGTTTAGTGAGATAGGAAGGCATTTAAGGGTTTTGAACCTTAATCAGGTCAGACATGATCTGACTTAGATTTTAATAGGATCGCTGTGGCTGCTGGATCAAGAGTAGACAGAAGAGGGTATGCTTTTTATTTGTTGATTTTGCCTTGATAAAGCTCAAGGGAAAAAAAAGCCATTTAAATTAAATTAAAAAGGAGAATAGACTGAAGGAGGAGCAAGAGTAGAGACAGGAAGACCAATTAGGAGACGATTGAAATAATTTAGGCAAAATATGACAGTGGCTAGACCAGAGTACTAGTGGATGAGGAGTGGTGACATTCTGGGTGTTTTGAAAATAGGATTCAGGGGCGCCTGGGTGGCTTGGTTAAGCGTCCAACTTTCGCTTAGGTCATGATCTTGTGGTTTGTGGGTTCGAGACCCGTGTCGGACTCTGTGCTGACTGCCAGCTCAGAGCCTGGAGCCTGTTTCAGTCTGTGACTCCCTCTCTCTCTGACCGTCCCCTGCTCACGCTGTCTCTCTCTCTCTCTCTCTCCTAGAAATAAAAATATTAAAAAAAAAAAAGAAAATAGGATTCAAAGACAGATTGGATGTGGAGTATGATAGGAAGGAGGTAACCGTGATTCTGCATTTTTGGTTTGAGTACTAGAAGAATAGGGTTGCTGCTAGATTAGATGGACAAGACTGCAAGAGGAGAAAGTCAGATTTAGACATGTTGAAGTTGAGTTGCCTTTTTAATAAACCATTGGAGACAGTTGATGAAGTGCAAGTCTGGGTGGAGCTCAGGGGGAACGTCTAAGCTGGAGATTTAAATTGCAGAATCATAAGCATGTGGATGATATCCAAAGCCATGAGCCTGGGTAAGATCATTAAGGAGGTGAGTAAAGATGGAGAAGAGCTTCAAGGACTCACTAAACCTACCAAATTTTAGAGGTCGGAGTGGGGGATATGAAGGAAAACCACCAAAGACCTAGGAAGAGCCAAAATATGTAGTTTGTGCTGTCTTTCATTGCTCTTCTACATTTTGTCATGTTTGCTCTTGGACTTTTCCCAAGAAAGCCAACCTTGGGACTCTGTTTCTCAAGGTTATATAACTAGTCTTCCCGGTTACATGTGTCATGTTCTGTTTAATTTTTGTGAAAATCTTTAGTCTTTTTTCCTTGTGTTGTCCCTCAACTTTGCAGATTTATGTTCTCACCTCTTTATTATGCTCATTATAGTTCTGTTTAGTAGTCTTTATATGAAATAATTGTGTAGAAAGCTTCAAGGAAGCAAAAAAATGTTATCTATTATTATGCCACCCAGAGGCTAATTGCTGTAAACATTTTGGCATATTTTCCCTCTTTTTTTGTGTGCATAGTTGATAGCTGACATGTGTAAAGTAAAATTTTGTGTTTGGTGACGTTTTTGCTTAGCAACATGGAGGTTTTACTATGACAGGGAAAACTCTTAATAACATTTTCCCCAAGTTTTTTCTTTTAAAAGTTTTTAAATATTTTTAAATATTTGTTTATTTTTGAAAGAGAGAGAGACAGAGACAGACAGAGTCTGAGTGGGGAGGAGCAGAGAGAGAGAAAGGGAGATACAGAATTCAAAGCAGGCTCCAGGCTCTGAGCTGTCAGCACAGAGCTCAAAGCAGGGCTCTAACTCAAAAACTGCAAGATCATGATCTGAGTCTAAGTTGGATGCTTAACCAACTGAACCATGCAGGTGCCCCCAGGTATTTCTTAATCACAGTAAACTTTGAGAAATAAGTTTGTATAAGGAGTTTTCCACATTTCAAATTATTTCTTAAAATTGAAATTATTAGGTGTATACATTTTAAAGAGCTTTTTTTAGGAACATTTTTCTAAATGTTCCAAATGCCCAGAAATGTTCTCTAGTTTATAGTAAATGCAATAGTTTAGTCTCATAAACAGTATATGATAGTGTTTATCTCACCTTAGGTTTAGGCAGCACTGAATAGTATTCTAGTACTTAAATTTTTTTTTTTTCCTAATTTGATGGGCAACAGTTGTTTTCTCTATTTTCTTACATGTTTAAAGATACTTCTGTTCTTTTTTTTTTTTTTTTATTTTGAGTTGTCTGTTCACTTGTGTCTTGGGCTCTTCATACGAATTACTTGTATTTTAGGGAGACTATTGTTCTCTTTGTTGCAGTATTTTTTCCTGATTGTTGTCTTTTACTTTTGTTTATAATGTTTTTTGACCTGTAATCTTAACTTCTTTTAAATATATAGACTTTTTACCAGAATTTTATTCAGACATTCTGATTCTATGTATGTAGTCTAAGGTTTTTTTTTTTTTTTTTTACTAAAATATTTTTGTGTGGGACCCCTAGGTGGCTTAGTCAGCGAAGCTTCTCACTTCGGCTTAGGTCATGATCTTGCAGTCCACTGGTTTGAGTCCTGCATTAGACTCTCTGCTGACAGCTCAGAGCCTGGAGCCTACTTTGGATTCTGTGTCTCCCTTTCTTTCTCTGACCCTCTCCCGTGCATTCCCTCTCTCTCTCTCTCAAAAATAAACATTAAAAATTTTAAAAACATTTTTGTGAACTGTGTCTGGTTCAGCTGATGTATCTGAGTCCCTTCACTGCACATCTAGTGCATATCTTACCATGTTACTTGTCATTTATTCTCTTGAGAGCAAGGTTTTTCTCTCTTTGCTTGTATATTTTCAGAGTAAGGCAAAATTCAAATGTATTTATTCCATTCTTCTGTTAAATATTTGTGTTCTTTAATTTGGTGCAGCGTTTTGAGTTGCTATATTTTCAGGTGCTTTCTGTAGAAAGAAGCACTGATGGGGGCGAGGCTTTTTACTGTTTTCAAATTTGTGTAAGAGGTGTATGTGGGCTGTTACAGTAAATTTAGAAGAGTGCTTTGAGGGGCGCCTGGGTGGCTTAGTCGGTTAAGCGTCCGACTTTCGCTTAGGTCATGATCTCACAGTTCGTGGGTTCGAGCCCCACGTCGGGCTCTGTGCTGACTGCCAGCTCAGAGCCTGGAGCCTGTTTCAGATTCTGTGTCTCCCTCTCTCTCTGACCCTCCTGCTCGCGCTGTCTCTCTCTCTCCTAGAAATAAATAAAACATTTAAAAAAAAAGCCATTTGGTGAAAGTGGTTTAAAAAAAAAAAAAAAAGAGTGCTTTGAGCAGTGTCCCAACCTATCTGGGAACACATGATTTTGTCTTTCTCCATTTAGTGTTTTGGGAATGTCAGTGGAATCTGCCCCTCCTTTGGGGGAAGAGAAGGAAGAAGAGGTAGAAGAGAAGGAGAAGGAGGAAAAGGAAGAAGATATTAGAGATGATACTACCACACACTCTCTTGGTGCTGAAGGTAACTTTCTGCCTTTTTCTAGATAGTAGATTGTTCTAAGTCCCTTTAACATAAGCATGAAGATACCTAAATTTCTCTTTTTTTTTCTTTTACCAGGTTATAGATTCCTCATCATTAAATTGAAAATAGACATTAAGATATTTTCAGTTGTCTAAGATACTCCCCCTAATATGCTATTCAGGAATTTGATGCTCATTGGATCGCCCCCTTTATGCATATTGACTCTTTCTTTGTTACATTTGTTTTTCAAATATTTTGGGGATGTATGCTTTGTGGATGGAGCAGAATCTAAATTGCTGTGTGTAAGGATATGGTGTATGTATATCTTCAGAAAGTAGACATAGTCTACCTAATATAGTAGGTGCTCAGAAGCTTTTATAATAAATAATTTTTGCTTCTTTACATATTTTTCCTCTTTGCTTTTAATGCCTTTATTCTTGACTTTATTTTGAAAAACTTTGGGGGCAGGACTTTCATGTGAAGGACTTAAAATGACCTTTTTTTTTTTTTTGCTCAGGGACAGCACCTTACACAGTGCATAATATTGTGGGATGCTACCTAACTTCTTTGGGTTTTGTTTCTAGATCCTGCCTCATCACAGTTGGGCTTTGGAGTTCTGGAACTCTCCCAGAGCCAGGATGTTGAAGAACATACTGTGTCGTATGAAGTAGACAAAGAGCCTCTACTATCAGTAACCACCAACTCTAGTTATACTGGGCTGTCTGATGTGGATGCTAACATTGGTATGAAACATGTTTTTTGACATTTGGAATTGTTTATAGGCGTTTTCCTCCTAAGCAAGAGCTAGTTATTTTTTCCTTAATACATTTTATAGCTGCTAAGTTAATATAATCTAAGTTAATATAATAAGGTTGTAGAGTTGTCTGGCAAATACTTGTCAGTTGATGGATTGCAGATTAAGAGTTTTTGTAAGTGGGTTACTGGTTATTTTCTTTTTTGGAATGATGTTTGTTTATATTTTCAAATTGGGCTTCTTTTGTTAAGTCTTTGCCTTTAAAAGGCATCTGGGACTGCTTTTAGTAAAAGTAATTTTAGTAAAAATTTTAGTAAAAATTAAGTATCTCCTTCCTCTCTTCTAAAACTTCAAGCAATTAAGCATGAAGAACAGTCCAATGAAGATATGCCTGTGGCAGAACAGCCCAGCAAGGTTGTCCCTGTGGTAGTGCAGCCCAGTAAAGATGTACATGTGGTAGAAGAGCAAAATTCACCACCTGCAAGGTAACCTCTGCTCTTTTAAGTTTCCGCTATAGTAGTTTATAGTTTCTAGAACGTATTTTTAAGTTTCATACTTGTTTTACTTGGCTAGGTGGAAACATTTTTAGAAATTGATTTTTTTCCCACCCTTGTACTGTGCAGATTTCTGGTCCAGTGGAAACTAATTATTTATGAATTCTTACTATGTCCTCATCTTTAGGCATATTACAATTATTGCTACTGTAACTGTAAGCATGACTCCTTAATCTTTGGTTGTCACTCCTCTCTTCTCTGGTGTTATGAGCAGTCACATGAATATTATATTTGGAAATTTACTGTTCCTATTCTTGAGGAATACCCAGATTGCATCAAGTCCTCAAGTATTCTGCATCTGATAGTTTATGGTATAGCTGTAGATGTATTCTTTTCCCAAGTCCTACAGAATTTGGTAGGAATTGGGCTTGTCCCTCTGCTGTGCCTCTGGTGATCATTGTGTCCCAAACTGGTCAACAGCTCAAGTTTGGATATGGCAGAGGAAATGTGAGATGCTTCCAGTTTGGGAGAGGTGATGAATAAGCAAACAGTATTTTCTTGTAACTTCCTTCAACAGAAATGGTGGAGAATGGAGTCCTGAACAAAGTTGACTGTCAAGAAAAGTTGTTTATCTTTTTTTTTTTTTTAAATTTTAAAAAATGTTTATTTTTGAGAGAGGGAGAGAGAGAGCGCACAAGCAGAGGAAGGTCAGAGAGAGAGGAAGACACAGAATCTGAAGCAGGCTTCAGCTGTCAGCACAGAGCCTGATGTGGGGCTCGAAGCCACGAACTGTGAGATCATGACCTGAACTGAAGTCAGAGGCTTAACCGACAGCCACCCAGGCACCCCCAGAGAAGCTGTCTTTAAAAAAAAATTTCTTTTTATTTATTTATTTTGAGAGAAAGAGAAAAGCAGAGAGTGAGGGAAGGGGAGAATCCCAAGCAGGCCCTGCCCTATCAGCACAGAGCCGATGCGAGATCATGACCCGAGCCAAAACCAAGAGTCGGATACCCAACTGACTGAGCCACCAAGGCGCCCCAGAAGTTGTCTTTCTAATACAAAACACTCACCCTAACATGGGCTGACTTTTTAGGCTTTTTTTTTTTTTTAATGTTTTATTTATTTCGGAGAGAGAGAGAGAGAGACGGGAGGGTCAGAGAGAGAGGGAGATACAGAATCTGAAACAGGCTCCAGGTTCTGAGCTGTCAACACAGAGCCCAACGCCGGGCTCAAACCAAAGAACCGTGAGATCATGACCTGAGCTGAAGTTGTGCTTAACCAACTGAGCCACCCAGGTGCCCCTAGGCTTTTCTTTAGGAAGTTTCCCTGTAGCTAGTTTTGCTATCTATTTAGTAGGTGAACCTCCTAAGTCTCTGGAAAGAGGCCAGCAATGAGAGTTTTACATGTGTGAGTAGTATTGGTTTGAAGGATTCTTGGTTTGGGGTTAGGTTGAGCAGGTCAAATGGAAAAGTTCAGCAGTAGATCAGGTGTGTGGCACAGAGGAGAATTCATATCTGAACTCTGTTTGCAGAAGGTCCTCATTAGGGCTGGCGTTGTGGTCTGGTTTAGAATCCTTCATGCTTATCTAGGTAACAGTATATGTAACAAAAATCCTTGTATCACTCACGAGAAATCATGGACAACATGCTGCACAGCAATGAGCAAAGTTGAAAATACTGCTATGTGAGACTGAGACAGGATTTTAAATGGGCTGAGGTCTTCATATCATTCCAAAAAATAGCTTGTTTCAACTTTCAGTAAATAGAGCCACTGGAAGTTTTGAAATTATTGAAGGAAAATACAAAACAGGAAAAGCTACTGCTGCTTTTTTTTTGAGAGAGGAGAGGCAGAGGGGCAGAGAGAGGGAGAGAGAAAATCTTTTTTTTTTTTTTTTTTTTTAAATTTTATTTCTAGGAGAGAGAGAGAGACAGCGTGAGCATGGGAGGGTCAGAGAGAGAGGGAGTCACAGACTGAAACAGGCTCCAGGCTCTGAGCTGGCAGTCAGCACAGAGCCCGACGCAGGGCTCGAACCCACGAACCGCGAGATCATGACCCAAGCGAAAGTCAGATGCTTAACCAACTAAGCCACCCAGGCGCCCCTGGAGAGAGAAAATCTTAAGCAGGTTCCGTGACCTGAGCTGAAGTCAAGAGTTGGTCACTCAACAGACTGAACCACTCATGCACTCCAGGAATAGCTTCTTATTTGAAAGGTGAAAACGTTTGAACATACAGCAACTTTTTCTCCTGGTGGTTTGAATTTACTAGGTCAGAGGACCTGCCTTCTAGTCCCAAAGTATCTCTTGGTGCTGTGGAAACAAAAGAACAGATACCCGCTCAAGAACTTTTGGAAGGTGGGCTGCAGATTCAGAAGTCCCCAGAGCCTGAGGTTTTGTCAACTCAGGAAGACTTGTTTGACCAGAGCAATAAAACAGGTATGAAGAGTAATTAGTTGCTGTAGTTCCTCTTCTCCAAAGACCTAAACTTCGTTATTGTTCTGGGTTACTGTTTAAGTCAGAGGACACTTTGTAGGTATGCAGACCTGTTTGTAGTATGGAAGGAAAATACATTTCTAAGTGATTAATGAGATGGGAGTTTTGGGAATGATTGCAGTTTTACATTTTAACATAGTTTTCTCTCTCTGTTGGAGATAATAATAATACAGTAAATTTAATATTATGGACAGAGTAGCTATTTGAGTCATCATAGGTCTTCAGATCTTAATATCATGGTAACTAAGTGTAAGTTTTTCATAATCACCTGGGCAACAGTCTACCTGCTCATCCATTAGTTCATCTATCAGAAATAGGAAGTTATGGCCTAGCAGAAAGAACATAAAACTTAGAAGATTGGAATAGTATTTGTTTTACATTTTGTTAACCTCCACCACTTCCCCATTCCAAAACCTTACAGAGCCAGGAAGCTAGCAAAATATGTGTTGGTTTTAAACAGGGAAGAAGAGAAAGTTAAATTCCTTCACTGTGCTGTGAATGTATGTGAGACATTCAGAGCGCCACCAAGAAAACTTTCTGGTTTTTTATTAAAGGTATGAGGTTGTATTTAAGAAATTCCTTTAGACTTGGGATGAGTGCAGCTGTTACTCCCATCTGTTGCTGAGAGTGACCAACAGGAGATTCTTCATAATATGAATCAATAATGGCTGCTCATATATCCTTTTATTAATGCATTAGTATTTTCTCTCCCCTCTGGGGAGGCCCAGGTTCTAATCATGAAAATTGCTGCATTCATATCATCAGGTGTGATCCCTGTTGTTTTGACTTCTGCCATCTGCATCATGGCAAGGGCTTTACTTCAGCTTAGGTAGACCTTGGAATAAAAGGCTTGCTTGCTGTTTTATAATAGAAGCTTCACAGGAAAGCAGAGCAGCCAAGCAGAGGTATAAGGATTCTGCCTTTTTTCCTCCAAGCTTTGATCATGACAGGAAGGACTAAGAAATCTGTTTTGTCAATTCTGTATTGAAGAAACCCATAATTCAGTAGGGAGGGAGGTATTTTGTTGTCACTTAGAATTTGTGTTAGCATGGCATTCCATTGATTGTACTATAGTTAGAAAACAGTTTCTGCCCTCTTGCAACATAGGTGGAAACATTGATATACTCCTTTTGTAGTACTGAGTGGCTTGCTTTCTTCTTTTTCTTCTTTTTTAAACTCAGGATTGTCAATCTTGAGAAGCAAACGAAACTAGATTTTCTCTCTCTCTCTCTTTTTAAAATAGCTTCTGATGGTTGCTCTACTCCTTCAAGGGAAGAAGGTGGATGTTCTCTGGTTTCCACACCTGCCACCACTCTGCACCTCCTGCAGCTCTCTGGTCAGAGGTCCCTTGTTCAGGAGAGTCTTTCAACGTAAGTAAGCCTAAAATAGTTGTGCGAAAGAAACATGTATCTGAGGGTCTTAGGCTAAGGTTGAAAGAGCTCAAATTGTCTGCTAGTCCAGAATTCTTTTTAAAAGCAAAAAGCAAACTCTAGGCTTTAGAATTTTGGGGTTAAGAATTTAGTGGACCTATTGAAGGCAGGTAGTTCTGCCTTCCCATATGGAGATTTTTAAAATTTTTAATGTTTTATTTATTTCTGAGAGAGAGAGACATCGTGAGCAGAAGAGGGTCAGAGAGAGAGGGCGATACAGAGTCTGAAACAGGCTCCATGCTCTGACCTAGCTGTCAGCACAGAGCCTGACGCGGGGCTTGAGCGCACGAACCATGAGATATGACCTGAGCCGAAGTCAGATGCTCAACTGACTGAGCTACCCAGGCCTCCTGATATATATATATTTTTTAAAGTTTTATTTATTTAATTTTTACAGCCCTCATGGGGCTCAAACTCAGAACCCTGAGATCAGGAGTTGCATGCTCTTCTGACTGAACCAGCCAGGCGCTCACCCATTTGGAGTTTTATCGTGGTAGCCCATAGTTTTTAGGAGGAAGAAACTGCCCAGTTGTGTTCTCTTATACAACCCAAATAAACATACTGCTCCTCCATTTGACCAGCAGTTCTTTCCATTTAGCCGCATAGAGGTAGAGAATAGATTATAGTAGAGTTGACCTTAGTTGGAGTTCTTTATCTCTGTGTTATGGCAAAGAGATTTGCTTTTTTTTTTTTTTTAAATTGTGCATGATCTTTCTAATCTTAGGCAACATTTGGAGTGAATATTTTTTACCTCTGTTTTGCACGTGTATTTTTTTTTTTAGCACTTTGTCATCCTGTTTTGCAATCATGATGTCCTTGTGTCTGTTTATTTCTCTTATAATCATATGGCTTTATCCTTATTCTTTTTTTTTTTAATTCTAATTTTGGATATGTCTGGTATGAGTAATAGTTAAGTATTATTCATTGGCTCCCCACAACCTCAAGTAGATGTTTGAAAGATTGCTAATAAGATTTGTCTGGATGGTATTTTTGCTATTACAAAGTAAAAAATAAATGCACAACTGTGGCTACGGTACAATAACCTGTGATTCTCTCTTTATATAAAGGAATTCCTCAGATCTTGTTGCTCCTTCCCCTGAC
The DNA here is from genome assembly GCA_017311185.1 of Proteles cristata cristata. Classification (NCBI taxonomy): domain Eukaryota; kingdom Metazoa; phylum Chordata; class Mammalia; order Carnivora; family Hyaenidae; genus Proteles; species Proteles cristata. The sequence continues at coordinate 2,375,954 of JAESUZ010004587.1, forward strand.
GCTTTCCGATCTACCCCTTTTATCGTTCCTAGCAGTCCCACAGAGCAAGAAGGGAGAAAAGGTGAGCCCTTGTGATCTGTCTGTTGCTCTTAGATTAGAAGAGAAGCAGCGCTTCTTCTGCTTTGCAGAACGTACTGTTCTTTTATATGTTCAGACACTGTGACCTAAACTGTTCAGTAGGACTTACGTCTGTCTCCCCTTCAGGAATATGGCCTAGTGTAAAGGGCTCTCCTTAGTTCTCTGCTCTAGCACTGATTCATATGAGAATTCTGTATCTTTTACTTAATTTTTAAAAAGATCCTTAAGGTAAAATTTGTTAAGATTGAACTCAAAATAGTATGTTATATTAGCATGTTAGTAAGAACTGGGTTTACTACTAATAGCCCAGAAGTTTTCAGCAACATGTTGGTATGCTGCTGGGGAGAGGGAACCAAAAATTGTTTCTTTCACTATTTAAACATTATTTTGGTTATCGTCAAGCAGCTTTAGCCAAAGAATGGCTAGGAGCAGGTCATAGAAATTTTGATTTCACTCACTTCCTCCTTTGAGGATCTATTGATTTTATATTACTTTATTCACAAGAAAGATTTCCTTTTTACTTAATTTATCTCGTTATCTAAACCTCTTTTACTCTCTCCTAGTCTCGTATCTAGTCACTCAAGATACTTCTAAGTTCCTACTACTTGTGTGAAGTCTTTTCCAGTAAATTTCATGATTTTCTTTTAATTCTTTCATGTACCAATGATGGTATAATAGCTAATATTTATTGAGCACTCACTGTATGCCAGGAACTGTTTTGTGTGCTTCTCTTTGGGTCTAGGTGCTTTTCTTTGTTTTTGTTTTTTATGGAGCCCTCACAACAATCCTAAGAAATAGGTGTTACTTTCTTTTTTAAAAATATTTATTTATTTTGAGAGAGAGCAAGAGAGGGCGTATGCGCAAGGGAGGGGCAGAGAGAGAAAGGGAGAACGAGAATCCCTGTGCTGTCAGCCCAGAGCCCAGTATCGGGCTTGATTTCAGAAACTGAGATCATGACCTGAGGCAAAGTCAAGAGTTGATGCTTAACGATGCTTAACCGACTGAGCCACCCAGGCACCCTGAAGTAGGTGTTTTATCTCCATTTTACAGATGAAGAAATGGAGTCACAGAGAGATTTCACAGCTAAGTCATAGATGCAGGATTTGAACTCAGGCAGCTGCCTCCAGGGCCTGTGATCTCATCTGTTTATATGCCTCCTATGATATCCTGGTATCTACCGTTTTTTTTTTTTTGTTTTTTTTTTTAATGTTTTATTTATTTCTGAGAGAGAGAGCCCACATGAACAGGGGAGGATCAGAGAGAGAGGGAGATAAAGAATTTGAAGCAGGCTCTAGGCTCTGAGTTAGCTGTCAGCACAGAGCCTGACACGGGGCTTGAACCCATGAACCCTGTGATCATGACCTGAGCCGAAGTCAGATGCTTAAGCGACTGAGCCACCCTGGCGCCCCCTGCTGTCTCTTCTCTTGAGTGATACAAATAAAGAAATATGTTTAACTTTTTCAAGTTTAATTTACCCATGACAAAATGTAATCTTAACTTTCTTTTGCTGCTACATTTGTGTCTGGCTGTTTGTCTTAAAGTCACTTGTAGGTATCGCCAAGTGGACTAGTATCATATTAGGCATAGCATGATTAATAATATCTGTAGTAAAAAAATAAAAGTAAATCCATTCTATAAAAAAATTGTAATGCAAATTAAGTTTGGTTTATACTTAAAACCATTTCTTCTTCTTCTTTTTTTTTTTAATGTTTTATTTATTTCTAGGAGAGAGAGAGAGAGACAGCGTGAGCAAGAGAGGGTCAGAGAGAGGAGTCACAGACTCTGAAACAGGCTCCAGGCTCTGAGCTGGCAGTCAGCACAGAGCTCGACGCGGGGCTCGAACCCACGAACCGCGAGATCATGACCTAAGCGAAAGTCGGACGCTTAACCGACTAAGCCACCCAGGCGCCCCTAAAATCATTTCTTCTATTTATAGTGTGAACATTGAAGATACATAAATATAATTATACTAAAAATACATTCTCCCTGATTATAAACGTAATTAATACTCATTGTAGAAAGTTTGGAAAGCATATAGGAAAGTAAAAAGAAAACAAAAATCACCTGGATACCACAATCCAGATGTAATTATTACTTGGATATATTTCCTTTCAGATTGTTTCCTATGCATAAAGAAGTATTTTAGAGACTTGGGATTATGTTATGTATATGATTCAGTGTTTTTTTTTTTTTCTTCATATAACATTGTATTTTCTCCTGTCAATTGTATTTTGGGTTTAATGCATTTGCTTAATATGTGCATAACTGTTCAACTGTTCATGGATCTATATATGCTTGTCTCCTCTCCTTTGTTTTCTTTCTAAAATGATTAACCTTTTTGTATGTAGTGCTTTGAACTGTAGGTCCTTAATACATGCTTTGTCATGGCAAGAGAGATCAAATGGTGTGATGAAAATACTTAACACAGCTGTGCAAGTGTGCTCAAGGCCTGTAGCACCAGATCTGGAACCTAACATTAGACTGGAATGTGAGGTTAAGTCAAGCAAAGCAGCAGGGGTAGCCACCAAGCTAAGGCATAGTCAGTAGCATGAGTGTAGATTGCAGGGAAAAACCTAGTGGTATAGACAATTTGTGACAGTGGTCTAGAGGGAAGCCTGCTTGGGGTCAAGTTGTAAAATATTGGGAAAAGGGTTGATGATCCAGACCTAGCTAGCTAGGCTGGCTCTGAGGAAGAGCCCGTTAGTCTATATATAGGTGGGTAATATATTACGGGAAAGCACTGGGGAGGTGGTGGTGGTGGTGTGCGTGTGTTTGTGTTTCACTCCTGAGCAGTTTATCTCAGGATTAGTGGCTTACACTGAGTTCTTTGAGAAATCACTGCTGATTGACAGTGATTGACTGATTTTTTTCCTTCTTCTGTTTTTGTCCTGGTACTCATTTCTGTTTTTTAGCAATTATTAATGTCAATGTAATGAGTTCATAAATAAGTAGATTTTGGAGTGGTGAATAAATTTTCTGCCTTTAAAGGCCTGTGACAGAATATATGATGATTAACTTAGGTGACATTAACCTGGGTGTTCCCATGCAAAATGCGAAAACTGAGTTATGTTAGGGAAAGGGGTTCAGAGGAGCTGGGTTAATTTAATGTTTCATGGGAATGAGTGGGTATCCCAGATGAACCCCCCATCCCCAACACATACACTGATATCTGTATCTGAGGATTTGGGGAGTGTGGACTCTCCTCTTCCCAGGGGAAGAAAGTATTGCTGTATTTCTTGGACTCAGTTTACTATTAATTTGTCAGCTTTTCTGGAAATTAATCACTATTTCTTTAGGAATGGAAATTGCTGTGATATAATTGTTACTAGTGGTATTGGAACATGAGTAATATTTATGTGTGCTTATTTCTCAATTTGTTTTTCCTGTTTTAAACCAGATGAGCCAATGGACATGTCCATGTTATCAGAAGGAAAAGGAGAGTGTTTTGAGAAGAAACTCCAAGATGAAGAACCAGTGGAGATAGAAAACCCTCCTGCCCCGCCTGAGCCCACTGTATCACCACAAGCCTCAACACCAGTCTCTCAGAGCACACCAGTCTTTACTCCTGGGTCACTGCCTATTCCATCCCAGCCTGAGTTTTCTCATGTGAGTATTATAGAAAAGGTGTTTTCCTCCAAACGTCCTTTTTTTTTTTTTTTTTTAACAATTTTTGAGGTATCATTTATAAACATTAAATTGACTCATTCCAAGTATATAATTTAGCAGTATTTAGTACATTTACAGAGTTATGCATCTGTCATCACAGTCTAGTCTTAGAACATTTCCAGAGTTACTTACATTTAAATTTTATACTAGGTCTTTAAAATTTTGAAAATGTTAGTGCAAAATTGAAGGGGGTATTAATCATTATTCTATTTTAACACAACTGCTACTATCATTTTTATCTTTCTACACCCCTGCTTTTTTTTTTTTTTAACAAAATTGTTTATAGTGAACATACAACTTTCATCTTCTTTTTCCAGTTAACATTGCATCATAATGGTTTTTGGTGTTACATAGTCCTTAAACTACCTTTTCAAAACTTGTATAGTATTTCCTTGAGTGGATGTGCCATAAGCTAATTCCCTCAGTACATTCCTATACAGACTGAGAGAGCAGAGGACAGGCGGAGAGAGAGAATCAAGCCGAAACCAGGAGTCCAGTGTTCAACCAAGTGAGCCACCCAGGTGCCCCTGGTTTTTAGTTTTCAAATGAGAAGTTAGTTTTCTTCTTTTATAAAAGCAAGGGAGAACTAACATCTCTCTTGTGTAATTCTAAATTTAAATATTTTTAAAAATGCAGGTTTTATTTATAGTGAATTGAAGATCCTTAACTAAATCTGAGTATATTACATGTTTAATCTAATGCCTCTTCTTAATAAGACTGATAAGGAGGATTATTTTGGTGTTATTGGGAGAACTTCTTTCATGCCTTTCAGTTTGCAGACGTTGGAACAAAAGTATATTTAAAAATGAATAATAATGAAATATACTTTACATTTAGTGTAGAGGAGACATTAGGAAGAATCTAGTTTAATTGCTTTCTGGAATTTTAAAACTTGTGTTTTGTTGAAAATTACATTTTATGCCAGTCACAAGAAGTGATTTGGTGGAGTGGTTAAGAATGACTCTGGAGTCAGAACTTCTAGACTTACTAGGAGTAAGTACTGCCGTTACTGCCTTTGTGACCAGTTTAAACTGAGCCTTTCCTCGTCAAATCAAATGGGGATATGGATACTACCTCCCTTGTAGAAAAGCTTTTTGTTGTGTTACTTCTCTACATAACTCTATAAATCATGATTATACTTCCATACATTCTTTAAAAAATTTCCCCATCTTCCTAGTATTACATTATAATTTTGTTTAAAACATTGAGTTTACATTATTATGAACAGTATTATTATAAACACTATTCAAAGTAGAATCTGTGGATTATTATGATTAGTTTTCATGTTTTGCATCATTTCTTGTTTTCTCTGTTAAGTGATAATTGTCTTTTTCATTTGTTCAGTTTTCTACAAATTTCTCACATCAACCCTAGGCTCTCTTATCAATTGTCATAATCTCCTTTCAAGATGTTTGAGGCCCTCAAACTTTCTCTCTTTGAAGAAACCTCTTTTGGATAGTCCCGATTTCTATTCTGTACTGTTCCCTTCTGTGCCTGGTTAATCATTCACCTCCTTTTCACTGTAGTCCTTGGAGATCATCTTTATGTGTCTTTGTATTGGATTTTTTTTGGGCTCCATGTCTTCTTGCTTGGTTTACTCTTTATTTTGGTGAAGACGTTCTTTTTTTTTATTTTTTTTTTAAAAATAGTTTATTGTCAAGTTAGTTTCCATATAACACCCAGTGCTCATCCCCACAAGTGCCCTCCTCCATGCCCATCTCCCCCCTCCCCCCACTACACCCATGAGTCCTCAGTTTGTTCTCAGCATTCAAGAGTCTCTCATGGTTTGCCTCTCTCCCCCTCTCCCACTATTTCCCCCCTTCTCCCCCACAGTCCTCCGTTAAGTTCCTCCTAATCCTCCTATACGTGCAAACATATGGTATTTGTCCTTCTCTGCCTGGCTTATTTCGCTCAGCATAACACCCTCAAGGTCCATCCATGTTGCTACTACACATGGCCAGATTTCATTCTTTCTCATTGCCATATCGTATTCCATCATATAGATAAACCACATCTTCTTGATCCATTCGTCCATTGATGGACACTTAGGCTTTTTCCATGTTTTGGCTATTGTTGAGAGTGCTGCTGTGAACATTGGGGTACCTGTGCCCCTATGCATCAGCACTCCTGTATCCCTTGGGTAAATTCCTAGCAGTCCTATTGCTGGGTCATAGGGGAGTTCTATTGTTAGTTTCCTGAGGAAGCTCCACACTGTTTTCCAGAGGGGCTGCACCAGTTTACATTCCCACCAACCGTGTAGGAGGGTGCCCGTTTCTCCACATCCTCGCCAGCATCTAGAGTTCTCTGATTTTCTCATTTTAGCCACTCTGACTAGCGTGAGGTGATATCTCAGTGTGGTTTTGATTTGTATTTCCCTGGTGAGGAGGGATGCTGAGCATCGTTTCATGTGTCTGTTGGCCATCTGGATGTCCTCTTGGGAGAAGTGTCTGTTTATATCTTCTGCCCATTTCTTCACTGAGTTGTTTTTTTTTTGGGTGTGGAGTTTGGTGAATTCCGTATAGATTTTGGATACTAGCCCTTTATCTGATGTGTCATTTGCAACTATCTTTTCCCATTCTGTTGGTTGCCTATTAGTTTTATGGATTGTGTCCTTTGCCGTGCAGAAGCTTTTAATTCTGATGAGGTCCCAATAGTTTATTTTTGCTGAAGACGTTCTTTAGTAGCATACTCTCTACTCTCATTCTTGACTTAATAGTTTGCAGAAGTATAGAAGTGCAGAAATATAGAAATCTAGGTTGGAAATAACTTTCCTTTAAACTTTGGAGGCATTACTCCACTGTCTTCAAACTTACGGTATTGCTTTTGAGAAGTGTAGCCAGCCTGATTCTGATCTTTGATATGCGAATAATATTCCTTGCTGGAATCTTGTAGTATTTCTTTGTCCCTAGTGTTCTGTAATTTTCAAACCCATGGCATAGGTCTATTCTTTTTGTATTGGGCAGTTGTTAAGCCCTCTTAATCAAGAAATTCAGGTCCCTTTAGTTCAGGGACATTTTAATTTTATTTTTCCCCTTTGTTGTTGTTTGGAATTTTTCTTTTAGTAGAATACTTACTGTTTGGATGTTGAAATGATTAGTCTTGTAGTTTTCTTGTTTGTTGTTTCTTTTTAACTTTCTGGGTGATTTCCTCAACCTCTTTTTTTTTTTAGTAGCTTTGAGGGCACCTTGGTGGGTCAGTCCGTTAAGCATCTGACTTTGGTTGAATTCATGAGCTCGAGGCCCGCTTTAAGTGAGCATGAGCCCCATTTCTGGTGAGCTCCCCTTCTCCTTCTCTCTCTCTCTCTCTCTCTGTCTTTATGCTCCTTGTGAGATTCTCTCTCTCTCTACTCTTGTTCACTTGAGCCCTCTGTCTCTCAAAAAAAACCAAAAAACCCCTAAACTAGCTTTGGGATGCCTGCGTGGCTCAATTGGTTAAGCATTTGACTGTTGATTTCTGCTCAGGTCATGATCTCACAGATTGTGAGATGGAGCCCCATGTTGTGCTGTGAGCACAGAGCCTGCCTGGGATTCTCTCTCTCCTTCTTTCTCTGCCTCTCCCCGACTTGTGCACTCTCTCTCTCTTTCAAAATAAATGTTTTAAATAAACAGCTTTATTGAGATGTGATTCACAGTGTTGTTCATCTTTTAAATTATAGAAGCCAAGGACTTTTATTTTTGATTTTTATTAAAAAAATTTTTTTTAACATTTATTTTTGAGAGAGAGAGATAGAGGGAGTGAGGGAGAGAGAGACAGAGTGCAAGTGGGGGAGGGGCAGAGAGAGAAGGAGACTTAGAATCTGAAGCAGGCTCCAGGCTCTGAGCTGTCAACACAGAGCCCGATGCGGGGCTCAAACTCATGATTGTTACTTGAGCTGAAGTTGGACACTTAACCGACTGAGCCACACAGGTGCCCCTCCAGTGGGTTTTCGTATATTCACAGAGTTGTGTAGTTAGTGCACAATCTAATTTTAGAACATTTTCATCTCTCCTTTTCCCTCCAAAAGTCCCCATACCCTTTAGCAGTCACTCTATTTCTCCCATCTCCAGTCCTAGTCAACCACTAATCTTCTCTATGTATCTTAACCAATTGAGCCAATTTGCCTTAACCAATTTGCCTATTCTGTACATTTCATAACTGGAATTATACAATATATAGTCTTTTGTGATTGGTTTCTTTAATTTAGCATGTTTTCACAATTCATTCACATTGTGGCATGTATCAGAACTCCATTCCTTTCTTACTCTGAATAATAACTACATTTTATATATCTGGCATATTTTATTCATTCACTCATCAGTTGATGGAAATTTGGGTTGTTTTTGCTCTTTGCTTATTGTGAATAATGCTACTGTGTACATTCATGTACAAGTTTTTGTGTGGATATGTGTTTTTATTTCTCTTGTATATGTCTAGGAGTGCATTTGCCAGATTCAGCCTTCTTTTGACTTTTCTCTGAGTTATTTCTAGTTTTGGGTTCTTATTTATTTAAAAAACTTTTTTTTAATGTTTTATTTTTATTATTATTAAAACATTTTTTTAAAAATTTGTTTTTGAGAGACAGAGATGGAGTGTGAGCGGAAGAGCGGCAAAGAGAGGGAGAGGGAGACAGAGAATCCAAAGCAGGCTCCAGGCTCTGAGCTGTCAGCACAGAGCCCAATGCAGGGCTCGAGTGTGAGATCATGACCTGAGCCAAAGTTGAATGCTCAGCCGACTGAGACACCCGAGCACCCCTTAATGTTTTATTTTTGAGAGAGAGAGAACGCACAGCGCATGGAGAGCAGGAGTGAGTGGGGGAGGGCCAGAGAGAGGGAAACAAAGGATCTGAAGCAGCCTCCAGGCGCTGAGCTGTTAGCACAGAGCCTGACGCAGGGCTCAAGCCCCTGAACTGTGAGATCACGAACTGAGCTGAAGTCAGATGTTTAACTGACTGAGCTACTCAGGTACCCCTCTACTTTTGGGTTTTAAATTCAGAAACTACTTTTTTCTGAATGTTCATTCTTTTTATAAAAAAACAAAAAAACAACACAACAACATTTTGTCCTGTGTTACGGGTATAGTATCTCATCTCTCTAAGGTTATTAGTAATAGTTTTGTTTTTTTTTTTCAAAGATACTGATTTATTTAAAGAGAGAGATTGAGAGAGAAAACGGATACGTTTAGAGGGGCAGAGAGAGAGGGGAGAGGGAGAGAGGATCCCAGACAGGCTTCATGGTTAGTGTGGAGCCTGATGCGGGCTCCATCCCATGAGCATGAGTTGATGATCTGAGCTGAAATCAAGAGTCAGGTGCTTAACCAACTGAGCCACGCAGATGCCCCTACTAATCTGTTGTTGTGAGAAGTTTTCTACTTCCTGGAATAGTCCCTGCTTTTTCAAATAAATTTTAGTTTTGATGTTTCATTTTCTAAATTTTATTTTAATGTTTATTTAGAGAGAGAAAAACAGTGCAAGTAGGGAAGGAACAGAGAGAGAGAGAGAGAGAGAGAGCGAGAGCAAGAGCAAGAGTGAGACACAGAAGCCTTAGCAGCCTCCAGGCTCTGAGCTGTTAGCAAAGAGCCTGATGTGGGGCTCAAACTTACAAACCCTGAGATCATGTCCTGAGCCAAAGTCAGACACTTAACTGCCACCCAGTTGAGCATCCAGGGAGCCACCCAGGTGCACCCTGATGTTTCATTTTCAAATTGGATGGTTTCCTCAAGTGTCTGATAATCTTTGTCTGCTCAAAGACAGTTTGATTAGAAGTTCTGAACTGGTAGTGGTAGTACTTATTTCTGGGATTCACTGTAATATGATCTGGGCCATTTTGGGGGTCCCCTAGTATTAGTATCTTGATTTACCTCAGCTTGGTCAGGTTCCCCAGAAAAATATCTAATTTCCTGTCTGCTATTCTAGAAGTCTATTGATAGAAGAGAGCTGGGGGTGTTGAGAGTCAGGTGTAGGTTCCATTCGGTATGTAAATTTTCATTTAATCTCCTTGTTTTCCGTATGGCACATTCTGATAATTATTCCTCTTTTTCTTCGGGGTTGTTCTGTTTTACTCCAGGGCAGAGGAAAGTCAGGGAGAGAGGATCTGAAAGTTGAACTGCTCCTTTTTTTTAAACATTTATTTAGTTTATTTGTTTTTTAAATGTCTTTACCCAGCGTGGGGCTCAAAGTCACGACTCTAGAGATCAGGAGTCACACGGTCTACTGACTGAGCCAGCCAGGCGCCCCTGAACTGCTTCTTAAATAGCTTTGCAGCCAGTCCTCCTCCTGTTTTTAGCTCCACCCTCATTGCCACTTCCAGAGTCACCTGACGCTGCTGCCAAGTCCTGAATCTTTTTTGGGCCTGGTGGTTCTGTGGTGTAATTTGGGTTGCTTCTTGGCTTTCTCTACTGCTGGCTTAGAATTCACCTTCCACTAGTCTGTGAAGTAGATGATCATTCTTCCAAAATTTTGTTGCAGTTATCTTAAGTTTTTTTTTCCTTGAAAAATCACGTGAAAAATCCTTTTTTCTTTACTGTTGCTCAGTGAGGTTTTGGAGGAGAGTTAACATAAATGTGTGTATTAAGTGCATCATCATAATTTAGAAGTTCTATACATTTTTTTGTCCTTCTATATTGTTAAACTTAAATTTTATTCTTAATGGCTAACCTTTGCATATCTGTTATTTTTTCTTTATTGTGGTCACTGGAGTCCTAGTCAATCTAACTTTGATGTTGTAAGATCTAAATATTTATCAGATAATTACTGATGAAAAGAGAACTAGGATAAAATTAATTTTGTATATTTCTTTGCTTTCTTAAAAATTGTTATTTTGCGAGTGTGTGCATGTCCATGCACATGCCTGCACGTGCAGGGAAGGGGCAGAGAGGGAGAGAGGGCATCCCTAGCAGGCTCTATTCTGTCAGCGCAGATCCGACTCAGGGCTCGAGCCCACTAAGCTTGAGATCATGAACTGAAATGAAGTCAAGAGTGGAAAGCTTAACCAACTGAGCTACTCAGGCACCCCTTTCTTTTTTAATATATTTATCAGCTGTATAGCTTCTTTGACCCTTCACTAGGATGTAAGGGATGGTGAGAAGATTAGTAAAACAGGTTGGTACTTAATGCTTTTCTCAGGTTTGATGTACATATTAATTTTGGAAATGACAAATCAGATTATAGATGATTATATGAATAGCTCTTAAGCTCTGTATATGTGAAACCAGATTTTGACTAGTTGGATAATGTGGACTTAGGTCTATACTGAATCTAGATTGACTCACACTGAGCATAGTCTTGACAGTTCTCCATCAGTCTTTCGCCATAGCCCTGAGGGAATTCTCTGTTCACTTAGCTCAGTTTTTGACCAGGTCTCCAGAGAGTCTCTGCACTGTAAATATCATGGGCCAGACACTCAGAGGCTAGGTTCAGGCAGTGTTTAGAAATAATAGCTTGTTGGGGCACCTGGGTAGCTCAGTCAGTTAAGCATCTGACTCTTGATTTCGGCTCAGGTCATGATATCACTGTTCATGAGTTCGAGTCCTGCATTTGGCTCGGTGCTGACAGTGCAGAACCTGCTTGGACTTCTCTCCCTCTCTCTCTGTTCCTTTCCCACTTGTGCATTCTCTCTCTCTCTCTCTGTCTCTCTCTCAAAATAAATAAACTTAAATAATAGCTTATTGATAGAATGGTTAGCCCCTGAAATTGTACTCAGACTGAAGTTCTACATATATTGAAAAAATCCTGTAAAAAACTAAAATCATACCAGTATTTACACTCTCTTGATGCTTAAAAGGTATTCCTAATTGGGGGCAACTACTTAATGGATATGTGGTTTCCTTTTGGAGTGATGAAAAATTTTTCAACTAGATAGAGATGGTAGTGGTTACACTACATTGTAAGTAAGTGTTCACTCTGAAGTGGTTAATTTTATGTTAGGCAAATTTCACTTAAGAGATATTTATAGTTTATGGGGTGCCTAGATGGCTCAGTCAGTTAAGTGTTCATCTTCGCCTCAGGTCGTGATCTCATAGTTTGTGAGTTCAAGCCCATGTCCGGCTCTATGTTAACAGAGCCTGGAGCCTGCTTGGGATTCTGTGTCTCCCTCTCTCTGCCCCTCTCCCACTTTCTCTCTTTCTCTCAAAAATAAACATCAAGAAAAAATGAAAAAAAAAAAAGAGTTATTAACAATGTCTTATATATGAGCCTTTGTAAAATGAATTGTTTTGTAACAAAAATTTCTTATAGAGGATGTCTAATACAGAGATAAATGAAAATAAAATCATTAATTATTCTGTCTCAAAAATAATTACTTTTGGGGCCCCTGGATGGCTCAGTCACTTAAGCATCCAACTTCAGCTTAGGTCATGATTTCGCGGTTCGTGAGTTTCAGACCTATGTCGGGGTCTGCGCTGACAGCTTGGGGCCTGGAGCCTGCTTCAGATTCTATGTCTCCCTCTCTCTTTGCTCCTCCCCTGTTCATGCTCTGTCTCTTTCTCTAAAAAATAAGCATTTAAAAAAACTAAAAAGCTACTCTCCCCCTTTTTATGTATGTTTATTTAAGAATTCATGAAAATCATAGAAAAATGTACAAAAAGTCTACAGTGAAATATCTGTTCACGTGCTGGGTTTTTTTTTTTTTTTTTTTTTTTTTTACTAAAATAGAAACTGCCACTATTTAATAATGTCAATATTTCTCTTTTTTCATCTATAATTTTATGCAGATATCACATGACAGAATATTTTGTATCTTAATTTTAACTTTATTTTATTTATTTATTTTTTTAAAATATTTTTTACTTATTTCTAGGAGAGAGAGAGAGAGAGACAGCATGAGCAGGGGAGGGTCAGAGAGAGAGGGAGACACAGACTCTGAAGCAAGCTCCAGGCTCTGAGCTGGCAGTCAGCACAGAGCCCGACGCGGGGCTCGAACCCATGAACCGCGAAATCATGACCTAAGCGAAAGTCGGACGCTTAACCGACTAAGCCACCCAGGCGCCCCAATATTAACTTTATTTTTAATGTTTTTTTAATGTTTGTTTTTTGAGAGAGAGAGAGAAAGTGTACACGCAAGCAGGGGAGGGACAGAGAGAGAGGGAGACACAGAATCGGAAGCAGGCTGTCATGACAGCTCAGAGCCCAATGCAGGACTCAAACTCATAGACCATGAAATCATGACTTGACCGACTGAGCCACCCAGTCACTCCTATATCATAATTTAAAAAACATTTTTTTAAATGTTTTATTTATTTTTGAGAGAGAGACCACATGAGCAGGGGAGGGTCAGAGAGAGAGAGGGAGACACAGAATCCGAGGACAGGCTCCAGGCTCTGAGCTAGCTGTCAGCACAGAGCCTGACGCGGGGCTTGAACCCACAAACCATGAGATCATGACCTGAGCTGAAGCTGGACGCTCAACCGAGCCACCCACGCACCCCTCTATATCATAATTTTTAAATAATCTCCTATTAGTAGGCATATGAGGTATTTTATTTGTTTCCTATTCTGAATAGTACTTTTGCACTGAAAAGTATTGTAACTAAGTCGCAGTGTACTTCCATCAAATCATTTCCCAGAAGTGGAATTATAGGGTGAGAGAGTATATGAAGTTTCAAGGCTATTGTTTATTGTTCAGTGCCATTTAGAAATGTTGAACAATTTATACTCATTTTGTCACACCTGAGTGTATATGAGCAGTCTTAAATTTATGACTTTTTATAATCTGAAAGGGTAAACAATAACACCAGACATTGAAATAACAGCATTTATGGAATATACAGAATGTTTGGCAACTTAATTTTGATTTTCTCTTTCCCTTAAAAATCATAGGAAATTAATGTCTTATCAGCTATCTTTAGAGTTTTGTAGCATTTATGTCAGGCAAAATAACACATTAAATGTAAGTTCTTATATAAAAATATATCTGGGGCACCTGGGTGGCTCAGGCGGTTAAGCATCCGACTTTGGCTCAGATCATGATCTCACTGTTCGTGGGTTCAAGCCCCACATCGGGCTCTCTGCTTACAACCAGCTTGGAGTCTGGAGCCTGTTTCAGATTCTGTATATCCCTCTCTCTCTGACCCTCCCCTGCTCACGCTGTCTCTCTCTCTCTCTCTCTTTCTCTCTCTTTCTCAGAAATAAATAAAAAACACTTAAAAAATTAAATAAAAATATATCTAAACTGGGTTATTTTCTCTTTTTTATATTAAGGTGTTATTTAAAATAAAATGCTATTTTAAGTGGAGAGTTTGATGAATTTTCGTTGTTGTGTACAATTGTGTAAAAACCGTCACCATCACCTTCATCAAAGTTCAGAACAGTTTCCTCACCTAAGAAGTTTCTTCATAATCCTTTGCAGTTAATTCTTTCTCCCTAACTTCCTGACCCCTATTCCACCTTAGGCAACCACTTATTTGCCTTCTGTCGCTATAGTTTTGTTTTGGGATCATAAAATGTATATGGTCTTTTGTTCTTTAGCTCATCATTTTTTGAGGTTTATTCGTATTGTTGCATGTATTAACATCTCATTCCTTTTCATTGTTGAGTAGTATTCCATAACATGGATATCCACAATTTGTTTCTTCACCAGTTGACGAACGCTTGAGTTGCTTCCAGTTTTGAACTTTTTTTTTTCAAAAACAGTTTTTGCTGTAAGCATTTGCATCCACATCTTAGAACGGACATAGGGTTTTATTTCTTCTGGGTAAATACTTAACAAGTGGAATTTCGGTCATATGGTAATGTATATTTAACCTTATAAGATACTATCATTCTTTTTTCCATTTTGCATGCCACCAGCAGTGTAAATAGTTCCATATCCTCACCAACAGGATGTAGTCGTTTTAATTTCAGGCATCCCTGTTGGTATGTAGTGGTGTTTGTTGTTGATACTGGAAGCTTTGGATTTTAACCTCTATTTTTGAATGCCAGCATAGTTTGAAATAGTGGAAGTGAAATAACTGTATTCCCTCTTTGTGAGAAATGAAGTGGGCTACGTAAGCATATGTTTAAATGATTACTGTGTAATTGAAGGCCTATCAAATATATGACAAGACTGTAGTAGCTTGGTGATGTACAGTTAAATTTAAGTGTCTTCCTACCCTTTGAAGGATAAGTTAATACTTTAATGTTTCTTTTGTACTAGTCTCGATCAGTGATTCATAGGAAAAGGGTTAAATGAGTGACTCGGGTTGTTGAAAAGACTGGTGATTTAGGAATTTTGTGTTTCTGAGATTATGGCCCTAGAGTTCTGTAATTCTTCAGTAATTTAGAAATTTTAGATGAATTCAAGGATTATATTTACAAGAAATAGGATTATGAACAAATTATTTATTTATTTTTGTTCCTCTTTAGGACATTTTCATTCCATCTCCAAGTTTGGAAGAGCGATCAAATGATGGGAAGAAAGGTGGAGATTTGCATAGTTCATCTTTGACTGTTGAGTGTTCTAAAACTTCAGAGATAGAACCAAAGAATTCCATTGAGGATATTGGGCTTTCTTTGACAGGGGATTCTTGTAAGTTGATTCTTTCTACAAGTGAATATAGTCAGTCCCCAAAGATGGAGAGCTTGAGTTCCCACAGGATTGATGAAGATGGAGAAAACACACAGATTGAGGATACTGAACCCATGTCTCCAGTTCTTAATTCTAAAGTTATTCCTGCTGAAAATGATAATAACCTAATGAATCCATCACAAGATGGCCAAGTAGAATTGAATCAGAAGGCTAAAACAAAGGGAGGTGACCCAGAAACCAGAGACGACATAAGTATTTTAGCCACTGGTTGCAAAGGCAGAGAAGAGACTGTAGCAGAAGATGTTTGTATTGATCTCACTTGTGATTCAGGAAGTCAGGCAGTTCCTTCTCCAGCTACTCGATCTGAGGCACTCTCTAGTGTGTTAGATCAGGAGGAAGCTATGGAAATTAAAGAACATCATCCAGAGGAGGGGTCTTCAGGGTCTGAGGTGGAGGAAATCCCTGAGACTCCTTGTGAAAGTCAAGGAGAGGAGCCCAAAGAAGAAAATATGGAGAGAGTGCCATTGCACCTTTCTCTGACTGAAACTCAGTCCCAAGGCTTGTGTCTTCCAAAGGAAATCCCGAAACAAGAATGCCAAGAAGCTATGGAAGTTGAAACCAGTGTGATTAGTATTGATTCCCCCCAGAAGATTCCAGTACTTGACCAAGAATTGGAACATAAGGATCAGGAGGCTTGGGAAGAAGCTACTTCAGAAGATTCAAGTGTTGTCATTGTAGATGTGAAGGAACCATCTCCCAGAGTTGATGTTTCTTCTGAACCTTTAGAGGGAGTGGAGAAATGCTCAGATTCCCAGTCGTGGGAGGATGATGCTCCGGAAATAGAAGCATGTGCTGAGAATAGAGCTGACACCCAGGAAGAAAAGAGTGCAGAATATGAAAGGGATGTGAAATCAGTGACTGCAGAAAAGGAACCTATAGTGGTTCACTCCCTACAGCCTCCCTTGACTTCAGTGAGAGCAGATGATGCTCTGAGACCTGACCAGGAGATGCAGCAGGCTGAACCTCAAGAGAAAACTGGTAACTCATTACCAAAAGACTCAGAAATAGCTAATGTAAAGCAGCTGGGCCCAGGTGTAGATGCCCAGCAGCTGGAGAAAGCCTCTGCCCATGCTTCACAAAGCTTCTGTGAAAGCTCTAGTGGTGAGTGTGCTTGTAAATTGTTCTCTGTTTCCAACCAAATTATAATTTGGAATAGAAGGTAGGAGAGTACTGTGCTAATGGACTGGTTACTCTGAAAATTAACTTGGGATTATGTTTATGAAGAGCCATAATTGGGAAATAAGGAAATTTGCATTATATTTTTCTTTTAGAGTTGTAATTGTGGAATCATCTGAAGTCTATCAGCTTTATAACTCAGGAGTAATCAATATGAATTTTCTAATTATTTAGAAATTGTAACAATCCGGTGTTTTTTACTTGGGTCCTAACCTTGCTCATATTTTTATATTTTGACAGTTACCTTGAAATATAAGGATTTTTTTGGATTATCCTATATAGTAAAATATTCAGAACTCTGTTAAAGAGTGTTTTGTTACTGATTTTTTTTCCTCTCTATGGGCAGTAGGTAAAGTTTCTTAATTTGGTTCAACATACATACATCTTAAACCTTAAATGTGAAAGGGCATCTCGGTGGCTCAGACTATTGAGATTCTGACTTTGGATCAGGTCATGATCTCATGGTTTGTGAGTTCAAGCCCTACATTGGGCTTTCTCCTATCACCCTGTCAGTGCAGAGCCCTCTTCAGATCATCTGTCCCTCTCTGTCTGCCCCTCCCCTGTTTGCACTGTCCCCCAAAATAACAAAATATTAAAAAACAGAAGCAAAACAAAAAAACCCTTAAACTGGAATTGATATTAGTCTATGTTCTTTAGCTATTTTACCAAAGACCAGAATGAGAATACTTTCTAAATGCCCAGATTTAGTATAATTTAAAAACAAAACAATATCTTAAGTACAGAAAATAAAGACAAAATACAAATTTAAGAAAACAAGCTTCTAGGTATATTGAAGTGAGAAACAGTATTTGGGCAGCATCATAGCTATAAGTATGGCTGATCAGACCTTTTCATGTTTCTGAAACAGTCCCAAGTTAATACTTCTTTTCTAGGTGTGATTATTAGTAGTACTTTTTTGTTGTTGTTGTTAACTTCAAAATTGCCCCTATTCATTAGGTTTTATATTCAGGATTTTAAAGTCTTTTTTAGAACAAGAAGTTACTATATTTGGAAGGAAGATAAAGGTTATGGGTTCATTCTCTTCTTTCTAAAATCATGGCTAGTTAATAATGGAGGTGGAACTAGAACCTAGGTCTCCTCATTCTGAAGTCTATGTTTTTTCTCTTGTAAAACTATGTAATAGAGTTTCTTTCTTTTTTTTTTTTTAATGTTTTTATTTATTTCTAGGAGAGAGAGAGACAGCGTGAGCAGGGGAGGGTCAGAGAGAGAGGGAGACTCACAGACTGAAACAGGCTCCAGGCTCTGAGCTGGCAGTCAGCACAGAGCCCGACGCGGGGCTCGAACCCACGAATCGCGAGATCATGACCCAAGCGAAAGTCGGACGCTTAACCGACTAAGCCACCCAGGCGCCCCAAGTTTCTTTGAATCTGACAAACTATGGCAAAGAACTATCTGAATGATCTAATATTCTGTATTGTTGAATATTTTTGTGATTGTTTTAGATGTAACTACTGTTACTGACCTAGGCTAAGAAAGCATTAGGACCTATAGATTGTTTAATATGGTTACTTAGGAGTATTTTTTATTTATCTTAGCACTTCCATGCAAAAGAAGCTTCTAAAACATTGGGATATTTGTTGTATCATTTTAACATGAATTCTTGCTCCATGAATTCTTGCTTACACCATTAATTGGCAGGGCCAGCTCTTTATTATAGTAGACACTGTGATAGTAAAAAACTTATTTTACTAGTCTTTTATCTAGATTGTTGAAAATACTAGTAAGTTGTTTTCTGCTTCAAGATTTTAGTTTTTGAGCCAAAAAACTAAAAACAGTCAAGACAGTGTTTGGACTGTTAGAGAATTAGTCTTAAAGTGAATCATTCAGAAGAGCATTGCTGGAAAAAAGGAAAAAATTATTCTGTACTTAAAATACAGGTGTTTAGTTGCTAAAACTTAAGAGACTAATTTAAATGAGAGTAACCTAAAAAGTTAATGGTTCTTTAGTCTGGAAAGACAAAATGAAAGATATGAGGGGCGCCTGGGTGGCTTAGTCGGTTAAGCATCCGACTTTCGCTTAGGTCATGATCTCGCGGTTCGTGGGTTCGAGTCCTGCGTCGGGCTCTGTGCTGACTGCCAGCTCGGAGCCTGGAGCCTGTTTCAGTCTGTGACTCCCTCTCTCTCTGATCCTCCCCTGTTCACGCTGTCTCTCTCTCTCCTAGAAATAAATAAAACATTAAAAAAAAAAAAGATATGAATTGGTTGAGTCCTAGGTTTGTTCATTAGATTCCTATATAGTAAAGTTAGAAGGGTTACTTCTGTTTTTGTTACTAGCTTTATTGATTAAAAAAAAAGATACATGCCTAATTGTAAAAGTTCAAACAGTACAAAAGAGGAGAGAGAGGGGACTGGGGGAGAAAAGGAGAGAATCACTGTTAAGTGCCTATATGGATAGATAACTTGGAGCCATGAGACATTGTCTTCAGACATCTGTTTAAGGAAACTTCTTGAACTTTAAAGTACAAATTTAGAAAGATGGTACTTGGAAACCTAGCCTTATTCAATATAGAATACATTTTTGATAGGTTGATTCCAGGAAAAATTGTGACAAGTACAGTAAGTCTTTAATTAAATCCACAAGAGGTAGTCTATGATAGGTTAATCATGATCAGGGAAGCTAGATATGTTTTGTGCTCTAACTCTAACCTTTACTGGCTTGCTTTATGAATATCATCCTAATTAGATGTTAATGTCAGAGGCAGACTTTCAGGGTAAAGTGTTTATGCATGAAGTTGCCTAGTATAGGAATTCTTATATTTTTAACTGGATGACTTTTAATCAGTTGTTAAAAAGTGACCGGTTCTTCTTTTGAGCACAGAACAAGATAAAGTGGGTTGTAGATGGTAACAAAAAGTTAGAAGTAAGGGATACCTTCCTGACTTTAAAAGTTTTTGAAATATTGCTTTGGACTAAGGAATTTGCTTTTCCTTTAAAAAATTATTTTTTAAATGTTTTATTTATTTCTGAGAGAGAGAGAGCGTGAGTAGGGGAGGGTCAGAGAGAGAGGGAGACACAATGTGAAACAGACTCTAGGCTCTGAGCTGTCAGCATAGAGCCCGATGCAGGGCCTGAACCCATGAACCGTGAGATCATGACTTGAGCCGAAGTTGGATGCTTAACCGATTAAGCCACCCAGGCGCACCTGGACTAATGAATTTTCTAAAGTACCTTAGTTATAAAGACACCCACTTAGCTAGTTTGATGATTGATATTAAGTTTCCTTTTGTCCATTGCTTTCTTAATAGGTTGGTATGCTGGCATACAATAGGATAGCCCATGATAATCTGGGATAGCAGGAAGGGACTTGTTAATTTAAGCAGTAAGTGTGCTAGATGTCAGAGAAAGAATTAAATATGTGGAAAAGTCTATTATCAGAGGTTAAAATACTGTTTTGCAGGACGGTGATAACTTGATTAGTGGTGTCTTTCGTATGAGTTGAACAAAAGCAGAGAAAGGGGAAAACATTTGTAGGACGTTGAATAGAGGCTTTCTGAATATGAATAATTAAAGACTAGAAATATAGGCTGCTACTAGTTAATTGAATGCTGATTAAAGGGTTAGAAATTTATCTTCTGGTGGAAACCTTGACATTTTGATAAGACGCCAACATGTTCAAATATCTTATATGAATGTTGCTTTCGTTGTGTGCAGAAAGAATTGGGGGTTGGAGAAGATGGGAGACTTCTGGCAAAGAAATTGATAGGCTCTTGTAATAATCCAGGAGTGATTCATTGAAGGACCAGATAAGGAGTGCAGTTTTGCCTATAAAATTAGATTCATTTTTCCATTTGGTTGTAGTAATGCAGCTGGGTCAGTGGTGCTCAAATAATTTTTCTTAAGTACTATCTAGTGTTGTGCAAAGGAAACCCTGTTACAGGAAATAATGTTTGGTAGGTAATTCTTGCTTGCATGTTACATTTTCTTGTTATGGTATGACATAGAAGGAAGTACTTGAGGATTTCGTACATTCATATAGATTTTCTTAAATGTTTTTGGGAGAGAGGAGAGAGGGCGCATGTGCACGTAAGCAGGGGGGAGGCAGAGAGAATCTGCAGTAGGCTTCACGTCAACAGCACAGAACCCCACGCGGGGCTTGATCCCACTGACTGTGAGATCATGATATGAACTGAAATCAGGAGTCAGACACTGACTGAGCTGCCCAGGAGCCCCCACATAGATTTTCAAAAGTCTACATGGTCAATCATAATATGAGGGATGGTTCCTGTCAAGAGAGCAGTGCAGTGCAGGTGATTGTTCTAGGAACCAAAATTCTGTAAAATATATCTTTGCAATGTTTGATGTTTTTTGAGACTTTTTTTTTTTTACTTTTTAGTTTCTGTATCTCTTCTAAGTTCTTCTTTATTAACCTAAAGGACTTGTTATTTAAGTAATTGCCAGAGAATGAAACCTTATCTACCTGACCCATTTCTCTTTCTGTTACTGAGCATGTATACTTTTCACCCTTTCTTTCTTTTTTTTTTTTTTTTTTTTGCTTTAAAATCCAAGGCCTTTAATTCATTTTTCAGTAATGACCATAAATGCCTTCATCACACTTTATTTCTAAAGTTGATTTCATTTTCTCTCTTCATCCCTTCAGGTTACTAATTCATTTTCTCTTACATGTAGATATAAGAGATGTTTTTTGTTTTTTTGTGACTTTGAAGAGAAAAGTCTCAAAGTGCTTCATATGAAAGATAATAAAAGATAGAAGTGGAGTGGAAAAAGATGAAAAGAGAAAAATGTGGTATTATAAGAAATTAACTTGGTTTTCATCCAGTGCCTGGTACACAGCTCCAGAAATCCTTGTAATTTCCTAAGTGATAGGAATACCTTTAAAAAAATTTTTTTGTTGTTTATTTTTGAGACACAGAAAGAACATGAGCAGGGAAGGGCAGAGAGAGAGGGAGACACAGAATCTGAAAAAGGCTTCAGGCTCGGAGCTGTCAGCACAGAACACAGAACCCAATGTGGGGCTCGAACCCACTAACCCACTAACCATGAGATATGACCTGAGCCAATTAGGACACTTAACCGACTGAGCTTTCCAGGCACCCTGGGGGAATGCCTTTTGTTATTCATAACAAATCCTTTCAAACACCTCTGTCTTTTTGGTAGTGAAGTGATTTAGGGTGGGATCCCTACATAGCCTCAGGACCCAGGCTGTTCCCAGGAAGACAAAATGATTAGAGGGTTGAAACTTTCACTTTTACCCACCCTCCTCCTGGAAGGAAGGGCTGGAGATTAAAGCTTAATAAAATCTCTTGAACAACAAGATTTAATAAGGGTCCACCCAAGTTGTAATGAGCCTCCGGAGTATAGGTATCTTAAGGCTCTTGAGGGGACTTGCAAGGGGACTGAAGCTCTTGCTGTCACAACACTTCTGGACCTCACCCTGTGTACTGCTTCATTTGGCTGTTCATCTATGTCCTTCATAATAAATTGGTAAATGTAAGTAAGTGTTTCTTCGAGTACTGTGAGCAGCTCTTCTAGGTTAATCAGACCTGAGGGAGGAGGTTGTGGGATCCTCAAACTATAGCCATTTGATGAGAAACACAGATAACAACTTGGTCTTGTTTTTTTTTTCTGTTTTTTTTTTTTTTAACTTGGCCTTGTGATTGGCATCTGAAGTGGGGGCATTCTTCTGGGACTGATGCCATCTCCACATAGATAGTGTCAGAAGTGAATGATACCAGTCAGTTTCTGCTGAGAATTGGATAATTGCTTGGTGGTGTTGGGATACACATTGGGCAAAATGTTTGCAAAGGAGTAGAGACTGGGTATGCCAGATTATAGCTATTTTGAGCAATCACAGAAAAGTAAGTACAGATTTTCAGATGTTAGGTTTAAGAGGAGCAGTCTAGCACAGTTCTTTTTTTTTTCCTCCCAAACTTAGTCACTTTATTAAAAGAGATAATTAGGAAATCAGAAAATGTGATTTAAAAAAAAATGTTTATTTTGAGAGAGAGAGATAGAGTATGTGTGTGTGTCTGTGTATGCAGAAACTGCGAGGTTGGGGGGGGGGGTTGGAGAGAGAGGAAGAGAGAAAATTCCAAGCAGGCTCCGTGCTGTCAGTGCAGAGCCTGACTGAGATCATGACCTAACCCAAAATCAGGAGTTGGATGCTTAACTGACTGAGATACCCAGATGCCCCCAGAAAATGTCATTTTGGCAGTTTGCTAATTCTGATTAGTAAAAAATTTGGAACCAAAACCTAGTTAAATATAAAGTTTTATCTTGACAAATTGTTACGTTTATATTAATTTATTGATGACTAGCCAAAATGGGTACACTGGGAATGCTCATATATGTGGGATTTACCATTGTGCAGGCATTTATGCGTGAATATTAGTATTATGGTCTAGAAGGAATGTGGTATTTCATGTTCGTTTTGACCTCATGTTCCTCAGGCCCTCTAAACTTTGGGCTTCCTCTATTTGTCTGTTATCTGGTGTTTACATTGTGTTAGACCTATTGTTGGCTACAACCAGAGCACAGAGAATAATAGGAAATTGGTTGGGAGGCCTGGTGAGGTGGGTTGGGAATGAGGCTGATTTGGGGAGCAAGGGAAAAGAATAATTAAAATACTTCTCACTTTCACTTTCTTCTTAGACTTCTGTTTTGGTTTCTTTTTTGTTTATTTATTTTTAATTTTTTTTTTTTTTACCCCCTCCAGAAACTCCATTTCATTTCACTTTGCCTAAAGAAGGTGATATTATCCCACCATTGACTGGTGCAACTCCACCTCTTATTGGTCACCTTAAACTGGAGCCCAAGAGACACAGTACTCCTATTGGTGAGTGACTAAAATGTAATGATATTTAAAGCAGAATTTCTGAGTTACCATTCTTTATGCAAGTGATTCTTTTAAATCTGAGGAGTTGGGCCTGCCTGATAAGGTTGGTTTTGTCTTAGGAGGAATAAGGCTGTGATATTTGATTCTAAGAGTTTACTCCTGGAAGATACTTAGTGGTAATGAGAAAAAAGAAAGGGTGGAGGGAAGGAAGGGAGAGAATATAAGGATTTTATTCTATTACTTGCAAGGCAATAGAATTGAGTGCTAAGCAATGATATAGAGCTATTTTTAGAAGGAAGGGACAGCAAATAGGGTAGAAGTACTATTTATTCAGTACCCCAGCTATCAGTCTACTACTTGACAGGGCAGGGACACTTAGACCCTCCTTCCATCAGGCAGCCAGTAGTCTTCTGCATTAACCTATTTGTTTTCTCTAGTCAGTGCTGGGAGGTAACAGTCATGCCGTCTGGAGTCTCCTGCTACCTATGCCTGATGCTGGCAGATGTGGGTTGGCTGAGGGCTCATGCAGCATCCTTTGTCCAGATGCAGAAGTGGAACTGAATCCTGTTGCTCCTCTTAAGACCAGGTGTCAAAACTAGTGTGTAGTTGTTGATACTGTGACAGGATCTATCCTAGGAATCCCCCTTCAATCCTGCAGAGCGGTGGAGCCAAACAGGCAACTTGGTGACCATAAATTGTAGTTTTTCATGTTTGTATTTTAGTGGTTTTTCTTTCTTCCTCCTGCCCCCCTCTTTCAGGCATTAGCAACTATCCAGAAAGCACCATAGCAACCAGTGATGTCATGTCTGAAAGCATGGTGGAGACCAATGATCCTATACTTGAGAATGAAAAAGGAAATCCTGGGGCTGCCCCAGAGGTGGATGATAAATTGTGTCTAAGAATGAAACTGGTCACTCCTGAGACCGAGACAAGTGAAGAGTCTTTGCAGTTTAGTTTGGAAAGTAAGTTTTATTTTATGTCAGTCTTGGGCAATTAGTAGCTCCAGATCATATGAGAAGTATTAGTTATCTTTTTCCTAGTTATAATGATTAATACTTCTATAATTATAAATGTATTTTTAAAGTCTTACTCTCATAGACCTAATTCTTTGCTTTCAGGTAGTCACTGTCATGTTACTGAAGATGCTTCATTTTAAATCTTTGGTGCTGCTTATTTCTCTGTATTAAACCTGTATGTAGAGTAATTGGTTTCAGGGTGCCTGGGTGGCTCAGTCAGTTAAGCATCTGACTTTGGCTCAGGTCATGATCTCATGGTTCGTGGGTTCAAGCCCTGCGTCGTCAGGTTCTGTGCTAACAGCTGGCTCAGAGCCTGGAGCTTGCTTCAGATTCTGTCTCTCTCTTTCTCTCTCTCTGACCCTCCCCTCCTCTCTCTCTCTCTCTCTCAGAAATAAATAAAACATTAAAAAAAAATAAAGTAATTGGTTTCCATATTCAGAAACAGTTCAGAAGATGGTAGAAAATGTAGCATTGTGGATTCACACTAGGCCTATGCTGACTATTTCTCACATTACTTGGATGTTGTTGGGTGTGGCTAGAATACAGAGAAGGTATGAACAAGGGAGATTGCAAAGATCCAGATTTGGAAATGCCTTTTACATGATGCTGAAACACTGAAGAATTATAGGCAAGGGAATAATATCAAATTTGCTTTTTTAAAAGTCTGAGCTGAGTGTTAAAAAACTTCATGCCTTTGTGGTTTATTTCTCACATGGCCTTCCCATTTCCTATTCTCCTGCTTGGAAAACTCAGTCTTTGTTTAACCAGAAGGTAGGGTTTTTAGTAGTGGAGATGGAGATGAGGGGATCAGTATGAGAGGTGAATAGTAGAATTGAAAGAACCTTGGGACCAGTTGAATATGGAAGTAAGAGGGTTGAATATCGAAGTAAGAGGGAGGGGGGAGAAATGCAGAATGAATCTACATCTGAATTTAGTTTTCATGATAGCACTCCAAAGTAGATCTCCTTATTTCCAGACACAGAGGTTTTAAAGTTATATGCATAAGATCACAATAATTGCAAGGAGGCAGTCTCAGAGTTTGAGTCAGATTTGACACCAAAGTTTATAATTTTTCCACTAGGTAGTTTGGAAATGCTGTTTAATGGAGTTAGAACAGGAAGAACTCATAAAAGAGATGGGAAAGGAAGCTTATGGGCAGGAGAATTACAAAAAGATAATGTCAGACGTAAAAGCAAGTGTCTAATAAGGTATATCTGAAAATGTACATTGGATTTGGCAGTTAGGATCCGTTTGTTGACTCTGTCAAGAACTATTCCAGTGTAGTGCTTTGGGTGGGACTTAATACCGAAGTTAACTGAGAAGTAATGGGAAGAAGCAGCAGCAAGCGTATTGGACTCTTGAGAAGTTTATGTGAGAAAGGAGGAAAAAACATGCTAACTTAAAGATTGGAGATGTTTTCATTTTTATACCTAAACATAGAGAGACCTAAGCAGTTTATAGGCTGAGAGAAAGTCTCCAAAAGAGAGATGGATTAAAAAACGAGGGAATAAGGGGAAACAGTTAATGGATCAAAACCCCGATGGAGTTGGGAGAGGAAGCTTTCAAAGACTACAGGCAGAATGGTGGACTTGAATAAGAAGGGCCTCTCATTCCCTAGAGACCAAAGAAAAGAAATTTTAGCTAATATACTTGGAGTACTTCTGATACTCCAGGCATCTGGAGTAAAATTCCAGGCATTTTACATGTATAGCTCATTGAATCTCACAACAAACCTGTGAACTAAGTTCTGTTAACTAGAGTCAAACAGGTAGTAAACGGGGTAGTCTGGATTTAAAGTCATTTTTTAAAAGTATTTTTTAATGTTTATTTTTGAGAGGGAGAGAGAGAGCAAGCAAGTGTGAGCATGAATAGGGGTGGGGCAGTGAGGGAGACACAGAATCTGAAGCAGGCTCCAGGCTCCCAGCTGTCAGCACAGCCTGACACAGGGCTCAAACTCATGACCCACAAGGCATGCATGACTTGAGCTAAAGTCACACACTTAACCTACTGAGCCACCCAGGCGCCCCAGTTAAGAACCCAGGGGCATGCCTGGCTGGCTCAGTTGGAAGAGCACATGACTCTTGATATCGAGGTTGTAAGTTCGAGCCCGGTGTTGGGTGTAGAGATTACTAGGGGAAAAAAAAAAAAAACAACAAGCAGTTTTAAGAACCAGCAGTCTGGGTCTGAATTATAGTGCTACTCTGCTTTTTCAGTGCTTATTAATTCGAATGATAGAACCTTAGTAGAAATTAAAGTATTATGTGTTTCCATTTTTACTTTTCTCTCTGAAACCAAGTGGGGCTTATCAAGAAACTATGTGGTAGCCCTGAGTCTTTAGATTTGAAGTTAAAATAGGGACGACCTTAAGTGGAGCTAACATAATGGACGCTGTTACTACCTTTCCTATAAGATGAATACAATGTCAGGCAGTCACTGGACTCGGTTTTACTCATTTCATCTTCATAACAAACCTGTGAGGTTGGTTCTGGCTTATCTCTATCTTATAGATGAGGAAGGTGACTCAGAAGGTGGCATTTACTCCCAGGTTGGACTACTAAATGCTGGGGCCAGGGCCTGTTTCAGAGCCTGGGCTCTAACCTTTAAACTTCTGCTGCCACCTTGACAGACTGTTGAGAAGATTTTGTTGGATCATGAGTATTTTAGAAATGTTGAAAAATATGTGTTATTTTCTCTAAGGCTGGAATAAATTTTAAATGAACACATTTTAATCCCTTGGCATTAGTGACCTTGCTTTGAGAATATGGGATTCTTCTCATTATTGCTCTTAATTCTTTGCTACAGATTATATCTTTTTTTTTTTTAATGTTTTTTTTTAATGTTTTATTTATTTATCTCTCTAGGAGAGAGAGACAGCATGAGCAGGGGAGGGTTAGAGAGAGAGGGAGTCACAGACTGAAACAGGCTCCAGGCTCTGAGCTGGCAATCAGCACAGAAATCGACGCGGGGCTCGAACCCACGAACTGCGAGATCATGACCTAAGCCAAAGTCGGACGCTTAACCGACTAAGCCACCCAGGCACCCCTGCTACAGATTATTTCTTGAAAATGTGTTTCATTTTTCAAATTTCTGTCCCAAAGGAACTTTGGGAAGAACTTGAGTATCTTCTGTGTGTGGGTTCTCTTAAAACTGCACACTATTAAAAACAACAAAAAAACAGACTGCACACTATTTAAAATTTGTATCAATTTAAAACATTTCTTGCATAATTTATTTTAATAAAGTTTTTTTTTCTTTTTTAAAGTTTTGTATTTTCTTACGTAAATTTTTTACATCATGTATAAGAAGAGATGAATTGATTGAGGAGAAGTTTTAATTTTGATTTTTACATGTTACTATTGAGTAATTCATACATTATATTTCTGGACAAACCGATTAGTCTTCTGTAGGAAAATTGAAAGAAAATTGGTACAAGTGAGGAAAGACTTGTGCTATTTAAATGATAAGAAGTCGGGGCGCCTGGGTGGCTCAGTCAGTTAAGCGTCCTACTTCGGCTCAGGTCCTCAGGTCGTGATCTCATGGTTAGTGGTTTGAGCCCCGCATCAGGCTCTGCTTTGGATTCTGTGTCTCCCTCTCTCTTTGCTCCTCTCCCGCTCATGCTCTATCTTGTCTCTCAAGAATGAATAAATGTTAAAAAAGTTTTTTTAATTATACAAAAAAATGATGTCTTTTATGTTCACTTATTATTCTTTCCCCTTTTTGTAATTTGTTGCAATTATTAATAGAACAGGTTTTCAGAGAAGGTGTTTAGGTGTGATACTAATTGAATTTTGTTTCTCTTTCCTTTCTCTTCTTGTTTTTGTTTTTATTCAGAGCCTGCAATTGGTGAAAGAAAAAATGGATCTACTGCTGTTGCTGAGGCTGTTGCCAGGTAACTTGAGCTGGTTGCTATTTAGAGGAGTTTAATATACAAAGCCACTCTGGTAATAAGAGGAAGATGATTTATCAATAAAGGAAAAATCTTAAAATGAAACTCCAGTGTAAAGGATTTAGCCATGTATTGAATCTAACAGTAGGCTGTCTTATTAATGCATTTAGTTTAATAAAGCTTTTGCTATACTTAGAACTAAGATATTCAAGGGTATTTCCCTTTCTTTTGTTTATGTGGGAATGCTCTTTTCTTTGTTTCTTTTGACGAGACTGAGATTGTTGCTGCTGTTGGTAATGTAATAAAGGGTTTAACGAGAAATAGCCTTAGACCTTATTCCTTCAAGGATTCCGGACTCCTTGCTGCAACCTCAGGTCACTTTTTCTTCTGGCTGCCAAATTAACTACTGTGTTGAGCTGTTATTTTTGCTTTGTCATGAATGCTGTAATGCTTTGAGGATGTGTTTGACCCCATCCTGAGGCTCTAGTGGTAAGCTTTGCCATCTGGTGGCGGTAAGAGTAGAATTGTTTCATTGGTTTATGGTGTGAGTCATCCAGCGTGAACATACTAGCAGCAGTTGGTGAAGTATAGATGAGGATTCTTAAATCAGCCGTGGCGGATGCAGTAAATAAGTAGAGCAAGCTAGGTGCAAGAACACAAGGTATTAAGGATGATGGCCGACTGAACCTGTATCCCGTTTGAACATGTGCCCCTGTTCAGCTCCAGCTGGTTATTACCATGCAAGAATGAAAACTTAATTTGTCAGATGTTGTTGGTTATAGTCCTCTGTCCATCTTATTTCCTGTGAATCTTCCTTGAGAGATCATTCTTGTGCTAATTTGGAAACAAGTATGAAGAATGGCATTTTGGCATAAGGTGTTGTGGGGTTTGGGATGCAGAGCAAGGATTTTATTCCTTCTGTGCCTAAAAAAGATAATCTCCAGGGGTACTTTTCCTTTCCAAACTAACACAGTATGTTGCTTTAACTTGTAATCTTAGTCCTCAGAAGACCATGTCTTCGTTTAGCTGTGTCTGTGAAGCACAACAAGATGATGAGGCTCGAAATCGTGATCCTCCCTCTGCACCCATCAAGTGAGCATTATTTTCATAGCCTCTTTTGAGCTGTCTTTTGTTTGCAAAATCATTGGTTCCAGAATCTAGAATTTTGTGAACTTGATCTTACATTTCTATCTGACAGACTGTGACATATTCTAGTTAGATTTGTAAGTGAGATGTCATGAGAAATTTAAAGTAATATTTTATAGATACAGATTTTTGTCTGGATCTTGTGTCAGTTTGAAATGATTCAGTCTTCATAAATTTATGAAGCTATATTCTGTAGTTTTAAGATTACTTCTTGGGTTTCTTAGATTTAGAAATGCTTATTTTTAACAAGACTTTTTATTTTTCTTTAATTTCCCTTAGGGCAAAACAGATTTGTTTTGGGGCAACACCCCAAATTTAACATTTGTCTTACTTGATGCAATTAAGATTTGTCCATGATTTCTTTACTCTATACTCTTTTAGAATAGCTATGAAACAGAAAATAAAAAATTGAGTTTCAAAGTATTTTTTTCTCTATTAAAGTATTTTTTTTTTTTTACGAATAGTTTATTGTCAAGTTGGTTTCCATAATTAAAGTATTTTTTTTAACGTTTATTTATTTTGGAGAGAGCATGAATGGGGGAGGGGCAGAGAGAGAAGGGGACACAGAATTCCAAGCAGGCTTCAGTCTCTGAGCTGTCAGCACAGAGCCCGATGTGGGGCTCAAACCCATGAACCGTGAGATCATGACCTGAGCTGAAGTCGGATGCTTAACTAACTGAGCCACCCAGGCACCCCTTTTTCTCTGTTTAAATAATGAGAGTATCTTGTTTGGGATGTACAATTCTTATATTTAATATAGGGAAATAAGTGATGGCAATGGAAATAAACTTGTATTTTCATTATGAGGTGTTATTCAGTGTATTTTTAATTCAGGAATGTGATAATGTTTTGTCAGTAGATATATTCCTAATAGTGTTATTTGCAGTGTAACTTTTATAGTCATTATTGGCATAAATATTAAAAAGAAACATGTCAGTGCTTTATTGGCATTCTGATTATTGTTGATATTCTTGAGAATCAAACAGCCCAGCTCATATCCTTTATTGTATTAAGAGGCTTGTTAGGTGAAACCCCACTTTATGTGATTCAGAAAGTGATATGGTAATGGCCTCACAATTACTAAATTTACTGAGGCATTGTATTACCTTCCCATTTTATTAGAATATCTTTAGAGAGGTCACAGTGCTGGTGATTTTGTTTAACCTAGGTAGAACATGGGCCTGAAAGTCCAGCTGTATTTGATTTCAGTTATTTCACAGACAGACCTGCACTCAGAATATAAAGGTTAAAAGTTTGTTAAGTATGGAGATTATTCTTCCCTTTTTTCACTTTGGATTAATTTTATTTGGACTTTTTCTGCTAAAATTTTCTTTCTTTTTTTTTTTTTTTAATTTTTTTAAATGTTTTATTTATTTCTAGGAGAGAGAGAGACAGCATGAGCAGGAGGGTCAGAGAGGGAGTCACAGACTCTGAAACAGGCTCCAGACTCTGAGCTGTCAGTCAGCACAGAGCCCGATGCGGGGCTCGAACCCGCAAACCGCGAGATCATGACCTAAGCGAGTCGGATGCTTAACCGACTAAGCCACCCAGGCGCCCCCTTTTTTTTTTTTTTTTTTTTAAGAGAGAAAGACAGTGTGAGCAGGGGAGGATCAGAGAGAGAGGGAGACACACAATGTGAAACAAGCTCCAGGCTCTGAGCTGGCTGTTGGCACAGTGCCCAACGTGGAGCTCGAACCCACAAACCATGAGATCATGACCTGAGCCGAAGTCAGACGCTCAACCGATTGAGCCATCCAGGCACCCCTAAAATTTGCTTTCTTAGTATCAGTTTCCAAACCTGGCATATAGTGACCAAGGTAGGATGGTGTAGCTGGAACTAATGAATAAAGAGACGTGTGGCCCTTCTTAGAATTTACTGGATTTCTTGGGGTGCCTGGGTGGCTCCTTTGGTCAAGTGTCCATCTTTGGCTCAGGTCATGATCTCGCCATTTGTGAGTTCCAGCCCTATATCGGGCTCTGCACTGCCTGCTTGGGATTCCCTCTTTCTCTCTGTGTCTCTTTCCCACTTGGCGTTCTCTCTCAAAATAAATTTAAAAAATTAAAAAAATTTACTGGATTTCTCTTGTCTTCCAAAGCTCTTTTTTAGTGCTAAAGCTTTCTCTTTATTGTTTATTGGGACATTAATACACATCTTTCCAGTAGGTACTTCTCAGTTTTATTTATGTGTAAGGATTTAGGAACTTGATAGGAGTAGGGCAACACTTTCTACAGTATGTGTTGCAATTAAGGCTTCGCTTTTTACCTACTGTTCTATATATATATCTATGAAAATACATGAATGTGGGGGGAAATGACCATGATATTCGCATCACTCATTTGAGTGAGGCTAATGTGAGAATGATAAATACCAAAATCATAGGATATTGATGTCTGATATTTGATAGGAATCTGCTGAATATTGCTAATGTTGCAATGAGACATCTTTGGTCATTAGAGAAGAGAGTTGTTCTGCTTAACTCTTTGGGGAAAAAAAGCAATTTAATGCTCATCAATTAAGATTTAAAAAAAGTCTGGGGCACCTGGATGGTTCAGTTGGGTAAGGGTCCGACTTCAACTCAGGTCACTAGCCCGTGGCCAGTGAATTCAAGCCCCACATTGGGCTCTGTGCTGACAGCTCAGAAGTCTGCTTGAGATTCTGTCTCCCTCTTTCTGCCCCTCCCCCCCATCTCTCCTTCAAAAATAAACAAACATTAAAAAAAATTTGTAAGTGTCCAAAATAAAACAAAACTTTGCTTTGGAAGTGAAATTCTATTCAGAGGTTCTACCCCAAATAAACAGCTTCTATAAAATGTGATAAGCTTGTATAAGGGTGGGAAACGATGGTAATTGAATTCTTCAAATGGCTGATCCTGTTCTTGTAGCGTGTAACTAACTTTGGTTACCTAGTTAATATGTTAACTGTCTAAAAGATTCATACATGAGTATTTGTAGAAAAGATGTATTGAGTCTTCTTAATTGCTTTGTTTTATGCAACTAGTATTGATTGAGCATCTGCTGTGTACCTAGCCCTTTGTGGAGTAAATTTTATATATGGTTACTTACAACCTCATCACACGTAGGTGTTACTCATCTGTCTCTTGGTGGTCTTATTCTTCTTGTCTCATCTTTATTGTATTGTATATCCTTATTCACTTGAGGACTCAAGGTATGGCCAGCAAATTTTTACCAGGCTCTGTTTGGCTAGAACTCTATTCTAAATCTGTCATTAATCCTGTTTTGGTAAACTGAGCTAAATAAGATAGGAATCTCAGAAACTTTTTATCTTTCTTACTCAAGATCCAGAGCAGAGCATTTCTTTTCCCAAAGAGCTCTTCATGTTTCTTTTTTTTTTTTTTTTGCCTGCCCTTGTCAGCTCAGTTCTTACAGGGTGAGAGCTTCTCCCACATTGGAGACCGCTTTCTCGGTCTCAGTGACTAGTTCCATCTTTCCTGGCAAAGAATATAGCAATATAAGACATGGTTTCTAGATCCTTGGTCATCCTGGATGTTATCTTCTTGGTTTATGCCTTATTTAAAATAGGATATTCCAAACTGAAACAGACTCAGGTGTGGTCTTACTATGATCAGGTCAGAGTGGATTCCTTTTATCTTTATTCTGGCTACTGTGCATTTAATGTAGGCTAAAATGCATTAATTCTTATTTTGTTTGTAGTGTACTAATTGATCGAACTTGTGATTTACCAAAAAGTTAAGATTTAAGACATTTTCTACATGAATTTGCTACTTCTACAGTTAGTTTACTTAATCTGAGAGTAGATTTTTGCAGTTACTTAATGGAGAGAATCTTAATAAATGTCCAGACTACACTTATTAAGCACTTGCTATATATTAAGCCCTGTGTTAGGTGTTTTAAATAGAGATGAATAAATAAGCATGAATTGTTTTTGAAGTTTATTTATTAAAAATTTTTTTAATGTTTATTCTTGACACAGAGAGAGTGTGTGACAGCAAGGGGTGGGTCAGAGAGAGTGAGGGAGACGCAGAATCCAAAGCAGGCTCCAGACTCTGTGCTGACAGCTCATGGGGCTCATACTCACAAACTGTCAGATCATGACCTGAGCCAAAGCGGGATGGTTAACTGACTGAGCCACACAGGTGCCCCCTAAGTTTATTTATTTAGAGAGAGAGAATTGAGGAAGCAGTGAGAAAGAGAGGAAGGGAGGGAGGGGGAGAGGGAGAGGGAGACAGATTGTCCACATTGTGCAGTTCCATGCAGAGCTCGAACAAACCACTAGATCTTGGTCTGAGCTGCAATCAAGAGCCAGATGCTCATCCAGCTAAGGCATCCAGGTGCCCGTAAGACATGAATTTCAAGTTTCTGTGTAACCTGCTTACTTGGACTTAAATCTGGGCCTTTTTATTCTGGTTGAAGACATTTAAGAAAGCCCCTAGGCACCTCATGACTTCACGGTATCTGTTTTATAGGAGACAGTAATCAAATGCTTGTGGGATAAATGAATAAATCCCTAATAGCCAGATGAAAAGAAGTAAGCTGTATCTTGAGAACTTTCTTGGAGGAAACAAGTCATTCTGAATTGTTAGTTTTAAGATATACCAGTTTAGCTAGCCAAGCTAGACTCTCACCTATAACCCTATCCTGTATAGATTAAGTTTCTTTCCCTAAAACTATTGGTTGTTGTTGCAGGGGTGGGGGGATGGGGGTGAAGAAAAGAATCTAAAATGCTAGGAGTCATTTAAGGAATGTTAGAACCAATAAAACCAAATGAGACATGTTGACCTAATTGATCTCTTTTGAAGTACATCTGTAAACAGCCGTCATTGACTGTGACCTAAGTGATGGCTTTACATTTTTTAGTTTACCTTATTTTCCTGTGTCAAATTTCAGAGTTCATAGCTAGTGATGGGAATAAATGTTATGACTGTTTTATCATCATGGTGATATAGTCCTATTACCATTATATTTTTCAAGAGTGAAATTATGTTGGAAAAACTTGTAAGGTGATAGTGTTTGTCGCCTTATTTTCTCCCTTCCCCACATTTCTCATCTTGTCAAATTATGGTTCCTTTGCTAGTACACACACATACTCACACTTGCTTACTTGACCTGGTTTCTTTATATGGTTGATTTTCAGAGGGAACTTGCTCAGTTTTCCAAGTACTCAAGATGAAGAGAAGAAAAAATTGGAAGGTGACCACAGGACCAGGCAGAGTCAACAGCCCATGAAGCCCAGTTGTCCTGTCAACAACCCTCCATCTCCTGCCTCTCGGCAGGTGGCTACACAGGGGTCATCCAGTCCTCAAGGGGAAGCAGTGAAGACAGATGTGCTAGAAGGCCAGAAAGAAGGACAGAGTACCAATCAGGAAAAACCTAGTGATGCCTTGATTGAAAGGCCCAGCCAAAATAACATAGGAATCCAGACCATAGAGCGTTCTCTGTGGGTCCCAGAAACTGTTTCAGCAGCAACCCAGACTGTCAAGAATGTGTGTGAACAGGGGACCAGTACGGTGGACCAGAACTCTGGAAAACAAGATGCCATGGTTCAGACTGAGAGGGGGAGTGGTGAGAAGCCAGTCAGTGCCCCTGGGGATGATACAGAGTCGCTCCATAGCCAGGTGAGAGAACGTCTGGGGTATCTCAGGGGCCCTGTTTTTGACTTTTTGGATTCCCAGAGAATATAAGTTGTGGTACTTCTACCTAATGATAATTCTTAACAGTTTTGTGCAGACCAGTCGTTAAAAATAATTTTTCTGGGATAGAAAGAGAGGGTAGTGAAAATTATGGATATCTATAGCCAATAGATAGTCTCTTATAGAAAATGAAATAGTGCTAGAGTTTGTCAAGTAGGTCTTTACTGGAAGAAAAAGCCAGGAATATAGTATGGATCCTATGGTATTCTTCTACATTTAATCTTTTCCTTCTTTTTTTTTTTTTTTTTTTTTAATTTATTTCTAGGAGAGAGAGAGAGAGAGACAGCATGAGCAGGGGAGGGTCAGAGAGAGAGGGAATGACAGGCTCTGAAATAGGCTCTAGGCTCTGAGCTGGCAGTCAGCACAGAGCCCGACGCGGGGCTCGAACCCACGAACCCCGAGATCATGACCTAAGCGAAAGTCGGACGCTTAACCGACTAAGCCACCCAGGCGCCCCTTAATCTTTTCCTTCTGCCATCATTTTTCATCCTCCCTTAAAAGCACTGGAGCTAATTGCTTCTCTCCCAAGTCTGTTTCACCAAGGTTCCTAGGAACTAAAGGAGTAGGAAGCAGAGGAGAAGGGATAGAAGCGTGGAGGATAGTGTAGCACAGTATTAGAAACAAGGAACAGTAAGAGAACTAGAGGAAGGAGGGTGTCCTCAGGTGATGAGGACTGCACAGATAGGCTGCAGCTGGACATAGTGGGAGGAAAAGGTTCAGGGCTGGTGGAAGTGAGGCTGGAGGAGCAGCAGGTTGTTGGGAGTTGGAGTAGGGGAGTTAAGTAGTAGTAACAAATAAGAAGTCGTGGTAGAAGTGTACGTGTTAACAAATAAGCGGAAGTTCATTCAGTTTCATCAGGTGGCAGTGGGTTCCACAGCAGGGAAAGTTTGGAAGTTACTAATAGTGGTCAAAATGCCTTTTCAATTGCTGTGATAGATCATCTTCACTTGGAATCTGCCTAGGAAAGCTTCATTAGTGATGTGCCTTTCGTTCTAATTGTCCAACTTGTTTGTTTTATAAAAATAAAATAATATAGTTCCTCTTTATTGAACACCTACAGTGTATCAGCATTGTGCTCAAGACAACCCATGAGGTTGGTATTATTATTCCCATTTCACAGGTAAAGAAACCAAGCTGAAGAGAGGTTAAGTAACTTGCCCAAGATTTTGCCATCAGTAGGTGGCAGAACTGGAATTTGAACTCAGCATATCTGACTTCAGAATCGGTATTCTTTTCATTATGCTATGTTGCTTTTCTATTTAATAATCATGGCCTGTGTAGTCTTGTTCTGTTTATCCATGCCTCTCCAGGAACTCCAGAAATTCTGTTTATGTTATTAGCCTTTTATGGTAACACGGTCTCTGAGACCCAAGAATTTATCAGTTTGTACAGATTAAAAATAGAATAGCCTTTTGAATATAGAGGTTATAGTAGATCAGACCCTATTTTGTACCTGTTTTTACCCTTAAAGTGTTTGCATTCTGCTACAAATAATTTCTCTGCCTTTATAGAAAGAGTTAAACTTGATCCTAAAGATAGCAATCTTACTGAAGCCATTAAATTATATTTTCCTTACATTTTTCCTCTGCAAAATAGGGAAATAATCCCTGCTCCTATCTCATTTTGATGAAAGCAGGAGCCAGTGAGCCAGAGCAGCTAGGCCTAGGCTTTGGAGTCAGACCATTTTATCTGGAATATACGAGGATTACATGGCACATAGTAAATGTTCAGTATATATTGGCTGTTGCTATTACCTACTGATTATTATTATTTTAAATATTGCTGTTACCACCAACAAAGCCACTGCTGATACTGTACTAATATTGTGTCATATGGAGTGAAATAACTTTTTTAAGAGCTACATCCTCCTGTTAAGAAAGGTGCTAGAAAAATCTAGGTGAATAGGTACAGTTTCACTTGGGAAAGATGAAAAGTTCTGGAGGTGGATATGGTGATGGTGGATAAGTGTGAATGTACTTAATGTCACAAACTGTATTTTTAAAGATGGTTAAAATGGTAAATTTCATGTTACATGTATTTTACTATGATAAAAAAAAAGAGATGGGATGAGTGCGGTAATAGAAAATATAGATTGGAATGCTGTCTTTTGAAGAATGGTTGGAAAATGAGGAAGGCTCTATGGAGGTTTTCCAGGTGTCAGTGCTTTTGTATCCTCTTCATTCTGGGTAGGACTCAGGCCAGTGGGGAGGAAAGCATAGGCAGCCTACCTTTGACATTTCTTAAAGTTTCACTTCTCCATCCTGTGGGCCTGGAGCTAGGCTTTTAATGAAGTGAAAGTATGGTTTTATTTTCATTTTGTTATCTTTTATGATGACAAGATCTTCAAGTTATTTATCTTTACAGAGACCTCTTTTCAGAAGACTATTTGAAGAGAGAGTAAGCATAGCTTTCTTTTTATCTGCCCCCTTTCCCTTCTTTCCTTTCTTATTCTATCAGTCATGTTTATTTAAGTGTCTCTCTTGAAGTGATCATTTGTCTGGCTGTTGTAGTGGAAAAATACAGGAAGCTTTCTTGAGAAGCCTGAATACAAGGAGTGCATTATGTATTCCTGAAACCTTTCAGACCTCTGTGATCCGGGACCTGACTCTCTGTGTGTGAGGGCAGGAGGTCCAGGCTGTCATGGTTCTGATTCAGGGGCACCCTGATGATTGAGATGTAACAGACCAGTGCTCTGGCCATTCATTAACCAGAGTTGTATATGTAGAAGTATTTTAAGGAATTGGTGTAAGTTTCCATGCTATTTATTTATGTTTATTCATGTAATTTACATATCCATTTTAGTAGATATTTTACCCCAAAGATGGAGTTGGAGTGGAAATTATTCAGGTAAATTATTGAAATCTTTAGGTAAATTACTACCACTACCATGTTGGTCAGTAAAAACCCAGGATCATCATCATTGCAGTGGTATATATAATTCTTTTGAAAGACTTGGATACTTTGACACTGCTGAAAGAAAAAATCAGTCTGCTATGGAAAAATAAGGTGGGAGAAGAAAAGTGTGTATTTTCTTCTCTGAATTACCCGTGGGGTTAGGGTGTGGATACTGTTAAATGTGGTGTATGTGTTATGAGAAAACGTGTATAGCAGTTGTCATATAAACAAAAATGCAGGGTTTATTCAAGTTATTTATTTAAGCTATTAATCCTTTATGATAAAGGTAAATACAAAACCCTTTTACTCGGCACTAGCCTGACTCTAAAGTTACATACGGTCTATTATGTGGAAGAGATTAAAGATTCATATTCTGAAAAATCTGTGTATCTTGTTCTAGGCATAAAGAAACTATAGTTCTGATTTAGTATATGCAGAAAAAACTGCACTGAGATTAACAGATACTCTGTTTTTATATATATGAAGTTTTAAAAAATGCCTTTTTTTTTTAAAGAGATATTGCAAGTGTTAAGTTTGTATACTGATTTACAAGTCAGCCTCAAAATCAGAAGGATTATAATCTAAATAATGTCCTTGGGGGGGAGGGGGGCATAGTTTCACTTAAATATCCTAGGTGTAAGTGCTAGATGTTACAATTTTGATCGAGACAGAAATAGGTCATTTTAAGTGATAACTGATAAAAACTCTTCCTAGCCTCAGGCTATATAGTTGGTCCATCCCTGTTCTTATCTGTAGGTGAATAAAAAAAATAAAGCAGCTGGAAAATTCCATCACACTAAAGTCATGGAACCTCTGAACAGTGCTCATCATGAAGCAGTTGATTTTTGATTCTGCCACTTTGCAGTGAGACCCATGCTTGTGTTCTATATTTTCTATCACAGGGAGAGGAAGAATTTGATATGCCTCAGCCTCCACATGGTCATGTCTTGCATCGCCACATGAGGACAATCCGTGAGGTTCGCACACTTGTCACCCGTGTCATCACAGATGTGTATTATGTGGATGGAACGGAAGTAGAAAGAAAAGTAACTGAGGTAATGCATACTTAGGTGTAAGTGGCAAATTTCTTTTGGTAGAAAAAATTTCCTGCCTCTCCACTTCCACCCCTTCCTGCCTTTCTTGTGCAACTAACTTCTTTGTTTTCCTTCATTTTATTAGAAAGATTTAAACACCTAGTAAGAGAGGAGAGTCTTGAATTCTGTGTTTTTCCCAGCCATGAGTTTACTGATTAACTTCTGGGCACTTATTTAACCAGTCCCATCATGGTTTCTGTTTTTGTAAAGAATACATTGATAAATCTCTGTCATGTTGTAACTATATTTTATCTTATTTTTACATTTTATCTCTTATTTTTAGTTCTTGGAAACTCTAAAGAGGTTCAGAACTCCTTGCTTTGCTCCATGTTTTCTCATAGTCTTTCACTGTTTTCTCACTTGTCACATTGTGTCCTTTCTTGATCTCCATCCATGTGTAGTTATAGACTTGTTGGTAGGAGGTGCACCTTTAAGTCTTAGTAGGATTCATTATAGCATTGGATGGCATCATATGCTGTGTTTAGATCTCAATACCAGCTGAAATTAGATTTTCAAGAATTAAAAGTGTGGCACCATTCTTGGTACCTATGTTAATTTCTGGGAACTCATTTTATTAACTGATAAGAGGTACAGATGCTTCCCTCCTTCCTTAGGCCTTATTGCCCTGCTTAGGCACTTAAAAAAAATTTGCCAGGTAGCCATACAGAAAGTTGAGCTCAGAGAGAATTAAACTCTGAGATACAGTTTTATTAAATGGAACACATTATTGCTGTTGTTCACTAATGGGCCATTCTGGGCCTCATGTCAGAAAGCTTTTGGCTTTGGTTTGAGAAATTGTCTTGTGTACTTTATTATACACCAAAATTCCAGATGTTAATTCATCTTCAATTTTTATGTTTGTGGAATTTTTTTCAATATTACTACTATTTTAAGAAAATTAGGAAATTAGTTTTAGAAAAAAATTTTATTTCATGAAGTTTTTATTTTTTTTTATTTTTATTTTTTTTTTTTTTACAAATAGTTTATTGTCAAATTAGTTTCCACATAACACCCAGTGCTCATCCCCACAAGTGTCCTCCTCCATGCCCGTCCCTCCCTCCCCCCACATCCATCAGTCCTCAGTTTTTGTCAGCATTCAAGAGTCTCTCATGGTTTGCCTCTCTCCCTTTCCCCCACCATTTCCGCCCTTCTTCTCCCCCTTGGTCCTCTGTTAAATTCCTCCTAATCCTCCTATACGTGCACACATATGATATTTGTCCTTCTCTGCCTGACTTATTTCGCTCAGCATAACACCCTCAAGGTCCATCCATGTTGCTACACGTGGCCAGATTTCAAGGTTTCTCATTGCCATGCAGTACTCCATGGTATAGATAAAACCACATCTTCTTGATCCATTCATCTGTTGATGGACACTTCGGCTCTTTCCATGTTTTAGCTATTGTGGAGAGTGCTGCTATGAACATTGGGGTACATGTGCTCCTATGCCTCAGCATTTCTGTATCCCTTGGGTAAATTCCTAGCAGTGCTAGTGCTGGGTCATAGGGGAGTTCTATTGTTAGTTTCCTGAGGAACCTCCACACTGTTTTCCAGAGGGGCTGTACCAGTTTACATTCCCACCAACAGTGTAGGAGGGTGCCCGTTTCTCCACATCCTCGCCTGCATCTAGAGTTCTCTGATTTGCTCATTTTAGCCACTCTGACTGGCGTGAGGTGGTATCTCAGTGTGGTTTGATTTGTATTTCCCTGATGAGGAGCGATGCTGAGCATCGTTTCATGTGTCTGTTGGCCATCTGGATGTCCTCTTTGGAGAAGTGTCTGTTCATATCTTCCGCCCATTTCTTCACTGCGTTGTTTGTTTTTCGGGCGTGTAGTTTGGTGAGTTCCTTGTAGATTCTGGATATCAACCCTTTATCTGATATGTCATTGCAACTATCTTTTCCCATTCCGTTGGTTGCCTATTAATTTTCTGGGTTGTTTCCTTGGCTGTGCAGAAGCTTTTAATCTTGAGGAGGTCCCAACAGTTTATTTTTGCTCTTAATTCCCTTGCTTTTGGGGATGTGTCAAGTAAGAAGTTACTGCGGTGGAGGTCAAGGAGGTTGTTTCCTGCTTTCTCCTCTAGGGTGTTGATAGTTTCCTGTCTCACGTTCAGGTCCTTTATCCATTTTGAGTTTATTTTTGTGCATGGTGTGAGAAAAATGATCTAGTTTCATTCTTCTGCATGTTGCTGTCCAGTTCTCCCAACACCATCTGTTAAAAAGGCTGTCTTTTTTCCATTGGATATTCTTTCCTGCTTTGTCAAAGATCAGTTGGCTGTATACTTTTGGGTCCACTTCTGAGTTCTCGATTCTGGTCCATTGGTCTATGTGTCTGTTTTTGTGCCAATACCATACTGTCTTGATGATGACAGCTTTGTAGTAGAGCTAAAGTCTGGGATGGTGATCCCTCCCGTTTTGGTTTTATTTTTCAGGATTACTTTGGCTATTCGGGGTCTTTTGTGGTTCCATACAAATTTTTGGATAGTTTGTTCTAGTTTGAGAAGTATGCTGGTGCTATTTTGATTGGAATTGCATTGAATGTGTAGAGTGCCTTAGGTAGTAATGACATCTTAACTATATTTATTCTTCCTATCCATGAGCATGGAATGTTTTCCCACTTCTTTGTGTCTTCTTCAATTTCCTTCATAAGTTTTCTATAGTTTTCATCGTACAGATCTCTTGTATCCTTGGTTAGGTTTATTCCGAGGTATTTTATGGTTTTTTGTGCAATTGTGAATGGGATCAGTTTCTTGATTTCTCTTTCTGTTGCTTCATTGTTGGTGTATAAAAATGCAACCGATTTTTGTACGTTGATTTTGTACCCTGCAACTTGACTGAATTCTTGGATCAGTTCTAGTAGGCTTCTGGTGGAGTCTGTCGGGTTTTTGATGTAGAGTATCATGTCATCTGCGAAGAGTGAAAGTTTGACTTCCTCTTTGCCAATTCTGATGCCTTTGATTTCCTTTTGGTGTCTGATGGCTGATGCTAGGACTTCCAGCACTATGTTAAGCAGCAGTGGTGAGAGTGGGCATCCCTGTCGTGTTCCTGATCTCAGGGGAAAGCTCTGAGTTTTTCCCCGTTGAGGATGATGTTAGCTGAAGGCTTCTCATAGATGGCTTTGATGATGTTTAAGTAGGTTCCTTCTATCCCAACTTTCTCGAGAGTCTTTATTAAGAAGGGATGCTGTATTTTGTCAAATGCTTTTTCTGCCAATATTGACAGGATCATATGGTTTTTATCTTTTCTTTTATTGATATGCTGTATCACATTGATTGATTTGCGAATATTGAACCAGCCCTGTAACCAGGAATGAATCCACTTGATCTTGGTGGATGATTCTTTTTATATGCTGCTGGATTCGATTTGCAAGGATCTTGTTGAGAATTTTTGCATCCGTATTCATCAAGGATATTGGCCTGTAGTTCTCTTTTTTTGCTGGATCTCTATCTGGCTTGGGAATCAGTGTGATGCTGGCTTCATAAAATGAGTCCGGGAGTTTTCCTTCGCTTTCTATTTTTTGGAATAGCTTGAGAAGAATTGGGATTAATTCTGTTTTAAATGTCTGGGAGAATTCCCCAGGAAGCCATCAGGTCCAGGGCTCTTATTTGTTGGGAGATTTTTGATCACTGATTCAATTTCTTCACTTGTTATGGGTCTGTTCAGGTTTTCTATTTCTTCCCGTGTGAATTTTTGTAGCGAGTGTGTGTTTAGGAATTTGTCCATTTCTTCTAAGTTGTCCAATTTGTTGGCATATAATTTTTCATAGTATTCCCTGATAATTGCTTGTATTTCTGAGGGTTGGTTGTAATAAGTCCATTTTCATTCATAATTTTGTCTATTTGGGTGCTCTCTCTTTTCTTTTTGATAAGTCTGGCTAGAGGTTTGTCCATTTTCTTTACTTTTTCAAAAAGCCAACTCTTGGTTTCATTGATCTGTTCAATTGTTTCTTTGGTCTCTATGTTGTTTATTTCTGCTCTAATTTTTACTATTTCTCTTCTTATACTGGGTTTAGGGCGTTCTTGTTGCTCTGCCTCTAGTTCTTTTAGGTGAGCTGTTAGATTTTGGACTTGTGCTTTTTCTAATCTCTTGAAATAGGCCTGGAGAGCAATGTACTTTCTTCTTAGGACTGCCTTTGCCGCATCCCATAGATTTTTGAATTGTTGTGTTTTCATTTTCATTTGTTTCCATATATTTTTTAATTTCATCTCTAATTGCCTGATTGGCCCATTCATTCTTTAGAAGGCTGTTCTTTAACCTCCATGTTTTTGGCGGTTTTCCAGACTTCTTCCTGTAATTGATTTCAAGTTTCAAAGCATTGTGATCTGACAGTGTGCATGGTATGATCTCTATTCTTTTATATTTCTTGAGGGCTGCTTTATGTCCCAGTATGTGATCTATCTTGGAGAATGTGCTATGCGCACTTGAGAAGAAAGTAAATTCCCTGGCCTCAGGATGTAAAGTTCTAAATATATCCGTCAGGTCCATCTGGTCCAATGTATCTTTCAAGTCCATTATTTCTTTAGTGATTTTCTGTCTGGTTGACCTATC
Organism: Proteles cristata cristata; assembly: GCA_017311185.1. Taxonomy (NCBI): domain Eukaryota; kingdom Metazoa; phylum Chordata; class Mammalia; order Carnivora; family Hyaenidae; genus Proteles; species Proteles cristata. Next base: position 2,419,472 of record JAESUZ010004587.1, read on the forward strand.
CATTGCTGTAAGCGGAGTATTAAAGTCCCCTCATGAACAGTTTTTATAACTTGTAGTTTAAAATGTTATACATGTTACTTTATTATTTGATGTGGTGCTCTCTATATTTCTGGAAACAGCAGGCCTTTTAGATACTCTGAGAGTGAAAAAAAGTTCCATGGTGATTTGGTAGTTTGAGAAACACCAAATGCTGAAAAACTTCCTTTCCCCCATGGAAACTCTCAATGCCTGTTACATTAAAGTCTCTAAGAAGTCCTTTATTAAAGATGTCTATTTTATTGTTTAACATGGAAGTTACCAAACTTACTTGACAACAGAACTTTTTTTTATCATTATTATTATTTTTTTACACTTATTTATTTTTGAGCGACCGAGAGAGACAGAGCACAAGTTGGGGAGGCAGAGAGAGATGGAGACACAGAATCAGAAGCAGGCTCTAGGCTCTGAGCTATCTGTCAGGCAGAGCCTGACGCAGGGCTAGAACTCAAAAACCATGAGATCATGACCTGAGCCAAAGTTGGATGCTTAACCAACTTAGCCACCCATACACCCATCAACTGAACTTGTTTTTTTTTCAATTTTAAATATTTTTATTTATTTCTAGGAGAGAGAGAGAGCGTGAGCAGGGGAGGGTCAGAGAGAGAGGGAGATACAGACTCCGAAATAGGCTCCAGGCTCTGAGCTGGCAGTCAGCACAGAGCCCGACGTGGGGCTTGAACCCACGAACTGCGAGATCATGACCTAAGCGAAAGTCAGACGCTTAACCGACTAAGCCACCCAGGCGCTCCTGAACATTTTTTTTTTAAGATAATACTTACTATACCCCTATGGAACATACTTTGGGAAATACTGCCATAATTAAATACACTAATAATAGCAACTAACATTTTTGGAGTACTGACTATAAGGCACTACTGTAAACAGAGGAACTAGAACTAATCCCAGGCAGTCTAGATCCAGAGCCTGCATTTCTAACCACTACATTTTGCTACCTCTCAAGAGTGAAAGTGATGTGTGCAAGAAGGAAGATGCATATGGTAGTTCAGATGAGGAAGAAACTCCTCTGAAGGGAATTTTGATAGGTTTTTTTTTTGGATGAGGTCCAGAAAGCTTTTGAGTTGGACCCTGAAGGCTTTAGATGTTTGGAGGTAAAGGGAAAAGGCATTCCATATGGAAAGCTTGGTGAGTAAAGGCACAGACAGAGACAGAAAGAGGACACAGGCATGAAACGTTTAGTTTAGTGTTTTGACTGCAAAAGACTCTGAGATCTTACCTTTCCTCATAGCTTGTTCTTTGTTTATTATCTTTTAGAAGTTTTATTCATTTATTTACTTGCAGCTTTTCTTCTTTTTCTACTATGTTCCTCGCACTGTGGCAGGCCCTGGGATTATGAAGGTAAAAAGACACTGTCCCTGTTCTCTAGGAGCAACAAATCCAGAACTTGTTGGTTGCTGTTGTAGAGGGTGGAAAGATGTGTTAGAAAGAGGAGACTGAGCCTACCAGCTGACCTGAAGGTGGCTAAAAGACCTCACAGAAGATGTAGCTCTCAAAAGTGTAGCAGATAGCATTGAGACGTGGGGGAGAAGGACATCATAGGTAGAATGAAAAGTTATGTAAATATATAGGCAGCCTGTCCTGCTTAATGAGTATTTAGAAGCCCAGTATGACACAAACAGTAGGGTAGGGAATAGTAGGAAAAGGACGCTTTTGAGTTTGGTAAAGGCCCAAAGCATGAGGGCTTTGTATACCATAGAAAAGAATTTAGAATTTTATCTTTGGTGTGACAGAGAGCCTTTAAAGAATTTTGGAGAAAAGAGTGACATGCTCAGATTGGCATGTTGGAAAGGTCAGGATTGGCAGTGGTGTAACAGTGGACTGATGTGGGTTGAGGCATAGTTCAGACAAGAAGTAATGAGCACAGGTCAGGACAGTGGCAGCAGGGATTGAGAGGAGAGACAGAGACACCTTAAATACATAGAAGGTGAAATTGATAGACTGGTGAATTCCTAAATGTGGGGATTGAGGGAGAGAGAGGAATTTAACATGGTGCCTGGCCTTTTTCCTGTGTAGCGAGATAGATAGTGGTACCATATGCTGAGACAGAGAATGGAAATAGGACACTGATTTGAGAGAGAGCGTGCAGTAAATACTTACAGAGAGTCTCTTGTGGCATGCACTGTGCTGGATTTGGGGGATATACGCAAGAAAGAAGACGGTTACAATTTCTGTCTTAACAAGGCCTCTGTAGTCTAGTGGGTAAGACAGGAGAAACAAGTAAGCAAATACATTAGAAAGATCATAATAGGCCACCTTGGAGCCTGGGTCTCAGTCATTACAATAGCAGTGGACTTGACTGCAGGACAATTGCCAAGGCAAGAATAAAGTATAGCTGGCTACTGTTCCTGGGGCTTATTCTCCAACAGAGACACAGCCTGGAATCCTAGCCTTTTAGGCTGGCCATGCCCCTACACATTTGCCATATGGTGAAGGGGTTGAGTTCAGTTCTGGACTCAGAACACCTGCTTTAATCAAATGACCTCAGTAGATAGTGAGACTTGAATCTTAACTAAAGCAGGCAAGTTAGTGATAGGAAACCGATGTGAGAAAGTCATATTTATCACTGATGCTTTTTGGAGATGGTACACTTTCTGGTAATGACCCTGAGGATAGGTGGCTGAGGTAGAGAAAGAGGTTAATGGTGGTAATTAGATGAAGAACTTGGGAGTTGCTAGATGAGTCATCTGCTGGATTTAAGCCACAGAGAATAATGACAGAAATAGAGAGTGGAAGGGAAGGGAGGCCGTGAACCAGAGGTTAAGGTGTTCGTCCATGAGAGTGAGTGGGTCGGAGGATGTTGGTGAGTAACTGGAAGGGGAAAGCAGAATTTAACAAAATAGCAAATAGTGGTTTAGTAGGAGCAAGAGGTAGGGAGATAGAAATGGTCTGTTAATGGCAGTAGGGAGCAAAGTTTCTTCTTACCTCCTAAGTCTTTTTTTTTTTTAATTTATTTCATTCAATTTTAGAGAGAGAGCCTGTGAGTGAGAGAGAGGGGTAGAAGGGGGGAGAGGGAGAGAATCTTAATCAGGCTCCACATTTAGTGTGGAGTGGGGCACAATCCCACAACCCTGGGATTGTGACCTGAGCCTAAATCGAGAGTTGGGTGCTCAACCAACTGAGCCATGCAGGTGTCCCATATCTGCAAATTCTTGGATTGGGGTTTGGTTGAGAAAAACCAGTCTCTGCTAGAGAGAGCTATAGGGGATGTGAGATGCCCTGGGCATGTCCAGGATTTATTCGTTGAAGGCAAGGAAATGGAGAGAGGATGACATTGCATTTTGGATGGGTTAAATTTCAGTGTCCTTAGTATATCCAAAGGGAAGCGTTCATTAGTTATTTGTGAGTTTGGAGCTGAGTCATTTTTGTACTTTTGGTAGATAGGCAGGGATGAATCTGGTGAGATTGTCCAGGGAAAGCATGCAAGAGTAAGAAAAGGAAGAACAGAGTCCTGCACAACACTATTTCTAAAGGAACAGATGAAGAAAGAGAAACCTGAAAGTAAGCACATATTGAAGTAGCTATAGAGGTGGAATGAAAGTAAAAGTCACTTTGTAGATTCCAAAGGATGAGATATTTTCAAGAAGAGTGTTTAAAAATAATCACTTAGGGGCACCTGGGTGGCTCAGTTGGTTGACTGTCTGACATTGGCATAGGTCACGATCTCTTGGGTCAGTGGGTCCGAGCCCCATGTCAGGCTCTGTGCTGACAGCCTAGAGCCTGGTGCCTCCTTCAGATTCTGTGTTTCCCTCTCTCTCTGCCCCTCCCCGCTGCCCCATCTCTCTCTCTCTCTCTCTCTCTCTCTCTCTCTTTCTCTTTCTCAAATATTTAAAAAAAATAATAATCATTTAATTACCTTCAGGATTACTTAAGTGTGTGTGTGTTGAATAATGTCTGCCCAGAGAGGCCGTAACCTCTGAGGGGAGAGTCTTACACTTCTCCATATCTTCTCTGATGATTTGCATGATGATGCATGAATAGTCTAGAGCAGGAAGGCAAATGTGTAGCGCTTGTGCTGTAATTTCTCAATCCTGTGTCCAGAGACGACATCGTTGATTGGCCCCAGAACCTTTTCCCATAAGCCTGGAAATTAGCCTCCTAAGGCTGTTTAAAACTGAGCTCCAGTTTTAAGTAAGCATTAAAACTGCTTACTTAAAGTAAGCATGGGAGATAATTTGACATTCCTATTTTCTGTAGATAACTGCAGTCTTGTACGTTTTGATTATTAGCTTTCTGTTTTTCATTTTTCTAAAGAGTAATACTATTTTTAGCCTATTTTTGCCTATCATTTTCTATTTCCTTTATCATTTATTGAAAAGAATGTAAAATAACCTAATTTCAAAAAACATGTCATGCTACCCACTGCTGATCAAATACCCCGAAGGGCCCCTAACCATTCGTTTTCCTCCTCATCTAACCTTCTTTCCTCCTTACCTCTCTACTCCCAGACAGAAAATTGCCTCTGTCCTCTGGGTTACAATTCTTGCTATCTTCTCAGTAGGCAAAGGGTGTGAACTTGTCCAGTAAAAAGATAACTCATAATAGACGTCTCTTTCTTTCCAATCCAATACCACCTTTATATTTTATTGAGATATAATATATTCCCTGTAGAATGCTCAGGTCTTAAATGTTCAGTTCAGTGGCTCTTGACAATTAATTGGGTGTCACCACTACTCAGAATAAGATCCAGAACATTTCCATTATTCCAGAAAGTCTACTCCTGATTCCCACCTTTCTAAATGGAAATTACTTGCCATCTCTAGGATTTTTTAGCCACCACATTAGCATGATGTTATTGTGGCTTCTTTTAGCTTTTGTATCCATTTCTTCCTTGCAGGAGACTGAAGAGCCAATTGTAGAGTGTCAGGAATGTGAAACCGAAGTTTCCCCTTCACAGACTGGGGGCTCCTCAGGTGACCTGGGGGATATCAGCTCCTTCTCCTCCAAGGCATCCAGCTTACACCGCACGTCAAGTGGGACGAGTCTCTCAGCCATGCACAGCAGTGGCAGCTCAGGGAGAGGAGCCGGACCACTCAAAGGGAAAACCAGCGGGACAGAACCCGCAGATTTTGCCTTGCCCAGCTCCCGAGGAGGCCCAGGAAAACTGAGGTGCAGACAGGGTCTCCAGAGAGAGAGCTACAGCAGGGGCAGGGTTGCTGACATTTTAATATCACAGGAAAAGGGGAGTAATGGGAAATCCTTCTCCATCCTCCCAACTAGGATAATTCAAATCCTCTTCCTCCCCTTTTGTTCCTTTCCTGTTTGGGTTTGCATGGGAGGAAGGGTGGAGCACCGTGGGAGCTAGACTTACATGAAAATGAGGAAAAATAGGTGAGGGGACTTTGGGAATGCTGGCACGTGCTGCCGCCACCCCCATTTTCTGTAGCTTGTAGTGTTGCTGGGAGTGCAAAAAGTTTAGGGTAGTGACCCCAACCTGACGCATCCCTAGTTTTCTGTTATCTTCTGCAGGTGTCTACAGCCTGTAGTAGAAGAGAAGGCAGGGCAGAAAGGGGTGTGCTGTTTTTGAGGGAAGCAGTAGGAAGCTTTGTCAGGAGGGAATAGACTCCCATAGAGGAGGATGTCCTTTGGTCATTATCCTACACTCCCACTCCCTGGCTGATACTTTGTTGGTGGGTGTGCAGCCCAGCTTCTTGCTGTGTTGGAGGTCTAGTACATGTTGGCCTGGCATGTAGTTTAAAGGCCATGGGGAGACTTTGTGAAGAAAGGATCCAGTAGCAGGTGCTGTCAGACTAACCTGTCTTCATTCTCTAGTCCTAGAAAAGGGGTCAGTCAGACAGGGGCGCCAGTGTGTGAGGAGGATGGTGATGCAGGCCTTGGCATCAGACAGGGAGGGAAGGCTCCAGTCACGCCTCGTGGGCGCGGGCGAAGGGGCCGCCCGCCTTCTCGGACCACTGGAACCAGGTACCCGGGTAGTGTGAGATACACTTAGTCTATGACTTGTTCAGAAAAAAAGGGAGTAGAGAGAAGAGAGGGGAGTAGAGAGTATGTGGGGTGTCAGGAGGGACATGAGGGGTCCACGCTGACTTGGGGAGTGGGCAGGGATCAGAGAAGCCACCGAGAGACCAGGCTTATGCCTGTGATGGGATCCTCCAAGAATGGGCTGAGGAAGACCCATGGACAAAGGAGTGGGAAAATTAGTAGTTAAGTCCTTTTCTTACTTTAACTGCCTTCTCCAATCTCTTATCTCTCTTTAGAGAAACAGCTGTTCCTGGCCCCTTGGGCATAGAGGACATTTCACCCAGCATGTCGCCAGATGATAAATCATTCACCCGTATTGTACCCCGAGTGCCGGACTCCACCAGGCGAGCAGATACGGGTGCTGGTGCTTTGCGTCGAAGTGACTCTCCAGAGATTCCTTTCCAGGCTGCTGCTGGCTCTTCTGATGGCTTAGATGCCTCCTCTCCAGGAAATAGCTTTGTGGGGCTCCGTGTTGTCGCCAAGTGGTCATCCAATGGCTATTTTTACTCTGGGAAAATCACTCGTGATGTCGGAGCTGGGAAGTATAAATTGCTCTTTGATGATGGCTATGAGTGTGATGTATTGGGCAAAGACATTCTGCTATGTGATCCTATCCCACTGGATACAGAAGTGACAGCCCTCTCGGAGGATGAGTATTTCAGTGCAGGTAATAAAGGGAGTGGTGTCTGTAAGAGTTTTTGTGTGCCTGGGCCAGTCCTCTCTCTAGTTAATAATTACCAAGGGTGCTTTCTCCAGCCCAGCTACTACTCTCTGGGGGTCTCCAAAGCTAGAAATTCCATTCCTTCTACACTGGGTACTCTCACACTGCTTTTTTTGGTTTTCTTTGTTGCTTATTTTTGAGTGAACTCACTTTTGTTTGTTTGTTTTTGTTTCTGTTTGAGAAAATTTTTTTTAATGTTTATTTAAACATGAGATCATGACTTGAGCCAAAGTCAGATGCTTAACTGACTAAGCCACCTAGGCGCCCTTGAATTTACATTGGAATAATATATTTGCAGAAAATGTACAGACTGCTGTGTAAAGTACAGAATACTTTGATAGTGTAGGAAGTTCCCGACTACCCTTCAGCCACCTTCCACTCTTTTTAACATCTTATGATAACGTGGTAAACATTTGTCACAACTGAGAAACCAGCCTTGACTCCTTTCTAACTGAATTCCAGGCTTTATTTGGATTTTCCACATTTTATATATCCTTTTCCTATTCCAGGATCCAATCCATTAGTCCTCATGTGTCCTTTGATCTGACAGTTTCTGAATCTTTTCTTGTTTTTCATGGCCTTGACAGTTTTGAGGAATGTATGGTCAGATATTTGTCCCTCAGTTCTGGTCTGTCTCACCTTTTGTCTTGGTGGGTGTGCAGCCCAGCACTGTTTCAACCAGTGGAGTTAAGATTTTGAAAAGACTGCTGTGGAGGTAAAGCGCCCTTTTCATTATGTTATGGGGGAGAGAGGCCTGTGACATCCACAGGACATCACTAATCATGTTAACCTTTATCACTTGTTGAAAGTGTTTGCCAGGTTTCTCCACTGTAAAGTTAGTGTTTTCCCTTTCCATTATCTCTTCTTTCACCACTGACTTAAACTTAGTACCTGCCTTACTGGGAATCTAGTAGGTGAATGTGGTAGGTATATTGATATTTTTGCTTAGGAAGAAGTTGTTGGTACTGTGTTTTTTATGTCTGTACAGCTACCATTTACTGTCTGGTTTGAAAAAAAAATTTTAATTTTTTAAATAGCCAGTTCCTATGATAATGAGAGATTTGTATTATGACTGTTGCATGTGCCAGTTCTTTGAATATATTCCCCCCCCCCTTTTTTTTTTTTGAGCCAATTTGGAGATAAATGTGTTGAGTTTGTCATTTAAAAACATCCTGCCTAGAGATTTTTTGGAACCTAGATTGGGATATAATAGGCAAAAATGCCTCTGGTGAAGTCTCCTCAGACGTTCTTGTGATTTGGACTCCTGAGTCGTCATTGTTTGCCCCTTAAGTACATTGTTAATCTTCACCTTCTAGTCCTGGGTAACACTTACTTATCTTTAGGTGGCATCAGTTAGTAGCATGTGGATTTAGGTCTTTTATGACCTATGGCTTACATGGTTTGTATCAAATATATCCATTGTATCAAATGTATCCACTAGGTATAAAGCCTGTCTTGGAGGTTTTTTTAAGACCCAGAGGGGCGCCTGGGTGGTTTAGTGGGTTAAGTGTCCGACTTTCACTTAGGTCACGATCTCGCGGTTTGTGGGTTCGAGCCCCGCATCGGGCTCTGTGCTGACTGCCAGCTCGGAGCCTGGAGCCTGTTTCAGTCTGTGACTCCCTCTCTCTCTGACTCTCCCTGCTCACGCTATCTCTCTCTCCTAGAAATAAATAAAACATTAAAAAAAAAAAAAAAAAAAAAAAGACCCAGAGACAGTTCTGTATCCAGAGTGAATTATGGCATCAAGGGGTAGGGAGTCTGTGTCTCATTTATTGAGGCTGTCTACTAATGTCGTCACTAGACTGCTTCTAGTTCTAGTAGCTCTTCAGCAGTGTGAAGTATATTCTTGGCCTTGGACTTCATTGTACTTTTGGGAAGGGTCTTTGTGACTTAGTTTGCTGATAGAGATTCAAGCCAAAAGATGAAGCAGCAAGGGGAAAGGGAGTGATTCTGTGGCATAAATAGAGAACCAAGACCTGGTTTCACATTCGTATTTCTTTCTTTGGTGGCATATGCTCAGGGTTTCTTTTAGTCCTTCATTCAGGCACAGGCCAATGGGAGAGAACAAATGGATCCTTCTTTTAGAAGAATGAAGAGGTGTTCATGATAATGCCTTGTTTTTATATTATGTATGTGGGGTGTGTGTGTGTGTGTGTGTGTGTAGCATGCACAGATATATAAGTTACTTATTGGCGGATAGAGGGGAAGGAGTATCATCTTTTTCACAAGTTTGGAAATGGGCCTTGCCCAAGGTCACACAGCTTGGTGGTAGCAGAGTTAGGCCTAGGCTCAAGTCTCCTGAGTTCTAGCACTGTTGCCTTTTATATTCCACAGTATGTTCCTTGCAACCTAAAGGCCTTTAGGTGCTGAAGCAGAGCAAGGGCAAGAAAGTAGATAATAGGGAAGATAAGGCAGGAGGGGCAGAATTTATGTATTTTTCCTTTCTTTGCTCTGTATCTTTATCTTGATTTAGTCACACAGACATATGCTCTCTCTTGCTCTCAGAGTCATGTCATCTTTCACCTACAGCTTAGCTCAAGAATTATCACTCAGTCTCCAAAGAAACCAAGAAGGAAAAGTTTAGTAAGTTATAATGGGATTATTAAGAAACCACATGTCCTTTCATTTCAAGAAATAATTGGACCACTAATAACTCATAAATGCTGGCTTTTAGGAGGCTTTATTTTTATAACCAAAGGGTTCCTTGTGTGGAGACTCTTTCCATGTCCCAATCCCAGGGTCATAGCTACGTATTTTCCTAAGTGGTGGTGGTGTCTGGGAATGACAGCTGGAATTTCAGTACTAACTTCAGTCCACTGTTGGACTTCCTGATGCCCTGACACAAGCCTGTTATGCAGACCCATTGTGCGTGGATGCCAAGCAACCTAAAACAACAGCAGGCTGCTCTTATGTTTTTCCCACCCAGGAGTGGTGAAAGGACATAGGAAGGAGTCTGGAGAGCTATACTACAGCATTGAAAAAGAAGGCCAAAGGAAGTGGTACAAGCGAATGGCCGTCATCCTGTCTTTGGAGCAAGGAAATAGACTGAGAGAGCAGTATGGCCTTGGTCCATATGAGGCAGTAACACCTCTCACCAAGGCAGCAGATATCAGCTTAGGTAAGAGCTTTGCTTCCTGAACAACTGGCTCAGGGCCCCTGTCCTGTTTGTGGTGGGAGAAGTGATTTCTAGAACAGTCAGCATGCTTCCCCAAATCTTAAAATTCCTATGTGGTTTATGAGATGCTAATGAGCTGCCGTTTTCTGGAGCCACTGCCTATCTCTGTTTCCTTCCCAGGACCACATGGTAAATCCTCCAATTCTTCTGGCCTCCCTGGTTCTTCAGGGGACCAGATACATTTCAGTCATGGCTGAGACTGAAACAGAATATGGCAGCTTTAAAAAAGGTTTCCTGTCCCCATATGAGGTGGAGGAAAGGGTGTGGTGATATCTAAATCAGACTCTGCCCAGCTTCTTGGAGTTCAGGGCCTCAGACTATGGGAGTTGACCAACCTTTGGCTTATCCTTTCATAGACAATTTGGTGGAAGGGAAACGGAAACGGCGTAGCAACATCAGCTCCCCAGCCACCCCCACTGCCTCCAGCAGCAGCAGCACAACCCCTACCCGCAAGATTACAGAAAGCCCTCGTGCCTCCTCAGGAGTCCTCTCAGGCAAAAGAAAACTGATCACTTCCGAAGAGGAACGGTCCCCTGCCAAGCGAGGCCGGAAGTCTACCACTGTGAAACCTGGTGAGTACTCCATTTTGCCTCATCCTCCCTCAGACCACTGTGGAATGCAGGGCCAGCTGCTGGAGAGACGGAGCCTGATAAGTGGCAGTGGCCCCTCTGGCTTGGCTGCAAAGTTGGGGTCCTACACAAGCAAGGGAGTACTCCGCTACTGCATCCACCTTTTACACATCTCCCAGCAGAGTCGAGTGGAGGTAGATAGGACACTAGGCCTTGATTAGAAACAATCATTGAGTTCTGTGTGGGGCCTAGGAGGGAAAGCAATAGTGAATTTGAAGCAGATTCTTTTACCTGGCTCCATCTTCTACCTCAGGAAGCCCTGCTTCCCTCTCTTTTGAGCTCAGGGCCCTCAGGCTCTCCCAGACTTCCTTCTGAAAGCGAGTATTGCAGCCTGCATCTCCTTATACTGTTCCTTACACACCTCCTCTCCAGTCACTCATGCTTCATATTAACAGAAATTCATCAATCTATTGTTTATGGAGTCTCTGATATCCAGCCCCAGCCATTGTGGGTTCTGGAGGGGTAAAGTCCTCAGCGTCTGCCCTCAGAGAGCTCTCTCAGTCCAGCAGGCTGAGCGGGTTCATCGCTTGTTAGGTTGTCCTAGCACCAGAGCTCCTTTGATTTCCTGTATATTTGCATTGTGTCCTCTCCATATCTGTCCAGCACCTCCGTTGTGTTCAGGGTATGTGAGGCATGGAGCTATGTCCTTCATATTACCTCAGATAATCCCAGTGAGGTTTAGATGCTAGAATTCATTTTTCAGTTGAAGAATTTGAGGTACAGAAAAGTTGGCTAACTTTACCAAGGTGACTTAGTAATCCAGAATTAAAACTCAGGCAGTTTGACTTTGAAGTCCAGGCTTACACATACTACATCAGATTGTTCTCCTCCTGCTGGTTTTGTTTTAGGGAGGCATGACCTGTCTGTCATCTTAGCCTCCTAATGAGGCTATGATTCCGCTTCTTCGAATCAGGTATTTGTTTTCTTCTTGAGGACTTAATTGGGGCACTCGTAGCATGGGTGTTCTGGGAGTCCTGGGCTGGCTGGTTCACTTACCCACCCCCAGGGGTTGGAAACTAGGACAACTGAAGCAGGCTGTTTTGCTGTGGCTCCATCACTGTGTAAGAACACTTTATTACCGAGTATTCTGTGCACCGTTCTGGTGATGGTTAGGCATAGGGTGGGAGTATCTGCTGGGCACACTTCTTGGTTTAAAAAAAAAAAAAAAAAAAAGTGGGTTTTTTGTTGTTGTTTTTGTTTTTAAGGGTTGTTTCAAAGTATCACATATCCTGGGGAGATCAGAGCACTGAGCAAGAGAAAGTGGGCTGAAGATTTCTAAGTATTTTTCATGCTTACCTAAACTTTGTATTAGAATCGCCACTTTCTTCAGATCCCAGAAGTATTTAGTTTGCCTATGTAAAGACAATACTAGTTGATTTTCATTTATAAAGCAACGAGTACATTGTTGTGACTGTATAAAACTTAAATACATAAAATTTCTCTGCACTGTAAATTGGGTTCTGGGTTATTGACCATAGGAATGGTCTTTGGTCAGTAGCTCAAAAAAGCTGATCAGGACATTGCCTACCCATCCTGTCATGCGCAGGCAGTGGTCTGTATTCTTCTAGTAACTTCGTCTCCGTCCTTTACAGGTGCAGTGGGGGCAGGAGAGTTTGTGAGCCCCTGTGAGAGTGGAGACAACATGGGTGAACCCTCTGCCTTGGAAGAGCAGAGAGGGCCTTTGCCCCTTAACAAGACCTTGTTTCTGGGCTATGCCTTTCTTCTCACCATGGCCACAACAAGTGACAAGTTGGCCAGCCGCTCCAAACTACCAGATGGTCCTACAGGAAGCAGTGAGGAAGAGGAGGGTAAGTCCCTAGGAAGCCCTGGGGGCTCTGACACGTGAACACTTCCTTTCCATTCACTTCATGAGGATGTAAAGTAAGTAGTGCAAGTGGCATCTGGGTTCTTGGTCAGGGAAAGTTAATGAACTCCGCTTCTTAATTTATAGACTGTTTTCACAAAATTCCTCTTAGTGGCTCCTCAGAACAATCCTGTGAGGCACATGGGACATAGATCTTACCATCCATTTTACAGATGAGGAAGTAAGCTTGGAGAGGTTAAATACTTGCTTTTTGTCTGTAATAATGGTAGATTTGGGACTAGAACCCAATGTTCATTTTATCCTACAATAGTCCTCCAAGTCAGTCAGGTTTCTGAATGCCCTGCCGTCTTTCCCATCTGTGTTCTAGGGGCAGTTGCTAGAGAAAACTCACCTGGGGGCTGATGTTCATTCTCTTGAGGTCTGTGCATAAGACTGAGAATGTAGGGTGCCTAGGGCCTCAGGGTGATACCAGAGAAACAGCTTCTAAGCCTTTCCAACCCTTGTACCTCTGTTCAACCTTAACCTAAATCAATAGATTGTATTTCTATGTGGTCTGTTACTTAGGGTTTGAGTGAAGGCTGCAGTGGGGACAGGTAAAAGTTGTTTCAGCTGTCTAAAGAGTATGTGATCTAGGAGAGAAAATGAGTGGATACAAGTGTATACACTGTAAGTGACTCACAGCAGCATCCACATGTGTCTGTGAATGCTAAAGGCTCAGATGGAGTGATGTTCTGCAGGTTAGAGTTGAATCTTTTAAGAGGGAATCGAATTAGGGAACATGGTGATCATAAAATAGCACCACTGCAAATCTGAGTTGGTTGGCATTTCGGGTGTATAGACGATTCTTTCCTAATTAACCAAAACTGACCACAGCCATGTGGAGATCTGTACAGGGACATGGGAAGAGTAGTCAGGGAATTGCAGTTAGGATTTATGCTATTTGGAAGGTGCATAAACAACCATCGGTAGAGTGGCTGTAGGGTGCGGGAGCAGTGTGGCATGTGTGGGGTATCAAGGTTAAGTGTGTGCCCAGCCTTATTAGATGGAATTCAGATAGGTATCATTGGAGATAAGGTGTATGAAGAGTTTCCTAGCCAAGAGTGTTACTTTGATTATGATGGGAGTCGCTTGAGGATTCTGCAAGATGTGGCATCAAAACAGTGTTTGTGGTCTTGTTTTCTTTTGATTTCACAGTATTGCTAGACTTTGGACCTTATTCTTCAACACACTTCTAGCCCTTCATAGAACAGGACTTTACAAGGCAACTCTATAGATGTTTTATTTGTGGCACAGCATGGTCGAGAAAGGCAGCTTTGGGGGTGTTGCCCGGGTGGCTCAGTCGGTTAAGCGTCCAACTCTTGATTTTGGTTCACGTCATGATCTCACAGTCCATGAGATCTAGCCCCATGTCGGGCTCTGCACTGACAGCGTGGAGCCTGCTTGGGATTCCCTGTCTCTCTCTGTTCTCCCGCTTGTGTGCGTGCGCGCTCTCAATTGAAAAAAAAAAATTTAAAACAACTTTGATATAAGATGCAGACTGTCCAATTAAACATCTCTGAGACTGTGTGAGATTAATAAACTCAGCTCCTAAAAATTCCCTCAGTTTATGGCTGGTATATCAAATATTCATAATCCCAACATTGTAACTATGTGTGAGGGGAGGTAGGCCTTATCTAAATGAGAAATTGGACAGTTTTTAGAGATTGCCAGGTTTCTCATGGAAAATGTGATTATAGTGAACATGTCTGCTTTATGTTTCTTCTTCGTCATTGGACACTGCCCAAAAGTGCCAAAATCCTTGATGTTTTTAGCATGTGAGAATGTTGACAGGTTCCTCAGTCTCAAGAAGCCTGGAGATATTTGTACTAAAACAATTTTCTACAGAATATTAAGTTTTGGGGCACCTGGGTGGCTCACTTGGTTAAGCATCTGACTTCGGCTCAGGTCATGATCTCACATTTGTGGGTTTGAGCCTCGCATTGGGCTCCATGCTGACAGTGTAGAGCTTGCTTGAGATTCTCTCTCTCTTCTCTCTCTCTCTGCCCTCTTCTGTGTGCACTCTCTCTCTCTCTCTCCCTCTCTCTTTCTTCTAAACTTAAAAAAATATTGACAGTTTTGGGGCGCCTGGGTGGCTTAGTCGGTTAAGCGTCCGACTTTCGCTTAGGTCATGATCTCTCGGTTCGTGGGTTCGAGCCCCGCGTCGGGCTCTGTGCTGACTGCCAGCTCGGAGCCTGGGGCCTGTTTCAGTCTGCGACTCCCTCTCTCTCTCTCTGACCCTCCCCTGCTCACACTGTCTCTCTCTCTCTCTCCTAGAAATAAATAAAACATTAAAAAAATATATATATTGACAGTTTTAAAGAAACTGTATGACATGACTAATAGATAAATGGGAATCTCTTAAATACTACTTTTTATCAGGAGCTCATAAAATACTTGAATCCATTTAATGAGACGTGTATTACTGAGTTAAGAATATGGCACCTGGTATTGTTAGGAGGTACACTATCAGGGACCCGTCAGTCGTAGGGATTGACTTGAGAGTTGGATTTATTTATTACCTTCATCCTTTGATTTTAACAGGAATTAAAAACCTGTTCAGGTTAGCCTCAGGTCAGGCAAGGTCAGGCCACTTGTAAGTCACAAAGAAAATGAAACCCAGAATGAGAAAAAGTAGAGGAATGGACTATTGCCTTAGGGCAAAATTTGATTACACAGGTGCAAGAAGATATAATTGGGGATTAAAATCTTAATAGGTTAGGACTGGAAACAGACCTGGATTAAGCAGACATAAAATAAAGGGAAAAATAAAGGGCCATGAGAGGCTCCGGGAACGACTCAGCAGTAGAGTGTTGGTACTGAAAATTGTGACAGATGTGGACTGAGATGGATCAAAGGGATACAGTGACGAAACTGAGAAATAGTCCTGCTGTATTCTGAGTATTTTATAACCATGTAGAGTTTCTGGTTTGAGTTTTCATTTTAACAGGAACGTGAGAATGCTTAGTCAAGAAAAGAGCAATGGACGTGAATAGGCTGGCTGGTCAGTCCTCACCAGAGGTGTAGACTGACTGTGGGGCATCAGCACTTGCTGGTGGCTCCAGCAGCAAGGAGGGCACCACAGGGCTTGCTTGTCTGCAAGGGGTCTGCTCTGTCAGCAGTTACCACTTGGCATGAGGTGGAATTTGGTGGGGTTTTTTTATTTGTGATAAGTTCATTAGAACTTAATTTCTCAGAACTCCTAATTAACTAAAATCTCTAATGTCCTTTTTTTTGTCTTTTCTTTTTTTAATGTGTTATTTATATATGAGAGGAGCAGATATTTGGTCAAAAGAAGCACTTTCTAATTGCCTAGGGTCATTACAGCTTCAGCCTCATCTCTCATAACTTCTACTTCACCCTCAAGACTGTAAAGCAGTCATTGATGTTCAGTGTCCTGAGGTACTTCAAGATCATCAAAGGTAGATAGTTTTCAATAAAAAGGTTGAAATAGGATATTTCTGGCTAACCTTCACTTAATCAGCTACATTTTAGAAACCCTACTTTTTTTTCTGAGTATTCTGCTTCATGAAAGTTTTAATTTACAAGGGGTAAAAAATACTGAGGAAGCGGGATTTTGAAGGCTCTGTTTAAGTGCTAATCAGCTATTCTTCATCTTTACGACAGGCAGAAGTAGAAGAAATGGGCTTAGTTTGCAGGAGAGATTTAGGGGAGTCCTAAGGAACAAATTTCTGATGGTAAGGGTTACTCAAATTGGAGTACATTACCATGGGAACTGGTTGTGTGTTCATCCCTGTTAACAGTTCTGTGATTGAGTACAGAAACCTTTGATGTTTTTTGGTCTAGAACCTACCCCCATCTCTCATCTTTCCCACCCCTTCTACTCTTGTCCCTTCTTTTGGCAGCATTTTAGTCTTCATGACAGATCTCTTTCTGACCCACGGGAAAGCCCTTGAACTGTCTTTAGGATATAGTGCTACGAAGTTAGCTGGGGAGTGTAAAAGGAAGCAGTAAGAGGTAGGCTCAAAGTAGTAAATACAAAACTAACTAGTAATTGTCTTGGATTTTTTTTTTTTAAATAGAATTTTTAGAAATTCCTCCTTTCAACAAGCAGTATACAGAATCCCAGCTTCGAGCAGGAGCTGGCTATATTCTTGAAGACTTCAATGAAGCCCAGGTGAGGAGTTTTCTTTTTGTAGCTTCCCAGAAAGGGCAGTAACGAGAAGAGTGTGAGAGGGAGGGAACGGAGAGGTTGCATACAAGAGTTCAGGAACTGGGAGACTGCCACAAAGTTGTTGTATGAAACAGAATTTTTATGTGGGTGTAATGAAGAGAAGTTAGATCCCTTTTTGTTAAAGGCTGTTGTTCTGTTCCTGGGACAAAAGTGGATTAAAATTTGTGTTTAATAGAAATCCTGATTATGGTGTTGCTGATTCTCAGAAGCTTGAATACCTGGGATTGGGTTGTCCCTTGAGGGTTTAGGCCTCCAGAAGCCTGCAGGAAGAACATCTAAGGAAGCCACATGGGCTTCTCATTGAGAAAGGTGGCCTTGGGTAAGACAGATTCAGGGACGTCTGGGTGACTCAGTTGGTTGAGCTTGATTTTGGCTCAGGTCATGACCCCAGGGTCTTGGGATGAGCTCCGCCTCAGGCTCTGCCCTGGGCGTGAAGCCTGCTTAAGACTGTCTCTCTCCCCCTCTGCTCTTCTCCCCAGCTCACACATGTGTGCTCTTAAAAAAAAAAACAACACATTTCGGTTAATATTTTGGAAGTGTTCAGATCTATTCTCTGTGACTCAGGGCTGCTAAATTTAGGAGCTTGCTGTAGAAGTCACAAGACTCATTGGTTCTCTTCCTTTTCTTCCAGTGTAACACAGCCTACCAGTGTCTCCTCATTGCAGACCAGCACTGTCGAACCCGGAAGTATTTCTTGTGCCTTGCCAGTGGGATTCCTTGTGTCTCTCATGTCTGGGTCCATGATAGTTGCCATGCCAACCAACTCCAGAATTACCGCAATTATTTGCTGCCGGCTGGGTATAGCCTTGAGGAACAGAGAATTCTGGATTGGTGAGTATTTGAGAGCCCATATAGAATGGTAGGCAGGAAGGTAGCAAGCTTTTGGAGTGGGGAGACTCAAGATGAGAGAGTAATTCTAGAAATTAGGATGATCATAGTAGTTCCTCCAGTTTATGTCCTTAGAGTACCCTGGTTAAGGACCTTTTGAATATGTGTGAGGCTTTCCATGTAGGTTCAGTGTTCTTAACCTCTAAGATTAGGGGGGACTGAATTTTTTAATGTTTTTTTTAATGTTTCATTTCCAGGAGAGAGAGAGAGAGAGCGTGAACAGGGGAGGGTCAGAGAGAGAGGGAGTCACAGACTGAAACAGGGTCCAGGCTCTGAACTGGCAGTCAGCACAGAGCCCGACGCGGGGCTCGAACCCACGAACCGCGAGATCATGACCTAAGCAAAAGTCGGACGCTTAACTGCCTAAGCTACCCAGGTGCCCCTGGGGACTGAATTTTAAGCAAGGCATTTTATTCTCAGCCCCAGGACAAATGTGGACAGCAGAAGGGGTGAATTAGAAGGCTAGGATCCCAGAGAATGAATACACATGATTCACCAGAGAGAAGGGGAGTGGTGCCCTAATGCAGGGCTTTTGAAAGTATTCCCATGTTCGTTGTAATCTGTCTTGTTAAGGTCTTTTCCAATTCCAAGGTGCTGTGTCTGACTCCTTTGTAGGCAACCCCGTGAGAATCCTTTCCATAATCTGAAGGTACTCTTGGTGTCAGACCAACAGCAGAACTTCCTGGAGCTCTGGTCTGAGATCCTCATGACTGGGGGGGCAGCCTCCGTGAAGCAGCACCATTCAAGTGCCCATAACAAAGGTACCTGGAAAGTGTGTGTGGTGTTACTGCTCCAAGGATGTCCTTCGACCCATAGGTGTTAGAGGTCTTGTGGTCTGATCCCTGTTTCTAAGAGAAGAAAGGCACCACCTTCAAAGAGCCACTAGGTGTGAGCTCTATGCTTCTACTGGTGTCTAGTGGTGTATTTATAAATATTTCTGCAAGGCTACCATATAGTGATTATAAGTATTTCTACAAAGTTATAGTGATTACAGCTTTTCACTTTGGGTTGTGATCAGTAACACTGATATAAAGGGCTGGAATTTGGGCACAATGAACATACTGGCACATCTTTCTAATGGAAGGCTAAATTGAGTCTCCTTTCCTCACTCACCTTCCCCTGCTTCCTGCAGATATTGCTTTAGGGGTATTTGACGTGGTGGTGACGGATCCCTCATGCCCAGCCTCGGTGCTGAAGTGTGCTGAAGCATTACAGCTGCCTGTGGTGTCACAAGAGTGGGTGATCCAGTGCCTCATTGTTGGGGAGAGAATTGGATTCAAGCAGCATCCAAAATATAAACACGATTATGTTTCTCACTAAGGATATTGGTCTTACCGGTTTTATTCCCTGCTGTTGTGGAGATTGTGTTTTAACCAGGTTTTAAATGTCTTGTGTGTAATTGGATTCCTTGCATGGATCTTGTATATAGTTTTATTTGCTGGACTTTTATGATAAAATAAATGTTGAATCTTTTTGGTTGTAGTAACTGGGATTTCTTCATCCATTTCTTTGAACTTAATCGCAGAACAAATAGCAAGACAAATGTGGTACCTTCTCTGCAGTTTTCAGTAGGTTTGTTCATAGCAGAGGACAGCTAATCAAGGAAAATTACAAGTGAATTTAAAATTTTTCTGTGGCATCATTGTCTAAAGGTGATCTTGGGCTGTCTAAAATCCGATGCTTCCCAAAACCTAACTTTCCTGTAGGCCAAGATCAATAGTTGTAGCTAAAGCTGAATGGAATTGAGCATAGCTCTAAGTTTCCTGGCAATTAAAAATAAAAATCTCTAAAACTGAGCTGACAGCTGACTTGTGGGTACTGTAGTCTGAGAGATAAAAAGGAAAAAGCACCAATTGCTCTGAAAGGCCAGTGACTATAAGCTTGATGGGATGACTTTCTGTGGAGATAAACTGGAGAAACAGTGACAACATTTGGAAATGTTTGTTAGAAGCTCTACCCAGAGGCCCAAAATTTTTTATAACTATTATTCCTGTCACTAGAATAGTTACTAGAAGCTATTCCCTTCCCTACCCCTAGCATCAGCCCTGCCAATGTCCTCTCATTTTCTAAAGCAGGGGTTAAAAACTTCTTCCTGCAAATTAGGAAATACTTTAGGCTTCCTGGGCCATTTGATGTGTCACAAGTACTCACCTGTGCTGTGAAGGCACGAAAGCTATCACAGACAATAGATGAACAAATGAGCGTGGCTGGGTTCCAATAAAACTTTATTTACACAAACAGGTGGCAGGCCATGGTTTGCAAACTTCTCCACAGGCAGCAGCGGAAGGGGTCATCCTCAGCACACAACTGCAGGAAATAGGATGTAGTATGTGGCAGAAGATGCAGAGATAAGGACCAGATTGCTGCATTCTTGTTCAGTATGGAGAGAGTTGTTCAATGAATATTTATTTTGGTTCACACCAATATGAACATTAATTATTACCAGTAATGGTTGGGCCAGATTTGGAGAACATCAAACTCCTGTGGTTCTTTTAAGGGGATAATTAGACCTGTGATCTTCAGTACTCGAAATCTTAAGAATTTGACCTGTTTTCTTAAGGACTCTTTCTTTGTTATAATACTACTTTAATACATTGTCAATAGCTAGGATTGCCCTTTTACCAGCGTTGAGGAAAGTGGGAGTTCTTACTGCTGTGTCCCGCAGCTGGAACCGTACCCAGATGCATAGCTGGTGCTCAATGCATGGATGTGCCTGACAGATGTTCTCCATGTCCTTGATCTCACAAGGCCAGCAGAGGTAGAGCTGACACCACATGTCCTGCATGGTGGGTGAGTTACAAACTCCCCTAAGGTGGGGCAGACCCTTTCACATGGGAACGATTTGTACCTACGGATGTTCAGTAGTATTGCTTCTAGGAGAAAAAGGTAGAGGCCTCAGTAGTCTGCAGGCATTTGTGGAATGGCTGGAGTGCTTTGAATCCTCCGTCACAGATTTGGGAACGTGATGGGACTGTTAGTTTGTG
This sequence comes from Proteles cristata cristata, assembly GCA_017311185.1. Taxonomy (NCBI): domain Eukaryota; kingdom Metazoa; phylum Chordata; class Mammalia; order Carnivora; family Hyaenidae; genus Proteles; species Proteles cristata. The sequence goes on from JAESUZ010004587.1 coordinate 2,439,958, forward strand.
AACCAGTATTTTCACATCCCGAAACTGAAAGGAAAAAAGAGCCTTATCAAATATGCTTTCCCCAGCTTTTGTTCAAAGAAATAGGAATCAGGGCAACCTGTGATCTACATAATGTCATCTTAAAACTTAAGTTTCTTGGACTCTTCTGCTAAAATCACTTACAAAAAATCTGCTTGAGGACATTTAAGAGTAAAAGGAGAACAATGTTTCTGAATAGGACAGACCTCTGAGAAAAGCCGACCATCACAAAATCTATTCGACTGAAAATAATTAGAAGGGCCAATCACCTTTCCCAGACATGGAAGCCGGGCCTGGTGAGGCAGGCAGGGTGCCCACAACTGCATTGCCAGTTCGTGTCAGAATTGGGAACCAGAGCCACACTGCTTCCCAGCAGGGCATTAGCCAAGACCTAACCACCCATCTCAACATCAGGGATTTAGTATTTTACTAAGATGATGGCTTTTACTAGAAAATAAGCTTCATTAAAATTATTAAAGATAAGATGCGGCCCTTTTTCCCTCTGAGCTTTATAGATTATTTATAAAATGAGGCTATCTGGACGAGACCGTGGCTAGAGCCTCCAAGCTCTGGAATACAACTCGTTAAAAAGCCACACACACACAGTCCACTGAGTTCCCCAAGGCTTGCTCCTACCTGCCCAGAGTTCCACCAGCCTGGGTGTAATATTTGTTATAATCTAGTCGTAAGAGTAGTTGAGCCAAATCTGAGTTGATCTGATGATTGCGAACGCTGGAGAGAATCTTGAATAGGAGTGACGACTGGCGGCTAAACCCCTGCAGAGAGAAGGACCCAAGCTGCCATTCCTTTGACTCACCAGTTCTCTGTGTGGAGTGAGGCGGGGAGGGCAGTTCCCTGAAAAAGTCTTGCCGAAAATTCTACAGCATCAGCTGGCCTTCCCACATCCTCCCCACCGTTGGCTCCTAAAACTCTTCTTTCTTTGTATTGAGACTATAGATTTGCATGACTTTCTGTGAAAGTACACACTCATTCTCAGGAGGAGGTTAGCATCTGCTTTCAAGTTAATACATTCTCTTGTACACTGGGGGTGGGGAGAGCTGCGTAGTTTTGTTCTAGTCGGATAATCACAGTCTCCGTGAAACGGAGTTAGTTGAAGGAAGTAAGTAAGGAGGTTGGATAGGAGAATGTGAAAACAAAGCTAGTGTGTGTTTGTGGGCTGAAGAAACTATTCAGGGCTGAGCTATTTTTGAATGCTGAGATGGCAAATTATCTGCTTTAAAGTGAACTGACAGCAACATTTTTCTCTTTGTATCTTGTATTTCTGTGTGTATGTAATTATTGGGAATATGCCTTATTGACTCAGAGGGAAGGATCATGATTCCCCTTTGGCAAAACCACCTCTATCCTTTGGACAGGGCTGCACACCACCCACAGGCGTGCAGACTCACCTTCACCAGGATGCTCAGCTGGGCGGCCCCACGTTCATCCAGTGGGCCCAGGTTCTGACTGACCAGTGAGCAAAAGCTGTGACAGAGATCTAGGATTTCATTCAGGCAGTGAAACACCTAACCAGGAAAGAGCTGGTATTAGGAAAAGAAGGTAGATCTATTCATGAAATTAAAGACGTGGGAAAACCATCTAAGAGCTACCTTATTCCCATCGTTTGGCCTCAGGAGAGATAATGTCACGTGCAAGTCTTGCCGGCCCCTCAAAATGCAATATGTATAAAACCAACTCCTCCCTTCCTGGCAAAAATGCTGTCATTCTTAGTCACTCCTGCACAAAGCCTCCATTCTAGCCACACTGAACTTGTCATCGTTTCTTGGACCCACCAAGTACTACGCTCCTGCCCTAAGCTTTGCTTTCAGTGTTGTTCCCTGTGCCCGGGATACCCTCCTTAATACAGTTCCAGTTCGACCTTCTCAACGGAGCACTCCCTTCCCCATGCACCCTTTAGTGACCCCTTGCTCCTCTCTATATATTATCTGTACTGTTCTCTTGTTCAAGACACCTGTGTTGTTACTGCTCTGTGTATGTATGTGTGTTCTGTTTCTCCAACTAGATTGTGAGCTCCTTAAGGGCAGAGCCATGACTTATACCTCTTTGTATCCCCAGTGCCTTGCATAAAGTAAGCACTCAATAAATATCTACTGGTGACCACCTGCTCTGAAATTCTGCTTTTCCCAAGGATGCACTCATGCCAGACAAGGACAATCTACTGGTGACCATGGGTCCTGGTGTTGTCAGTTCACAGAAAGAACCCTTGGGAGTGGCATCTCTGTAACTCACTCTCCCTTAGCACAGCAAAAACAGCTCCATATACCAGAACAAAAGAGAAGTCTGCATTGTTTGTGGTGTGACACAGCTTAGGGATAAAACTGGCTAACATCACAGATGAAGTATAATCTGTGTAACTGATATAACCATAGAAACTACGAGGGGTCATTTCAATCTTCCCACTTTTTATTCTGGAATTAGAATCTCCTTGTGAGCTTTAAAATACATTGGTGCCTGGGTCTCACTCCGGAGACCCTAAGTACTCTGGGTCCTAGCTTTTTTTAAAGCTTCCAGGTGATTCCCATGTGTGGCCAAGGTTGAAAATAATTGCCCTGAAGGAGATGTACATATGTGTATACGTCCATACATACTCAGAGGGGGAGACTCTACTCCAGCTGTATGTGAAAACAACTCTCAGTTGGTCGGTCCTGACCCAAAAGATTTCTAAGAACCTAAGTACTATATGCTTTTTGTTAACGTTTCTGTGGTGTCACAGAAAAGTTTCTTAAATTCCTCTAAATCCTTCCTTTTGAGGGCTGAGTACATATTCTTCTATAGCTGCTCACCACATCCTGGGATACAATATTTCAGAAATTCAAAGATGTTTAAGCTCCCTTTTAAAATTCCCTTTTAGTTTTGCTTTAACTTGTTAAAAAGGCTTAAAGATGGAGATTGAACAAGTGCTTAATGATAGCTGCGTATCCTAGCAACTCAGGATCTGTGGGAACAGTCAGGCTAGAAGCAGTCGAGGAAAAGAACAGCCCTACTTACAGGTTTCAGCAAGATAAAGGATTGAGCCAGCAAGTTGCTAAGGAAGTGGTCGTGAGCCAATCGGATACTTTCAAAGTCACGGGTAGAGTTGATTTGATGTAGCAGCTGTGAGAACTGAGACTCCAGCACATCTACCTGATGGACAGTTAAACACAAATACTTTCAGTACTTTGCATGTTCTCAGCACTCGGGATGTAAAGATGCCCGATGGTCTGAACTTGACATTCTTTGCCCCCACTCCTTTCTCCTATTCAAGCCACTTTAAAACTGACAGAAACCCCCTGATGTTGCTTGGCCTTGTAGAACGTTATCTGCCTAATGCCTCATAACCTCTAAAGTTCTGGCAGATTCCTCCCGCCACATCCCCTCCAATGGCTGACTTTAGTTAAGTTCTTCTAGACGTTCTAGTGCACTATAGAAAGGTCAAGTCCACACAAGTTAAATCCTGCATTGATGGTAAGAACCCTAAATTCCTCATTCTTCATTTATTCCCACTTTCCTTTAAAATGCTGCAAAGAATCCCTCCCAACCCCATGACAAAACCTATGAATTGTCTCAAACCCCAGCATTTCATCCAATGCAGGATGGCAGTCCCTCTTCTGGAACTGCCGTCAACCTCCCAGGCTTCTGTTCACACCCCTTCCTTCTCTTCATCCCTCGGCACAGACCTGGAGATAGTACTGCAGATTGTCCACCAAGAATGCCATGTGGTTTCTCAGGCGCCACTTGACCGCGTCAGTCTGGTTGGACTTGAGGTGCTTGCGCTGCATCTGGAGGGCCCAGCAGTGCTGCAGCTCAGCCTGCACCCGGCGCACGCTCAGGAGGTACTTGAAGACAACATTGTACCTGCGGCAGACACATCCGTCCGGCTGTTCCAGAGGGGCCTGGACTCCCCACCTCACCTGCGCCACACACCCCAGGGCTTTGGGCCTGCCGCCCCTCCCCCCTCCCCCACAGGGCAGGAAGGAAATGAGAATGGCTAGAGATGGGGATGAACTAATTGTGCTTTAATTGCTATGGTGGACATTACAGAGCTATCAAAGTGAATGCACTTCAGCTCTACAACTCAAGAGTACTCGCAGCAAAGTGATTTTGAATAAAAAAAAATAAATCCCAGATAACATACACTTTTTAAAATGTTTATTTTTGAGGGAGGGGAGAGGGCAGAGAAACAGAATCCTAAGCAGGCTCTGCACTGTTAACATGGAGCCCAGTGTGAAGCTCAAACCTATGAACTGTGAGAAAACGACCAGAGCTGAAATCAAGAGTTGGATGCTTAACTGACTGAGCCACCCGGGCGCCCCTCATATATTTTTTTATAATGCTTAAAACAACCAACTAGAAAAAAAACCATACTTTTAGGGAATATATATAAACGTTATAGAACTAAATATAAAAAGGAGAGAAAATGTGAATGAAGGAGAGTGGTCACCTTGGGCTCAGGAAGCCAAGGGAGTGAGACTGGGAACCACCACAGGCAGAAGGACGTTACTCTCTGTGTTCCAGTTTTGGTACTGGGAAGCGATTTTATGGTTATGTGTAAAAAAGAAGGTCTTACAGGGACCAATAATAATGTGTTAGGAAACAAGGATTTTGGTTAACCTGACTCTCTGTCCCAAAAAAGAATATAATAGAAGGCTCCCTAACTGAGCTCTAACTCCTGCCTCGTGGCAAGCTCAGGGGCCAGTTGCCTAATGCTGAGCCTTGCACAAGAAGACACATGCAAAGAAAGGCAGATTCCTAGTGGAATCGGATAAATTTACTCGTTTGTAGGCAGGCTTGCAGAAACCAATCTGATTTGGTTTTTAAAATCATCTATTTCTGGGACACCTGGGCGGCTCAGTCAGTTAAGCTTCTGCCTTCAGCTCTGGTCATGATCTCATGGTTCATGAGTTCGAGCCCCACCAGGGGCTCTGTGCTGACAGCTTGGGGCCTGGAGCCTGCTTCAGGTTCTGTGTCTCCCTCACTCTTTGCTCCTCCATTGCTCATGCGCTCTCTCTCTCTCTCTCAAAAATAAACATTTAAAATCATCTATTTCTAATGAAACAACATAGTAAAAATAGTGTACCTTGTTTGGATTCTGATTTGAACAAATCCAAACAGAAAAAGGCATTTGTTTAAAAAAAAAAAAAAAAAAAGCCATTTGTAGATAACTGTCAAAATTTCAGTGTGGACCAGGTATCAGATAAGGACTTATTGTTAATTTTACTGGGTGTGATAACTGCATTGTAGTTACATTCAAAACATGCCTTTCCTGAATTGCAAAGTGATGGAGTGAAATGATGTGTCTGGGATTTGTTTTATAAAGCTTCTAGCAAAAAATAAATAACAAATAGCATAATGTTGGTGGTTACTGAAGCTGGATAAGGTATACATGAGAGATTATAGTCCATACTTTTGTATATATTTGGAAATTTTCATAATAAAAGATTTTTAAAAAATACATCTGAGATTGATTTCGTCAAGGGTGTTCACAGCCTGATACGTCAGGAAGTCAATGTATTGCTGGCCTGTGGGACATTGAGAGCTATGGAGACTCTTTGGATAAGGTCCATGTGGCTTCCGTAGGTGTGCTGTGGGCTCTGAACCTGCCACAGAATCTCCTTCAACCAGCCTTGTCTTTGACAGTTCATGCCTGGTCTCTCATACTGCAAGCCTCTCTGCCCCAAAAAGTAGAGAGGGTTGTGAAGAGGAGCAGAGAGATGAAGAGAGTCCCTTTTGTTCATTTCCTTTTCTCCATTCATCTAGCCTGAGGGCAATAGCTTCCATCCTCCAACCAGGGCAGGGGCCAGTGCCCTAACCTGTAATAGGATTTGAGAAATTCCTAAAATGCTGTGGGGGTGGATGTCACAGGCCACCACAAGCCAAGCATGCTTCTCCCACCTCCCCCTAGAGTTCTCAGTCCTTGGCTTGGGGACATGAGGTCCTGGACAGAGCTGAGCAACAGCACATGGCAAGCTCTCATGATACATAACAGCTGATCCAAGAGTCTTTCACAACCCTGGTCCAGCTCCTTTATTCCACCCCCAGCTTAGCTGTCCCCACTGCTTCTCCCTGTGGGCATGGAGGTGGTTCCAGTGCATAGCAAACACTTGGGCTTGGAAAGTCTTCCCAAGAAGATCAACAAAATATTACACAAGTTAGGAAACTTGCTAGTCTGATGGAATTAACAGGCCAGATTCTCCATGTGGTGCCCAAGATTGCATCTTCCAAGGAGCACAAACTGGAAGCCTGTAAACTGCTTATCTTGCAACTTAAAAAAAAAAAAAAAAACAGCAGGGGCACCCAGGTGGCTCAGTAGGTTAAGCGTCCGATTCTTGATTTCCACTCAGGTCATGATCTCAGGGCTCCTGAGTTAGAGCCCCCAATCTGGGCTCTACACTGACAGTGAGGAGCCTGCTTGGGATTCTCTCTTCCCTCTCTCTGTTCCTTCCCCTTTCTCCTCTCCCCCCCCACCCTTCCCCCCAAACACATTGTGTGTGCAGTCTCTCAAAATAAATAAACTTTAAAGAATAAAAAATGTTTAAAAAGCAGGGCAACCTGGTTCAGTCAGTAGAGTATGCAACTCTTGATCTCAGGGTTTTAGGTTCAAGCCCCATGTTGGCTATAGAGATTACCTAAAAAACAAAATCTGAAAAACAAACACCACCACCACCACCACACTGATGGTTTGAAGGGTTTGACCCTCTCATACATCCTGCGCCCTCCATTCCCTATCGTCTTCTGTCCAGTCCACGAAGACATCTGAGTTTGTAACCCCCGATTTACAGACTGCTTACAACCACCAGCTGGGTGGTTATCTTGCTCCCACCAAGCCTATTCTTGTTCATTTTTACCCTTGGAAGTAAGGTAGGTAATATCTGCCCATGAGAAATTCAGAAATACTCACTTTTCCAGAACAGCAGGAGTGAAGAGAATGTGCAGCGGCCACTGCACTTTGTAGGAGAGGCCTAGGGCTGCCCAGCCTGACGCAGGGGCTTCCCGGGGAGAAGTTTCCCGAGAAGGCCCTTCTCTTGCCTGAGCAGCATCTGCTAAGAAGCAAAAAGACAGCTTGGCTAACCTAGAACCAGAGCTTCTGCAAGGTGAGTCACATTCATGAAGTGAGTGGTCACTTGAGCCTGCAGGGTCAGAAGCATAAAGGGGACAAAAAGGGGCTTGCACAAGGCAAGGAAATTCTATGGGAGATTCTCTAGGAGGTCTTCTAGATTCTTTTTTTATCCTTAAAATCTGGTGGCCGGAAATAAAGAGAGCATTCCGGCAGAAGGACGAAAACAAAACAAAAAGAAAACCATGGCCTGAGCATCCCACTTAGCCTCCCCGGACTTCCCTTTTCTCCCGTATGAAACAGGGCACTGGACAAGGTGACTTCCAAGGTTCAAAATGATACGGTTTCCGTGGAGGTGGACAGAAGCAGAGATGGGAGAACAGACGATGACCAGTAAGAGCAGAAAGATCCAAGAAGGAGCAGCAAACCTTTATGGTCCTTTCCATGATACTCAATCGTCAAGTGCAACAGAGGGAGAAGGTTGTCATCATCCAACAATACCTTATGTGCAGACTGCTGGAAGGCCACGTTCACATCTGCAAGAGAACACATGCGCTGACGAGAACACTAGGCTACGTGACAGACCTGGATGCCACCGACTTTCCTCCAGCCTGCTAGACACTAACAGCAGGATGCGGTGGAGACAGGTTGGTTTAGCTTAACTAGCATGCATTCCTCCTGCTGCTAACAACACCCGATTTTCCCTAGAGAATCACCCCTCCCAGTATTATCTGTGTAGTTCAGTTCGGTTGACAAACCTGATTCTAGGCATAAGCAGGTGACCCAGGCATGATCAAATGGAATGTAATTCTCTACCTTGTTACACTATTTTGTTCAGGGATGTGAACATGACTCAAACCAGGCCAATGCAGAGGTTCTGTTCAGACTGATTTTTTTTTTTTTTTTTTTTTGAGATAAACAAGGCCTTAGCAGGATGTGAGCTTAGCCGGAGGCCATCTTGCCACCATACGGAGCAGGCCTGTCTGAGAAAAAAGGCAGAGGTGAAAGATGGAATGACACCAAGTCCTGACGTCATCGTGTAAGCCACTGGATCAGACTTTGCCTAAAGCCATCATACTCTGACCTCAGTTATGAGAATAAAGTTTTCTTCTCCTTTGCGGGAGCTTGAATTGGGTTTTCTGATATCTGAGATGAAAAAAGTCTGATGTGGGTAGAGTGGACATCTCATTTTATAGAGTTTGAAAAATGGTAACCATGTCGGTTTTCCATTTTCTTTTTTTGATTCTGATCCTTACCCAACTCTCCCATGTAGTCTGAATGGGAACGGTGAGCATTCCCATTAGTCCAGGCTGAACACTTCACTGAAGGAGGCATATCTTTTTTTTTTTTTTTTTTAACAAAGTTTATTGTCAAATTAGTTTCCACATAACACTCAATGCTCATCCCCACAAATGTCCTCCTCCATGCCCATCCCTCTTCCCCCCCACATCCATCAGTCCTCAGTTTTTGTCAGCATTCAAGAGTCTCTCATGGTTTGCCTCTCTCCCTTTCCCCCACCATTTCCGCCCTTCTTCTCCCCCTTGTTCCTCGTTAAGTTCCTTCTAATCCTCCTATACGTGCAAACATATGATATTTGTCCTTCTCTGCCTGACTTATTTCGCTCAGCATAACACCCTCAAGGTCCATCCATGTTGCTACACATGGCCACATTTCATTGTTTCTCATTGCCATGTAGTATTCCATGGTATAGATAAACCACATCTTCTTGATCCATTCATCTGTTGATGGACACTTAGGCTCTTTCCATGTTTTAGCTATTGTGGAGAGTGCTGCTATGAACATTGGGGTACATGTGCTCCTTTGCCTCAGCATTTCTGTATCCCTTGGGTAAATTGAAGGAGGCATATCTTAATGTCTGCCATCTTTTTTTAAAAAAATTGTTTTTAATGTTTATTATTTGAGAGAAACAGAGTGTGAGTAGGGGAGGGGCAGAGAGAGAGGGAGACACAGAACTGAAAGCAGGCTCCAGGGTCCAAGCTGTTAGCAGAGCCCAATACAGGGCTTGAACTCTGAGATCATGACCTGAACTGAAGTCAGCCGCTAAACCAACTAAGCCATCCAGGTGCCCCATTAGTGTCTGCCATCTCTGCTGCAGAGGTATGTATATAACCTGGACTGGGCTTATCAAAACCCTTTCCTGGAGGGGCAGCTGGGTGGCTCAGTCGGTTAAGCCTCTGACTTCGGCTCAGGTCATGATCTCTTGTTCATGGGTTTGAGCCCTGCACCAGGCTCTCTGCTGACAGCTCAGAGCCTGGAGCCTGCTTTGGAATTCTGTCTCCCTCTCTTTCTGCCCCCCCCCGCCCCCGCTCTCCCTCGGTCTTTCTCTCTCAAAAGTAAATAAACATTAAAACAAAACAAAACAAAGACCCTTTCCTGGAATCTTTACATTTGCTCCAGAGAGACTGGATCTGGCTCCTCCACTAGACACCGTGAGGTAGTTCCTGGGAACTGTTGCCATGTTTCCAAATGGGACTAGAAGGCCGTCAAAGAGCATGAAAGAGGTGCAGACAAATATGTTAAAGAGAATTCTAACCATATTCATGTCCCTAGTTTCAGTTGTTCTGAGGCTGAGCTATACTCCTATCTCACTGGAGTTATAGATACAGTAGCAAATAAATTCCTCTTTTCTACTTGGGTTAGTTCAGTTTCAATTTAAGTTCCATCATTCACAACCTAAAGATTTCTAACACAAGTGGCATTAAGTCCCAGTAGGTCTCATAAGGAAGGTAGGACTATAATCTGATAAAATACCTGATTTGCACCCACTCTTCCAGGAAGGGTCAAGAGACTACTCCCAATGACCCGCGTGTCCAGCCCACCTGAAGGGCCTTCCATCTTGGGAAACATGGCTCCGTAACTCATCAGGCTGCTCTTATGTGGAACAGACTAACCAGGTCAGTAGCAGTCAAGAGAAACCCTACAACTGCAATAAAGTGGTCATTCTCAGGCCCACAGGCCAATTACCATGTTCAGTTACTGCAGTGGGTGGTGTTTTTAACATGTGTTGAGCTGTGTCAATGAAGGCCTGGAACAGTTCTCCACGTCCCAGAAGGTAAAAATCTTTAATGATCTGTGGAAAGAATTCCAATTTATAATTCAGTAATGCAGCACGGCCAGGAGCTCCTCACTAGCCCAATTACACAGAAAGTTTCCAATCTCATAGTGTGAGCCCAGCCCAAAAAAGATACAGGCTTTTGGCATTTCAAAGGGACATACATAGCAACCGCTCAAGGCAGGGCAATGGGTGGGTCTTTGGTATCATTTATCCAGTGACAACACAATACTGTGCCAGAAGGAAGTAAACACCAAACCTTTGTACTCCAGACATTTGTAATATTAGGTAGAGTTTGTGTCCTTGGAGGAGGACCTGTGAGGCCACTCAGGAAGTCTGGGTACAGGTCACTGCTGCTCACAAGACAGCCTAGAGAATAAGTCACTGCCCACCAGCATCATTTCAAGAGTTTAAAGGCAGCTAAGCTATTACCTTCAGCTGACCCAGTAAATCTGACTCTTCCACCATCAGCTTCCAGAGATGCTGTGGAAAAAAAAATACAATAGGGGTAAAATTTCATTCCAGTGAAAACTTCTACAAAGAACGATTTTGTACAGGGGTGCCTAGGTGACTCAGTTGGTTAAGTGTTTGACTCTTGATTTCGGCTCAGGTCATGATCTCAGGTTTGTGGGTTTGAGCCCTGACTTGGGATTCTCTCTCTCCGTCTCTGCCCCTCCCCCACTCATCTGCGCACACTTTTTTTCTTTTAAATTTTTTTTAATGTTTTTTTTATTTATTTCTAGGAGAGAGAGACAGCGTGAACAGGGGAGGGTCAGAGAGAGGGAGTCACAGACAAACAGGCTCCAGGCTCTGAGCTGGCAGTCAGCACAGAGCCCGACGCGGGCTCGAACCCACAAACCGCGAGATCATGACCTAAGCGAGAGTCGGACGCTTAACCGACTAAGCCACCCAGGCACCCCTCATCTGCGCACACTCTTAAAATAAATAAATGTTTAAAAAAAGGAATAAACTATTGATACATGCAACATGGATTGATCTCAAAATAATCATGAGAAAAGCAGCCTGACTGACCTCCTCCCCCAAAAGAGTATGTATTGTTTGACTCCATTTTTATAAATTCTAGAAAATGCAAACTAATCTATGGTGACAGAAAGTAGTTCAGTGGCTGCTTGGGGGCCAGGAGGGTAAAAAGTGTTGAAAATAAAGGATGGAAGAAGATACAGGTAAGTAATGAAAGTTGGGTAATGAACTTAACTAATAAAATAGAATTTAAGTAAAAAAAAAAAAAAAAGTATATGTATTTGGGGTGCCCAGGTGGCTCAGTCAGTCGGGGGTCTGACTTCAGCTTAGGTCATGATCTCGCGGTCTATAGGTTTGAGTCCCATGTCAGGCGCTGTGTTGACAGCTCGGAGCCTGGAGCCTGCTTTGGATTCTTTGTCTCCCTCTCTCTCTGCCCCTCCCCAGCTTGTGCTTTGTCGGTCTTGCTCTCAAAAAGAAATAAAACATTAAAAAAATATATATTTATATATATATATATAAGGGGTGCCTGGCTGGCTCAGTCAGTTAAGCTCCTAATTCTTGATTTCAGCTTAGGTCTTGATACCTCAGGGTCATGAGTTGGTCTCCACGCTGGGCATGGCACGTACTTAAAAAAAAAAAGGTATATATTTTTATATATATATATATATCATAAGTGATAGAGAATATTACATACACATAAAAGGAAAAACAATAAATAAATATATATTCATTAGAAATAGGCACACGCCTAACACAATGCCTGGAAATGAGGCATTAGAACATACATAGAACTCTAGACTCACAGACTATACACTTGCTGAGCACATGCAGAATTAAAAACTAAAAATAAAAATGGGCCCTACATCAATCCATAAAGGAAGCCTCATTCAACTCCAAAGGACCGATCTATAGACCTATGTTTTCCAACTATACTGCAATAAAAATCAAAGCTGAATAAATAGCTGGGGTTAAAAAGAAAATCAGAAATTATTTAAGAGTGCTTCCTTCAGCAGCACATACACTAAAGCTGGAATGACAGGGAAGATTAGCAAGGTCCCTGTGCAAGGATGACACGCAAATTCATGAAAAATTCCATATTTTTCTAATAAACTTAAAAAAATCATTTAGAACAGGATGATAATGGATACACTCCATGCAAAAAAACTTGTGAGACACAGTCAAAGCAATATGGAAAGCTTTATGTAATAGATTTCCTAGGATATAGAGGTTACAAATAGAAAATCAAGTTTTCAACCCTGGAAATTGGTAGTAAGTAACAGAAAACTAAAAAAAAAAAAAAGAAAAAAAGAAAAAATTAAAAACAGGTATCAGTGAGATAGAGGAAAAAAGAAGGTAATAAAAACAAAAGCTGGTTCTTTGATTAGCAGGATTCAACAGTAAAAGATTAAAAGAAAATACAAAGCAAAACATATAGTTACAGAGTTTCTAAAAACTTAAATGGAGATGAAATGGGTCTTTCTAGAAAAGTAGAAAATACCAAAATTGGTATGAGAAATCATGATCCTGAACAGATTAATATAGATTTAAATTCATTCAATTGGTAAAGATTTCCCCTTGTTAAACAACTAGCTAAGTTTTCAGGTAAGTTCAATGAAACGTTCAGTAACAACTCCTGTCTTATATTCATTGTTCTAGAAAATAGAAAACAGTGATAGAGACCTTGCTCATTTCCTGAGGTTTCTACATTCTTTATTCCATAACCACATGAGAACAAAACAGGGAAAGTCTAATTTCACTAGTAAACGTAGATGCAAAAATTCCAAGTGCTGTATTGCCTAACCGAATCCTACACTGTATTAAAAAAATAAAATGTTCAAGTACACTTTATCTCAGGAAGATTCAACATCTGAAAATGTAATCGAGAATTTACCATATGAGTAGACTAAAGGAAAAAAGGACTCTGAGCAAGAAACTGCACCATAGTGGACCTAGAAAATGCAGTTGATAAAATTCATCATCTATTTAGGAATAAAGCTCATAGCAAATTAAGAAGAAGAAACTTATGTGCCAAAGGCCTTCAGCAAACATTAGAGTAAGAGAGAAACTGAAGGTTCATGACCTTTAAGAGCCAACATATGGAAAATGCTCATCATTGCCTCTACCAGCATTGCCTGCACAATTTTTTTTTTAAATATTTTTTATTTATTTCTAGGAGAGAGAGAGAGAGACAGCGTGAGCAGGGGAGGGTCAGAGAGAAAGGGAGTCACAGGCTGAAACAGGCTCCAGGCTCCGAGCTGGCAGTCAGCACAGAGCCCGACGCAGGGCTCGAACCCACGAACCGCGAGATCATGACCCAAGCGAAAGTCGGACGCTTAACCGACTAAGCCACCCAGGCGCCCCATGCCTGCACAATTTATATCAACTGTCACTTGAGCTGTTTAATGTAGTATTAGAAATCCAAGAGTGTAAGGAAAAAAAAACAAAATCAAAAGTCTAAAATTGGAAGTAAATCTTACTTGCAAATGATACCATCATGACTTAGAAAAATCAACAAACTATGAGAACTAAAAAAACCACTTTAAGTGGTCAGGCAGATGATAAATGCACAAAAATTAATACTGCTCCTTCTCTACCTAAAAACAGTAGCTAACTAAAAAATTAACCAACTATTACATATCTAGGAATTAATTTAAAAATCTTTTCACTGAAATACTAAAACAACATACAGAAAAGTACACAAATCAGAAGTTTACAGCTTGGAGAATTTTCACCAACTGAACACACCTGTGTAAGTGGCACCCCAAAAGCCCTATTCCTGCCCTTTCTATTGACCAAAGGTCAAATACGATCCTGACATCTAACAACAGATTAATAGAAATGTTCAAGCCCAGAACTAAACTTTATATTAACTGTTTCTGAACTTTATATAAATTCATATAGTATAATATACTTTTGAAAAAAATCAAAAAGGAGGGAGACAGAAAACAAAAAGGGGACGAGTATGATATGTACTTGTAAGACACTCCTCGCTTTTTCCTTCTAAAAAAGAAACTATTTTCATTACTATAAGTTGTTATCAGTGTTAAGATAATACCTCTCAAAAAAGCCTATTAGCCACAATTCTAAAGGACTTCAAAGAGTCTCAACTTCAGTTCTTCGTCTGTAATTTTTTACGAACTGGAAATGTAATTTCCAGCAATATCTGCATTTCAGAATTTCACAAGAAAAAAACATTTTTGAAATCCTGTATTATTCATTAAGATTTTACTTTCCTTCACAAATTAATTCCAGAGTTATCACAAGAATAATAAGAGAACAGAAATAGATTTCATAAAAGAAAACGTCCCTTAGACTAGAGCGGTCTTGGCTACCGACGGAGGAGGAGCAGCATCTTGACATTACAAAGGGACAAGAGTATGTAGATCTTTAGTTGCCCACAAAGAATCAAATGAAGTGACTGATACCTTAAGATCTAATATTCCGTCTACATCACAGCTCTGTCTCCCATGCCAAGAATTTTTGAGACAGAGACTGGAAAAGGAAATCACATTCATGAATGATTACTATGTTTCCAATGTGAGGATATCTGATGCTAAACTTCTTAGCAGTTCTAGATACCGCAGCCAGCGTACCAGGTACACTTCAAAATCGCCTGCAGTGGTTTGTTGGTTGGTTGTCTAGTTGGATGGTATAAATTCAAGTAACTACTCGCTCCCTCTTGATGTAGATCTACATGTCAGCATCTCTGGAGGTGAAGATTTGATACAAATGCACGTTTTAAGATTTTCCGAAGCAATTCTATGCACAGGCAAATTTGAAAACCACTAATAATAGCAAACAAAACATTTGCCTGACAAAGATCTCATTTTACATTATCACACACCTGGGAGGCAAATTTTATTTTAAACCACAGAACAGATGCCCATTTGAAAAATCACTGGTCACAATTTAAGTTGGTGGATGAAGCACAGTTCACTTAAGAACAATGAAGTAGGGTTGCCTGGGTGGCTCAGTTGGTTAAGCAGTCAATTTCAGCTCAGGTCATGATCTCGCAGTCTGTGAGGTCTAACCCCATGCTGGGCTCATTGCTGACAGCTCACAGCCTGGAGTCTGCTTCAGATTCTGTGTCTCCCTCCCTCCCTGCCCCTCCCACACTCGTGCTCTGCCTCCCTCAGTCACAAACATTAAAAAAACAAAACAAACAAACAAACAAAACACTGAATAGGAGTCACAAGACCTGTTTGTGATGTCACCTTTGTTACTAACTGTGCAACGCTAGACAAGTTAGCTTTCTATTTCATTCATTAAAAAATGGAAAAATAATGCTTATTCTACATTCCTCATAAGATTATTATATCTATAAATGAAAGACTTAGCAGTAAAGCCATCTTAAATATAAGTGAGATGCTAAATTTACCCAGAATCAGTTGATTCCTTACAGTTATTGCCAACTATACTGACAGATTCCAAATGCTAATGGTCTGAATTTGAAAGTGAGCCCTCCCTTTATTCAAGTAAGTAGCTAACTAGCCAACTCCTGTCAGGTGTGAAAAGACTAAAGAAGTTCTGCCTCTATTATTAAAAACTTCCTGGGGCACTCAGGTGGCTCAGTTGCTTAAGCACTTCGACTCAGGTCATGATCTGTTTGTGAGTCTGACCTTCACGTCAGGCTCTGTGAAGAACCTGGGGCCTGGTTCGGATTCTGTGTCTCCCTCTCTCTCTGCCCCTCCCTTCCTCATGCTGTCTCTCTCTCAAAAATAAACATTATTAAAAAAAACAACAATGAAAACTTCTTGCCCTTCAACTCTTGAAAACAATTCCCTCCAAGCTGAGTTCTAAACACATCAAGAAGCAACGGAAGTCAGGTACTCAGTTTCTGGAGAACTAATCTGTTTTCTCACTAAGCAAATATACTGTGAAATACAAACCTCGGCCACGGTACTACGGATACGATCCACCACCTGCTCAAAGTCCACCAGGCTAAAGAGTGGCTGCTGCTTGAGACGATGCAGTTCTGCAGCAAAAGTGTCCTCCTGGTTCTTCAAAATGGATCCTACAAAATAGGGAAGGTGCTTTAAAGGAAGGCAGAGAGCAGAGAGACAGGCAAGGATTTCCAATCCCAGTCATGTGACTCCTTCACCCGCTTCTCATGTAAGCCTGTCACGGTGTGCTGCCAATTCTATATGTAAACTTTAGCAGCCATTCACTCTGACCAGGCATTTTTTGGGGCCTTCTTTGGGTGAAATGAGAAAGGGCCTTTGAAGACAGGGTACATAGGGCAAGGAGAATTTTACCTTTCCTAGTCAGGTTTACATTCTGATTCTCAAACATCTGGACAGATTCTCCAACAAACAGGATTTTTTCAGCAACTCTCACTGGAATGTAGGATGGCAAGATCTCCACTCGTAGGGAAAACTGTTTTAGAGACGGTGCCAGCATGTTCTCTTCCTCTATCAGGCGCTACTCCAGGACAGAATCCGTAGCAGACATGATGTATGAAGAGGGGAAAGCAAGAAAACGTCACTAACTCTCCCAACCCATGATTTATATTTTCTAGAAGCAAGGACTTTAAATCTGAAGTCTGAATGCCTAAATAACCAGTCGAAAGATGTCCACACATCTCCATTTTCAGATAGAAGGAGAGCAAGGTGGAAATCATAAAGGTTTTTTTTGTTTGTTTTAAATTTAATGTTTTATTTATTTCTAGGAGAGAGAGAGAGAGAGACAGCGTGAGCAGGGGAGGGTCAGACAGAGAGGGAGCCAGTCACAGACTCTGAAACAGGCTCCAGGCTCTGAGCTGGCAGTCAGCACAGAGCCCAACGCAGGGCTCGAACCCACGAACTGCGAGATCATGACCTAAGCGAAAGTCTGACGCTTAACCGACTAAGCCACCCAGGCGCCCCTAAAGGTCGTTTTTAACATTAGGACTTTAGTCCTCACTCTGCCTTTACTATGTAAAACCCTGTGCAGTAAGTAGGTCAGAAATTCTGTTTCCCTACCCGTAGCATGGAATCTTTATTTCTTCCAGGTCTAGAGGTCTGTGACTTTATTGTCTTGTACATACGCTTGCTCTACCCAGCTCTTTTTTTTAAATTTTTAAATATTTATTTATCTTTGACAGAACAGGGCAGGTGGAGAGGCAGAGAGAGAGGAAGACACAGAATCCGAAGCAGGCTCCAGCCTCTGAGCTGTCAGCACAAAGCCCAACATGGGGCTTGAACCCACAAACTGTGAGATCAGACGTTTAAAGGACTGAGCTACCCAGGCACCCTCAGCTCTTTACTAATACGTAACCCCAGTGATTTAGCCAAGCAGTTCTCCAACTGTGGCTCGTGGTTCAGCAGTATCAGCCTTACTTGCAAACTTGTTAGAAATGCAAATTTTCAAGCCCCTCCACAGATCTAGGAAAGTTTAGGGGATGAGGCCTAGACATCAATCAGTGTTTTAATAAACTCTCCAACTGACTCTGATACACAAAGACTTGCTTTGGATTTGATCCTCATCCTCCACCTCTGGGCTCTGGGCAGGAACTCTGGGCTCCATAATCCTGACCTTGAGCTCTGCTGTTCACCCTATCTGGTTGGTGTTCCAGTGCCGGTGGTCCTCGAGGGATTGCCCAGACCCTTTTCCTCTTGTTCTCCTCACTCTCCTTAGACAATCTCATCTTCTTCGGTCACTGAATTCATCATTATTACAGCTGTTTTTAATCTTATTACATCCTAGGACTCTACATTATAAAAGCTATGGACCTTCCAGATAATTATAGAAACATTTCACAGAACCTCCTGAAGCCACCCATGAGCCCCAGGTTAAAAACACTTCCTGCAAGTACCTCAAACTCAACATGTCCAATATTCAATCCATCCTCTTCCCTCAGTATCTGCCATACACATTTCTTATCATCTCTGCCTGCCTAGCTACTGAAGGCAGAAACTTAGGTGTCATTCTTGACTCTTCTTCTGGACTCCTCTCCAATCACTAAAGCCTACCCATTCCACCTGCTAAATCTCTCTCAATCCTCTCTATTCTTTTCCATATTTGCTGTTACTACCCTTGGTTTAGGCCACTATTATTTTTCACCTAAGTGTCCCCAGCATTCTTCTAACTGACCTACCTGCTACTAGTCTTGATTTTTTTTTTTTAATGTTTATTTATTTATTCTGAGAGAGCGAGCGAGCATGAGCAGGGGAGGGACAGAGAGAGAGGGAAAGAGAGAATCCCAAGCAGACTCTGCACAGTCAGAGCAGACCCTGATGTAAGACCTGATTTCATGAACCAGGAGATCATGACCTGAGCCGAGATCAAGGGTCGACTGTTTAATGGTCTGAGCCACCCAGGTGACCCTTGATTTTTTAAAAAACAATTTCCCCACAAAGTGTCCAGAGTCATCTATTGTAAAGTCTGACTGTTAACCTCTTGCCTAAAATTCTTCAACGGCTCCCAGCTCTTCTGAGGTTCAAGTCCAAATCCCTTCCCACTGATTACAAGGGCTTACGTGATCTTACCTCATCATGGTCATCGATTACCACTTCCTCCCTCCCCTCCACTGTCTCTAGTACTTTGTAGTTCAGCCTTTATTTGACCATTTCAATTGAATTACTACAGGTTCCTCAAATAAGCCAGGTCTTTCATGGTCTCTACTTTTTACACATCCTTCCCTCTGCCTGGAACATTTCTTAACCTCTCCTCCCAAACTCTTTGAAATTTAGACATGCATTCCACTGAAAAGCCTTCTCTAGCTACTCTAAGTTCTGAGAACACCCATACCTGCTCTTTGCAAAGCACTTCATACACTGTAATTCACTGTTTATTTTTCTGGGTCTTCCACTAAATAATAAGCTCCTTAAGCACAGGGTCTGCTACCTTTTATTCATCTACTCAGTTAAACACCCAGTAACTCTCCTAGAACAGTGCTTGGCCTGTAACAGGCATTCAATAAAACGCTGTAGCAGGATAAATGGATGAATAAATAGATTGATGGATGAATAAAGACAATTAGGACTTCTGGGACTCTAATAGAAATTCCAAGCTGCACTTAAAAGCTATAGGGTAACTACACGACTACCTAAAAGACTCACTAACCTCATAAATGCATATACAAGGGGACAAGGGGAAACAAAGGAATCTCATAAGTAATTTTTCTATTCTGTAGTCTCACATTAAGTTAGGTATGAAGAATGTAGCTAAGATAAAGCCAAGTTCGGGGCGCCTGCGTGGCTTAGTCGGTTAAGCATCCGACTTTCGCTTAGGTCATGATCTAGCGGTTCATGGGTTCGAGCCCCGCGTCGGGCTCTGTGCTGACTGCCAGCTCAGAGCCTGGAGCCTGTTTCAGAGTCTGTGACTCCCTCTCTCTCTGACCCTCCCCTGCTCACGCTGTCTCTCTCTCTCCTAGAAATAAATAAAAAATATTTAAAAAAAAAAAAAGATAAAGCCAAGTTCAAATGTTTATATCTAAAGGATCTGTGAAAGGTGCTTCAACTCGGAGGAGCTGGGGACAGGGGCAGAAATCACTGAACAGTCATCTAGCTGTCTACTCCTCGGGCTCCTGGTAGGGTACACCAGGCTCCTTGCTGTGTTCTCACCAAGTCCTGGAGTTCTCTCAGCTGTTTTCCAGTCAGCCCCCCGATGCCCAGATCCTCCTCGTCCTCTTCGGGCGGGGCAGCGACGTTGCCGGAGGACGGACCCTGTTTGATAAAAAACTCTTCGTGCTGGTCCAGGAGGAGTCCATGCAGCATCCAGGCTGAGAGCTGCTTATACATGACCCCATGACACACGGCCAGGATCCTGAGTGGAGAGTAAAGGAGGGGCGGGAGAGAAGCAGACGCTAAAGCGCACATCTGCACAGAGAACGTGCTCTGAACTGCAACAGGACAGAGGTCGGATGACTCAGAAGGGAAATGACCAATTAGGCTAAAAATAATTGTGCTATTTTACCTTAAATGTTTGTGGATGACATAAGCGATTAAATTTCCACACCTGTAGTCTACATGCTGAAGTCTGAACGTTCAGTAAATATTCTGCTGGGTTTTTAGAAGGGGCACATTTTCTTTCCTCCTTTTGTATAAAGGAGTTTCAAAACAGGATTTTTGTTAAAATTAAATGTGCCTATAAGCATCTTTCTGGCTAACATAGTTTTGTTTTATTTTTGTTGGAGTCACATAGGGAGAGTAGATGCACTATGTGAGAGGCAGGTATACCTGAAGAAGTGTAATCCTACAAAATGCAGAAAGGTTGCTGGAGAAAGGGATATTCCCATGGTCTCAAAGGATCATTCCCCAGATAACATCTTAGTTACAAAGAGGAAAATGTGCCTCTATTTTTTTAATTTAAATCTCTATTTATTTTTGAGAGAGAGAAAGAGTGTGAGCGAGAGCATGCAAACAGGGGAGGGACAGAGACAGAAAGAGGGAGACAGAGAATCCAAAGCAGGCTCTGTGCCATCAGCAGAGGGCCTGATGCCGGGCTAGAACTCATGAGCCACGAGATCATGACCTGAGCTGAAGCTGGATGCTTAACTAAATGAGCCACCCAGGCTCCCCGAAAACGTGCCTCTAAACTGGACTGGTCAGGACTCTTAAAATGTCAATGTCATCAAAGATTTAAAAGGCAAAGAAGGGCACTGTTCCAAATGAAAGAGGACTAAAGAGAGGTGAGTGCCAAAAGCCACATGAGAGGGCAGACTGCATGTGAGAGTACAAAACAGAACAATGATAAAAGACTTTTGGGGGACAACTGGAGACATTTGGATTTATTTTTGGAAAATATATTGTTGAATTAACCTTAACTTTTTGGGGTATGATAGGATATTGAAGTTATATAAGAGAATTTAAATTGTATAAGCCTTTTTTCTAAAGAGATACAAGCTGAAGTATTTATAAGTTAAACACTGTATCTGCTTTCAAATGATTTAGCAAAAAAATGTGGTGTGCATGGGTGTGTGTATGTTTATATATATTTACATATATATGTATTTCATAGTTCATATAGAGGGGAAAGAGAAAAATCAAATGTGGCCAAATGTTAACAGCTGGTGAAATACGGTATTTATTATACTGTTCTTTCAAATTTCTGTAGATCTGAAAATTTTCAAAATAACTTGGGGAGAAAAGAAACTATAAGAGCTTGAATCTGCTATTTATAATAAGCTAATTGAATGGAATCTATCACAAAAAAAATCAAATCAGGGTGAGGGGTGCATGGCTGGCTCAGATGGTTAAGCTTCTGACTGTGGCTCAGGTTATGATCTTGTAGTTCGTGGGTTCGAGTCTTACACTGGACTCTGTGCTGAAAGTTCAGAGCCTGGAGCCTGCTTCAGATTCTGTGTCTCCCTCTTTCTCTGCCCCTCCCCTGCTCACACTTGTCTCTTTCCCACTCTCAAATACAAATAAACATTAAGAAAATAGTTAAAAAATCAAATTGGAGGCCATTTACATTTTGCACATTTGAGTTTTTGGTCTATAAAATTTGGTCCTGCAAATATATAACATGCACTTAATCACAGGATCTATGTAAGATTTTATATTCCATGCATAAAAACTATGTATATTTATAGAGAAACTGTAGAGAATATACAGCAAAAGTTAAATTGGGTATCTCAAAGATTAGAAAATCTATTCTCTTTGCAGGTCTGGATTTTCTACAATCAAAATGCAATTCTTCTGTTAGGAAAAAAAAAGGCCCAATAATAGAGAATTAAGTCCCTGAAGCATGTTCTGGCAAGTTTTCTTTTGGAGGTTTCGACAATATTTATATTTACAGTATTTTTCATTTTAATTTTACCTTTATAGAACACCAAGTGAATATACCTTTATTTAGCTTTCTGCTGCTGCTGGTAATTTCCTAATGTCCTGATATAACAGGCAACATTGCAGTGAATGTTTCTGCATATGGTTATTTTCTTCTTTTGAAGAGGTGTTAGGATATAATTCCTAAGAATGGCATTATGGAATTATAAAGTATAAACATTTTTAAGGATCTTGATATGAAATGCCAGCTACTCAAAGCACACATTTAGATATAGCTACATTATCTGATACATGTCATGGAAATTCTCCAAGGATAATGATCTCCCCAAATTAAAGAGCACTGCTTCAAGATCACCTAGGTGACTAGATCCTAGCTTTGGTCCTCAACACTTCCTAAACATTCTTTTTGCAGTTTCTGAGCCATTGTACATGGGTCTTTTCTATCCTGGTCTTAACTTTTCCCAGAGGGAAACCTGAGATGACCTGAAAATAAAACAAGTGCAATGATCACCCACCCCTGCCCCCAATCCCCATTAAGCCTTAACTTACTTTTCTAGTGCGCTTCGAACAGGGGGTAAACCTCCACAGCTGTGTTTGTATACAGTTTCCAGGATTTGACAACCATGAATCTGTGCAAAATACAACCTTGTCAAACTAGATTCCATTTTAACAGTGCATGTAGGACAAACTCATATTCTATATTCAACCCAGAGAGCACAATCCAGCAGATGATGAGGCTGAAGATCTACATATAATTCTGACTCTAATTCCAACGTATGCAGGGGTGGTTTTGTCAACACGACAAAGCAATTCTTTTTTTTTTTTTTTAAATGTTTTATTTATTTCTAGGAGAGAGAGAGAGACAGCGTGAGCAGGGGAGGGTCAGAGAGAGAGGGAGTCACAGACTGAAACAGGCTCCAGGCTCTGAGCTGGCAGTCAGCACAGAGCCCGACGCGGGGCTCGAACCCACGAACCGCGAGATCATGACCTAAGCGAAAGTCGGACGCTTAACCGACTAAGCCACCCAGGCGCCCCAGACAAAGCAATTCTTTAACACCACCTGGGTGTCCTACAGTTCAACTCTATTTTTTTTTTTTTAATTTAAATGTTTTATTTATTTCTGAGAGAGAGAGAGAAAGAAAGCGAGCAGACAGCATGAGCAGGGGAGGGTCAGAGAGAGAGGGAGACACAGAATCTGAAACAGGCTCCAGGCTCTGAGCTGTCAGCACAGAGCCCGATGCAGGGCTGAACCCATGAACCAGGAGATCATGACCTGAGCCGAAGTTGGACGCTTAACCGACTGAACCACCCAGGTGTCCCAGTTCAACTCTATTCTGACACTACCAGAACATCATCAGATTCCACAGGTTAAGGGGGTCAGTTCAACAAGACCTCCCCTCTACTTCTGACATTAATCTCAAGTCCAGGACTGACTGACTGGCTGATAAATCAGAGGTTCCCGTGACCTTTTCCTTAGATTCCATTAGTTTGCTAGAGCGGCTCACAGAACTCAGAAAATCTGTTTACTCACTAGATTACCTGTTTATTAAAAAGCATTCTAAAGATATGAATAAACAGCTAGATGAAGAGATGCATACTGTGAGTTTCCGAACAAAGGAGCTTCTGTCCCCGTAGAGCGTGGGCCCAGCATTGCAGCCTGAAGAAGTGTTGTGGTTCACCGACCTACAAGTTCTCTGAGACCAGTCCTTTTGGGTTTTAAGGAGGCCTCATTTCATGGGCACAATTGATTAAATCACTGACTGCTGGTGACTGAGCTCAATCTCCAGCCCCTTCTCCAAAGAGGTCAGGGGTATTCTTCCAATCAAATGCTTGGTTCCCCTGGCAACCAGCCAATCCTCAGGTGCTTTCCAAAAATCATTTTATTACCACAGACTCAGGTGTGGCTAATTATGAATACCAAGACACCTTTATCATTCTTATCACTTATGATATTCCAAAGGTTTTAGAAGCTATGTGCCAGAATGGGGATGAAGATGAAATATATATAATCTTTTTTTTTTTTCTCTGAGACAGAGCATGAGCAGGGGAGGGGCAAAGGGAGAGGGAGAATCTCAAAACTGTGAGATGACGACCTGAGTGGAAATCAAGAGTCTGACACTAAACGACTGAGCCACCCAGGTGCCCCTATAAATTTTTATTATAGATCACAGTATCAGAACAGCTATTCTCTAAAATACAGACCCTCTTGGGGCGCCTGGGTGGCTTAGTCGGTTAAGCGGCCGACTTTCGCTTAGGTCACGATCTCGCGGTTCGTGGGTTTGAGCCCCGCGTCGGGCTCTGTGCTAACTGCCAGCTCAGAGCCTGGAGCGTGTTTCAGTCTGTGACTCCCTCTCTCTCTGACCCTCCCCTGCTCACGCTGTCTCTCTCTCTCTCTCTCTCTCTCCTAGAAATAAATAAAACATTTAAAAAAAAAAAATATGGACCCTCCACTCTACTTACTCTTCTCCACCTCATCCATACACCCCCAACAGCAGCAGCACCTGGGAGTTTGTAAGAAATGCAAATTCTTGGGACCAACTCCAGGATTACTGAATCAGAATCCCCGTGACAAGGGCCTTTCCACGTGGTTTTAACCATCTATTCCAGGTGATTCTAATGTAAAATGAAGTTTGAGAAGTACTGCACTAGAGAAACTAGAATCATTCATAGTTAAAATTCCAAGCTAAGAAGTAAAGAAAGCTCTTTTTTTCAGATTAAGGTTTAATCCACCCTATTTAAAAGGTATACAGTTTTCTGAAAAATCTGCTTCTTCTATGTCCTTCTATTTTTTTTTTAACGTTTATTTATTTTTGAGACAGAGAGACAAAGCGTGAGCAGAGAAGTGGCAGAAAGACCAGAAGACACAGAATAGAAGCAGGCTCCAGGCTCTGAGCTGTATGTCAGCACAGAGCCTGACGCAGGGCCTGAACTCACAACAGCGAGATCATAACCTCAGCTGAAGTTGGACTTTTAACTGATTGAGCCACCCAGGCTCAATCTCTCTCTTTTTAAAAACTCCATTATTGAGGTATAATTTATATACCATAAAATTCACCCAGAATTAAATGTACTGTTCAACAACTTTTAGTAAATTTAACAGTGTTGTACAATCACCATCATAATCTACTTTTATAACATTTCCATCACTCTAAAAGAATCCCTTGTATCTGTTACCATCCTGTTCTCACCCTGGTGCAGGTTCTTGACCAACTCACGTTTTAACTCTCTAGAGCCAGAGCACACTGGCTTGTCGACCACCACCTTGGCAAGATGGAAGATTGTCCCATCTGCAACTCCTCCCTACTCAGTTTCTCCTCTCCTTCGTGTGGCCGGTGGAAACTGAAAATCAGCTGAGATGTGTGGCCAAGCATGAAACCCTTACACTACCAGCACTTACCTAGAAGGTCCCCTCCAACTTGCGGGGGACAGTTTAGTAGAGTGGTTAAGAACATAGTCTTTCGAGGCAGACAGTTCCAGGTCTAGATCCCAGCTCTATTATTTCCTACCATCCGTGTGACCCTAAGCACATTCCTTAACCTACCTGACCCCTTAGAGAACTGAATGTGCTCAAGTACATGAAACACTTAGCACAGTGCCTGGTGTACAGTAAGTGCACAATAGAAGCTGAATGTTAATTGATGAGGGTGATCAGCTTTGAAGGGCCAAACAGCACCTCCCCCACTGGCTTTGCTGGCTCAGAATGAAAGCAGCACACTAAAAATTTCTATACTTATACAGCAAAAAAATGGAATGGCAACCTGGTAAATTAAGTAGTTAACTAGTTATATTTATCAAGGTGAAGACTCCTAATAAGCTAAGACACAATTACAACAGTTTAAAAACAAAACAGAGTTAAACATATTTAATCCATTTGTCTTTTTTCACCCAATTATGGACTAGCAGATTCTTCTTCTAATGTGAAATCTCAAAGGATTTATCACTCAATTATTACCTCAGCTCAGAAAAGACATTCTCCTAGTACTGGGGACCCTGACTTTTCAGTGCATGTAATAAGAACTTGCAATAATAGGCATATTTAATAAAAGGATCATCCGGGTTTTACCCAATGATCTAATTCTTACAAAAGAATTAGCACCTAACCTAAATCTATTATTCTTTCTAAAGATTAACTTTCTGCTTCTCCTTAAGATCCATATCCAACAATTCCAAATCTTTAATGCAAAATGCTCTCACCTCCAAATATCACCATTAGCATTTTTCTCTTACCTGGCAGCATTCTGGGGTACATATATTAACATCATCCCCACCTTCTGGATCAGGAGGTGTTTAAGGGTGGAGCGATAGCTTATTTTTTGCATTTCTGACAGCATGATACCCAAGCAGACATTATTTAAAAAAAACAACTAATAAATAAAAACTACTAAAGACTATGGTCTTCAAAAAAGAATGTAAGGTGAAATTAATTATGACTATATCCCTGGCACTTCCCACAGCAAAGAAAAAAGTTCTCACCTTTTGACTTTTAATTTGTTCCACCACAACCATGACAGAGGGGAAAAGGAGCTGGAACTGCGAAGTGGAGAATAATTAAAATAATTAGTGAGAACTGACTCAGGAGATTTGCTTTTGTTTCTAAATAGTCCCATGTCACATAATGATGGCAACAGCACAGAACAGCCAAGATCCAGTATCCAAAGGCCTTCTGATATGAGGGTTGGCTACAAAGGAAGAATGGCAGATACAAGCAGTTTCTATTTCTGAGGCTAACATAATTGTTGGTATTGAGTCAACATAGAGCGTTAATATCAGATATTAGATTTTAACTAAATTTGGAGCTTTCCAAACAGCTCTGATCAAGGAAAGCATACAAGATATAAAATGCTTGGTTCTGAATCCAGAAGGAAAAAGTTCTCAAAAATAATGTCTTAAGTTAGATTATTTTTTTTAGGTTTTTATTTATTTCTGAGAGAGAGGGAGAGCAGGGGAGGGGCAGAGAAAGAGGGACAAAGAAAGAAGCCTAAACAGGCTCTGCACTGTCAGCAGAGCCAGATGCGCAGCTCGAATTCACAAACCGTGAGATCATGACCTGAGCCAAAACCAGGAGCCAGACGCTTAACTGACTGAGCCACCCAGGTGCCCCAGGTTAGATTCTTTTTTTAATTCCTCATTTTTTCTTTAAGATTTTTTATGTTAAAGTAATCTCTCCACCCAATGTGGGGCTTGAACTCACAACCCCAAGATCAAGAGTCGCACACTCCACTAACTGAGCCAGTCATATACCCCTTAAGTTAGATTATTCTAACAATATCAGCATATTCCAAGGCATTTTGTTATTTGGGCAGCATACCTGATCCAAGGAGTAATTGACATGTGATATGGACAGATGGGGGTCAGCCAGGAACTGCGACAAAAAACACTGTGATTAGGGCTTCATATGAGATATCTCGAATCCATTTGATCTCTGAAACTAGATGGGAATCTGAGAACGGGCTCAGTGTTAATTTTAGGCTATGGAGAATTGATTGTTTATGGATTATTAATTCTTTTTTCAGGTGAAAAAAAACAACAAAGCTAGGGCTCTCATAAACTCACTCAGGAACCTTTGCCATGATCAGCACACCACTTTGCTCATGGCTTGGGCAATCACAGAGTGCACTGTATCTTCTACTCACAAAAAAAATAGCTCTCTTAACTACCTGACCACATCAAAGATATTTCAAATTCAAGAATGTGCCCTAATCTGCTGTCCCAGAAACATTGTTCTCAAATCTCTCTCACCTCTTGTTCCAAATCAAGCAGCGCTTGGCGATAAGGCTGCAAAACTGAATCCAGCCCCGTGCAGAAGGCCCGTAGGTAGATTCCATGTAACCCACCTTGGCCCTGCTGAGATGGATGGTGATCCTGAAATCAAACAAAGAGAATTCAACCTCATAGCTCAGACTCTAAAACCTGAGGAAGACATTATCCCTTATTAGTGTTACTGTTTTTGCTTAAATAATTCCACATCAGAACAGTGCTTCAGTGAGAGGAAACCCTGACTAGAGAGGCAGATTTTGAGTTCTGACGTTTTAAGATGTGATGATATTTTAATTTCCCAAGCATCCTACATGTTACAAACAACCAGGTAGAACCTCAGGTTGTCAGTGAAGGTTTTCTACAACTAAGCTGATCATTTCCAGCTGAAATCCCTTTAGTGGCTTCCTATTGCCCCAGAATAACATCTCAACTCTCCTACATGGCATGCAATGATTTCTACATTCGGGCCCTTAACTCTCTAAAATTATCTTTCACTGCTTCCAACTTCACATTCTCATTTCCAAACTACCCACAGCTCACCAAATGTGCCTTGCTTCTACTTCTCACCCCCACGAATGTGGATGTGTTCCACTTATAACTGTGTACTCATCTTTGTGACAAATGCCTACTTTTCGTCCAGGACCCAACTCAAGCATCTCTTCTCTCAAAGCCCTTCCTAACTCTCCCTGGGAAACAAATCACTCGCTCTTTGTTGCTTTCATAACATCTCTACGTAATGCTTGAATTGTACTTTTGTTTATATGCCCCCCTCTCATGACTAAGAGCTTCACGAAGGCAAGACCCACACTTTATTCATCTTTGTATTTCAGCTCCTAGCTCAGTTCTTTGAACACAGGATAAATATTTAGTGAATAAACGACTTTAATCCTTCTAAAATCCCATCTCCTGCCTCGCCTGGTAATTCATCAGGAGCATGAATCTGATAGTCAACATGGGGAGTGATAGGACTCTCACCAAGGGCCGATTTACAAATATAGCTTGTCTTTCAGGAAACCTGCAGTTTTTTTATAAGAGCCTCTTCTTGTAGTTTTACAGGGGCAACTGCAGAGGAAGTGGACTAAAGACCATGAGGACTGGCCTCTCTGGCTGTGTACAGATTTGGGTGATCAGGCTCTGGTGACAGCAGGCACAATGGCAGAATTCCACAACAAATGGGGTAGGAAGCTTGTACTCAGAGGTTAAAAAGTTCAGGGTAACCAGGGGTCGCCACAAAGGATACTAGCAGTTCCTGAAGATAAAGGTTCACAGCTATAGTAAGACCAGCATGGGCATAGGATGAAATGGACCAGATTGGCTTACAACTAGCCAAGTTTATTTTGATCTTGCGGCATTCCAGAGAACTGAATGTCTTCATTTATCACTAAATGAAAGAGAAATTAAGTATGCTTTTTACTGTTCCAAAAAAAGAGGCACTACAGCTATCTTTAGAATTTGGGAAAGTAGGAATTCACATATTATATAAAATCCATATAGTCACACAATACAGCGCAGGCTTTTTTTTCTTTTAAATGTTATATACAAAAAACTAAAACTAGAGGCCTTTTCATATATTTATATATATACCCATACGTATGTGTATATATAGGTTCCTTTTCATATATATATATATACTGATTCATATGTACATATGTACGTGTGTGTATATATATATACATATATAGGTTCCAATACATATGTATAGGTTCCAATTCTGATAATTCATGTGCCCTCATTAATTTGATTTCATATCACTGATTAGACTTTCAACTCACATTTAGCTTATGTTTGCAAAAATCAGTTTGAGAGAATCAGAATCCCTGTCCCAGAGATGAAAATATAAGGCATTATTCTCTAACTCCTGTGTCCTACAGATGACCCCACCAAAGGCCTGATGACCAACTTATGTAACAGAGGGTACTGACTGCATTATTTCAGGAACCCTTCCTTTTCCTTTTTAGAAGTCCCTGCCTTCCTTCTCAACCAGAATCACTGTTTTAGGTTGGCAACAGTCATCACTAATCAGTCACAGAATTCAGCAATCTTTTTACCTAGCATGGACAGAATTATAGACAGATAAAAACAAAAGAGAACTTTAAATGTCTCTTTAAAAACATATGAGTGTTAACTCTGTACCAGGCACTTTGCATGAATTACTTCATTTAATCCTCCTGACCCTGAAATAGGCACTATTATCCCTATTTGATAGATAAGTAAACTGAGCTCTAGTTTTTGAGTATTAGGTGACTGCCAGGCAGACTATGGCCAGTAAGTGATAGAGCAGGACACAAATCCTTGACCTCTACACCATTAATTACAATTAACAGTGTACACTTCCAATCAATGGATATTTCCTAAGTGCTTGCTATGTCCCAAGCACCTTCACTAAGTCTTTTATTTACAAATGACAAAAATGAAGCCCAAAGATTTTAGTTGCTTGCCTCTGTGTGACTAAGGTAGTTAGAAGAATAAAGGGCAAAGAGATCTGAAATGAGGCTTTATGATTTCACCTCTGTAACTGGAAGTCTGGTCCAGCTCAAATGGATTTAATTCAGGTCTCCTAAAACACAAGCAAAGCATCTTTCCTCTTATACTAATCTGCCTAAATCGGTCCCTGTGTATATTTTCTCCCTTGTCTGAGCTAGTTACCTACCCCTCACTTGAATAATTTCAATGAGGAGATATTCATAATATCTTGAGACTTATTTCACATTAAAGTTTGGATTCACTCAAAACTTGACATAGCTCCTGACCTCCGGAGGTGTCCATTCCCTGAGACCAGCAACCTACCTGCTGCTGCACATGGCCTGTGTACTGTTCAATGAACTCCGTGAAACGAATATAGTCTGTGCCCAGCCGGCAGAGTCGATTCAGGACGCTGGTTTCACTGGGATGGAGAAATGGGAAGTCCTGTGACACCTGCAGGAAGAGGAACAGTTTGAAGACACTGATGCCTATGTATCTGTGAGGTGCTTCAAATACTTCATACCATTTTTTATTGTCCTTCTCAGCATGCCTATTTAAGCTTGTTAAATTCCAAACTGCTACAAAGGTGTTGCTTCTTCCTGATCTAATTAGTTGTTGACTGAAATAGGTGGCAACACATGGCAAAGAATTCAAACACTATCAAATGCTGTACATTAAAAATAAGTCAGCTGGGGCACCTGGGGTGGCTCAGTCTGACTCTTGATTTGGGGTCAGGTCATGATTTCTCAGTCATGAGACAGAGCTCTTTGTCTCTCTGCCCCTTCCTCACTTGCACATGTGCTCTGTCTCTCTCACAAAATAAAAATAACAAACTTAAAAAAAATACTCCCTTAAAAAAAAAGTCAACCTCCCCACAGGCAGAGATCACCTGTTTCTCACGTGATCTTCTGGGAAAGGCCTATCAGCATATAGAGTTTGGGACCTGATTTCAATTGTGTCTAGTGATACTGCTCAAACTGCAATCTGCATCCTCCAGGGGTTTCTCATATTCTTAAGATTTGCATATTCTCTATAGAATGTTTGTTTATTTTTGAGAGAGAGAGAGGGGCAGAGGATAAGCAGGAGATGGGCAGAGAGAGAGGGAGACACAGAACCTGAAGTAGGCTCCAGGCTCAGAGCTATCAGCACAGAACCTGATGCGGGGCTTGAACTCACAAATTGTGAGATCATGACCTGAACTGAAGTCAGATGCATAACGGACTGAGCCACCAAGGTGACCCTCTCTATAAAATTTTAAATTTCATTTTCTTTTCAATGAAAATGTAAAATTAATGTAACATACTATATAAAAGCACCTCATAACTGTACATATAAAAGTAGTGTCCACATTTTCACCTATATTTGGTATTTCATTTGATTGGGTATTTTTTTTTTAATGTTTTTTATTTATTTCTAGGAGAGAGAGAGAGAGACAGAGTGAGCAGGGGAGGGTCAGAGAGAGAGGGAGTGACAGACTGAAACAGGCTCCAGGCTCTGAGCTGGCAGTCAGCACGGAGCCCGATGCGGGGCTCGTACCCACAAACCGTGAGATCATGACCTAAGCGAAAGTTGGCCGCTTAACCGACTAAGCCACCCAGGCGCCCCTTGATTGGGTATTTTTAATTTAAGGCCAAAAAATAACCTACTATGCTATATGAAGGTTTCACAGCAGTTCAAAAATGGAAAAAAGTTGTAGGAGAATGTATTTATTTAACCCGTTTTTTTTTTTAAGTTTACTTATTTATTTGGAGAAGAGAGAGAGAGAGTGAGTGGGGGAGAAGCAGAGAGGAGACAGAGAATCCCAAGCAGGCTCTGTGCTGTCAGCATAGAGCTTGACACGGGGCTCAATGTCACGAACAGTGAGATCATGATCTGAGACAATATCAAGAGTAGGATGCTTAACTGACTGAGACACCCAGGTGACCCCCAACCCCAATTTTTCAAAAAATTGTAAAATATGCATAATATAAAAGTTACCATTTTAGCCATCTTTAGCTGTAAAATTCTGTGGCATTAAGTGCATTTACACTGTTGTGCATCCATCACCACCATGCACCCCAGCACTTTATCTTCCCAAACTGAAACTCTGTATCCGTTATTCCTCCCCTTCCCCAACCCCTTGCAACCACCCTTCTATTTCTTGTCTCCATACTCTTGACCATTCTAAGGACTTCAAAAGAGTGGAAATAGAATGTGTGTCTTTTTATTGCTGGCTTTTTCACTTAGCATAATGTCTCCAAGGTTCATCCATGTGGTAGCATGTAAGAGATTTCCTTCCTTTTTAAGACTGAAAAATATTGCATTGTATGATTGTGCAGCATTTTGTTTACCCAAATCATCTGTCAAGGCACACTTGAGTTGCTTTTACCCTTTGGTTATTGTGAGTAGTATACTATGAATGTAGGCATACAAGTATTTGTTTAAGTCCCTTTTTTAACTTTTGAGTATGTATCTAGAAGCGAAATGGTTATTGGATCATCTGATAATTCTATGTTTAATTTTTTTGAGGAGATACCACACCGTTTTCCACACGAGGCCTGCACCATTTTACGTTCCCACCAGTAATGTACAAGCGTTCTAATTTCTAATTTCTCCACAACCTCACTAACACTTGTTATTTTCTTTTTTTTTTTGATAACCAGTCATCCTAATGGGTATGAAGTAGTATCTCATTGTGCTTTTGATTTTCATTTCCCTAATGATCAACTATATTGATAATCTTTTCATTTGTTTATTGGCCATTGTGTATCTTCCTTGAAGCACTGGCCACTTTTAACAAACACATACTTATCCTAGGCACAGTATTAACATCTCTAGGTTAAACAGTGAACAAAATTTGATGCAGTTAGTACCCCCAAAGAATTTAACATATTACATATTTATATTGTGAGTATTGTATTTTGTGGATGCCACTTTTTTTTTTTTAAGTTTTATTTATTTAGGTAATCTCTATACCTCACATGGGGCTCTAACTCACAACCCGGAGATCAAGAGTCACATGTTCGGGGCACCTAGGTGGCTCAGTCGGTTAAGCGTCCAGCTTCAACTCAGGTCATAATCTCACAGTTCGTGGGTTCAAGCACCGTGTCGGGCTCTTTGCTGACAGCTAGTTCAGAGCCTGGAGCCTGCTTCTGATTCTGTATCTCCCTCTCTCTCTGACCCTCCCGTGCTCACGCTGCTTCTCTTTCTCAGAAATAAATAAAACGTTTAAAAAAAAAAAAAAAGTCACATGTTCTTCTGACAGAGCCAGCCCGTGGTTGCCATCAGTATATGACAATAAAAGCGGTAATAGGCAAAAAAGAATTTTTCTGTTACTGAATCCACAATAATTTGCTTAGGAATCCACTTAATGCAGATTTTAATGACACTGCTAACCATATTTTCCAGCTAATAACTTAAGAGGTAATATGACTTAACTGCTTAAGAATCTGTCTTTGGGGGGCACCGGGGTGGCTTAGTCAGTTAAGCATCCCACTTCGGCTCAGGTCATGATCTCAAGGTTGTTGACTTCAAGCCCGCATCAGGCCCTGTACTGACAACTCAGAGCCCAGAGCTTTCTTCAGATACTGTGTCTCCTCTCTGTGCTTGCGCTCTGTCTCTCTCAAAAAAATTAAAAAAAAAAAAAGATAAAAAAATTAAAATGTTTTTGGGAGGCCAGCCTAACTACTCTCTGTTAGTGCTATGTCTCCCTTTAGGCTGGAGCTATAGCCCCAGTAAAGCCTTGCCTGTGGCTTTGTGGTGGGGGGGGGGAAGAACCCACCATGGAGTCAGACTGCCAGGTTTGAATCTTTGAGTTGCTTCTTCATTTGCTTGAAATCTGAGGGAAGTTATAATACCTGTCTATGCCTCAGTTTTCAAACCCATAATGTGGAGATAACAATTGTGAAGGTTAAATGTTAATGCATATAAAGCCATGCACGTAGCAAGTGCACAACACATGTAAGCAATTTTTTATTATTACTCTAAAAAATTGTATGTTTATTTTTATTTTTGAGAGAGAGAGAGAGAGAGAGAGAGCCAGTAAGAAAGACACTGAGTGGGGGAGGGGCAGAGAGAGAGAGGGAGACTCGGAATCTGAAGCAGGTTCCAGGCTCTAAGCTGTCAGCAATGAGCCCGATGTGGGGCTCGAACTCACAGACTGTGAGGTCATGACCCGAGCCACAGTCAAGACGTTTAACCAACTGAGCCACGCAGGTGCTCCAGTAACTTTTTATCATTAACACAGATCTACCCAGTTATCAAGTGATATTCCCATTAAAATTAGAATTTTCAGCAGTGCTTCAGTGGCAGAGTTTTATAAAAATTCAAGGTTTAATTATTCTGAAACAGCAAACAATACCTTGAAGTTAGTGATACCATCTGGTGCAACCTACTTACATGAACAGGTATTTTCCACACTAGACTTAATAAAGTCAAAACAGGGAATGATGGGGGCGCCTGGGTGGCTTAGTCGGTTAAGCGTCCGACTTTCGCTTAGGTCATGATCTCGCGGTTCGTGGGTTCGAGCCCCGCGTCGGGCTCTATGCTGACCGCCGGCTCAGAGCCTGGAGCTGTTTCAGTCTGTGACTCCCTCTCTCTCTGACCCTCCCCTGCTCACGCTGTCTCTCTCTCTCTCTCTCCTAGAAATAAATAAAAATATTTAAAAAAACAAAAACAAAAGCAAAAACAAAACAGGGAATGATGTAGCCACATCTGCAGCCATCAAACTGTTATTAAACGCAATTTGGGGGATTTCGTTTCAGCAAAACAATAGTTATGTCACATTAGATCACTGGTTCTCAGAGGCAATTTTGCCCCATTTGGTAAATGTTTGGAGATATTTTTTATTGCCACAACTCAAGGGGTACTACTGGCATCTAGCGGGTGGAGGCCATGGATACTACTCTATAAACACCCTATAATGCACAGGCAGGACACAACCCGTAACAGAATTATCCAGCCTGAAATGTCAATAGTGCCCCGGTTGAGAAACCATCTGTTAGATTAATGTTATTTTGAATGTATGCATTTGGTATTTTGTTTACTTTGGTTTTATAGTTTTTTAAGAGCAATAAATTGAGCTTACACTCAAATAACTTTGAGCTCATACTTAGGTTAATGTGTATGTCTATACAGTATTACAATAAAATGATTTTTGTCAACATTAGGCATTCATGACAATTTTTCCCTTTATTCAAATGTGAAAAACACCACGGAAAGTATGCAATATTTTCTGTTTTTAAGTCTTTTCTTTCACAAATATCTGAACACCTACCAAGTGGCAGAAACTGTGCTGGCTACATCAATGAAAAAAACCATCCACTATAGTCTTTGCCGCTATAGGCAACCTATGTGGGAGAAGGACTATACACAGGTAACAACAATAAATAATATAAACTGTGATAAGTCCTATAAGGGAAATCAACAAGTTGTTGTGATGGAGAATAATGGCATAAAGGGAGGATACTTAAAGAGATGGTCAGAGAACATTTTTCTGGATGATTTTGAAGCTGACACCTTAAGAATGAAAATATTCACTTGAGATTTTTTTTTATTAAAAAGAAAGGAAGGCAGCTATCCTTCCTTGTTATATATACTCTTGTTATCTTTTTACTTCAGTCAAGCACTCACAAATACTTCCTAGACATTTTCCTCCTATATGTCTTCCATTAGTTTTACAGGGGAAAATAAATAACAAGAGGGATCTGATTTATAGGTTTTATGTAACTTTTCTGCTCCTCTACAGCCTACATTGCCAATTCTTATAGGAATAGGCATGACTTTTTAAAAAAGTTTTTATTTAAATTCCAGTTATCATAAGTGTAATACTAGTTTCAGGTGTACAATATAACGACGCTCAGTGCTCATCACAGCAAGCGCACTCTTTAATTCCCACCACCTATTGAGATCATCTCCCCACTTCTCTTCCCTCTGGTAACTATCACTTGGTTCTCCATAGTTAAGAGTCTGTTACTTGGTTTGGAAGAGACATGACTGTGATCTGATAGACTTAGTTTCAAATCCTGCCATTACCAGGACTAGCCCCCACAAAGTTCTCCGAGCTTCAGTTTGCTCTTTTGTAAACTAGGGCTAACAATACCTACGTTACTAAGTTATTGAGAGGATTGGATAATATAAGCAGAAATAGAAAAGAGTGGTTCAGATACTGGAGCCAAGCAGGCCTGAGGTTCAAGACCAAGCTCGCTAATTTCTAGCTACCAGATACAGGGAGTTAATCTGTGAAGCGGAGATAGGTGATTGTGCAGATTAAATGAGACAATGCATATAGTAACAAGCCCTTCCTCCTTATATATTTCTGGTTACATGAAAAACCCCCTTCCAAATTCTCCCAGTGCACAAATTTCCAGAGAAAAGAGTAACGAGGGAAACACACTCTCATTTTTCGGTCAACAAAAGTGGCTGACATTTACTGTATTAGGGGCTACGTATTTGGACGAGTTTTCAAAACCCACTTTAAAGCACTGCACTGCAAGCGTGAAAATGGGTGAAACTCGCCTTTACATCCAGTTCCCCAGCAACCCGCGCTCAGACACCACAACCTTAGGCCTGGTCACAACCTCGCCCTTGGTCCGCGAAGGCGGGGCCCTCCGGGATTGGCCTTCGATTCGCTAGCCTGTGACCAGCCCTCTCCTGGTGCGGTAGCGCGCGCAGATATCCGCACTTCCCCGGTTACCAGTCCAGAGACACGCCCCCCGATCGCCTCAGCCTCTGCAAGTCCCGCCCCCCGCCTTCGCAGACTCCTCCCCCGGGCACCGGCTTGAGTACGCCTATTCTGCGCTCGCGAGTTCCCGCGCTCTGGTTCCGGCGGTACCTGGAGGCCACTCCGCTTGTTCCACGTGAAAATGGACCCTGGGTACCCGCTCAGAGCCAAGAGTAGTTCGTGGATCATTCCCACGGCGGACCTCGAGTTCCTATATCCGTTGCCCCCTCCTCCAGGGCCTCTCCAGAGGACCACGGAGGCGGATGCTGCGTTCTCGACAAGCGCACAAGCCCCTGGGACAGGCGGTTCGTCCTGAATCCCAAGTGGCAGGACAACTGCTGCGGGAAGAGTGGACGAGAAAGGGTGCGGGATAGGCGCGCCGCGTCCTGGAACTGTGCTGCGCTCTGCTGGGCCCACTCTCTCGCTCCTGCCCGGACTCTGCTGGCGGAGTCGCCGTAGTTGCCCTTGCGCATGCGTCCTCAGAGCACCCGAGGCGCCCGCTCGGACTTCCGGTTTGAGAGCTGGACCGGGAGACTGCAGAGCTGGGGCTGGGCCGGACCCTAAGAGGGTGAGGCAGGCCCCCGGGGCAGAAATGCGAGTGGGTTGAGGGTCAGCCTCGAGAGGGAGACTAACCCATGGGTAGCCGGAGGGTGCTCTCAGGGCTCCTCGGCGTGGTCGGAGGCCTCTGGAGGGACTGCACGACTGCTAGGAGAGTGACCTGGCCGGAGAGAGCGAAGACAAAGAGGCCGGAATCCCGCACCCGCCACACTTTGGGCTGAGCCCTGCTCCTGCGAACCTCGCATCCCTCCGAGCCCCTGGCCAGCCACCGAACTCGTCCTCAGGAGACCCATTACTACTGCACCCTCGGACTCCCTCTCTCCACCAACTCTGTGTGACTCCCCACGCCCACCGGCCCTTCAGGAACCAAAACCAATCCTCCCAATGCGCGAGGTTTCCCGTCAGTAATTCCCGAATAGTTGCTGAGCGGTTACCTCTGCTGTGAGGGAAAACAAAGACTCAGTATTCAGTACTTGATTTTTCTCCCGGGTGGGAACTGGTAGTTGTGGAGTCTGAGGGGGCGGGGAGGATGTAAAGGGCCTCTGGAAGGACTTTTTGGAGGTACTGGGGGAGACCAAGTGCGACCCACTGGACAGAGGCTTTTTGTTGCCATAAGCAGGATGGTGACTTGGCTTTAGATCCTCTCAAACTCCAGGTCTCCCATATGGTTCAAACTCAGTATGCATCATTAGGGGGAGCTGAATGGGGTCAGATTTGGGGGGAGGTGGAGAAGAGCAGTCAGTACTCTATTCTCTGCTGCCTCCACGGGCTGCAGTTGAAGTCACCCAGAAATGCAGCTTTTGAAAGGTGTCTCTTCTTCATACTCAGTTTTGGCTTGCTGTCCTGAAGTTGGTGTTACCTCAGATGACCATGTGGAGTATATGGGAAGGCAGGCCAGTTCTTGGCGAAACTTTAGACGTATTAAGTGTATTTCTTCTGATAGTGCCATCTCTCTCTACCCTAGGAAGAAACTCTTCTTACAGTGAGAGACTCATCTGCAGGTGATTCTCCAAGGACATGGGAAAATAGGTGTAAGCCCTTCAACCCTTAAGTGGAGGGGAGCTGCTTTCTGCTGTGAATGATGGCCAAACCCGCTCTGAGAGGGAATGGCCCTAACTCTGAGACCTTCCGACAGCGCTTCAGGAGATTTCACTACCAGGAGGTAGCTGGGCCCCGGGAGGCTTTCAGCCAACTTTGGGAACTTTGCTGTCGTTGGCTAAGGCCGGAGGTGCGCACCAAGGAGCAGATTGTAGAATTGTTGGTGCTAGAGCAGTTCCTGACCATCTTACCTGGGGAGATCCAGAATTGGGTACAGGAGCAATGTCCAGAAAGTGGAGAGGAGGCAGTGGCTCTGGTGGAAGATTTAGAAAGAGCCTGGAAGACCTGGAAGTTCGGTGAGAAGGGAGGGGGAATTCAGAAGTGTGTGACTGGGAAGGGGCAAGGATAAAGGGCCAAATTAAGGTATCGGCAGGTTTAAAGAGGGGCACAATCTCCTTTGGTGATGCTTATTCTTCTGGTTTTGGAATAGATAACTTTTTCAGATGGAGCTTGTCTGGAGATGCTACCCTGTCACAATGAGTTATTCATAGTTTTACAGTTTTTTATTTACAAGGGAAGCAAGGGGAATTATTTTTTAGCTTATAGTTGGGTTTACTAATATGATCTTTTCCTTCTGGAGTTCCAGCTCCTCTAAACTAATGAAATAAAAGACCCTTGTTGACTGTTAAACCCCCACCCCTTCCCCCCAACCCTAGCCATGTCCCAAGAGGATAAACTCTTTTGGGGTATTAAATAATCTCCTCTGGGAATGCCCCTCATTATAACCTTGCAGTGACAATTAATGGGGGTTGTTTCTAGGTCACAGTCTCTGTGAAGGGGCAGGAAGTGCGCTTGGAGAAGATGACACCCCTGAAATCATCACGAGAGTTAATAAGTGTTCGGCAGGAGTCAGTGGAACCCCAGCCCAGGGGTGTAACCAAGAAAGAGAGGGCAAGAAGCCCAGACCTGAGACCACAGGAGCAGATGAACCCAAAGGAGAAGCTCAGACCTTTTCAAAGGAGCGGTGAGGAGTAGATTCATATGGGAAGATAGGATGCCATTCTCAACTGGGAAGTAGGGTTGGGAATAGTGAGTGGGAAAGGGATTTTAGGAATTGAGTTGAAATTGTAGAGTATGCAGTTGTTGGAGACCTCCTGAAGGTATGTAGTTTAGCCCTCTGTTGGAGTATTCTCGTGTTTCCTCTTGACAAGTCTGCCAGAGGATAGCTCCCCGCTTTTTTCCAGAATTGGAACTATTTTATTTCCTCTTGGCAATGGTGATACTAGGTCAGTATTTTCTAGATAAAAATTCTTTTCTGTACTTGAAGTTGAAGGCACAGCCTCCTTTCAGTCATTTTCCTTCTCCAAATTAAACTATTTTATTTCTTTAAGCTCTTCCCCAGAAGTTCCATTCTTTGGACCTACTAAGTTTTTGTTATCCTCCCTTGGAACCTTTAAGTCTTCCAAATATCATGTTAATTGTGGAAAACTAAATTATATTTTTCCAGGGAGGGGTCTAGCAGGTATAGGCAGAGTAGAAATTTTACTACATTCTCTTTCACTAGAGCTCAACTGATTATTTGGTGATTGTTTACTTGGTAACTCCCAGCACTCTTACAGCTTTCCCATTGTCTTTGTGGCTAGTACTTGATTTTGTAGAACTTGTTTTTCTTCTTTGTACTTGGTTGAACTCCGTTTTTTGTTTGTTTTTTTTTTTAAATCATTTAACTTGTTGAGGTTGTTTTAAATTCTGATCTTATCATCCAAGATGCTAGCCTTCTCAGCAGTTTGTAGTGGTCTGTTTAGTAATCCAAAAGCAATTCCACATAGAGAGTTACAGAATTGATCAGTCACTGAACACCTACCATGTATTCCAACGCCTTGCAACGTGCTGTGCAATAAGCAAAGGTTTCATATTCTCAAAGAATTTATGGTGTGATTAAAAGCAAATATGTGCTCAACTGAACTGTATTGAAACCATGCCAAACAATGACTTGTTAGTCAAGTTGTGTGAGTATAGTAGGGGTTTGGCAGAGTGGGCAATTAGGGAGGGCAGTGGGGAAGACTCATGGGGGGCTTTGGCAAATGCAGTTTCTCTTAGAATGGATTCCATTTGGATAGGAGGGACTTGAAGGAAAGGCACAAAGTAATGAATAAATGTACGCTGTATTCTTGAGGGGAGTCTGATATGAATGGATAGTGCATGGTAGGCACTCAGGTTCAGGTTGGACAGTATAGTGTTTGAACCGAGGAAGAAGAACCTGGAGTCAGGCAGGACTCCTGCAGTTATCTGGGTTTGAGAGGATAAGGAGTCTAGACTTGGATGGTGGCAGGAGGAACAGAGGACATACTAAAGTAAAAAGCTTTTAGAACTTGGTGACAATTTGAAGGAAATGGATGAGTTAGAAGTTCCCCCCCTGCTCTTCTCTCTCTTGAAATCACTCTTGAGTTTAATTTTCTAGCCCCAAGTGGAGAACTTATAGGAGACTTAAGTTTAATTTTCTAGTTTAATTTTCTAGCCCCAAGTGGAGACTTATAGGTGGCTGTTCCCAGCAGTGCCAAGACCTGCCTATAAGTAGTGAGGAAGGCTAGGGAGCAACGTGGAACAGAAGTATTTACTCTGAACACACAGACAGAACCTTTTCCTCTCTTGTCACCCTGCACTGGAACATATTCTCATTTTTTGAGGTTTTAATGTACTTTCTCCAACCCACTGAACTTTCTGAAAATACTTTCTTAGATACTTTCTTTATAAACCTCTTGGATTAAAAAAAAAAAAAGGCAGATCTGAACTCAGAGGTGTTTTTATGATCAATCCAAATTATGATATCCTTTGTTTGCTTCCCTGCAAGCAGGATTTCCATTTCCTAAATCCGGTGTGGTCTCCAGGTTGGAGCCAGGAGAGCCAGTGTTCCCTGATCTGGGCTCCAAGGAGAAGGAACTCCCAAGAGGCAGTCACACAGGAGATAGACAAATACATGCTGATCTGTTATCATCTAAGAGAGAGAGAAGAACTTGGGTGGAACAGGATCACTGGGGCTTTGAAGATGAGAAGGTAGCAGGTGTGCACTGGGGCTATGAAGAAACCAGAACTCTGCTTGCAATTCTCAGTCAGACTGAGTTTTATGAGGCTCTCCGAAACTGTCATCGAAACAGCCAAGTGTATGGAGCTGTGGCTGAGCGGCTCCGGGAGTATGGCTTTCTTCGGACCCTGGAACAGTGTCGGACCAAGTTCAAAGGTCTTCAGAAGAGTTATAGGAAAGTCAAGAGTGGTCACCCACCTGAGACCTGCCCCTTCTTTGAAGAGATGGAAGCCCTGATGAGTGCCCAGGTGATTGCCTTGCCCAGTAATGGCTTGGAAGAGGCAGCCTGTCACTCTGGCCTGGTGGACAGCGATGCTGAGACTGAGGAGCCAGGGCAAGGGGGCTGGCAGCATGAGGGAGCAGAAGAGGCCATGGCTGAAGAGTCTGACAGTGATGAAATGGGGCAGGACGCCACCCCTCAAGACCCTGACAATTCAACTGCACCTGTTCTTTTTCGAAGCCCAAGTGGTAAGAAGTTTTCCTTTTGCAGTTTCTGTGATTAGATCTGAGGAGTTATGAGACTGAATGTGCAGTCAGCAAGTTTAATATCACCTGTGAGTTTTGTCACTTAAACGGAACAAAGAGATACTTTCTCAGTTCTGTCTGTATTTCATTCTCTTTTGTGGGAAAATTAGATATTAGTAAGTAGGGAATAATTTTAGATATTGTAAAGAAGTATACTC
Organism: Proteles cristata cristata; assembly: GCA_017311185.1. NCBI lineage: Eukaryota > Metazoa > Chordata > Mammalia > Carnivora > Hyaenidae > Proteles > Proteles cristata. The sequence continues at coordinate 2,482,071 of JAESUZ010004587.1, forward strand.
AGAAAATTCTAGAGAGCTCTTAAAAGAATATCATTCCTGGGGCCCCTGGCTGGCGCAGTCAGTGGAGCATGTGACTCTTGATCTCGGGGTCATGAGTTCAAGCCTCACATTGGGCATGGAGCCTACTTAAAAAAAAAACAAACTATTATTCCTTCCATTTCTTTATTAAATAATTTTTTCCCCTGATTATAAAATCATTTACTGCTGAGAAAAACCCAGCACTATATTAGCTTTAAGGAAAATATTTATTGAGTACCTTATACAAACTGGTGCTTTATCTTTGATTTTCCCAGTTCTCAACATCAGCTTCTTATGTGTACCTTTCTATATAGCCTAGCCTAGTGAAGGACTGTGCAAAGTTGGGGAAATGTTTCCTAAGACTCCTCTATGAGATTTGCAATACACATAGTAAGAAATCTTATTTAACACTTTGTTGAAATATTATTTGCCTATGGAACTGTTTTTAAGTATTATTTATTACTGTTGATATAATTTATATAACTATGTTGATACGGAAAAAGCACCAAAATATGAGCCAGAGGGCCTTGTTTATAATCTTGACCACTCATCACCTAAGCGACCTTAGATAGTTATCTGCCATTTCAGAGTTTATTTCCTCACATGTAAAATGGGGCATGGCAGCAGGACTACATCTCTAAAATTGCAGTTTCACTCTGAAGTGATCTTTTCCTTTCATTTTTTACTACATTTGTGTTGTTACATTAATTCTGCTCTGTCTTCCAATCTTCCACTTTTTCCTTCTTCAGTATCTAGTCTGTCATTTTTTTTGTCACTGGAATAAGGGCAGGTAAACCACAGACATGGCACATGTGCTAGATGCTGTTATTTTCATTATCTTTTTTCTTTTCATCTTTTTCCACTACTTTTTCTTTCAATTATTTCCCCCTCTCCTTTACCTCCAGTAAGTGGAGAATAATGGAAGCAGTGTCCTCTCCAGTTGGTTGGCCAGTGGAAGGAAGACTCTGAATCTCCTTTCCCTCTACCATGGGGACCTTCAAGGAGCAGAGTCTGTAATCACATTGAAGTAATGCGGAAGCGGGGCCTATAGCACTAACACATGTTCAGGACAGGAGATGCTGTTTGTGCTGCTTCTTCTTCTTTCTGGCTTCCATCAGTCCTTCACTCCTAAGGATAAGGTGCATGACTATTAGGTCTTCTCCTGTACCCTTCAAGTCTTTGCTATTACTGGGCTTGCTTTTTGAGACTGTGGCAAATGAAGAAGGGTTAAAATAGGGATTAGGCAAGTGTGATTCTGAAAGAGACTGTTCTTTGGGGTCTTGGGTCATTCTTTGGAAAACTTAATTCATAATGAAGTAGAGCTGGTGGAAAAAGATGATCTGAGAAGTTAGGGATAGATAACTCATGACAGTGATTGACTGGGTCTTATTCCTTTGACCACTTACTTTCTAGTTAGGATCAGAATTCCAGAGAAACTACTAGAAGAATGGGGAAAGGCATCCTGTATTCTTGACTTAGTGTATGTAATGACTGTTTCAGTGATCTGGTGGAAAGGTTTGTTTAAGAGAGAGGGTGCAAGTGAGCAGGGGGTTTGGGGGGTAGAGAATGAATATTCCACGCTGACAGCGCAGAGGTAGACAACGCTGAAGTAGGGCTCAAGCTCACAAACCCTAAGATCATGACCTGAGCAGTTGGGTGCTTAACTGACTGAGACCCATGCACCGCCCTCCCCCCCCTTTTTTTAATGGCTAAACAGAATGTAGGAATAAAGATCCCTGTGAAATTGCTAGGATATAGGATATTAGGATATAGAGAAGCAAAACATTCTATAATGAGTTTGTATGGATTTTGGAAACATGATGTATTTTTACTTTTTCACCCAGAAGCCCAAGCTTAGGTGATTTTTCATCATGTACTTGATAGGGCTGAGGAATTGAGGCTATAAAGCCCTGCATTAAATGGTGCTGAAATTTCTCTTCTGGTGACAGGTGTACACTGGGGCTATGAAGAGACGAAGACTTACCTTGCAATTCTTAGTGAGACTCAGTTCTATGAAGCCCTCCAGAACTGTCACCGCAATAGCCAGTTATATGGAGCAGTGGCTGAGCGGTTGTGGGAATATGGATTCCTTAGGACACCAGAGCAGTGTCGGACCAAGTTTAAAAGCCTACAAACCAGCTATCGGAAAGTCAAGAATGGCCAAGCACCAGAGACCTGTCCATTCTTTGAAGAAATGGATGCTTTGGTGAGTGCTAGGGTTGTTGCCCCATCCATCGATGGCCAGGAAGAGGAGACAGCCTCTTGCCCCATCCAGGAGACCAATGAGACCGAAGCTGAGAAGCAAGCTGAGGTGGCAGAAGAGAACACAGAAGAAGATTCTGAGGATGATGAAGAGGATACTGAGGTACCCTTAGAGGTTGTCATGACCCGTGCTCCTGTCTTATTCCAGAGTCCCAGTGGTAAGGTTTTACCTTTTACTTCTTAAGGTTTAAATAGCAAAGGGGAGGCAGTGGGATTTAGGAGAAAAATCCACTACCTGAAAACCAGGAGATTGGCCTCTATACCCAGCTCTCTGGATTCTTCTTATGACCACTTTATCTCTTCTCCAGGTTTCCTTTCTATAAAAGCAGCTCAGAGCAGATAATAAATGATTCACCTGACTTGCCTTCTCATACTATACAGCATAAATCTGATGGCTGCAGACTTTATAAATTTGCTGTCATCTACATGAGCTGTTAGGCATTTTACTTAGCAGGGAATATGAAAGCTAACATCTCCCAAATAGCATGCTATATACTCACAGTGGGATGAAGTTGATTTTAAAAGTTCATGCTTGTTAATGCTTTTTCTTCTAGTTCTAGTTTGTATTACTAGTTGTATATCTGCTTTATTCACATGTATGAAAACCTGATAACCTCTTTCTTCAGACACAGCTGGGCAAAAGTCTGAAGTTTCTGAGGGAATTGACCCTGTGAATCTTAGCCGCTGTGTAAGAAAAACAAACTTTTCACTATGTCTTCCCTCCTTGTGAGAAAAAAATTTCTGATTTTGGAGTAAGACATGTATGTGAATCTGGACTCTCTTGTCCATTAGACAGCTGAGTGACTCTGAGCAAGTTACTTAACCCTGTAAGTTTGCTTATATATTAAGACCTACCTTATTAAGGTTGATATAAATGAGGTACTATGGTGAAGCACCTAACACAGTGCTTAGGCACATAGTATTTAATAAGTAATAATTTCCTTTTCCAAAAGTTCTTTAGATCTACATTCCTCAAGGGTGTGCTATGGAGTATCAATTCCATGAGGGTATTCGTATGTTCCACTAAAAAATGCCTTCTATGTTTAGAAAATTCTCAGTTGCCCTCCCTGGAGCCTCACAGCACACATTCACATATTTAAGGTTTTGAGATTCAGTTGAATCTAACAAATCTCTATTCCATGGGGCATCTCTTAAGACTGAGTTCCTGGGGAGAAATACTGTCTTTTAAGGATACATAAGCAGGCTGACACTCGGTATTTCTTTGCTCTCAAATTTAGCTCAGAGTATTTGGGATCCAGAATTTATCTGAAACATCTGAAAATTCTGCAAATTCAAAGTCCATTCACAAACTGAAAATCTGCAAGTATCTGCAAATTCACATAGCCTGGGCCTGGGCAGCCTGATGTTTGGTTCTTAGAAGACTATCACAGGGATTCCTGGGTGGCTCAGTTGGTTGAGCATCCAACTTCAGCTCAGGTCATGATCTCACGGCTCGTGAGTTCTGGTCCCATGTTGGACTCTGCTGACAGCTGAGAACCTGGAGCTTGCTTTGGATTCTGTGTCTCCTTCTCTCTCTGCCCCTCCCTCTTGCCTGTGTTCTTTCTCTCTTTCTCAAAAATAAACATTAAAAAGTATTAAAAGCTTAGCTTGGATATTAGAGTAGTGCTTTTGGAACATTTCGTCATTATTTTTCCATGGGAAAAGAGAATGTTTTAGGGAGATACTTTATACAAAATTCCTCTCTCTGAAAGCCTCCTGTTCTTTGAAAGACCCCAAGTATTTTCCTACTCTTTTTATTCTCAACATAAACTGGAATTTGAGGGGAGGAGGACTCATTTAGCTCTTTTTGGATATAGAAATTTCTCAGAGTTTTCCTGGGTATTTATGGACATCTGGAAATGGACATTTATGGAAATCTGGCAAGTTTTCCTTGTTATACTGAGAGGATTTTATGAAGATTGTAGGTATCCAGGGAAGAGTTAAAAGAATATATTAATCAGTCCCTATAACAGATCAGAAGCATGTGACAGGTTACTAACTAGAGGAGTAAAAAATTGGAATTTTGATTGATAGAAGTCATTTGGGATCTAGTCCTTCCTAATTTTTACCTCTAATCATCTAATGTGATACTTGCCTAACCCTGGGTACATAATATTGAGGAAATGGATAACTTTTAAAATTCTATTCTTGTATCAGGTTTTGAGGCTGGATTTGATAACGAAGAGAATCTAAAACGAGATATTTCTGAGGAAGTACAACTACATAGGACGTTACTTGCAAGGTCTGAGAGAAAAGCTCCCTGGCATCTTAATCAGGGTAAAGGCAGTGACAGTGGACAACAGTGGGAAAAGACCACAGGGGAGAGAAAAGGAAAATCAACACTCCCAGAGAGGAGTTTAGGTAAAGTTCTAAATCATCAGAGACCTTACTTGGGAGAGAGACCCTATAAATATCTCAGATACGGCAAAAGCTTTGGTCCGAACTCCCACCTCATGCATCAGATATCCCATCAAGTGGAAAATCCATATAAATGTGCTGACTGTGGGAAAAGTTTCAGTAGGAGTGCACGCCTCATTAGACACCGGAGAATCCACACTGGAGAGAAACCTTATAAGTGTCTTGACTGTGGGAAAAGTTTCCGTGACAGTTCAAATTTCATCACCCATAGGAGAATCCACACAGGAGAGAAACCGTATCAATGTGGTGAGTGTGGAAAACGCTTCAATCAGAGCTCAAGCCTTATAATTCACCAGAGAACCCACACAGGAGAAAAGCCCTATCAATGTGAAGAATGTGGAAAAAGCTTCAACAACAGTTCTCATTTCAGCGCACATCGGAGGATACACACAGGAGAGAGACCCCATGTGTGTCCTGACTGTGGAAAGAGTTTCAGTAAGAGTTCTGACTTACGTGCACATCATAGAACCCACACAGGAGAGAAGCCCTATGGGTGTCATGATTGTGGCAAGTGCTTTAGTAAAAGCTCTGCTCTTAATAAACACCGAGAAATCCATACACGAGAAAAACTTCTGTCACAGTCAGCACCTAAGTAAGCCCCTGAGAATTTAAAGAAAAGAAATATATCAAAATGGTTGGAAAAAGTCTTCCAATAGTGAGATCTGTCCTATGCCCAACTAGCTTAGAAGACACTCTAGGATTTACCCCACCCTCTGTTTCTTATGTTTCTCCTTGATCTACGAATTCCTAAGGCAGTCATCTTAAGAATCAAAGGATGATTTCAATCCCTCTCCTTGCCCTTTTTGAAATGACAGATAATACCTTTTCCTCTCAGTGCCTATGTTGTTCCCTTAATAGAGAGGATTAGATAGTAGATCCTATAGACTTGATATATACCCTTATTTATTCATCCTGTTATTTAGCTGCATTTCAACTGGAAAAACCTATCACAGCAGCATTGCAGGGAGAAGTTGTGAGACATTTCTAATTGAGTGGGTCTAGCTCTCTATACAGTAAAGGAAATGCAAATAAGAATGGCTCTTCGTGTTCATGTAAGCCTGTGCTCAGAATGACATTTGTCATGCACACTTCATTTACCATACAGGAGAGTTTAATGTCCACCTTACTCTGACCTATTAAAGAACTTGTCAAAAGCCTAAGTGTTCTATATGGGGAAACAGTGTAAACTTTGTATAAATATTGAGGTGTGAATCCTGAATTTCTAGTTTCTTCCAAGTCCTAGAAGTTCTGGAATGGAATAATATTTAGAGCATCTAGTTTGATCTCTTTTTCTTCTGTTCCATCTCATCTGAATTTCATCTTTCTCTTCTAGTCCAAAAGTTCAAAGAGCAAAAGCCAGTTGGATATGTTGAGAGAGAAAGCAGTTAAAGCTGCCTTTAGGGAATTGGCTATGTTCCACACACTCCAGACACCTAGTTTAGTGTTATGTACCCCATGGGCACTTAATGCTAACCTGCACTGAGCAGAGGCCACTACCACATTCCCGTGGATTAGGAAACAGACCAGTTTGTGCCAACAACTCTCTACCCTAATGGCAGGGAGGACAGATTATCTTTGGTCATTGGAGTTGCCAATACTTACATGCACGTGCACATATTCAACTGTATACATCTATTTTTAAAACTTCTTCAAACATAAGTAATTCTGATTTGTATAGTTAAATAGTATTGAATTAATTGCTCATATATTCATAGTAGTATGATGAGCCCTGTACAGCACAAGGTAAACAGACCCTGTCCTTGTCCTTACAGTCTAAAACAGATGACACTGACATGGACAAACAGTAAGTGCACACGTAGAGCTGAAACAATTTTAGAGAAATCTGGTAACATTATGCATTATCGTTTTCTATAAGAAATATTAAGGTTATATTAAGGTCTAATGCATTATAGTTTTCTATAAGAAAAATCTGGGAGGTATTTTCTTTATTCAGAAAGGCTTCATGAAACAGCAAGTGTTTAAAGGAAGGAGGGTTACTAGGTAAATTAGGGTGGGATTAACTTTCCAAAATAAATCACAAAACTGAGTGCTGAGTGGGTGAGAAATGGGAAAATTGGGGAACAAGGTGTTAAATGCAGATGGAGGCAAGGGCAAAGGACAGACTGTAGGGAAAGTCAGACAAAGCTTGGAGCAGTACAAAATTTGAGGCATAGTATGACAGGGGCTATGCAGGAGGCTTAACTGAAACACAGGAGCTCCAGAGGCAGACCAGGAGGTGTTCCCTATAGTAAATCAAGTACTGTGCTGTACTTCTTGATCAAATAGCTGGCTGGCACTGGGGAACAAGAATGAGCAGCTTTAGGGGACTATCTCCTATGGGAGACAAAGCTCAGAAACTACTATCTTGAGAAGATACTTCAGTGGGCAGATCTGAGGAAAGGAATGTGAGCAGATGGTCAAGGCCTGGGATACGTAGCTGTTTCATACTCCTATTTAATTAGACTCCCATGGCTGGAATGAGATATAGGAGAGAAGTGGGGAGATAGAGCATTCTATAATTTAGCTTGCTGTGTTAGATGAGAGATAGATTAGGGTTCTGGTGTTGAGGGACCCTACTACAAAGAATCTCCTAACATTTGTTAGGAGGAGATGGTATCTTAATTATGTGGCCTAAGCAGACAGGAAGATAGAAGAAACAACAGTCTAAAGCAGTGCCTCAGGATCTGAGATGGTTAATAAGTGTGCTAGAATGTTTTTTAAAATGAGAGATTACTATCTTTAGTATATTTATGTGTAGTTGTGTATAAAAACCATTGGTTGAGGTATCAGCAGATATGAACTCTGGTTCCAGATGTCTCATGTGTATGTCAGCCTGTTTGTATCCATCTCCCTTTCTGTAAAGCAGAATAACGTTTACACCTTAATCTGCCTCTCAGGGATACCATGTTAATAAAAATTGTGTCTGTAAAGTACCCAGTGTTTCTTTATGGTGTTTTTCTTTCCCCAGAATATACATGTGCAAATTATGAAGTTGTTGCTGTGAGGAAAGGATACATTTTTAACTGCCTTTTTTTTAGCTCCCTCTGTGGGCTTACTAGAAGTATGCCTGTTTGAGTCTTTATGTTCTAGACTGAGAAACAAATTAGGAGGTGGTAAAAGAAATTAGAATGAAAATCATTCCTTAGTGTCTGTATCTCTATCTATCGGGACAGCCCATTAGGGCCTGTCATAACTGGGCATGGAGAGTAAGTCTTATTTTAAAAGACCCAGGACCAGCCCTCCAACCTACAGATGAAGAGAATGTAAAAAGGAATAGGGCAAAGGCAAACTCTCTTACTGGGAAATGCCTATTTAATCTCAAACTAGCTTACAAACCATTTTCTGGTACCCAGTCTGCCAATCCTGAGGCAAGAAGCAAGAAATAATAGTCTTTACACATTCTAAGAGAGAAACCAAGGTAGGTGAAGCAAGAGGATCTGTGCACCCTACCCTGCCCTTTTAATACTCCTAAGAAGACCTTTGTGGAGACAGAGGGAATGGCATGTGTACAAAGGAAGCAAGAATTTATTAGCAGGAACTAAATAGTCCTATCCTCATCAGTGGTTTCCCTAGTGCCATTCTTTTTCTTCATTTTCCCCACACTATAATTCTTTTTATTTTTTAAAATAAATTTCACCCTCAACATGGGACTCAAACTCAATAACCCAAGGTCAAGAGTTCTATGCTCTACCAACTGAGCCAGCCAGGTGGTCCTCCTCTTTTATTGCTTTCTATAGCCAATGCCACAGAACTTAATAACATGTTTTTACTGCGTTGTTGCCATTTCTTTTTACTACAATCAGAGTATGAAGGCCAAGTTTTATCAAATCTGTAGAGAACTATTTTTATAATGACTAGTTAGGAAAGGGAAGATAAGAGGGGACTTGGCTGGTTCAGTCACTAGAGCATGAGACTCTTGATCTCAAGGTTGTGAGTTTAAGCCTCTTGTTGGGTGTAGAGATTACTTATACTCTTAAAAAAAGAAAAAAGCGGGGGTGGGGTGCCTGAGTGTCTCAGTCGGCTGGGTATCTGCTTTGGCTCAGGTCATGATCTCATGGTTTTTGAGTTTGAGCCCCACATTGGGCTCTCTCCTGTCAGTGCAGAGCCCACTTTGGATTCTCTCTCTCACTCTGCTCCTCTCCCACTCATGCCCTCCCTCTCTCAAAAATAAACATAAAAAAATTTTTTTTAAAGGAAAGGGAAGATGAGCTATAAGCACTCAATTTTTCCATTATTCAATTAAAAATCTAAAATGAAAACTACTCCTATCTACTCAAATAACTATCCAGGGAGATATATATCTCAAAGTTTTCACATATAAAATGATGCATATTCTCTAATATGGTGCTTAAATAGTAACATGTTATAAGGAATATTTTAGTTAGGAGCTTAAATTTCTCCTACATGCACAATGGGACTCTTTCAGAAACAAAATTTGGGAACAAGTGGAAGTCAGATTGAGGCTGGAAATAGAAAATGGAAGCCCAAAGTACCTTAGAGTTCAAGAAGTATCTGGCTGGCATAGCTCCATTATGGTTAAAATAAGAGAAGAGTAAGGCAGGAACATTTTAAAGAACTACCACCTTGATTCCAGGGGGATTAATCATGACAAGAGCAAAGCCAGATCTTAGAAGCTAGCTTTATCTGTCACTAGGGTCATCCAAAGTTGATTAACTCTGACTACTGGATATTCACAAAAATCCATGGTATGCAGTATAGCCTGGTGTTACAGGGAATGCTTAAATGAAGGGAGTCTGATTAAAACAAGCACAACAAAGTATAGAGAGCTGTTGCCACAAGCTACAAAGCTTAAAGGTTTTAGTGGCAATCTGTTTCCCCCCCCCCTTCATCTTATTTAGAGTAGTAACTCCAAATTCTTCCTGATGAGAAACTTCTTCGATTTTCCTGAAGTTTTATGATCACTAATGGAGAGGAACTGGTGGAATGGGGAGTTTCGTTAGCAGTCGCTTTCAAGTCCCTTCCAGTAAGCAGCTTAGAGGTAAGCTCTGTAAGACCTCAGAGTCTGCAGTCAGTTTAAGACATGTTTACTGCACACCAACCATTAATACAGTGCTGGTGATGGAGCCCATGGTACCTGGCTGCTGTGCTTCAAAGGGAGCAGTGGACGGTTTACTAAGTGGGATACGGCAGGAAGATCCTCATTGCAGTCCAGTCAAAAGTAGTTTATCTCACTGAAGCTTAAAAATGTAACACTTTGGGTTTCAGATGATTCCACTTCCTCTTCAGTTCAGACTTGGTGCTGTCAGAAGCAAAGATGTAGTTGATGGATTCATAAGATAGATCCCACACCTGAGACTGGGTCAGATTAAATGTTTCAGCAGCCAGCTGGTACTCTTGAGAAAGGTGTGTTGCAAAAATACCCTTATCATCAGTCTGCCAAAACAAAACAAAACCAAGAAGTTTAAAAATGAACAAGGAAATAATTTTTAAAAAATTTTAAAAATAATTTTAAAAAAATTTTACAAATTTACATTCTATTTTCCTAATATTTACCATGTTTCTTTTAAGAGTCTAAACAGGCCTATAAATGCGTCCATGTGTATCTATAACTTAACAGGCTTATTTGTCCTTTTTAAAACAAGAACTATAAACACCAGAGCAGTGGCTCTCAACCAGGGCTGCATATTAAAAACCACCTAGGAAGCTTTTAAGATGTATCTGTGCACAGGACTCACCCCAGATCAAATAAAACAGAATCTCAAGGTATGGTATTGGGCATCAGTATATTTTTTAATGTTACCCTGGGTACTATCCAGGACCTTTTCCCAGAGAGCCAAACCTAAATCCCCCTGGCCGTCTGCAGCCCCTCCTGCCCTGATCCCCTCTTCTACTTGGGCAGCACTGTCAGGCATGCAAGGCAGTCAGCCAGGGATGAATGTGTGACCTAATGCACCTCTGAAACTAAAAAGGAGTGAAATACTTCAAACAAAATAACCTTACACAGATCACAGAAGGATGGGCAATGCTGTACCAGAATCCGAAATGATGCTGGTCATAAGACGGAACCATCTGACTTTTGATGTTTGAGGTCAAACAGAGTTCTAGATGAAAGGAGGAAAAAGTCTCTTATTAAAAGCAGATTAGTAGACTCACTCATCAGCATTCACCAAGTAGACACATGAGAAATCTTTCCAAAGTATGCTAATTTTCAGTAGTTCATGACTTTACAAAATTGACCTTATATGTGAAAATTTGTAGTTCAAATAGTTTAGTTGTGTGGGTTGTATGTGTAGCAAATAGGGCAGCAACTGTACCAGGCAGGAAATTCCTATCCCCTCCACATCCATGTACTTCCCTCTTTCTTTTACCAAAATGGAGAGGAAAGAGGAATGTTAAAAGGCAGTCACCTTGGAGAAAGCAGGGAAGTATGATGAAGACGTTGTGGTTTTTTTTTTAAAGCTTATTTCTTTATTTTGAGAGAGAGTACAATCAGAGGATGGGTAGAGAGAGAGGGACAAAGAAAGAGAATCCCAAGAAGGGTCCATGCTGTCAGCACAGAGCCAGATGCAGGCCTCAAACTCACAAACTATGAGCTCATGACCTGAGCTGAAATCTAGAGTCAGACACTTAACTGACTGAGCCATCCAGGCACCCCTGATGAAGGAACCTTTGAAGGGTTGCTGCACTTCTTCCTGGTCTTATAGAGGCTAAGACAAAATGGTAGCACTACTTGAGGGCTATAGCATTAAAAAAGCCAAGAGCAGAAATGGACTTCAAGAGAATCCCTAAACTCCTGTACTCAGACAACCATCTATTCACTGTCTGCTGCAAGTGAATCCATCTTAAGAATGACATCTAGGGGCGCCTGGGTGGCTCAGTTGGTTGAGTGCTGACTTTGGCTCAGGTCATGATCTCAGTCTGTGGGTTTGAGCCCAGAACTGGGCTCTGTGCTGTTAGCTCAGAGCCTGGAGCCTGCTTCCAATTCTGTGTCTCCCTATCTCTCTGTACCCCTACTCGTGCAATCTCTCAAAAATAAATAAACGTTGGGGCGCCCGGGTGGCTTAGTCGGTTGAGCGTCCAACTTTTGCCAGGTCATGATCTCGCGATTCGTGGGTTCGAGCCCCGCGTCGGGCTCTGTGCTGACTGCCGGCTCGGAGCCTGGAGCCTGTTTCGGAGTCTGTGTCTCCCTCTCTCTCTCTGACCCTCCCCTGCTCACGCTGTCTCTCTCTCTCTCCTAGAAATAAATAAAACATTTAAAAAAAAATAAATAAAATAAAAAATAAAAAAACAACAAGAAAGCTTTAAAATAAATAAATAAATAAACGTTATTAAAAAAAAGAATGACTGCTATTATTATTTTTTTTTTTAAATGTTTTATTTCTAAGAGAGAAAGAGAGAGAGAGACAGCGTGAGCAGGAGAGGGCCAGAGAGAGAGGGTGTCACAGACTGAAACAGGCTCCAGGCTCCGAGCCGGCAGTCAGCACAGAGCCCGACGCGGGGCTCGAACCCACGAACCGCGAGATCATGACCTAAGTGAAAGTCGGATGCTTAACCAACTAAGCCACCCAGGCGCCCCAAATGACGGCTATTATTAACAAATTCCTGCCTTGACACACTGTACCCAGCTACCCCAGCCAGAGCAGAAATACTTCACTGACTTGACTGACGGTGTCAGCTCACTAGAGTAAGGCAGCCTCCCATTCAGTCCAAGGGATAGCCACTCGCTCCCTAACTCTTCTGGGCACAGAACTGGGCCACCACACTAACTAAGATCACTATGCAAATGATTTCCATTTTCTCTACTTTTATGGATGTTTAAAAGTGTCCTTATCGGGCACATGAGTGGCTCAGTTGTTTAAGCATCTAACTTCAGTTCATGTCATGATCTCACAGTTCATGGGTTTGAACCCTGCTGTGGGCTCTGTGTTGACAGCTGGAAGCCTGGAGCCTGTTTTGGATTCTTGCCTCCCTCTCTTTCTGCCCCTCTCCTGTTCACACTCTGTCTGTCTCTCTCTCAAAATAAATAAACATAAAAAAAATTTTTTTAATGTCCTTAGTAAAAACAAAATCCTATTATTAATTGCTAAGAAACTCTAAAATATACATCCACATGAATGTTTTTGCCAACTGATCAATGTGTAAATTTAGCAAATTGACCAGTTAGTAAAATGGTTTTCAGCCAACTGCTTTTTTCCCTCTAGAGAAAGGCCTTCCCTGACCATCCAACTGAAAGTGGTTATTTCATCACTATTATATCAAAATGTTTAATTTTCTTCAAAGAACTTAACACTGACATTTTCATGCGTACCTGTTTACTGCCTCTTTTACCTATGCCAGAATATAAGTTCCTTGAGAAATAAATCTTGCCTGTTTTGTTTACTGTTCTATTCCTGGCAATTTGAACAGTGACTGGAACAGAGTAGGCACTTCATAACTACTTGTTGTTAAATAAAAGCAGCTCCAGGACACACAGGTAGACAAACAAGTATGTAACAGTCAACACACTTATAAAACTAGGAATTGGAATCATCCATAATTTTTAATTTTTAAATAAATGTCACATATTTTCATGACACATGTTAATTTAGTAAAGTCATTGAAAAATTCTAGATGACCCTTATTCCTTCAATATAATATTGAGTTTCAGGAACTGGGGAATGGAGCAGTGAACAAAACAAAGGCCCTGCTTTCATGGAGCTTATATTCTTTTTTTGTTTGTTTGTTTTAAATTTTTTTTTATTTATTTCTAGGAGAGAGAGAGAGACAGCGTGAGCAGGGGAGGGTCAGACAGAGAGGGAGTCACTGACTGAAACAGGCTCCAGGCTCTGAGCCGGCAGTCAGCACAGAGCCCGACGCGGGGCTCGAACCCACGAACCGCGAGATCATGACCCAAGCGAAAGTCGGACGCTTAACCGACTAAGCCACCCAGGCGCCCCATCATGGAGCTTATATTCTAATGGAAGGTAAAACTTTCTGTTATATAAATGAGGCTCGGGACACACATGTACCATGCAACTTTTTATTTCTAAATGACACTAATATATTTAGAACAGTGCTCCTCTACATTTGGGTTGCATGCAACCTGGTCGCTGGGGACAAAGGCACAGAATACTGTCTGGAGGACCTACAGTCCCAAGCCTTACCCAGTGGTATTTGGTGTTGCCTCACAAAGTCTACCAGTTCCAGGGATCCTCCCTCAGAGGAGTTGAGAAATGTCCCATGCCCAATTCTGTCAGGAAGCAGATCCAGAAGTACTTGTGTTTCTTCTTTTTGGTTTGGAATCTCAAAAAAGAAAGAAAAAACAGGGAGAGAGAACATCAATAACCTTTTTCAGTGGTTCTCAAAAGTACTTTTTTTTTTTAACGTTTATTTTTATTTTTGAGAGAGAGAGAGCGAGAGAGCGAGTGCGAGCAGAGGAGAGGAGAGAGAGAGAGAGGGAGACACAGAATCTGAAGCAGGCTCCAGGCTCCATGCTGTCAACACAGAGCCCAACACAGGACTTGAATCCATAAACCGTGAGATCATGACCTGAGCTGAAGTTGGACACTTAACCAACTGAGCCACCCAGGCGCCCCAAAAAGTACCTTTTTTCTACAGCCAGCTACTCTGTCCCTCAAAGAAGATAATGCTGACATTCTGGAAAGCTGAACTACTTATACCTTCCCAGCTCTCTTCTTTGCTTTTATCTTTCCATTCATTTCCCAATATTCTTCTAGTTTCATTTCAATGACAATAGGAGTTAACAACAATATTAATAACAACAAACAAAGACCCGCCCTGTGCCCTTTCACATAAATTCTCCTTTAAACCTCACAAGAATCTTACCAAGTATTAAGACATAGAAATTAAAGTTCAGAGAAAGTAACAGGATCAACTTGGAAGAACTGAATCGGGAAAGGGACCTTCCATCTTTTATTTTTTTCCTTTTACATTACACTTTTCTATACTTGGATTTTCTTCAGATACACCTAACTTTTGCAGTTAAAACATAAAGCTTTTTTGTTGTTGTTGTTAAGGTCATGGGGCTCTATCTGACTCCAGGGCTCTGACGCACATGTTTTATTTTGACAAAGCTAGACATTCCCCAACTACCATGAAAAAGTCTAGCTATGCTTTTTAACTGCTGGTTAGCCTAAAATACAAATGACTGTAACATGGTGAAATGTTTTATTTTTTTATTAAAAAAATTTTTTTTTGAAATGAAATGTTTTATATCAAATGGATGAAACAAGAAAAGCAACAGAGACTGAGGTAAAGAGAAGTTTCTGATGCAGTTGCACAAAACCAGAGATAACTAGTCACAGTAAAACATGCTGGCTGTTCCAATATATTGACCTATAGTTTCAAATCAGACATCACTTAGGTCAGCTAGAGGCTATCCTTTGAGTGAGAGAGGTTTTTGATCAGACTGTGGAAACACAGATCCTGGATGTTAAGTTCTGCCACTATATTACTGACTCCTTATAGAAATGAAAAACATCAGTACTGACAAGAAACTCTAATTTCTCCATTAATCTTCAAATCATGATGCTATTCAACCTTTATATATTACTGCATCTAATACAATAAACCTGTGAAGTAAGTAGCTTCAGTATTATTTCTTGCACGCAAGACAATAAACCCCAAACTCATCAAGTTGTATACATTAATCATGTACAGCTTTTTGTATGCAGAAAGAAAGAAAGAAAGAGAAATGAGAAAGGGAAGGAAGGAAGGGAGGATGGAAAGGAAAGAAAGGGAAGGAAGAAAGAAAAGGTAAGAAAAGGAAGGAAGAAAGAAAATAAATGGGTAGAAGTACTGAGGTACAAAGTAAATCTATGTGTAAAATGGGGGAAAGTGTAGTGGACTCGCCTCTGCCTCACAGGATGTGCTTATGAAAGTGACTGTTCTGCCATTAACTGTCATTGTGCTATGCTGCCAAGGAGCTGAGGCCCAATGAAGGGCACCTGATCTTCTGATAAGCCTTATAAAATAATGATGAGCTACTTCCTTCCTTGCTAATACATGTGATACATTCCAGTCCCTTATCCTACGAGCACAACTGAGATGAATTGGTGGTGCTTTTCTCAGTGTCAGCTGGCCAATGACACACCGATAATGAAAATTTGTGCATTTTCTCTAGTAAGATGTCATTAAGCTGCTTTAATGACACAGCTGTAGTGCAAGTCAACAGCCACCCCCAGGAACCACAAAGACATAAAAACAGTAACATGAGGAACTAAAGCAAGTCATGCCTTTATCATTATAATTTATATTCTAAAACATTTCTATATTTCTCCTCTAAAAAATCTTTTTCCAAGGCAGGTTTACTTTTAGCCATTTACAAATGGTTATTATTTTCATTGTAATCTACCTTCTCAGCCTAATTTTACAATATTATTTACCTCTGAAAGATGCAACGCCAACTTCAGACCTGCTTTTTTAGCTTCTAAAAGAGGTTCCAAGAAGTCTTTTGCTTGTCCTACCTTGAAGATAAAAGTTAAAATGAAGATGCATTAGCATTCTAGGCAAATCAAAGAATTGGGTACTCTGTCTCAGTAAACAAAAGAATAAAATAATGGCAAGAAAAAAATGGCAGATTGATTCATTTGAAAATTTCATTTATAAAGCACCTACAATGTGCTAGACACCTTAGGGAATACAAAGCTGGCAAAGACACAATCCCTGCCCTCAAAAATGTTACATCTCATGAACCTGAGATCAGTCAGCCAACCTAGATATAGAGGTCCCCATATTTTATTTCTGAAGGGAAATCTAGATATCTAGCACTAAGGAGGAGAACTCACCGATTCAGGAACCTGGATGATTAGAGCAAAGAAGGCTTCTACCAAATAGATGAATGAAACAAGAGCAGAATAATCCAGGTTTAGACAAAGCTATAAGAAACAATTTCCTGGGACTCCCTACAATTCAATGGTTTTTAAATACAGGCAATTCTGCCCCCACAGGGGACATCTGGCAATATTTAGGAACATTTTTAGGTATCATAACTAGGAAGGTGCTTCTGGTATCTAGTGGATAGAGAGGCCAGGGATGCTACTAAACACTCTGCATTTCACAAACATCCTCCCAAGACAAAGAATTATTTGGGCCAGAATGTCAATAGTGACACAGGTTAGACACTGTGCTTGAATCTGACATTCAAGAAGCTGTAGGCCAGCCTTTTTCAACTAGGGGTTCTGTGAGATAATTGAGCCCTAGCCATAATTAAGTACTTGTTTCATAATTGTTAATTAAGTATTAGACACGCATTGTATGTAATAAATTAGCTTCTCTCCTAGGTATATAGAAAGATACTGGGTAGCATCTTTAGAAGGATGGAAAAAAATAATCACATTGTCATGCAAATCATTTTCTTTTTTCTTTTTAGAGGGCTAATTCTTTCCCTCACTGAGAACAGTTGCTACAGACATTCTGGTCATCCAGGGCAGAACAGGTCTTCATCCACAAGAGTCTGCTGGACCTCTGGAGAATGCAGGATGCTCTGAGCTAATCCTTACCCCACAAACTGATTCTACCTTCCAGAGATAATATGTATTTAGGAAAAGTAACTTACAGTCGGGTCTCCACTGAGGTCAAGGCCAAGAACTGTATCCTCAGTTGACAGAAAGAACTCTTCAGCAAGTTTAACAGTCTCCTTGGCTACTGAAGGGCCACCTCTTCTGTCGATTGCTATCAAATACCTTTAATATAAGAAAAACACAGATGAAAACAAATATGGTGCAGGTGAAAAAGACAACTCTGAGTATAGCCAGTGAGGTATGGCAGGCTTCATGTAAAATTTACTTACTAGGAAAGGTATAGCCTGACTGATAGGACAGCTTACTTTGCCAGATGGCAAAAGACATAAATTCCCAAACAGCACCAAACATCTAGTTACTGTTCAAATTTCTAAATGTCTCATGGTTTTTGTGCATGTATTTGTTTTTTGAGTTTTTTTGATTCAGAATTCAACAAAAGTCCAAGCATTGTGTTGGTCAATGTATCCCAAGTCTCTTTTAATCTAGAGGCACTCCCTTCACACCTCACCTTACCCCTTTTCCACACCCCCAATACCACCTCTTTTTTGAATTTATTTATTGAAGAAACCAGGTGCTTTGTCCTATAAGGCTTCCCACAATGTATATTTTACTGAATGAATTCCTATGTTGCTAACCTGTTCTCCTGTTTCTTATATTTCCAATAAATTGAAAAATAAATCTAGTCTACAGACTTGATCGGATTCAATTTTTTGGCCAGGGTATTTCATAGGTAGTGGTGTATTCTTTAATCAGGAGGCCTAGATCCACTATTTCATTAAGTGTTACAAAAATGGTAATATTCTAACACATATTCAATAGCTGATACAAATTCATTCTTCGTAGGTTAGCTGGAATTCTATAAGGAACCTAACACCCAAAGAACCCGCTAATATTGCAGAGTTTTCCTCCAGCATTTATTAATTTATCAATTTTTTAACACAAATACAAAAAGAAATTTCTCCAACATTTATTCATTTAGAAAATTTGGATCAACTATATATAAAAGGCAGTCTTTTTTTTTTTTACTGTAATGATTTCGTCTACCATTAAATAATGTTAGAAAACAACATCAATCATATGAACATAACAAAATATAACTGTCCTGATTGCTGAATGTTTAAGGAAGTTTTCCACTTTTTGTTATAAATAACACTACAATAAAGAATCTTACATATAAATAAATTTATTTCCTTAGGAAAACATTTCTCTAAGAGGGGTACTGGTCCAGAGGGAAAGATTTTTATACATCCTAATACACACTGCTTTGTAAAGAAGTTTTATTTCTTACTTAGGCTCACTAGCAGTACATTCACAAACACTGGTTATTACCGCTTTTTGGGGGGGCCTACTGAAATGGCATTGTAATATTTCTTTTTTTTTTAATGTTTTATTTATTTCTGAGAGAGAGAGAGGCAGTGTGAGCAGAGGAGGGTCAAAGAGAGAGGGAGACACAGAACCCGAAGCAGGCTTCAGGTTCTGAGCTAGCTGTCAGCACAGAGCCTGATGCGGGCCCAAACCCACGAACTGCAAGACCATGACTCAAGCCGAAGTCGGACGCCCAACCGACTGAGCCACCCATGTGCCCCAGCATTGTAGTATTGCTTTCTAAAATGGTGTGATTAGTGAGATTAAATAGTTCCCTATAAATTTACTGGTCATTTGTAAGTCTTCTTTTCTGAATTCTCTTGTCTTTTATCTGCTTTTTTTGGAGGGAGGGATGGTATTAGTTTAGTTAAGCTTAATTTGGAGAGATTTTTTAGCCAGAAACTATACAGGTAGCTTTCTTCCTTCAAGGACTTATTGAGCACTGATTATGTGTCACCTCTGTTGTTAGTACTGGAGGCATAGTGGTGAATCAAAAGAAAAGGTTCCTAGCCTCATGAATTTACACTCTAGTGAGTATGTATGTACAAATAAAACAAGATAGTGCTTGCTTCAGCAGTACATATACAAATAAAACAAGAGAATTTCTTTTTTTTTTAAATATTTTTATTTATTTCTAGGATAGAGAGAGACAGCGTGAACAGGGGAGGGTCAGAGAGAGGGAGATACAGACTCTGAAACAGGCTCCAGGCTCTGAGCTGGCAGCACAGAGCCCGACGCGGGGCTCGAACCCACAAACCGCGAGATCATGACCTAAGCGAAAGTCGGACGCTTAACCGACTAAGCCACCAAGGCACCCCAAGAAAAGAATTTCTGATCCTGTTAAGAAGAATGCCATAAAGGAAATAAATGGGTCTACTAGAGGATTTGGGGGGCACTTCAGATGGTCAAGGAAGGCCCCTCTGAGCAAGTGAGAGCCAAACTGAGAAGTGAATAATGAAAAGCCAGCCATGCAAGGAGATGGTGGAAGTGTGTTCTAATACAAAGGTGTTGAGGTGGGACAGTCCTGGCCTATTTGAGGATAGAGAGCAAACCCATGTGTAGTAACAAATGGTCCAGATAAGGCTGTTGAAGTAAGAGAGGCAACCAGATCACATGAGACCTTGTTGGCCACAATGTCTGGATTTTAGTGGAAGAGGAATAGGAAGCCATACTTCTCTAGATAACAGTACTCAGAATTTTACTGCCACATGAATCAATTTAGAATTGCATTTTCAACTTCAAGCAGTAGAGTTCTTGACTCTGTTTTTTTCTAAGGTAAAATAAGTTACTGTTTGATTTATAAAAATCTATTACACTCATGGGGCGCCTGGGTGGCTTAGTCGGTTAAGCGTCCGACTTTCGTTTAGGTCATGATCTCGCGGTTTATGGGTTCGAGCCCCACGTCGGGCTCTGTGCTGACTGCCAGCTCAGAGCCTGGAGCCTGTTTCAGTCTGTGACTCCCTCTCTCTCTGACCCTCCCCTGCTCACGCTGTCTCTCTCTCTCTCCTAGAAATTAATAAAACATTAAAACAAACAAAACAAAATCTATTACACTCATGATCAAAATGACAACTTCACATTCTAGTTTTTTAAAATGGTGACCACTAAGGCACAGTGCTGCTTACCTAACATCAATGTCTATGTTTTCTTGTTTGGACTGTTTTATACCCTCAAGTATAGATTCCACATAAGTCTTTTTAGTCATTCCTGGAAAGGACATAAAGAAAATATTTGTAAAGAGATCATCAACTATTTCATCCTTCAATATTAGCATCCCTCTAAGAACAAATACATTTTCACTTTTTGTTGTGACAAGGATATGATTAAAGTTGAGTTAAAACATGGCCCTGTGGGTACATTTTTATAAATTCTAATTGTGCTTTTAAAATTTTATTTATTTATTTTGAGAGAGACACAGAGCCTGAGTAGGGAAGGGGGAGAGAAAAGAAGAGAGAATCCCAAGCAGGCTCTGCATTGCCAGCGTGGAGCTTGATGTGGGGCTCAAACCCACAAACCATGAGATCATGACCTGAGCTAAAACCAGGAGTTAGACTCTCAATCAACTGAGCCACCCAGGTGACCCTTAATAAAAATTTTTCAAATAAAGTACTAGAAAACTGAAATGAAAAAGAAAAGACATACAAAATAAAGCCTATTTAAAACTTTTCTTAGAATAAAAATAAATTTTATAATAAAATTTAAAAAATAATAAAAAAATAAAAATTTTCTTAGATACAACAGACATAAAAATACTCTCACAGAGGCACCTAGCCCGCGTAGTGGGTAGAACATGAGACTCTTGATCTCAGGGTCATGAGTTCAAGTACCATGTTGGGTGTGGAGCTACTTAAAAAAACAAAATTAAACAGGGGCATCTGGGTGGCTCAGTTGGTTAAGCATCCAAATCTTGGTTTCAGCTCAGGTCATGATCTCACAGTTTAGTGGGTGTGAGTCCTGCATCAGGCTCAGTGCTGCCAATGTGTAATCTGTTTCGGATTCTTTCTCTCTCTCTGGACCTCCCCTTCTTTCTCTTAAAAAAAAAAAAAGTTTAAAAAGTAAACAAACAGGGGCGCCTGGGTGGCTTAGTCGGTTAAGCATCCGACTTTCGCTTAGGTCATGATCTCGCGGTTCGTGGGTTCGAGCCCCGCGTCGGGCTCTGTGCTGACTGCCAGCTCGGAGCCTGGAGCCTGTTTCAGTCTGTGACTCCCTCTCTCTCTGACCCTCCCCTGCTCACGCTGTCTCTCTCTCTCTCCTAGAAATAAATAAAACATAAAAAAAAAAAAGTAAAAAAAAAAAAAGTAAACAAACAACTACTCCCACAAATTGCTATAAAAATTTGAAGCACTATTCTAAAAAAACAAGACAAGAAGCCCTTTTTAAAGGCCTATCCTTAAAATAACAAACACCATTTTTCTCTTTTAGCAGAATGTTTTCCTGTTGGTCCAGAAAAATATCCCCTTTTGGGTTCTCTCCTCCTTAATCCTGGTCACCCTCCATATTTCCTGTCCAGGGCATGAGAGCAGTTCTTCCAATTCTGGGTACACAAGTCCTCCTCTTCTGAGGGGCTCTGAAAGAACACTTTCCAGAACAAGTTCCTCTAAAAGACTCTCATACCCCAATCATAAAATGCTTACTTTTGATGGAAAGTCTCTAATAATTTTTTAAGTTTATTTATTTTTGAGAGAGAGAAAGAGAGCAAGCAGGGGAGGGGCAGAGAAAGAGGGACAGAGAGAATCCCAAGCAGGCTCCAGGCTGTCAATTGAGAGCCCAACGTGGGGCTCGATGAGGGGCTCATTCTCAGGACCCTGAGATCATGACCTGAGTTGATAGCAAGAGTCAGACACCCAACTGACTGGGCCACACAGACACCCTGGAAAATCTCTAATAAAGCGGAGAAAATTATAAAGAAAAAAAAATAAGAGTTAACTTGTAATCTCACCACTCAGAGATAACCACTGTCTTTGTTTTTCTAAGTATACGTATGTATTTTTTTAATAGATGAGATGCTACTAGGTATATATGTATCCTGTTCAGTCATTTAACGCTTTATTCTGAGCTTATCCCCAAGTCTTTCAAGTATCTTTGCAAATATTTTTAATGGTTACCTAATATTCCATTAACCCTTATTTACCCATTCCCTACTGTTGCATATAAAAGCAAACTAGCTCGAATAAGTGGCAGGTTTCTTCTTTCCTTTCCTGTCCACTATCCTCACCAGCATAACTTGGAATTGATCTTGCAATTTAAAAATGCAAGATAAGAATCTTCTGCTTGTCCCATTTCAACATTTACATTATGTAGTTTGAAAATTTTTACCCCCTGAATGACTGGGCTGCACATGTCAGAGCAAAAGATGATCTGACAGGGCCTTTTCAGGTTACACACAGATTATTAAGAGGGACCCAGTGACACTACATAATATCTGTCAGTGCTGTCCTTATGACAAGAGGGTCCCAGGAAATTTCTCCGGACCACATTCAGATCCACTCATCTCCATTAAAAGAGATTTTACCACCTTGTTGCTGCTTTCTCCTGGCCTAAGACACTATCAGTTTCTGAGAAGTGATTGAAAAACCTTCGTTTCTGTGACTATCATAAAACATGATTCTGCATCTACTCAGTGGCACTGTCTCAAGGGCCCTGATGCAAGGACTGAGAATTAGCCTCTCTTTAAGACATTGTAACTATAAGGAACAAGTATCCTTTTCTCAGAGTGAGAAAAATGAGTAAGAACAGACGAAATTTTTGTAGGCTTTCTTATTTTCGTTAAACAGACAATCCCTGACCTGATTTTTTTTTAAAAAAACTTAATAACTCACTCATTAATAATGTACATCTTAAGATTTGGACCGTTGACTCCTCAACAATGTAAAAGTAAGTGCACATATTCTCAAAGTTCAAAACAAATGAATCATCAAAGCACACAGAAACCACTTCTTGGTTTATCTGCCAAGAAGTAATTAAATTCTACCTGTAGCATCTTCTCTTCTGGGTGTGCTCCTTATTTCCAGGTACTTGACACCGTCATCTGCAAATTCTTTAATGACATCTTTCGTGATCTGATAATTATGGCATTAGACACAATACTGATAATGTTAGTGTAAGGATCCCAATGAAAATGACAAATGCTACACCTTTATCTCCTTGTATTAAATTTGATTTGCAAAAAAATGTTGGAAGTCTCTCATGTGGTCAGCTTAAGATGACCTGCTTTGTCATACCGTGGCTGGAGACTATGACAGGACTATAACACTTCCAACAGCTCCCCTCATAGCAACCATTCTCACATTAAATCCAAATCTACACATCATGCACACCTTTTGGCTTTTTTCTCTTTTAAACATTTCTCCGTTTCCTAGTGTTCATAATAGCAGTTGATAAAACAGAGAAATGAGGCAATACTAAAACTACCTATGAGTGCATAGAACTAGGGAGATACATATGGAAATAAGTGGTGCGGCCCTGGGGTGGCTCAATCAGTTGAGGGTCTGACTTCGTATTAGGTCACGATCTTGTGGTTCATGAGTTCGAGCCCTGTGTCGGGCTCTGCACTAACAGCTCAGAGCCTGGAGCCGGTTTTGGATTCTGTGTCTCCCTCTCTCTCTGCCCCTTCTCTGTTTTCACTCTGTCTCTTCTCTCCCTCTCTCAAAAATAAACATTAAAAAAAGAGAAAGAAGTGGCTAAAACAATTAGGTATTACTGAGGCACCATTTAAAGGCTTAATGTTCTTATTCAGGTTATTTAGGAATATGTTGTATTTTTCAAGAATTTCTTCAGGCAGGGTTACATTTGCCCCAAAAGTACTAAGAAAAATTCCTCATTGGCAAATAAAATGGGTGATAAATATGAATCAAATGGTATACAAGTTGGCACAAATTTCAACAATCCAAATATGGCTAAATGGCCAGGGTAAATGATATCAAAAGGATAAATGCATTTTTTCCTTCTCTGTCATCCATCCTAAAAATACCAAATCTAGAAGAAAAAATAACCAGGTTAGAAATGCTGTAACAACCAGCTCTAGTTAGTCCTTGCAGCTGGTATCCTAATCTTAACCTGCTTTGACTACAAGCACATGGTCATGGAAGTGCAGTATCCTGGCAAAGGAACAAAGGTTGGCTGATTATGTAGAGAGTGCCTAATAAGGTGGCACTACTTTGGTAGATTCATTGTGATCCAAGGTCTGGGCTTCATCTGGCTTTGGGCATGTGTGTTAAAAGCCAAAAAGGAATTTATTGTAATAAATTTAACGAAGCTCAGATTCACCAGGAGGTCTGGAGAATCAGCCTCAAACGCATTAAGAATCATGTGATACTCCTAGATGAAGCAAGATACCACAGCTTCTTCCACCACTAAGCAAGACCCTGTAGTTTCTGTACCATCATCACAGGTACTGGACCTCATGGCAAGGCTGCCCTCAAAGCTCTATGTTGCTGCCAATGCCACTACCAGAGTGTGGGCCTCATCTATGCAGGCCAAGGAACTTACATCTTGTTACTGGCTCCAGAACTTGAACAGACCCACAGAGGCCAACTGACTCTACCCCAGCTAACATGTGGCTAATGCAGAAGCCTATTTGTTAATGTATGCATTGACAATGAGGGTGGAAGTGAGGGTATGAAATGGCAGTCCTCACTGACTGACGAGACCGCATCTACTATCCAAGTTTACTCTTTCTCGGTTTCTTGAGGTACCTGTGAAACTAAATAAAACAGAAGGCTGTTGACAAGCATGAAATGAGAGCAATGAAATGATTTATCTAGGCCACAGTGAGGCCTGTGGAATCATCCCTATTCATGTCCAATAACACTTCCCTGGAGTCCACATCTGGGTCTGCCAGATTCAGCCCTTTCTGCTCCATGCAACAAGTACTGAGGACAACTCTTATTCAGGCTCTTTCTTCAGATAGGACACATCACAATTAGTTAAGTTTCTGCTTACTCCAAGGATGGTAAGTCTGCATCTCTTGAATGAGAAAGAACATTGGCTCTGGGGGTGTCTGGGTGGCTCAGTCGGTTAAGCATTTGACTTCAGCTCAGGTCATGATCTCACAGTTTGTAAGTTCGAGTCCCACGTTGGGCTCTGTGCTGACAATGCAGAACCTGAAGTCCCCTTCAAGTTCTGTGTCTGCCTCTCTCTCTGCCGCTCCTCCACTCACACTCTTTCTCTCTCTCTCTCAAAAATAAATAAACATTTAAAAAATTAAAAGAAAAAAAGAACATGGCTCTGGAACCAGATAAAGATAGTTATTCCCTCCACTTATTCTGTGAATGACCTTATACAAGTTACTTAACCTATTTGAGCCTTGGGGTTTCTTTTCTTTTTTTTTTTTTTTTCACCTGCAAAAAGGAACAGTAAAAATACCTACCTCAGAAAGTAGTCTCAGACGTAGTGTCTGGCATATGCAATAGTTAATATTATTATTTCAATCATGTTCAAATCAGAACACTGACAGGATTTTGCTTCTCTCCATTTACAAAGAGTACATTTTAAAATGCCACTCTGGCCAGACAATGATACAGAAGCCAGTCTTCTATATCAGGCTCTAATATCACAGAGATAAGAGATAAGATAAGATAAGAGATAAGAGAACACAGTGGTGTCCTCTAGTCCTTCATCCTCAGAGGGAAGGTACACTTTTCCTAGGGATTAATCAGTTATTCAGTCTCTAAGTACTTCTTGAACTTCACTGTCTATACTGTCCACCTAGGCAGTTAAAAGTATCTCAAGCAATACAGATAAAGCCTTATCAAGGAAATGCTCATGTATGGTCAAATATTTCATATGGTATGTTATATATGGAAAACAGGACAAGATCTTATCCTCCATTTTATCCTGTATGTAATAGAAAATGATGATCTGGGTTCTTTTATCTTTTACAATGAAGCAGTCTTTTGATATTATTGCTTGGCAAATGCCAGACATTGGTTTTGAAAAGAGTTGCCATAAAAAAGCAGAAAGCATATCTCATTTCATTCTTGATTAAAGTAAAAGGTCACGTATAACATCAGAAGAGCATAAATTACTTAATACTTTTTAAACCACTCTAAAAATTGCTTCATTTCTCACCATTAAAATATCTTCAGGGCTAGTAGTAAGCTGATGAATAATTTGAAACATCTGGAAACATCTGCAACATGAAAAGTTTTAACATACTCTAGTCATTAAAAACTTGTCACTCAAGACAGACCCATTAAGTTGAATTAATATATTTTAGGCTAATACTAATTACATATTTATAAAGAATTACAGACTAGCTTTTTCAAAAATTACACTGATCTGGAAGGACAATCAAATGACTGAAAATAAAACATTATTTTTAAGTGGGCAATATTAGCTTTTCTTCACCACACCTCCTACCCCCTGCTGATAACAGCAAACAGGGAGACAAATCAATAAACCTACATTTGTAAGTCTAAAGAATATTCCAGGGGCACCTGGGTGGCTCGGTCAGTTAAGCATCTGACGCTTGATTTCAGCTCAGGTCATGAATTCATGGTTCATCAGATTGAGCCCCCCATCAGGTTCTATGCTGACAGTGTAGAGTCTGCTACAGATTCTCTGTCTCTCGGTCTCTCCTCTCTCTCTCTGCTCCTCCTCTGCTCTCTCTCAAAATAAATAAACTTTAAAAAATAAAGAGAGAGAGAATATTTCAATATAGTACAACTTTACAAACAACCTAAATCACTAAAAATACTGTCAACAGACTGACAGCTGGAAACAAATGCTGTATGTCAAGTTATAGTCTCCATACCAAATAGCTACTCTATTTCTAAACTACAAAAATCTGGATTCTTACATACTATTTACAATTCAAAACAACACAAGAGAAAAAAAGAAGTATGTCCACAACTTCCCCAAACTCACTCTTCTAAAGTTCTTTTCTTTCCCTTGTCAATCACAGTCATCTGATCGTGGATTTTAAGACCTGGCTTCTTGGCTATCAGTTTCTTCATGGTATTAGAACTAATGGATCCATTCAAGTGGGCATGCAGTTCCTAAAACAAGAGAATACCATCAGTAAAAATTTCTCAAGTATCCACTAGATTCATAGCATCATACATAGGAGCACATGTACCCCAATGTTCATAGCAGCACTCTCCACAATAGCTAAAACCTGGAAAGAGCCTAAGTGTCCATCAACAGATGAATGGATCCAGAAGATGTGGTTTATCTATACCATGGAATACTACATGGCAATGAGAAACAATGAAATCTGGCCATGTGTAGCAACATGGATGGACCTTGAGGGTGTTATGCTGAGCGAAATAAGTCAGGCAGAGAAAGACAAATGTCATATGTGTGCACGTATAGGAGGATTAGGAGGAACTTAACAGAGGACCAAGGGGGAGAAGAAGGGCAGAAATGGTGGGGAAAAGGGAGAGAGGCAAACCATGAGAGACTCTTGAATGCTGACAAAAACTGAGGACTGATGGATGTGGGGAGGAGGGGGGATGGGCATGGAGGAGGGCACTTGTGGGGATGAGCACTGGGTGTTATGTGGAAACTAATTTGACAATAAACTATTTGGAAAAAAAAAAAAAAGATTCATAGCATCATACCAGGTACCTGATGTTTGTATTCTGTACCAGGTAAACGACCTACCAGGTATAGTACATAGCTTTACAGTTTACAAAGTTTAAAATTCTACCTATAAAATGAACTTTTCTTTGTATGAAAACAACAATAACACAGATGTCCTTATAATTAGCAAACACTCCAAAATTCTGTGGCTGAATTCTTACCACTTTAGGTAATTCTGAATAAAAAGCTGTCTTCCATGGCTGTTGGTGTTCTTCTGCTTCCATCATGATGTAGTAGAGAAAAGGTCTTTCTCCAAATACTCTTGTTCTTATTATAAACAGTACAATGTACTTTAGTCAGTAAGTTGTGTGGTCTTGAATTTCCTTCAGATTGTTTTATGTCTGTACACTTTGATAAGATAAACTGTATATGTAGCTCTGGGCTCAGTTTCACCTGCGTAAACAAATGTGAATATTTTCAGGTGTTGACATAAAAGCAAAGAAACAGAATTTTGCCACTTTGTTCCTCAAAAGATGAAAACCCCAGGGGCACCTGGGTGGCCCAGTCAGTTAAGTCTCCAACTTCAGGATGCAACATGGCAGAGAAGTAGGGAGCTCCATACATTTCACTCACCCCCATCTCTCAAATGAGAAGGCCTGAAGCCACAGGAACCCTTACAGAATCCAGGAGTTTGGTAGGAAAAGGAGACAGTGTCCACTGAGAAAACCTTATACTGTGAGTGCGAACTGGTAAAGATAAAAACAGGCCGGGACGGAGTCACAGAGGGAGGGGAGGGATCCCCCTTTGCAGGGAGCCTCAGTAAGTCGAAGGGAAAAGAAAGAGTGGCTGAAACTGCTCAAGAAACTGTCCCTGTCCCTGGAGAGAAGAAAAACCTCGGCTCAGGACACAGAGTGATCCAGTTTCCAGCTGTCCAGCTGCCCTTGAACAGGACACATTGGTCCCAGATGACGCCGGGAGAAACCGCTCCTCTGCTCCTCAGCAAGACCTGGAGGGGAAGCGGCGCACCTGAAGCCGCTCTGCCAATCTTCTGGCTCCACTTGATTCCCTGGGGGGAGGCGAGAGGCTTGAAACTATTCGGAGGGAATAGGCCTGTGGGCTTATATTTCCGTTGGTATCAATGGGGCTCTTGGACTAAGATCTGGAAACGAGGCATGGCTTGGGGCATAGAGCATGGCCCACCTTGACTACACAATCGGCACAGGGAGATCAGATGGAAAAGAGTGAGTTGCAACTGTAAGTTCAAGAGGCAACTGGGGCGCTGCCATTTTTCTCCCCATAGCCATCAAGGTGGGACCTCAGGGACCCACCTGCAGGACAAGACACAGTGGAGGCTAAGACCCGCCTACAAAAAACCACGCCCATCCCTGCTAGAGAGCTGCTTTTTTTTTTTTTACTGGAGCCCAGGGGCAATACCAATATGGATGCACTGCCGTGATTAATTCGAGTTCAGTTCTTTGTATTCAGATATATTTTCCCTTGTCTCATTCATAACCTTCCCCTCTGCTGGACTGGGCACTCTGGTCACTGGTTTGCTTAAACAGTCACATTTAATCCATTCTCTAGATATACATTCTACATGTCCACCACTACCTTTCTCTCTCTCTCTCTCTGGAGTCATCAGACTATATACTTTCTCTGAGTAACATTATCTTTGTTTCTTTCTCCTCGCCTCTTACTGTATTCTCCTCTTTCTCTCTCTGAGTCTCTCTGCCTGGTTACTTTCCAATTTTGCTTCCTCCTCACCCTGTCATTTCTCTCTTTGTATCTGCTCTTCCATCAGCACTGCATACACCCGGCTCTTTATTTGTAGCTGGGAATTCTGGTTTTATGCCTTTAGACTGTCCTTTGTCTTTTTGGTTTTTTTCATCTTTCTTTTCTTTTTTTCTTTTTCTTTTTATTGTCTGTTTTTCCTCCTACCTCTTTTTTCCCCTTCTTGTTTTTTTTCTTTTTCTTACTCCCTTTTAGTTTGCACATTTGTTGGATTTGTCTGTGTGTTTCTGTGGATTTGTTCCCTATGTGTTTGTCTGTCTGTTTTCTTTTCCAGGGCAACCTCAAGAAACAAGCCAAAGTACACATGGTGGAGAGTCCCAAATACCACTACAAGTAGGGAAAAAAAATAACCAAAGTCTCAATAAAAGACCAAGAGACACCATTCAAAGAACACTTCCTGAATGGACAAGCTCTGGACGGTCACAGCAATACACGCAGGTCAGAGTGCATAACAAGCTTTTAAAACTAACAAGAGACACAAAAACTGAGGACTGATGGATGTGGGGGGGAGGAGGGATGGGCATGGAGGAGGACACTTGTGGGGATGAGCACTGGATGTTATGTGGAAACTAATTTGACAATAAACTATTTGTAAAAAAAAAAAAAAAAAAAAAAAAAACTAACAAGAGACAGAAAGCTAGCCAAAATGATGAAACAGAAGAACTCTCCTCTAAAAAAATTCCAGGAAGAAATGACAGGTAAAGAATTGCTCAAAACAGATATAAGCAACATAACTGAATAAGAATTTAGAACAACAGTAACAAAATTCATCACTGGGCTTGAAAAAGGCATGGAAGACAGAGAAACTATTGCTACAAAGACTATGGAACTTAAAAATAGTTGTGATGAATTAAAATGATGCTATAAATGAGAAGCAAAATAAAATGGAGGCATCCAATGCACAGACTGAAGAGGCAGAGAGGAGAATAGGTGAATTAGAAGACACAATTATAGAAAAAGAGGAAGCTGAGAAAAAGAGAGATAAACTGATCCAGGAACACAAAAGGAGAGTTAGAGAGCTGAGCGATACAGAGTGGTAACAGACCTATCTACTGAAACTTAGCAGGCCAGAAAGGAATGGCAGGAAATCTTCAATGTGATGAACAGAAAAAGTATACAGCCAAGAGTCCTCTATCCAGCAAGCCTATCATTCAGAATAGAAGGAGAGATAAAAGTCTTTCCAAATAAACAAAAATTGAAAGAATTTGTCACCACTAAACCAGCCCTTCAAGAAATCCTGAGGGGGACTCTATGAGGGAAATGTTGCAAGGAACACAAGGTACCAGAGACACCACCACAAGCATGAATCCTACAAAGAACACAATGACTCAAAACCCATATTTCTCAAAAATAACACTGAATGTAAATGGACTAAATGCTCCAATCAAAAGACATAGGGTAGCAGAATGGATAAAAAAAACCAAAATTCATCTATTTGCTGTCTACAAGAGACCAATTTTAGGCCTGAGGACACCTTCAGATTCAAAGTAAGGGGATGGAGAAATATATATCATGCTATTGGAAGTCAAAAGAAAGCTGGAGTAGCCATACTTATATCAGAGAAACTGGACTTTAAGGTAAAGGCAGTAACAAGAGATGAAGAAAGGCATTATATAATAATTACAGGGTCTATCCATCAGAAAAAGCTAACAATTATAAATGTCTATGCATAGAATACCTAAATACATAAAACAATTAATCACAAACAGAAACAATCTTATGGACAAGAATGCGCTAATACCAGGGAACTTTAATACTCCACTTACAGCAATGGATAGGTCAACTAGACGGAGAATCACTTAAGAAACAATGGAATTGAAGGACACATTGGACTAGATGGATTTGACAGGTATATTTAGAACTCTACATCCCAAGGCCATAGAATTCACTTTCTTCTCAAGTGCGCATGGCACATTCTCCAAGATAGATCACATATTGGGTCATAAAGCAGCTCTCAATAAATATGGAAGAATGGAGATCATACTATGTACACTTTCAGATCACAATGCTATGAAACTTGAAATCAATCACAGGAAGAAGTCTGGAAAACCTCCAAAAACATGGAGGTGAAAGAAGACCCTACTAAAGAATGAATGGGCCAATCAGGCAATTAGAGAAGAAATTAAAAAATATATGGAAACAAATGAAAATGAAAATACAACAATTCAAACTCTATGGGATGCAGCAAAGGCAGTCCTAAGAGGAAAGTACATTGCACTCCAGGCCTATTTCAAGAAATTAGAAATAGCTCAAGTACAAAATCTAACAGCGCATCTAAAGGAACTAGAAGGAGAGCAACAAGAGCACCCAAAACGCAGTAGAAGAGAAATAATAAAAATCAGGGTAGAAATAAACAATATAGAATCCAAAAAAAAAAACAGTTGAACAGATCAATGAAACCAAGAGTTGGTTTTTTGAAAAAATAAAATTGACAAATCTCTAGCCAGCCTTCTTAAAAAAAAAAAAAGAGCGAGCACTCAAATAGACAAAATCATTAATGAAAATGGACTTATTACAACCAACCCCTCAGAAATACAAGCAATTATCAGGGAATACTATGAAAAATTATATGCCAACAAAATGGACAACTTAGAAGAAATGGACAAATTCCTAAACACACACTCACTACCAAAATTCACACGGGAAGAGATAAAAAATCTGAACAGACCCATAACTAGTGAAGAAATCGAATCAGTTATCAAAAATCTCCCAACAAATAAGAGCTCTGGGCCAGATGGCTTCCCTGGGGAGTTCTACCAGACATTATTTATTTATTTATTTTTTTAAATTTTTTTAATGTTTTTTTTAATTAATTTATTTATTTCTAGGAGAGAGAGAGAGACAGCATGAGCAGGGGAGGGTCAGAGAGAGAGGGAGTCACAGATTGAAACAGGCTCCAGGCTCTGAGCCGGCAGCCAGCACGGAGCCCGACGCGGGGCTCGAACCCACGAACCGCGAGATCATGACCTAAGCGAAAGTCGGACGCTCAACCGACTAAGCCACCCAGGCGCCCCTCTACCAGACATTTAAAACAGAGTTACTACCCATTCTTCTCAAGCTATTCCAAAAACTAGAAATCGAAGGAAAACTTCCACTCATTTTATGAAGCCAGCATCACTTTGATTCCCAAGCCAGATAGAGACCTAGCAAAAAAGAGAACGATAGGCCAATATCCTTGATGAATATGGATGTAAAAATCCTTAACAAGATCCTTGCAAATCGAATGCAACAGCACATAAAAAAAATTATCCATCGTGATCAGGTGTGATTCATTCCTGGGTTATAGGGCTGGTTCAATATTCACAAATCAATCAATGTGATACATCACATTCACAAAAGAAAAGAAAAAAACCCATATAATCCTGTCGATAGATTTGATATATTTGAAAAAATACAGCATCCCTTCTTAGTAAAGACCCTCGAGAAAGTCGGGATAGAAGGAACTTACTTAAACATCATAAAAGCCATCTATGACAAGCTCTCAGCTAACATAATCCTCAACGGGGAAAAACTGAGAGCTTTCCCCCTGAGATCAGGAACACAACAGGGATGTCCACTCACCACTGTTGTTTAACATAGTGCTGGAAGTCCTAGCATCAGCAATCAGACAACAAAAGGAAATAAAAGGCATCAGAAGTGGTAAAGAAGAAGTCAAACTTTCACTTTTCACAGATGACATGATACTCTACATAGAAAACCTGACAGACTCCACCAGAAGCCTATTAGAGCTGATCCAATAATTCAGCAAAGTTGCAGGGTACAAAATCAACATACAGAAATTGGTTGCATTTTTATACACCAACAATGAAGCAACAGAAAGAGAAATCAAGAAACTGATCCCATTCACAACTGCACAAAAAAAACATAAAATACCTAGGAACAAACTTAACCAAAGATATAAGAGATTTGTATGATGAAAACTATAGAAAACTTATGAAGGAAACTGAAGAAGACACAAAGAAATGGAAAAACATTCCATGCTCATGGATTGGAAGAATAAATATAGTTAAAATGTCATTACTACCCAAAGCAATCTACACATTCAATGCAATCCCAATCAATATTGCACCAGCATACTTCTCAAAGCTAAATCAAACTACCTTAAATTTGTATGGAACCACAAAAGACCCCAAATAGCCAAAGTAATATTGAAGAAGAAAACCAAAACGGGAGGTATCACCATCCCAGACTTTAGCCTCTACTACAAAGCTGTCATCATCAAGACAGTATGGTATTGGCACAAAAACAGACACATAGACCAATGGAATAGAATTGAGAACTCAGATTTGGACCCAAAAATGTACAGCCAACTAATATTTGACAAAGCAGGAAAGAGTTTCCAGTGGAAAAAAGACAGTCTCTTTAACAGATGGTACTGGGAGAACTGGACAACAACATGCAGAAGAATGAAACTATATCATTTTCTCACACCATACACAAAAACAAACTCAAAATAGATCAAGGACCTGAATGTAAGACAGGAAACCGTCAAAACCCTACAGGAGAAAGCAGGAAACAACCTCCTTGACCTCAACCGCAGCAATTTCTTACTTGACACATCCCCAAAGGCAAGGGAGTCAAGAGCAAAAATGAACTATTGGGACCTCATCAAGATTAAAAGCTTCTGCACGTAAACGAAACAATCCATAAAACTAATAAGCAACCAACAGAATGGGAAAAGATAGCTGCAAATGACATATCAGATAAAGGACTAGTATCCAAAATCTATAAGGAACTCACCAAACTCCACACCCGAAAAACAAAAAGAAATGGGCAGAAGATATGAACAGACACTTCTCCAAAGAGGACATCCAGATGGCCAACAGACACATGAAACGATGCTCAGCATCCCTCCTCACCAGGGAAATACAAATCAAAACCACACTGAGATACCACCTCACGCCAGTCAGAGTGGCTAAAATGAGCCAATCAGAGAACTCTAGATGCTGGCGAGGATGTGGAGAAACGGGCACCCTCCTACACTGTTGGTGGGAATGTAAACTGGTACAGCCCCTCTGGAAAACAGTGTGGAGGTTCCTCAAAACATTAACATAGAACTCCCTCTGACCCAGCAATAGCACTGCTAGGAATTTACCCAAGGGATACAGAAATGCTGATGCATAGGAGCACATGTACCCCAATGTTCATAGCAGCACTCTCAACAATAGCTAAAACATGGAAGAGCCTAAGTGTCCATCAATGGATGAATGGATCAAGAAGATGTGGTTTATCTATACCATGGAATACTACATGGCAATGAGAAAGAATGAAATCTGGCCATGTGTAGCAACATGGATGGAACTTAAGGGTGTTATGCTGAGCGAAATAAGCCAGGCAGAGAAGGACAAATATCATATGTTTGCATGTATAGGAGGACTAGGGGGAACTTAACAGAGGACCATGGGGGAGAAGAAGGGGAAAATAGTTGGGGAGAGGTGGGGAGGCAAACCATGAGAGACTCTTGAATGCTGAGAACTGAGGGCTAATGGGGGTGGGGGGGAAGGGGGTGATGGGCATAGAGGAGGGCACTTGTGGGGATGAGCACTGGATGTTATATGAAACCAATGTGACAATATTACTTGGTGATCAAAAAGAATGAAATCTTGTCATTTACAACAACATAACAAACATTGAAACAAACAAAAACTAGAGTGTATTATGTTAAGTGAAGTAAGTCAGAGAAAGACAAATATATGATTTCACTCATATGTGGAATTTAAGATACAAAACAGATGAACATAAGGGAAGGGAAGCAAAAATAATATAAAACAGAGACGGACATAAACCATACATATACCTAGCTAGAAAGGATACATAGAAGTCTTAAGAAAGTGGGTTGGAAATGGCAAAGGTCAAGGGAGACAAATTTACTTTTATTTACCATACATAGTTTTGTGCAATTTGAAGGTTCTACAACAAGCATGTAATACTTGATTCCTTTCTGAAATAATTTTAATAAATTAAAATTTTGAATGGCTTCTCAGCCTTTTGGCTAAGATCAAGTGTAATAAATTAAAATTTTGAATAACAAATTTAGATAATGTACTTACCAATATTTAATAAAAATTAATAGTTAATAAATTAAATTTAAGTAACTATAATTAAATTATATATATATAACTTTTAAATACATATATAAAACTTGCAAAACAATTTTATTATTATGAATTGTGAGAGGGAAGAACTTTTATGTGTAGACAACAGAACAACAACCTAAGAAAGTACTTAGGACATTTTTCATAGTGGGCTAATAATCATATACATTTTCGATCCTCTAGGATTGATCTTATTGACCAGTCAATCCTTTAGGATTGACTCTAGAATCCTGATTTTATTTTGTGCTACGTTCAAGCCACTCTCCAGACTGAGCTTTAACTCATTGTAAATTTACCGACCCACTGGCTACAATGTTAACCTCTGGGAAATTTGAGAGGCACCAAAAGCACAATGGTTACACATTTAAAAAAACTGTTGCTCCCCAGCACCTGGATGGCTCAGTTTGAGGACCATGCAACTCTTGATCTTGGGGCTGTGAATTTAAGGCCCACATTGGGCATAGGGATTACTAAAAAATAATAATAAACTTAAAAAAATAAAAAACTTGTTTCAATGATCCAAGCCCAAGATACTGCCATCAACAATACCAGGCCCTGTCACATTCTACCTTCCTGGGATAGGTTTCGCATGGGCCAGAAAAAGCTGGGATGGGAGTGAGTAGCCAAAAGGCAACACACTGAGCTAAGATCTTTCCACACTTGTATTACATTTCATCAAGTTTGCAAATTCAGAATCAAGTCTCAGGGCTCCCAGAGAATATTTTTCATGCCAAAAAAAAAAAAAAAAAAAAGTAGGGGGGACTTAAAATAATAAAGACATTTGTTACTATATATTAAGTACTTATCATGAACCAAACACTGTGCTAAGTTTCTTAGGTGGTCATTTTACTCAATGCTCGCTACGATCTGTGAGATATTATCATCCTCATTTTACATGAGAATAAACAGATTAAAAAAGTAATAATTGGAAAACAATTGTAAGATACCCGAATCACAAATTTTGCTCCATTCTTTTTTCCTGAATCGCTTTTCTTGATCTGTTCTTTATCAAAAAAATTAATATTTCTAACATATCACATATATTTTACTAATTTATCACAAAAATATACTTCTATATAACTGTATACATACTTTAAACTCCTACAATTCTTTTTTTTTTCTTCTTTGGTCCTCAATCAAATCTGAGACAACTCAGAAACCAGCACTTATTCCTCTCATTAAAAAAAATTTTTTTATGTTTATTTTTTAGAGAGGGGGAGAGGGCATGAGTAAGGGAGGGGCAGAAAGAATGGAAGACACAGAATCTGAAGCACGCTCCAGGCTCTGAGCTGTCAGCACAGAGCCCGAAATGGGGCTTTAACTCACACTTTAACCAACTGAGCCACCCAGGCACCCCAGTACTCCTCTCATTTTAGAGATGAGGATTCCACAGCCCCGCAAGCTCAGGGAAGTGCTTCTCCCATTCCTATCAGAGGCAATTCCAAACACCTCAAGACTTCCTAGACCCAATCCCCTCATACTGAACTAACAACCCAGCTGCCAGCTTCACAGAAGATAACAGAAGTCACCAGTATTTCTCTCTGCCCTCACCTACACCTAAGCTTAACTATATCTATGCACCTTCTTCTCTCATAAGTTAAAGAAAAAGGATTCATTCTGTTCTCAACATCAATTTGTGCCCTAAATCCCATTCCCTCCCAGCTGATTCAAGTCATTACTCCACCAGTTAATGTTCTCACTTTTCTGTTCCTCCAACCTCTCCCTCTACTGGCTAATTTCCCTCAGGGAACCAACACACAGGTACAGTATTTGCTTCCACCTAAGAAACAAGCAAACAAAACCTTTCTTTCATCACATATCCCTCTTTACTGCCTTGTCTTTCCTTTCGTTCTAAGCTAAGCTCCTTGAAAGCATAATTTAGACTGGCTGCCTCCCATTACTTATCTCTCATTTACTGAATATGAATTCTGCCTTTACTGCTCCACAGAAATTGCTCTCCCTAAAGTCATTAAAAGCTCTTCAACACCAAATATAAAGGCACTTTTCAATTACCAAACCTTTATCCTGACTCCAACTTCTAAGTTCCAGTACCCAAGTCCAAATCAGCTGGACTCCCAAACTCCTGCTCTTAATCATTCTGCTACACTGCTTCGAGATCACCATAGTTACAGTCATCCTGATTTCCTTCTCTACCTGAGCCCCTGCAGTCAGTCACCAAATCCCAATTAAGAAATTATAAATCTCCCAAATATCTCTGGAAGCAGTTTCCTACTGATTATGACTTCTAAACACCCAACTTAGAAAGCTCGACGGTTATTTTATTTTTCAAATGGTATTTACTTTTGAGAGGAGGAGGGGGAGAGAGAGAGGGAGACACAGAATTTAAACAGGCTTCAGGCTCTGAACTGTCAGCACAGAGCCCCACGAGGATGTGGAACTCACCAGCACTGAGATCATGACCTGAGCCGAAGAGGAACGCTCAGCCGACTGAGCCACCCAGGCAACCTCAAACTCGATAGTTATTTTAAACACCCAAGACTCAGACCATTTCAAAGGGAAAAATCACCTCTCTTCTGTGATTCCCTCTCCTGTGGATATATTCAACACTACCTTAGAATCACAGACTTTTGGAAACGGAGGGGAATGTCATTTTATAACACAGAAACAGAGGCTGAGTGGTTTACTTATTGTCGCTTTGCACAGAGCCGGGAATACTGGGGAATTAATAGTACACGTCTGTGGGGAAACATTTTTTGGATGAATCACAACGTCTGTAAGCTTCTTCATTTTGCACCTGACCCCCCTGACTTGTTTTCAGATTTAAATGGGATCTCTTTTTGAACTACGAAAGCGTTAAATAAATTAGTAAGTACTAGTAGTTAGCATCTGAGGAACAACCCCTTCTCCTTGTCCCCCAAGGTCAGAGGTTCTAACTAACCCTGCTGTGCCGCTACCAGATTACGCAATGCTGACTCTGCCGACCAAGGAGATCCGGTTGTCAGTCCTCACAGACTCACCCCTTAATGATTTTTGTCAACGGCTGAGACAACTATGAGACCTTGCTAAATTTTCTCTTCAAGACGTAAAGGCTTGTAGAAAAGCGACATCCCGCACTCCCCGGACACAGTCCACATGCCCACAATAAGTCATAGCGGTTAAGTCTTCCTCAGAAATGCAGACCCAGAAAATCTTAAAATGTCAATGACAGTCGAATTTTAGCTCAAGCCACACACTCTTCTGAATTCTCATTGGTGAGGTGCGTTCTTCACGGAAGTGACGCGCGCACACGCGGAAGGGGAGTCACGGAGAAGCGCTTTCCTACAGAAGTCCCCGAAGTGGGTATTACAGAACGGAAGAGCAGCTCACCACTGTGACGGAGCGCCGCTCCTCACCCTCTTCTTGGCCATGGGCCCTCGGAGCCGCGAGCGTCGCGCGGGGTCAGTACAGAGCACTAACGACAGCAGCGCCCTCAGCAAGAGTTCCTTGGCCACGCACGGGTACGTGCACGATCCTTTTGCCGCGTTACTCGTTCCGGGGACCGCGCGCCGCGCGCCGCTCATCCACCGCGGCTACTACGTCCGCGCACGCGCTGTGGGGCACTGCGTGCGCGCCTTCCTGGAACGGACGTGCGCCGCTCCTGGCGCGCCTCGGGCTCAGATCCTGTCGCTGGGAGCTGGCTCGGATTCTCTGTATTTTCGCCTGAAA
Source organism: Proteles cristata cristata (assembly GCA_017311185.1). Taxonomy (NCBI): domain Eukaryota; kingdom Metazoa; phylum Chordata; class Mammalia; order Carnivora; family Hyaenidae; genus Proteles; species Proteles cristata. Next base: position 2,521,192 of record JAESUZ010004587.1, read on the forward strand.
AGTGCGGGCCGCCTGGCTGGGGTTGCAATATGGGAAGTAGATTTTCCGGACGTGGCCCGGCGCAAAGCGGAAAGGATTCAAGATACACCGGAACTGCGCGCGTTAACTGGGCCTTTCCAGAACAGAGACCCCGCGTCAGAGCTGTGCTTTGAGAGTTTAGACTACTGCCTCCTCGGCCTGGACCTGCGTCAGCTCCCGCAGTTGGATCAGGCCCTGGCCGCCGCGGGCCTCCACGCAGCCGCACCCACTCTGCTCCTAGCAGAGGCGGTGCTAACCTACCTTGAGCCGGACGAGGCCGCGGCCCTCATCTCCTGGGCAGCCCAGCGTTTTCCTGATGCGCTTTTCGTGATCTACGAGCAGATGAGGCCGCACGATGCCTTTGGCCAGTTCATGCAGCAGCATTTTCGGCAGCTCAATTCTCCCCTGCATGGCCTGGACCGCTTTCCCGACGTGAAGGCCCAGCAGCACCGCTTCCTTCAGGCTGGCTGGACTGCCTGCTGTGCCATGGACATGAATGAATTCTATCGCTGCTTTCTCCCCCCAGAAGAATGCCAGCGAGTGGAAAATCTTGAACCTTTTGATGAGTTTGAGGAGTGGCATCTGAAGTGCGCCCACTATTTCATTTTGGCCGCTTCTAGAGGAGATGCTCTCACCCAAACCCTGGTGTTTCCACCCTCAGAGGCGTTTCCTCGAGTAGATCCTGCTTCACCATCAGGAGTCTTCCCTGCCAGTGTAATCACTAGCAATAGCCAGGACCCAAATCTTAGGAGATATGGGCACGCCTCTGTCCTTTTGAGCCCAAGCATTATTCTTAGTGCAGGAGGGTTTGGAGAGCAAGAGGGGCGGCATTGCCGAGTGATCAAGTTTCACTTGCTGTCAAGATATTGTGACTTTGAATGGAAAGGCAACCAAATATACAGTTGTGGGACTGGAGCCCAGTGGGATGGACGCCTTTATCACACCATGACAAGACTCTCAGATACTCAGGTTCTGGTTCTGGGAGGGAGACTGTCCCCAGTAACTCCAGCCTTGGGGATTCTCCAACTTGGTGTCTGTAAGAATGAAGATAATAGCACTGGGGACCTAAATGTAACAGTAACAAAGGTTGGTCCAGAAGATTCCATGTTGTCATGTTGGCGGCATTCAGCAACAGAAGTGTCCTTTAAGAATGAGAAATATTTGTTCGTGTATGGGGGTCGAAGTGCAGTGGAACTTGTTCTAAGTGACTGGCATTTCCTACATTTGGGGACAATGGCCTGGGTCAGTATCCCAGTGGAGGGGGAAGCACCTGAAGCTCGGCATTCACACAGTGCCTGCAGCTGGCAAGGGGGAGCCCTTATTGCTGGAGGTCTGGGTGCTTCAGAGGAACCACTCAGCTCTGTACTCTTTCTAAAACCGATCTTTGGTGGATTCTTGTGGGAATCAATAATCATCCAGCCTCCCATTACTCCAAGGTACTCACACACAGCTCATGTGCTCAATGGGAAGCTTCTCCTGGTTGGAGGGGTCTGGATTCATTCCTCCTCAGTTCCTGGAGTGACTGTAATTGATTTGACTACAGGGTTGAGCTCTGAGTATCAAATTGACACAACATGTGTGCCATGGCCATTAATGTTACACAATCATACCAGCATCTTGCTTCCTGAAGAGCAACAGCTCCTGCTCCTTGGAGGTGGTGGGAACTGCTTTTCCTTTGGCACCTACTTCAATCCCCATGCTGTGACATTAGACCTTTCTTCCTTAAGTGCTGGGCAGTAGGACTGGACTTTTGAAATATTCAGGAACCACTAAAGTAGATAATAAAGGTTTCCACAAATTGGATTAAACTGTGGCTATATATATTACCACTCCTTCCTTCCCCCTTATTTTCTTCTCATTAGCACTACTATCCAGTGAAGAAAGTGAAAGAGGTTGTTAAAACACATACATACCAACATTCAGAGAGATGGTACAAAAATAAAACATAAGTAGGTCTGTCCAAAGAAAATGGTCATACAGTCCTAGAGTAGGAATTGGGGAGCCTTTGGATCCCTGTGTGTCTAGTTTATTGGTTTTCCTCATTCAAGTTTATCTATTTATTGAGTTACAATGACCTTCAGCCTAAGACAAATGAAAAATTTCCCACTCACATGCTTTGTGATTTGAGATGGTACTTTGAAAAAGTTTAACACAGATCCTTGGTAAAAATACAAGGTTGATAGTCTGGTTTCTCTTCAGATTACATAAATCTTTTGCCTTTTCCTAAAGATTTCCATGGAGAGGTACAGAAAAGAGTTTTTACCCAATTTTAGAGGTCTTGTTTTTATAAGGCTACCTTTAAAAAAAAAAAATAACAAGGTTGAGTGTAGCTGGAGGAACATGGTTTGACCTCATTCTTCATGTATGAAATCTGAAGTGAACCCAGTTATAGTTTGATTAAAGCATTATGCAAAAGAATTCTGGGATAGCTTTAATAAGACACATTTGTAGGACTTTATTGAAAAATATGCTTTTGTTAAATTTTTTGCCACTCATTCCCTAATTTTATAAGTACTAATAAATCATTTGATTCCCAACTCTTTGTACATGGTATGGTAATGTTTTGCTCCAGATCTAGTCTCCACGCTTCCCTATGTTCTGTACTGACCCTTATGGACTGCATAAAAGTTTTCTTGGTCCTCTAGTTTCTGGTGAGTTCTACCAATCAGAAGCAGCGGAGGGGGGTGGTTGGGCAGGAAGAATGAGTCAGGATATTGTCAGTTTCCTCTACCAGTCAGGAAGTTATCAGTGGCTGCATTCTTCTGTCAAAGACCACATAGCTCCTGTCATGTAGTTCTATAAGCTCTAATTCTGCATTACTCCAAGTTCCAGTAATTGTTTCTTCTTACCTCTCTAGGCCTAGGAATTGTAATGGCTCTTTGTTAGACCTTAGCTGCACTATCCAGTATAGCAACTATTAGTCACGTGTAGTTATTTAAACTTTAATTAATTGAGATTAAGTAAAATGAAGACTTCAGCGGCTTAGTTGCATGAATCAATTTTAAGTGCTCAATAGCCAGCCACATGTAGCTAATGTCTATGGTCTTAGGCAATGTAGATATAGAACATTTCCATCATTGCAGAAAGATCAGGACATTCCTGAGGTATTTCACCATCCTGACTTGGTTTCCCTTATTCCTGCTCACCCCTTTTTAATTAGTGTCTTCATTAAATTCTTCTCAATTATCCTCTTTATATGGGCCTTTTTTCCTGCTGAGCTTTGTGAAATTAATGAAATCTTTTAGGTATTCACCCTTGAAATTTGAGCCTTAATTCATCATCTGAATTGTGTATACCTTGTGAAATTCACATAATCTATTGGTTTTGTACCACTTTAGTGTTTCTTGTTAGTCTTCAATCCTTGAAACCTTAATATCATGAGATTCTGAAGTACTATCAATGATAGCATCTTACTGGACTTAGTGTGACATAGAATCCTTTTTCACCTCCATATTTTTATTAACAACTTTGCATATAAATGAAAGTGAATGGTTTTTAATATTAAAAAAAAAAAAACCTGAGTAGCAAACATAAACCTAAGTGTAAGGAGAGGGCAATGTTGGTTCTGTTAGATAAAGGCTCCCAGGAGAAGAGAGGTGACTTCTCTGAGACTACAAGAGCCCTTTCTGGGGACATTATCAGATACAGACATGAGTGAACTATGGGAAACAAAGGGTTTAAAATTAGGCATCTGGCAAGGCTATGGGTGGGCCATATACTAGATAACTGGGAGGAATATGCTCAGAAGGAGAAAGGGTTGCTCTGTATTTCTTGTTTCTAAGTTCACCACAGGCTACCCCCAACTTTCAGGAGGAGATCAAAGCAGAACATTGATGAAATGAGTGTTTTCAGCTATGTAGTAGTTAATTCTAGAATTCTAACCTAGAAATGACTCCAAAGCCCAGGTAACACCTTCCATTAGGCTACCTCTCAGATGATGCCATCAACCATTATTATTTCATTAGTTTGGGGGTGGGGGAGAAAAAGTGGAGGGGATGGGGGTGGGTTGTCAAGAAATGTACGCCAGACCTAAAGGAATAGTGCAGTGGTGCCTATTCTCTTGAGCACTGCCCAGTATGGTGCATTATGAGTAACTGGGCTTGTTCTCCCCAGAGAAATTACTCACATTTTCTATAAGTGATTACCAGATTAAGCATGCCCTCCACCTTTAACACTATAAATGCATCATACTCAGTTAAGGAATTATTCACTTCTCAAGATTTACTAATTAGAACACTAAGAAGTTTTGTCAACAACATTTACCCTGTGCCTCTGGAGCAGCACTCAGTATGGACTAGTGCTGGATCCCAGTTTCATAACAGTAATCTGCAGGAGTTAGAGATGTGGGCCAGATTGAGAACTGAAGTTGGAGAGTGATTTTTGTTTCTCCAACTCACCTCTGAATATTTGTATTCTAAAATTCTGGTATGGAGCTTGGTGTAGTCATGAGTTAATGGAAGGCTTCTTATTCACTTAAAATTTTTTTAACATTTATTCATTTTTCAGAGATGGAGAGAGACAGAGCATGAGTGGGGAGGGGCAGAGAGAGAGAGAGGGAGACACAGAATCCAAAGAGGCTCCAGGCTCTGAGCTGTCAGCACAGAGCCCGATGCGGGGCTGGAACCCACGGATTGTGAGATCAAGACCCAAGCTGAAGTCGAATGCTTAACTGACTTAGCCACCCAGGTGCCTCAAGGCTTTTTCTTCATTTAGTGATTTTACTTACTTACTTAATTGAGTACAAGTGGGGGAGGGCACAAAGAGGGAGAGAGAGAATCCCTAGCAGGTTCCACACTGTCAGCACAGAGCCCAATGTGAGGCTCGAACCCATGAACTGTGAGATTATGATGTGAGCCAAAATCAAGGGTCAGATGTTTAACCAACTGAGCCACCTAGGCACACCTGTACTTTTTAAATTTTTAACTAGAAAAACTAGATAAGGAAGGAAGACCGTTTCTTATTTTCTTTTTCCTTTTTATTTTTTAAATATTTATTTTTGAGAGAGAGAGAGAGAGAGAGAGAGTGAATGGGCAAGGAGTAGAGAGAGGGAGACACAGAATCCAAAGCAGGCTGTAGGCTCTGAGCTATCAGCACAGAGCTTGACGCAGGGCTCGAACTCATGAACCGTGAAGTGAGATCATGAACTGAGCCAAAGTCAGACACTTAACTGACTGAGTCACCCAGGTGCCAGGACAATTTCTTATTTTCAATCTCTACTCTACTAGGGTCTCAAAAATAGTGTATCATACCAGTGAGGATATGAAAACATGGTTAAGACCAATTCTTCTAGGGTATGTTCCTCAGTGCTGTCACTTCTTTGTGTGCTTTCTGGATTTTATCACTGACTGCCCATTTTTCATCTTTCTGCAGATTTAATCCTCCTTAGTGATGTTAGGAAGTTGACATGTAACAGATATGTTCCAGTGCCAGGCATTGCTTTGGTGTTCTTTCTGTGATCTCAGACCTTGAAGTCCTGGTTTATTCTATATGCATTTGTGATCCCTAACCTTAAACAACCCCTGCCTACTCTGGGACCCATCCTATATGACATCTTTTAGAAAACACTCTCATATGGCAGCCCCAAAAGTAGCCAACCACTCTTTCCCTATGGGAGAGAAACCTGTGCTCTTTGGAGAATCTGGTGAATAAGAGAACTAGTCACTACAGTGAGTTCTTAATCATAGGGACCATCCAATAATGTCTAGTGTGATGTTAAAAGTAAACTCAGCTTTTTGACTGCAGTGATGAAGGGATATAAAATAATATTAGGCTGGCAAGGTAGGTCATGAGTCCTGGCCAATCATGTTTGAATTTGATATTTAAAGAGAGGGAGTGGGACACCTTGGTGGCTCAGTTGGTTGAGCATCCAACTTTAGCTCAGGTCATGATCTTGCAGTGTGTGGGTTCAAGCCCCTCGTCGGGCTCTGTGCTGACAGCTCAGAGCCTGGAGCCTGCTTCAGATTCTGTGTCTTCTTCTCTCATTGCCTCTCCCTTGCTCGTGCTCTCTCTCTCTCCCTCTCTCTCTCTCTCAAAAATAAATACACTTTAAAAAAATTTAAAGAGAGAGCATGAATACATAGAGCAGAAATTATGAAACTTATAATCATCTTTAGACTAGAAAGATTTCCTTGGATGTCAATAAGTATGTAGTTAAACAAAACATTTCTGTTATTCCACAGTTTAAAGACTGTTCACTTACCTTTCTTGGTCAATGACATAACACACTTGGTTGGCGAGGAGCAGTTCCTTGCCTGAAGGAAGGAATTGTGTCTGTCCAGTTCACTTTGCTATCCCCAACATAGTAAATGCTTAATAAATACTTGTCAGATGCAGGTATGATCTGACAATATGACTCTCAAATACATTATATTTGAATATTACTATTGTGCATACCGTGCACAAATGGATACCAAAGTTCAATTACTTAATGTGTGATGGGGGAGTATTAAAGTTTTGAAGACCTTCTGTTTAAGAGTTTTTAAAAACTCAACTCTTTTAACCTGTGTTAAATGTGGTAGACTTCCTGGTGTTACTCCTAGCTTTATAGAATACACCCAAACCTTCTCCCTGATTGCAATTTCCAGCTGATCTTCATCCCCTTTTGCTCAACAGTGGACCATGGTTACCCCATATCCTTTGCAAATGAAGTGAGCTAACTTTGCCAAAAGGCTAATCTGAGGATGTAGAAACATACAATTAAATGTGCTCATGAGCACATATACACAGGATCTTGCTAGGATGTGGTGATGCTTCACTGGGCATGACTTGGTGTGTAACTCTCAACGTTTAATAGAGGGAGAGGGAAAACCTTGACCTAATATTTATTCATAAGGTCACTTGTCAACCTAAAAAAATTTTTTTAATGTTTTATTTATTTCTAGGAGAGAGAGAGAGACAGCGTGAACAGGGGAGGGTCAGAGAGAGAGGGAGTCACAGACTGAAACAGGCTCCAGGCTCTGAGCTGGCAGTCAGCACAGAGCCCGACGCGGGGCTCGAATCCACAAACCGCGATATCATGACCTAAGCGAAAGTCGGATGCCTAACCGACTAAGCCACCCAGGTGCCCCGGTCACTTGTCAACCTAAATGGCAGTCTAAGGCTAAAAAATAAATTGTAAATTTAGGATATTTCTCTACATTCTGCTTTTCTCATTCCCTAGCCTATATCCACATTTTTGGGTTTTTCATTAGAACCTCTCAACATCTGATTCATAATTAGACTTACTATTTCAAAAAAAGTTAGCAAAGCCAATCTTATGTATGGATACAACAGCAATTTAAGCAATACTTATGAGGACAAAAAACAATTTTGCCTACATCTTTCCTTCCCCCCAAAAGAAAACTCAACTGAAAAAGCAGAGTTTAGACCACAATCCACTGAATTTAAATTTGGACAGTTGAGTCCAGCCAACATATTTTTATTTCCAGTGCACAACACATAGTAAATATTCAAAAATGTCATACGAATGGTATGTGTTTGATTCAGGCTAAAAATAGTAATAAATAGTGAATTATAATGTTAAGATCAAAGAGTACCCCCAATAAAATCAAAATAAATTCATAGTAATTAGTTTGATATTGGTGCCAGAATAGACAAATAGATTGAAGGAACAACAAACTTCAAGAATAGACTTTATAATAAGGTGACATTCAGACCAGTGATGAATGACTGGACTCTTGTATATGTATGATTTGGGATAAATTGACTAATCATTTGTGAAAAATGATGTCAGCTCCCTACTTCTTATGAATCACAAGCTTATATTCCAGATGGATTAAAGACCCAATCTAAACTTAAAAAACAAAGCCAAACTAAATTTTTTAAGTATAAGAACAAGTATAAAGAATATGTTTATAATCTTTGTGATAGGAGAAGCCTAAAAGGGCACATACAAGTAAATAAATTTTTTAAAAATCTGAGAACTTGGGGTACCTGACTGGCTCAGTCAGTTAAGCGTCTGACTCTTGATTTCAGCTCAGGTCATGATTTCATGGATCGTGAATTCAAGCCCCATGTTGGGCTCCAACCTGGCAGTGTGGAGCCTGCTTGGGATTCTCTCTGTCTCTGTCTGTCCCAACCCCTGCTCTCTCTCAAAATAAATTAAAAAACAAGTTGAAAAATCTGATAACTTAATTCACTGACAACTTCAGGACACTAAGAAAATACATTAAAATGTTAAAAGATTAGTGGCTTATTCTTTCTCTCCAGGGTCAGACCGTAGGGAAACTTTTGTTTTCCTTTTTCATTCAGTCCCTAGAATTAATGCATGTGGCTCATTTATATGTTTAGGTTAACGATGGGAAATTTGGATAATGTAAAGTGAAGCTTTCAATTGACCATAAGAATTCCTTCGTTCATTCATCCATTCAACATTTAGCGTTCTTTTTTTTTTCTTTTTTTTTTCCTTTTTTTTAAATGTTTTATTTATTTCTAGGAGAGAGAGACAGCGTGAGCAGGGGAGGGTCAGAGAGAGAGGAGTCACAGACTGAAACAGGCTCCAGGCTCTGAGCTGGCAGTCAGCACAGAGCCCGACGCGGGGCTCGAACCCACGAACCGCGAGATCATGACCTAAGCGAAAGTCGGACGCTTAACCGACTAAGCCACCCAGGCGCCCCATCAACATTTAGCGTTCTAAGCAGGGTAGATCAGTGAATCAAATAATCTCTTGTGGAATGTGCAGCCTAGCAGAAGGAGACAAGAAACTAAATAATAAAGATAATAAATACATTATATGTTATATTAGAAGTGATAACGACTCTGGAAAAAAGAAAAAGTATACCAGGATAATAGGGGTTAGGAGTGCATGGGGACAGGGAACAGGTTACAAAAACTAAAAAGGGTGGACAGTATCACTCTCATGGAGCTGTGAAATTTGAGAAGGTAATAGAATTGGCTAAGTAGATTACTGGGGAAAGAGTATTTCAGGAAGAGAGACTCACCAGAGCAAAGCTCCTAAAGAAATTCATTAAAGCCTAAAGAATTTAGGCTTTAATCTGAGTAAAAAAAGGGGGTTGTTTAGGGTTTTTGGGTAATACTACTTGATTCACATTTTAAAAAGATCCTTTGGACATCATAGGGAGAATAGATTGTAGGAGGTCAAGAATAAAAACAGTGAGACTTGTTGGAAGGCTGTTGTGGTAATCAAGATGAAAGATGATTTGGGTTCAGCTGGAAATTGTGAAAATGGTGGGATTAGGGGTGTATTCTGAAGGAAGAGCCAACAAAATTTCCTAATGGATTGGGTATAGGATATGATGAAGAGGGAAGAGTGAAGGATGGACTCTAAGACTTTAGTCCTAAAGAACTGGAAATTTGGAGTTGCCATCAACTGAGATAAAGAAGACTACAGGTGGTGCAGATTTGTGTGTGTGTGTGTGTGTGTGTGTGTGTGTGTGTGTGTGTGTTGGGAGGGGTGTAGATCAAGAGTTCAGGTTGGATACGATAATTTTGTGATTTCAGTGAGACATCCAAATGAAGAACCACTTACTCAAATATCTATTTTATAACTTCTTTCCTTATTCTCTACATTCACTCACTTTTTTATTTGCTTTCTGTAAATAAGCAGACCAAACATAAGAATGAGACTAGCAAATAAAAATGGCTAAATTGGAAACACAAACTGTAGCTTGGAGAATAAGAGGGGCATATCCTCTGTGAGACAGCCCAAACCCACTGCTCCTGGCTCCCAGAGCCCTTCTCAGAGCCACTTCCATTCAGATCCACTGTCTTGGTATTTTTCTGATTTTAACTTCTTTCTCTATTAATATTGATTATGCATACTGTGTAATTCTCCATTAGTAGCTTTTTCATAAGGCCAGATTTTGACATTCCCTATGTCACAAGCCTCATTCCCTGCTCTCACATGACATCCCAGTTATAAGGAACTACACCTAGGTGCCAAGGATGTGATACTGTTTCATACCTCCATTCCTTTACTGACAGTATTCACCCTGTGGGACTCTTGATACTGCTCTTCTTTTCTTACTCACACACCATCTCAACTTTGTTTTTGCAACTTGTACTTGACTTTCAAAGCTTATCTTTGAAAAGCATTCCATGATTCTAACACCCCTGTCCTTTCATGCTGGGATGGGTTACCCTTTGTATCGTAATATCCTCCATATTGCACTTACCATATTATGTCATTATCTATTTTCTAGTCTGTCTTTTCACTCCAAATTTTAACTCCTTGAGGGTAGGTATAGTATCTTATTCATCATTGTATTCTCAGCACCTGACACCATAAACACTAGAACTGAACCAGTATCTCTCACTGAGGGTGTTTAACTTTTTGAAGCCAGTCCTTTCTCATACCATTTCAATATGATAAATCTAATGCCACTGGCTTCTTGGGGAGAATAGAGAAGCAACAGTGAAGAATCATAAAATGACACCCAAAAAAACGCTAGCCCCTGTCATGAAAGCCTTTGCCCTTGGTCATAAACTCAGAAAGAATCATCCAGAACCTTTAGAAAACAGCTGTGATTATATACATCTGCTTTCAGGAACCCCATTTTTAGTCCCTGCTTCCTTGATCTCCCAGACAGACATCTGGTGGGTAGTAACACAGTTAGGTAATCACAGAGATAGTGAATTTTTTGTATTATTTTGTAGAAGATCAGTATATTAATCACATTTTAACTATTAAGATGATTCACCCAGTAGTGACTTGAACCTGCAACTTACCCCTCTAGCCCAATTTCCTTTGAATTTTTCAGTTTGGGTTAAGACTCACCTATGGTGAGCCATTCTGGTTTGAGCCAACTGCTAGACTCATACTAGTGTCAATTCAGCTAGAACACAGAGCAACTTGAGGTTTCTGTATCCTGCTATGTGTTAGCCAAGAGTTCATTTTAAAACACTTATTGTCACGCTTGTGGGAATGAGCACTGGGTGTTATATGGAAACCAACTTGGCAATAAACTATTTGTAAAATAAAAGAAAAGAAAAGAAAAAAATAAAACATTTATTGTCATTTATTATATAAGACATATGTGCTCATATAGAATTATTTTAAAAAGCAAAATCTGCTATTTTAAACATTAAAAATTTTTTAAATGTTTCTCTATTTTTAAGAGAGAGATAGAGTGTGAGTGGGGGAGGGGAAGAGAGAGAGGGAGACACAGAATCTTAAGCAGGCTCCAGGCCCTGAGCTGTCAGCACAGAGCCCGACACAGGGCTGGAACTCACGAATCACGAGATCATGACCTGAGTCGAAGTTGGCGCTTAACCAACTGAGCCACTCCGTCGCCCCTGCTATTTTAAACATTCAAATATTTTCTACAACTTTCTAACCATTCTGGGATTGCACTGTTTACCTTCTTACAAGTTCTGAATAAAAATTCCTCTCATCGCCACAAAGAAAGTTAACCTCAATAAAATTGAGGTTAAAATTGAATCATTGATCGTTCTTGCACATGTCTTGTTCAGCTGATGTCTACATGATAATTTCTCAGTTGATGAATTCCTCTTTGATAAGTGATTGCCTTCTATGACCTACAAGTGATTAGAGTAACTTCGAGTCCCTAAGATTACTAAGAGTACAAAACTAATTTTTTTTAAAGTAAGCTCAATGTCCAATGTGGAGCTTGAACTAGGAATTCTGAGATCAAGAGTTGCATGCTCCACCAACTGAACCAGCCAGGTGCCCTATATGGTATCATTCATACCTTTTATTTATTTATTTATTTTAATGTTTTATTTATTTCTAGGAGAGAGAGAGAGACAGCGTGAGCAGGGGAGGGTCAGAGAGAGAGGGAGTCACAGACTGAAACAGGCTCCAGGCTCTGAGCTGCAGTCAGCACAGAGCCCGACGCGGGGTTCGAACTCACGAACCGCGAGATCATGACCTAAGCGAAAGTCGGACGCTTAACCGACTAAGCCACCCAGGCGCCCCATACCTTTTATTTTTTACAAGATAAGAAATATGGTCTGCAAAATAAGATCTGGGAAGACCTGAGGAAAAAATAGCATGCAAGTGAAGAACCAAAGTTCTGCTACTCAGGGTAAAAGAGAAGTAAAACATAAACCCGAGGAAGAGAGCAAATGATTAAGCATTGGCAACCTGAATTAATGTTCACTCATCCTGAAGAACTAACTAGACAGAACTGTAACAAAAGTTCATGCTGGACAACTAACCAAAGGCAGTTGTATAATTTAAGCTTGTGGGATTGGGGTTAGATAGACTTGGTTTTGAATTCTGATTTTGAGCCTTACTATCATGTGATCTTAGATAATTATTTAACTTCTTTAAACCTCAGTTCCCATATCTATAAAATGGGTATAATAATGGTACTCACATCATAAGTTGATGAGATAATTAAGAATTTGTTAAAAAGTTTTTAATGTTTATTTATATTTGACAGAGTGAGACAGAGTGCAAACAGGGGAGGGGCAGAGAGAGAGGAAGACACAGAATCTGAAGCAGGCTCCAGGCTCTGAGCTGTCAGCACAGAGCCCGACATGGGGCTTGAACTCACAGACCGTGAGATCATGACCTGAGCTGAAGTCAGATGTTTAACCAACAGAGCCACCCAGGTGCCCCTAAATTTTTTTTTTAACATTTATTCATTTTTGAGAGGCAGAATGCAAGCAAGGGAGGGATAGAGAGAGAGAGGGAGATACAGAATCTGAAGGGAGCTCCAGGCTCTGACCTGTCAGCCCAGAGCAGAAATGGGGCTCGAACGCACAAGCTGTGAGAGCATGACCAGGTGACTCCTGACGACAGCAAACGTGGTGAAAGAATCAGAGATCACATCAAGATATCTAAGTTTGGAGATTAAAACAGTAAACTATTGAAAGAAATATGTAGTTGGGAAGGAGAGGAAGTTTAAAGGGGAAAATGAAATTAGTTTGAGATGTGTTGAATATGTCAATATGACATATAGAGACTTTCCTGAGGGCTAAAATGGGATTTAATGGCATACACGTGAGTTTTTAGGCCCTATCTGTAAATTTAAGCTGTTAGTTAATGGGGGAGGAGATAGTAAAGCAGTTCTTCAAATTTAAAGACACATGTTATTTTTATTAACTTGAATCCTCCCTGCTGCATTTATACTATGATAATTTTTTTAGTTTATTTATTTATTTTGAGGGAAAGAGAAGAGAGAGAATTCCAAGCAAGCTCTGCACTGCCAGCACAGAGCCCAATGAGAGGCTCAAACTCTCGTACCATGAGACCATCACCTGAACCAAAGTCAAGAGTCAGATGTTCAACCACTGGACAATCCAGGTGCCCCTAATTATTTTTTAACAAGTAACATATTTTAAAAAAAGGCAAGTAACATTTTCTCTCCCTGACATCAAGGACATTCAGTCAAGTGACAGGTGAATTTATGGATGGCTCAGTAGGTTGAGCATCCAACTCTTGACTTTGACTCAAGCCATAATCCCAGGATCGTGGGATCAAGCCCCTTGTTGGGCTCCACCCTGGATGTGGAGCCTGCTTGAGATCCTCTTTCTCTCCCTCTGCTCTTCTGCCCTGCTCACATGCTTGCTCTCACTCTCTCTCTCTCTCAAATAAAAGCAAATACTAGGGAATGTAAGTTATCATCATTGTTTTGCATTCAGCAGAAATTTGGTGGTATTTGAGTCCCCTCCAAGGCTCAACTATTTCTAGATGCTGAACCCATCCTTGTGGTTATTCAACAAACAACTTCAGCCTTCCTTATTTATTATACCCAATAGTCCTGCTTTCTTCATTACCAAAAAAACCTGAGTCAATTGCTGAAGTAATTACCATAGGTAACTACATTAGGACAGTGGCCAAACTACCCAGAAATGAAATGAAATGGGCTATTGGGTAATGAAGTACATTACTGACTGGTCAATTTCTGTAGACCTGGAATAAGAAAGGAATAAAATAAAGAAGGAAAGAAAAGACAAGGGCCCCACTTGAGCACATGTATGCTTTTTAAATAGTCATAATTGCTTCTGTTTACTGAGAGCAGACTCTATGCCCAGAAATGAGCCAAGAGCTTTCAACAATTATCTCCTATAATCCTAACAACCTGTAAAGAGGTACTATTATCGTGTCCCCTTTGAAGATGAGGAAACTGAGACTTAGAGAAGGGATGTCATTTGTTCATGGACACAGGTTAATCATAGGAACAGGATTCAAATCCTATAGTAATCCAGTCTCAAGATAGCTCCAAGGCTTGGATTGAATCCATACCACTGCACTAATCTGCCTTGGAAGAACAGCCACCATGACAAAATGCCTTTGACATTTTACAGATTCAAACTGGAATAGCCAAGTTGGCACTAGAGAAGTGCCTCTGAGAATGTGCTGCTGGTCAGACTGGCCATACAGGTAGCATCAACCCTGCCCCTGGAATGTCAAAACTCCCTTGTTTGCATTGTCAGTCCAGCAACCTGAAACCTATTTCTGTTGACTTTGAGACCTAAACCTTACCTAACCCCTCATCATCTCTATTCCTTTTACAGGCCCATGATTTCATGCCACGATGAAGTCAAATAACCCAGGCTTGGTTTCTGTTGCAGGAGCTGAACACAAGCCATCAAGGGCAACCATCGTCCTTTTGTCCAGATCAACCAACTCAGCATGAAACTATTATGGAAATGTGTGGTATTTCCTGGGGCTGATTTAATAAAGTGAGCCACCCCACGTGCCCAGTCCATATATTGTAACTTGGATGGCCAGGCTTTGTGGGACTAGTGTTAGGGAGTGAGTTAACCTGGAAGTCATTCTCTCATCCAGAAATATTGCCACTTTTCTATCAAGCTCCTTAGAAACCAGACTCCTTTTAGCTCCTGGTTTTCATATCTATAAACTTATTTGCTATAGCTCAAAAGTTGAGAGTTGGTTATAGACTTACAGATCCTGGAATAATTACCCCCAAAGAAGAAATGATGTCTGTCCTGATGTGAGACCCCTCTGGGAGGCATCTTCCTTACTCCTTCTCAAGATCATGAGTGTCATTTTCAGGGGACTGTGAGTAAGTCTCTGGCCTAGGGCTGATGGAGACAGATGCTGTTCTGAATCTTTGAACTTTGACTGATGTTTACACTCAGTACTTCAACTGCCCTAGTCCTGAGGTTTTGCTCAAATCACAGGACACATTTTTTCATTCTTAAAAACTTTCCAAACATTCTCTTTCAGGATGCTAAGTTTATAGGAGATGGGGTTTCCCATTTTATTCCCTCTAATGTAAATCTTGAGTTTCTGCCTTTCAAAACTCCATTTTATTGATTCGTTTGTAGTTATTTATGGGATCATAAATAATGGGTTCAGAAAAAAAGGTGGAGGCTTAAGAGAAGGAGACCAAGATGCCTGTAAAACAGTGAAGCTCTTACCTGACCCAAGCCAACACTTCTCAAGAGATGAAGCCATCTCTCATTCAGGGCTTCTGGTGAAAGTGTTCAAACAATGGTTAAGCCACATAGTTGTCCTTAAAGTCCTGCCTGGCCCCTTGCCTAGGTGCAGGATTTCATCAGCCATATTTGGAGAACAGCCACACCTTGCTTAATGATTTTTGCCCAAAGTCTGTCCCAGCCAATGACAATCCAAACTAGAATAATCATTAATGTCACCACAAACTAATGCAGAATGATCTTAACCTGATTTCCTGTCAGGTTCTGAATAAACCTTCTATCACCTAGCCTGATGACTCTTCCTCTGGCTTAAATTGTTTTTCAGGGAGTTTCTTGAATTAATTCCACATGTGAGCTGAACCTTCCCAGAACAGACAGGGGATTGCCAGGCAAAGGTGGAGTCCTAGGTCCTGTGACAGGGGTTTAGGAGCCAAATAATTATTGGATGCAAACATTATCCCTTTGTCAAAAAGATCTGAGGGGGCTTTGGGCCATGGCTAAAATCCAGTCCTGGAAACTCAGTGTGGAATGTACTCAGTCAGCTAGACAAAGTCCAGCAACTAGAGAAAATATGAGAGTGACATACACTTTGTAGAGAAATAGTACATGCCCTTCTACTGGAAGTAAAAAAGGAAAGACCTTTTCTGGGAAGTCACATGGGGTAGAGAATGAGAAAACATTTGGAACCTGGATTCACCACTAGGCAACCTGAGATAAATCACATAATCTCTCTGGCACACAGTTTCCTCATCTGTAAAATGGGTTTGATAGTACCTATCGCACAAGGTGCTTATAAAGATCAAATGAAGCAGGTTTCTTGCATAGTGCTTGGCAAGTAGGACACACTCAAAACAAATGCTGGTTTCCACCTCTGTTTCCCTACCCAAAGTTCACATTAACCCCAGATCATTCTGGGTTCTACCACCCTCAGACCTCAGAAGTGTTGCCTTCCTCAAAATTTTCTAAATCCCTCCCTGGTTGTTGCTAGCAGTGATGTCCAGCTTGGACTTGGTCCCATTAAGCCCCCATCTCTGTTTTTACCTCTTTGATGCACTCTGACTTTCCATACCCCCCTTCCTTACATGGAGTTAACCAGATGCCCTGAGGAGCTCTAGAACTCCTATCTATGGGGTTGTCCCTGGGCATTGTGGCTAGGATCATATTCCTGGAGGATGGCCAGGTAAACGGATCACTCCAGTTGGCCAATGTGATAGTTCCTTGAGGGATCCTGCAAGATGACCTGCCAGAATAGTATTGACATGCTGACTTTGGATGATTCCAATTTATATTTAGACAGAGGCCCTGCAAAAATATTTGCCCATGGGCTCTGCAAACTTTAAGTGTGGCCCTGCTTTCAGGAACCTGGAAATACTTGTCCCCACAAGTAGTTGGATTTACATGGGATTTATTAAGTAATTATTAATATGGTAACTATAAAATTATCAAATGTTTGGGCTCTAGAAAGGGCACCAATTTAAAACACTGTTTTTAAGTTAAAGCTCTGGTATCGTTCTCTTTTCCCTCCCCTCTCCACCAGGGTCCTGTATCTCTCATACTATCACCAAATCCAGTCAGTTCTACTTCTGCATGTCTCTCATATATAGTCTTTTCTGTCTGTCCCTGTCTTAGTCCAGATCTCCAAGTTTCCGCCTTCTCCCCCTGGAATATTGCAGTGGCCTCATGGCTTCTAGATTCTTCCCATACCATTCTGCCTTCAACACTGACCAAGAAGGAGGAAAAGCCAATATGAGAATTGGTTATCCTCTCTCTTTCAAAATAAATAAATAAACTTTAAAAAGGGGTGGGAGACACCTGAGTGGCTCAGTCTGTTAAGCGTCTGACTCCTGATTTCAGCTCAGGTCATGATCTCACAGCTCATGAGGTAGAGCCCTGCATGAGGGTCTGTGCTGTCAGTGCGGAGGCTGCTTGGGGTTCTCTCTCTCTCTCAAAAGAAATAAACTCAAAAAACATAAAAATGGGGGCGCCTGCGTGGTTTAGTTGGTTAAGTGTCCGACTTTCGCTTAGGTCATGATCTCGCGGTTCGTGGGTTCGAGCCCCGCGTCGGGCTCTGTGCTGACTGCCAGCTCAGAGCCTGGAGTCTGTTTCAGAGTCTGTATCTCTCTCTCTCTCTGACCCTCCCCTGCTCACGCTGTCTGTCTCTCTCTCCTAGAAATAAGTAAAAATATTTTTTAAAAAACCATAAAAATGGGTTATCATTCATACCAGCACTACTCATAATAGACAAACTGTGGAAACAATCTAAATGTCCATCAACTGATGAAAGAGAAACAAAATGTGATATATCCATACAATGGAATATTATTTGGGCAGAAAAAGAGGTATTGGTCCATGCTTCAACATGGATGAATCTTAAGAACATATGCTAAGTAAAATAATCCAGCTAAGAATCCTGCTACATACCATGTAATTCCATTTACGACATCTCTAGAATAGGTTGCTTCATAGAGAAAATAGATCAGTGGCTGCCAGGAATTGGGTTAGGGAGGAGTGGAGAGTGATGGCTTCCTTAACAGATACGGAGTTTCTTTTTGAGATGATGAGAATGTTCTAGAACTAGATAGTGGTGAAGGTTGTATAACTGAATGAACTAGATGCTCCTGAATTTTACATTATAAAATTATTAAGATGGTAATTCTTATGTGTTAACACAATTTTAAAATGCATTATCCAGCTGGTCACTGTTATGGGCATCAAGGGCTCATTCCTGCTACAACCCTCTGGAAAGCCAAGAAGAATGTAACTCAGAACTATCCACCCTGAAGGAGACTAGAGGGAGCATTTATCTACCAGATCCTGATCTCAATAGTCAGGGATTACCCCATTGGGTATTAACTTTCCTTCTCTTTTAGGTTTGTATATGTGTGAGTGCACAGCAGGTCAGAAAGTGCTGGGCCAAGGGTGAGAGATTCCTGTTGAAGTTGAGACACAGTGCTATCCAGTCACATCTGTGGGAAGGTATGGTGCCAGGTCACAGCTGGCTGTTGGAGAAATGGCTGGAGTTAAAGATGGGCCAAGGGGATATGACATGGGGCACAGGATGTGTCCAATACACCTTCAGTTTGAAATTCTATGGATGAATACTCATAGAAGTGGAAACTAGATAGGGAGGAAAGAGAAACAGGAAAGAGGTCTGGAGGGTTCTTGTCACTCCTGATCTTCAATTGAGCCTCAGGGTGTCGTCATCCCAAATCTCTTTAAAACAGCAGCTGTCTGTCCCTGTCCACAATCTAACTTCTCCCTCTCCACCACAATTATCTATTGATCAAGCATGCCTGATCTACTTCTTCAACAGGAATCTTTCTTCCACTGTATCAGGATGTCTAGGTAATTAAGATTTCTACTTTCCCTCCATCCTTCAGCTCCCCCTGCCATCATTATTCTCCCCAAACTACTTTAGAATCCAGGTTCATACTTGTTTTTCTTTTTTAAGATTCATTTATTTATTTTGAGAGAGAGAGAGAGAGAGAGAGAGAGAGAGCAAGCAAGCACAAGTGAGCAGGGGAGGAGTAGAGAGATAGGGATAAAGAGAATCCAAAGCTGTCAGCACAGAGCCTGTTGCAGGGCTCAATCTCACAACCATGAGATCATGACCTGAGCCAAAACCAACATTGGATGATTAACTAACTGAGCCACCCAGGCACCCCCATGGTTTATACTTTTAGAACTCTCTCAGGACAGTTCTAGACTCTTGCTCCTTAGCACTTTTATACCATTTAACTGATAAAATCCCAACCCCTGATAAAATCAACTCCAGTTCCTCCATGGTTACATCCTGAAATAAACCCCACTGGAGGATGAAAAGCACATGACAGGGTGGAGGCACATGACAGAGTAGAGGTTACCAGCACCATACTCTAATGTATCTTCTTTAATAATCAGGTCCTGATAGCTACTTGGACACAATGCTATAAAGACTGCATTTCCCAGCTGCCCTTATAAGCAGGTTGGTCTTTCAACTACATTTCAGTGAATGAGGGAAAATATACTGTGGTTGCTGCAGGAAAGCTTGAGAGTTGATTTTGCAGGAAGAGTCCCCCACTCACTCTTCTGCTTTATAGTGCAGCTCCTGCCATCTTGAACCATGAGAGAAACTTAAGGGTGGAAGCTACAAGCCAGGATGCTGAAGCAAAAAGTAGTAGTTGTTTTCTTCTTTTTAAGTGTTTATTTATTTTTGAGAGGGAGGGAGAGAAAGAGACTGTGTGTATGAGGGGGGCGGGGCTCAGAGAGAGAAGGAGACACAGAATCTGAAGCAGGCTCCAGGCTCTGAGCTGTCAGCACAGAGTCCAATGCAGGGCTTGAACTCACTGACTGTGAGATCATGGCCTGAGCCAGTCAGATACTTAACCAACAGAACCACCCATGCACCCAAAAAAGTAGTCATTTTTTCTAACTAGAGAGAACAAACCGATGGCTACCAGAAGGGAGGTGGGTAGACGGATGTGATAAATAGGTGATGGGGATTAAGGAGGGCACTTGTTTTTTTTTTTTTTTTACAAATAGTTTATTGTCAAATTGGTTTCCACATAACACCCAGTGCTCATCCTCACAAGAGGAGGGCACTTGTGATGAGCACCCGCTGATGTATGGAAGTGTTGAATCACCATACTGTACATCAAAACTAATATTACACTGTATGTTAATTAACTGGAATTTAAATAAAAACTTTTTTTTAAAAAAGTAGTAGTTTTGATCCCTGATGAAATAATATACCAGTCCTAGACTTATCTTCATAATTCCTTTATATGAAAAAAGAAATAAACTTAGGTTTTTAAAGCCACTAGTATTGTGGTTGGTTTAGCCTCCTATGATATATGCAGCTGAACTCAATCCTAATTAATATAATCACCAACCTCAGAAGAACCTGAAATACTACCAGTCATCTTTTTCTGGTTAAATTGTGCTCGAATTCTCCTCTGTGGCTCTATCAAACCATCAGCACTCTCCTCAAATATCTGACGTTCCACCTCCTACCTCATAGTCAGCAGATGACTGGGCCTCCTGCTTCAACTGGCAGAACAGACGTCTATTTTCCCATCAGAAATCCTTCAGAATCCTGCCACTTGTCTGCCTGCTTTCACTCCCTCACTACCTTTCCTCCTATTACCATGGAGACCATATCCCTCCTCCAGCTGAGGCAAGTCTCTGCACTTGGGGTCTGGGTCCCACTCCCCATATCTTTTCAAAACTTATTCTCTCAGTAAATCCAGAAACCATAGAACAATATTTGTGGCCCACAGACAGATCCTGTATTTGGCTCATATAGATTTTTTCCCTTTTGAAAAATAATTACTTATTATAAGGAAAAATGAAAGGCAAAAAATCCATCCTTTTTAGTGTATAATTCCTCAAGTTTTGACCAACACCTACATTTGTGTGCATACTAGCATCACAATCAAGAACACTGCCCCACCCCTGTCCCCCAGCTTCTGTGCCTCAAGTCAATATTCAGAAGGAGTCGTACTCTCCATTCTCTGCAGTTCTTGCCACTCTATTTCCTACAACCTGCTGCCTCATGCATTTAGGTTACTTACTGAGGCCCTTGGATATTTGAGTCTGAGGTTCCTGGATTATTCCTTCTCTTTCCTAGATCTTTTAGCCAATCCCCTCCTACTCATTCTTTCCTATCAATACCTAATCATACTCAGTTCCCCTCCATTAAGGAAAAGCTCTCCTTTGGCCACTCCAAATGCTACCCTTCCTTCACAACTAAACTACTTAAAAGAGTTGTTATTTGGGGACCCCCCCCCCGGTCAAATTCCCCCTTATTAGCTCAAAGTTCTCCTGATGGTCACCATTTTTTTTTCCTATTTTTTTTGGAAAAACAAACAAAAAACAAAAGCAAGTTATACCAAGATTTGCTGCATCTTTCTCAGCTGGCAAATTTCTCATGTTGCCCCAAATGGAACATAAAACACTGCTTCAGAATTTTAGTAAGACATGTTTACTCAAATCATGCCCACTTGTTCTCTTATGTTAAATTAGAAATAGTGAAATACCTGCCCACTGACATGGGCTCAAGAGAGGGAATAGGTTTAGATCCAATGTTACATCTACAAATAATTTCTGCTTCCATTGTCTCTTTGAAAACATCACTCAGTATGAGAAACCCTGTGTCTTTTCTCCCATAAAATGAGAGATCCAGATTGACTTACATATTTGGAAAAGAAAAGAGAGGAAAAAAACACTCAATCCTGCCATTTCATTCACAGAGGGTTGAAACAAAGGTGGGTAATACTTAAATGTTATTGAATATTGTTTGGAGTAAAAAATAAAGGGACAGTGAAAAAATTCTCTTTAACTGGCCTCTGGCTCTTGATCTCAGCTGAGATCTTGATCTCAGGGTTGTGAGTTCAAGCCCTATGCTGGTCTCCATGCTGGCTGTGGAACCTACTTAAAAATAAAGAAAAGAACAAAAAGGAAGCCTGGCAAAAGGGAAGTCCATCCCAACTTTGTCCACATTCACTGGATCCATTTCCTCCCCTGTCAAGCAGTCCTCTGCTCTCTCCAATATCTTCTCTTCTTCCACCATCTCACTGTCAAAATCTTTCTCCTGAAGGTCCTATCATCTCCATACCACAAGCTGATGGAAACTTTTCAGACTTCATGTTACATGATGGCTTAGCAGCACTTAATAACCATAAGCATTTCTTTTTTCTTTTTTTAATGTTTTATTTCTGAGAGAGAGACAGCATGAGCAGGGAGAGTCAAAGAGAGAGGGAGATACAGAATCTGAAACAGCTCCAGGCTCTGAGCTGGCTGTCAGCACAGAGCCTGGTGCAGGGCTCAAACCCACGAACCGTGAGATCATGACCTGAGCCGAAGCTGGACACTTAATGACTGAGCCACCCAGGTGCTCCAAGCATTTCCTTTTTCTTGAGACACCCTTTCTCTTTGGCTTCTTGGGACAACCACTTCCTGCTTTTCTCACTACCCCCCTGGCTACTGTTCAGCCTCCATGGGCATCTTCCTCCTCTACCCACCCTTTAAATGATGGTGTTCCTCAAAGACTCATCCTAGGTGCTATTCTCATTCTACAAGCTTTCCCATGTGCACACATCCAAACCCTCAGCTCCAGTGACCGTTTTCTTATGTCTCAAATCCATACTTGTCCTTGAAGCTCCAAATCCATCTGTTCAACAGCCTAATGAGCCTCTCTGTTAAATGTCTAAGGAGCATCCCAAACTCAACCACAAATCCTGAACCTGACTCCTTTTCTGACCCCACAAACTTGGTCCTCATCCAGTGTTTCCTATTTGAAGAACAGCATCACTACCTACCCAGAAGCATGAAGCCAGAAACTTTAGGATTCATGATATCTCCTCCCTTACTCCACATATCTAATCAATCCCCATAGCCTGTCAATTTTATTTTATTTTTACATTTTATTTAAATTCAAGTTACTTAACATATAGTGTAATAATGATTTCAGGAGTAGAATTTAGTGATTTATCACTTACATATAACACCCAGTGCTCATCCCAACAAGTGTCCTCCTTAACGCCTATCACTCATTTTCTCCACCCCCACCAATCCTTAGTTTGTTCTATATATTTAAGAGTCTCTTGTGGCATTCCTCTCTATTTTCATCTTATTTTTTCTTCCCTTCCCCAATGTTCATCTGTTTTGTTTCTTATATTCTACATATGAGTGAAATTATATATTTTTCTCTGACTTATTTTGCTTAGCATAATATACTCTAGTTCCATCCACATTGCTGCAAATGGCAAGATTTCATTCTTTTCAATCACCAAGTAATATTCCATTGTGTGTGTATACACACACACACACACACATTCTTTTTCCGTTTGTCAGTCAATGGACATTTGGACTCTTTCCATAATTTGGCTATTGTTGATTATGGCCTGTCAATTTTACCTTCTAATACCTTTAGCATCATCCATTAGAACATCTGGGCTGGCACTACTCTGGTCCAGGTCTCCATCGTTTCTCTCTTATTTCACATCAGGAGTCTCCTAATGGGTCTCCTTCCATCCACTTTGCTCACCTCTGCCACTGCTCCTCCATCCTAAAGTCAGAATGATCTTTTTAACACAAACATAATTTTTTTAATACCCTACTTAAAACCCTTAATGGCTTCCCATTGTCATAACCTAACTCCCAAACAAAATCTCTGACCTTCATTTCATACTATGCTCCCTTTAGCTCAAGGTACTTCAGTCACATTGGCCTTCTCTAAGAAATGTTAGGGGATTCATACTTGCTTCTTTCCACTTCAGGATCTTTGTATGGCTATTCCCTTTGCAAGCAACATTCCTTACCATTCAGCATCATATTCTCACACTTGGAATTTCCAGTTATCTTATAAAGCAAAGTCAATGATCTTTCCCCACAGGAGCCTTCCTGTCTGCACCATCTACCCTTCCCCAGATTGACCAGGCCCTCATGAAATATGGTTTCAGAACAGTCTTTATTTGCACATTTGGAGCTAAGTAACTAGTTATGATATGTCTGTCTCCCTTGATAGAATATAAATTCCATGAGTACAGGAACTATGTCTGTTATTTACTATTCTTCGGAATCTAGTTGAGGACCATGCTCACGGAAGCTCTCAATAAAAATTTTTGTTGAATGAATCCATAAAAGACTTTCTTTGTCTAAACTTTCAGAGACTCGTCCTGAAAGGAGTCACTCCAGACACTATTTGGAGTTGCGGAATTCCATCTGGGAAATAGCAGCAGCCCCTAGCAACTTGTTGCTTGAGTCTCCAGTGGAGCTTGGCTACAGACACTCTTCACAATAAACATATGTCTTCTCCTGGGACTAACAACCATACATCTCTTCACTAACAACTGTATATCTGTTCCACCAATAGCCATATGTCCTCCCTGGGTTTGGTTAGGAAAAATCAGTACTGTTTCTAAGTAAACTTTGGAGTTTATAGTGCTGTTTATTTGAGAAGCAGATAGGTCCCAAATCAGTGTCTGTAATTAATTTGAAATTGCTACTTTCTCAGGCCTAATATGTCTTCATAAGATGCAACTCTTTCAGGCCAAAGCCCAGAGACACTCAGTGAACTGCTGTTGCTCTGAAAAATGGCTATCTTCTCTTTGGGTTGCTCTCCAAGGGAATTCCCCAAGACAGATTCTGGGTGTACGATGTAAATCACATTTCCTGTCGTATCAACCCAAATGTACATTTCTAACTTGATGAAAGTCTGTTTGTCTCCTCAGAGCCTAGAACAGTCCCTGGCAAGTGACAGGTACTCAATAAATCTTTGTGGATGAACAAACGAAATGCATGTGAACTATGGGAGCATTTATCAAGGAAGTCATCCAGAAGAAAGGAATGTTTAAACTAGAGTTCTAAAGAAAGAGGAATAGTTATCTAGGAAAACAGAAGACAGGAGAATATTCCAGGAAGATGCTTGTGACGTGTTGGGCAGGGAGAAAACAAATGTGGCCAAGGAAGCAGGGAAGCTCAGAGGAAATCCCTAACTCCTAACCATACTTTACATGGCCAGTGGGGCTTGGCACCTCCTTCTTCTCCAATCCTCCTTCTAGTCTTCCCCCTACCAACCTCACCCCACTCACATTGGCTGCCTTTTTCCTCCAACAGATGCTTGGCAAATATTTGTTAAATGAATGGCTGCAGTAGAGAGAGAATGCAAGACTGTTTTATGTCTTTTGGATCTCACTCTAAAAGAAGTAAGAAGAAACAGAAAAATTTAAGCAAGGGTCTGATTTGATAATCTTTGCTTTTCTCAAATATTACTGTAGCTGTTGGGTGGTGTAGGGATCATGTGGGTTCAAAATATGGCAATGGGAGGCCAGTTGGGAGGTAGAGTGGTCCAGGAGAGGTAATAAGTTAACTAGCCTAGTGGCGGGTGGGGTCAGAATAAAAAGAAGTGGAGGAAATTAGATTACATTCAGCCTGAAGAAGTAACAAAATTTGGTTGTAGCATAATTGATGGGATTAACACATCCAAAAAAAGAATAAAAATATTTTTGGCCAGACAAGTCATGGGGTTGTTGGTAGCAAAATGTGGCATTGCTCTACCCTAGGTTTCAGATGTTTAGGCAAAACTCCTCCATTTCTCTTCCTTTGTCATTTTCTTTTCTTTTCATTTTCTTTTTTTTTTTTTAATTATTTTTTAATGTTTTATTTATTTCTAGAGAGAGAGAGACAGCGTGAGCAGGGGAGGGTCAGAGAGAGAGGGAGTCACAGACTGAAACAGGCTCCAGGCTCTGAGCTGGCAGTCAGCACAGAGCCCGACGCGGGGCTCGAACCCACGAACCGCGAGATCATGACCTAAGCGAAAGTCGGACGCTTAACCGACTAAGCCACCCAGGCGCCCCCTTTTCATTTTCTTTAAACTTTTAAAAATTTATTTATTTTGAGAGAGAGAGAGTGTGTGTGTGTTTGTGTGCAAGTGAAGGAGAGGCAGAGAGAGAAGGAGAGACAGAATCCCAAGCAGTCTCAATGCTATCAGCACAGAGCCCAATGTGGGGCTTGCACTCACAAATCATGAGATCATGACCTGAGTCGGAACCAAGAGTCTTACGCTTAACCAACAGAACCACCCTGGCGCCACTTACTCCATCGTTTTCAAGGGGTAGAGGAACATCTCAGGAAAAAATGTATTAGGAGGCCAATCATGAGTATTTGGGATGTTCATTCATTAAAACAAGTTTGATGGCCTAGGTGGTTTGAGCCTAGGTTAGACAGGCAGGCAGAGCCAAGAGGCAGGCAGAGCTTATGGGTGCAGAAAGGGGCTGCTATCTGGAGGAGAACCCAAGACTCGACAGCAGAGGCTCAGGAGCTGATCAGGCAGTGGATGTGGCTGATTTTATTAATCCCTCCTACCACACACTCCTAGCTGTACAGCTAAATGCCTCTGTAATTCTCCCTGGCTTGTGGAGTTGATCAAGATCCTCTAGCCTGGCAGAGCCAATCAACCCATCCTTGAAAGCCTGTGGCTGAGTTCCCATTCTCCAAGCAGGCATCAGCTGTCAAGAGAGCAGGGGTGATTTGTGCACAAAAGTAAGCAACCCTGGAGACTTCTGGGAGATCTAGGACATCTGGGGAGGAGATTCCAGGAATTACTTGACTTCCAGCTAATTCCATAGGGGAAGGATTGGTGTTGTTGTAATTCAGATATCATAAAAGATGAGCTTTATTTTGCAGATGACTCAGCCGGTTCAGATAGAAGAATCCAAGTGACAAATAGGAGACTGGGAGCCTAGAGGGGAATAAAAATTTATACATGTGGTTATTTTGAGTATGATCAGTGCTGAGAAGGAAAAGCTAAGTTTTCCAAGAAAGTAAATGCAGGGTCTCAGCTAGTTAGAAAAAGCTTCTGTGATGAAGTGACATTTCAGCTGAAGTCTGGAGAGGGGATAGAAAGTGTGACCAGGGAAGGGCATGGCTTGAGGAGTGACTTTAATTTGGGAATTGAGGAATTGGGTTAAGCCAAGAAAAGATCAGCAAGCAAGTGAGAGGAAGAATTGTGGGCAATACTGCTGGAGATGTGATGAGGGTAGAACATTGCAGCAGAACATGTGAACCATGTTAAGACTTTGAACTCTGGAGCAATGCAAGCCATAGATGAGTTTGAAGCAGGGGTATGACCTAATCAGCTCAGATCATATATGGTGTTTTCATTCTCCTTGATAATAATCAAGCCAGGAGCAATGACAAGGCTGAGTGAGAATAAGCTGGACTTGGCTATGGCAAATTCTCCATGTCATGAATGACTCTTTGGGCAGGGTAGCCCATCGTGACATGTTCCTTCATTCAGTGTGAATCTCACATTCTGAAGGATCATAAATATTACCATTATTACCAAGTAAAACTGGCTAACGTTTGTGTAGGACTTTCTATTTGATTCTCAAAACAACTCCATGAAGTAGGCCCTGTCCTCAGCCCCATTTTACGTATGAGTGGGGCACTCATCAAGGCTTACTTGCTTACAGTCAGGTAAGCACTAAACCTCAGAGAGGCCAGGGCAGGGTCCTGAACTAGTTCTCTAACTCAAAAACCTGTACTCTGCATATTTGGCCATGCAACCTTCAAACTGCAGGTTCCAAACAACAAATGAAGTTTTGTAATATTTACACAGATGAGTAAGAAATAATAATGAATTTGGGGGATGGTGGGACTAACAAATTCAAATTTGCACATGTTGAACTTGAAGTGACTGCAAAACCTTGAAATAGAGAACCCTGCAGATACATATAAAGGTGTGGAGTCAAGAGATGATTATAGTGGGTCTGTTCTGTACTTATCTTTAGAATTAAGGGTCCTCAGAACTTGCTATCATGTTACGGGACAAATCTAGTGAATTAACCCTAGCAGAAGTTAATCTATTATCAACATAGAGATGATTCTATGGCAGAAAGGCTTTTCTGTTCTTGAAACCAAATTTAAAACTTGACTATATTGGGTATTTGTCTTTTAGGGAAAAATCTATAAACAGAATATAATATATAATCAGTCAATGAACACAATTTGTAATACGATGATGGATATTGTTAATTGATTCTTTTTTTTAAATATATTTTTAAAAATATTTTTTATTTATTTCTACGAGAGAGAGAGAGAGAGAGAGCGTGAGCAGGGGAGGGTCAGAGAGAGAGAGAGTCACAGACTCTGAAATAGGCTCCAGGCTCTGAGCTGGCAGTCAGCACAGAGCCCGACGCGGGGCTCGAACCACGAACCGCGAGATCATGACCTAAGTGAAAGTTGAACGCTCAACCGACTAAGCCACCCAGGCGCCCCCTTAATCAATTGATTCCAACTTAATTGAAAATTTAGTTGCCCGATGTAGCTGCTCAGCTAGATTGCAGGTGGGTATGACAATCATGTACAAGAAGCTGATGTAGGTGAGGGCATAAAAAAAAAGCTAGGGAAAAATTAAAAGCTCAATTTGATCAGTGATGTTTAGTTTTTAAAACTAATCACTTGAAGCTATAAAACTATACTTTCTAAAGCAGTGGAAAAACAGCTTTGTTATTTACAATTTTGAAACTCTCAAGCCTCTCTTTTTCTTTTTTTCCCTACTGAAAACAATTGTTTTATAAAATGAGTTTGGGTTACAGCAGGCAATTCCACTGCCTGTTTTAGAAGCCCTGGCTCTCCCAACTTGCCCCCTTTGCTTGTGCTGTGCCTTTGGCCTGGAATCCCTTTCTCATACTCTCTCTCTCTCTAAAATCCCTTCATCTGTCAGTGGCTGCGCACAGATCACAAAACCTTTCTAGAGCTCATCCTTAGAAGATCTCCACTGCTTTGAGCCTACAAAGGGCAGTTTCCTTTGTAGAGGATATTTGTGTGTGTGTGTTTTCTCTTCTCCAATAGATTCTAAGCTTCTTTGACAAAGTTAAAGACCACCTTTTAACCTCTGTGTACCTCAAAACTTTCAAAATGGTGCCAGCAGCATTCCAGTCATTCAATACTTATGAAGTGAAGAAAGGAAAACATCAAAGTACCGGTGAAAATTGGGACACTAAGTTTTAATCAGACTCTTAAGTTGACCAAACAAAATTTGTTTGGTTAACCTGGATTGTAATATTGTGATTATTTTGGCAGAAACCTCTTTTTTCATCTAAGCCCTCAAATAAGTAAGTGAGTGAGTGAGTAAGTAAGTAAGTAAGTAAGTAAGTAAATAAATAAATAAATAAAACAGGAGCTGTAAAAGCTTATTTTTTTTAAGGGCCAAAGTCATTACATTGTTAAAGCTATATTTTCAAATAGGATGGCAGACTGTTTTATATGGAAACTGACTTTAAACAGGTCCTGTCCTCAATATACAGTGTGATTACTACTATGGAAAAACCCCACTTCAGCATAGGCAAAATAACAGGAAGGAAATTTATCAAAATGTATACTATCCTTCCGCATTAAAAAAAAATCTATTTTCAAAATATCTTCAATATGAATTAGGACTTTTATTACAAAGAGGTTTTTTTCTTAATTCTGTCTTCCTCAGTAGAACTTATATTTCTAATACAAGAGATTCTTGCACCAGTAACCAAAGTTTTGTGGGGTTTTTTGAGAAAATAAAGTTCCTGGGATGTTCAATAAACATTTGGTAATGAGCAAGTTTAATGCATCCAATTGTGGACCATTTCTTAAACACACTCAACACATTTAAAAAAGCAGAAGATATGACAGAAAGCTTTGGTTATAGTAGGTGTGGGAAGTTTTGATGAATCATACAGATTAACCCAGGGAATTAGGCACCTCTTACATACCTTTGACAATGATCAGTGAATGTGTAAATAGCTTTGTTTTCTCTGCATCACTATTCTTTCACCAAACCAAATGCTTCCTTCAGAAGTGTTGACTGAATACTTATGCTTCTCTCTTTACATTGTGAATCTGGTAAAATATACTTGTCCAGATTTCTAGCTATGGTCCTCCTACCCCTTTGCTTACTTTCTCTTAAAAACTTTTTTTCCCCTCCCTGATTAAAATCATCTTACCCTCTGACCATGAGATTTTTTTTAATTCAGAAAAGTATAAATAAGAAAATCACAATCATCCACAATCTCACTGCTTTCAAACCATCATAGTTTATGTTTTCTTCCATCTTTTAAAAATGAGACTATCTTGGGGCGCCTGGGTGGCTCAGGTAGTTAAGCATCCAATTTTGGCTTAGGTCATGATTTTATGGTTTGTGGATTTGAGCCCTGCATCGGGCTCTGTGCTGATGGCTAGCTCAGAGCCTGAAGCCTGCTTCGAATTCTGTGTCTCCCTCTCTCTCTACCCACCTTCACTTGCATACCCCCTCTCAAAAATAAACATTAAAAGTAATAAAAAAATAAAAATGGGTCTATCTGTATAAATAACATTTTTTTACACATTGAGATAAGCTGCACTGTTTTTCTACCCTTCTTTCCACCCCTGCCCTCTCCCTTCAGTTAACAATGTATTATAGGCATTTCCCATTGTCAGTGGTGACTTTATCAACTTCATTTTTAATCAATGGTATTAGAGGCTCACCATGTCAACATGCTTCGTTTTTTAAGATGCAAAGTTTCTGTGTCCTAATGAACTTTTCAAAACCATTTTCATAACCATTGGTGAATGGCCTTCCTGAGGACAGCTCTGTTCCTTACCCATCCCCATCTGGACACTGACTATATGGCAGTGCCTGACACCACACTGAGTGGGCTTAGCGCAACTTGGGTCCCAAGACTTGAAGTGACAGAGGTGCAAAGGGATAGATCCAAACCGAACTTTGCCTTTCATATCACTTGAGTCTTCTCAGCTTAAAAAGGAGGCCACAGAAACAGATCCCTCAGCAATTTTTAAAAAGGCTTAGGGCAGAAGCTCTTTTCCTTATGTGAAGATGCAACCGGAACAACGAACAAAGGGGAAATTAAGAGCAGGAGGAGTCTTAGGAGGAGGAGGAAACGGCAGCCCCGCCCTACCGACTCAGGATGGGATAAAAGGTTCTAGGGACGATGACTGTAAATGCTCAGAGATGTAGTTGGATCTGGAATCTGAATACTGATTAGTTGAAGGGCCTTGGCAGACAGAAGAAGGAGGGAGATGGATCAGAGTGAGTATTGGGAACCTGACTTTTCTGAGGTGCTGAATTAAGAGACAGAAGACGTTTGGAGAGGGTTGGGGGTGGATGACTGGAAGAGACAGGAGAACCTAAACTGATGGTGACAGTTCATTTTGTTATCTGGCTCCTTCCTCCCACTTCCCCACCTTCATTTGGACAGTGGGACACGATTCGTAGAACCATTCATTTTCTTATAAATGGATTCAGCTTAACCCTGATGCTGTGGAAAATCTTTTCTTTAGTATCTTTTGACTAGAATGGGCTTGGGAAGTCTGAGGAAGCCCAGGAGGACCTTGACCTTTGCCACCAGGGGCTCTTGGTGCTTGGGAAGCCATTTCTTGGCTAATCCTGCAGCTGTGGGAGAACCATCTCTTAGATCCTAGACCTTTCTCCTGGCCCAACTTCTCCTGTGGCTCTTGGCTCCCTTTGGAGAGCTGTTAAGGCTGCCCTCTGAGCTCAGGCTCCTCTTTGCGTCCCTTTGGTGAAAACAACACTCCAGGGTCTGCTGGGAGAGGACATCAAACATGGATTATGTACTTCTTAAAATTGTGTCCAAAATTATATATCATAGAAACGACTAGAGATTAGAGATATATGTGGTATTTTAACACAAGCCAGAGTTTAACAGAAAAGTTTCAAGACACGTGTTTGTATGTTAGATTCCAGGGTGTTTTTGTGCCAGAAGCTAGGGTATTTTTTCCCCCTGGGTTATCTCCAACCTAAGCCTAAATGTTATCTCTTTAAAAATATACTTTAATTAAACATTACACAAAAAATATATGCTCTTTGTAGAAAGTTCATATATTAGGATAAAAAAAAGGCCAAGTCCCTCTTTACATGTGTATGTGCTTCCAATCCTGCTCCTTCCTCGCCAGAGACAACTGTTAACAATGTGGCTAACTGCTTCCAAATAATACTAGATTATATAGAATTCTATAATACATATTATCCAATGACTTGCTTTCTTAAAAACTTAATCATATGCCTTGGAAATCTTTGCATGCCAGTGCCTCTTGGCCAATCAAAAATTTCAAACAAATTATAATTTATCATTCAGAGCATATGATTATAATTTATTTAATAAACTTATTGATTCATTTAGATTGTTTCCAGTATTTTGCTCTTATGAACAATGCTGTAATGGACATCCCTGCTGATGTAACTTTGCATATGTGTGCCAGTATTTTTTATGTGAAAGATTTCTTTTTTTAAGTTTATTTATTTATTTATTTTGAGAGAGAGCACATGCATGTGGGGGAGGGGCAGAGAGAGAGGGAGAGAGAGAATCCCAAGACATCTCCATGTTGTCAGCCTGAGCCCAACACGGATGGGGCTTGATCTCATAAACTGTGAGATCATGACCTGAGCTGAAATCAAGAATTGGATGCTCAACCAAGTGAGCCACCCAGACACCCTTATAGGAAAGATTTCTAAAAGAACTGTTAGATCAACCACAATATCCACTTTCAGTTTTTGGTTGATTTTGTAGGGGAGGGAAAACTAACTTTTTTTCCTTCTACCGATCAAGTTCATTGGCTGAGGACCTATAGTTAGATTGATAAAAGAAACAGAAAACAAATAAAAGTATATTAACATGTACATTGCACTTACACATGCACATGTTACAAAGAAGTGACAAGACAAAAGAAAAGGACTTTGAGTTTCTAGGGCAGAAAATTGTAGGACAGTAAATATAGGGGGGAATCTAGGAGAAGAGATGGGCCGGTTAATAGTTTCTCATGTAGGTTTCTCTGGTGCTATGTTTGGGTTGATGAGGATCTAGAGCTGTCTCTGGTGATGAACTTCTGCCTTTTCTGGTAGACAGGGGAGGAGGGAAATCTTTATAAATTTATGTCCTGCTTTTAAGCAAATAGGGAAAGTGCCAAGAGATTTTCTTATAGCTGTTCTCAAGCTCTTTGAGCTGCCTTCAGCTCAAAACAATCTTTGCCAAAGTGGCATATTTTGGGGTGGAATATTCTGCTACTCTTCAATATCAATCAATTTCCTTTAAAAAGTCTGTATGAATTTACATTCCCACCATCAATGTATGAGACTGTCCACTTCCATATATAGCCTCACAGAATATACTATTATTATTCTTTTAAATATTTTTGAATGGATCAAAGGACCTCATTATTGTTTTAGTTTGCATTTCTCTGATTATAGCAAGACTTCTTAATATTTATAGCAACTTTTATATATTATGGATATTAATCCTTTGTTACATTTGTTGCAAAAAACGTAATGATTTAACCTGGGTAGCTATCCTGGGAACGCTTCTCTCTTGCCAGCAGCTATTTGAATTGCTGAGTACTACCTGTTAACAATCACACAACATAGTTACTCATGTAGACATCATTAAAGGAAAATAATGTTTCAAAGAAAGGACTTAGTGGTACATGATTAACTGGCAAATAAATGGTTTATAGTCTGAGAAATTGCAGAGAAGATAGAGATACCAGGTGGGCCCTGAAACCAGTCCTGACCTTACCCGCTCGCATTTTAGGAAGAGGAGGTTGGATGAATCTGTGGTTTTCATTGTGTTCTTCAGACCCTGAGGGCTCTACAGATAAACAGAGGGACTCCTTCCCCACATCTTTCACCAGAGCAGCTCTTCTTAGGAGCTTTATTCATTTCAATAGAGCAGGATATTCACTTACGTGAGGAAAAAAAAAAAAAAAGTGAAAACCTTCAGACCAGCATCACAAGCCAGAGGTTAAAAGCTAGGCTCTGAGGTCAAACTGTCTATGTTTGAATGACAATTTTGCCACTTACTATAAGTGACACCTACCTAGTTACTTAATCTCACTGATCCTCTGTCTGCTCATCTGTAATATGGAGTTAATAACATCTCCTCAGGTAGTTGTACGGATAGCAGGACACAATGTATAAAAGCTTGGGACTTAAAGACACTCAATAAATATTGCACAGCTATAAGACTTTTGTTACCGGTGCTAGGATATCTCCATGTTCCAAAATGCTTGGGAAGGATTTTGTGGAGAAGATGGACACTGAGTTTTACTGGAAAAATTGAGACAGCGGAGACGTAGGGATTGGACCTCAATCCCTACATCCAGACGTTTGAAGCTCACAACACAAATGAAGCAGAGTTTATGGGCTACCGTGAGATGAGATTGGATAGATAAGTTGGGACCACATTGCGGAGGACTTTGAACACTTGATGAAGAAGTTTGGACTTGAACCTCCAGATAGTAAGATATTTTTCTTCTTGCACATTTTTTTAAATGTTTTTTTTTTTTTAATTTCTGAGAGAGAGAGAGAGAGAGACAGCGTGAGCAGTGGAGAGTCAGAGAGAGAGGGAGACACAGAATCTGAAACAGGCTCCAGACTCCGAGCTGTCAGCACAGAGCCCGACGTGGGGCTCGAACCCACAAACTGTGAGATCATGACCTGAGCCGAAGTCGGATGCTCAACCGACTGAGCCACCCAGGCGCCCCTCTTCTTGCACATTTTAAGGGACATAGAAACACTCTGCAGTAATCTCATCATTTAGGAATCTTGTGTGCTCTCACAAAGACATATCCTTTTAACATTTTTTAAAGGGGAAGAAGTGAAAAAGAATGAAGTATTTATCAAAGCCCCAATACAACAATAACAACGAGAAGTGGGAAAAGAAAAGACACTGACACAGAAGCTAGACTAAGTGCAGGAGCAAGGGCAGGAGAAGGGAAGGAGCCAAGTTTACCTGACATATGCAGGTAGGTGCCGGCTCTCACTGCTGGGCTGTGCCTGGGATAATTTACCCTTCTGGAGCTTTCTAGTCCTTTGCCTGATTGCCTAGAACATTGCCGGCAGTGGAATTGTTCTAACCTGCCCCAGTCTTCATCCAAACTAGCTTTAGGAAGCACTGGAAGTCAAGGCATTTAAAGGGTTTATTGGCCTGCCACATGCCCGTGGACTTCAGTCCCTCACACACACAGGGCGGTCCCTGTCTTCTTCTTGCCAGCACCTTTGTTGATGCCTTTTACCTGGGTTATTGCGACAGAGTCTCACTGTCCTTCTGCCCTAGACTTTTTTCCCCTCTGTCTGTGCCACATACCACAGCCGGATTAATCCTCAACTACAGCTTTGATTGTGCCGCTCCTGCTCAAAAACCTGCCTCTAATCAAAGTAACACTTTTCCTTGATACAAAAGGAATACATGTTCAAAGCAGAAGTTTGGACAATCCCAAAAAACTCAAAGGAAAGGAAAATTTCCCATAATGTCACCTAAAAATAATAATAATTTATTTCCCATAATGTCACCTAAAAATAATCTGTAACATACTGGGTTTTAGTCTTTTTATGGTACTTTTTAATACCACATGAATAATTTCCCCATGTTCTTTGTTCTTTTTGTTTGTTACATCAACGTGAGAGGAATAAAGCTTATGTATCCAACACTTACTATAGGATATCTGGGTTGCACTGAACATCCTTATGCTTACATTTTGTGTATGCATAATCATACACAATCAAAAAAACCATAATTTTTTTCCTTAGGAAAAATTCCCAGAAGAGGGACTTGAGCCCCAAATGTATTTATGTTTTAAGGCTTTCTTTTCTTTTATAATAAATATTGATAAGTTGCCCTCAGAAAGGTGTACCATTATATCCTCCCACCGTGGATAGGTATACCCATTAGTAGTGGATCAAACAGCAGGATCTCAGACTGGAGTCAAGGCCCCTCCCCCCATCCTGGCCCTGCTGCTGCTCAGGATTTTCTCCTTCTCTTCCCCCAGAGCCCCACTGCTGTCCTGCGAGGCTCTTCTTGTACGTTACCCATGCTACACACATTGCACCAGCAAACATTTCAGACCACTCCCCAGGAAAGACAGAAGACTGTTAAGATTAAGATGGAAGGCTCTGGAGCCAGTATGCCTGGGTTTGAATCTCAGCTCTACCCTGTAGCTTCCTGCATGTGGGCAACACCTCCATGACAGCGTGGCTGTGAGAATATAAATGATTTCATACACATAAAATGCTTTGGATGGTATCTGGAATTAAGAAGGTTATTCAAGGAACATTAGTGATCATTATCAGCAATTAGGAACCATGTTCCATCCATGGGGGATCCAGGTATGAGATGGCCAAGGTCTCTACTTCTGTGGAAATAATCCCAGATGCTGTTAAGTGCCCAGCAGAGAATAAAAGGGTGTTGTGCTAGCAAGCAATAGGGTGAGAGAAGAGGGATCACATTCAGTGGCTGAAGAAAGCCCCTGTGCAGTGGGTACCTCTGAGCTAAGACCCAAGGGGAGAGATGGAGCTGTCTGTGAGAGCAGGGCTGCCTCAGGTTTTGATCTCAGAGGGCAGGAACTTCAGAACTCATAACAGGCAGCTGGCTATTTTAAAGTCCTCCCTGTCTCCCCTTACATTATTTAAAGATGATAATACATGGGGGTATATTTTGATCCTTCCTTGTCTTTATATTCAAGAACTAGGAGTCATGTGGCCAGGGCTTCCTCTCCTCTTACTCAAGTCATTAACTCTGGTGGGCCAATGGCCAAGGCAAGAAGGCCTTGTGGGAGCTGACATGTTTTTACTAATTGCTTCTGCTTGATTTCCTGCTTTGTTGAAACTCTTCCTGATCCTTTTGGATTTTTAAATTTTTTTCCTGCTCCTTTGAAGGACTTCCCTTTTGTTTTCTGAAATCACTGTCCCTCTGACATGAAAAGCCCTTCAGTGTGCCAAATGCATAATGGTGTTAAGTAGAATAAAAAAAACACCCAAGTTTCCAATGGACAATAAGTTTTCTCCATGCATTGCAATCTTAGCCATGGTGAGTAAGGCATCTTCCTTCTTCTTCCTCCTCTTTCCTTCCCAAACCACCCTGCCTGAGTAAAGGGAGAACTGAGCTGCCCTTAGGAACTAGCTGTGGACAGCAACCAGGAAAAGGTTCCCCCCACCCCCCCGGCCCCACCCCTATCCTGTTCTCTCTTGGGAAAGTGATGTGAGCACTCCTATGTGCTCTTCATCTCCTCTTTCGGGTATCTGATCTTTCAGGGTGGAATGGCCACTTGATGTTATACATGGGGTGGAGAAGCTTCCTTTGGAGGCTCCATAGTTCCTGATTTGAAAATGTCAGGTCCCTAAGGGAAAGATAAGATACAGTCAGTTTCCACCAGTATCTAGGCCAGTTGCTTTCAAACTTTTTGACTCTGACCCACAGTTTACATAATGACCCAGTTACACATAAAAGTATTCTTGTGCTCCTTATGCATGCTACATTGTGACATTTTCTATTTTAAAAAATATTGGTCACACTTCTCTGAATTGATTTTGCAAACTACTAATGGAGTGGACCTGTTTTAAAAAAATGCTGTTAAGTAACTCAAAGGCATCCGTGTTAGATCTCGTTCTGACTTTTCTGGTTCTAATAATATAATTATTTAAGTGACTAATTTACATCAAATGGTTTAAAAACTTTGTACTATTTGATCTAGTGATTCATCTTTTTTTTTTAAATTTTTTTTAATGTTTTATTTATTTCTAGGAGAGAGAGAGACAGCGTGAGCAGGGGAGGGTCAGAGAGAGAGGGAGTCACAGACTGAAACAGGCTCCAAGCTCTGAGCTGGCAGTCAGCACAGAGCCCGACGCGGGGCTCGAACCCACAAACCGCGAGATCATGACCTAAGCGAAAGTCGGACGCTTAACCGACTAAGCCACCCAGGCGCCCCATAGTGATTCATCTTTGAATCTGCCTCAATGGAAGATGGTTACAAGAAGGGGGATCAAGGGACCATCACCATGCACATTCTGTTTTTAGTCAAATGTTTAACAAAGTTGTGGGAAAGATGCAAATATGAAAGTTGGATTTGATTTTAGTCTGTGAGGGAAAATTTAAACACCTAATCCAATTTCCTCAGGTAAAGTATCAGATGTTGCTACAGCTAGTTGAACAACTATACGTAAAGAGTATTTCCTAACAGCTTAGCATGAACCTGGAAGAAAGCTCCAACATGACACTCCATCTGACTTAAGCCCTAATGCTTAGAACCATCTTATTAGCAATGCCTTGGATGAAGACCTGCAAAACAGTTTAGGCAATCCCCAGATGGCGAGGTAAAGCATTTGGGTGAAAGAACTAGGATTTAAGATCCAGCCAGGTAGGAAAGATGGGCCAAAACTGTCAAAGTGAACTAATTTAGCAAAAATGTAAAGAATCTATGTAGAAGTTCAGAATATGAATGGCACAAAAACTGGTGGGCACTAAAACTAGTGTTTCCTTTAGGCTGCTGTTTGGCAGCATTCCTGGTCTCTACCCCCAGTTGTGACAACCAAAAATGTCTCCAGACATTGCTACATGTCCTCCAGGGGACAGAATTTCTCCACTGGAGAACCAGTGAGATAAACTGATGGGCTACTAGGGAAACAGATCAAATGGATTTTTGTTTACAGTAAGCACAGTAAATATCACTAGCAAAAATAACCCAGGGACGCTTGAGTGGCTCAGTCAGTTAAGCATCAGACTTTGGCTCAGGTCATGATCTCTCAGTTCATGGGTTCAAACCCTGTGTCACACTCTGTACTGCCCGCCTCACTACACCTCAGAACCTGAAGCTTGCTTTAGATTCTGTGTCTCCCTCTCTCTCTGCCCCTCCCCCCCACTCACATGTGCTCTCCTGTTCTCTATCAAAAAGAAAAATAAACATTAATTTAAAAAAAAAATAACAAAGCAAATACAATCTGAGGCTGTGTCATGACTAGCACGAAGAGCAATTAATGATTATTGAGTGCTTACTCTGTACCTGCCACTACCATAAGTCCTTTACCTGTGAATCCTCACTCAATGCTCACATGGATCCTATGGAATAGATATACCACTGTCTCTGTTTTGCAGCTGAGGACACTGATGTCTAGGGACATTAAGTGACTCGTCCAAGGTCTCATAGCTAAAGTAGTGAGAGCCCACACTCTGGCTCATTGTGCTATGAGAGTCTTTAAACTGTATATTAGGTACACATGCAGTAGCATCCTTGGAAGAGTCAATGCCCTCATACACCCATAACATGCCTGAGAGGTGAGGAAGAAGCTACCTACCCAGCATCTTAAGCAGGGGCTTTCCTGTAGCTGAGGTCCCAGCCTCCAGTCAGCTCACTGACTTAATTCATACAAAATTCTAATATGCTCTATCAATGGGATAACAGAGTAACTTTTGGAAAGATTGTCAAGAAAAAGTGGATAGTAGTACATGGTGGTGCTTCAAGGGTTAAGTTTCAGTTATCTGGAAAGCTTTCTCTTCCTGGGACCCTAATTCTTGAGATCTATAGCTGTGGGTCTGGGTACAGAGATCACCAGGATCACAATCTTCCCACTCCAGGGTTGGGGCCTGTTAAATTGCTGAGGCTAAGTTGGGAAACTAGCAGGCTGGGGTGGCAGAAGGGCTAAGGTCTGGAGGGGAATCCTACCGAGGTCGGAGCCAGGTGTCACAGAATGATGGAGAAGTATCTGGGAATGCTAAGCCAGGGGAGCCGCAGCTGGGCAGTGACATGTCTCCTCTCCCGATCTGCCTCCAGTGGCAGCCTTGGAGCTCATGTCTGTCGACCTGCAGAGCACAAGGAACAACCAGGAGCATCACACGCAGGAGATGGGCCTGAAGCGGCTCATTGTGCGCCGGGGCCAGTCCTTCCTGCTCCAACTACAATTTAGCCGACCCTTCCACTTTGGGACAGACTACCTCACCTTTGTGGCTGAGACCGGTGAGTTCACCCTGTCCCAACGTAAAATTCACCTGTAGGGCTCCCACTTCTTCCTGAGTGCTCCCTCCACTCCCTTTTCCTGGGATCCCCAGGACTCTGTAAGTGCTCACCTGGTAAGTAATGTTAAGGAAAGATTTGGCCAACTCGGCAAATTGAAACTGTGATGATCACAGCTTTTTTTTTTTTTTAATTAATTTTGAGAGAGAGAGAGAAAGCACACAAGCTGGGGAGAGGCAGAGAGAAGAGAGAATCCCAAGTAGGCTCCAATGTGGGGCCCAAACTCACAAAACGTGATATCATGACCTGAGCTGAGATCAAGAGTCCGACGCTTAACTGACTATGCCACCCAGATGCCCTGAAAACATCCAATTTTTAAATGCACAACAGGTGCTGTGCTAAAACATCATACATATTATTTTAATTATTTAATCCCCATGACAGGAGTTTCAGCTTTCAGGTACTATGATGATCTCATTTTATAGATAAAAAAAACTAAGACCCACAGATCTTAAGTGGCTTGCCCAAAGACACCCAGTGGCAATAAAAGCCTTAAACCAAAAGGATTAGTGAGTGGTGGAAGAAGATGAGGGTCCTCCTAGCCCCCTGGAATCATGCCACATAGGTTTTAAACCTCACTGAGGGGTCATTTATCTCTCACACAGGACCAGCGCCCACGGAGTTGCTGGGAACACGAGCCACCTTCTCCCTTACCCAGGCTCGACAAGGAAATGTCTGGAGTGCCTCTGACTTCACCACTGACACCAACTCGCTCTTTGTCTCCGTTTTTACACCAGCCAATGCAGTCATTGGTCCCTACATTCTGAAGATAGAGATCTCTCAGGGTCAGGGTCACCGTGTGACTCACCCACTGGGGACTTTCATCCTGCTCTTTAACCCCTGGAATGCAGGTACAACTGCTTCACAGCTGTAAAGCTATCCTGATCCACTGGGAAGGCTCAGCAAGGTTCTTCCCCAGAAGATAAAAGCAGCTTATCTATGCCATATATATATCCATGTGCTGACTAAAAACCAAATTTAAAAAAAGAATTTTAATGGCATGATGAAAAAGTTTGTGGTGTGATGTGCAGTGAAAGAGATTAGGAAATGGAACATAGTGTGATCCTAATTGTATTACATATATATGGACAGAAAGAGTAGTAGGAACACACCAAACTGTAGCGATGGGTGTGTCTGAGTAGTGGGAATGAGTGATTTTCATTGTCTGCGTTCTGTCATCCATATTTTCCAAATCTCTACAATAGGCTTTCATTTTTACAATCAGAAAATGATCATCATTATGTTTTAAAGTACAGTTTATATCACTGGCCTCTAGAAGAGCATAGTAGACTTTTAAGGGGTTCAGTCTCGATTTCTATTGCCATCAACCCATTCCTTTCCCTATTATCTAGCAACACAGTGTCATTACTGTATTGTATTGTATTGTATTGTATTGTATTGTATTGTATTGTATTGTATTACTCTCTTTGTCTTTTGCCCCCTCCACTACTCTTAACCACTCAGAGGATGATGTCTACCTACCAAGTGAAATACTACTGCAGGAGTATATAATGATGGACTATGGCTTTGTTTACAAGGGTCATGAAAGATTTATCACCTCCTGGCCCTGGAACTATGGGCAGGTAATACTGTCACCTGAAATTGGGTCTGGGGCAGGGATCCTTAAGCTTATTCTTAATCAACTCTATTAGCTCACAGAAGGCCACTAACAAATGTCAGAGTGTGTGGTGCTGGGCCAATTTCCAACAGTAAGTGGGGAAAGGAAGGAAGGGGAGATGTCTTTCAAGTTTTTAATATTTTATATAAAAAGCTTAAAACATAATCCAAGTAGACAGGCTACTAAAATGGACCTATCTTTCAGTTCCAGGAACGAGCAATTTATGGTGAATCTTATTCCATCTATACCAGGAGTTTACAAACTAGAGTCCACTGAATGTTTTTGTGTGGTCCATGAGTTAAAACAGTTCTCGTGTTTTTAAACTGTTGAAAAAGAACTAAAAAATTTTTTGTGGTAAGCAAGTTATATGAAGTTCAAGCTTTAGTGTCCATAAATAACATTTATGGGAACATTTTATGGGAACACAGCCATGCTCATTCACGTCACTTAAGTATTCCCTGTGGCTGTGTTAATGTGGTAGAGTTGAGTAGTTGAGACAGATACCCTACAGCCTGCAAAAGCTAAAATACTTACTATCTCGTCTTTTACAAAAAATGTTGGCCCGTCCCTGGTCTATACTATCCCCATCCCTCCTAACTCATCACTGGGAAGTTCTGGAAGGAATTTATAGATACCATATCATTTAATCCAGTAATACTTCTGATTATAGCTCTAAAAGATAACAACTCTTCCTGAAAAGAGAAGTTTCACTTCCTGAAAAAGTGAACATTATCATAACTGAAAAAATGAACAATTCCTTAATAACATCAAATATCTAGTCATTGTACAAATGGCAGGACCTTTGGATCTGGGCAACGGGCAACTTTTCCACTTTCAACCAGCAAAGGAGACTGGTGTACTTTCTACCTGCCTCCCACTGACATCTCAGCCCCATCAACACTCACCAGGAGGATGGTGGGGAGGGAGCGGGGAGCCTTGCTGAGGAAGACCAGTTGCTGTGTTCTCCAACTTTGACAACTTGTGTGATTTTTTGAAACAGAGACATACATCTGCATCCTTATCTCTCTCTCACCCACCTGTGCACATAACAACTGCAAAGACCCAGCACTGTCCACACCTCACATAGGCATATGTCTCAAGTATCTATTATAAACTTATATCGTGAGCTTACACTGGCTTCTCTTGGGTTTCCAGCTTCAGCTGAACTCCTCTACTTGATTTCAAGGGTCCACATACTCTTCTCCCTTGCCTCTCATGGCTGCACTGTATTTATCCATCTGATCTTTCCTACTCCCTCATGTCCTCCAGAACTGAAAACCTCTAAGCCCCTGTCCTTGGCACCACCATACTCAAAGACCTCAGGTAAACATCTTCATCCTGCTCTCTTCCTGTCTACCTGGATCTTCAAAGCCTACTGGTACTAATGGCTTTCTCTGATCTCTTGGTCAACAGGGATCCCTCACTTCCAAATTCTGTTTGCATTTTCCATCAGAGCCACTCAAGTTCATTTTCCAGAATTCTGAATCTCTTATACTCCCAATTTGATTTATAAGCTCTTTGAAGGCAGGACCTTGTCTAATATTTAACCCCATCCTCATCCCGCACATATACACCATCCCTCAAAGCCTGAGTTACTGACTTGAAGTTTCAGGATGCGAGATATTTTTACTCTTCTCTTTTCTCTCCCTTGAAATCCCTTGGAAGTTTGAAGAGGACATCATAGATATCTGCTTTGAGATCTTGAACAAGAGCCTGTACTTCTTAGAGAACCCATCCAAGGACTACTCCCAGCGGAATGATCCTGTATATGTCTGCAGGGTGGTGAGTGCCATGGTAAGCACAGAAGCTCTCCTGCCCCTGTCTGAGGACAATTTGAGCTTCCCTAAGACGTGGCGACCCCCCTGTCTGTCCTTTGCAGATCAACAGCAACGATGACAACGGTGTGCTGCAGGGAAACTGGGGAGAGGACTACTCCAGGGGGGTCAGCCCGCTGGAGTGGAATGGCAGCGTAGCCATCCTGAGGCAGTGGTTAGCCAGGGGCAGGCAGCCTGTGAAGTATGGACAGTGCTGGGTCTTTGCAGCTGTGATGTGCACAGGTGAGTGAGGGAGATTGGGATGCAGAATCATTTGTTTAATTTTTGTACGACCCTTTGAAATCAGGCTCTGGTTATGTCCATTTGCACATAAGTTAACTGTGGCCTGCCCATAGCCCCACAGCTAAGAAATAGTGCACCCAGGGACTCTCACCCAGCACACTCCATAGTCTTGGGGAGTCCTGCATATTTTCCTAGGAGGGAGGTTGACCTGTTGCAATCATTCTGTAGTCTCCTTGATGGCAGTTAGACTATTAAAATGGTCACCTGGATAAAGAAAATGTGGTCCCAAAGTGGCAGCAAAGGCAGCTTCTCTGCCACTGCTCAGGTTTCTCCACTCCCGGTGAGCCTGGAGTCAGGGAGAGCTGGAGGAAGCTTCAAGTGCAAGCAGATGGTCTGGGAAAGTCTTATCCCACCTGTGGGCAGAGCTGGCAGCTCCCAAATACTTCTTGGAGAGTTTCTTGAGGGGTTACAATAAGAGATTTGCTACTTTGCTAACTACCCACATGCAGCATCAACATTTGATGCATTATCACTTACTTACAATTTAGTGCAAAGGTGTGACTGAATTATTTGTGAAGATGAGGGAAAGACAATACTGAGATGCCTTCCTATCTTCCCCCACGCAAGGCAGGAGTACCTTATACAGTGCTACCTGTTACATTGTGGTGCTCAGTCAGTGTTTGCTTAGTGAATGGGCTGACTCCGAATTGGAGGATGATGGAGCACAGAACAGGGAAGACAGAGGCAGAGGCCAAAGACAAAGCTCTAGATTTTTCTGAGAGGAGCAGCATAGCTTGGTAGTTATGTACAGGAGAGGAAATGTTTAAATCTGAGTGTCCAAATCGAGTGTCCTCACTTTGCTCATTCATTTTCCCTGAAAAATGCTCAGCACAGCACCAGTATTTAGTGTAGCCACATTTGCCTTGGGCTAGGAAGTCGCTGGCGAGGCAGGTGCTGTAGAGGAGGGCTTGTGCCCCTTGGCCTAGGGATGAGAGGGAGAAGGTCTAGGTCTGCATCCTCACTCTACCTTGAAGCCTCTCCCCACTCCCAGGCCCTAGAGTTCTGGGGCCATTGAAGTAGGGGACAGCTGCTCCCACCACATGGCCTCCAGCCACTTGCAGCCGTGGTCTAGCTGTCACCCCTACAGAGAGGTTATGAAAACTCAAGAGATGTGCTGGGAGCACAGAGGTGACTGTGAACACATGGATGACTCCCTTTGAGGCTCTTGAATCAATCGTAACAGAAAGATTGGTCAATCTCAATAGTCCGCTTACTTTTCAAAGCACTATAATCCTCCCAGCAGCCTCAGGAGGCACCCTCTGCTTGTCCTGAACTGGAGAGGAGTAGGATAAACCTCTGTCTAAACTCCTCACCTAGGGGGCTAAGGTGGGGACCTATGTTCCAAAGGTCACATC
This sequence comes from Proteles cristata cristata, assembly GCA_017311185.1. Lineage (NCBI taxonomy): Eukaryota > Metazoa > Chordata > Mammalia > Carnivora > Hyaenidae > Proteles > Proteles cristata. Next base: position 2,565,942 of record JAESUZ010004587.1, read on the forward strand.
CAGCTCTTGGCTTGATTTTACTTAGCCTTGGGCAGATTGTGTGTGTGTGTGTGTGTGTGTGTGTGTGTGTGTGTGTGTGTCTGCGTGTGCTTGCATGTGGTGGTGCTGTGGGTGGTAAAATATCTGCTTTGTGTGAGTAGATCTTAACTACTTATGTGAAATCTTAAGATCTAGCTTAAGATCAGCTTTTAGGACACATGGATGGCTCAGTCAGTTGAGCCTCCAACTTCTGCTCAGGGCATCATCTCAAGGTTAGTGAGTTCAAGTGTCCCATTGGACTTGCTGCTGTCAGAGCCTGCTTCAACTCCTCTATCCATCTCTCTCTTTGCCCCTCCCCCACTTGCATTCTGTCAAAAATAAATAAAACATTAAGAAAAAAAGATTGTAACCCAGATTTAAAAAGTCTTTGTAGTACTATCCTGTGAAGCCACTAGAGGATGCTGTTGCCTTATCAAAGATGGCTAATGCCTCATTGAACAAGCAGGTTCTCTTTGTCTCTGGTGTCTTCCAGTTACCTTTTTAAGTCTATCTTGTCCTATCCTTTCTCTGATTTCTGTCTTACCTCCTCCAAATCCTTGTATTCCAGTAGAATTAAACAGTCAAAATTTCAGAATTGAAAATCATCTGTCCAATTCCTTATTTTGTTACACACAAGGAGACTAAGGCCCAGAGAAGTTAAGCCACTTACCTAAGACCACACAGCTTCTTTTCTGAAAATGGCCACAGCAAAGGCCTAAAGTTTTTTTTTTCTCTCCTCTGAAATTGTACTTTTATTTTTTATTTTTTATTTTTTTACAAATAGTTTATTGTCAAATTAGTTTCCACATAACACTCAGTGCTCATCCCCACAAGTGTCCTCCTCCATGCCCATCCCTCCTCCCCCCACCCACATCCATCAGTCCTCAGTTTTTGTCAGCATTCAAGAGTCTCTCATGGTTTGCCTCTCTCCCTTTCCCCCACCATTTCCGCCCTTCTTCTCCCCCTTGGTCCTCTATTAAGTTCCTCCTAATCCTCCTATACGTGCACACATAGGATATTTGTCCTTCTCTGCCTGACTTATTTTGCTCAGCATAACACCCTCAAGGTCCATCCATGTTGCTACACATGGCCAGATTTCATTGTTTCTCATGGCCATGTAGTATTCCATGGTATAGATAAACCACATCTTCTTGATCCATTCATCTGTTGATGGACACTTAGGCTCTTTCCAGGTTTTAGCTATTGTGGAGAGTGCTGCTATGAACATTGGGGTACATGTGCTCCTATGCATCAGCATTTCTGTATCCCTTGGGTAAATTCCTAGCAGTGCTATTGCTGGGTCATAGGGGAGTTCTATTGTTAGTTTCCTGAGGAACCTCCACACTGTTTTCCAGAGGGGCTGTACCAGTTTACATTCCCACCAACAGTGTAGGAGGGTGCCCGTTTCTCCACATCCTCGCCAGCATCTTGAGTTCTCTGATTGGCTCATTTTAGCCACTCTGACTGGCGTGAGGTGGTATCTCAGTGTGGTTTTGATTTGTATTTCCCTGATGAGGAGCGATGCTGAGCATCGTTTCATGTGTCTGTTGGCCATCTGGATGTCCTCTTTGGAGAAGTGTCTGTTCATATCTTCTGCCCATTTCTTCACTGGGTTGTTTGTTTTTCGGGCGTGTAGTTTGGTGAGTTCCTTGTAGATTCTGGATATCAACCCTTTATCTGATATGTCATTTGCAACTATCTTTTCCCATTCCGTTGGTTGCCTATTAATTTTCTGGGTTGTTTCCTTGGCTGTGCAGAAGCTTTTAATCTTGAGGAGGTCCCAACAGTTTATTTTTGCTCTTAATTCCCTTGCTTTTGGGGATGTGTCAAGTAAGAAGTTGCTGCGGTGGAGGTCAAGGAGGTTGTTTCCTGCTTTCTCCTCTAGGGTGTTGATAGTTTCCTGTCTTACATTCAGGTCCTTTATCCATTTTGAGTTTATTTTTGTGTATGGTGTGAGAAAATGATCTAGTTTCATTCTTCTGCATGTTGCTGTCCAGTTCTCCCAACACCATCTGTTAAAAAGGCTGTCTTTTTTCCATCGGATATTCTTTCCTGCTTTGTCAAAGATAGTTGGCTGTATACTTTTGGGTCCACTTCTGAGTTCTCAATTCTGTTCCATTGGTCTATGTGTCTGTTTTTGTGCCAATACCATACTGTCTTGATGATGACAGCTTTGTGGTAGAGGCTAAAGTCTGGAATGGTGATCCCTCCCGTTTTGGTTTTATTTTTCAGGATTACTTTGGCTATTCGGGGTCTTTTGTGGTTACATACAAATTTTTGGATAGTTTGTTCTAGTTTTGAGAAGTATGCTGGTGCAATTTTGATTGGAATTGCATTGAATGTGTAGAGTAAGGCCTAAAGTTTTTAAATTTTCTTTCAAATTAGTAAATATTTTAGGTTCTCTGTTTTTAATTTGGAAAGCTGCTAAATGGAAAAAGCCCTAAATGATAAATTGAGCTGCTTATCGTTGTTTTAAGTAACCCTCAAATGATTTCTTTTTCCTAGTGGGATGGAAACCATCAATGAGGCAGGTAGGCAGCAGGGTTCTGGGCCTGGGTGTAGTGCTCTGAGAATAAAGAAGTTACAGGTATGGATCTGTAGGAATCCTGGCTGCCTTTCTCTCCTCTAGCTTAAAAGTTAGAAAGCATGCATGGGGAGCTAATGATTCTGCTTGAAATTAACTCAGTGATTCTCCATGTTTCCTTTCTTTTTAGTAATGAGATGTTTAGGTGTTCCAACCCGGGTGGTTTCCAATTTTCGTTCTGCACACAACATGGACAGGAACTTGACCATTGACACCTACTATGACCAAAATGCAGAGATGCTGCCTACTTGGAAGCGAGACAAAATATGGTAAGGGACATGGTCTCAAACACATCTCTGCTCCATGTTAGGAAAGGTAGGGAAGCTCTGACCTTGTTCTCTCTAGTCTTGAGGCAATTTCATCCTGTACCTTGTTACTGTGGCTCTGAGAGCAATTCCCTAACCTAGGAGACTGTTCTGGCTAATTAGATCATCACAGCAAATTCCTCTCAGAAATAGAAGACTATGGAATAACATTCTGAAGTCCACAACCAAATGAGTAGATTGTGTGTTCTGTGAATACTAACTTCAAAATATGTATGCATCTTACAGATGACATTTCCTTCTTTGAGTCACTCTGTTTGTGCCATTCTCTGTTTCTCCTCCAGGCAAAGTTTCACTTGCTGCTTCTGCCTACTTCATCAGTCTCTCCTGCTTCCTCCTCTATCCACCTCACTCCCTCTCTGCATGCATGCATGCATTCGTGTGTGTGTGTGCGTGTGTGTGTCTTCATTTCTGGATCTCTGATCTCTTCCCCTTGTTCCCTTCTCTTCTGCTGTAAATCTGATGTCATGTTTTTCTTTTTCCAGCCAGTTTCCAGGTAAGATCTTTGGGTTGTGTGAGAACTAGTGACAACCTTTGGAGTCCTTCCCTCTCCGAGCTCCTAAAGGGGTGAAGCACCCCCAATTCAATTAGCAGTGGCGTATCTGAGAAAGCTATATCACTTATGTAGTGTTCTGCATGTGAATGCATAAGCTGAATCTAATCATGAGGAAACCTCAGAACAGCTCAAAATGAATATCACTGTGGCAAATAAATACTGTATTCAAAATGTCAATGTAATAAAACAAAGGCTGAAGAACTGCTCCAGATCAAGGTAGACAAAGGAGACTAGACAACTAGATGCAATGTGTAATCCTGGACTGAATGGTAAAGAATATTATAAAGGACATTATTTGAATTCTACCAAACATTTAAAGAAGAGTTAACACCTATTCTCTTGAAGCCGTTGTAAAAAGTAGAAATGGAAGGAAAACTTCCAAACTCTTTCTATAAAGCCACCATTACCGTGATTCCAAAACCAGACAAAGACCTCACTAAAAAGGAGAACTATAAACCAATTTCCCTGATGAACACGGATGCAAAAATCTTTAACAAGATATTAGCCAATAGATCCAACAATACATTAAAAAAATTATTCACCACGACCAAGTGGGATTTAGACCTGGGATACAGGGCTGGTTCAATAGCTGCAAATGAATCAATATGATACATCACATCAATAAAAGAAAGGACAAGAACCACATGATCCTCTCCTAGATGCAGAGAAAGCATTTGACGAAATACAGCATCCTTTCTTGATAAAAACCCTTAAGAAAGTAGGGATAGAAGGATCATACCTCGAGATCATAAAAGTCATATATGAAAGACCTAATGCTAGTATCATCCTCAATGGGGAAAAACTGAGAGCTTTCCTCCTAAGGTCAGGAACAAGACAGGGATGTCCACTCTTGCCACTGTTATTCAACATAGTATTGGAAGACTTAGCCTCAGTAATCAGATAACACAAAGAAATAATGCAGATGACATGCTACTCTATTTGGAAAACCCAAAAAATTCCACCAAAAACTGCTAGAGCTGATCTATCAGTTCAGCAAGGTCACAAGATATAAAATCAATGCACAGAAATTGGTTGCATTCCTATACACCAATAATGAAGTGACAGAAAGAGAAATTAAGGAATCAGTTCCATTTACAACTGCACCAAAATCCATAAAATATCTAGAAACAAATATAACCAAAGAGGTGAAAAATCTATACACTGAAAACTATAGAAAGCTTATGGAAGAAATTGAAGAAGATGCAAAAAATGGAAAAATATTCCATGCTCCTGAATAGGGAGAACAAATGTTGTTAAAATGTCAAAAATACCCAAAGCAATGTACATATTCAATGCAATCCCTATCAAAACAACACCAGCATTCTTCATAGAGCTAGAACAAATGATCCTAAAATGTATATGTATGGAGCTAGAATAGCCAAAGCAATCTTGAAAAAGAAAAGCAAAACTGGAGGCATCACAATCCCAGATTTCAAGCTGTATTACAAAGTTGTAATCACCAAGACAGTATGGTACTGGCATAAAAAGAGATACTCTGATCAATGGAAATGAGATCAATAGAGAACCCAGAAATGGATTCACAAACATATGGCCAACGAATTTTTGACAAAGCAAGAAAGAATATCCAATGGAATAAAGACAGTGTCCTCAGCCAGTGGTGCTGGGAAAACTGGACAATGACAAGCAGAAAAATGAACCTGGACCACTTTCTTACACCATACACAAAAATAAACTCAAAGTGGAGGAAAGATCTAAATGTAAGACAGGAAGCCATCAAAATCCTAGAGGAAAAAGCAGGCAAAAACCTCTTTGTCCTTGGCTGCAGCAACTTTTTACTCAACACGTCTCTCTGGAGGCAAAGGAAACCAAAGCAAAAATGAACTATTGGACCTCACCAAACACAAAAAGCTACTGCACAGCGAAGGAAACAATCAGCAAAACTAAAAGGCAACTGATGGAATGGGAGAAGATATTTGAAAATGACATATCGGATAAAGGGCTAGTATCCAAAATCTATAGAGAACTTATCAAATTCCACACCCCAAAAACCAAATAATCCAGTGAAGAAATGGACAAAAGATATCAATAGATACTTCTCACAGAAGACATCCTGATGGCCAACTGACACATGAAAAAATGCTCAACATACTCATCATCAAGGAAATACAAATAAAACCACAATGAGATACCACTTCACACCCGTCAGAATGGCTAACATAAACAACTTAGGCAACAACAGATGTTGGCGAGGATGCGGAGAAAGAGGATCTCTTTTGCACTGTTGGTGGGAAGGCAAACTGGTGCAGCCACTCTGGAAAACAGTACGAAGGTTCCTCAAAAAATTAAAAATGGAACTACCCTACAATCCAGGATTTGCACTACTAGGTATTTATCCAAGGGATACAGGTATGCTATTTCAAAGGGGCACATGCACCCCAATGTTTATAGCAGCTCTATCAACAATAGCAAAAGTATGGAAAGAGCCCAAATGTCCATCGATGGATGAATGGATATAGATACACACACACACACACACGCTGGAGTATTACTCAGCCATCAAAAGGAATGAAATTTTGCCATTTGCAACTGCGGGGATGGAACTAGAAGGTATTATGCTAAGCAGAATTAGTCAGAGAAAGACAAATATATGACTTCACTCATATGAGGACTTTAAGATACAAAACAGATGAACATAGGGGAAGAGAAGCAAAAATAATATAAAAACAGGGAGAGAGACAAAACATAAGAGACTCTTAAAAATGGAGAACAAACAGAGTGTTACTGGAGGGGTTGTGGGAGGAGGGATGGCTAAATGGGTGAGGGGCATTAAGTAATCTACTCCTGAAATCATTGTTGTATTATATACTAACTTGGATGCAAATTAAGAAATAAATAATTTTTTTAAAAAGGGCATTCTTTGGTCAGTTGATAAAATTGAAATATAGACAGTACATTAAATAAAAGTATTATATCAATAGTAAATGTGTGAGGTTGATAAGTGTACACAGTTATGTAAGGGAAAATCTCTATTCTTAGAAAATATACACTGAACTAAAAAACAAAAGAAAAAAATGTATTGATAATCTTCATATCCATACTGAAAGAAAGCCAATGATAAAGCAAATGAAGCAAAATGTGAACAATAGATGACTTGGGTATATGGGTATTTTTTGTAATTTTTAAAAATGCTTATTTATTTATTTTTTTTAAATGCTTAAATATTTTTATATATTAAGAGCATGAGTGGTGGAGGGGCAGAAAAGAGGGAGGCAGAGAATCTGAATCAGGCTCCAGGCTCTGAGCTGTCAGCACAGAGCCCAACATGGGGTTGGAAATGATGAATTGCAAGATCATGACCTGAGCTGGAGTTGGACATTTAACCAACTGAGGCACCCAGGCGCCCCATATAATAGTGTATGTCAACTACACTTTAGTTATTAAAAACAATAATACAAAGCATTCCGTATAGTGTCTAATACCTGGCAAATCTGGGGAAAATGTGAATCTTCATTTTCTTACTCTTTTCTGTAGGAATTTCCATGTCTGGAATGAGTGCTGGATGATCCGGAAAGATCTCCCACCAGGATACAATGGGTGGCAGGTTCTGGACCCCACTCCTCAGCAAACCAGCAGTGGTGAGAGGACCATTGTGTAAGGTCTGGGCTCCGTCAGGAGGTTGATCACATGAGCAGGATGCCGGAAAGGGGTTGTATGTTTTCTCACATTGCCTTCAGCTGGGTGACCCAGATGAATCACAGGACCTCTCCATTGTTTCCTCACCTGCAAAGTGGGGAAGATGATAAATTCCACTTCACAGGTGGCTGTGAGGATTGGATGAATTTGCGGGAATCTGAGAGTACCTGGTGCATGAGGGTGTTCTCCATCCTATCCCCTTCTCTGCCCTTGCCACCACCAGCCAGCCCAGTCCACATGCTAGCAGCTGTCAGCTGTCCTTAACCTCTGTACCCTCCACAGGGCTGTTCTGCTGTGGCCCTGCCTCTGTGAAGGCCATCAAGGAAGGAGAGGTTCACCTGCCCTATGACACCCCATTTGTATATGCTGAGGTGAATGCTGATGAAGTCATTTGGCTCTTCAGAGATGGTCAGGCCCAGGAAATCCTGGACCATAACACCAGTTCCATTGGGAAGGAAATCAGCACCAAGATGGTAGGGTCGGATAAGCGCCAGAACATCACCAGCTCCTACAAGTATCCAGAAGGTGCGCGGGGCCCGTGGGATTTGGGGGTAGGTAGGCACAACCTCCTTTCTGTGCTTCCCAGTGAGGATGGCTCACGCTTGTTAAAACCATCACCACCTGATCACCTCCTCCTTATGGCAAACACCCAGGGGTTTTCTTGGACCCTGGCCATGTGGCCGTAGGGTTGCTAGATTGAGCAAATAAAAATAGAGTGCCCAGTTAAATCTGAATTCCAGAACAATTCAGATAAGCAAATATTTTGTTAGTATAAGTGTATCCCAAATATAGTATGGGACAAAACAAAAATTATTAAACAAAAATTATTCATCATATATCTGAAATTCAAATTTACCTGAAATTCAAATTGAATGTTCTTAATTATATCTGGCAACTCTGTCCTAGGGTCATATCATGGTCTCCTTGTGTCATGCAGTAGGGGTGACAGTAAGGAGGGAGGGAAAGGACCTGGCCTGTGGAAAGGAGTAGATGTCCCTGTGGAGAAGGCCAGGGTGGCATCAGGTTGCCTGAGTACCAACCAAGGTTCTGCTATGTTCTAGCTTGTAAGCCTGGATATGTTCTTAACATCGCTGTGCCTCCACTTCTTCATCTGTAAAATGGATTAATGATACTTCAGAGGGCTGTTGTGAGGGCAGATGAGTGGATACACAGAAAGCAGTTGGAGCAGTGCCTCTGGTGCATAGTAACTGTACTAGAGAAGTCCACAATTTGGGATCAGTTGAGATTCAACCTGAATGTTGAGTAGATCCCAGGAGCAAGAGATGAAGCCCTACTTAGAAGACTTGAGCATGTATTTTAGAAGTGAGAATGCTGATGGGGTGGGGGAGAAGCCTTTTGCTTTGATGATGATGACAGTGATGATGGTGACAATACTGATGACAAAGAACAATGCGAGGTACTTACATTCAGCAACTCATTTAACTCAAATTTTTGGCAACTCTATGAGGCAAGGAGATATATCTGGGTTATAGATGAAAGAACTGAGCACCAAGAGATTAAGGGACTGTAGCTGAGCACGGCTTTGAATGCAGCATCAAGCAATATACCAATCTCCCTGTTCTCAGCCATGATGCTGTGTTGTCTCCTTAGCTATTCACGTGGGTGGGGTTTTGGGATGGGAGCTGGAAGTTTCTGGGTGGCTTGTTTCCCAAAGAAGGGGACTGGTCCTCTCAACCCCTCCTCACTGAGGTCTTTCCTGGCTTTCTTTTCTGCCAGGATCCCCTGAGGAGCGATCTGTGTTCATGAAAGCTTCCCGGAAAATGCTGGGCTCAGGAAGGGCCTCTTCGCCCTTCTTGGATCTGCTGGGGTCCAGGGGCTCTCAGGATCAGCCAGCCCAGCTGCAGCTTCACCTGGCCAGGACGCCTGAGTGGGGCCAGGACCTGCTGCTGAAGCTGCATGCCCTGAGAGTGCCAGACAGAGTCCACCCCCGGGGGCCAATCAGACTGGTGGTGCGCTTCTGCGCACAGGCCCTGCTGCACCAGGGTGGCAGCCAGGGGCCCCTCTGGAGGCAAACAGTGCACTTGAACCTGGACTTTGGGGAGGGTGAGTATGAACAAGGCCTGGAAACGCACCTATAAGGATGGGAGCTGTGGAGTCATGAACAAAGCTGGGATGGTTCAGCCAGATTAAACAGAGATCCCTGCACCCCAACACACACACATGCCGGGCAGTGAAATTGTTGTTTGCAGGGGGTCACATATGCCATGTGCTGTGCCTCTGACACCATCCCACTAGGTGAGACATAGCAATGACCTCTGGTGGCAGTAGGTATAGGTTAAGTACACTGTATCTTTCTCTTTGTTATACACACAAACATACTTTCACACACATACAACTCACACACATATTCTCTCTCACATATACACATTTTCTGTGTGTGTGTGTGTGTGTGTGTGTGTGTGTGTGTGTGACTTTGTTTCCAGACTCAAGATGTCTTTTGTCTGTGCTTAGAGATACAGTGGCCGCTCTTGCTACCCTATGACAATTACAGAAACAAGCTGACAGATGAGAAGCTGATCCGTGTGTCTGGCATTGCCAAGGTGGAGGATATGGGGAGGTCCATGCTGGTCCTAAAAGACATCTCTCTGGAACCTCCCCACTTATCTATTGAGGTAAGGTGTCTTGGACAGAGATGGAGCCCAGAAGCCCCTTGACACACCCAACCCAGGGGCTGGGGCTACAGCAGTGAAGAGGACACAATTCCTGCATCACACACCAAATAGATCAAAGCACAGTATGATGTTGCCTTGTCCTCTGTGCAAAGTGCTGGGCAGAGTGGAAGTTTTCCCAGAGGAGGTGACATTTTGCAGAGGATGTATAGGAAGACACTGTACAGCAAAATGAGATGGAGATGAAAAAATTTTAAGTAGGGGAATAGCTTTGCAGAGGCAGAGAGACAGGAGGGGCATGGCTGGGAGACTGAACAGAGGAGCCAGATTTGAGAAAAACCACAAGTCAAATTCCAAAAGTGACTGCAGATAACATAGGGTTGGCAGGGAAGAAGGAGAACATATGAAAGGTGAGCCTCGAACTTTGAGTTCCAAGATTGTGTGGCTGGCAAGGTCATTACAGGTGGAAGAAGGATCAATGAAGGGCAGAAAGGTTCCCTATCTCTCATTACCCAGGTTTTCTTTCCCTTGAAGCGTCCTTTCCCCCATCTTCCCTCCTGTTCTAAAGGACTTGCCCACTGCCTGGTCCCAACCTGGCTTTGTACCTGCTGGATTTGATAGTGGCACACTCCACCCCCACCCAGAATGAGTGGCTCCACATCGTAAACCATGTGACCACCTGACAGTTTTCACCTGGGCATGTTGTCAGGCCACAGTGCAGCAAATAGTGGGCAGAATCACAGCCTAGTGCTGAGGCGAGGACCCTGCTTCTGTTACCCAGAGCCCTGTTTACAAACAGGGTCCAATGCAAACACATCAGAACCTGAGTAGACTATCATTTGGTTCCCACAGTTAAGGGACCTGGGGATGATTTGTGTGAGTATGAAGAATCAGAAAGACATTTTTGCCTGTTCTACTTTGATGCCCTCATTAGAGTACAAGGGATTTGTTTCTTTCATTTGGATTTTAGATAAGTCAGGGTGCTTTTTCTCAATTCTCTTTTTGAAGCAGAACACGACTCGAATATGATCTGGGTGGCCGGAACTCATTTTAGTTCAACATATATTCATCAAACATCCATCACTTGGCTGGCACTGCACTAGACACCGGGCTCTAGAAGTGAGTAGGATAGAGTCCCTGCCTCCCATTCACAGGGCAAGGCCATGCTTCCCTATGACTCAGACCTCACATGGGATGTACAGAAAACAGAAACTCAGAGTGTTTCTATTGCCAGAGCAACATGGGGGAAAGATCCTGGCTGGGATCTAGGACAGCTGGGTCAGGTCCTGGCCCTGCCATATCATGTGATATTGACCTCAGAAAGATATTGCTGGGGCACCTGGGTGGTTGAGTCGGTTAAGCATCCGACTCTTGGTTTCAGCTCAGGTTGTGATCTCGCGGTTCGTGAATTTGAGCCCTGCATCAGGCTCTGCACTAATGGTGGTAAGCCTGCTTGAGATTCCCTTTCCTCCTCTCTCTCTGCCCCTCCCCCACTGTGCTTTATTTATTTAAAAATAAAGATATCACTGATAGCATATGAATGGCGAATATGTCACAACTTCTTCTCCCATGCCTGTGTCAGACACTACTAATCAGTCATAACTCTGACTCTGGATTTGTCTTCAGGATCCTTTTCAACATGCCATTTCTATTAGCCGTGATTAACAGATTGGGGCTGGCACTTAAGTTGAACTCTAATTGCCATCCTGAACTAGATGGGGGGAGAGAAATAAATTTCAACTTGGTGCCAATTCCCAACCGGTGCTGGCTTCCTAAAGTATTGTGACCTTCTAAGACAGGTCAGGATTGGGTTAATTTTGAATACTCTCAATTTATATTCTCCTCTCCCAATTGCAGTGTTCCTGGAGTAAGTAAGCAGTCCCTGATGGTGAAGAGAAAGACAGTGGAGTGAGGGTACTGAACTGGAGTGCAGAAATGAGGCCAGTTGCCCACAATATCCCTGTCTTCTCTCCTCACAGGTATCTAAAAGGGCTGAGGTAGGCAAGGCACTGAGAGTTCACATCACCCTCACCAATACCCTGACAACTGCTCTGAGTAACTGCACGATGGTGATGGAGGGAAGTGGCCTCATTGATGGGCAGATATCCAAAAAGTAAGTACCGTCTGTCTCATGCTGGTCTCTGAGAAGAGGTACCTTGGGGGGTCATAGGCCGGTCCTTTGTCTCCTGGATGGTGCCTACTTGCCCCACTTTCCCACCCTCCTCGGGGAAGGTTGACATTGGTGGTTGTGTTGGGGGGTGGGAAGTGCTTGCCCCAAGAGGGGAAACTAGATCACCCATCCCAGCAGTTAGATAAGGCTGTAACGGGCTCTTTTTGACTTTCAGCATTGGGACTCTGGTGGCTGGACACACCATTCAAATTCAACTGGACCTCTACCCGATCAAAACTGGACCCCGCCAGCTGCAAGTCCTCATCAGCAGCAATGAGATCAAGGAGATCAAGGGCTACAAGGACATCTTTGTTGCTGCAGCCAGGGTTTCTTGAGCCCCGCCCCACCCCACATACCCTCCCAACCCCCCAGTCCCTCCCTGAACCCAGCACCCCTCCTACTGCTCCCTTCTTCATCGCACAGCCCCTTCCCGAGCTCCCCTCCTGATACCTTTCCAGCCCTCTCGCAGTCCCACCTTGGTCTTTTCTGCTCCTGAAGGTGTAATGTTATCTTTGCTCCTTCTCTGTCCTCTTCCCAGCCTGCTTAAGGGTGAATGAAGCACAATTAGAATGTGTGTGCATCTTAGGAAGAGACAATGAAGAGGTCTTAATTTATCACCAGTGTTCTTTCTTCTTTGCTAACAATCTACTTATTGTACTGGCTGGTGCTCTGGCCTGGCTGTCAGCTGCGTTGGCTGGGCCCTCTCTGCTCTTCCTCTCTTATCTCTCTCCTGCTATAAGGTCCCCAATCACAAAATAAGTCCGATATGATCCCCTTTAAATCAGTCTCTCTGGAATTAAGAATCCCAGGTCTCTCCATTTAAATTGTTTTAGTGAGCCTGCAGATGGAGGCTGAAGGGAAGTCTGGGGAGGGCGGCCTAGAAGGACAGTGACTGTGCCACCAGGGTGACGGGCCAGAGGTACCTTGGAGGACCTCTCTGCTGCTGCCTGAGAGCACAGGGGTGGCTGGGCAGGGCCCACTCAAAATCATTTGTGCTCATTCTAGATAATTTAGAAAGCAGAAAGGTGAAAAGAAACAAAAGAAAAATCACCTATAGCTCCTCATCCCAGAAGAAAGCTCCGCTAACAGTTTGCCACATATCTTTCTGGTCTGCCCCCCACTATTCATTGTGCTTTTTAAAGTTATCATTTGGGGCACCTGGCTGGCTCAGTTGGTTAAGTGTCTGGCTCTTGATTTCAGTTCAGGGCATGATCTCCTGGTTTGTGAGTTCAAGTCCCACATTGGGCTGACAGCACGGTGCCTGCTTGGGATTCTCTTTCTACCTCTCTCTCTGCCTCTTCCCCCTCAAGTTAAATAAATAAACTTAAAAAAAAAAGTTATCATCACATGGCTATCACTAAAAGATAAGAGATAATAAGTGTTGGTAAGGATATGGAGAAAAGGGACCCCTTGTGCACTGTTGGTGGGAATGCAAATTGGTGCAGGTACTGTGGAAAACAGTATGGACGTTCCTCAAAAAGTTAAATATAGAACTATCATATGACCCAACAATCCCATATCTGCATATTTATCCAAAGGAAATAAAATCATTATCTTGAGAAGATATCTTCACTCCCATGTTTATTGCAGCATTATTAACAATAGCCAAGATATGGAAACAACCCAAGTGTCTGTCCTCGGATGAGTGGACAAAGTTGTTCACACACACACACACACACACACACACACACACACACACACAGTAATATTAGTCAACCATGAAAAAGAAGGGAAATCCTGCCATTTGCTATAGCATGAATGGACTTTGAGGGCATTATGCTAAGTGAGAGATAAATCAGGGAACAACAAGTACTTTATGATATCACTTATCTGTGGAGTCTAAAAATGCTGAACCCTAGAAACAGAGGGTGGTAACTGGAGGCTGGAGGTGTGGGAATTGGGGATACATTAGCCAAAGAGAAGAAACTTCCACTTGCTAGATAAATAAATTCTGGAGACCTAATGCACAGCATTGTGATTATAGTTAACAATAGTGTATTTTATACTTCAAACTTACCAAGAGACCAGGTCTTAAATGTTCTCACTGTGAAAAAGAAATAACTGTATCATGATGGAGGTATCAGTAACACTACGGTGGTAACATATTATAGTATATAAATGTATCATATCAACATGTTGTTGACCTTAAGATCACACAATAGTATTATGCCAATTATATCTCAATTTAAAAAATTAAAATATAGTTATCATTATAAATTGGCATATTTGCATCATGGAAATTTTGGAAACTTCAGAAACACAGAAAAGGGGAGCGTGCTCTTGCAGGTTTTCAGACATGGGCCCTTCCTCCTTGCCACTCCTCACCTGCTCAGTGGCTCTGCAGGTTCACTTGGCTTCTCTCACCACCCTCTGACCTCTCCCTCCTTCTCTCCCCCTCCCTCTTCTCCTCCTTCCCCTTCATCTCTTCCTCATCTCCACTCTCCCCCTCTTCTTCCCCCTCATCGTTCTCCTCTCTATGCTCTTTAAAATTTATTTTGCTTTAGCAGGCTGCTTTGTGAAGGAAGGTCTAGAGCCTGCATGCCCAACCTCCATCCTGTGTGCTGCCTGCGCCTGTCCCCACTGAATCCCATTGGGCATTTCTGTGGGGCTCTGTCACTGTTTTGTCACTGCTGTGTTCCAGGTGGCTCCCACCCACCTGCTATGGGAGAACCCAAGCTGGCTCCTACAGAAATCTGAAACCTTGCTCCACCTGCCAAGTGCCTGGGCCTCCTTTGTTTAGTCATTGACCTTCCTGTCAGGTCAGCCTGGGGGCCTGGCAGTGTCACTGTGTCACTGGAGAGGAACAGTGGAGATGCTTCCTACTGGGCCTTCAAGGGCCTTCCATGCGGGCATTAGCCATTTCTACCTTCCCAATTGACCTTTCAAAATTTCCACTCTCCTTACACAAAAATTGGCTTAAAAAACTGTACTCTGTAGTGTTTTCTTTTCTTTTCTTTCCATATAGGCAAGCTTGTCTGGCTTCATTTCCCTGCCTCAGTTGAACAGGCTAGACAATCTCAAAGTCTCTTCCAGCTCCAAAGCCCCTTAGGGCCCAGGAAACTGGGGTTCATGCCCCCTGCTACAGAGCACCTTGAGATCAGGTCCTGACCAACCCTGCTTCACTGTCCTCACCCTCCCCTTGTCTCATAAAATCAGGTGTGCTGGCCTCCCAGGCAGTGGTGCCCCCAGATAAAGTCTGAAAGAAATGTCCCAGCTCTGGAACAGGGGGCACAAAGCAGACCAGCCCCCAGGTCTGATTGCTGGTCTTCCCCAGCACTTCCCCATGTTGCTCAGTGTCATTGTGTGATATAAAGCACAGAGCTCTGGAGCCAGCTGAGTCCTGGGTCCCTCAGGTGCAAGATGTTACCAACAATAGTAGCAGTGCAAGCCCCCAGAGGGTTGCTGTGAGGATCAAATGAAACAATGCATTCTAAAGGGCTTTGTAAATTGTGAACTGCATTCACGTGCAGAGGTCCCTGATCTGTTTAATCACCTCTCCCGGGTGACTGTCTCCATTTCTGAATGTAGAAAAGGGAGAAGGCATGGGTGCCTGGGTGGCTCAGTTGGTTAAGCGTCTGACTCTCCATTTCAGCTCAGGTCATGATATCTCAGTTTGTGGGTTTGAGCCCCGCATCAGGCTCTGTGCTGACAGTGCAGAGCCTGCTTGGGATTCTCTCTCCATGTCTGCCCCTCTGCTGCTCTCTCTCTTTTTCTCTCTCTCTAAAATAAATAAATAAACATGAAAAAAAAAAAAAGAATAGGGAGGAGGCAAAGGAACCCACCTGGATCTGCCAATTCAGGCTTCCCTTTGCTACTGTCTGGGGGGAAACTCCACCCTCCTCCCAGACCTGGGCACCCATGGAGGCCATGGGCCCTGATTCTACTGACAAGGAAACTGGAACGTGGCTAAGGACATACTGGGAATTCATAGCAGGGGCAAAGGTTAGCATTCTAGTCTCTCTGAGACTTAGAAAGGCCTGGAGGTACCCGACCCCCATCTTGGTAGAGCTGGCTCAGGGGGATGGCAGGATAGCCCTCACCTCCCTATTTGAGTGTCCCGGGATCTTCTCTGTGCCTCTCCCCTGCAGGTCACAGCCCTGCTTCCCTGAAGGTGCTCATCAACTGTGCTCAGCTTCCCTGGCTCTCTTCTGCCTCCCTTACCCTGGATAAGTCTCTCTGACTAGAGTTGCCTCCCTCCCCCAGCACACACACAACCCACACCTGCTGACTAATGGTCTGTAGGAATCAAATGAAAAGCTAAACCTATAAGTCAGCTCCTTATCCCAGTGCCATGAAATAGGCTGTCGTCAGATGGCCACTGGACACCTTCCTCTTTGGCTACCACAACTCTTCTAGACCCACCTGCCCTCTCTGCACTCACCTTCCTGTCTCTCCTCACAATTAAGCTCTCCTGCCTATGCTTCCTCCTTCTCCCCAGGTAAACCCATTTCCACTAATGTGGCAGTGGGTTCAGGCACTTATCCATTCGTTCAAATGAACTGGAAAACTGGCCATGCTTCACATACTGCATTAAGCACTACACAGGACTTTGGAGTCTGACTTCTGTGTTCAAAATCTAGTTCCACTAGTTCTTAGTGATCTTGGGAAAACTAATGTTTTTAAGGTTCGATTTCCTCACCTGTAATATAGGAACAATAAAAGTACCTAACTCAGGGAGATGGCATAAGATTAATTGGATAATGCACTGGAACTGAAAAGATGTCACTAGTCCTTCTAGTAGTTTACTATTAGCCATTATCATTAGTAAGCACTGGGGTTAGATTAATAAGATGTAAGCCATGCCTTACAGGGAGATTGATGGGGAAATATATCAAGTATTTATAATGTTGAGTATGAGTAGGCTAATAAGGAATGAAAAGGGGGTGCCCCTAAATGCCTGGTGTGGTAGAGAGAGGGTGTTAGGAAGGCTTCTTGGAGGGGCAGTGCTTGAGCCTAGATCTGAGAAACATGACAACTGAGCAAAGGGCATTTCAGAAAGAGAGCCTGACAGGTGCAAGAACACAGGTGCAGGAAAGGAGGTCTGCATCTGAGAATGGCAGATATTTGGCCTGAATGGACTCCAGGCAGGAAGGAGAGATCCTGAAGAGATTTGTGGGCAATGTTGAGAAGTTTGGACTCAACTCACTGTTGGGTTTTAAGTCAGGAGCAACTTGGCTGAAATGGCACTTCAGAAACATCAGTGATGGCTCATTTGGAAAAAGGATGGGTGGGAGACTGGTTAGGAGTTGTTGTCTAGGCAAGGGGGTGCTTCAGTGAAGGCAGGGCCAAGGGCCCAGGGAGATCAAGGTAATTTTAGGAGATAATCAGGAGTTGGAGTGGTGGGGCTGATTAAGGTTAAGGGAGGTCAGGAAGACAGAGAAATACGAGCTGGCACCCAGGTTTCTCTCAGAGTGACTGGGAGGGCACCATGCTCACTTGTCAAGACCAGAAATGCTGGAGGAAGGGGAGCGGGAAGGGGTGCCATTCTGGAATGAAGGTGGGTGGGTGTGTGAAGCAGTGAATTGTCTATGTGCATGGATACAAATACTATTAGAGCAGACTGGGAACAGAGAGGGTTGAAAATACAGGAGGAAGGGCAGGTGGTGGTGAGTGAGGATTCTGAGGAGGGAGGTTAAGGAACCCAGAAAGCAGGAAATGCAGGAGAAGTTCCCACAAGAGGGAAAAGCAGGGTGGGGATGGGGTGTGGGCAGGGGCCTTTAGGGTGTCCTGTCCACTCCCTGGGAAGAGCCCTTTCCCCTCCTTCCGTCTCTCTCCTTCCATCTGTGCTTTTCTCCCTTCATGCTCACTCCCAGGACTTGTACTGTTTGTTCTTAATAGAACCAAAGTCATTCACTGGCATTCCCACCTTCTTACCTATTTCCAAAACCCCTCCAGGGATCTTCCCAAGTTTATTTTCTCTACTGCTTTTACTTGAGATTCATCTTCAACTGGCCAGTCTCTCCCAACACACTTTCTTGCTCCAAAATGAATACCAAAAAATCATACCAAGGGTGATCCAGAGTGGGTTCTCTTTGCATTTGACATCTAGAAAGTGACCCTTCAGGATAAAAGCCAACCTGAGTTCTAGGCTTGAAAGGCTCTCCTAGCTGTGAGCTGTAGTCCTGGGATCCTGGTATTCCTTCCTGTAGGGGCATAGCCCCTTGCATCCCCGGAGAGGCCCCATCAGCTCACCTCTCCCGCCTGGCTCCCTCACTATAGTACAGCACCTGCTGTAGAATGCCCCATTGCCCAAGAGCTATCAAATGCTCAGATGGCATAAGACCTTGAGATTTCATTGGCCTCCACACTTCCTCCCAGCTTAGCAACACTGCCAAGAAAAACCTGAGGGCAAGTGAGAAAACCAGTTGTGATCTGCCCAGTAAGCAGGTGGCAGTGGAGCAGCCACCCTGCCTTCAGTGTCTCCTAGAGTCTTAAGGATGAAAGGGGAAGCAAAAACACCAGGACTAGTTTCCTGAAGCTCCAAGCCACCTAGCTGTCTGTGAAGAGGGGCCCAGGAACCAGACACAGCAGTCATGGAGCAAGGTAGGGGAGGCCCAAGGGGCTGCGGGAGCTAAGGGAGAAGGAAGACAGAGAGTCTTTAGGAAGTCAAAGGCAGAATGGATTCAGAGGAAGAAAGGAGTAAATAAAGAACTGAGTCAGAAAGAACCCAGAAACTTCAGAGTTTATTGGTAGCCCGAGACCCAGGAGACAAGATGGAGACTGGCTGGTAAACATAGTCAAACAGTTGTGTACCAGCACGCCTGCTTCCATAACCCAATGGGATGGCGGTAGGGCCAGGGATTAGTGGGTCAGGGATCCTGTTCTCTGCCACTTGCTGACGCCTTAACATTTAGGGAGTCACTTCTCTAGTTCCCAGCTCCCATGCCTGAAACATGAACGGGGGGTTGGGCGGTGAGACAAGACGAACTTGAATTTGTCTTCCAGCTCTGAAATTCTCTGCATCTTCATACGTTCTCTTTTCCCCCACTTCAGAAGGTGTGTTCCTCATTTCAGCTAATCTTTTCACCACTGTTCTCTCTGTATCAATCAGCTTCCTTTCTAGAAAGCTGGTTTGAAGATTAGTTGGTTAATTTAAACAATTTCTAATGAGCTCAAAGCTCTACATATTTAATGGCCTCACCTGCACTTACTATTTTTGTTTAAACTTTTTAATTTTGGAGGTGCCTGGGTGGCTCAGCTGGTTACGAATCTGACTCTTGATTTTGGCTCAAGTAATGATCTCACAGTTCATGATATAGAACCCGAGAGTTGGGTTCTGCACTGACAGCACAGAGCCTGCTTGGGATTCTCTCTCTTCTTCTCTCCCTCTCTTTCTGCCCTTCCCCCACTCACTCTCACTCTCAAAAATAAATATTAAAAAATTTAAAAATAATTTTTATCTACACAAGAAATATATGAATATGCAGTTGAAGTAAAATAAGACAATAATTAAGGATAAAGTTAAGTCCCTTGACCACCACACCCAACCCCAGCCTCATCTCCAGAGAAGCCACTGTGGTCATATCTAAGAAAAATCATGGTTATTAGTCTTCTGTCTACATATTTATTTTGTATTTATATATATTATCAGTGTAAGACTACCTTTTTTTTTGGTATAAATATCATGGTATAATTGCACTGTACATATTTTTCTACACTTGATTTTTTTTCACTCGACAGTATGTTGAGAGAGATTGGAGCTCTCTACCTATGCCAGTTAGTATCTTTAAATCTACCTCAAAAATTTCCACTTTGCATAGTACTCCATAGTACTGGTGTAAGTAATTTATTTATCCATCCCATTTTGATGGGCATTTAGGTTGTTTCCCATTCTCCAGTTATATAAGCAATGCTGCAGGGCACATTCTTCTGTATGCCTCTGTACTCTCATGCGGGAGTGTCTCTCTAGTATTGATACTGAGATCAATTACTTTGAAAATTCTACTTATAGGGGCGCCTGGGTGGCTTAGTCGGTTAAGCGTCCGACTTTCGCTTGGGTCATGATCTCGCGGTTCGTGGGTTCGAGCCCCGCGTCGGGCTCTGTGCTGACTGCCAGCTCAGAGCCTGGAGCCTGTTTCAGTCTGTGACTCCCTCTCTCTCTGACCCTCCCCTGCTCAAGCTGTCTCTCTCTCTCTCTCCTAGAAATAAATAAAAAATATTAAAAAAAAAAAAAAGAAAATTCTACTTATAATTTCCTTTCTATTTCCCTGATCATTTCACCCCCCTTAATCCCTTCACATCAAGGTGAACAAATATGCTCAATAGTAAATGTACTTCCTATTTGAACATTTCGTGTGTGGGGTGAAGAATAATCCCAGCATTATACACAGAGGTTAACTTGACCCATGATGTATCCAGAGGATGAGATTTGGCCCCAGTGCTTGCTGTCAGGCAGATGTTGCCATACCTAGTGAGGAGTCTAGGTAATGTGCCCAACCTGAATTGGAGCCAGTTAGTGACCTGTCTAGTCAGCTGGTCTCCAAAAGGGGTGAGCTCTTCTAAGACCAAGGAAAGCCAAGTGCTTTCTCAGCTAGCAGTAGGCTGGATGTCTTTTCTGAACATGAGTGATGAACAGCAATGGGCAGCAACTTTTGGCTAAAGGAAAGAGCACGGGACTTGGGCCAATAACGTTAGGGTCAGCCTTAGACAAGACATTTAATCTGCCTGAATCTTGTTTCTGAATCTCCAAGTGTGAATGACATGACATTTCATCCTTCTAACATTGTGGTGAGGACTCAATTAGACAGAATGTCTAGGATAGTGCCTAGGATGGTGCCCAGCACATAGTAGGCAGGCCTTCAATGAGGTGTTGGTTGAATTTGAAATAAATGCAGAGTGATTATGGAAAAAATAGAAAACACTATTCAAACTAGCAAACATCTTTTGATACCTACAATGTGCTGATTATTATGCTTATATTTCTTTTATAAAAAACCCCATACCTGGAGCGCCTGGGTGGCTAAGTTGGTTGAGTGTCCAACTTCGGCTTAGGTCATGATCTAGCAGTTCATGGGTTTGAACCCGTGTTGGGCTCTGTGCTGACAGCTCATAGCCTGGGGCCTGCTTCAGAATCTGTGACTCCTGCTCTCTTTGTCCCTCCCACACTCACATTCTCTCTGTCTCTCAAAGATAAATGTGTTAAAAGAAAGAAAGAAAGAAAGAAAGAAAGAAAGAAAGAAAGAAAGAAAGAAAGAAAGAAACCCCATACCCATTAGCAGTCGCACCCAATTTCCCCCTCCTTCCAACCTCTGGCAAACCCTAATCTGTCTCTATAGATTTACCTATTCTGAATATTTCATATAAAGTGAATCATATAGGGGCACCTAGGTGGCTCAGCAGGTTAAGCATCCGACTCTTGATGAAGTCATGAACTCACAGTCCATAAGTCTGAGTCCAGCATCAGTCTCTGTGCTGTCAGCTGTTTGGGATTCTGTCTCTCCCTCTTTTTTCCTCTCTCTCTCAAAATAAATAAATAAACTAAATAAAGTGAATCATAATATGAGACTTTTGTATCTGGCTCCTTTCACTAAGCATAATGTTTTCAAGTTTCATCTATATTATAGTATATTCAGCATTCCTTTATGTGGTTGAATAACATTCCATTTTATGGATAGACCACACTCATTCATCCAGTAATCAGATGATGGTCATTTGGGTTGTTTCCGTATTTTGGCTATTATGAATAGTGCTGCTATCAACATTCATGTACAGATTTTGTGTGGACATATGTTTTCAATTTCTCAGGCCCATACCTAGGAGTGTAGTTGCTGGATCATATGGTAACTCTATTTTTGACATTTTGAGGAACTGCCATACTGTTTTCCAAAGTGGCCATGCCATTTTACAATCCCATCAGCAATGTATAAGCGTTCCAGTTTCTCCACATCTTCACCAACACTTGTTATTTTCCATCTTTCTTATTAAAGCCATTCTAGTCCATGTGAAGTGGTATTTCACTTGCATTTCCCTAATGATTAATGATGTTTAGCATTTTTTATTTGCTTATTGGCCTTTGCATATTTTTTTAGGAGAAATGTCTATTCAGATCAATTGCCCATTTTTTATTTGCATTATTTTTTTAATCATTGGGTTGTACAAATTCTTTATATATTCTTGATACAAATCCCTTATCATATATGTGATTTACAAATATTTTCTCTCATTTTGTGGTTGTCTTTATTGATAATGTCCCTGAAACAAAAAGTTATTAATTTGATGAAGTCCAATTTATAGCTTTTTAAATTTTATTGCTTGTGCTTCTATTGTCATATCTAAGAAACCATTTCCTAGTTCAAGATCATGAAGATTTACTCCTATGTTTTCTTCTAAATGTTTTATGGTTTTAGCTCTTACATTCAAATCCTTGATTAGAGTTTATTGTATATGGCGTGAGACTGGGTTAAAACTTCATTCATTGCAAGTGTATAGAAATACAATTAATTTTTGTATATACATATTGTATTCTACAACCTCAATGAATTTGTCTGCTAGTTCTAACTTTGTGTGTGGATTTGTCAGGATTTGCTATATTCAAGATCATGTCGTATGTTAATAAGATAATTTTACTTCTTTCCAATGTGTGCTGGCTAGAATCTCTAGTACTGTGCTAAAGAGAGAGCCCTTGTTTTGTTCCTAATCTTAGGGGGAAAGTATCTAGTATTTCATTATTAAGTATGGTTTTGACTGGGGATTTTTCATAGATACTCTTTATCAGTTTGTGCTAGTTTACTTCTCTTAGATGTAATTTACTTGTTGTGTATTTTTATTATGAGATGTTGGGTTTTGTCAAATGCTTTGCTTTGTATTTCTTATAATCTAGAATACAGTTGAGACAAAACAGCTAGACCTCTGTCCTCACTGGCTTACATCTTGTGATGGAAGACAGACAAATAAAAGAGTAACTACAAAAATATCTGAATATCCCATGATGATCCTAAAATTAGTAGACTCCCAGTAAAAGTTTGTTGATAAAAATGAACAATTGAGCATGATATTAACTCAATGAAGTAATTAAGTTTCAGTATCAGTGATGCAGTTAAGTACTCTAGGTCAGTGGGAGATGAGAAGAGGGTGGGTCAACTCAGGCAGGCTTCATGAAAGCGGTGAGTCTTCACCAGGCCTTGGAGGCCAAAATTTGGTTAGATATTTTGTTTGGACAGACAGAATGAGAGGGCACTCTAAGCTGGGGTTACAGCAGGATCAAAATACATGGACAGGCAGGGCTACCATTTGCTTGGGGACAGATTGGAGGAGAGGGCCCATGCTGGCAGCATTGAGAAGCAAGAAACCAAGTAAGTGGAGGCCAAGTGTGGAGGGTCATAAGGGTCAGGTTAAAGAGTGTGCCTTTTGTATGGTAGGCTGTAGGGCATCTCATAACTTTTAAAGCAAAGGATGGCATGATTAAATTGTCTTGAGGAAAGATAATCTGGTGATGTGTTAGGAGAGAATGATGTAGGCTATGGTCACTACATGTGAAGTGAGGAGTTCAGAATTATGTAAATACGGAAAGGGTCAGGTGGGCACTAGAGATATTTTAATGGAATGAAGGGACATGTCCACATATGAATGGTTAAAGATTAACAAAGAGATGGGTGAGTCAAGTGTGATTTAAAGGTTGTGAGCCCAGGTGTCTGAGGACCCCCGAAGGACCATGGCCCAACATGGAGAAGTCAGAAATGGAGCCCTTCTTGGCGAGACACACTTGGAGAACAGTGAGATCAGTCTGTGTTTTATTAGAGGTTCCAGAAGGCTGGAACTATCTTCGACTATCCTCAGCATCCCAGCTCCCAGGGGATTAGGCATGTGACATTAGTGGTTGTCAGAGAGCCAGCAAATTGCTGAAAGCACAGCAGCTAACTACCAGATCTGGAGGCTGGTATAGGGGCAAGTGAGACTGTTAACTTGAGTCCAAAAACTGGATGCTGGGGTGAATCTGGAGACATGCTAGGCCGAAGGGAGCAATCGAACTTGACCAGGACTATGAAAGAGGTTGGACAGAGACAGAAATCCATCACCTCTGGGAGGGCATAAAAGGGGAAGGGGATAGAGGATTATAAAAGCAAGAAAGGGAAGGAAGAAGGAAGTAAGAAAGAGGCACTTGCACACATAGAGCCTCATTTAATCCTCATACCAACCCTGTACTGCTGGTATTATGGATTCTGTTTCACTTACTTGGAAACTGAGGCTCAGAGAGGCTAAGTTTCTTTCTCAAGTTTGTACAACTAAAAAGTGCCGGTCAGGATTGGACCAGACTCTACAGCCCTGCTCTTTTGTATGCCCCTGGCTGCCCTGTTGCAGGGCTGGAGGTGGCTCTCACAGACCTCCAGAGCTCCTGGAACAATGTGCGGCACCACACAGAGGAGATCAGCTCTGACCGACTCCTGGTTCGCCGGGGCCAGGCCTTCAACATCACTCTGTACTTCAGGAACCGGGGCTTCCAGCCAGTCCTGGACAACATCATCTTTGTGGCTGAGACTGGTGAGGACCCCTGAGGGCTCTGTGTATGCGTGCGTGCGAGCATGTGTGTGTGCGCGCGGACGCGCTTAGGAAGATTCCAGAGGGTTGAAAGTTTATTGCAGAGAGAGCCTCAGTTCTGCTTCCCTCTCAGGACCCCTACCAGACCTGTCCAACGGGACTCGAGCCCTGTTCAGCCTCGCAGGTCATCATGGCCCCAGCCCATGGATTGCCTCGCTGGAGACCAATGGGGCCAGCTCCCTGGAGGTGAGCTTGTGTGCCCCTCCCACAGCAGCCGTGGGCCGGTATCTCTTGAAAGTTCATATTGACTCTTTCCAGAAGTCTGTCACAGCCTACCAGCTCGGGGAGTTCATCCTGCTCTTCAATCCCTGGTGCCCAGGTAAGGCGGGGTGCCTGTGTGTGGGTCCCTTGTCTCTACCCCTTTGTCAGTGCCACAGAGAGGTAGGCTCAAGGATTTCTAGACCTGTTTCCTGACTACCAGAAACCTCTCAATTGCATGTAGTCAGCATTTACTCCCAACCACCAACAAACAGGGCAGGGAAAACTTGCTATTCGTTTACTTATTTAGAATTTTAAAAACATGAGCAAAGTCATCTTTACTTAAAAAGAAAACTATTAGAGGGGCACCTGGGTGGCTCAGTCGGCTAAGCTTCTGACTTCAGCTCAGGTCATCATCTCACGGTTTGTGAGCTTGAGCCCTGTGTCAGGCTCTGTGCTGACAGCTCAGAACCTGGAACCTGCTTTGGATTTTGTGTGTGTGTGTGTCTCTCTCTGCCCCTCCCCCATTCGTACTCTGTCTGTCTCTCTCTCAAAAATAAATAACATTAAAAAAAAAAAAACTACTGAGACACCTGGGTGGCTCAGTTGGTTAAGCATCTGACTCTTGGTTTTGGCTCAGGTAATGATCTTAACAGTTTGTGAGTTTGAGCCCCATGTTATCAGTGCAGAGCCCACTTGGGATTCTCTCTCTCTCTCCTCTTTCTGCCCCTCCCCTGCTCTCTCTCTCTCTCTCTCTCTCTCTCGTAAAAAAATGTTTATTTTTGAGAGCAAGAGAGCACAAGCAGGGGAGGGGCAGAGAGCTCTCAGTGCAGAGCCCAACATGGGGCTTGAACTCAAGAGTCATGAGATCATGACCTGAGCCAAAGTTGGATGCTTAGCCAACTGAGCCACCCAGGCACCCCAATAAAATAAACTTTTAAAAATAAGACTGATATAATTAACTTTGACCATTATTAACATCTATCCTTACCACACATTTTTTAAATTAACTTGAGTTTTTTAATTCTAAGAGTAATATGTATTGCATTGAATATTTGTGGAATGAAACAAAGGGAAAGAAATAAGAAGGATGGAAAGAATGAAGGAAAGGAGGAAAGGATGAAGGAAAGAAGGAAAGAAAGAAGGAAAGAAAGAGGAAGGGGGGAAGAAGGAATGTATAAAGTGAAAAGTAAAACCTTATCCCAATCTCCAAGTTCCATCTTCCAGAAGAAAATTCTGTTAGCATTTTCTTATATAGTCTTACAAAACTGTTCTATCTTTAATCAAATATGTATTTATGCATATATACATGTGTGCGATTATATAGTCATACCACGAATGTGATTATATACTACATAGCATGCTTTAGCTTGCTTTTTCATTCAACAATTCAACTTTGAATGTATTTTCCTATCAATATGTTATTTTTAAAATTATTTTTAATGTTTTCTTTATTTCTGAGAGAGAGAGATAGCATGAGCAGGGGAGGGTCAGAGAGAGAGGGAGGTACAGAATCTGAAACAGGCTCCAGGCTCTGAGCTGGCAGTCAGCACAGAGCCCGACATGGGGCTCGAACCCACAAACTGTGAGATCGTGACCTGAGCCAAAGTTGGACGCTTAACCGACTGAGCCACCCAGGCGCCCCTCAACATGTTATTTTTAATGGCTACAATTACTACATTGTTTGGACAACCAAATGTTTTTAACTAGTCTCCTATATATGGGTATTTTGGCTGTTTCCAGTGTTTGTCTTAGACAAAGCTATAGAGAATATCCCAGCAACACCTGTCCCACGATCCCTGTCATTAACCCACCTGGGGACTCCCACACTGCAGCCCTGGCCACTGCTAGTCCCTGCTGTGAGGAAGATGTGTGTGTTCTCAACCATGAATCTGCAGGGCTGTTCACACTGGTGCAAGACTTCATTAAAAGGCATCTTCCCCAGGAATCCAACTCCACCAGAGTCCATGCAGACTGAGTCTGAGGCTACCTCTGAGGAAGTGAGAAGAGTACTTTTACCTATGAGTTTGGTGAGGCTTCCAGACTGTTCCAGGACACTGCAAAGAGGATACCTACTCCTATGGCCTTTATTTGTTCATTCTCAATTTTAAAAAGATAATTTTTTATATCATGAAAACAATATATGTTAATTCCAGAAAATCTAGAGAATACCATTGGCAAAAAGATTAAAAAAAGTACTATCAGCATCTTTTAGAATAGCCTTCAAAATCCTTTGTATGTTTTAAACAAATGTCAATTCGTGCTGTAACATTATTATGTAATCCATTTAAAACAACATATTACATGTAGATTTTGATGCCTATATTACAATTTTGTAATCTTATATTAATCATGTATGTACAGAATTCTGTGGTGGATGTGGCTTTTTAACCAGCTTCCAGAACCACCACTTAGGTTGTTTCCAGCTTTTCCGTGTTGCAAACAGTACTCAAATAAACATCTTAGCATCCAAATCTCTGGGTACTTCCTAAATACTGTCCCTAGATTAAATTCCTGTAAAAGGCATGAGAAGGTTAATGTCAACCCCTAAATTCTGGTTTGCCCTTTTCCAATCAGGTTTAGTTGAGTATAGCAGAAAAGTCATGGAATATGGTGAAATATGGACTCTGTTCAAATTTCACTCTGTGCTCACATGTATTTGGACAAGTTACTTATCACCTGAGCCTGTTCCCTCAACCTTTATTTGGGACAGGATGTAAATGTGCTTTGCAAACTAAGAAATTCCACCAAAGGTAACTTTTTACTAGTTAGCCTCATGTTCGTATTGAAACCAGCTGGTGCTGAGGGGTTGTAGAAGGTGGGTCTCTCCAAGAAACCTCCCCTTCTGCCCCTCTTAGTGTCCCCCAGTGCCAATGCTAGTGCTCAGTTTTCATGGGACTTTGTCTTCTGGGGATGCGGTGAGGCAGGAATGGCATGACAACTTTTTTGCTTTGTGTCCTGGCACTTTGATTTCTAGGGGATTCTGTCTACTTGGACAGTGAGCCCCAGAGGCAGGAGTATGTCGTGAATGATTACGGCTTCATTTACCAAGGGAACAAGAACTGGATCCGCCCATGTCCCTGGAACTATGGACAGGTGAGTCTTAGCCCTATTCATGGCCCATCCAGGCCCTGAGCTCATGGGAAGTGGGGAGCAGGAGCAAGGTGGGAGGGTTTTCCTCATTCAGGGTTCACCCAGAACTGACAAATGGTGACAGCAAAGTGTGAGATGACACTCCAGGGAGCTAAATGAGTTGGAAGGTATTCTCTGCTGATCATGTTTGATTTGAACATATGTATCTAAGGGGGAAAGACAGCTAAAGGCACCCACCAGGGAATTCCACTGAGCATGATGATGAGGACGAAGGGACATGATGATGGAGTGAGGATGGCCATGATGGTACCTGGGTTTTGTTTGTTGAACTGTTTCCAGTAGGAATCATTTGCCTCTCTCACTTCATCCTCATTACCTAGACCACACACCCTAGAATCAGTTCTCTCACACTGAGGAAACTCATCCCTGACACCTCAGCCAGAAGCAATGTTGATGAGCAGTGATGTACTTCCCTCCCGGTTACTATTGCTTCTCTGTTTTGATTAGAGATCTTTTTTATTTTTCTTTTTTAAGGTTTATTTAAATGTTTATTTTTGAGAGAGAGAGCATGCACGAGCAGAGGAGGGTAGAGAGAGGGAGACAGAGGAGCCAAAACAGGCTCTTCACTGACAGCAGCAATTCCGATGTGGGACTCGAACTCACGAACCATGAGATCATGACCTGAGCTGAATTTGGACACTCAACTCTAGGCACCCCTGATATCTTTTTCATTATAAGAGTAATACACGGCTGTTTTAAAATTTTTACAAGGAAACGTTACAAAAATGGGTACTTAGAACATGAAGGGCATGCTAAGCACCATCACCAGTGTGGTGTATGTTCTTCTATATTATGTTTCCTCTGCATATTTGAAAATATTTTATGCGTAACAATGGAATCATATTAATCAGAAGGCATTGCAACTCCTGCCTTATTGAAGGCCTGCCTCCCACATAAAGCTCAGCTTACATCAGGTGCTCCAGGAAGTCCAGCACCAGGACAGGGAAGAGGGTTCTCAAGGCTGAGACCTGGCACCCCAACACTATTGGGGAAAGAAGACCAGTCCTGGCTGCCATATGGCTGTTGGGTGGGAAATCCTAGGAGCCTTTGTGGACCCTTGTGTCTGTTTGATATGAATGCCTCTCCTAAACTTTGCCCAAATAGAACTCTAACACATGTGGCCTTGGGCACAGCCTAGGTCCCCTGAGGTAGCTATTGTCAAGATGAGACCTGACAGCCTCAACTGGTGCCAACTGACCTCTCCAACTTCTCACTCAGCATGGGCAAATGAGGATCTGGAGAGTCCCTATAGACAGGAACTTACCATCATCTGTGAACAACAGAAGTGAGCAATTGCTTTCTTTTGAGCCCTGGATCCTTCCTTTTCTCCCTGTCTCTTATTCAGTGAACTTACATTGAATGCCTCCTAAATATCATGCAAGGTGCGAGGTGCTTAGGGATATGAAAATGAATTGAATGCTGTCCCTGAGCTCATAGTATAGTGGGGACTCAGTCACATAAGCAGGTCTTACCATGCATGGGATATGCAAAGACTGAGATGGACACAGGATGTTCTGAGAGCCCAAAGGAGGAGCACTTGGTTGGGCATGGAGTCATTAGGGAAGCTTCCTAGGAAAGGAGACGCTTGAACTGACTTAATCAAATGAAAGGTGGGGAAAATATCCCAGGCAGAGGGAAGCATGAGCAAAAACACAAAGGTGAGAAACAGTTTGGTCTGTTGCAGGGTTACAAATAATCTGGTGTTGCTGGAGCAAAATGATGAAGCAGGAGGTATTGAGACTTGAGGCTGGAGAGGTAGAAGGGGGCCAGATCAGGGAGGGTCTTATATGGCTGACAGGGGAGGTTAGAGCTTTGGTTCTGAAGGTCTAGAGGCCTTTGAACATTTTAAAGCAGAAAAGTAATCTGATGAAACTGTACCTTGGGAAAGATAGGTCAGAGAAGGATCCTATTCCTCTTTATTGTCCAGTGGGAATATCACATGGTGATAAATACATTATTCATTTACTCTCATTCAACCAAGATGCATGGAGTCCCTACTATGTTCTGTGCACTGTCAGGTCTGGGGCATACAGTTGCAAGGACAACTGGAGGGAGACAGAGCATATGCTCAGGCAAGCAAGACAGAGCTTGACTCCATCATTATGACTTAAGTTAAATCAGGCTCAGGCTCAGGGAAGCCCTCAGATAAAATGTCATTCACACCAAGCCCAAAGGACAAGTCAGCCTACCTTGGGTGGGAAGCTTCCATAACTCACACACTATTAGTCATTCCAGAGCCTGATTGAGTCACAGGTGCCATGGCCAGTTGGTGCCAGTACCTCAACAGTAGCTGCCAATTGTGATCTGGGTTAGCAGGTGGAGGTAAAAGGTGAGGCAATATGGTTTTAGCAAGAACATCCCACAGGCTCCAGGAGTGTGAGAAGTGAGAGAAGGAGAAATCGACTTTTAATCAGTCACACTCATTGGAAAAAAAACTCCAGGGATTTGATCTGTAGGGCATACAAACTGGGTGAGTTGTGACCCTAGAGCCCAGAGATCCTCCACCTGCTCAGGAGTTCCCTTCTAAATGGGTTTGTATTCCATAAACACAGTCTATTGGAGAGCTGGGTGGGGTGACTCATGCATTTCTTTCCATATCTACATGTGTCAATGTATGGGAGCCTTGCCTGTCTGCATCTCCCTTATAGTTTGAAGAGAATATCATTGACATCTGCCTGGAGCTGTTAGACAAGAGCCTGAACTTCCAGATCGACCCAGCTATAGACTGTGCGCTGCGGGGAAGCCCTGTCTACATCAGCAGAGTGGTGTGTGCCATGGTGAGGTTGGGTCCAGCTCTGCCCACCCAGGGTGTGTCTGGGGAGGGAGGAAGCTGTGTGTGTTGGGGGGTGCCCCCTCAGATTTGCCCCCTTCAACGGGGGGGGGTGGTGGTGGTGGTGAAGAATCAAGAACAAGGGCCCTCTGGCAAAGCCAGTTTGGATGAGGCTGATGAAAAAATATGGGTAACAGGTTTTCTCAGCTGAGTTTTGAAATAGCTGGGTGTGGGCCATCACCTCAATTAATTCCAAATTAATGTTTTAGGAAAGGCTGAGTTAGCTTTATTTTTGGAAATGGTCTTGTTTTTTTTTTTTTCTAAATTTCTTTTGCTCCGCAGTATTTTTAAGAGCTCTCAGAGCCAATCTCTAGCTTCATAGGGGTGAGTTGAAATAGAATGATAAACTAGTTAATAGTAGAGAGAAGTCAGAATGGCTAGCTTCCCACCCCCCTCACCCCTTCCCTAGCAGGTCTGGAAATTCCCAGGTAAAACCAGATTGAAGAGTCCTCTGTGTCTCAGGCCCACAGACCTTGCAAGGCAGCCCACACATCACATCTTGCTGAGCAAAACAATGCTTCTAATGCTTCTATATATGGTTTCTCTTTAGATTAACAGCAACGATGACAATGGGGTGCTCAATGGAAACTGGAGTGAGAATTACTTAGATGGCATCAACCCTGCAGAGTGGACCGGCAGTGTGGCCATCCTGAAACAGTGGCATGCCACGGGCTGTCAGCCAGTGCGTTATGGGCAGTGCTGGGTCTTTGCTGCCATCATGTGCACAGGTACGGAGTGGAAAGGGCCCCATGGAGAGAACAAATAGTGTATTGGCTCATGTATTAGCCCTCTGAACCATTCTTGTCCCAGTCTTTTTTTTTTTAATTATTTTTTAATGTTTTATTTATTTCTGAGAGAGAGAGAGAGAAAGAGAGGGAGAGAGACAGTGTGAGCAGGGGAGGGTCAGAGAGAGAGGGAGGTACAGAACCTGAAGCAGGCTCCAGGCTCTAAGCTGTCAGCACAGAGTCCGACGCGGGGCTCGAAGCCACGAACTGTGAGATCATGACCTGAGCCGAAGTTGGACATTTAACCGACTGAGCCACCCAGGCGCCCCCCTTGTCCCAGTCTTGCACAGTTCCCACTAAAAGAAAGGTTGGAAGGAAGCCCCTTCTGTAAAAATGTCTCCTCACTGACCCCAGTTTCATGTATCTGGGCTTATTTCAGAGAAGTTATACACTTCTCTGTCCTTTCTCTTCCTCTGAGTTTGGACAACCTAAGAGCCTGGCTGGAAATTGTTTGGTCCAAGACAGGAATGAGATGAAAGGCCAAGTATTTAGAAAACTTATAAAATGATTAGTGCCCTTTCTGAGCAGAGAGTGGTCTTGACATGGGAGGGAAATGTATATTGGAGTGGTGGTATGAGCCCTGGGACCAGAGCAAGATGCAAGTCGACATAAAATGACCCTGAATTTGGAGTTGTCTCATGCTCAGTAGGCCTGGAGGCCTGACTCAGGTCAGAGAGGTAGGGGATGGAAGAAAATGGGAGATCATATCTTTTCCAATAGGGAGTAGATGCTACACTAGTAGAAGGAAGGGTAAAAAAATATGTATGGGGCAAAGAAGGCAAATGCAAGTTGATTTGCAGGTAGCAGGAGGAGCAAGCAGAAGAAAGGTATGGCTGTGAATCTTGAGGCAACTGACACCTAGAAATTAGTCACATTCTAGAGACAGCAGGAGGAGGCCTTCTGCTTCACAAAGGGTCCAGCTTGCTACTGGCTCTCACCCTCATTCTGATCGCCGTGCCTAGGGCTCTCTCAGCCTTCACACATGCATATCTGTATACCTGACCATGAGTCATGGTCAGGAAGTTCTTATTCTAGGAAAAGAGGTCAATAACAACTTTCACTCACAGGACTCTCTAGTCCAATCCGGGGAGACCAGATCTGCCCACAGCTTCATGTTTATTGCAGACTCAGGCCTTCTGTGTAGAAATTCCCTGTATGATAAAGTCTGGTGCAGTCAATGTGCTTGTATGTGCTGAGCCCATCTCTGGGCTCTTGGAGGAAGCCTAGGGACACTTCAGCTGCAGAGGAGAGAGCACCAGACTTCTGTCCAAGGGCACAGGAGGTTTCTGTCAACACCCACAGACGATGACTTCACATGGGTTGGTGAAGAGGAAGTCCTGAGCTCTTCCTCCTCTGTAGCTGCAGGGCCCCATCTTGAGTTGGAGGCTCTGATTGACCAGGGACAAGAAACTAGGAATTCAATAGCTTTGATTCCCAGAGCCACAGTGATATGGGTGAACTGGGAGGTCTGAGTCATCCAGGGAACAGGCACAGGACTGGTAGGCAGAGAATAGATCAATCTTGTGCATGTTGGAAAGGGAACCTTCCTCTGTGTGGAAAAGCCTAAAGACTAATGGGCCTCGCGTGCATGTGAGAGGGAGAGGACCAGGGTTTTGGGTGTGGTTGTCTAGAACTGGGCAACAAGAGGAGTGGAGCCAGTGAATGAAGATTATGCAATGAGAGCAGACTAATTAAAATGTTTATAAGAATCATGGCCCCTTTGTGACCTGGGAAGCAAAGGGCTGGGCAAAGTGGGTCAAATGCGGCTTGATCCAACTGTAGCTTAGGCAACAGAAGGCTTCCCCCAAAAGGTCACCAGGGTGTAAATTAATAAGTATATATGTTTGAAAAACTCATGTATTCATCCAGCCACTTACTGAGTCCTATTTCTAAGCTAGGTACTGTGCTTTAAGTACTCTTAGATACAAAGATAGGTAAGACTCAACCTTTTTCCTCTACTAAAAGTTAAGGATTTATCAAATTCCTCAGTCCAATATAGCTACCAAGGCACATTTATTAGTAATACTGTTTTTTCTCTCTCTCTCTCTTTTTTAATGTTTTTATTTATTTCTAGGAGAGAGAGAGAGAGAGACAGTGTCAGCAGGGGAGGGTCAGAGAGAGAGAGAGTCACAGACTGAAACAGGCTCCAGGCTCTGAGCTGGCAATCAGCACAGAGCCCGACGCGGGGCTCGAACCCACGAACCACAAGATCATGACCTTAGCGAAAGTTGGACGCTTAACCGACTAAGCCACCCAGGCGCCCCTAGTAATACTGTTTTTATTTCACAATCACAATAGCTGATTTGCATTGGAAACTTCTTTTGTGCCAGGCACTGTGCTAAAATCTTGACAACCTAGAATAATGGTGAGGCATGTGATGTGGATCTGGAAGTAGACTGTTTTCAAATACCAACACTACCATCAAATGGCTAGGTGGCCTTGGGCAAGTCACTTAACTTGCGCTTCAGACTTCTGATGGGAGAAAGTAATAGTGCCTACCAAATAGGGTTATTGAAAGGACTGAGGTATAAATATATATAAATATATATTGCATGGAATGTGCTAAGAATTAATAGTGCCTGGCTACCGTGAATGTGCAGTAAGCATCAGCTAGGATCACCTCATTTGATACCCTCAAATGGCCATATGGGGTAGATTCTATCATCATCATCTCCACTTTGCAGATGAGGAAATTGAGCAGTGGAGCCAGTCTCACATCCAGGTCTGGCATACTGTAACCACTGATACTGATACATAAACACTGCTAGCAGCTACCACTTACCCAGTATCCTCTGTGTTTCAGGTATATGCCAGGCATTTTCACTCTTTCTATCCTCACAACCAGCCTGCAAAGTAAATATCATTACCATTATTTTATAGATGGGAAAACTGAGGCTTGAAGTGACCAAGTGACTCTTGGCTGACTCAATAATACATTCTCTCTTCTGCAGCCCTGCCCCCTGCCCCCCGAATTGCGTTTTTAAATGTCAACATATTGATGTTAAATTCCTAATGAAAAATCACCAAAGGAAAGTGTATATGCATCAAATTTTGAGCAGGCTTTTTCTTTGACATTCATTTAGTTGGCTGTTATTTTGGGAATTTCAGACAAATCTCTGGCCTACCTTTTCTGTATTTAGGGCTGACCACCCACAGCTCTTAGTCATCAGGCTTTTCCTGTTCTGGCTATCCACTTTATACTACAAGGGACCTGAAGAGAGTTCCAGCAGCTCCCCCGCCATCTGTCAAGGTTCTAGGGCTGGTTCTTTTATATTCCAGTTGCCCTTTTATACTGTGACTTTTTTTTCTGTGCTGCAGGGCAGACTAATCTCTTCACAGTCTCTCAGAACTATCCCTTACTGCTGCAATTTACAGAGTCAGGGTGGGGATTCCCTTAGTCACCAAGTCCCACTCTCTCTTGCCACTCTCTGTGTGGTCTCTCTATCTTTTTCGGTGCAGAAGCTTTCAGTCACAGTCAGCCCTCAGTTCTTCTTCAAGAGGAATTGCTCTATAAATAGGTATAGATTTGGTGTGTCTGTGGAGGTGATGAATTCAGGGTCTTCCAACATCACCCTCTTGGACTGGAACTTCTGAACTATACACTTTACAAGGGTTTTGGTATGTGAACTAGACCTCAGTAAAGTTGGCTTTTTGTCTTTTTTTTTTTTTTTTTTAAGCCAGTCATCCTGGGAATATGCCTGGGCAGGTCTGTTCCTGCCCACAGCTGCATGGGGGTGGGGACAGAGTCAGCAATGACTTGTAAGACATGAACATTGACTGTGAACAGGTCTATGGGGCATAATCCCCTCTTCTATAAAGTAGAGAGGTGGCCCAGGATCCATGGGGGGAAGGATGGTGGGAAATGGTATGGGAGATGAAGAGGCAGTGTTGCTTGGAGGTAGGCCATTTTCTCTTCACCCAAAACTACCCCATGTGTATATTTTATATATTGGATTCTCACTTAATGCTTTACCTTGCATGTAGAGTCCTCTGCTTAAAACCATTTGAACGCCCCTGGGCTAGATGTGATCTAAGATTTCTTCTCACTCAGTTGTGTAGTAGTCTCTATAAAGTACCTCATTATCTTCATTTGAATATACCTTTTGTCCTCATTGTTTTCATTGAGCCCTTAGCTCTCATAGAAGGAAATCTCAGCCACAGCCCTGGTGCATTTTGTTGCCTCAACCTTTGGCTCAAATACAAATCTACTATTATTCTCCATTGATTTATGAGACATCAAGGCTTGTGTGGAATGTTCCCTTACCAGGTTGTGGGTTAATATGTGGCCAGCACCTAGAAAAACGCTTGGTACATGGTTAATTTTACATAAATGTTAGCTATTATAATTAGTCTAATACTGTTTTAATCTCAGCCTCTTGGGCTCCAGAGGTCTGGTTGGGTCTTACTCATAAGGTGTTTCTAGTCATCCCCCCAAATTCAGTTCCCCATCATCTCTATTGCATTTTTATTTTATTTCCTTCCTTTCTTCTTTGGCGTGTTTAGAGTTAATTAATCATATTCCTCATTTCATGATATTGATCGTAATAGGTCTACTTCAGGCCTCCTTTTTAAAAATTAGTTATTAATTGGTTTTTCCTCACTGTTGTCTTACAACACCTTCCTATTCACCTCCCTCCATGATAGGGAAACATTTTGATATATTTAATATGTAACATTGTTTCTGAATATGCTCTTATCAAAAAAGTATATTGTTATATGCAATATTTTGTCCAATATATTTTTTGTTTTATATGTTATATTTTTCATCTTTATAAATTCCACTGGATCTTCTTTCTATCTTTCATTTCTCTTCTTATGTTCATGTTTTCCTTTACCTCCTCTTGAGCATATTTATAATATTTAAAATAGCTATTTTAAGGTCTCTGTCATCTAATTCAATCATCTCTGTTTTTCTAGATCTAGTTCTATTGATTGACAGTTGTCCTAGTTATGAGTCATATCTTTCTGCTTCTTTGCATGCCTGGTAATTTTTTTTAGCAGACATTATTTTTTAGAGCAGTTTTGGAATTCATCATCATGGCAGACAAGCAAGAACAGTTCTAATATGAACTTGTGAAGGCATATCTGAAAAACCAAGACAATATGACCATCTTGGTTTAAGGAACAATTAAAGGCATGGGAGGAGAAGATACTTTTACCATTTAGAAGCTTGATGCTTCCAGGGAAAAATTATAAGATGCTAAAAATCATCACATTCAAATGCAAACACTTCAACTCTATTAGCTGAAGCTTGACTGTATTCTTCAGTATAAGCCATGGAAGTGTGGCAGCGAAGCTGACCGAGCAAATTTCAACAAATCTAACTCTAACTTTCCACTGATTTCTCTTTTAAAATTGGAGCCACACTTCCACATGGGGAGTTGGTGGGCGGCAGGGGAGGAAAAAGAACTGGTGAGAAGACTTCACAGCCAGTCCTGAAACAGAGTCCATGTTTTAATACACCATCAGGATGATGTCCACCACCAGTCAAAAGTGAAGCTGCCCTCCTTGAGGACAGGGATTTCTTTCATTTTTGTATATGCATCTAACCCATTGCCTAGTTAATCACAGGGGCTTGACACCAGTCACTGGATGAGTGCTGAATGGCTAAGTGAAGAGACATAGCAATTCATGCTGGGAGTGCAGTGTGGTGTGATATACCTTGGGAAATCTGCAGCCCTTTCCTGATCCTGATACCTGGTCCAGCTTTGTCTAAGCATGCCTGTGTGAGGGTTCGTGCATGTGTGTGCACACACACAAACACACATACCTCCCTTTTATGAGGGACTCCGCCCCCCAAAATATTAGTGAGTCACCTGAGTCTCCTGTCAAACTGTGAGTCATTAGTACTGATAGTCTGCAGAAACCTTATTCACAGGTTCAAGACAACACAGGTCAACACAGATTTAATGAGCATTTACTCTGTGCCCAACACTGTGTTGGAAACAAAGATATATCAAGAAAAGCATCTGGTATGAATCCTACTCTAGGGGGATTTGTAATCTGGCTGACAAGATAAGACAAACACAGGAGATCACAGAGAGCTCCACCCAGTGATAAAATACGAGGCACAGGTGATTGGGATTAAGTGAGAGCATGAGGAAGGGAAGTTAGTGTGTCATGAAGTAGTCAGTGAAAACTTGACAGAGGAAAGTGCATTGAGAATGATTTGGTGCTGTGATGCCTAGTGAAGTTGCAGTGGTGTGGCTTGTAGCTAGAAGTTTGGGGATGTTTTGAGATCAGAGAATTGGGAGCTTAAATTCTGCCCTGACTCTTTTCTTTCTGTCATGTGACCTCAATCTCACTAAGCTTCAGGTTTCTCCTCTTTAAAGTTGAGATAACCACAGGGTTTTGGAGGTGATTAAATGAGATTATGCCTGTGCAATGCTTGGCACCATGTCTGGCACTATGATGATGATGATGTCATCAACTGGCAAGGAACATGCAGAAGACTGAAAGACAAGCTCAGTTGGGCATGTGTCTAGAAGCAGGGAGGTCTCCATAGAGGCTCAAGATTCAGGAGTTGTGGGCACAGAAGTGAGAGGTGAATCCATAAGGCAAGATGAGCCATTTGTGGGAGGACAGAGCATGTAGGACAGAGGGAGCAAGACCCCGGAAAAAAACTTATGTGTATGACTTCATGCAAATCTGAGCCCTTAGTGTGATATGGAAGCTAAAGCAAGGCCTCACTCATTCCCCATGTGAGCAACCATTCTAACCTCATTGTGACTTCACTGTGACAGTCTGTTGTCCCCCATGATGACAAAAGGGTGAGAACAGATCAGTGCAAATCCATCACCACTCAAAGCTTATGCTCTACTGACAGTCAAGCTTGATACCCAAAGCATAGTGTACAGTCATTATGATAGTGCCATGCAAAGTCAGAAATCACGAGAACAGGAAGAAGATTTGTGAGACACTCATTCAGCCATCTAGCAACGATGCACCACCAAGTTTCTACAAGATAGATCTGGCTCTGTGTTGTTAATGGCTGTATAATGATAAAGATGAATATCACACAATCCCTCTCAGGAAGGCAGACTCATAAAGAAATCATCACAAGCCATGTGCTAAGTCAGGTAGAGAACTTTAGAGTACCGTGGGAACAATGCCCCATGTTCAGGTGGAAAAGGTTCATCCAGCCTTGTTGACAACAAGCTGACACCATCACTGACAGTTCATGTGGCTGTTTTTGAATTCATTAATTGGGGTGAAGATGGAGGCTTGCTTCCTGTTCTCCCTGCCCACCCCTCCTTGGCACCTTCTCTTATTATCAGAAGTATTACCCACCCTCCTGATTGTAATCTTAGCTCAAATGTGTTCACGCAATGATCCTGAGTCACCTGAGTGTTCTTGCCTTATTTCTGTCCCATGTTCCTTTAGTGGCAGTTTTTCCAACCTCACCCCCCCCTCTGAGGCTGTCCTGTATTACCTCCACCTACAACTCACTTGTCAGCTCTGCTCACTCCCTGCCTTCATTCCTTGGCCTTGCACAGAGCTGCTGCTGAGGAGAGCTCCAGGTTCCCTTTTGGGATCTTCTCCTCCTCTTTCCAAGCTATATCCAGAGATGTGTCCATAACCTGACCAGGAGAGGCTTTGCACAAATATTATGCCAATATTTGATAACATAGGAAAATGCACGAAATGTGTGATAAGGTAAAAATGCTAGAAGGCTGAACCGTGTGCATGATACTGGGAAGTGGGCTCAGAATTAGGATTTGAGTGACAGGTCTGCCATTTCCTAGCCATTTGACATTGGTCAAGGTTGCCAACTTTTCTTAGCCTCCTATTTTTTAAAGTTTATTTATTTATTTTGAGAGAGAGAGCATGCACATGTGTGAGCTGGGGAAGGGCAGAGAGAGAGAGAGGGAGAGAGAGAATCTTAAGCAGGCTCAATCTTAAGATCGAGCAGGCAGAGAAACTTAAGACCATCCTTGGGTTTTGATCTCATGGTTTGTGAGATCATGACCTGAGCTGAAACCAAGAGCCAGACCCTTAACCAACTGAGCCACACAGGCACCTCTCTTAGCCTCTGATTCTTAACCTTTAAAAGGAGGATAATTACAGTAGCTTCTGTGTAGAGTTGTTCTGAGGATAACTTAACAACATGCCTGGCTGATATTATTATTATTGAATTATAATAATAATTATTATTATTATGATAACTAATTATTATTATTATTATTATTATTATTATTATTATTATTATTAAATGGGGTGGACTGCCAATGCTGTACTTGAAGGGACAGGGTCTCTAGAACATCAGTGGTAGGATGGGCTGGGGGATATAGCTGTACCTAAAAGAGTGCAGAATGGGGGAAATATGGCAAAGGACAAAGCAGAGAAGGTGGCTGCCAGAAGGAAGAGATGCCCCTTCAGGAATAAAAACAATATAGTATCTCTTTTCTAGAATTTCTCTACTGGGTACAAACACTCACTTTTCTAAGCTTTTGTTACATAGTTTTCTTCCTTTTCTGCCTTCCTTTGTGACACATTCCTTCGTAACCTTCCAAGACAATACACCCATAGAAAAGGAGGAATCCAAGCCACAGACCTCTTTGTCTAAGAATCTGATGGTATGAACCAAAATTCTAGCTATTTGGTTTAAAGGTGGAGATTCACGGCCAACAGATGACTAAGACCAAGTCAGGCCACTGAATAGTCTTGCCAAAGGAGGCATGGCCAGGGGCATCTGGGTGGCTCAGCTGATTAAGCAGCCAACTTCAGCTCATGTCATGATCTAGCAACTTGTGGGTTCAGGCCCCGCGTTGAGCTCTATGCTGACAGCTCAGAGTCAGCACAGAGCCTGGAGCCTGCTTTCGGATTCTGTGTCTTCCTCTCCCTCTTCCTGCTCGGTCTCTCTCTCTCTCTCAAAATTAAATAAACATTGAAAAAATTAAAAAACAAAAACAAAGGAGGCATGCCTGCCCCGTCCTGCTTGCAAAGTCAGGGACTCACAACTTGCTGGAGTTTCTGTTGGCCCTGGCAGTGCTTCTCTGAGCAACCAGAAGCCCAGCCTCTGCACACAGCCTCTTCCATGAGCCGCAGAGAGGAGTTCAGGAAGGTAGGGAGAGAGGTTGACAACTTCACCAACCCAGTGACCCAAACAGCTCCTCTGACTGGTCCCGCAGGTGCCAAAGGATGGTTTCACCGGGCTCAGGGCCTTACATCCAGGAACCCATCGAATTCCTGAATCCATAGCCCACAGGAGATTTGTTTTTCTTGCTCTTTCTGCAGTAATGAGGTGCCTAGGGATCCCCACCCGTGTAATCACCAACTTTGACTCTGGGCACGACACAGATGGAAACCTGATCATAGATGAGTATTATGACAGCACGGGAAGGATCTTGGAGAATAAGAAGAAGGACACTGTCTGGTGAGAGACCACCTGTCTGTCTCTTTCCAGGGCAAACTCTACCAGCAGATAGTGGGGCAGGACTATGCCCACGAGCCTGCTACCCTCCCAGACCGCCCTCACTTTTACCAGTCTCAGGGCCCTGTATCCCCACCTCAAAGGCTGAGACATGGCTGAACACAAAAACGATTTTAAGTTCTTTCCCTGAGTAAGATTTCACTCTTTGTCATCTCCTTCATTTAATAATCAGCCTGTAGCTCTGACCACAGGAGGGCCTGAAGCCCCACCTCCAGACATACCATGTCTGCCCCTGTGAGTCCACATCACACAGAGGAAAGGGCCATGAGGACCTTTGGGAGAGAGAGAGTGAGAGATTTTTAACTTCAGTTAGTTCCAGAAGCCTTCACTCTCTGTTCACAGAAGAAAGCTCTTCTCTGGGCAAGTCAAAGCTCACAGGAGGAAAAGCTGCCACCACTTACCCATTGAGGTTTGAAGGCTTAGGTTGCATTAAATCTGTCTTTCTATTTAGCAGTCCAACTACCCATCAACCTCTGCCTTGCTCTAGAAAGAACATAAGCACTACAAGCTCTCTTGGCTTCATTTGACACTGACTCCTCTGGCTTCTCCTTCAGGAATTTTCATGTGTGGAATGAGTGCTGGATGGCCCGAAAGGACCTCCCTCCTGGATATGGAGGCTGGCAGGTGCTGGATGCCACCCCTCAGGAGACGAGCAATGGTGAGTCTGTCTAGGAGAAAGGCAGAACCCACTCCCAAAGAAACTGCCCTTGCCCCTGCCTGACCCTACAGCAACGACCCACCGTGGCTCTTCTGTTCTTCAGGCCTCTACTGCTGTGGCCCTGCCTCTGTCAGAGCCATCAAAGAGGGAGAGGTGGATCTGAACTATGACACAGCCTTTGCCTTTTCCATGGTCAATGCTGACTGCATGTCCTGGCTTGTCTACGGAGGGAAGGAGCAGAAAATTCACCGGGACACTAATACTGTTGGCAATTTTATCAGCACCAAGAGCATTCAAAGTGATGAGCGAGATGACATCACAGAGAACTACAAATACATAGAAGGTATGACTGGGCCAGTTCCTGGCAGAGTCCAAGTCCTGTGGGCTCCTTGCCCCCACCCCAGGGAACCTCCCACCCAGCTGGGGTGGTCCTCTGGGGAACCAGAAGTCATCTGAGAAAGAGAACCCAGGTCCCGTTTCCTCAGCCCTTCAGTTTTAAGATCCCAGTTGAGATGTTCCCATTGCCTCACTTCCTTGTGCTCACTGCCACCCTGCATCCCACAAGCTAGTGAACATCCTCCACAAGATAGTCACATGGAATATAGGCCATTGACAGCATCCCACCGGTGTGGGATGTGAATCCCTCATGGCTGCCTTCCTGGAAAGTTAGCCTCCTTCTGAAGTTGGCAGGGGATCTAGTAAACCCTATTGTATTAGTTAATTTAATGAATTTCATATAACATATTGATTAATTAACTTTGTTTTAGTGAGTGTTTGGAGGACAGTCTAGACCACCAACCAGCACCAAAGCTAATATAAGGTCACATGTTTAGTCCCACTCCCACCCCCTGCAGAGGATGGTTTTGAGAGGTGGGAGACCTAATGGAGGCTTCTTACTTTAGTGAGCAGGGGCAAATAACTAAGGTGTGAACTAATTCTCAGAATTTGAGAAAGACCAACCACTAGGTTCAACCCTCCCGGGAGGCGGGGGGAGGGGGGGGTGGCCAAGTAATAATACAGAGTCCGAGGGCCAGAAACTAAGTGAGGAGCAAGAGATAAGCAAGAGTGAATCAGGAAAGTGGGGGAACAGCAGGTAGCTGTGCAGGTGGTAGGAGGGCTGGCCAGTAGGTGTCTGTAGTTTGTCTATGTCAGGCCTTTGGGACCCACAGAGAAGCTCCACTCTAGAAGCTCCAGCCTAGGAAGGGGTTCACAGTGAGAGACAAGCAATGAACACAACTTAGCACGCTGTTCATCACCTCCTTCCCCGCCACATCCACTCTGAAGCTATGTTGGTTGGTGTGCCAGAATAGATCCTGAGACAAGGAATCAAGAACAAGTGGTTTATCTGTGAGGCCACCCAGGAACTCCTGGAAGGAAGGAGAGTGAGCAAGTGAGACAGGGGAGGAGAGGAAGCCACACAAGGAGCCTCATCAAGCTGGTTAGCAGCACAGGCAGCTGGAGCTCAGCTGCTGCTTGGGAGCTCTGGGAGGGGGGTTGTCAGGGAAAATACAGGACGAATAATGCTTTATTCTAACCATGTCCCAAGTTCTTTGTTGTTAATCTGACTCTCAATTTAAATGGACCTGTATTTTTATTTGCTCTATCTGGCAACCCTATCAGGGATTCAGTGTAAAGTGTAGAACAACACCACAAATTTATCTCATCCAAGAGGCAAGGGGCTAGGTTATCTATCCGCCAGTTCCTGTCGGCCAGGGGTTAAGGGCTGCTCCTTGCGGTGTGACGTCCTGGGCACTTTTGGCCTGTTCCATGCACCGGCTAAGACAGCTCTGGTGGCAAATAAAGCCTCAGAGAAAAGGTGGAAGGTGCTAGAATTTGAAAGTAGAGCATGCGGGCATTGAACTAGCAAGCACCAAGGGGATATAGGTGGGCGCTGACAGCATTTGCTAGAGGCCCATGGGGTTCCACTGTGAGCTTTGGGGTTTGGAGCTATATTCCTGTGGGCCTGAGGGTGCAGATCAGTCAGACAATATTTGGTTTCCTCCCACTTTGCCTCACAGGATCTGGGGGTAGAGCAGACTACAGGTAGGCTAAATCTGATTCACATCTCCCTGGGCCTACTCTTGCTAAAGCAGATGCCTTGAGATCCTTTTCTGCATGGAACCAGGCCTAGAATGACTCCTTGGGCAAGGAGATAAAAAAGTGGCCTCTGCCTGGGGAGATTCTGGGGATGCACTGAAGGAGTGGGGACAGCCACTGGGGACAGTGAATGCTTAGTGAAGGCAGTGTGCGATTATTAGGGAAACATGGGTGGGTATTCCTGCATATCTTGGCTACAGTGCCTCCCCAGTACTAAACATACCTCTCTGGGAACTCAGCTTGTCTGAATATTTTTCTTTTCTTTTTTCCCTTCCCTTCCCTTCTCTTCCCTTCCCTTCTCTTCCTTTTCTTTCCTCTTCCTTCCTTTTCTCTGTTCCTTCCTTCCTCTTTCCCTCCCTCTCTCTCTCTTTCTTCCTAATTATGGCTTCTCAGTT
Organism: Proteles cristata cristata; assembly: GCA_017311185.1. NCBI lineage: Eukaryota > Metazoa > Chordata > Mammalia > Carnivora > Hyaenidae > Proteles > Proteles cristata. Next base: position 2,609,960 of record JAESUZ010004587.1, read on the forward strand.
TCTCATTTCTAGGAATTAGTCTATACCTAACCAATCACTTCATTCTAGAATAGGAAATCACATCATACTGCTATCTTTAAGATGCTTAAAGGGCCGTTGCCTTTGCCGTGGAGAAGGAAGGATAGAGCCTAGGGGTTATGAGCACAGATTTTTATGTTGGGCATATTTGGTTTCCACCTGGACTCTGCTGTTTGCCTGTTGTGGAACTTGGACAAGTGACGTGACCTCTCTGAGCCCCATTTTACTCATCTGTATATGGTTTATGTTGGTGGGGGTGGGGGTGGGGTGGTAAGGATGTGGAGAAAAAGGAACTCATGCACTGTTGTGGGAATGCGAACTGGTGCAGCCACTGTGGGAAATATTATGGGGGCTTCTCAAAAAATTAAAAATAGAACTATCATATCCAGCAATCACACTATTGGGTATTTGTCTGAAGAAAATGAAAACACCAACTTGAAGCGATACATGCACACCCATGTTCACTGTAGCATTATTTAGAATAGTCGAGCTGTGGAAACAGCCCAAGTGTCCACTGATAGATGAATGATTAAACAAAACGTGGTATATGTATACAATGGAATACTATTCAATCACAAAAAACAATGATATCTTGCCATTTGCCCCAGTATGGATGGAACTTGAGAGGATTATACTTAGTAAAATAAGTCAGACAAAGACAAATACTGTATTGATTTCCTCGCTTATGTGTGGAGTCCACACACACACACACACACACACACACACACACACACACACAGAAAAGAAACCAAGTTCATAGATACAGAATACAGATTGGTGGTTACCAGAGGCAGGGGGTGGGATGAGAGAAATGGGTCAAAGAGGTCAAAACATAAGTAAATAAACAAGCAAATAAATAAAACAGTGCTAGTGATTTAAGAAAAAACAGTTTCAGGCCTTTTGTGGAGCTGAAGAGAAGGTCCAAAGGGCCATCTTATTTCTATTGGGGACACCACTTTCACATGGGCACTGCTAAAAAATAATAATAATAAATAAATAATTATAATACATTCCTCTCATGGTTGATGTGAGGATGAATGGTGTGAAATGCTCAGCAAAGCTGACACTTAGAAAGCACTTGACGAAAGGTAAGGGGTGTTTGTTGTTGGAAATGAGGGTTTTAACACCCCTATAGTGTTCAGCCAAGGCTCATCCCCCTGTACAGCCTGGTCCACAGCTGGTGCTTTTTCTGTCCTTCCAGGTTCCCCCCAGGAGAGGCTGGTGTTTATGAAGGCCCTTCAGAAGCTGAGGGCTGGAAGGTCTGAAGACCCCCACAAAGCAGACTCAGTGCTACTGAACGGGGACAGCCCTCGGAGTCTTCATATGCCTTCCCTTAGGCCCAGTGATGTCGTCCAGGTCTCCTTGAAATTCCAGCTGCTCGACCCGCCCAATATGGGCCAGGACATAAGGTTTGTCCTGCTGGCCCTCAACATGTCACTCCAGTTCAAGGACCTCAAAGTGAACCTGAGTGCCCAGTCCCTGCTGCATGATGGCAGCCCCCTGCCCCCTTTCTGGCAAGACACAGCCTTCATCACACTCTCTCCTGAAGAAGGTATGGTCTCTGGGTATGGGCACAGGATGGTCTGTGTACCCAGAGTGGGTTATGGAAATGCCAGTGGGGACAAGCCAGCCAACAAGAGTTCAGGGACAGACCCCTGTGACACCAGTCTTCCTAATGTTCCCTTTGTCACAAATTCCTTCTCCCTTTCTTCCCTCCACTCTTCTCTCTCTCTCCCTCTCTCCCCCACCCCCGCCTTTCCCTTCCTCCATTCTCCTCTCCTTTTTATTCTCTCTTTTCTCTTCCAGCCAATCCCCTCCCTTTACTACTTCAAGGAAAGAAGCCTGATTTAATAGGGGAAGCCTGAGTTTGGAGGCCTCAAGACTTTGGTTAGAACCTCAGCTTATCCATTTACCAGTAGAATGACCTTGGGGAAACCATTTAGCCTTTCTTAACCTCAGCTTCTCTACCTGAAAATCTAGTACAGGTTTAGCACATGTTTGCCCCCACTTCCCCCAAAGAAAAGTCCCTCAGATCCAACCCAGGTCTAGCTGATTTTCCCAGCTACAATCACCTCATCTTTTTGTTTTCTCCCTAGCGAAGACCCATTCTTGCAGAATTCCCTATTCCCAGTATGGCCAGTACCTGTCAACAGACAAGCTGATCCGCATCAGTGCCCTGGGCGAAGAGAAGAGCAGTCCAGAAAAGATCCTGGTGGACAAGATCATCACCTTAGCCTATCCAGGCATCATGATTAATGTAAGTGGCCTGGGGGCCCCCAGAGATCTGGCTGGGATGAGAGCCCTCTGAGAGTCTGTTCAGGAGAGCAGCCCCTCCTTGCCTCTGACTCTTCTGGTGTCCCCAAATACCTCCCTATCAGAACATGAGATTCATCTGAAAACATCAGACAGGATGAAAACATCCTCTTGTACCATTAAAGGACTTATGGGTGGACCTTGAGCAGGTTCCATGGAAAGGACAAGGAGAGATCCCTCCCTTGTGCCACCTTCTACTGTTAGCTTTCCCCAGGGTCAACGTGAGGAACTGTGAGTTCAGATGGAAGAAACCTGAGTAGGGAGAAAAGCACTGACTGAGATCAGCTTAGGTTTGATTTGCCATTTCCTGGCTGTGCATTCTTAGACAAGTCCCTGGGCCCCTGGTTCTTAAACTGTCAAATGAGAGGATTAGACTAGCTAACCTCTGAGGACACCGCCTGCTGTGACATTCTTTGGTCCTCTGAGTTGGAAGACTTTGTGGATCTCCTCCAGGACTATCTCCCCAAGGCCAAGCAGCCTCCTAGACCCTGCCAAGTGAGCCTGTGAGGCCCTATGGTGGGGTGTGGCTGGCAAGCCCAGCCATGGGAGTCTGTTCTAGGGAGGGTTTCCAAAAGTGCCTCCAGGTTTGCTTTCATCTCTCTACAGCCTTGAATGTCCCATTGCTCTTCACTCACACACTGGTATGAAAAGAAAACGAGTCAGTTATGTTAAGAAGAAGAAAAGGGATGGAATGGAATTGCAATAAGAAAGTGCCAAAGAAGATTCTATCCACTCAAAATATGCATGAGAATCCTTTGGGATTGACTATTTTACACTAGGATGAAATCCTTGGAGCAGAGGAAACATCACTAGAGGCTCCAATTTATCAGACTTTCCTATATGTTGAGTTGAGGGATGTAAAATATTTTGTATAAACATCTATGGATGTATAAATGAGGCAAAGTTTTATATAACAATATCTTGTGTCATATACACTGATATTTTCTTCTATTTCGTTTTTTAAAAACATTAATGACAACCCATCGAGTTGTTTTTAACTCATAGTTGGAAAAACCTAGGTCACAGAAGTCTAGCTCTTCAGGAAATAGATCTAAGGAACAATTGCTACACAACTGCACAGCTAACATTCTTGAATTCATAACAGAAGAAGTGACCTATAAAATGCCATCAGCATAGAAAATCCCCAGTATGATGATGTTTTAGTCATAATAAACTGGGGATTATGAAAAAGAAAGGAAATAGGAATATTTTAAAGTCCTATTCCTACTTAAAGTTAGTGGAACTCTAAAAGGAAAAATTTCTTGCAACTCAGTAATAAGAAGGCATTAACAGACACTGAAGATACAAGTCATCTTCCTGTTGAAGTGGGCCCAATCAAGGGTTTGGTGAATTGGGAAATGAGATTAATTTTCTGCTCCCTTCTTCTCCTTGAATTTCTCTGTTTAGGTTTTAGGAGCCGCCGTTGTGAACCAGCCACTCTCCATACAGGTGCTGTTTTCAAACCCCCTCTCAGAGCATGTTGCAGACTGTGTACTGACTGTAGAAGGAAGTGGTCTCTTCAAGAAACAGCAGAGAGTCCTGTGAGTGCTGGGAGTATTCAGCCTTCACTCCCATCTTGTCCTGGGGTTTTCATTATCCTTCTTTCTTGTGAGAGACACCAAGGCCAGTCTCTGAGAACACCAGGAAAGGAAAGCCCTGGTTGCCGAGTGGAAAAGAGTTTTGGAGTTATATTGCGTATGGTTTTCTAACATTCTCTTCTCTCTGCTACAGCATTGGAGTCCTCAAACCTCAACACAGGGCCAGCATCACTCTGGAGACTGTCCCCTTCAAGAGTGGCCAAAGGCAGATCCAAGCTAATCTGAGGAGCAACAAGTTTAAAGACATCAAGGGTTACAGGAATATCTACGTAGACTTGAGGTTATAAATTTTGGAACAGTGAATTGAAAGCACAGATTTTAAGCTTCAGAAGGAGCAAGTTCAAATGCAAGCTGTGCTACTCCCCACCACAACAGAGGATTTGCAGGGGTTCCGAAGTAAGCAACAGAGGAGATGTCAGCAGTGGACAATCCCCTGGACCATTTGCACAGCTTGCAAGGAGTCTGATCAGAGTCCAGGGAGTCTATGGCATCCAATCAAGAAGCGTGAGATAACACTCAGAGGTCTGAGAATAGTGGTTGGACTTGGCCACGACTTACTACCTCCGCAGAAGACTGACTGAGCAGCTTGCTGTCATTTTGTCATTGCAGTGGCTAATGCCCTAGACCCAATAAATTTTAGTCCTTGTTCTCATCTCCTTTGCACCCATGTAGGCATCACTTTCCCTGCAGCAGTGCCTACCTATTCCCTGGATGCTGGGAGTGTCCTATCGTTTCAATGCCTGAGCCCATTCAAGGGTGAATTACTGAGTGCCTAGTATATGCAAGGTGCTATTCTGAGTGTGGGGGAGAAGACAGGAAACAAAGGCTCTGCCCCCATGGAGCTTACATTCTACTGGTGGTGGGGGGGCTACAGACAACAAACATGTCAACAGGTAATTAAAGTTCTTACAGATAGTGTGTCAGTCATGATCTAGTTATGAAAACCAAAACCCCTGTAAATGTTTCTACATACTACCTCTTTGTATCTTGGGGAAAAAGTGAGATTTCTCATTTGGCCTCCCTTTGAATCCCTTTCCATATCACATCCAAGATGTCCCTTAATCCTTCTACCCTCTTGCCTCAAAGTCTGCCAGTGCATTGTGGTACTGATGGACCTGGAATGACTGTGGTTCCAGAGATAATGCCAGCTGATAATGCAGTGAAGTAGACTTTTGGTAGGAAATGGAGACCTTTATATTGGCAATAGCTTGTGTGTATCCTTATTCTGAATACAAAGCCACTCCAATCATTATCTCCTCTCAGAAGCACCTGCTTTCTCATGGCACTACACCAAATTTGGGATGGAGAAAGGCAGGATGCACCCGCCCTCCAGGCACTGCTACCTGACTAAGACTGCAGTGTTGGGCATATATTAAATGCACAGACATTAAATAAATACTTCTATTATATATAAACAAAAGGGTAAGTGTAATTGATCAGAGGGAGAGAAGGTGTGGTGAGAATTGCATAGTAGGTTGATGGTCCTATTAAAGAGTGGGCTGAGAACCAGGAGAACCCTAACAGCAGAGACCTGGAAGTAACATATAATTATTTCATTCTGTAGTTGTTGCCTAACAATCATGAACAATGGTTTCAGGAAAATATTGTGGATGGGAACATCTTACAGAGACAATGACCTCTGAAGTACTTTTCAACCACCACACCCTCAGACTCTTTCATGAATCTTGATTTTAACAGTACATTCATTAACTCTTACACTCAACAAATATTAACAGAGCTTTTATAGGAGCCAGGCCCTGAGCTAGGCACTGAGGACACAAGAAGGACCAGGGCCTGCCCTCAAGGAGCTCAAGTCTAAGCATGAGGAAAATGAAAAATGAACAGGAGGTTCTAACACAGAGTGCTGATAACCACTATTGGAGTTGAGTACAAGGTATTGTGAGAGCACAAGGAGAGGCAACTTGTCCAATCTTGGGATTGTGAATCAAGGATGGCTTCCTGGAGGGGAGTGGCACTTAAGCTAAAATCTAAAAGACAAGGAGTCAAATAGTCAGGAACTGCAAGTCATTCAGGTAGCTAGAGATCAGAGTAGGAGGAGGCAAGTAGCAGGAAAAATGAGTCTAGAGCTAAGGGATGAAGAGCTTTATGTAGGAAGTCTAAGGAGTTTGGACAGCAATCACCTGCAGGCATCTGTTTCCTTTAAGTCTTGGATCACCGTCTGCCTGAAATGTCAGTGCTTAAAGTTGATTCTATTTAGTGGAGCTGAGCAGACTTCATGTGATTTTAGAAGCACTGAAAGGACAAATAGTTCTCTACCCTGGTCTGTCATAGGGGCTTGCAATTCCCATCAGAGCATTCCTTTGAGCTAAGGCCTTCCTTGAATTTCAAGGTTGTCTTTCAACTGTTCATTTAACATTTATTGAGTACCTATGTGTTGAATATTCTAGGCCCAAGGGATAGAGCCGTAACAAGACAAAGGATATGAATAGACATCTCTCCAAAGACAATATACAAATGGCCAAAAAGCATACAAAAAATGCTCAATATCACTAATCATGAGAAAAATGCAAATCAAAACTACACTGAGATATCAAAAGTAGAAATACCACACGATCTAGTCGTTCCACTACTGGTTATTTAACCAAAGAAAATGAAAACACTAGTTCAAAAAGATATATGAATCCCTATGTTTGTTTGTTTGTTTTTAAATGTCTTATTAATTTTTGAGAGAGAGAGAGACAGAAAGACAGAGTATGAATGGGGAAGGGGCAGAGAGAGAGGGAGACACAGAATCTGAAGAAGGCTTCAGGCTCTAAGCTGTCAGCACAGAGCCCGATGCAGGGCTCAAACCCATGAACTGTGAAATCATGACCTGAGTCAAAGTCAGATGCTTAAAACTGAGCCACCCAGGCACCCCTGAACCCCTATATTTATTGCAGCATTATTTACAATAGCCAAGATATGGAAGCAACCCAAGTGTCTATCCATAGATGAATGCATAAAAAAGATCTCTCTCTGTCTCTCTGTCTCTCTCCTTCACACACACACACACACACACACACACACACACACACACACACACACAGGAATATTACTCAGCCACAAAAAAGAATGAGAACTTGCCACTTGGGACAACATGGATGGACCTAGAAGGTATTATGCCAAGTGAAATAAGTCAGATAGAGAAAGACAAATTCTATTTGATTTCACTTATATTTGGAATCTAATAACAAACAGACAAAAGAAACAGACCCACAGAGAACAGATTGTTGGCTGTCAGAGAGGAGGATAGAGGAGAAGTGGGTAAAATGGGTAAAGAGGAGTGGGAAGTACAGGCTTCCAGTTATGGAATGAATAAAGTAATGGGAATAAAAGGCACGTATAGGGAATATAGTCAATGGTACTGTAATAGTGTCGTATGGTGACAGATGGGTAACTACACTTGTGGTGAGCATAGCATAATGTAAAGACTTGTCCAATCCCTACGTTGTACACCTGAAACTATTGTAACATTGTGTGTCAACTATACTTCAAAAAAAAAAAAACCCAAAAAACAAACTCTGCATTGAGATATTATCTTACACCCATTAGGATGGCTACTTAAAAAAAAAAAAACAAGAACAAAAAATAACAAGTATTTGGGAACTGAGAAGTTCAAACTCTTGAGCACTGTTGGTGGGATTGTAAAATGGTGCATCCCCTTTGGAAACCAGTATGGCAGCTTCTCAAAAAGTTTAAAATAGGACTACCGTATGATTAGCAATCCCACTTTGGGTATATATTTAAAAAAAGAATTGAAAGCAGCGTCTCAAAGAGATATTTGCACACCCATGTCCACGGCACTATTCACAATAGCCAGGAGGAAGAAGCAACCCAGATATCCATCACAGGATGAATGGATAATCAAAATTTGGTACACACACACAATGGAATATTATTCAGCCTTAAAGGAATCTTGTCACATGCTACAACATGGATGAACCGTGAGGACATTATGTAAAGTGAAATAAGCCAGTCATAAAGGGGTAAATACTGTGTGATTATACTTACATGAAGTATCTAAATTAGTCAAATTAACGACATAGAAAATAGAATGATACTTACCAGAGCCTGAGGTGAGGAAGTATGGGGGAGTTCAAGTTTCAGTTCTGCAAGATGAAAAGGTTTTGGAGATCTCTTTCACAATAAGGTAAACACACTTCACACTACTGAATTGTACACTTAAAAATGGTTAAGATGATAAATTTTATGGTATGTGTTTTCTACCACAATAAAAATTTTTTTACCCATCCTATGCTGTTTCAACATTCACAACTTTATTAGAAATAATAATCATAATAGCATCCATAACAATGTCAGCAGGAATAAAAATCTCCATTAATTGAGGGCCTAAAAACAAACAAGCAAAACTGGGTTTTAGTCTTTGTAAGTGTTGGTCTATTTCTTATTACCTTTACTCCTGGGTATAGTCCTTCAGGGTTCTGACTGAAAACGTGGGTGTTTATTGGGGCCCTCCATACCTGGTGGCCCTGGAACTCCAATTTGTATCCTCCAGCCCTGTGAGATTGCCAGATGATCTGCTCAGATTCTCAGGCTGTCATCTGCCAGTAGTGAATCAGCAAATGTCCTAAAGCGAAAAGTGACAACACTGTCAAGCTTACCTATTCATGCTTCTCTTCTCCCTGAGACTTTGATCCCTCAAATCCTTGATGACTTCAGGCAGATATGTAAAATAGTTTGTTCAACTTTTCTGGTTATTTTCAATATGGGCAATACTATCTGCTCTACCTAGAAGCAGAAATCCTTGAGAGATTTTAAAAGAAAACTGAATAGAGAGAACTTCCTAGTGGTATTTTGGATTATAGGCTAATAATGAAGTCAAATGTATGTATGGGACCTGAGCTGGACCTGACTTACGTTTGAGTCCAGTCTTTACCGCAAACTGTGAGATGTTGGGAAAGCATCAGATCCTGGGAGGCTTAGAGATAAACTTTTAGTTTGTTCACACCATGTTTACAGGTAGGTTATCATGTGTATTTTTAGCCTCATTTTTGTTTTATTTCCTTCTGTATTCATCTTTCATCTTTTGTATCATTTTAATATATGCTCTTCTTTTAAAGTTTATTTATTTTGAGGAGGAGAGAGAAAGAAAGAGAGAGAGAGAGAGAGAGAGAGAGAGAGAGAATCCTAAGCAGGCTTCATGTTGTCAGCACACAGCCTGCTTGGGATTTTCTCTCTCTGCCCCTTCCCAGCTTGTACTCTCTCTGTCTCTCAAAGTAAATAAATAAAAACATTTTTTAAAAGTGTTTTAAGGGGCGCCTGGGTGGCTTAGTCGGTTAAGCGTCCGACTTTCGCTTAGGTCATGATCTCGCGGTTCGTGGGTTCGAGCCCCGCGTCAGGCTCTATGCTGACTGCCAGCTCAGAGCGTGGAGCCTGTTTCAGTCTGTGACTCCCTCTCTCTCTGACCCTCCCCTGCTCACGCTGTCTCTCTCTCTGTCTCCTAGAAATAAATAAACATTTAAAAAAAAAAAGTGTTTTAAAAGTCAGAGGCTTAACTGAGCCACCTAGGCACCCCAATATATGCTTTTTTTAAAGCAGGCTACATGCCCAATATGGGGGCTTGAACTCATGACTCTGAGATTGAGAGTCAGATGCTTTACCAACTGAGCTGGCCAGGCACCCCTAGGTTTTTGGGGTTCTTTTTCTTAACATTTTAATTTATTATTGAGGGACAGAGAGAGACAGAGCATGAGCATGGGATGAGCAGAGAGAGGGGGAGACACAGAATCTGAAGGAGGCTCCAGCTGTCAGCACAGAGCCTGACGCTGGGCTCGAAATCATAAACCGTGAGATCATGACCTGACCCGAAGTTGGATGCTTAACTGACTGAACCACCCAGGTGCCTCTTTTTTTTTTTTTTTTAAGTTAAGTTTCATGCCCAACGTGGGGCTTGAACTCACAACCCCAAGATCAAGAGTCACGTGTTCTATTGACTGAGCCAGGAAGGCACCCCAACATATGCTCTTCTGAAACATCATGTTTCACTGTTAGTCATCTTAAATTCTTTCTGGAAGAAGGTAGTATGTTAATTGATTTACTCATTAATTCATTCATTAAAATAAACCTGTTAACTCCCTGGACCTATTTTCTCACCAATAAAATGGGAATAATGATCCCTTACTTAGTTTACATAATTGAAATTCAGATATGAGATAATATATGTAAAAATGCTTTGTCAAGCAATGTACCAGCATAATTAATTTACTTGAAACTGAGATTCCTGTTGAATATCTTTTCTTCCTTGCACCCCATATCCCAACCATTAGTGTGTCTTGCCAATTTAATGTCCTTCCTGCATTTCTGTTACACCAGCCCACCTCTATGTTCACCATCACTCCCCTGACCAGACCACCTTCAGGTCTACTTGAATCATTATGGCAGACTCTTACTGGTCCTCTCTTTTCCACTTTGACCCTCCAGCCAGTGTGGGTTTTTTAAATTTTTTAAATAAATTTAAAAAATATTTTTATTTATTTTTGAGAGAGAGACAGAGAGACAGAGTGAGAGCAGGGGAGGGGCAGAGAGAGAGGGAGACAGAATCTGAATCAGGCTCTAGGCTTTGAGCTGTGATGTGGAGGTTGAACTTGCAAACTGTGAGATAATGACTTGAGTTGACGTCAGGAAACTTAACTGACTGAGCCACCTAAGCACCCCAGAGTGGTATTTTAAGAAATGTGATTGTTAAAATGACTGTTACTCTATTGCTAAAAGTCCCATTCGTTAGTTTCCCAGAACTCTGAGGGCAAAATTCAAAATCCTTACCTCTACTCTGCAAGATTTAGCCCCTGCCTTACCTCTCCTCCTGACAGGCTTTGTTCCATCCAGTCCCATGACCTTCCTGTGATTGCTCCCTGCCTTGGGGCTTTTGCATATGCTGTTCTCATCCCTCCCATCCCACCGCACCCCTTGCCCCATTGCCTAGCTATCTTTCCTGTTTCTCAGCTTAAATACTGCTTTGTCAAGGAAACCTCCTCAGACCTCCACACCTAGGTCCTAGAACTTGGAACTTTTCTATTATAGCAGGTATCATAAGCAAATAATTAACAGTATAAGCCCTTAACAAAGTTTCCTCCTGCCAGAATATGAGCTCCTTGATGGTAAGGACACATCTAATTTATATTACTGTATTACTATATTACTAGTATCTATTACAGTTCCTGATGAACAGTAGTGCTCAATACATATTTGTGTCATGGATGAATAAATGATTCCTTCTCGGGTATACGCTAGCCACTTTGTTTTTCTGCCAGAGGCTGGGAAATTGAAAAGTGTGGATGTAGTGGGAAGCACGGCTGAACTTTCTGGCTCATGAGTGCATGCCTCCATCTTCCTCACATCTCCCATTCTCCTTTCTCCAGCTCAACCAAAACATAGCACTATGTCACAGGACCCCCCAAAATGCCCCAACTGAAATACTTTCAGAAAGCGGGTGTTTGTGAAGCTCCCTGGGAATTGTATTAGGAGAGATTATCTTTATTAGTACCAAAAGTGGAACAAATTCCAAAAGAGTATACTAGCCCATGACTTCCCCATTGTTCTCCCACAGGCATGGGGCTAACAGTGGTGAAAACAGTCTTCCAGTCAGCCTTTTCTTTACCTTGCCAAGTTTTTGTTATTTTTCAAATAATTACAACAATACATTGTTGTGGTATAAAGATACTAAATGTGAGAAGTGAGATGATTCATTTTCAGAAATACGAAATAAAAGCTGTGCTGCCTAGTTAACAATAGGTTTACAACCCATTGGTTGTACAACCCTTCTTCTTCTTACCCGCGCGCATGCGCGCGCACACACACACACACACACACACACACACACACACACACACACACAGTGGAGTCCCAAACCCTTAGATACTTGACTTCCTGGTTCTCCTTCCCTTCTCCATTTTGCGGGCTTATTTTTTATGGGATTATTTTTCGCAGGCTTTGCAATGAGCATGCTCCAAATAACTGACGTCTCTGCATCACCTCGAGGAATGTACATTTGCGCCAAGCAGACTACTTTTTGCCTTATATGGGCATAAGCAACTTCCTGGTAAGGCTGTAACCTCTGTTGTACTCAGCCAATGAGGAATCAGGGGAGGGACTTGCATTGTAGGAGATAAATTGCCTGCTGTAACCATCAGTCTGCCTATCAGTCCCTCTTGCAAGATCATTGGTTAAAGCCTTGCTTTACTGTGTTCTGAGTCTCAGTGTCCCTCCTTTGATTGGGTCAGTGGGCTTATTTCTCACTGTAAAGGATATACAGAAAGAAAGCCTTGCACCCAGTTACTGAATTTCCCTACACAGAAGCAATAACTTTCCAGAAATATTCAACATAAACAGAAACAAATTCATATATATTCTCCCCACACACCCGTTAATACAAACATAGCATACTATTCACACCTTGCTTTTTCCATTTAATAGTATAGCTTGGGGATGGTTTCATATTAGTTTATGTAGAGCTACTTCATTCTTTTTCACATTTGCATGGTTGTCTATTGAATGAATGTCCCATAAGTTATCTATCTTTTATGTAGTTTCTGATACTTTGCTTTGTGACTCCCAGTAAAATGGATATACTTCTATAAATTTCATTTTACATGTTTGGTTATTTGCATTAGAATACCTAGAAGTGAAATGGCTATTCAAAAATATAGGCATTTAAGGTTTTGGTAAATATTACTTAATTTCCCTCTATAAAGCTGAATCAATTTACTTTCTTACTAGGATTATAAGAGAGTAACACTTTTCCTACATCATTAACTAACTCAGAAAGTTGCCAAACTATTTTATCTTTGCCAATCTGAAAGATGAAAGAAATGATACCACAGGGTAGTTTTATTTTGTATTATATTAATTAAGGTTGGACATATTTTTATGTATTTAAGAGTCATTTGAATTTCTTTTTCTGTGAATTGTCCTTCATATCCTTCACCCATTTTTCTATTGATTTGTTGTTCTTTACTTATTGATTGGCAGATACCTTCTACATTTAGGAAAGTAACACTTTGAGATACAAGTTTCAAACATTTCTTTCAATTTGTTGTATATATTCTAACTTCGTTTATATTAGTTTCTTAAAGTTTATTTGATAGAAAGAGAGAGTGAGTCAGGGAGTGGCAGAAAGAGAGTGGGAAAGAGAATTTCAAGCAAGCTCTGCACTGTCAGTGCGGAACCCAATGCAGGCTCGAATTCATGAACTGTGAGATCCTGACCTGAGGTGAAACCAAGAGTTAGATGTTCGACTGACTGAGCAATCCAGGTATCCCTAACTTTGCTTATGAGTTTTTCCAAGTAACAAAATTTTAAGGAATAAAATTTATCTATTATTTCTTTATAGCTTCTGGGGTTTGTGTTATACTTTAAAAGGCCTTCCCTAGGCTGACTGAAAAGTAAGTGTCTTTATCTTTCCTTTCAGTACTTTTAGGATTTAATTTTTTACATTTAGAGTTTTGATCTACCTGGAATTTATTTTGGTATATGGTGCAAGGTAGGAAACCAACTTTAATTTGCAAATTAGCTGCCCCCAAACCGTTTACTAGTGAATCCTTATCTTCTCCACTGATTCAAAGTGCCATACTTGGCCCATACTTAATGCATACATTTTGCTTGATGTGTTTTCTCAAGTGCAGTGATGTCATATTATGTTATAATATATAGGAAGCCTGGTTATACTACATAAGAAGTCAGAAATGTAGCATGACCAAGCCTACTAGATATTAAAACACATCTTAGAGGTTTTTTTTTTTTTTTTTAAATTTTAATGCTTTATTTATTTCTAGGAGAGAGAGAGAGAGAGAGAGAGACAGCGTGAGCAGGGGTCAGAGAGGGAGTCACAGACTCTGAAGAGGCTCCAGGCTCCGAGCTGGCAGTCAGCACAGAGCCCGACGTGGGGCTCGAACCCACAAACCGCGAGATCATGACCTAAGTGAAAGTCTGACGTTTAACCGACTAAGCCACCCAGGCGCCCCACATCTTAGAGGTTTTAATCTAAAAACATCTTTAGACCTTTCTGGATTATATTTTATTTTATATCTTTTAAAATTTCCTTTTGAACTTTAGAATCAGCTTTTCCAATTTCACAGAAAAAACTTATTAACATTTTATTTGGACTGCATTAAACTTAAGATTAGCATACTAAATTATCTTTTATAATAATTTTTTAGTAGATTCATGGTTTCCAGGTAAAAACCACATGATCTTCTTGTATTTTTTTTAATAAAGTAAGGTAGATTTTATTTTTTCAAAAAAGATTTTTTAATGTTTTATTTATTTCTTAGAGAGAGAGACAGTGCGAGCAGGGGAGGGTCAGAAGGAGAGGGAGACACAGAATCTGAAGCAGGCTCCAGGCTCTGAGGTAGCTGTCAGCACAGAGCCCGATGTGGGGCTCAAACCCACGAACTGTGAAATCATGACCTGAGCCAAAGTCGGACGCTTAACCGACTGAGCCACCCAAGCGCCCCAAACCACATGATTTTCAAATAAGAAAAAATTCACTTCTTCATTCCTCATGAAGAATCATTTTTTGGAGGAGTAAGGAGGCAGCAGCTTCTTCTTCTTTTTAACATAGTAAGGTTCTTCAAATGGGCAGTGGTTCAAAGTTTTAAAAGTATAAAACTGTAAACAGGAGAAAAATCACCTTCCTATCTCATTCTCTCGTTCTCCTCCCCACAGGCAACCATTGTTCTTTGTAGTTCCTTTTATATCCTTCTACAGAAATCCCGTATGCATGCAGGCCAGAATTCCTGCCCCTGAGAGTGCTAACACGGTCTTGGAGAAGCCCCAGGAAAAGCTGGGCTTTAGACCACCAAAGAGGGCTTCTCCTGTGTCTTGTCTCCTCAGTGACTAAACAAGTAGAAATAGAAAAAGATACAGGCCCTGAGTTCCAAGATAATTCTCCACCTTCTCTTGTAGAGTCCCAGATCTGGTAGGCTTGGAAGAGCTGGGGCTCTGACTTTTAGGATATTTGTTTTTCACCAACAAATTCTACCTCCTTATCTCCTTCACACAGATGCATTCCAGACACACAGGTTCTCTCTATTACCAAAACAGCCACAAACATCTAGCAACTTGAAGCCCATGATAGGTTTAGGGCCTGAGATTTGGAGTTGGATTTGGGCCTCCTGTTCATAGAGTCATCTCTTCTAGAGTCTTCTAGTGTTTTCCATGTAATATCTCTGAAGGTCTCTTGAGACCCATGAAGTGGCAAGCTTAGAACTTTCCTCTTGGCTTTCTAGCTGGCTGATCTTCCCCCATTCTACCCTCTGCTTCAGTCGGTGCAAGAGATAAAATGAAAAAGGGGAACTCCCAGCAGCTGGTCCAAGAGATACTAGTGGGGAGGGAGCAAGAGAAAAGAAATATTTGGGGGAGCTCACGGGAGGAGTGGAAGGAAACTCTACTACTTAAAGATTCTTAGGCCAGTGAAAATACCTCCATCATTTTCTCTCTGGACAGATTTAGAGAGGCAGCGCTGAGCCATAGTTCAAGACCAGGCATTTCCTGTGGTCGAGTGGATAAGAGCAGCCTTCAGCCATGCAACGGGGTGAGCCAAGCTATCTCTCCATGGGGCTTACTTGACTATCACTAGCTCTTCCATCATAATGTGTTTTCATTACAAGAAGTAGGATGGTGGTGGAGGTGATGGTGAGTAGGCTATGGTGGGTGGTAGTAGTGAGTGTTGTGGTGGTGGTGGCAGTGGTATGGCTATGGGTGGCAATATGGGTGACTTGTTGTAAATCATTGTAAATCGCTGGTCATAGTTGTGATGACAATGATGGTGGTTAACATGTGTTAGTGTTCTTACCCTTAACATGATTTATGGCCTCACAACATGATTATTCTCAGTAGATTGTGATACATATGGGAGATAACCTTGGGAAAGCAGTAGGGTGTCAGAGCCTCAAACTAAGTGGGAGAGAGGTGCCTGGGTGACTCAGCTGGGTTAAGTGTCTGACTCTTGGTTTTGGTTCAGGTCATGATCTTGCAGTTTGTGAGTTCAAACCCTGAATCGGGCTCTGTGTTAATGGTGCAGAGCCTGCTTGGGATTCTATTCCCTCTCTTTCTGTCCCTCCCCTGCTCACTCTCTCTCTCTCAAAATAAATATTTAAAAAAAAAAAAAGCTAAGTGGGAGAGTAGGGGAGGTAGGAGTCAGGAAATCCAACTACAAGTGGCAGAGGCCAACATAAAGCAAGGGAACAGGCAGAACTACAGGATGTAGAAAGCTCAGGGGCCTCGGTATAAGTCTATTAGTTTATTTAGATGGTTCATTGTCAAATGAGAACTGCCCGATGGACTGTCATAATACTCTCACACCCCCTCCTTGGAGAGTTTTTCTGGGCTGTATGGTGCTGTGGGTTTGGTGAGCCTTTAGGTGAAAGAGCCAAGTATGATCTCAGGTGAGTTGGTTCTATTCTCTGGGCCTCACTCTTATTTATAAACAAGAGGGTCAGCTCGATGATTTCAAAACCAACTCTAACCTTATCTGTGTTTGAAGAAGGAGTAGGGGTGAGCAAAATTCTGGGTTTTATTCATTGTTGTTGGATTGGGACCAGGAAAGGAGGCCAACAATGAGAGCAAGCATTGCTCTTGTTAATAATTTTAATAGTCCCACTTAATGAGACTTTCTATGTATCTGACACTGTGCTAAGTGTATTATGTATACACGTATAATTTATTTTTATTTAATTTCTGACATTTAATTTCCCCAACCCTGCAGGGAGGGATGATTCCTTAGTCTAAGGAACAGAAACTGAGGCTCACAGTGGTTAAGTTACTTGCTTTAGGTGGCACAGCTAGTAGGTAAATTGAGCCAAGAATTTGAACCCCACTTCATTTATGACTCTAGGGTCTCCACATTTACCTAGTCTCGATGACTTCCCTTTTCCACAGCCCTGAGGATCAAGAACTGTGACTTCCAGGCAGCAAAAAACAATGAGGAGCACTTCACCAAGGCCATCAGTTCCCAGCACCTCTTTGTGAGAAGAGGGAAGCCCTTCACCATCATCCTGCACTTCCAAGCTCCAGTCTGCACATTTCTGTCTACCCTGAAGAAGGTATCCCTCATTGCGCAAACTGGTAAGTGGGGCAGGCCTAGACCCCTTTGGTGGCAGGACTGGGGGTTCCTCCTCCAGCATCGTCTCAGGGAACATAGGGAAAAATGACCCACGTTGCCATGGGCCTTTGGAAGTCTTGCCTACCTGGCAGGGCTGTTGTGAGGATGAGATAATGTGCCTAAAAAATAGTGTTTATTATGATTCAGAAGCTGCCAAGCATCATTATCACTAAGGGGTTCCTATTGGTTGCAAATGTAATTATTGGTTTTGTAGAAAAACCTGAATGGATCTAATCTAGGCTTATGATAACATTTAGTTGCTACTATTTATTGAATTTGTACTACATGTCAGATATTGGACCAAGTGCTTCACATGCAATATCTCATTAAGGGCTCACATTCACCTTACAAAAAGGCACACCACTCCACACATTTTATGCACTATGAACCTTTTCTAGATGTAGGTCCATGAGCACTGAGAACTTTTGCTCTCCCATCACCCTTTACTGCCTCCCATTACTGAATGGGCTGCTTTTATTCTCACCAAAAGTCAATGTTCACCTGTTCCAACTTTGTGATACTTGTCTTTATTACTCTGAGTTGTCACCAAGAGGTCCAAATGACCATTTCACCTCTGTGCGACTACAGGAGAACAGCCTTCCAAGGCCAACAAGACCCAAGCCACATTCCCAATATCCAGTTTGGGGGACCGGAAGTGGTGGAGTGCAGTGGTGGAAGACAGAGATGACCAGTCCTGGAACATCTCTGTGACTACGCCCACAAATGCTGTCATTGGCCACTATTCGCTCCTGCTGCGGGTCTTGGGCAAGAAGCCATTTCCCCTGGGCCAGTTCACATTGCTCTTTAACCCTTGGGCTCGAGGTGAGTTTGGACCTGAACCAGCCTGGGCTGCACAGGGACTCAAGGCACAGGAGTTCAGGCACAGCTGTGGCAGGGAGTGATGGCCCCAGGCTCCAGTGGGCAGCTCCTCTAAGGACAGTACCAGCACACAAGTACTGTAGTCTCTTTCCTATGAATTGCGTTTCAGACCCAGAGTCTGTTTTGGTATCATGCTTGCCAGGAGTAGCTTGGGTCCTTTCACTGAAAGCAAAGGCTTTATCTCACCACCAAAACCTGGTGCTGTGTTGGGCTGTTTGACCACAGGAGCTGAGATTCACTGAGATGACCCTAGAAGAGCTATTCTTTTTTGTGACAGTACAGGGGTTGAGAACTGGAAAGTAGTTCGGGAATAAATACAACCTGAGTTACGGGCTTCTCTGTCTCCTCCCTGGGCTCCCACAGTCTGTCTCCAGGGCAAATCCAGGTTTTGTGGGACCTGAGATTTATATAACTTGGTGGACCCTCTTTAAGAAAAACAATACAGAGGTGCCGAGGTGGCTCAGTTGGCTGGGCATCAGACTTCAGGTCAGGTCTAATGAATCTAATCTAGGCTTATGATAACATTTGTTGCTACTATTTATTGAATTTGTACTATATGTCAGATATTGGGCCAAGTGCTTCACATGCAATATCTCATTAAGGGCTCACATTCACCTTAAAAAGAAGGCACACTATTCCACACATCTTATACACTATGAACCTTTTCTAGATGTAGGTTCGTGAGCACTGAGAACTTGTGCTCTCCTATTACGTGTTTTTTGAGTTCAAGCCCTGCATCAGGCTCTGAGCTGACAGGTCAGAGCCTGGAGCCTCCTTTGAATTCTCCTTCACTCTCTCTGCCCTTCCCTGACTTGTGCCCCCTCTCTCTCAAAACTAAATAACATTTTAAAAAATGAAGAAGAAAGAAGAAAGAAGGAAGAAGAAGAAGAAAATGAAAAGAAGAGGGGCTCCTAGGTGGCTCTGCTGGTTAAGC
The DNA here is from genome assembly GCA_017311185.1 of Proteles cristata cristata. Taxonomy (NCBI): domain Eukaryota; kingdom Metazoa; phylum Chordata; class Mammalia; order Carnivora; family Hyaenidae; genus Proteles; species Proteles cristata. The sequence continues at coordinate 2,628,822 of JAESUZ010004587.1, forward strand.
ATTCTATTCTTGATTTCAGCTCAGGTCATGATCTTATGGTTCATGAGTTGAAGCCCTGCATTAGGCTCTGCACAGATAGTGTGGAGCCCGCTTGGGATTCTCTCTCCCTCTTCTTCTCTCTCTGCTCTCCCTCTGCTCACTCTCTCTCTCTCTCTCTCAAAAATAAATAAATAAAAATTTTTTTAAAAAAGAAGAAGAAAAGGAAAGAAATGCAAAATTTTGAATTGCTCAGGCCTAAAGCTGTCTGTATTAGTGAGGAGCCCAAAGCTTCAGCTTCATCAGTGTCACAGTAAATCTACTGTTTAGTTGTCTGCTTCTCTCCATGTATAAGTTATGTTCTTACTACAGCTTGCTAGAACTTTTCCACATTGACTTGTCTAAATATATGACTAGAGTGACAAACAGCTCATGTCCCACAGCTCAGGAGACTAAGGGTGGGCTTTCCTGAGATCAAGTGACCTCCTGCAACTTAACCGGTGGCCACCTCTGGCAAAGGTCAGCCTTGGTTGTTGGGGCTATTTCATCTACTAAAGATATCAAACATGGTTGACATGACCCAAATATGAGGAGGGCATCTCCTCTTCCTCCCCATCCTGAAGGTTGAGTCTGTCTTTACTTTTTAAATCTGCTACCCTCCACCTTAATCCTTGGAGCACCCTGAAGGGTTGTTTGGGGGCATGGAAAACACCTTTGATCAGCCTTCCTGTCCTCACTACCCCAGACAACAAGTGCAGAGCCTTTTCAAGATTTTTACTGCCAGCCTGAGGGGCCCTCATTATAAGGCAGAACTGGGAGACAAAAGGAAACATAGGGAAGCAGAAGAAATCTTGCCAGTTTCCTCCAGCCAGTTCCTCACTCCCTTTCTATGTGACATCTGACTCCCAGTGGGCTCCCTCTATCCACTTTTTTGCTAAGGGTGGGGCTCTTCAATACTCCCTCCTTCAGATAGTCCTGCCAATCCTCAGTTCAGTGTCTTCTTTCCTGATCCAAGAGGGTGATCAGGTAGAGCAACAGGTGCCCTGGCCCCATGTGGGTGAATGTGAAGTCAGGGTCCCTTAAATGGGAGAGGGCCCATGGCTCTCAATATATTGACAGAAAGACCCTCAAGCCATTTCCTTCCTAAGTTGAGGCTCCAGTATACCTGCCTTGCTGACTCGGAGCCCATATCCAGAGCTAGGCCCTGGCAGGCAGAGCAAAGACACAGCAAAGAGAGTTCTGAGATAGTGCTCAGTTTAATGGGAACTCTTAGTCTTAACTCCATTCCAGGTTTCTTGCCTCTATGCTTGGCTTGCAGGGACCTGCCTAGGGAAGTCCTCTCCAGGTGAGTCCAAATGGAGATGTTTGTGTGGGCAGGAGTGAGTTATTGGCTCTGCTTACCTCGGAGGTGATTAAGAAATGTTCAGACTATGTGGGACACAGTCTCATCTTAGCATTCTTGGAGATGGGATTCTCCCAGATTCAAAGGGAAATTTTACATGCAATAATGAAAGTCCTTTTCATAAGCAGGGAACTTTATAAAAGGGGGCTGTACCCCAGCAGGGAAGAGGAGGGTGATGTTACCTATGCTCTGATAAGGTATCTCCCTTCAGAGCCTGGGGCCAAACACTTGTTTGAAGTGATTTCATAGAGGGTACTCAAGATGGAGAGGCAGTAGTCAAGGGCTCCTTGCACACGTGGTTCTGTGATGTTAGGCCCCAGGTTCTTCAGGGCTTCCTGATCTTTAATATCCTATTTTTTCTGTTGTTTTGAATACCCTCATCCCAGCAGATGCCTGAGGGCATAGTCTGAAAAACACTTTTCTCTTTAAAAATTTTTTTTTATTTTTGAGAGAAAGAGAGACAGACAGAGTGTGAGCAAGGGAGAAGCAGAGAGAAGGAGAAACAATCAGAAGGTTCTAGGCTCTGAGCTATCAGCACAGATCCCAGTATGGGGCTCAGACTCATAAACTGCAAGATCATGACCTGAACTAAAGTCGGACACCCAACTGACTAAGCCACCCAGGTGCCCCAGGACTTTTCTCTTATTAGTCCCCAGGAACCAGCCTTTGCACCCTATTCCCCATCTCCCATCCCCAGCAACAGGTACAGAGAGAGACACTTGGCAAACAGAGCACGTCCTCCTGCTGCTTCTGGCTTTCTAGAGTATCCTTAAAGCCCAGCATCATCCTCATGGATCCCAGCCCAACCCATTGAGAAAGGCAGCAGGAGAGGCTTGAGAGACTATGGGAGTCTTAGACCTACTTGGATGCCACCAGGATAGAAAGCCAATGTTCTGGCTTCTACTCTGCCCAGCTCCACTGTTCCCTCTGACCCTGTCTTACCAGATACTCTTCTTCCTTTCTGCTTACCCCTGTCAACCTGTGTTTGATTGTTTTTTTCTGAACACTATTTTTAAATTTATTTTCTTTTTAACATTCTGTTTATTTATTTTAATGTTTGTTTGTTTGTTTGAGACAGAGAGAGAGAGAAATTGTAAGCAGGGGATGGGGCAAGGAGAGAGGGGGGCAGAGGATCCAAAATGGGCTCTGTGCTGATAGCAGAGACCCTGATGTGGCACTCAAACTCATGAACTGTGAGATCATAACCTGAACCAAAGACAGATGCTTAACTTACTGAGACACCTGGGCACGCCTAAATGTTTTATTTTATTTTTTAATTTAAAAAAATTTTAAATGTTTATTCATTTTTGAGAGACAGAGAGAACAAAGTATGAGCTAGGGAGGGGCAGAGAGAGAGGGAGACAGAATCCAAAGCAGGCTCCAGGCTCTGTGCTGTCAGCACAGAGCCAGACACGGGGTTCGAGCTCACTGACTGTGAGATCATGACCTGAGCTGAAGTCAGATGCTTAACCAACTGAGCCACCCAGGCGCCCCTAAATGTTTCCTTTTTAAGTAATCTCTACATCCAACATGGGGCTCAAACTCACAACCCAAGATCAAGAGTTGCATGCTCTACTGACTGAGCCAGCCAGGTGTCCCAAAAACACTATTTTTTCAAATTGAACCTGTGAGAGAGACATAACAGGCACACTGGGAAGTTCCCTGGGCTATTGCCAAATTATCTTAGGCCAGAAGCACTCTGGCTGCATGCATCTTCTGGGTACCAGTAGGCTTTTTACGGTTGGCTTGTTACTATCTGTCTGGCTGACCACGAAGGCCCTACTCTGTACCAGAGAAGAGTGTGGGTCACAGTTGGGTCAGTGAAAAGAGGGAGTTCCTTCTCAGTCTTCATCAGGCCCAGAGCTGAAGGGAAGGCCTGCAGCCAAACCTGACCTGGGCAAGAATGGCAGAGGTCTGGATGTGGAGGACAGGCCTAGCATACCACAGGACCTCATCCCTGCCTGCTTTTCACCAGAGGATGCTGTGTTCCTGGAGAGGGAGTCTCAACGCATGGAGTACGTGTTGAACCAGAACGGCCTTATCTACTTGGGTACAGCTGACTGCATCGAGGCACAGCCCTGGGACTTTGGCCAGGTACAGGGATCTCTGGGCAAGACAAGGGCCAGTGATAGCTGCATGACCTTGTGTTCAGGCCAGACAGAGCTGGCATGTCCAAAAGTCCTTAGTCATGAGGCCTTTTCTTTCCTTTCCTTTTCATTTCTTTAAGGATTCAGGCCATAAGTTTACTTGCAAACATCAAGTATGTTGAATTCAAGAGTTTGATCCATTTTTGAAAGAGACTGTACTTCTTAAAATGTTCTCTTTCACATCTGTTTAATGGATTAATTAAAACAGCCTTATTTCTTAGGCAGTTAGTGTCTTACTAGAAAAAAAAAGATGAAGGAAATTCATATCCAAGTATATAGTCTTAGAGGCATCTGGCTAAGTTGGTGGAGCATGACTCTTGATGCTGGAGTCATGAGTTCAAGCCCCATGTTGAGTATGGAGCCTACTAAAAAGAAAAAAAGAAAAAGAGAGAGAGAGAGAAAAAGAGAAAAAACAAAAGAAACAAAAAAGTACACAGTCTTCATAATCAGTAACCATCACTTGTTTTCCACTGAAAATGGCAATTTCTTCCCTGGGTCCTCCTCATAGTGGCTCCTATGGACCACAGAGATTGAGAACCTTCAGATGCTCTGTCCCAACATAGTACTGTTGGAAGTTCTGTGAAAGGCATCCAGACCCAAGATGGAAGAAATGGTGGCACCACACCAAGTCTTCCTTTTTCATAACCTTGTTCCTCGGTGTGTCAATGAGGCTGTTTCTTTTGGCAGTTTCAGCCATGTGATGCCTCTCTTTCCTCAGAGCCATGTCAATCCAATCTCCACAGCTTCCAGAGTTATCTTCCTAAAGGCCACAGCAAATCAAACCTCTGTTAAATCCCCACTGTCTCCAGGATAAAAACTAAGTTCTCTGGCTCGACACATAAGGCCCTTCATAGCCAGGCCACTGGTTTCCTTTCCTCAGGAGCCACTCCATTCTCCAGCTTCTAGCCATCTCCTGAACAGACAGCTGAATATGCCTGGAATATCTTTCTTCCTTTGTCACCCCAGAAAATTCCTACCCATCTTTTTTTCCCCTAATGTTTATTCATTTTTGAGAGAGATTATGAGCAGGGGAGGGGCAGAGAGCGAGGGAGACACAGAATCTGAAGCAGGCTCCAAGTTCTGAGCTGTCAGTACCAGAGCCTGACATGGGGCTTGAACTCATAAACTGTGAGATCATGACCTGAGCTGAAGTCGGACACTAAACCGACTGAGCCACCCAGGCGCCCCCCTACTCATCTTTTAAGACTGTCTGGCTGTTTAACTCAGGCCCCAAAGGCAAAAGTGACTCTCTCTGCTGTGCCCTCTGCTCTGGGCTGCCATCTCTCCTACAGCCCTGGCCATGTTGCTGAAACCTGTATTCTAAGTGCCTGTGTGTCCCTCTCTACTCCTAAACTTCAGGTTCCTCAAGAGCAAGAGCTGCCTTGGTATCCTCCCCATGTGGGGCATTGCTAGCAGGAGCCATAAGAGCACACTAAATGGAAAATGATAGAAATTAAACAATATAGTCCTGGTCTTCAAGGGCTCCCACCCTATCAGAAAAGTCAGACAACAGAATAGGCAAAGGACAGGAATGCCTGGACACAAAGACCAGGGAGCACAGTGGGAGGGAGGGAAACGCCAGAATTCCCACAGGAGCCAAGGCAAGGCAGGAAGGAGTAGGAACTTGAGTCTGAAAAAAGGACAAGGTGACAGTGGGGGGTGAGTACCCAACCTGGAGCCTGTTTATCATGGTCCTGTGTGCTTCTTCCAGTTTGAGATGGATGTTGTTGACCTCAGTCTGTACTTACTGAGCATGGACAAGCAGGTGGAGGAGTGGGGCAACCCCGTGCATGTGGCCCACATTTTGGGTGCCTCGGTAAGTGAGGTGGGGAGAGAGTGGAGGTTAGCGTGGGGAGGAGATGAGACAGGGGTCCTCTGCCAGAGCTGCCCATCTTTATAGCCCTGTAAGTCTTCAAATCACAAATGGTCCCTTCCTCCCAGGGTGTGGGGGTCAGTTCCTGGAGAAGGTCTGAGTGAGAAGGGAGGACAAGAGCATTCACAAGGGAGAGGAAAGCAAAGGGAAGTATTATCCTTTGGGACACAAGCCAGGAGGCCTAAAACTGGCCTGGTTTCCTCAGAGTACTCCTCCCTTCCTTGCCTCTTCCCCTCGGCCCAACCTGGAGGCTTAGGTCCATGGGAGGGAGAGGATGGTGACTATCTCACCCAGTGTTTGCTGTTCAAGTGGTCTAAGGGACTTCTTTTCATTTCTAAATTATTCCTAAGAATATACAGACCATGAAGGTACTTTGGTGCTTCCCACTGTCCCTAAATGTTCTTTCAGAGGAATAGAGTTCCCTATTTCGGCTTGTGTCTCTGGACTCCCCTTTCAGGAGGTTGAAAAGGAGGAGGCTGAGAGGGACAAGGTCAAGCCATGAGGAGGCAGAGGTGGAAGCTTGGGATAAGGGGGCCTTGAGGCCCCAGGTGCAAACACCCTCAAAGGAATGAGGGCCAGTGAAGGAGCGGTGAAAGCAGTCCCCAGTCAGAGGCAGCTCTCTTGCTCTTCTTGTGACATGAGCCTTCTTTGCCAAAGTGGTCCACAAGTCCCTGGCTTCCAGAAGACTTGATAAAGAGGAGAATTCTTTGGGCCCCACCCCTAGAGATTCCAACCCAGTAGGGTGAAGCCCACGAACACGCAGGCGATTCTGATGCAGGTTGTCTAAGCCCTCCTGATTCACCCCCTAGAGGCCATTCTGTCCTGGGCCCCATGTATCATCCACACATTTCCACAAACAGCTGCATGCTTTCATGGAGAAGATGGTCCTGCCCACCGCAGAGACCCACACGGTCCAGGAAGCCACCTTGCTGAACAAGCGCCGGGGCAGTGTCCCCATCCTGCGGCAGTGGCTCACAGGCCAAGGGCGACCTGTGTACGACGGTCAGGCCTGGGTGTTCGCCGCAGTTGCTTGCACAGGTACAGAGCTGGCTTGCCTGCTGCACCCCCATGGCTACTGTACAGAGCATCCGCTCTGCCTCTTGGGCTGCCCAGTGGCTGCCTCCCTGAAACTTCCCTGCCCTTGCCTCAGTAGGGCAAGCCCCAGTGCTCTGGTGAATATTCTGTAAGCTTTGCCCTGGCTGTACACGCTGCCTGCTGGGTAAGTTTTCTGTACCTCATTTCTCAGCCTTTATGCATCCTGTGCCTATGCATCAGTCCTAACATGCTGGTGCCAGTGCCGCTCCTCTTTCCATGATGTCAGTGGCATTTAAGAGAGTGCCTGCCCAGAGGAGACTCTGAACACACTAGCTACACATACCCAGGCGTCTCTGGCACCCCCTGAGTCTCTGGCCCCTTCCACGCAGTGCTGCGATGCCTGGGGATCCCTGCCCGCGTTGTTACCACATTTGCCTCAGCCCAGGGAACCGGTGGACGCTTGTTCGTAGATGAGTACTACAATGAGGAGGGTTTTCAGAATGGAGAAGGCCAAAGAGGCAGAATCTGGTGAGAAACCCAAAAAGGATGAGCTCCCAGACATGGAAGGGCTCCAAATACACATAGTATAAGCCCCACGCATCCTGAGTGGCCCTCACACTGAGAGGAGGCCCTTAGGACTCTTATAGGTGGGACGTAGATGGTCAGTCGTGGCATGCACCACCACCCCCCCTTCCTGGGAGTGTGGCAGCCACTTTTACACAGTGTCCTCCCATCCCCATGGCAGTATTGACTCTGCCATTTCTAGAATGCCTTCAGCTTTTCAGGACTACTTTTGTCCCCACTTGAATTATTCCCTTTGATACCTTCAGGATCTTCCAGACTACCACAGAGTGCTGGATGACCCGGCCTGCTTTGCCCCAAGGTTACGATGGATGGCAGATTCTGTACCCAAGTGCTCACAGTGGAGGTAGAGGTAAAGTCTGGGGGTAGGCCCAGTACCATCCTGGGCTGCACAAAGCTACACAAGCTGAAGGAGTCCCTCAGAGAGGAAATATGAGCAGCAGAAGGCCCAAAGAGGGTCTGCATCCTCTAAAACTGGAGAAGTGGAAGGAATGATAGTGGCCAGCAGAATGCTGACCTGAAGCCAGTGGGCTCAAAGAAACAAAGGTGTTAGCTATTTAGGCCCAAGGCTGTGGGGAGACTAGCCCCACCTCAGAGCAACAGGCAAGGGAGCAGAATCCCAATGAAGGGGAGAGGGTCTTAAGATAGCTGGTGGATGTTGTGGGTTAGGGGCTTGTCGGTGGGATTTCTGAGGTTCTGGATATATGGATAAAGAGGGTATCCGGATAGGCTCAAGCTCAGAGAAGAAATCTTTAGGAGCCGTAAAATGATTGTTCTTTCTCAGCAGCCTCAGCAGTAATAGAGCCTGGCACATAATAAGTGCTCAATAAAAGTTAACTATTCCTATCATATCCATAGTAGAGATGGCTAAGGAACTCCTGTATACTATGGTCCTCTAAATTTCTACCTTTCCAGTTTCTGAGAGGGCTTCTGCCACAGGCCAAGACCAAAAAGGATTGTCACTAAATAGTTGTGAATTTCACTTCTGCAATGCCCTTTCAGAAACGTTGCCTAGTGCCTACCTCTGACCTTGGTTTCAGGGAAGGGAAAATAGGACATGAAATGGGGACTAAGGTTATGCAGATTTGGCATGGGAGAGGTCTTGGTATGGTTCCTCTTGCTCAATGATCTTTTCCTCCCTCAGTCCTGGAGTCCTGCGATCTGGTTCCTGTCAGAGCAGTCAAAGAGGGGATTCTAGGGCTGATGCCTGCAGTATCAGACCTTTTTGCTGCAGTAAATGCCTCATGTGTGGTCTGGAAGTGTTGTAAGGATGGCACACTGGAGCTGACCAACTCCAACACTAAGTATGTTGGCAACAACATCAGCACCAAGAGTGTGGGCAGTGACTGCTGTGAGGACATCACTCAGAATTACAAGTATCCTGAAGGTATTGGGCAGGGTATATATATATATACACACATATATATAAATACATATATATATACACATATATATGTATATATACACACATATATGTATATATATATACACACATATATACGTATATATACATATATATGTGTGTATATATATACACATACTCACCACATCCTTTTTTATGTCAAGTATCATCTTGGGCTGCTTCCATAATTGACTATTGTAGATAATGCTGCTATAAACATCAGGGCACATGTATCCCTTTGAATTAGTATTTTTCTCTTCCTTGGGTAAGTACCTACTTGCAATTGCTGGATTGTAGGGTAGTTCTAGTTTTAACTTCTTAAGGAAACTCCACACTGTTTTCCAGAGTGGCTGCACCAGTTTGCATTCCCACCAACACTGCAAGAGGGTTCCCCTTTCTCCATATCCTCACCTACACCTGTGAATTCTTGTGTTGTTGATTTTAGGCCTTCTGACAGGTGTGAATTGATACCTCATTGTAGTTTTCATTTGCATTTCCCTGATGATAAGAGATGTTGAGCAGCTTTTCATGTGGCTGTTGGCCATCTGTATGTCTTCTTTGGAGAAATGTCCATTCATGTCTTCTGCCCATTTTTAAATTGGATTATTCATTTCTTGGGTGTTCAGTTTTATAAGTTCTTTATTCTGACTACTAACACCTTATTGGATATGTCATTTGCAAATATTTTCTCCCATTCTGTAGGCTGCCTTTTAGTTTTGCTATTTGTTTCCTTCACTGTGCAGAAGACTTTTATTTTGCTGTAGTCCCAAAAGTTTATTTTTGCTTTTCTCCTGCCTCAGGAGACATATCTTTTTCTAATTATTTATTTATTGTTTGTTTGTTTGTTTTGAGGTGGAGGAGGGGCAGAGAGAGAATCCCAAGCAGGCTCTGTCAGCACAGAGCCCAACATGGGGCTGAATCTCAAAAACTGGGAGATCATGACCTGAGCCAAAATCAAGAGTTGTATGCTTAACCAGGCGCCCCTCAGGAGACATATTTAGAAAGAAGTTACTGCCTGTGTTTTGTGATTTTTATGGCTTCAGGTCTCACATTAGGACTTTTTTTTTTTTTTTAAAGCTAAATATGGCCTTAGAGGTTTGCAATGCTCTTATGACTTTGGGATTTGAGTAGCATTAGGTAAATCAATCTTAATCCTGGACTTTCATTAGAAGGGTCTATACCCTCTGGTTAAGAGGCCTGTTTTATTTATTTCCTCCATTTCTCAGGATCTTTCCAAGAAAAAGAAGTGCTGGAGAGAGTCCAGAAAGAGAGAATGGAACATAAAAAGGACAGTGGCATCCATCCTCCCAGTCTCAAGGCTGCTGAGCCTCTGTACCTGTTCTTGGAGGCACCCAGCTCCCTATGCCTGGGAGGGAATGTCCAGTTCTCAGTGACCCTGATTAACCCGACTGACGAGGAGGCGGCTGTGGAGCTGGCAATTGGGCTGCAGGCGATATACTACAATGGCATCCTTGCTGCCAAGCTCTGGAAGAACAAGCGGTTCCTTACGCTCAGTGCCAATACGGGTAATTCTATGGTCCTGACAGACATCCTCAACCCCCAGCTCCTACCCTGGGTAGGCAGCAGCCATGGGGCACTCCCTGAAGTTCTGAAGAGGTGGCTGCTAGCCCCTGGTGTTCCCTTTGTTTGTCATTCGACATATATTTATTGAGCTTCACATAGAAAAAAGCGCCCACAATTCCACCTGCAGTCAGATAGGTAAGCAGACAATGGCTGCAGTATAAGAAGTGTTTGATGATGTAAACAGAGTACATGTCTCCCAGGTTGGAGCAGGCTGCTCCCAGATAGAGCAGACTACACTGGGTCTGAAAGGATGAGTAGGAAGGATGGTGACAGGCAGCAAAGTGAGTCATGAGTACTCAAGGCAGAAGGAACAATATGTGCACAGGTTCCTCTTCCTCCCCCAAATTCCTACGTAATTGGTGTGGGATGGGGTCTGGGCACAGCTACTTTTTAAAAGCTCCCTATGTTACCCTGGACTAGAGTAGTTGTTCTCAAACCTTGCTGCATATCAGAATCACCCAGGGAAGTTGGATGCCCAGCCTGTACTCCAGACCAATTAAATCAGAAACCCCACAGTCTGACCCAAACATCAAAAACTGTTTACATTCTTTGAGTGATTGCAGTGTGCAGGCAAGAGAGAATCAGTGGACTACAGCTTGTCTACATTATTGCAACAATCTCCTAACCAGCCCCTGAAGCCCCCAGTTTCTCCACCATGGGTTGCAGGGGTTGGATCATTCAGGGACTTGTATATCATGCCAAATGGTTTGAATTTTGTTCCCTAGGCAGTGGGGAGCTGGGAAAAAGTTTGAACTAGAAGAATGAATGTGATCAGAAATTTATTCTGGCAGAATGGAAGGGAAGGGGTCATATTAGAACAACGGTTCTCAACCTTGGCTACATGATGAATCACCTGGGGAACTTCAAAAACACTGCTGCCTGGGCCTCACTGCCAGAGTCTGATATAATTGATGTGATGTGCAACCTGGCATTGGGATCATTTTATAAAGCTTTCTCTATGACTCTAATGTGCACATAATATGACATCTAATGTTGAGAACCATTGAATCAGAGGCTGGAAAGTTTTCTAATAATCAAGTCAAGGAATGAAGGACAAACTAGACTAGCAGCACTTCAAATGAAGACATATTCAGGAGGTGGGGTAGATTGGATTTATGAATATGTATGGGGGGGCAGTTAGAGGGTTGCTTTCAGTTTGGATGAGCCTCCAGAATAGGGAAAATGAGGAAGAACAAGTATGGTTCTTTGGGTTTGAAAACCCATGAGACATCCAAACAGAGATGGTCAGGAAGCAGCTGGAAACCTAAATATGGCATTCAAGATAAAGGCCTTGGTTTGAGACCAGATGTAGGAATCCCAGCACTGAAAAGGATGCCAAGTCAGGGCATTGATGAGCTCGTGGGGGTAGAAGAAGGGGTGTGAGAAGAGAAGAGAGTAAAGAGGGAATCCAGGCAGCACCAGCATGTCGGGGTAAGGCAGGGAAGGAACAGAAGGGGAATGGAGAAGTCAAAGACAGGAGGACCCCCTAGCAGGGTGAGCAGAGTGGCTATGAGATGTCAAGGCTGAAGAGCGGACACTGAGGAATAGTTTTACTGAGAGGTGATGGCAAAGGACAGCTTCTTGGGGGTTAAACTGATTGAGAGTTGAGGAAGCAAAACACAGTGGCAGTCCTTCCTGGAAGAACAGACAGAAAAAGGAGACAGGATGCGTGGCTGTCAGCCAGGGACACTGGGTAGAGAGCGTGGGGTTTCTTGTTTTTTGGGTTTTTTGTTTTTTGATTTCTTTTTTTTTTAAAAAAAATTTTTTTTAAATGTTTTTATTTATTTCTAGGAGAGAGAGAGAGAGAGAGAGAGAGAGAGAGCGTGAGCAGGGGAGGGTCAGAGAGAGAGAGTCACAGACTGAAACAGGCTCCAGGCTCTGAGCTGGCAGTCAGCACAGAGCCCGACGCGGGGCTCGAACCCACAAACCGCAAGATCATGACCTAAGCGAAAGTCGGACGCTTAACCGACTAAGCCACCCAGGCGCCCCGGTTTCTTTATTTTTTTTTTAATTTCTTTTTTTTAATTAATTTATTTTTTAAAAATATTTTATTTATTTCTAGGAGACAGAGAGACAGTGTGAGCAGGGGAGGGTCAGAGAGAGAGAGAGTCACAGACTGAAACGGGCTCCAGGCTCTGAGCTGGCAGTCAGCACAGAGCCCAACGCAGGGCTCGAACCCACGAACCGCGAGATCATGACCCAAGCGAAAGTCGGACGCTTAACCGACTAAGCCACCCAGGCGCCCCATTTGGTTTGTTTATTTAATATGAGAGCAGAAACTTCTTTCGTTCTGAGGAAAATAATCAACAGAGAGGGAAAGGCTAAAGCCTCAGGAAAGATGGGTTAAAACTGATGGTGCAACCTTTGGGGAAATGAGGGAAACTAGAATAACTGTAGCTTATTTTTGGCAAACACAGTGTTAAATGTACATTATGCGTTATATCATTTATCCTCACAACAACCTTACAAGGCAGCAACCACTGTTATTCCCACTTTACAGATAAGGAGACCAAGACACAGAGAGGTTAAATAATTTGCCCAAAGTTACAAGCAGCCAATAGTGGGGTCAAGATGGGGTACAGACCTCAAAAGTGGAGGTTTGACTTGGGGAGGGAGGACACCTCATCTTCCCAGGGGTGGTGGTAGCAGGGGTAGTGGTCTTTGTCTACGGGGTTGGAAACGGGAATAGGAGCTTGAAAAGATTCCTCAAGGATGAAGGATGGCTTCATTTTCTCTGCAAAAGGGAAAATGAAGAAACAGAGAATAAGAAGGAAGTAAGCATATATTTAGCAACAACTGTGTGGCAGTGTCTGAGATAAACACTCAGTATCTCATTTAACATAAGCTATCCTGCCAAGTAGTTGTTATTATCAGACAAGGCAAACTGAGGCCAGAGAACTTAACTCATTCTAGTTTACAGGGAACTTCCACAACCCCACTGTGGAAGTCTGCAAAGAGCGCTTGCAGAGGCGGTGATGGTAGTAGGGGTGGGGTCTTGCATGCGTTCAAAGTTTGAAATTGTGAGAAATGAGGCATCATTCTGGCTTCAGTGAGACACTGACTCCTTCGCATTGTGTGTAACTATTGCTTGTTTCCAGGGCACATGCACTTATCCCTTTGCACTGACTCTGCCTGTCATATGTTTCAGATTCCACAACCACCAACAGTGTGTCCTTCTCTTGTTTTGAGCAAAGGCTACCAGAGAACAGCTTCCTCAGACTCACCGCCATAGCCAAGGCAACACACTCTGAGTCCAGCCTCAGCTGCTTTGCTCAGGAAGACATCGCTATTTGTAGACCACGCCTACTCATTGAGGTAGGCACCAGTCTTCCCCGGAATTGTTCTCCTTTGCTCCCATTTCAGATGAACACAGAGCCCTTCAAGCTTCAGGGCAAATGACTGTGCTGTAGGATTACCAGAAAATGGTAGGCTGAGAAGTCTCTCTTGAAAGAGATTGTTTCTTACATATGCTATTAAGATTTACATCTTCCAAGTTTTTTTTGGTTAAATATTTTTACAATGAGGGCCTCCCCAGTTGCTGTCTCCATATGTAGACAGATAATATCAGCCTATGTTTATTTAGAGCTTTATACATAGGCCAATGTATTTTCAACTTCTTTTAATATAAAATCCATGTGAGGTATAACTATTCCCATTATTCGGATGAGAAAATAGTCCTAGAGAGTATCATGCCCATGATTATAAAAATGGGATGTTTTTGAGGCTTATGGCTCTTGATCTAGCCCTCTTTTCACATGTCTACCCTGGCCAAGATGAATGCAATCTGGTCACAGCCCTCAAGGAGGTTATATTACAATTAAGTAAAGGAGACACAATGTTCGATCTTTTATGTAAACGCTTAAATAGAGGCACAAAGTCACTATGGGATAAGTGAAGTAAGGGGTTAATTCCAGCTGGTGAATTTGAGGAAGACTTAATGGAAAGAAGTGGCATTTATGCTGGGCCTTGAAAAATAGGTGAGCTTTAGTGCAGAGATGGAGGAAGGCCACTGCAGGCAGAAGGCTCATCACAGAGGCCCAAAAGAAGGGAGCCCAAGGGGTGTGCTGGGATAGGAAAGTGCCCAGGGTGGTTGAGATGTCATTTAGTTGAGGGAAGAACAGGTGAAGCTGGAGAAGGGGATTGGGGTCAGGCCACAAGGGGCTCTGAATGCCAACCAAAGATGAATTCTGAAGACAATGAGAAGCCCTTTTTTTCTTTAAAATAAAATTTTTAAAAAACGTTTATTTATTTTTGAGAGAGAGAGAGAGAGAGAGTGAACTGGGTAGGGGCAGAGAGAGAGACGGAGACACAGAATCTGAAGCAGGCTCCAGGCTCTGAGCTGTCAGCACAGAGGCCAACACGGGGCTTGCACTCATGACCTGTGAGAACATGACCTGAGCCGAAGTCGGACGCTCAACCTACTGAGCCACCAGGTGCTCCTACCCCTCACCTTTCTAAGTAGAGTAGAGGCACCATCAGAGATGACTACTGATGAATCAAGGGTAAGAATAAATGCAGGAAGACCAGATAGAGGGGTAAAGAAGTCAGCTGTGGAGTTTGGGTCCAGAAGGCAGAGACAGAAGAGTAACTGAGGAGAGTATAGGGAGGATGCCTACGACGGGAAGCAGTAACTGTGGCTCTGTGCTCTTGGCATCTGCTTCAGGTTCTGCCTCTTCCCACAGATGCCAGAAACAACAGAGCAATATCAACTTCTTAAGGCTTCGGTCAGCCTCCATAACTTCCTAGATGTTCCTATGCACGACTGTGTGATCTCCATTTTTGGAAGGGGGCTCATTTACAGAGAGAAGAGATACAGGTAAGAGACTATAAGCTTCTCACCCCCCGAAACATCTCAACTAGCCAGAAAGGCAGGGACCCAAAATTAATGATTGCCTTTTTGCTGTGTCCATTGAGACACAAAGAAAATACCTCCATAATTTGAACTAAAGGAATTAGGGTCTCTCTCATCCTGGGAGGCAGGAGTGAGGGAGGCTACATGCCCCTTGGGCACCCACATGACCCTGATCGTTGCTGTGCAGGCAGCGAGGTTAGACCTGGGTACTAGAGAATATCACAGGGAGGGTAGGCTGCTTGTT
Organism: Proteles cristata cristata; assembly: GCA_017311185.1. NCBI lineage: Eukaryota > Metazoa > Chordata > Mammalia > Carnivora > Hyaenidae > Proteles > Proteles cristata. The sequence goes on from JAESUZ010004587.1 coordinate 2,643,919, forward strand.
GGTGCAGCCAGAGAACTGCATTCTACAAATGACAACCATAATATAAAATTTTGTTTCAATATTCCTTTTTATTCCTGTTCCCACCACCTCCCTTCACATTCTTTTGTTAGTATGTATGTCTTTTCATCGGAACGTGTAAAAAGTGTGCTTCATAAGACTGTATTTTTAACTTACATAAATGTTATGTCTAATCCTTTTTCTTACTTTTCTCTCAGAACTGTTTTTGAGATTCATCCGCATATGTTGCATCCATTGCTTCTGCAACATAACACTTCACTGTGTATATCCCGGACTTCCTACCACTCCGCTCCACAGTGATAGGCACCCAGGTTGCCTCCAACTCCCAAACACCACAAATACTATGACAATGAACATCCTTGTGCATCTTCTTATTGCTAGGTCACAGAATATGACCTGGTTTGACTGTGTACTATCAGATTTGTTTGCAGGATGACTACAGAAGTCCACACTCCCTCTAGCAGTACATGAGTTTCTGAATTCCTACCATTCCTCCACTCTTGGCAATACCCAGCTTTCTCTTTTCTTCCAGGCTAACAGAAATGAGGTAATATTTCTATTGCCTCATTGTTTTAATTTGCAACTCTTCATATGTTTATTAGCCTTTTCTGTTTCCTCTTCTGTAAAAGGTATGTTCTTATCTTTGCTCACTTTTTTTGTGTGTTCCTGGCTTTTCTCTTTGTTGATTTGTAGAAGTTACCTGTATTAGTCCTTTGTTGGTTTCAGTATGTTGCAGGAATCTTTCGTTATCTCTTCTCTTACTGTGTCCACCATGTCCTTTGTTGAAAATACAGTTTACAATTTAGAGTTCCCGATACTTACTCCTACCATCCCTGAAATCCCTGAGAGTTGTCTGGTTATTGAGCCTGGGACTCAGCCTTATGAAACTCAATGAATCACTCTTGTGAATAAGTTGAGAGGAGGGACTGCCAACATTCAACTACGCTTTTGTGGTATCCCTGATCAACTGGGGGAAAGCTCTTCACAGGGAATCTCCACTTTTCCCTTAGTCACTGTAAGAAGGTCCAGCAGGCCAGGAGGTGTGACAGGGTTCGAAACACGATCTGTTGTCATACTGACATTTTCTGTATACGTCCACTGTACTCTCATAGCACTTAGCAACTTGAGGGTTCTAAAACCAAAGCCTTCCCAAACATAACCTGAGTATTACCAAGAATGGGACCAAACTGAAGTCACAGGTTATAAAAGAAATAATAGATGCGGCTTGGAAGCTCTTAGAATAGGATGTTTCTCTTCTCAACCATGCAATTGCTCACCATAGGGAGGTTCCTGTCTTCTATCCCCTTAACACCTCCTCTGTTTCAACAGCAAGGTACTTAAATGTTTATTTCTTCACAGATCACCTCTTCTAGTAGGGAAAAATCAGTCACTGGGGCCAGCAAAGCAATGAGACAGAACTATCACCTGCCTTTTCCTTTATTTCAGATTAGCATCAGTGTGGCCCGGAAACACCTTGTACACCCAATTCCAGTTCATACCGACACAGGTGGGGCCCCAGAGGCTCACTGTGGAAATGGATTGTGATATATTCCAGAACCAAACCAGCTACAGAGGGATCACTGTGAAAGCCCCTGAACTTCCTACTTAAACTTCCATTAACTATCCCATGCTTAAAGTCTGCTGTTGATAACATGAACTTGGCCCTTTGGAGAAATGTGAAAACTATTAAGTATATAGAGAACAGGCACTAGAAGAAAAAATAAAAGAAGTGGATTCCTTTTGTACAAAGTTGTAAATTTTTTTTTTGTTTACATTATTTTGTTGCTTTGCCGCTCTCATTGTGATTTTAGTTTCTTCTCTTTACAACTCTTATTAAAAGTAAAGGGGCGGGGCGCCTGGGTGGCTTAGTCAGTTAAGCGTCCGACTTTCGCTTAGGTCATGATCTCGCGATTTGTGGGTTCGAGCCCCGCGTCGGGCTCTGTGCTGACTGCCAGCTCAGAGCCTGGAGCCTGTTTCAGTCTGTGACTCCCTCTCTCTCTGACCCTCCCCTGCTCACGCTGTCTCTCTCTCTCTCCTAGAAATAAATAAAACATTAAAAAAAAAAAAAAAAAAGTAAAGGGGCATCTGGGTGGCTCCATTAGTTAAGTGTCTGACTTCAGCTCAGGTCACGATCTCATGGTTTATGGGTTCCGTCCCTGTGTCAGGCTCTGTGCTGACAGCTCAGAGCCTGGAGACTGCTTCATATTCTGTGTCTCCCTCTCTCTCTGCCCCTCCCCCACTCATACTCTGTCTCTCAAAAATGAATAAAAATGTGTTTAAAAAAAGTATAGAAGCTTCTGCACAGCCAAGGAAACAACCCAGAAAATTAATAGGCAACCAACGGAATGGGAAAAGATAGTTGCAAATGACATATCAGATAAAGGGTTGATATCCAGAATCTACAAGGAACTCACCAAACTACACGCCCGAAAAACAAACAACCCAGTGAAGAAATGGGCAGAAGATATGAACAGACACTTCTCCAAAGAGGACATCCAGATGGTCAACAGACACATGAAACGATGCTCAGCATCCCTCCTCATCAGGGAAATACAAATCAAAACCATACTGAGATACCATCTCACGCCAGTCAGAGTGGCTAAAATGAGCCAATCAGAGAACGCTAGATGCTGGCGAGGATGTGGAGAAACGGGCACCCTCCTACACTGTTGGTGGGAATGTAAACTGGTACAGCCCCTCTGGAAAACAGTGTGGAGGTTCCTCAGGAAACTAACAATAGAACTCCCCTATGACCCAGCAATAGCACTGCTAGGAATTTACCCAAGGGATACAGAAATGCTGATGCATAGGAGCACATGTACCCCAATGTTCATAGCAGCACTCTCCACAATTGCTAAAACATGGAAAGAGCCTAAGTGTCCATCAACAGATGAATGGATCAAGAAGATGTGGTTTATCTATACCATGGAATACTACATGGCCATGAGAAACAATGAAATCTGGCCATGTGTAGCAACATGGATGGACCTTGAGGGTGTTATGCTGAGTGAAATAAGTCAGGCAGAGAAGGACAAATATCATATGTGTGCAAATATAGGAGGATTAGGAGGAACTTAACAGAGGACCAAGGGGGAGAAGGAGAGCGGAAATGGTGGGGGAAAGGGAGAGAGGCAAACCATGAGAGATTCTTGAATGCTGACAAAAACTGAGGACTGGTGGATGTGGGGGGGAGGAGGGGTGGGCATGGAGGAGGACACTTGTGGGGATGAGCACTGGGTGTTATGTGGAAACTAATTTGACAATAAACTATTTGTAAAAAAAAAAAAAGTACAGAGTGGCATTTCATAAAAGTAAATTAAAATTCATTTGACATAAGGAATTGCAACCCAAGTACATACTCATTGCTTAGAAGAATGGCTGCTGTTGCTGAATATACCTAAAAAGACCATGGGGACATCAGACAGGCAGATGGGGTAAATGACATCTATGTAAGGAAAAGAACTGGCATTAGAGGTTGTGGAGACCTATAGCACATGCATAAGGCCGAAGTCAGGTCACCAGAGTACACATCACTACAGGTGATGTACACCTTGCTTTCCAATATGCGATCCTCCAGACTGATGCAAAAATATAATGAAGGTTGTGCAAAAGGATTAACTGAAAAGGCCCTTAAAATTATATAAACTCTCTTATACATTTAAAAATATCTGATTTATAAAAATTTTGTATTTACATTTGGAGACACATGTAACATATAACCAAACAATAATACAAGTATGCATAAGAAAACAAAATCTGTTCCATAAGGGGGACAAACCTAACAAGTGACCTCAACACCAAAAAACTTTCGAGGCATGGATGGAATAATATTCAGAAGGACTTAATGATAAGAATAATGATACATAACACACTGAAGTACTCACAGGGGCTTTGAAGTCATCTCTAAAGAATTAAAGTGTTTTTGTTCTAAATACAGTTCTGATCAGAATCAAACCATTAGACCTATAAACCCAAATGAAAGCAATGTGCTAGTCTCAACCCACTGTATTTCTAGTAAAAAGAATCTCTGAAAGGTTACTTATTGAACCACCGGCAGGTCAACATTTTATTAAGACCATCAACATGTTTAACAATGAAAAACACACTTTACTGCAAATAGGGCATAAGGCAGCTTCTGCAGGAATCTCTAAAAGGTGATTCAGGAATGCAAACTCATGCAATTATCTTTTGTATCTAACACAGAAAAATATATCAGACTTAAGTAGTATATAAATAATTTCCAGTCTGGCCTAATCAATAATCTTTGGTAGTAACATCTCTTGACAAGTATGGACAGGAACTCCATTTTGATCCAGAAAACATTCTAGCCCCATTTTAAAAACAGACATCAGAGGCTACCTGTGATAATAAGGAGAATGGAGAGTACAAATGAGCTTGAAAACTCACAGTTCAATTTCATTCTGAGTGAGTTCCTTGATTCTGTTCATGCAATGATCAACGGCATTAATGAGTAAAGGGATCCAACTATCTTCAGGTTGTGGGGTCACATGACTCGCTCTGTGAATGGAATGGGGAGGCAGAGAAGTTAAATTTATACTGTCAAAACAAAATCTACCCTCAACAGGGAGCACAAAGGAAACTATAGTAAGAGAAGGCAAGTTTCTTTGTAGAAACTTAGCTGCTCCATGACTCAAGTGGAAAGAAAACATTACACCCACCTTCTTTCACTTCTTAAAATGGGGTTTTGGGAGTTGAGAATGCCTGGATAGTTTTATTCTCAAGAAAGCTATTTGGGGAGAAGTCCTCATACTCACTTAGTAATTTCAAGTGCCTTCTTTAAGACTGATACAAGTTTTGCAGACTGGAAAAGAAACAGAGAAGTTACTCACCCTGAGCCTTACTATAAAAAGGAAAGGAAAGACAAGATATATTAAAAGACTCAAGTAATGAAAGAGTATTAAAAAAAAAAACCTTGAAGAAAACGGCAAAAACAAAAATTCTGGTTAGATTAGGGCGGTAGAATTATAGAATTCTTCTCTAATGAGCAAAATCTTATTAATATTGCTAGCTTAACATTTTTATAAATTTTTAATACTTTTTTAAATTTTGAAAAAATGGAGGAAGTTAGAATATAACCTGAATTTGTCCCAACTGCTGATAGCTCCGAATACATAGCAAGAATAGCTAATGTTCCTTTAAAAAAAAAAATCTATGTACAGAATTTTAAACATACAAATAACAAAATAACATGAGGATATACATATGCCACCAATATACAGTACATCTTTTAAAATTTTTATTTAGGGTAATTGATAAGGCATATTGATAAAGATGTTTATTTCTTGGAAAGTCAATTTTTAAAAAATGAATGTGGAAAAAAAGTTAACACCCAAAAGGATCCTATTCTACTTTAAGGTATATGCACATAGTGAAGATATATTTGATGAATTTAAATTCCACCATTGAATTTATCAAATATTTTTAGGACTGAAGTTGTGAATGTAAGATATAAGCCATTTGGCAGTTTTATTTCTATTTCCAATAACTGTAGAGATAATCTGAGTCTCTAAAAGTAAAAGAATAGAATTCTCTCTAGCATAGGACATGAAAGAATACAATAAAATCAGATTTTTAAAAATGTTTTTTTATTTATTTCTGAGAGAGAGAGAGACAGTGTGAGCAAGGGAGGGTCAGAGAGAGAGAGAGACACAGAATCTGAAACAGGCTCCAGGCTCTGAGCTGTCAGCACAGAGCCCCACGCGGAGCTCGAACTCATGAACCGTGAAATCATGACCTGAGCCAAAGTCGGACGCTTAACCGACTAAGCCACCCAGGTGCCCCAAAATCAGATATTTAAAAGAGCTTGACCTTCTTTATTTAAATCACCCAATATGTTTATACGAAAACAGAGTATGTTTCTGGAACACTTGTTTTTGCCTACACCAGAAATCAGAAATTTACAACTTCAGGTTGAGAAAATCCTAAAGTACTGTGGTAAATCAAACTTTCTTTTCAAAGTAGCTTTTTCTAAGGTCTTTGGGTTTTTCTAAGTGACTCCCCACGTGCTTATGGAAGAGAGTACTACCAAAACTCACGGCTATTATAATTCAACTTCACTAAATACTTATCAGGTAGAAATACATTTAAAAACTGTGACATTATTGTTATACTGGCATCCCAGTATAACAAATAAATATGTTCTCTACAGCTTAAAGGAAATATTAGCCATTAGGGAAATTCTACCAGTTAGGTAAGTAGCTATTCCCTCAAAGTTGGTACTTACATTGATTCGCACAGTCATGTGGCACATAGGTGGGTATATGCTCAGAGCCAAATCATCCACACTAAGGGCAGAAAGCAAAAATAACCATTAACAAAAAAAGGAACAAAGCTCAACTGGGTGGTTTTCAGCACACAATTAAGGATGTGACCAGTGAGAAAATGTCCCATAAATGCCTATTAATTCCTTAAATTGGGCAACCAGACTCAATTCAACTGATAACTTACTAAAAATCTTCTTACCCCATTTCACTAGGAAGCTAGGGGAAAAAACTCTCTTGGCCTATATGATAGGATATGATTAATTCATTTAAAAATGGGAGGATCTGAAACCAACAATTTAATAACTTTGGAGTTCATCCATGGATGTCACTCAAGTGGGCACGACTTTACCCAAGTGATGAAATTTAGTGCCACCAATAATGGGACAAACTAACATTATGCGCTTCCCCAATATGATGCAATGAGAAGCACAAAATACTCAAATATGTGATATCTTTGCCAAAAAATATTTAACTTGAATATAATCTATAATCATGAGAAAGACAATCACATGAATCCAGATTTTTGGATATTCTGCGAGACAAATGACCTAGATTCTTTAAAAGGTCAATGTCAAACTGAGGACTGATGGAGAGGGGAGGGGAAGGGGAGTGATGGGCATGGAGGAGGGCACTTGTGGGGATGAGCACTGGTGTTATATGGAAACCAACTTGACAATAAACTACTAAAAAATAATAAAATACTTAATTGTCAAAAAAAAAGTCAATGGCAAAAAATACTAAAAAAGGATAGGGACTGTTATAGTTCGAAGAGATGACAACCAAACCATACTACTGCAAGAGATGACAACCAAATGCAATGTGACACTATGACAGAACCCTCGACTAAAAAAAAAGCTTTAAAATACATCTTAGAGGGGAGAAGAAGGGCAGAAATGGTGGGGGAAAGGGGGAGAGGCAAACCATGAGAGACTCTTCAATGCTGACAAAAACTGAGGACTGGTGGATGTGGGGGGGAGGAGGGGTGGGCATGGAGGAGGGCACTTGTGGGGATGAGCACTGGGTGTTATGTGGAAACTAATTTGACAATAAACTATTTGTAAAAAAAAAAAAAAAAATACATCTTAGAGACAAATGGGGACGTTTGAATATTAACTATTTTCTATTCAATGTTTTATTTCTTGGATATAGTAATAAGAATGTCTGTTCTTAGAGATATATGCTAAAGTATTTAGGGGGGAAATGTCACTGATGTCTGCAATTTACCCTCAAACGGTTCAGGAGAAAAATAGCAAATCTAATCCATTGAGAAATAAGCCAATATTTAAAACAATGTGAACAACAGGTGAATGTAGATGAAGGATACATGGGTGTTCACTGCAATACTTTTATCAACTCTCCTATAGGTTGAAAATGTTCAAAGTAAAAAACTGGAGGAAAAGCTTGGAGTTACAACACAAGCTGAGATCCTATGCTGCCACTCACATGTTTCAAGTGGGGATTCTGCTTACCTAGGGCTGATCTCATCAGAGATATCCACAATGTCGTCCAGTTGGGCCACCTGATCCTTCTTCCCATTCTCTGCCACTGAGATCCGGATTTTCTTCAGGCAGGCCTTTGATGCTCTCACCAGTGCAAGGCATGGGATTATGAGCTCTTGATCTTCCTCTGACCAATATAAGTCCCGATTGTTTGGATACCCCAACCCATCATTGTCTTCATCACCGTGGTTATCAGAGTTGTCCTCAGTGTCATTCAAGAGGCCACAGTACGGGTCACACTCTTCCACGGCCTAAGACATGGCATGATATATGTGAATGCCAAAAAAAAAAAAAAAAAAAAAAGCCTTTTTATACTTTCTGCATCATGTCCTAGTTATCCCCAAACCTCAGCCAGCTACTTCACTAATGGCTACAGAGTTCAATCACTTCATAAATTCTGTTCTCACTTCCCTCGCCCAGCAACAGACAGAGGGGAGTCGTGTGGGTAGGAAATGGGAGTTGAAAGCCAGGACTGAGGATGGGACTTATTGAGTCAATGCTCAGGACATCTCCTTTCTTTATATTCTCATCTATGATCATGGAGTTTTCCCCTCACCTGCTCCATTTCCTCATGTGCATCCTTCACAAGATTCACACTCTTCGTCAGCATTGAAAGGGCTGCAGCTTTGTTATCTATGAGTGAAAATTCAGAAGCACCAGAATTAGAGGAGAAACCCAACAATTCTGTCAAGTCTGCAAATGGCAACCAACAGTGTTCCCATTTGAGAAGAGTGCCAAGGATGGTCAAGAAGAGCAGTGGTTTAATCTAAAATTTTTCTCACACCCATCCTCTGGGTACCCAGATAGGAGTTAAAAAGCTTTTCATCATTCATCACTAGAGGAAATAAAATGGTCACATGATGTTCTTCTTCATGGGCCTCTTGACAAACACTGGTTTTGGCCTAGCTGGCACTATCTTATAAGGGCTTCAGTGTGTCCCATAATACTGCTCCTGGGGCAGGACCAGGAAAACAAATCACATTTGTTCAACAAGACGTGGCCACAGAAAGAAGGCTAAAAAAAAATGTATGAGAACTAGGTGCACCTGGGTGGCTTAGTCAGTTAAGCATCCAATTTTGGCTCAGGTCATGATCTCATGGTTCATGGGTTTGAGCCCCACATAGGGCTCTGTGCTAACAGCTCAGAACCTGGGGCCTGCTTTCAGATTCTGTGTCTCCCTCTTTCTCTGCCCATCCCTGGCTCACAATGTTTCTTTTTCTCTCAAAAATAAATAACATTAATTTTTTTTTTTAAGTATGAGAACTAAAAAGACTGGCAAAAAACATTAATACCTATATTCTGATGTTACTAATAAACCATAAGTATTCCACTAAGCTGTAAGTAAAATATGCACATGCTACAAAACTAGAAACCAGGTATGAGAGAACTGTCTACTTTGACCATCAGAGTCAATGGCCCATTTCCCACTCTCACCCACCTCTTGGTATCCGAGGCACCTGCTGGCATGCAGTCCAGACACTGTTGTAGGAAATAAGGTCATTGTTCTCTGGGCTGGCGAAAGGAATCAATAAGGATATATTAATAACCAATATTCTTCTCTCCTAAAAAAGAAGGATCCTGCTAGACATCATTCTTAGCTATTAGTAACTTTGCTGTTGAAATGAGGGTTTCTCCCCTCCCTGAAGCAAGGAACCCCATTAACTGATAAACCCAACTGTAACATCACTACCTCTGAGTTGGGGTCATGAAAAGCACATCCATAAGTTGAGCCATGCCATCTACGATGTCCAGAGTGGCGCTCCGTACCAGCTTTCTCAGAGTGATTCCTGTAGCCAAACCCAAAGACTAAGCAGCCTTGTCTCCTTTCTGGAAGTCACCATCTGCTTTCTTGAGAGTTTAAGACCTTCATAACTTAAAGTAATGAGCACCCACATGCTTTAATTAGAGTGCCAACACAAAACTCAGGTCATATGTATTTCCCCTTGTCTTTTTCTTGCTCCTCCCACCATTTCTGAGTATTGTTCTCCAAAAGAGATCTGGAACAAAATACTTCCATGACAGCATATATCCATTCATTAAGGTCAGTGGTCCCTTGGCAACTGTGGATGAAACACTTGAAGTTTAAACCATCTCTGAGTAACCCTAAAGATCCATGAGACATGCATTCATTTATAATTTTGGAATGATTATAATCAAGGCATTAACCTATAGGAAGGACTGGAGGTCACTTAACTTGTAAGGGAGCTCAGAAACAGGGTGTGATATCATATGGATGGAGGAGATTGGGGATGCCCCTATATACCCAGGGTCTGTAGTGGTTATAATGGGTTAGAGAGGGAGGAGCCAGTGAAAATTAAAAACCTTTTGGAGTCAGGCAAAGCAGGGAAGATGGTAACATAGCATCATACCGTAGCATAAAGGTTTATTTATGGAGGTCACTGATGTTATATTATCTTCGAGTACATTTTACGCTAGCAAGTTACACTACATACTCAAATTAAAGAAAAGGTAAAAGTCTCAGAACAGAAGCTGTCATATTAGCAAAGATCTACCCTATAAATTAAATATTTATGTGTATACAGTGGCTTACCCTGATCCTTGGGAAGTGAATAGTATACTGAAATCATTGCCTTGATGGCAGCATGGACTTGTTCACAGAACCTCTGTGTTTCCTATGAGGCAATGGATCAATTTCAGAATGTAAAAAAGAAATGGATCAGATTCATCAGCCTATTAGCTGCCAAAGAGAGCAGACATCTGTATAGCATCATCTATAAACAGTTTCTGTAGTCCTATTCTGAATTAGGCCTTGCACTGCTCTCAGCACATAGCAGAGAGGAGTTAGCTGGCCCTGAGACCCAGCTGACAACATTAAGGAATAGCAGGAAAAACTTATTCCGAATACTCTACATCCCAAGATACTCATGATCTGCTATGAAGAATTCACCATATCTTAGACCAGGAGTTGGCAACTATTGCCTATGGGCCAAATTAGGCCCACTGATGTTTTTTTGAAATAAAGTGTTACTGGCACACAGCCATGCTCATTTACATATTACCTAAAGCTGTGTTAGCATTACAAGGGCAGAGTTAGGTAGTTGGCCTGCAAAGCCTAAAATATTTACTATTTGGCTTTTTACAGAAAAATCTGCCAACCCTATCTTAGACCATTACCAGGTGTCTGATCTCTCTCTCTCACACTTAAATTAGCAAGGACTCTACAGTGTTGACTATTTTGCTTCTAAGCAGTCACTGGCTTTCTCCTATCTTGCTTGTTCTCACTTTTCTGCTAAATTCAAGTCAGTGCTATGTAAAATGTGGTCCACTGACTGGGGACAGTCCATGAATTGTTATCAATGTGGGATGTTGGATAAGTACAATGTTTGAGAATAAGTGTCAAAACTTTTTATGGCAATTTGACATTGCTTCAACATCCAAACACATAAAAAACAAAGCCATACTTCTGTAGGACTCACATGTTAAGATGCTATGGAAGCATTCATGATTCAAATACACATAATTCAAGTAAAACCAAATTCTAACTTTTCATCTGTAAGTGAAACCAATGTCCAAGGTATGTACAGAAAAACAGTTCCAGGCCTCCTCCTCATAGTATGCTACCAACTATGAATATTAGCAGCAAATCCCAAATATATTTGAAAGAGACAACAGATAAGAAAAATAAGGTAATAGCTACACTCTTGTTGAAATAAATACTGACTTTCTTGCACAAAGCTTTTAAAATGCTCTCAAACAATTCATTTCTTATTTTCTCATCACAGATCTCTAAGGTATGTTAGGGGGAGAGCACTATTGTAGGTGCAGCAAGGAGTATTTTTTCATTTCAAAACATCTGGATATATAGACTGACAAACAGAATGAAACTATTAATGATGAAAACCAAATAAGGTAACGAATATGCCATTTTAAAATAACCTGACTCCCAAATTAAGTATACCTATTTCTAGAAAAACTGAGCATAAGGCATACCTAGCATAACACCATGTTTACTTTCATCAGTTTTATAAAAAGAAGCTATTTTAAAAATGCATAAATTCTTGCTCCAGAAACTCCACTCCGGGAATTTTTTTCCTGATATGCATATATATAGAAAGATTAGGCAATTTACCACAGCACTATCTATAATAGTTACAAGTACAAGCTGGAAATAGCTTAGATGTTCACATAAAGTATTGGTTACATAAATTATGGTTATATCCACTCTATTGAGTACTATTCAGTGTTACAAAAAACCGAGCAGTTTTATATGTGTTGCTAAGAATCAATCTGAGGGGCACCTGGGTGGCTCAGTTAAGCATCCAACTTTGGCTTAGGTCATGATCTCACAGTTTGTGAGTTCGAGCCTCAAGCTTGCTCTGTGCTGACAGCTCAGGGCCTGGAGTCTGCTTTGGATTCTGTTTCTCTTTCTCTTTCTGCCCCTCCCCTGCCTTTGCTCTCTCTCTCTCTCTCTCTCTCTCTCTCAAAAGTAAATAAACATTAAAAAAATCAATTTGCAAGCCATGTTAATTTTTTTTTAAAGGATAGTCCAGAAAAGTGTTTATGGTATACTAACATTTGTGTAAAAAGAAGTTGGCATATACACATAAGTGTGTATACACATCAAATATATATGGAATAATACAAAAGGAACCGGGGAGGAGAGATATAAACTTTTTAGCACACTTAACTTTGACATCTTCTGCATTTATACGTATACATGTTATTGACTAAACATAAAAAGTAATTCAAAAGTAATTCAATATAAAGAGTATCACATAGTATAACAGAAAAGGTGTAGTTTAGACATCAGATAGACCCTAATTTAAAGCCTACCTCCAGTGCTTATTTACCTGAGCCTCCAAGCCTTTTATTCAGCTGTCAGATGGGAATCATGTATGTGAAAACACCTAGCAAATAGCAAGAGCTTAAAAAAATATCTATCAGAAAGGAAATAACCAGGATGAACTTCGGATTGAACCAATACCTATTTAAAAGATCTGCCTACTCCATGCCAGGTAATGCCCTTGGCAATTTGGTCTTCACAACAATCCTGTGAGGTGAGAACTGCCATCTTGACAGGTGTGGAAAATAAATCCTCTGGGTTGAGTGGAAAACATGGAAAGAAAATGACTGGATTCCTGGGGCGCTTGGGTGGCTCAGTCGGTTAAAGTCATGATCTCATGTTTCCTGGGTTCAAGCCCCGCATCGGGCTCTGTGCTGACAGCTAGCTCAGAACCTGGAGCCTGCTTCAGATTCTGCGTCTCCCTCTCTCTCTGATCCTCCCCTGCTCACGATGTCTCTCTCTCTCTCTCTCTCTCTTATCTCTCTCTCAGAAATTAAGAAAAAGAAAGAAAGAAAGAAAGAAAGAAAGGAAGGAAGGAAGGAAGGAAGGAAGAAAGAAAGAAAGAAGGAAAGAAAGAAAGAAAGAAAGAAAGAAAGAAAGAAAGATGACTGGATTCCTAATGAATAAGGAGGCAGCACAAGGATTCCAGGAAAGTAAAGCCCACCTGTGGAGAGGGTAGTGGAAGACGAGTAAAGACCTCGGTCAGAGTCGTGGCTTGCCTTGACACGTTCACAGCTGCCTCATCTGAGGGACGACAGAGGAGGAGGCAGGAGCCAATGTTAGTGCCAAAAGGATAAGCCTGCAGATGCCGCTGGGACTTTGCAGATGATGCGCTTCCTCTCAACCCTTTGCAGATGATGCGCTTCCTCTCAACCCTTATCGGCTGAGACGCCTCAAAAACACCTCCCCAAATCAATGTTTTATATTCCAACTTCTGAAGTACTCAGGATGAGGAAAGTGAAGTATACCCACTGAGGGGACGCGGCAGGGCAAAAGCGGGAGGAAAAAAGGGTCAGGACACAGGAAGGGATGAGAAATTCAAGTCCCCAACAGGAGAGGCACTCACGGAGTCTCCTCCAAAACATCTCAGAATTAAACTCCTTGGTGGTCTCCTGGGCTTCGCCGACTAGTGGATGTGGCAAGCGGTCCGGGCAGGGCGGGGAGGCGCAAAAGGAAGAGCAGAGATAAACCGAGCCACCCCCGACCCCCACCTTCTCCGCCCGTGTCCCCGCCCCCGCCCGCCCCACAGCAGGCCTGTTCCCTAACCAAGCCCGCCCCTACTGCTGCCCAAGGGCAGCAGCTCACCCCGCACTCCAGGCAGGAGCAGCCGCAGCTCCTCTGCCAAGTGCCGGATCTGCTCCAAAGGAGGAGCTAGGGTGGGGACAGCCGCTGTAGGTGCGGCTGCGCTCGCCATCTCAGAAGACTGCCTGGAACCTCAAGACAAAAACAGCCACGGAAGTTGCTGGGGGCACACTGCTGTGGGAGCTCCACTTCCGGGAGTCACGGACCGGGTTCGCTTCCGGCAACAACAAACCCACCCCGCCCCATAGCCCGGGCCACGCCTCCTCCCTCCCAAAGGTCAGGCCACGCCTCTTTGTTGCAGGAGTCGCGGCCACACCTCCTCTCAGCCTCCGAAGCCGGGCCGCGCCTCTCGGTTCCCGGAGGCCCGGCCACGCCTCCTCCCGCCTGGAGGCCGGACCACATACACAAAACTCGTTTGTAGTTCTTATCCATCATTCATTTATTTGATTAGATGAAAACATCCCTCTCCACCTAAAGAAGCAGAGAGCCCATAGCCCCGAGGGAGAAGACTGAGAGCTAGTATCTCAAGGGTAGTCAGGGTAGGGCCCAAGTTCACACTGGTTCCCTGCCCCTAAAGTGGCACCCGACACAACTGCCGAGTTCCACACACTGTGCTAGGTACTTTACATGAGGTAACCATAAAAAATACAATGGGCTTCTGATACAACCATACACACACCTGCCCTGTGGATCTCCTGATTGGGGCTTTCTCTTCACAAAAGTAAATCAACCCTTTGCCTTCTTGGAGAAGGAAGGAATCATGGCATTACTTAGAGATTTTTTTCTGCAGTCCATTCTGCAGGAATCAGTAGTGGGTAATCCTCTCCAATTCTCAGGTTGTCCAAGGTGCAGCAGCTCCCTGATGCCTGCCCACCAACACTGGCCTTCCACCTGTCACTGGGGCAGGGGCCTGGGCTGCAAAGGCAGATGGTAAGGCATGGCCTTCAGGAGCTCAAGTGGCTTTTTAACTGCGCTATGAAGGTTCCAAGCTTGGCAGAGTTCAGTGTCCACACACAACGAATGATAACAGGTGTCAACAGTGTCAACCAGGTCCGCAAAGGGGAGAAGAAAAAAGCTAAAGTGCCATATGTCATATGAAGAAAATAGCAGGAATAAATCTGCCAGATGTACAACAGTAACATAAGTAGGTGAACAGGTATAGTCTTCAAGTATTTGCCTTGACGGAGATGAGACCGAAAGTTGTGACCAAAGCATCGCTGCAACAAGCTCCAACAAAGGTAAGCCATCAAGGGGATGTTAAAAAATGCCAGCTGGAAAGAGAAGCAGAACAGGACTGTTAGCTTATTACCAAGACCTTAGGGGATTGGGTTTCATTAACACATTATTGGTGGCTCCTAAGAATATGTTGCTCTCTCTCTTGGGGCTGATTCTCTGATTGTTTATGCTTCAATCATGCTTGCTTATAACACTCACAAGAGATGACTTATAGTTGTACCTGTATCCTTTTGTTCATCTTAAAAGTAGGTATCATTTATGTTGAAGCCCTCAGTAATGTTTAAGGTGGAAATGAATCAGGTATATAAACACACATACACACGCTTCTTTTTGGTAGAATGAGGAGGGACTTAGGCATCACTATTTTTTTTTTATCTCTGTATTTCATTATTCATTATTTTAAAAGTAAACTCTACACCACACATAGTGTTCAAACTCACAATCCCAAGATTAAGAGTTGTATGCTCCACCAACTGAGCCAGCCAGGTACCCTCATTATCACTGTATTTTAAAAGTTTATTTATTGGGTAGGAGGGGATGAGTGGGAAAGGGGCAGAAAGGAAGGAGTGAAAGAATCCCAAGCAGGCTCTGCACTGTCAGCTCAGAGTGCGACTCGGGGCTCAATCTCATGAACAGTGAGATCATGACATGACCTGAAATCAAGAGTTAGATGCTTAACTGACTGAGCCACCCAGGCACCCCATGTATATTTAATTGAAGTAGCAAGATGAGTACTGGAATGAGAATCAGAAGATTTAAGTTATAATCCAAATTTAGCTGCTGTATGATTCATTCATTCATTCACCAAATAATTATCATGCTCCCAATACATGGCAGGCACTGTGATAGGCTCTAGGCTGAGGACACAGTGGTGAACAACTTAGAAAGGATACATCATAGAGCTTACATTCTCACAGAGAGAAGAGAGACCAAAAAAAAAAAAAAAAAAAAGATCATTATAGATTGTGATAATTCAGTGAAGGAAATAACTGGGTCACAAGAGGGTAACTGAGAGATGGGTTTTCTGAGGCCTGAAAACAGGAATGACTCAGTGGAATGAAGTGCATTCCAGCAGAAAAAACAAATATAAACCCCTGATGTGAGAGAGGTCTTACCCTATTTAAGACCCATGAACCTGGAATATGATGAGCTGGATGGAAATGGGGGCAGTCCGTGGGACCAAGATCATGTCACTGCTCTGCTTAAAGGTTTTTAAGCTCAGGAGTGAGCTGATTAAGCTTTTAAAAGGACAATAGTGGACACTCTGTGGCAAAATGACAGTAGGGAGGCAAAAGCAGCAGTGGGAAGAACAGTCTGGAGGTCACTGCAGTAGCCCAGCAAGAAATAATTATGAGTTAGACTAGTGTGGTGGTAACAAAGATGGAAAGAAGTGATGGATTCAAGATATGCACTGGAGGGAGATCAAACAAGGGATTACTCGCTAATGAATTAGGTACAGTGTATTAGAGGAAAAGGGAAAAATTAAGGATACATCCTAGAAAAATTGGGTAAATGGTGGAGCCATTTATTGAAATTGGAAAGAACTGGGGGAGGAACAGGTTTGGGGTAGAAACTAAAGGTCCTATTAGACACATAATATTGAGATGGCTGTTAGAGATCTAAGGGAAGACGTGAAATGGCAGTTGGATATATAGGCACTTGAAGTGCAGAGAAGTCAAGGACAGGGATAATAGGTTTGGGAACCACAGGCCTCGATGATACCTAAAATCCAGTATTAGTGTACTATTTATTAAAATATGAATATAAACACCACCTTTTAGTAACACTCAGGTTTTACTTGTTACAAGTGTACTCGTGAGAGACAGCCTCCACTTATGTAATAATACATAAAAGAGAACTAAACCAGACTTGGGACCTATGCGCATATAAAATGCTGCTATACTGAGAATGTTCTGGTCTTTGGTTAGTGTTTATTAGGCATAAGTCTTCCCTCTTTGTCTGTCTATAATCCTCCTGATCATGTTTTACTACCCTGCTATGAGGCTGAAAACTCATTTTGAACAATGTTTTTGGATCTCTTCCCAAACATGAGATCATCACTTGAGATTTTAGTAGCTTAGTTCCATTACATGAGTAAAATAAATAAATAAATAGGTAAATATTTTCAAACCTATATACAGAGATTTGCTACAGGTCAGGTTTTTTTGTTTGTTTTTGTGTTTGCTTTAAAGGAATTTTAATCCTTGTTTTTAAAAATATTTTTTTTTTAATTTATTTCTGAGAGAGAGAGAGACAGCATGAGCAGGGGAGGGTCAGAGAGAGAGGGAGATACAGAATCTGAAACAGGCTCTGGCTCTGAGCTGGCAGTCAGCACAGAGCCTGATGTGGGGCTCAAACCCACAGACAATGAGATCATGACCTGAGCCAAAGTCGGACGCTTAACCGACCGAGCCACCCAGGCGCCCCTAAAGGAATTTTAATCCTAATGTAAACCTAACATAACAGTGTTTTCCCAAACAAGTATACCTCTAAGACACCACTTAAAAGCCTAGACCTTATTCTTACCCAGTGTAGCTTTCATTGGATAATTAACCCATTTTGTGTGTGTGTCTATTTTTCCTTCCTTCTACTATAAGTCCTGTTTTTCATTTTTTATCAATGGAAAAACACAGTAAAACAAATTACAAAAACAAAAACCTGTTTCACTTTTTATAAACCGTAACTGCCAAAATGTATTTTAGATGTTTATAAGAAAGTAGTGGAAGAAAGAGCTTAGGAAGCACTCAAAAACAAATAAACACCAAATATTAAAGATTGCCCTGCTAGTAAATTAGAAAATATGATCTACAGTGTTTGAGACTGGATTTAATTCAAAACTATTATGCAATTAGTCCAAAAATCCAAGATGTTTTTAAATTCCATTTCTGATTTCTTACCTGCAGAATTCCAACTATAAATGTTAGGCTTCCTTGTAGGAAATGTCCATCAACAAAGATCCCAAAGGAAAAGCAGCAACCCAATTTGCCTTCAGTAATTTCACCAACAAACCATGGTCCTACAAGAGGCAATGGACAGGAAAGCAGAAGATTAAATAACTGTGATTATGATTATATACATCACGAGGTGCATTTATAGGAATAAAAAGTGTGAGACTAATCATCTATAAGCATTGTACTGGCATAGCTTTTTTTCTTTGCTAATCTCTATGTTGTATCATATGTCCTAGGTAGCCAACCATTTGCTCCTTTGCTCTGTATTTGTCTAATTATAAAATCGTCTGAGTACATGCTGTACCTGAATAGATTCCAGAAATAGATTGGAGTACAACCAGAAATTTTAGAAGATTCTGTGGTGATAGTAACCTAATATAATGATTACCATTTCCTTTCAGAAGCAAAGACAAGGAAGCTAATTTTCTAGGTAACTGATATTTGCTCCTTTAAGCAATAAAATTTCAACCATTTGATTTTTCTTTTTTTTTTTAATTTTTTAAATGTTTTATTTATTTCTGAGATAAAGAGAGAGACAGTGTGAGCAGGGGAGTGTCAGAGAGAGAGAGAGAGAGACATAGAATCTGAAGCAGGCTCCAGGCTCTGAGCTGGCTGTCAGCACAGCTCGAACCCACGAACCGCGAGATCATGACCTGAGCTGAAGTTGGATGCTTAACCGACTGGGCCACCCAGGTGCCCCCACTTGATCTTTCTAAAATGTACTTCTTTTTTAATGAATATTAATTAATGTATTTTGACCCTTACTTGCTCACCCAAGGCATTACTTTATATATCAACTACACATTCAAGGTTGACACATACAAAATTTAACCTGCCTTTCACTTAGAATGTCAGAATGACTTTTCTCTCTACCCTGTTATTTACCTCCACTTCTTACTGTGTAGGATTCTGGAATTACTATATTGTCAAGAATGATTAATGGACAGTCAACACTTCTGTTCCCAAAATGCAAATACCATCATTTGCTGGTAATAGTAGGGTTCTGCTTTAAAACGTCACAGGTAATTTTCTCAGATGTATATTATTTAACCTCCACTGGATACAGTCTAAAGAAATGTTTTCCCTGCAAATTTCAACTTTCAAACATGGAGCAAACTCTGGCCCATTTAACACTTTCTTTTATAACCAGAAACCAAATCATTTGCTTTACCTTCTAGTGTAAGACAAGTGTCTAAAATAGCTTCAACCTATCTTAGAACAAGGGAACTGACCTCCAAAGAGCCATCTGCCATGGGTTGTTACACAGAATTCTTAAGTGTTATATTTTTTTATTTAACTACTTTCTGTTCTCTGGTGGGAGTTGCTAGTGAACAAAGAAAAGTCCTGAGGTGGAATAATGCACAAGACTAAGTAACAAGTAGGCTAATCTACTTCTAATTGACTTTTAGTCACTAAGGAACATTAGTAAAAAGCTTTAAAAAGAGACTCACAGTGCTTTCTGTTTCCCTAAGTGGCTAAGTGACTAGAATTCAGGTATGCTGAACTCACTGCTCATCTCAGTTTCTTTCTTTTTTGAGCTGAGTGTTTAAGAGCCACATATCAGTAAATAAATATTCACTGAACTACATACTACGCATTGTGCTTAGCGCTGGGCACAGACACTGAACAAGACAGATAAGACATCAATGGCTATTGTAATGAGAGAAGAGATGATAAACACAGAAGATAATCATAAATTCTGATAAAGTAATGAAGGGAATAAAAAGTGTGATGAAATAAAGGATAAAACTTTAAGGTAGTCAAATAAGGTTGCTCTCTACACACTAATTCCTTAATGGTCTTCTTAGCTTAAGTTAACTTAGTGTCAACTAAATGTCCTTTAAACATGTTAGGAAAGAACTTTATTTCCCAAGCGCATATTCCAGGAAATGACTTATAAAGAAGCCATGTGCCGCTCATTATGTTCTCAAGATCCTAAATGACTCTATTGTCAAAATTATCCATATATTCTTTGG
Organism: Proteles cristata cristata; assembly: GCA_017311185.1. Lineage (NCBI taxonomy): Eukaryota > Metazoa > Chordata > Mammalia > Carnivora > Hyaenidae > Proteles > Proteles cristata. Next base: position 2,663,989 of record JAESUZ010004587.1, read on the forward strand.
CAGAATTCTCCACAATCTCAGGTTTCCTAATTGACTTACCCAGTGCTGTATACAGGGTTAGCAACAACACAGAATAGTAGAAGATGTTTAGTTTGCTCAAGACGTGGAGCGAAAATGAGGCCAAATTTACAAATCCTGGAGACCCTAAACAGAATAAATTTGAAAAACCCAGTAAGCACACGTACAGTTCATTTTCTAGAAGACTTCCATGGACTATATACCTTCAGCAAGTCTTTTATTATAGGGTGAATATACAGATGACACCACTTTAAATGCAAAAGTTGGCAGGAATTCTGATAAGCCGGTTCACTTAGAATTGCAGAGGGTAGGAAGTTCAAAGTAATAGTATAGTTGTGAGACATGTGCTGCACACATGCACACACACATGTGCACACACTTTTTACATGATCAAACATGCAAGTCTGAAATATAGTGCTACGCTCAAAGGTGACGTCTCTGTTTTCTGTTGGTACATTAGTATCCAAATGTATAAACCTCCAAATGGTATATGAAAGGATATCAAAAGTATATCAAAGAAATATCAAAATTTCTCCAGTCTAATCTTAAGTATGAATATTTCTCTCCCATATGTGACAGAGCTCCCAACTCACAGCTATCCTCTTACTCCAATTGAAAAGGATCCCTAAAGCTCTTCAAATTAACTTCTCTTAAAATATAGTGCCAAAAATGCCACTGAGAGCTCCATTCTGTGGCCACAGACTAAAAGACCACAGATCCTCAAAGTAGGAGAAAGTATATATATATTTGAAATGGTTACATAAAGTAAGGTGACTGACCAAGTATAGCATTGTCAGGAAGGACTATAGGGATTCAAAGAAGCACGAGTTCATTGTGACCTGGAATGGGTGGAGAAAATGGTATGGAAAAAGAGGGTTTGAGGGGAGCCCTAAAGGAGGCTAAGATTTAGGTAAGTTTAGAAAAATAAATTAGAGATAATAGCTTAGGCAAAAGCACAGAAGCAAAAATGAGTACGGTGTATATAGGGAACAGTGAAAAATTACCCAAGCTAAAATACAGTAGGTAACTTGTTGAAGATGCAGCTAATTAGACAGGACCTGATTATGGAGGGTCTTTAATATCTGGCAGAGATGTGTGGTCATTTGAGCTATATTGTGATATACTGCCCACTCCCCAACCCGCCCATTCTGGTTGAGCTTCATGTTATTGCAATGTAGCACCAAAACCCTAAATTTTTTTTCAAAAAGATCGAGTATTGCAGAAAAAGTGTAAGTTTGAAGACTACACCTTACAGAGCTCAGGCAAAGACAATTTATATTGGCATTGGTGAGTATATTATGTGACAATTTAAAATGAACGGAATACTACATGGCAATGAGAAAGAATGAAATCTGGTCATGTGTAGCAACATGGATGGAACTTGAGGGTGTTATGCTGAGCGAAATAAGTCAGGCAGAGAAGGACAGATACCATATGTTTGCACATACAGGATTAGGAGGAACTTAAGAGGACCATGGGGGAGAAGAAGGGGAGAAAATAGAGGGGGAGAGGGAGGGAGGCAAACCATGAGAGACTCTTGAATGCTGATAACAAACTGAGGACTGATGGGTGTGGGGGGGAGGGGAAGGGGGGGTGATGCGCATGGAGGAGGGCACTTGTGGGGATGAGCACTGGGTGTTATATGGAAACCAACTTGACAATAAACTATTAAAAAAATAATAATAAAATGAAATGAAATCTCCTAAGAATAAAACAAATCATAACTAACCTTTATGCTCTGGATATCCTTGACACCTAAAAGTAATGAGAATGGTGAGCTGGACCAGCACAATCATCACAAAAAGGACCCGGGCCTACAGAGAAATCAACGTTAATGGGAAACAGATACAGAGGTGCAACCTCAGTTAAGGTTATTAAAATGGCCCCATTAACAAAAATAGAAATGACATCACTACCAGAAATGACTATATAAGAAAAATAAATGACCAAAGAGAATCAAAACAACTGATCCATCAAAAAAGAAAAGTATAAATTGCCTCAGCATTACTCTTTCAGAATTTAGAAAGTTAGACCCATATTGAAACATAGTAATTTTAGTTATATGAAGTGATCAAATTAAAACAGTCCACCTTCACTGTACCAAATGTATAATTTGTTTTATGTAAAGTTGTATAAGAATAAAGAAAAACCGTGCACAGCACACTGCAGGCTGAGAGAACCGAGACTGCAGTTTCTTTTGCTTCCTCCAACAAGAGAGCATTCACTTGGAGATTAACTCACAATGAAGAGACATAATCTATGTTCTTGATTCTCAAAGTATGAGCCCCAGATCATCACTGGATCACTCTGTGCCTGTTGGCAATGCAGAATCCCAGGCACCATCTCAGCCCTACTAAATCAGAACCTGTCTCTTACTCATGTTTCCCGGTGATTCATAAGTACATCAAAGTTTCCAAAGCTGGATCTAGGTGACTGTTAAAGACCCCCGAAGAAAAATAAATGACACACAAAAAACTTGTAAAAATGAGATACAAATGCTGATTATTCATATTTCTTTTTAAAAAAATTTTTTTTAATGTTTTTTATTTATTTCTGAGAGAGAGAGAGCATGAGCAGAGAAGGGTCACAGAGAGAGGGAGACACAGAATATAAAACAGGCTCTAGGCTCTGAGCTAGCTATCAGCACAGAGCCCGAGACGGGGCTCGAACCCACAAACTGTGAGATCATGACCTGAGCCAAAATCGGACCTGAGAATTAACCGACTGAGCTACCCAGGCGTCCCTGATTATTCATATTTCTAAAAAGCTTAATCACACAAGTAATAAAAGTAAACTAAGATAATAAATTTACATTGTAAGTCTGTGAAAGATATATAGCAGAGCTATGTCTGGAAGGTAAAATTAAAAGAGGCTTAAATTTTGTTTTCAACACTGTAGTGTGTGTCTTTGATGTGTGTTTTTATGAAAAACAATGAATTTAATAAATAATTTGTGTAATTATATAAGAAAGTATATAGAGTAATGTGTCTACTTTTTTATCCAACAATTCACTTCTAGGAATTTACCCCAAAAAGTTTTTTGTTGCAAGTAGTATTATATAGTAGAGGGTAATACTGGAAACAAATGTCCAACAATAGACAAATGGTTAAATAAAGGTGTATTAATGACACTAAACATCATGTTATAAAATGTAAACTGATGTCAGAAAATACTCAAAACAAACTCTTTAGTGGAAAAAAAAATTAGACAGCAAAAGAGAATAAAAATTAACATTTTATATTAAGGACTCATATACAAATTTATATGAAGAAAAATAAAGAGTATCATAATGACAAATACAATGGTATAATAGGTGGTATGATAAAAGAATAATGTGGGGCTGATTTTACTTTATTTCTAAATTTTCCAAGTTTTCTACATTACGCATATATTATTTATGTAGAAATAAATATTATTTTAGAAGATCCTTAAATCCAACTTTATGCAGTTCCTATAATTTCCTTAGATATCCTGGTTTTATGGTATTGGTTAGAACCAGGTTCCAAAAAAGGTATTACTTATCAGGGCCTCTGCTTCTTTTAATGCAAACCAAGTTTATAGCATTTTATTCTTCTAGACAAATAACTTAGTTTTATAGATCCATCTTTCTCATCACATGATTATATGATGACTTTGGACCTACCACTAGATGGGACCCAATATAATCTGAAGTTGAATTTACTTACCACAATGCCATGGTCAGTAAGGAGAATAAATGATGCCATGGGATCAAATCTGAGATGAATACCCTCTTGAAGAGAAAATATGTGGTGAACACTCTTATTTCTTCCAGCAGAATCCTAGTTACAAGCACAGCAGAGAAGTGACTCTTATGCACATATAAATATGTATAATGTTCCAAGATTAATTTTCCAATAACTTTTGTCAGTTATTTCTAACAAAGCTACATTTTTTTCATTTATTTTTGCTTCTTCCTATAAGCACTTTAAATATAACTTATTTTGATGCCTATCATTCTAGGTTTAAATTGGAAATATCAGCATGTACTTACAATGTATTTTCTCTTAAAGAAAAATTTGTTTTTTCCCTCTGTTCACTGAAAAGGTGAAAAAAAATCATAACAACCCTAAAGCAATGAGCTAGCTGGGTTAGTTCCCAGATTGTAGTCTCAAAATAAAATTTCTCACAAGGAAATAGTTGATTCCAGTTCTTTTTTTTTTTTTTTAAGTTTATTTATTTTGTAAGAGAAAGAAAGCGATGACTGGGGAGGGGCAGAGAGAGAAAGAGGAAGACAGAAGTCCAAGCAGGCTCTGAGCTGTCAGCATAGAGCCAGATGCAGGGTTTGAACTGACAAACTGAGAGATCATGACTGAACTAAAACCTAGAGTCAAAAGCTTCACTGACTGAGCCACCCAGGCACCCCTGAGTCCAGTCCTCGAACAAGAAATACACAGGAGGAGTTTGGAATATCTTCATACCAGATATTTAGAAAACTAACAAAGACTACTGGGATTTTACCTAGGGATTTTACCAACCTGGAGAGGCTCCCAGTAACCAAAGGTGGAACAATTTGAGCATTAAGAAGAATAAATGCAATGAGTTGAAACATACCAAATATATATATATTTAAAACTTTGAATTCATAATGATACCAAATGTAAGACTCTTTTGGTTTCTCTTGGCAGGTGCTAGAAAAGCAACTCATTATCTTTATTATTTTTTTTAATGTTTTTTTTTAAAATTTATTTATTTCTAGGAGAGAGAGAGAGAGAGAGGCGAGCAAGGGAGGGTCAGAGAGAGAGGGAGACACAGAATCCGAAGCAGGCTCCAGGCTCTGAGATGGCAGTCAGCACAGAGCCTGACGCGGGGCTCGAACCCACGAACCGCGAGACCAACTAAGCCACCCAGGCACCCCAACTCATTATCTTTAAAACTGGTTTAGAAAAGGGAGGGTGGAGGAAGAATTAAGAATGTATCCCATCTGGGGCGCCTGGGTGGCTTAGTCGGTTAAGCGTCGACTTTCGCTTAGATCATGATCTCGCGGTTCGTGGGTTCGAGCCCCGCGTCAGGCTCTGTGCTGAGAGCCTGGAGCCTGTTTCAGTCTGTGACTCCCTCTCTCTCTGACCCTCCCCTGCTCACGCTGTCTCTCTCTCTCTCTCTCTCTCTCTCCTAGAAATAAATAAAAACATTTAAAAAAAAAAAAGAATGTATCCCATCTTTTTTGTACGGACTTCTAGATCTTTTCTTTATGAGAACATTCAAGTTAATACTCATTTTACAAGGAGTGGCAGGCAATTTGAATACCACCATTTAAAAACTCTAATGAAGGGGAGCCCGGGTGGCTTAGTCGGTTAAGCGTCCGACTTTCGCTTGGGTCATGATCTCGCGGTTTGTGGGTTCAAGCCCCGCGTCGGGCTCTGTGCTGACTGCCAGCTCAGAGCCTGGAGCCTGTTTCAGAGTCTGTGACTATCTCTCTCTCTGACCCTCCCCTGCTCACGCTGTCTTTCTCTCTCCTAGAAATAAATAAATAAATAAATAAAAACATTAAAAAAAATTAAAAAAAAAAACTCTAATGAAATAATGGATCTAGATTTCATCTAGACCAAGACAGGCTCATAAAAGCCAATTGTTAGATTTTCAGGAAATTTGCAGGCCAGTTGATGTGTTGGTGGCCTAAAACCAGCTATGGTAGAAATATTTATACTCTGGAAATTGGAATAAATCTAGGAAATGCTACAAATCAAGGTTCCTTCTTTATACCCACCCCAAGCTCATTGTTAGATATTTATCACCATATCGCTGGATAAAATTAACAACACCTGAATAAAACAGTCAACCTTAAGGATACTAAGAGAGACAACCAGGTCTCATAGGCTTCTGATAAAAGCATAAAACATCAAAGGTGCTGGGGTGGCTCAGTTGGTTAAGCATCCGCCTTGCATTCAGTTCATGATCTCCCAGTCTGTGAGTTTGAGCCCTGTGCTGGGCTCTATGCTGACAGCCCAGAACCTGGCCCCTGTTTTGGTTTTTGTGTCTCCCTCTCTCTGCCCCATCCCCACTTGTGCACTCAGCCTGCCTCTCAAAAACAAACATTAAAAAAAATTTTTTTTGAAACCATAAAACACAAAATGAAGTTTCCTGCCATAAAACAGAACCAAATCTCATGAAGCCCCTAATTCTACCAGTTATAGGGGCACCTGGGTGGCTCAGTCTGTTGGGTGGCTGACTTCAGCTCAAATCTTGATCTCGCAGCTCATGACTTCGAGTCTGACATCCGACGGGTGCTGATAGCTCAGAGCCTGTATCCTGCTTCAGATTCTGTATCTCTCCACCCCTCCCCCATTCACACTCTGTCTCTGTCTCTCAAAAATAAATAAACATTAAAAAAAAAAAAGAAAAGAAAAATAAATCCACCAGTTATAGAAACTAGAGGGGATGGAGGAATATGGTGAATGATACAACATGAACGTAAACTGCAAAAATCTAGAATACAGAAAACTCTACAGGATAAAAGATCCAGTTTCCAAAGTAAATAAATTACAAGGAAAAAAATAATAAAAAGGAGGTGAGAGAGGGAACCTGTAGATTAAAAAAGACTGAAGAGACAAATCAGCTAAATGCAGTATCTGAGCCTTGTCTAAATTCTGATTTGAACCAACCAAATACAATATATATTTTCACATATATATATGATTAATTGGGAAAACTGAACACTAGCAGGATAGTTTGATATTAAGGAATTACTATAGATTTTTCAGGTGTGTTATGGTATTATGGTTACATTTAAAAAAATAATTCTTTTTTAAAATTTTTTAATGTTTTATTTATTTTTTAGAGAGAGATAGAGACAGTGTGAGCAGAGAAGGGTCAGAGAGAGAGAGGGAGACACAGAATTAGAAGCAGGTTCCAGGCTCTGAGCTGTCAGTCAGCACAGAGGCCGACGTGGGGCCTGAACCCACAAACCATGAGATCATGACCTGAGCTGAAGTCGGACACTTAACCGACTGAGCCACCCAGGTGCCCCTAAAAAATAATTCTTATCTTTTAGGGATACACACGGTCATATTACAGATAGAATGACATCATGGTGCAGGGCAGAGAAAAGTGGATGATAGATGACAGACGATGAAGATAGATAAAACAAGACTGGTCATGGAAATTCATTATACTATTATCTCTTGCATGTATTCTTAAATTTTCCCAACATAAAAAAGTTTTAAAATACAAAAAGAACTTGCACTCATGTTTATCAAACTTTTATTGCTTGAAATGTTCTTATTTTAAGTTATAAGTTGTTTAAAAGCACAAGTTTTCTTTAATTTGGAGATATAAAGATTTCTGGAGCCTATTCTTTCAACTGGTAAAGTAGGCAAAATAATCTAAAGTTCTGATTCTCAAACTTTAGTGCACCATGGAATCACATGGATAGACTGTTGAAACAAATTGTTGGGTCCCATGTCCAGAATTTGATTCAGAGGTTTGGTATGGGACATGAGAGTGTACATTTCTTTTCTTTAAAAATTATTTTTATTTTTATTTATTTATGAGAGACAGAGAGAGAGAGAGAGAGAGAGAATGAGAGCAAGCAGAGGAGGGGCAGAAAGCGAGGGAGACACAGAAGCTGAAGGAGGTGCTAAACTCTGAGATGTCAGCACAGAACCCAACGCGGGGCTCAAACCTATCAACTGTGAGATCATGACCTGAGCCAAAGTTGGATACTTAATCGACTGAGTTGCCCAGATGCCCTGAGAGTTTACATTTCTAACAAGTTCCCAGGTGGTGCTGATGCTACTGATTCAGGAACCACACTAAGAAGTGATCTAAAGGTCTAGTTGCTACTAGGCTGCTCCAAACTATAGACATTCAATAAAAATAGTGAGCAGGTAAAATATGAGATAATAAGTTGATGTCTTTTCTCACAGATTTTTTTCAGACTTATCTATAGTATACTGTATTTAAAAGAATATAATGTTCTTGGGGCGCCTGGGTGGCTTAGTCAGTTAAGAGTCCGACTTTCGCTTAGGTCATGATCTCGCGGTTCGTGGGTTCGAGCCCTGCGTCGGGCTCTGTGCTGCCAGCTCAGAGCCTAGAGCCTATTTCAGAGTCTATATCTCCCTCTCTCTCTGGCCCTCTCCTGCTCATGCTGTCTCTCTCTCTCTCCTAGAAATAAATAAAAAATTAAAAAAAAAGGAATCCTTGGTGATTCTCCTTAAAAAAAAAATAATAGAATGTTCCCATTTACGATTGAGGGGACCACGTTCCCTATTTAATAATCAGTACACTAATCTTTTAAAGTTATACATATATAGACAGAAAACTGACCAATGGTTTCCTGGAAATGAGGGTTGAAGGAAGACAGCTGCAAAAGAACCCAAGAAAACTTCTGAGGGTGATATATTGTACTAACTGTAGTAATGGTCAAAGAACTCACCAAATTATACTCTTTAAGTATGTAGAGTTTTTCTATGTATGAATTATACCTCAATCATATAAGAAATGTTAAAGATATGAAAAGTATATGTAATTTCACATTTTTACTAAGGATTTAACTAAGCAGCCAGAAATGTTTCAGGGAACATGAGCTATGGTCCTCCTCATAAAACTATAGAAGCTGGGGTTCGGAGGCAATCTAAGGATTAGGGGGTTCCTACTCCTACAATGAGGTCTTCTATGGTCACTCCTGCGTCTCTTGGAATAACGGTAAAGACAGGGAATAATTTATTCTAGGTACGCTTGTACCTTCAGGTTTTCTTTAAATGATCCAACTTCTAATAGGAAGGACATTAAGAGTTCATCCCAGGGGCGACTGGATGGCTCAGTCAGTTAAGTGTCTGACTATTGATTTCAGCTCAGGTCATGATATCACAATTTAGGAGATAGAGCCCTGTGTCCAGCTCCATGCTGACACTGCTGATCCTGCTTAGGATTCTCTATTCCTCTGGCACTCCCCTGCGCATACGCTCTCACTCTCTCACTCTTTCTTATTCTCTCTCTCTCCCTCAAAATAAATTTTTTTAAAAAACTTGGAAAAAAAAAAAAGGGTTCTCCCAGCCATCAGTCCCTTCCACATTCTTCCTTTGAGTTTCTTCTTCCTCCTAAGCAGAACACTTCAAAGATAGGCAGCATTGCAAAGTGCCTTTTATTGTTTTACTCTTCTATGAATTGGGGATAAAACTACTCACCATATAGGATTGTTATATGGATTAAGTAAAAAATTCCAAGTGTCCAGTATCTCCTTAAAAGAGCTCAGTAAACAGCTCCTTCCTACTCAAAATCCTTCTCTGTGACACACACAAAAGATAATTATGAGGGGCACTTGGGTGGCTTAGTCAGTTACGTGTTCGACTTCAGCTCAGGTCAGTGATCTCACAGTTAGTGAGTTCAAGCCCCGTGTCAGGCTCTGTGATAATGAAAATAATGACATGTGTTTCCTGAAGGATTACATGGTAATCTTTGAACTAAGACTTAACAGAGGTGAAACAGTTAAAAACTGTCATCAAATCATGAAGTTGTAGATATTGTAGGATTTTTTCAGAAACTAATTCCTAAGCATAGTCTATCCCCTCATGACTTTCATAATGTTGATGAAAGTTCTCTTTTTTGGTAATTGTGACCACTTCCTACTCTAGCAGGTACTGGTGAATTAAATACCCCCAAGCTGAAGTGGAATAGACATAGGTAGACTGTTACTACATATGCTATCAGTGCATACTCCCCACGTGAATTTAAAAAATCCTCTGATGCCTTGAAAATTCTCTTTCAAAACAGAGACAATTTTCCTGTACTTAGAGACAACAAATGCATGGATACATAAATCCGTAATTTTTGAGTTATTCTATTATCTTTGGGTATGTTGGGGAACTTGCTCTCATTACCAAAAGACCCTGGCCAAAGTTGAAAAGAATGGTTTCCTGTGGTTCAGCAATGGGGGGACTATGGCCAGTAGTTGCACAATGATGAGTCCAGTTTTTTTGTCTAATAGTATTATTCCTGAGTGCCCATTTTCAGAACACACTAAATCCAGTGTATTCAAATTTTTAATTAACTTAGTTTCATCTCTATCAATTGACTGGGGGAATAAAAACCCACATCAGAATTTAGTGTGGTTACAGCCAAATCATTTATATAGTAAGTTGAAAATTACTAACTTACCTGAACAATTACTTCTATGTTATGTGTCCCATTACTGTAGTTTTTTGGGTTCCACTTCAGTATGAAAATAGGACCAGACAAATGAATAGCTTGCCCTAAATGAACTCCATCAATCTTAACTGTGACAGAAGTAATGGAGGATAAGGAAAAGGCCAAGACTCTAAAAATGAGAACATACATAGGCATGTGGTTTTAGAGATTTGTCACTATTTTTATATAGAAGAACAACCTTATTATAACCTGAAAAAATATAAATGTAGGCAGAACCATCATACTGTATAACCACTGGTATGACTGCGAGTCCTAAAATCTGGTGGCTTTCTGAATCATTGCTTTTGGAGTTGTATAACTCAGCAAATCTGAGTTGGTGAGAAGCTAAAAACTATTCCTATACTTTTTGGAAAGGAAAATCAATTTTCTTTTAACAAATAAATCTGGAGTAGATCCAACATTCTTCCCGAATAAGCTGCTTAAAGTCCTGGTTTTTCATACAGGAAAAGAATATTGGTTAGACACCTCAATTTGTTAATCTAATGTTAATCCTACATCCACTCATTTGATTCCCAGCATTATCTGCTCAAAAGAAGCAATGCCACAAACAGCTAAGGCTACCACACCCTTTCAGAGAATATGATGTCTGAATCAGATACCTAGCTCCTATCCAAAAAACCTGACCGAGAGATAGAGATTTCACTTCACTACTGACCATAAATAAATAAGAAAGTAAATAAATAAATAAATAAATAAATAAGTGCGCTTGATACCATTCCTCCCCCCCCCACCCCCTGGATTAATTAGTTCATCTTTTAAAAATACAATATCTGGGGCGCTGGGGCTCAGTCAGTTAAGTGTCCGACTTCGGCTCAGGTCATGATCTCACAGTATGTGGGTTCGAGCCCCGTGTTGGGCTCTGTGCTGACAGCTAGCTCAGAGCCTGGAGGCTGCTTCACATTCTGTGTCTCCCTCTCTCTCTGACCCTCCCCTGCTCACGTTGTCTCTATCTCTCTCTCAAAAATAAATAAAACATTAAAAAACATTTTTTTAATTAAAAAAAAATAAAAGTACAATATCCAAAAATGATAATAGTGCTGTGAAACTGGAACTTTTATTGCCTGGTAACATTATAAATTAGTGTCTGTTTTAAAAAGTAATTGGGTATCTTCTGCACTGCTGGTGGGAATGTAAAATGGTACAGCCGCTATGGAAAACAATATGGCGGTTCCTCAAAAAATTAAGCATATAATTACCATGTGATCCAGCAATTCCATGTCTAGATACATTCCCAAAAGAACTGAAAGCAGGGATTTGAACAAGCATAGCACTGTTCATAGTAGCATTATTCACAGTAGCCAAAAGGTGAAAGGAAAAAGATGAATAAAGAAAATCTGATATATACACATAATGTAGTATTAGGCTTAGAAAGCAAAGAAATTCTGACACACTCTACAACAGGGAGGAAACTTTAGGGCATTATGTTAAAGAAGTCAGCCACAAAAAGACAAATACTGTATGACTCCCCTTAAATGAGGTTCCTAGAGTCATCAAATTCATATAGAGACAAACAGTGGAACAGTGGCTGCCACGAGCTGGGGGTAGGGGGAAATCGGGAGTTACTGCTAGATGGGTACAGAGTTTCAGTTTTGGAAGATAGAAGTTCTGATGATGGATAGCGGTGATGGTTGCACAATATCAATGTATGTAATGCCACTGAACCATATACCTAAAAACCAGTAAAATGGTAAATTTTATGTTACGTATATTTTGCTGCATTTTTAAAAAAAAGAATAATGATTTTAGTTACCTAAAAAAAAGTAATTGAGTAGTCTTTGTCAAAGTCTTAAAGGATTTCATATTTTCACCTAGAATCCCACTTCTAGAACTTTATCTAAGGAAATTATTCAAAAGAGGGTCGCCTGGGTGGCTCAGTTAGTTAAGTGTCTGACTCTTGATTTCGGCTCAGGCCATGATCTCACAGTTTATGAGTTCAAGCCCTGCATCAGGCTCTGTGTTGACAGCATGGAGCAGATTTGGGATTCTTTCTTTCCTTCTCTCTCTGCCCTCCCCTGTTTGCAAGCTCTCTCTCTCTCTCAAAAATAAAGAAATAAACATTAAAAAAAAAGAAATTACTCAAATGAAAAAAGAATCTACACGCATCAGATGCTCATTCCCAAATTAGAAAAAAAAAACATAAATGTTCACCAATAAGATAGGAAAATGGTTTGATAAATTGTGGTACATTCTCTCTCTTGAGAGAAAAAAAAGTAGAAATCAGAACAGACTGTGCCCTATTATTACAATGATGTAAAAACATGCCTCAAAGAGAATGCCTGAAAAGAAAAACTCAGAAATGTTAATAACAGCTCTATTTGGAGGGAAGGGGAAGGAATTATGATTATAGCAATGTAAAACATGAAAATAAAATACACAAAAATTATAGTGGTAGGACTATGTGTTTCCAGATTTTTAAAAAAATTTCAACAGTTTAGGGGCATCTGAGTGGCTTAGTCAGTTATGGATCCAACTCTTGATTTCAGCTCAGGTCATGATCTTGTGGTTCATGGGTTCAAGCCCCACACCAGTCTCTGCCCTGACAGCATAGAGCCGACCTGGGGTTCTGTCTCCTTCTCTCTCTCTCCCCCTCTCCCACTTGCTCTCTATCTCTCTCTCAAAATAAATAAAAGTAAACTTAAAACATTTTTTTCAGCAGCTTCAAAAATTATATATTTTTTAACTGAATGGGAATAAAACAGTAAGCATTTACCTTTATATAATGTTTAGATTGTTGAAAAAAATAAAATGGGGACTCTCAGAGCTTTTACATGGGATTATAGTCACATTGACTTATTTTCCATTAATATCAAATTGAAAGTAAATTCTGAAAAATTGCTACATACCTGATATGTGTTGAATGAAGGAGTCTTTCTAGTGGTTCATGTTTAGCACAACTATATAGCAGTGACTTAGGATTAGTGATAAGAACCACAGGCCAGTCGCCAAAGATCAAATCTGCAAAGCTAAAGAGGTCATGATCAAAAGCAAAGATACGGTACCTAGAGACCAGAAGACAATACGGTAATTTAGTCACTTCATATTATAAGACGGCATGAAGGTTATACACAGAACAAATGTAAAAATATAAAACTATACTCTCTAAGATCATGAACTTGAATGCAAAGTAAACTAACACTGTGTCGCTGTTCTTCCCTTGCCCCAACCATTTTATATTTCACATTAGTCACAAGTGGGATCCAACTAAAGAAATGAATTTAACTGTGCCCTAGAACAATGCTTAGTACATAGCATGCACTCTTTCATTTTTAAATAAATGCTTGTTAAAATAATTCATTTGATTTCTATACTTTAAGACTGTTTTGACCTAAGACATTCAACATAAGCTAATACTTGACATTCTTCATCTCATCAAAAATGCTAATATTAACACAAATACAACTAGAAACACTTTAATCTTCTTTTAAACCTTTATTTCTATAATTTCAAGGAAATTAACAGAAGTTGTTTCGGTTTTCTAAATGCATGGTGAATGACAGAAATATTCATTAATGAATAGCCAAAAACTTATATTTTGTACTTTTAAAACTGAGAAGAGAAACGATTAACTATGGCAGAAACAATAGTGCTCACCAAATATTCCACGTGCTCCCCTGCATTTCCCAGTCTCCCTGGTATTAGGTTGGGACCATGTGACTAGTTCTGGTCAATGGGCTGTGAACAGAAGTGACATGTATCACACTTCTGGTCCAAAGTAGTTAAGAATGGGTCTGGATTCTCTATGCTCTCTTCCCTGCACTGGAATTGAGGTGTTCAGATAGTGGCATTATAAGACGGATGAAGTCTGAATCCTTGAGTCACCCGATGGAAGAGAGATGTCTTGACTCATACCAGATTTACATAAATGAAAAAATAAACACCTGTTGTTACGTTAAAGCCACTGATATTGTCTAGATTTATTTGTATCCACAAAAAAGCCTAGCCTAATATTACCAACATACTTTTAAAAAGTCTTCTATTATACTAATACAACTTAAATGTTTATAAGGGCAGGTAAAGGTTAGGTCCTTTCAGTAAAACTCCAGATAAAACCCCAGGGTTGGAACACAGGAGAGCAGGTGGCAAGAGAAAGAGAGGAAATGGTTTCATAACATCACTTAACTTGTAACTAGCATTTTTAAGAAATTTTTAAGAGCTGATCAAGGGTTAGGAAACCTATCTGGTAAGAGGCAATCCCAGCCCAGCCCACAACCTCAGTCATGAATAGACAGGCCTTAGCTCAAAGTAATTACAGTTGCCAGATAATTACAGGCTTCAAGCATAGCTCTTAGACAGTTTCTAGCGGAGCCAAATGAAATGAATAAGTACCTTCTAAGATGTAAAGCTATCTTTTCATTAATGGAAGTAGTTAAAAATAGAAAAAGGTAATATATTCAGCTCAACAGTATTTACTGAGTGCCTAATATCTTCAGAAAACTGAGTATGAATAAATTAAACAGTAATTGATAATAGTTAAACAATGAGATGGTACTCATCTATGTTTAAACTATTGTACTTAAATAGCTATCAAAATATATATTCAGTTCTTTTCTATATATAACTATGCTATATGCTTCTGATAAGTTATGTTTTCTCAAAGAAAAACTTTTGTCTTTATAAAACAACTATCATGTATCTGAAGAACTTACATCACTAACATATTATAGTAATAACTAGAAAAGGTAGATCTAAAAATCAGGAGGAAAAGTGTTACATTTTCAGTTCTAGTATGTCTCTCTCTTTTTTTTTATGTTTTATTTATTTCTAGGAGAGAGAGAGAGAGACAGCGTGAGCAGGGGAGGGTCAGAGAGAGAGGGAGTCACAGACTGAAACGGGCTCCAGGCTCTGAGCTGGCAGTCAGCACAGAGCCCGACGCGGGGCTTGAACCCACGAACCGCGAGATCATGACCTAAGCGAAAGTCGGACGCTTAACTGACTAAGCCACCCAGGCGCCCCTCAGTTCTAGTATTTCTCAAAGTGAGGTCCAAAGAGCACCTGGTGGGCTTTAAGAAAATGCAGTTTCTTGGGTCATACACTAGACCAAAACAAATTCTCTACAGATAGGGCCTCAAATTTTTAATAAAGTTCTCCATAATCCTTGAGCACACAAGAGTTTGAGAACTATTTCCTAATGGATACATCTTGAAAATCCAATGTAACATAGTGATGGCAAACATAGCTGTTGCAACAGGTTGCTGCATACTGACATATGTAATATATATATTACTTTAAAAACTTAGAGCTATCTAAGGTGGCTCAGTAGGTTGGGCATCGGACTCTTGATTTTGGCTTGGGTCATGTTCTCAAGGTTTGTGGGTTGCTGAAAGTGCAGAGCCTACTTGGGATTCTGTCTATCTGTCTGTCTGTCTGTCTCTCTGTCCCCCTCCCCCATGTATGCACTCTCTTCTTCTCCGAATAAATAAGTGTTAAAAAACAAAACAAAACAAAACAAAAACAACTTAGAGCTATCACAAGTTTTTCCTTAACTGGGATCACCCATGATAGCAATAAGAAAACAATCATTGCTTCATCAAGACTTACATGTGTAAGTTTTATTTTGTGGGGTAGTTTCCTTACCTTCTGTTATCCTTCCAATCTCCCACCTCAAGTTCCAAGGTACCCTGGAGGTGACGAGTGTGCAAAATAGGCATCAGTCCGCCAAGTGTATGGAGGTGCCCACACAAATATGCTGTAGCTGAACTAACCAATGAAAAATAAATCAAATAAATGAGCAGATAACTTGTAATGCCAAACTAATAAGAAGATCTCCTCAGGAGAGAGAGATGGGTACAGTAATGTAAAAGAATTACAAATAATTAAGTTTGATTTTGGAAGCCTGCCTCACCTCATTATAGACCGAATTCCTGGTGATGGAGAAAGGATAGTGGATGTTGTATAGTGCCCAAACCAAATACTGTGATTGCTCCGACTACTTTCCTTGCCCAGTAATAGAAGTTCCTCCATCCGTTTCTGAAATGGGAGAAAAACAGAAGGACATTTAATTAGGGCTCAGGCTGAAATGTAAAGATTAAGCATCTCCCTTGTTATGTCTAATTAATGGCCTGTAGGGTCCTGTATTAAACTGTTTTCACATACATTATAATTCATTTGGTCCTATAAAGAAGTCTATGTTAGGGTGCCTGGATGGCTCATTCAGTTAAGGGTTCAACTCCTGATTTCAGCTCAGGTCATAATCTCATGGTTTGTGAATCTGAGCCCTGCATGGGGCCCCAATGCTGACAGAATGAGACCTGCTTGGGATTCCCTTTCTCTGTCTCTCTCTGCCCCTTCTCTGTTAGCATGCACACATGCACATGCTCTCTCTCTCAAAAATAAAATAAACATTAAAATATTAAAAAAATAATAACTCTATAGTAAATAAGGCAGGTGTTATCCCCATTTGATAGACAAGGAAATTGACAAGTAAAGAATAATCTATAAATGACATGTTTCTTTCTTTTTTATAATAAATTTCTTTATAGAAATTAAAAAGCACCATTAATCTTTTCAGCCCTACATACTACATTGCAATTAATAAAGAGGATCTCGAGGGGGCACCTGGGTGGCTTAGTTGGCTGAGTGTCTGACTCTTGATTTCGGTTCAGGTCATGAATTCACAGTTCATGTAATCAATCCCTGTGTTGAGCTCCAGACTGACAATGAAGAGCCTGCTTGGGAGTCTCTCGCTCTCTCTACCCCTCCCCTGCTCATGTACTTATATACTCTCTCTCAAAAATAAATGAATAAACTTAAAAAAAAAAGAGGATTTTGAAACTAAACTTCTAAAACAAGATGTACATATGTCCACAAAAAGCCTTTTACCTGAATGTTCATAACAGTTCTACTCAGGATAGCCAAAACCTAGAAACCATCAATATATCAAAACAATGGAGTGCTATACAATGATAAAAAGCAAAGAGCTACTCAAACACACAACAGTATGGATGAATCTCAAAAACATCACACTGAGCAAAATAATCCAGGTTCAAAATTAATATGTATGATTTCACTCACATAAAATGTTAGGGGCGCCTGGGTGGCTCAGTCAGTTAAGCATCTGACTTCAGCTCAGGTCATGATCTCATGGTTTGTGGGTTCAGCCCGCATCGGGCTCTGTGCTGACAGCTCAGACTCTGGAGCCTGCTTCAGATTCTGTGTCTCCCTCTCTCTCTGCCCCTCCCTCACTAGTGCTCTCTCTCTTTCTCTCTCAAAAATAAACATTAAAAAATTTTTTTAAAGCTCAGAAAAAAATTCTAGAACAAACAAAACTAATCTATTCTGACAAAAAACCAATCAGTAGTTTCCTAGTACTGGGGTGAAGACTGACTATACAACTTTCTGGGGTGATAGAAATGTTCTATCTTGATTGTGGTGATAGTTATACAAGTATATATGCTTGTCAAAATTCTTCACTTTAAATGATCACATTTTATTGTATGTAAATCATCCCCCATCAAGTTTATTTCAAAAATAATGTGTACATGTATAAATATACATGAATTATCTGCAAAGTACTTATAGCAATGAATTCCTGGGTTGTACTCTCAGGGTTTCTAATAAGTCTCTGCATTTTAGAAGACTCCAACTGATTTTCATGCAGACCTGATCTTTGAATCATATCTTAAAATACACTAAGGAGTAGGCTTTAAAATAAGAAGTTAATAAACTCTGTCTAAAGGTAGTTGGAAGAAAACAAAATATACCTTTGTTAAATAAAATGCCTAATATAAAACAATGCACTTCACAATATTCCACTTACTTGATTTCAGGCTCTTCTGAACTCTCATATCACTTTGAATCTCCTTCAGCAAATTCTGCTCTTTATTATAGTTATTTCTGCACTAGTCTTCTATCCTTCTGCTAGATTAAATATTCTGAGATGAAAGACTTGACCCTATCACTTTTATATTCTTACATATGAGCACGTTTGTCTTGCATGTGCTCATTAATGAGTTGACATTTGTTATACTAAGAAATAATGAGAATTTCTCACATATGATTTTCCAGACAGTTTTAATCCAGCAACAGTTTCCAAGTAACTTGAAAAAAAAATACTTTAAGAGAAGCTTATTTATTTCAATTGTCACCCTTCTCTTATTTAAAAAAAAAAAAAAAGACCATTAATTTAGAAATGGCAACTATGGGGATTTAGGAATATACCATATAGTATAAAAGTTGTATGCCCTGCATCTTGCAAAGCACATGCTGCTCTTAGTACATATTTAATAAATGTCTACTGAATAATATAAAATGTGAGGTACTTCTTTGACAGATTTTGGGATAGGGATAGTAGCAGTGAACAGAATAGCAATAATAGTGTCGAAGTAGCCAGTGATTTCTTGTGTATACTTGTAATCACATTAAATGTCTTTTTCAAGAATTTCTCGATGAAAAGCTGTTTACCTACGATAGCTTTTAGAGATCCACATGTATCCAACAAAAAGACAAAATAGGTTAGCTACAAAGGGAAGTGAGATTTTTACTGTACCTCATCTAAAATTCCAAAGAAATTATAGGGTCTCTTAGGCCCTGGATTTGGGGTAGCATCCAAAGAGATGAAAGAATAGTTCCCAAAGGAAGTACTGTGGACATAATGGAAAGAGCCATCTCTACGTACGGCAGAATATTTCCTAAAAAATACAAGACAGGAAAGTTTTAATGCAATCATAAAAAGAATGAGTTTAAATTCATTCCCTTGTATCACACTATATTTTGCCTTCCTTTGAAAAGAAAATTACCTGATCTGACAGAGAAATACACTAAACTAGTCCACAATAAACTGATTAAAAGAAATTTTAAAGTTTTCCCCATTGTCTACAAAGATTCAGACAATCTAATTAAATAGTAACCAAACACAAGGTCATCAAGCAAAGCAGAGAAGTAGGCGGCTATTTTAGGCAGTCATTCAAAAAGAGATCAATCAGAATCCAGGAAAATGGTATATATCGATCATTGAAATTTTAGTAAGAAACTACTAAGTACCTAGAAGAATTCTTGGTGTAGTGAAATACAAAAGGTGTTTACATCTTCAAACAGGACTGCAGAAGCTTAACTTACAATAAAGCCTTGCAAAGATGAAGTCATCAAGCCAGGAGAAAAATGTTAAGTTATGTCTGGGTCAGTAAATCTTTTTCAGTTCCTAAACATGTATTGGTAACATTCACAGGAACACATTCAGTAATAGTCCTCACTACCTAAATATCAACACTGTTCTGGTGACCATAAGGTTGGAGAGTGAAGACTAGGGGGAAAGTACACAGAACTCATTAAGTGTTTGTTGAATAAATGTGAAGGAAGGTATAGATTGTACTGGGGACATACTTATATTACTCAAATGTCAAAATATTATAAGAAAATAGTTAAGTGTCTTATATGATACTTATTACATAAGAGTACAAATGGAAAAATACAAATAGGCTTCTGAAACTTAGTGTGTTATCAGAGAGGTATATTTAAGTCACAATAGTTATCAAATATACCATAAAATAAATATTCCCATACATCTTATAATTAATAGTCAATTAGTTCTATTGCCTCTCTTCCTGATACTTTTACATTTTATATATTGGGTGTGGTTTTTTTTCCCTTATTAAAATGTTTATTTGTATTTTTCCTGCTTAATTTGTTTTCAGAGTTATTCTTTAGGATCTAATCATTTCACATATGTTGTTTCCTTTCCTACGTTTTTAACCATTAAAACCCCAATCTAGGGGCGCCTGGGAGGCTCAGTCGGTTGAGCGTCTGACTTCAGCTCAGGTCATGATCTTGCGGTTCATGGGTTCGAGCCCCGTGTCGGGCTCTGTGCTGGCGGCTAGCTCAGAGCCTGAAGCCTGCTTCGGATTCTGTGTCTCCCTCTCTTTCTGACCCTCCCCTGCTAATGCTGTCTCTCTACCAGAAATAAATAAAACATTAAAAAAGTTAAAACAAAAACAAAAACCCAAATCTACAAATAAACCCAACTATTTGAAAGCAGAGGTTAAAATATATGATAGCTATTAACATTTTTTAAATGCTGGATTTTGGCATTCTCTGAGACATTCTTAAGATCAAGATTTAGCTTTAAGATTTTTTTCTCCTTCAGATTGATATGTCTGTAGTGTCTATATCTCTGGCAAAATGCCATTTATTAAAAATTCAGGTAAAGTTTAGGGTGCCTGGGTGATTTAGTCAGTTAAGCGTCTGACTTTCGCTTAGGTCATGATCTTGCAGTTCGTGGGTTCAAGCCCCACATGGGACTCTGCTTATAGCTCAAAGCCTGGAGCCTGCTTCAGATTCTGAGTCTCCCTCTCTCTTTGCCCCTCCCCCTCTCATGTTCTGTCTCTCTCTCAAAAATAAATAAATGTTAAAAAAAAAATTTCAGATAAGGGGGCGCCTGGGTGGCTTAGTCGGTTAAGCGTCCGACTTTCGCTTAGGTCATGATCTCGCGGTTCGTGGGTTCGAGCCCCGCGTCGGGCTCTGTGCTGACTGCCAGCTCAGAGCCTGGAGCCTGTTTCAGTCTGTGACTCCCTCTCTCTCTGACCCTCCCCTGCTCACGCTGTCTCTCTCTCTCTCCTAGAAATAAATAAAACATTAAAAAAAAATTTTTTTTTTAATTTCAGATAAGGTTTAGGTGTTTAAAACAAAAATATAAAGGTAAGAAACTTTCAAGTGACTAAAAGCCTCACTCTCCCAACAAAAGACCCAAAGTTCTATTAATTTTTCCTTGAAAATGTTTCTTAGTTCAATTCCATAGTCGCCATCAAAGATACAGATAATAGAAAATTTTCACCTCTGACCTTTTCTTTCCTCATATTAACAAAAGAGGACAACTTCATCCTCCAAGTTATGGTGACTTCCATGTTAGTTAACCAATGCTTTTTGACCTACTACCCTCTAGTTGATGTCATCGTCACCACATCTATGCCTTTTGTTAGACAGGTTTGTCTCCTATCACTTCAGGCCCTTCCATATCATGACAGGACTATTATAGGACTCTCCTGTTTGCTCTAGAAAACTCCAATCTCCCCCTCTTTTCTTTATTATCCCTATCTTTTTTCTTTTTTGTTGTTGTTGTGTGATTGCCCTTTATAAAACATTTCCTTATGTGACTTGTCTCCTTAGGTGTCTGCACTGAATTACGAACCATTATTCAACACATCTAAATTTCTATGCCTGTCAGTTAAGACCTCCATAAATTGGCCCTAAGCTACCTACCCGATGTCATACCAGTCCTCAAAATGATCCTTTATTCTGGTGATGCCAGTTTCCCTACTGTCCCTAAAAGCTCATTCTAGTTTTCAAAGCTCTGGGTTTTATGTAAAATACACCCCTTGGGGTACTTGGGTGGCTCAGCTGGTTAAGCAACCAACTTCAACTCAGGTCATGATCTCCCAGTTCATGAATTCAAGCCCTGCATCAAGCTCCACGCTGGCAGTGAAGAGCCTACTTGGGATTTTACTTTTTCCTCTCTCTCTCTACACCTCCTCCATTGTGCTTTCTCCTCAAAATAAATACACTTTTTTAAATGTAAAAAATATATATATATACATACATAGATTTATATACCAAATATATATATTATCGCCCTTAAAATCTTAAGCGTCCGACTAGTGACTTAGGCTCAGATCATGATCTCACAGTTTGTGGGATCAAGCCCCGTGTCAGGCTCTGTGCTGACAGTGCAAAGCCTGCTTGGGATTCTCTCTCTCCTTCTCTCTCTGCCTCTCTGTCAAAATACATAAACTTAAAAAAAGTCACTAAGAGGCTACATCTTAATTATTCTTACCACAAAAAAGAAATGATAATTATGCGTTAGTAATCAAGGTATTAGCTAACTCTGGTAGTCATCATTTCGCAATATATAAATGTATCACATAAACATGCTGTACATCTTAAACTTATACAATGTTATATGTCAATTAAATCTCAATAATAAAATAAAATAAAGTCTCCTCTATGTCCGTCCCATGCTGACTTCTGCCCTTTCTGATTTCTCATGAGTAACTGACATTGTAAGACAAAACTATGGAATATACTGGAACTGAAAGTGAAATTACAACTAAAAGAAGCCCACCACATTGAACCTAGAGAGCTGGTCTCTAACTCAGAGTCTTCATGTTCACAGCCTTTTTTACATTCACAGCAGATAAAGAAAATTCTAAAATTTCTATGACATCCAGGGATAAAAGGACAGAGCAGCCAGGGTGACCAACTGGGCTCCTCAGCCACCAGAGAGGCTGAGAGAATCAGTTTCTCAGCATTCCTAAACTCCACAATACTCCAGTGACAAACTCTAACCTAATGACTTTTGATGTATAGCATGGTGATTACAGTAAAAAATACTCTATTGTATATTTGAAAGTTGGTGGGAGTAGATTTTTAAAGTTTTTATCACAAGAAAAAAAAGTGTTTTAACTATGTGTAGTGATGGGTGTTAACTAGACTTATCGTGGTTACCATTTCACAATGTACACAAACATCAAACTTTATGTTGTACACCTGAAACGAATATAATGTTATATGTCAGTCATACCTAAGTAAAAACATTAAAATTAAAAAAAAAGACTTCTGCTATGCATCGATGGCAAAAACAAGTTTGTGTGAAATATTCAAAGTATTTATTAGGCAATAAAAAGCATTAAAGTATATGAAGTAAAGGGAATTAAAGGAAAGAAAAAGTCTTAGGAGAAAAAAAGATCTCAATCTGTCACTGAATACATAAAAATTCTAAATTACCAGAGGGTCGTTAGATAGGAAATTTTGTCACTTAAAAAATGTTTTCATGCATTGACTTGACTGTACCCTCCTTGTACTACCTCATGGTCTTCTGTTCATTACAATACCTGTAATAATTCTCGACACTCTCCACACTTGGAATGTTGAACACATCTGAGAAAAGAACAAACATCAACTATATTAAAAAGGATGATACAAATATATGACTAAAGCAAAATGGCAATATTTTCAATAACCCTTTAAAATGCTAGAATGCCAATGAATTAACTTCATAATTCTTAAATCTTGATAACAGAATTCATATTATCTGGAAACTTAAGACACTGGAAAATAATAAACACGTTGATATTATGTACTATTCAGTATAAATCAATTTGAAGTTGTAAGATTGGACTGTTGTTGCTGCTGTTTTAATCCTGTGAAACATGGTTGATACATAGATCATGCCAAGTGTTTCTAAACAGCAGATCACTTTGATAACAGGGCCAAAGTCCCTCTCTTCTTATGTCGCAAAAAGATCCAATAAGAAAAGTGTTATATAATGGTAAGGGGTAACGTGGTCCTAGAACACTTATCTGAGAATAAAAATGATTTCAGAAAGGGACGCCTGTGTGACTCAGTCAGTTAAGCATCTGACTTTGACTCACGTCCTGATCTCTCAGTTCATGGGTTGGAGCCCCGCATCGGGCTCTGTGATGACAGCTCACAGCCTGGAGTCTGGTTCTGATTCTGTGGCTCCCTCTCTCTCTCTGCCCCTCCAATGCTTTTGTTTTGTCTATCTCCCTCTCTCAAAAATAAATTTGAGAGGGCCGCCTGGATGGCTCAGTCGGTTAAGAGTCCGACATTGGCTCAGGTCATGATCTCACTGTTTGTGGGTTAGAGCCCCGCGTCGGGCTCTGTGCTGCCGGCTAGCTCAGAGCCGGGAGCCTGTTTCAGATTCTGTGTCTCTCTCTCTCTCTCTGGCCCTCCCCTGCTTGTGCTGTCTCTCTCCCTCTCTCAGAAATAAATAAAACATTTAAAAAAAATAAAATAAATTTGAGAAAACATAAAAAAAAAGAAAATGCATTTAATGCACCTAACCTACTGAACAAGAGATTAGCCTCACCTATTTTTTTTTCTTAAATAGTTTTTTGTCAAGTTGGTTTCCATATAACACCCAGTGCTCATCCCAACAAGTGCCCTCCTCCATGTCCATCAACCCCCTTCCCCTCTCCCCCACCTCCATCAGCCCTCGGTTTGTTCTCAGCATTCAAGAGTCTCTCATGGTTTGCCTCCCTCCCTCTCCCCAACTAATTCTCCCCTTCTTCTCCCCAATGGTCCTTGGTTAAGTTCCTCCTAATCTACCGGTATGTTGAAACGTATGTTATCTATCCTTCTCTGCTTGACTTAGTTCGCTCAGCATAACACCCTCAAGTTCCATCCATGTTGCTATACATGGCCAGATTTCATTCTTTCTTATTGCCAGGTAGTATTCCATTGTATAGATAAACCACATCTTCTTGATCCATTTATAAGTTGATGGACACTTAGGCTCTTTCCATGATTTGGCTATTGTGGAGAGTGCTGCTATGAACATTGGGGTACATGTGCCCCTATGCATCAGCACTCCCGTATCCCTTGGGTAAATTCCTAGCAGTGCTATTGCTGGGTCATAGGGGAGTTCTACTGCTAATTTTTTGAGGAACCTCCACACTGTTTTCCAGAGGGGCTGCACCAGTCTACATTCCCACCAACCGTGTAGGAGGGTGCCCATTTCTTCACATCCTCACCAGCACCTAGAGTCCTCTGATTTGCTCATGGTCTCTGACCAGCATGAGGTGGTATCTCAGTGTGGTTTTGATTTGTATTTCCCTGATGAAGAAGGACACTGAGCATCGTTTCATGTGTCTGTTGGCCATCTCGATGTCTTCTTTGGAGACGTGTCTGTTCATGTCTTCTGCCCATTTCTTCACTGGATTATTTGTTTTTCGGGTGTGGAGTTTGGTGAGCTCCTTGTAAATTTTGGATACTACCCCTTTATCTGATATGTCATTTGCAACTATCTTTTCCCATTCTGTCGGTTGCCTATTAGTTTTATGGATTGTTTCCTTTGCCATGCAGAAGCTTTTAATCTTGACGAGGTCCCAATAGTTCATTTTTACTCTTGATTCCCTTGCCTTGTGTCAAGGAAGAAATTGTTGCGATGGAGGTCAAAGAGGTTGTTTCCTGCTTTCTCCTCTAGGGTTTTGATGGTTTCCTGTCTCACATTCAGGTCCTTTATCCATTTTGAGTTTATTTTTGTGTATGGTGTGAGAAAATGATCTAGTTTCATTCTTCTACATGATGTTGTCCAGTTCTCCCAGCACCATCTGTTAAAGAGGCTATCTTTTTTCCACTGGATACTCTCCGCTTTGTCAAAGATTAGTTGGCCATACATCTGTGGGTCCAATTCTGCGTTCTTTATTCTATTCCATTGGTCTATGTGTCTGTTTTTGTGCCAATACCATACTGTCTTGATGATTACAGCTTTGTAGTAGATAGCCTCACCTACTCTAAACATGCTCAGAATGCTTGCATCAGCCTATAGTTGGGCAAAATCGTCTAACGCAAAGTCTGTTTTATAATAGTGTTGAATATCTCATGTAATTTATTGAATACTATACTTAGAGCGAAAAATGGAATAGTTGCATAGGCACAGAATGGCTGGAAGGTTATTGGCTGTTTAACTTGGTGATCATGTCCAGCAACACCAGAGTATCATACTGTGTAACACTAGCCCAGGAAAAGATAAAAATTCAAAGTTTGAAATATAGTTTCTATTGAATGTATGTCACTTGTACACCATTGTAAAGTCCAAAAATAGGTTGAACCATTGTAAGTTGAACCATTGTAAGTTGAACCATGCATGGTAAGTTGGGGCTAGACTTATGGGGTATACCAGAGAAAGTTGTAAGCCAGATATCCCGACATCAATTAAAGATTCCTAGCTGCTAAAAAAAAAATTAAAAAAAAAAAAAAAAAAAGATTCCTAGCTGCTTGCACTCTCCACAATAGCTACAACATGGAAAAAGCCTAAGTGTCCATCAACAGATGAATGGATCAAGAAGATGTGGTTTATCTATACCATGGAATACTACATGGCCATGAGAAACAATGAAATCTGGCCATGTGTAGCAACATGGATGGACCTTGAGGGTGTTATGCTGAGCGAAATAAGTCAGGCAGAGAAGGACAGAAATCATATGTTTGCACGTATAGGAGGATTAGGAGGAACTTGACGGAGGAACAAGGGGGAGAAGAAGGGGGGAAATGATGGGAGAAAGGGAGAGAGGCAAACCATGAGAGACTCTTAAATGCTGACAAAAACTGAGGACTGATGGATGTGGGGGGGAGGGGGGATGGGCATGGAGGAGGACATTTGTGGGGATGAGCACTGAGTGTTATGTGGAAACTAATTTGACAATAAACTATTTGTAAAAAAAAAAATTAAAAAAATAAAGAAACACACACAAAAAAAATAAATAAAGATTCCTAGCTGCTTTGTAAGAACTATTTATAAAGAGGGCATTTTCTGATCAGACCAATAGCTGTGTATTTCACTAGGTAGAATTAAGTGTTTCAAATGATGGCTTTAAAAAAATACATAGTTAGGTACACAATAGCAATTAATAATCAAATGAACCAAAGTACTTAACAACAACAAGGAAGTCAACCTTTTATAAAGCAAATAAACCTACCAATAGAACACTTTGCAGAAGAGTTAATTTCCCTACTGATGCTATAATAATAATCTAAAAAATGGGGAAGGTTATCCATTTCTCTCCTTATGCATATGGAGATCTTTACCATTTTAATTTTTTATTGTATATACAGTAAAATTCATTCACTGTGATGTACAGTTCTTTGGATTTCGACAAATGCATAGGTGTATCTACCACCACAATGGAGATAACAGAACAGTTCCATCACCTTCCAAAATTCTCTCATGATGCCTCTTTGTAGTCAGCCTCTGTCCTAAACCCAATCCTTGGCAACCATAATCTGTTCTCCATGTTTTGCTTTTGCTTGAATGTCATATAAATGAAATCATACAGTATATAGGCTTATGGGTGATAGTTTCTTTCTATTAGCAAAATGTATTTCATTCATTCATTCATTCACTCAAAGTAGCCTCCATGCCCAATGTGGAGCTTGAACTCACTAACCTGAGATCACAGGTCGAATGCTTTATGACTGAACCAGCCAGGTGCCCAAAATGTATGTACTTTTTAAACATCCTCCTGTGTAGGTTTTGCTAGAAGCTTTTCTTCATGTAAAGAAGAAAGGGCTATACCAACTTTCCCCTCATGGGCTAAAAGCGATATGTGATGTTTTAAATCACATAATATAGTTGTATTTCAGAGTTGTGGCCTTCAGTCAACCTAAACCTGTTACAATGTTCCCATTTTATAATTTTATAATCTAAACTGGAGAATGTAGGCTCTTGAGGGGAGAAAAAAAATCTAGTTTTAATTTTATGTGGGTCCTGATTCTTACCATGATTTCCTTTAATATCAAGCCACTTGGTTTTTTCCAAGACCCTTGTCTTCTTCAGAATACCATGATAAGTTTGCCATTCTACTTCATGCTGCCTGGATCCAAATTGTTCCTTTGTTTTGGCATCAGTGAGGTCTCCTGTAGATTTACGTAAGATTTGAGTCACAAGGCACAATAAGCCCTAAGGGGTTAAATAATGTTTTTAAATGCACACTGAAGGTACAAAGACACTTAAAGTATTCAACATGTATAAACATAACAACTTAAAGAGTCCATCTATGTCCACAGCAAGCCATGTAAAGTAAGATTTTCTCAGCAAGGGCTTTGTTTTGTCTGGGTTAGCAAGAGCCTATTTAACCTCCTGTGATATTAGAAATGGGTTATGAAAAAAATTATCTTTAAAGAGAGCAATACAAAATGCATCGTGAAACTCTGATAAAAATGAAAACTATAAGAAATCCAACACTCTGAGCAGATGCCTGATATCTGTGACAACCATATTATCCACACCCAAAATCAGGGTATGTAATCTGACCGAGTGTTATTTTTACAACAAAAAGCAGTCTGAAAGATGTGTTTTGGACAATGAAACACCAAAATTTCTAAAATACGAAATGGACAGTTGAAATTGAGGTTTTCCATAAAATAAGGACTGATACTCCATCATGTCAGCAGAGGTGTTTCGGTAAGGTGGGTAGGATATGAATCCCCTAGTAGACAAGACAGATGCTTTTTAAGTTTCTCCTCCAACACATTTTGGGAGAAAATAGTCTAGGGAACCCAAGCCACAGAAGTATCAAGAGATGCAGAGTTCTGAGTCACTTTAAGCCTCAAACAATTGACAACATAAGGTTGACTAATGCTATAAAACAAACAAACTGGAAATGTTAGTTAAAAAAAATAACTTCTGATTTGTGGTTAAAGGACTTTCCCTAATTCTCTCTCAAACCCAGAACTACAAACGACGACAAACAGGTACAGATATAAGATCTAGCAGACGGAATAGTAACTAGTATCATGAGGCTTGCTTCTGCTTTGACAAAACCTTGCTACTGCAAGTTCCTTGGCTTGGATCTTGACTCAGTTATCCAAAGGCAAAGGGAATGCAATGTCCCATCTCCTCTACAGGACTCACTAGGGGCTGGGGCTAAAAGTGTTCCCAACGTCCCCAAAGTGAAAAGCTGCAGCCCAGGCTAGCATTCTACCATTCGGACCACAGAACAACACGACGGCACGGCAACCCTCCCTACCTGTTGCCAGGACGAGAGCTGGTTGAATGATGCCAATAGTTTCTGAACAGAACTTCTCTAAGTCTACAGCTCTGCCTGGATCGCGAAACCTGCTCAGGTGAATGTCGGATATCTGCCGAAAGCAGGTATTAAACAGAGATATCTGAGTCAGGAAGAGAAAGCCCAGACAGCAGGCGACCCAGCAGCTCTCTCAAAGCGGAAAGAAAAGGCAAGGAAGCAGTACATGAACGAACCCCTCCCCCCCAGGGAAGGACAGAACGCCCAGCCAGGAGTTTGGGTCCGCTGCAGTGGCGCCGCCGCGGAAACTGCCCGCGTCTCACCGCGTCTGGCCGGCTCTGCACCCACCCCCGCGCCGTGCTCCCGCTGCGTCACCTGCAGACCCCAGAAGATGTGGCTGGCTCCAGGGCCCGGCGCAGGCTGCGGGCTCCAGGGAGCGCGGGGCTGGGGCAGCGACGAGGGCTGACTAGCCAGGCCATAGTGCTCCAAGAGCACGGCCGCCAGCGCCGCTGCCGCTAGCCCCGTGACCACCCTGATGGCCAGCATTACGGCCATTCCGCCCGCTCGGGCACTGCCCTCTCTGTCCCGGGCTTCGCAGGTGCGGCTCCCGCGCGAGCTGTTCTGGCCGCACTTCCGAACTCTATGGTTGCGCTGGGCCTAAGGCGCAGCTTTGCAGGCCGCTGCTGCAACTGCGCCTCACAGCGCACTTGCCACTCGCCAGCAGCCCGTGTCTCACCCCGGAGGCTGAGTTTGCAAACCGAATGCGGAGGAAGAAAAGGAAACTGACACCTCCAGCGCCAATCAGGGTTGCCGAGGAGTGGCAGGCGAAGAACCCTGGTCCGGGAGGCGGAAGCTAGAATCCGGGCTCCGCCTTGGTCAATCATTCCTGACCCCAGTGGGTCAGTTTCCTTACCTGTAAAACGGCTAATAATGCCTCCCGTGCGTACTTCACAGGTTTGTGAGAATCAAAGTATGCATGAGGACGCCTTTTAAATTACTGTACAAATGTGACAGCTGGCGTTTTTTCAGCCCTTATGATTATTAACAACGTGCTTCCATAGGTTTTCAATACATGTAATAAGCATGTTTTGTGATGTTATTTTTACCTAAATCTGATTTCTTTTGCACTTGGCTATATAACATCCCTTTAAAATGTTATACCGCTCATTTAATAAATTGCAAATACTCCCTGTGGGCAGGCACAGGAGAATTATATTCAGGTCTTGCCTTTGAATTATCTAACCATTCTGTTATTGTTGAACTTTTGGATTGTTTACTCTGTTAGGAATGATCTGAACAAACATATTTGAACAAACATATCGCTGTTCTGAATAAACATTTTTATACAAATAGCACCCTTTTTAACCCCTTTGAGTTTATTTGGGGAGGGGATATGTTGCCAATATTGGAATTATGCCAATTTCCGTTCATTACATACTTTTCTTTGTACTTTTGGAAAGCAAGACATTGATCTAAGCAGAAGATATAAAAAAAGGTAAGTGGCTAAAACAAACCATAGTTGATTATCTTAGAAGCTTATGTGGGAGACCGAAATACACAAATGTTTAAGACTAATATGCCATTTGGCACAAGAGGCAACCAGATATAATAGGCTAGAGGAGGTTAAAACCCGAACAGATCACATATTTAGAATCAGGAAGAGTTTAATGAAGGAGGTGGCATACAGAGGATGGATAGTATTTCTGAGTGGCAGAGATTTGGGGTGGGGTGGGGAGAAGCACTTTCCATTAGGACCTAACCTGAACCTAAGCATTAAGGTGAGAAAATGCAGGACAGCTTGAGGAGACAGCGAGTACTTCATTTTGGCTAGGCCTGGATATGCCTAGAGGAATAGTGGTAATTGGATCAGGCCTTTAGTTTGAGCCACATTTTGGAAGGCCTGTAGAAATGCTATGAGTGAAGATAGATCTGGCAACAGCACAGGGAACTGACTGGACAGAGCAGAGGTATGGCAGACAATCCTGTTAGAAGAATATTGGAATAATCAAGTGCTATGATCTGAATGTGTCCCACAAAGTTTTTATGTTGAAATCTTAATACTCAATGTGATGGTATTTAGAGATGGGCCTTGTGAACAGAATTAGTGCCCTTGTGAAAGAGACCCTAGAGAGATCTCTCTCCCATTCTACCATGTTGAGGAAACAGTGAAAAGTCAGCAATCTATAACCTGGAAGAGAGCCTCACCAGAATCCAACCATGCTGGCACCTGATCTTAGACATCTAGCCTCCAGAACTGTGAGAAGTAAACTTCTACTGTTTGCAACCCACCCAGTCTGTGATATTTCGTTTAAGCAGGCCAAATAGACCAAGATTGCAAGCAGTGGGTAATTATAAAGTCCCGAAGAAGGAAGATGGGAGAGGGTGAACTTGAGACTAGAAAGGAAGGATCTGAGCCTGGATGGCTAAGTTGGCTAAGTGTCAGACTTTGGCTCAGGTCATGATTTTATGGTCCATTAGGTAGACCCCCGCATCAGACTCTGTGCTACAGCTCAGAGCCTGGAGCCTGCTTCAGATTATGTGTCTTCCTCTCTCTAGCCTCCTGTCTTGCTGGCAGTTCTCTCTCTCTCTCTCTCAAAAATAAATAAACATTTTTAAAAAATCAGATGTAAAATAATTGTAAAGACAGAAATGACAGAATCTGACAGGTGATTGGATATTTGAGAGGAAAAAAAGAGGTAGTTAAAACTTAGTGCCAAAATTTGGAAATCGAGTGCCAAAAGAACTAGGGTGATGGTGTATATGTAGACAGCATTGTCCATATGAATAAAGTATTAGTTTTGTCTCATACTGAGCTAGAAAAAAATAAAAAAGATATATAAATATCTTTAAACCAAATTTGGAGGATATGGTTGAGCTGATCTGATTTAAATTACAGGCAATGTGACATATATGATATGTGTTTGGAGAGACCTTGGAGTAACCTTAAAAATATGAGAATCAGAGGCACCTGGGTGGCTCTGTTGGTTAAGCATCCAACTTTGGTTCAGGTCATGATCTCACAGTTCATGAGTTTGAGCCCTGCACTGGGTTCTGTGCTGACAGCTCAGAGCCTGGAACTGGCTTCAGATTCTGTCTCTCCCACTCTCTCTGCTCCTCCCCTGCTCATTCTCTCTCTCTCTCTCTCTCAAAAATAAAAATTAAATTTTTAAGAAAATGAGTATCATTTCCTAGAAATAGAATACAACAAGAAGCTATGTGATAGACAATAGAAACAGACCTGCTGTTAAGACATTTTGGACTGAGAACTTATAAGGACTTCTCAGTACAGAGAAGGAGAGGTGACCCAGAAAGTAAAAATTAAAATTATGAATTTAATAGAGACAAGACTGGAGAGAATTTGGCACTAAAAAAGAAATGAAAGGATACATGGAGTAGAGGTAATTTTTAAAGAATTCCAAAATGTTTTACAATGACATCTTCTAAGATGACATTTTGAAAAATGAAATTTGATAATGTTAATAGATTAGATAATAATATGTAGGATTGCTGTAGAGAGAATTAGTATATTGTAAACAAGTGAAGAAATTATCTAAAATGGATACAAAAAAGATGCAGAGATTGAAAATATGAAGGAGGTTTTGTGACATGTTACATAGAAAATGCACAATACATATTTGGTAAGTTCCTGAAGAAAATGAGATAATGGGGCAAAAAAAAAAAAAACAAAAAAAACCATTTGAAGAAATAACAGCTGAGAACTTTCCAGAATTGAAGAAAGTCACCAGACCCTGATTAAGATGCCCAGCAGACCCCAAATAGGAATCTAGACATACAGGGACTCCAGGACCACAAATAGAAAATCTTAAAAGCTAGAGAAAAAATACCTTCAAAGGATTAATTATGAGAGTGATAGCCAGTTATCATCCATAATAGTGTAAATCAGAGGACAATAGTGATTATTTTCAGTATGCTAGGGAAAAACACCTGCCAGTCTAGAGGTCTGTACCCAGCAAAGACGGAGTCTTCATTTTTGTCAAGAACAAAGATGGAATAAATACATACACGAGCAAAGGTCAGTGAGTGGCCACCAGACCTTCAATAATGAAGTTTGAAGTTGTTCAAAGAGAAGAATTTTCAACAGGAAGATCTGAGATGGTAGAAAAAATGAAGAATAAAGAAAGTGGGAAATACGCATGTGAAACTAAATATAACTTCAATTTTGTCTTTTGGAATGAATAAAGATGGAACTAAAATTGAAGAAAATTTTCTTGAGGGAGAATTTGACATCATAACTTTAGGTTTTAATGTTTGCATATTAAAATCTGCAAGGTAAACACTAAAATACAAGAAAGAATATATTATTTCCAGACTAGTAGAAGAAAAAATATTGAATGAGAAAAAAATACTCCAGAAAAAGCCAAGAAAGGGAAAGGAAAAAAGTAGTAAAGCTATAATAAATAGAAAGCACAGTGGTGCCTGGGTGGCATAGTCAGTTAAGCATCTGATTTTGGCTCAAGTTGTGATCTTGCAGTCTGTGACTTTGAGCCCTGTGTTGAGTTCTGCTGATAGCTCAGAGCCTGAAACCTGCTTTGGATTCTGTGTCTCCCTCTCTTTCTGTCCTCCCCCCACTCATGCTCTGTCTCTCTCTGAAAAATAAATAAACATTAAAAATTTTTAAAAAAGAAGTGGCACCTGGGTGGCACAGTCAGATAAGTGTCCAACTTTGGCTCAGGTCATGATCTTGTGGTTCATGAGTTCGAACCCCACATTGGGCTCTGTGCTGACAGCTCAGAGCCTGGAGCCTGCTTCAAATTCTATGTCTCCCTCTCTCTCTGCCCTTTTACTGCTAGCACTGTATCTCTCTCTCTCTCTTAAAGATTAAAAAAAAAAGAAAAAAAAGACATTTTGGACTGAGAAACTTGGTTTAAAGTCACAAAGGTCAGCAGTCTGGATTGCAGACACTGAATTGTAACCAAGCTGCTTCACTTGCAATGTTCAAAGTGAGTAGAAACAGGAATTATTAATTTAATGATGGTTACTGATTGTCCAAGGAAATACTGGTTTGACAGCTAACCACTATGAATCATCAAAGGTGATTCTCAGTTCCTGTCAAAGGAGAAAGATAGACTTCTTGTTATCTCATAAAGAGAGCAAGTAGCATTTCATCATGAAAGCAAACTTTCCTAGAACTAAAGTCAAGGGGGAATGTATCACTTGGGCATTTCACAATGTACATTCTCATCAATAGTCATAAATTGAATTATGTGACTCTCATAAACATAAGCTGTCAAAATTACCTTCAGATCATTACCCAAACTGAAACACCGTACCCATTAACTCTTTATCCCTTCCCTACCCCTTAATATAATGTTTTCATCCATGTTATAGCATGTGTCAGAATTTCCTTCCTTTTTAAGGCTGAATAAAATTTCACTGTATGAATAAACTATTTTCTTTATTCATTCATCTGTCAATGGGCATGTGGATTATTTCCATCTTCTGGCTCTTGTGGATGTTGCTACTATGAACATCAGTGGGTCCCAGACAGTTTTTCAGCTTTCTAGGGAGCACTACGTTCACTCTTTAGGAAAATGAACTTGAGGAGAATTTCACCTAGGTAGTTAAGGCTCTGTATAAGGAATCTGAAACTCCTGCAAAAGTAAGAAATCACAGATCAAGGAAATTCTCACACATGCTACGACATGAGTGAGGCTTGAGAACATTATGCCAGTAAAATAAGCCAGACACAGAAGGACACATACTGTATGATTCCATCTACATGAGGTACCAAGAGTAGTTAAATTCACAGAAAGTAGAACGGTGGCTACCAAGGACTGGAAGGAGGGGTAAATGAGGAGTTAAAGTTTAATAGGTACAGATTTTCAGTCTTGCAAGATGCAAAAGTTCTGGAGATGGCTGGTGGTGTTGGTTGCATAACAGTATGAATGCATTAAATGCCACTGCAGAGCTAAAATATACACAATGTGCACTCAAAATGATTAAATTGGTAAATTTTATGTTACGTGTATTTTATCACAATTTAAAAAATAGAAATAAATACTAAATTAAAAAATAAACATGGGAAGCTTGATCTTAGGTTACTATTAAAACGATCATTATTTATAAGTCCATTTTATGGTTGGATAAAAGAAACAATGACCATACAGCCACTTTGGAATGAGGCAATCACGGCAAGTTTGGATGACCTTAAATCTATGCTTTACATGTGTTTAAATGTGTAAGATATACAGAGAAACAGTCGTAAGATTGTCAGCTTTCAGATTCCTGAGATGCAAATGCTACTCTGCCGTCCCTGCAATGATGCATGAATCCAGAAGCCTTATTAAAAAAATGCTCAGAGTACCTGGGTGGCTCAGTTGGTTAAGTGTCTGACTTTTTATTTTGGCTCAGGTTTTTTTTTAAATTAATTAATTAATTTTATTCACTGGCATTTAAAAATGAGCTAAATAGAGATATCTCTATTTAGAGAGACAGAGAACATGAGTGGGGGAGGGGCAGAGGGAGAGGGAGACAGAGAATCCCAAGCAGTCTCTGCATCATCAGCACAGAGTCAGACTTGGGGCTCAAATCCACGAAACTGTGAGACTGTGACTTGAGACGAAATCAAGAGTTAGGCACTTAACCAACTGAGCCACACAGGTGCCCCAAATTTATTTACTTTAAATGTATTATAAAATATTCTCCTTTTGACCTTTTTTTCAACCATCTAAAAATGTTAAAACTATTCTTAGCTTGAAGGCTGTATAAAAATAGACAGTAGGTGGATTTGGGGCCCATTTTGCTAACTCCTATTCTAGTACAGCTATTCTTTGCTTGCACAACCCATTTTCCTGCACTGATAAATTATCTTGATTTTTCTATGTTTGGTCATCCACATTCTTATCACTAATTCAACCTTAAACTCTTCAGCAGTTTTCTAAACCTCTACTTGGCACTTTTAAACTCCTGAAATATTGTGCCATTTTAATTTTTTACAGCCAGCTTCCCCCAGAGCTTTCTGACTTCTAAGCCAGCCTGTTTGATCACCATGTCTGGTGCACAGCTTAACAGCTGTATCTGCTTTCTCTCTGTACCTAGAAATGGATTCTTTTTGCTGTTATCTGTTAGTAATACACTGTTCCATGTATTTCTCATACTCAGCTCATCTACCCTTTAATGCAACTTCTGCTTAACTTCTAAAGTGTCTAGCACAGTGCCTAGAAAAACAATGTTTAAATATGTATATTTGTTATTACTAGTATTTATTATTATTTTAAAATAATTTTAAAGGAAGGAGATGCCTGGATAGAATATACAGATGGTTGGTAGGTTATGTTGACAAGTGCTCAAACCATTATGGGTCCAGCTTAGGTTCTCTTTCCTAATTTACTCAGATCCTAGACAAATAAATTTGCTCATCTATTTAATCTGTTCAGCAAAGCACTTGAACCCCAGTATCGACGCAGTCTGCTGCAAACTGGGGCATATAACTAGTTCCACAGACTTGGTTGAAGGATCCACTTTGCCTCTCTCCAAACCAGATTTTATTCTCCTGGTAGGTTGAACCATTTCCTGCATGTCTAAACAAAGTTCTTTCCATTGAGCATTCAGTCTCATTCCTTCTTAGTCATATGGACATTTCCATATCCTGGCTCCTCTGTGAACAGTATGCCCCCTGGAGTTGTACGGATCTTGACCCACATCCTGATTCTCCTTTCCTATTTGTACTACCTTTGGCAAATTCTTTATCTGTCTATTCCTCTTTTCCCAGACTTTCCCCCTTATACCAGGGCTAAAATGCTGTTGTGGTTGATCATCTGAAGAGACAAGATCCTCTGACCAGTAGAACCCTATATGAAACCTTTGGATACAAGGCTGAGGGTGAACCCACGATCCATGCCTATGAATGACCCCTAAGCTAGATCTGACTCAATTTGAATGAGCAATCTGAGTTTAATCCCAGAAATGACTCCCCAGGCATGGACACCCTTCTTTCTAAAATGAAGCTAACCTCTACAAACTTAGGTCT
This sequence comes from Proteles cristata cristata, assembly GCA_017311185.1. Classification (NCBI taxonomy): domain Eukaryota; kingdom Metazoa; phylum Chordata; class Mammalia; order Carnivora; family Hyaenidae; genus Proteles; species Proteles cristata. The sequence continues at coordinate 2,700,634 of JAESUZ010004587.1, forward strand.
TCAAGTCAACCTCAGAAATGAAATCTCTGAACCCAGGACCAATTTTTCCAAAACTGATGCTGAAGCCCCCAGTCCTGACCTACTTTATCACATTCACAGGTCTATTCCCCTTATAACATAGGGCTGATCTCCTACAACTGCAGGAATGACCTTAGTCCAACAATGGTAACTCTGTCCTAATAAAGACTATCTATCCCCTCTCCATCCTGGTTTTGACCCTAAAAACCCTAACAATTGCTGCTTCTCAGCTCATTATGTGAGCCCCTTCTTTCAAGTATAATCTGCCCTTACATGGGGTTACTATGGCCCACAGACTTCCTGAGAGGACCAGAGAGCCCCAGGCCCTTTCCTTAGCTCAGAAACCAGCACTCTTGGGACAACTTCTTAGAGGCAGCAGGAGTAGAAACTTGAAGTCATTAAGATGAGGACAGTGGTACCATTCTATAGTTTTTTTCTTTGTTGTTTGCTGCTTCTTTAAAATTTACATTTCCTGGGGTGCCTGGGTGGCTCAGTCAGTTAAGCGTCTGACTTCAGCTCAGGTCATGATCTCATGGTTCACGAGTTCGAGCCCCGCGTCGGGCTCTGTGCTGACAGCTGGCTCAGAGCCTGGAGCTTGTCTTCAGATTCTGTATCTCCCTCTCTCTCTGACCCTCCTCTGCTCATGCTGTCTCTATCTATCTAAAATAAATAAAACATTTTTAAAAAGTTTTAAAAAATTTATATTTCCTTTGGTAAGTGCAAAAGCTTGGCTTATATTTCTTGGTTTCCTAAACTAACCATAAGGTAGTAACTATCCTCCTGTCTGAAGGGTCTGGGTTAACTTTTCCACCAAAATATTCCAAAGTAAATAATGATCAATCTAACCAATAAACATTCAACATACTGTAAATGCCTTTTCAAATTTGCATAAGGTATACTGGATTCTCTCTGAACATACTTCATTTTATACCTATGTTCAAACACAGCAACATTCAAGTTGCTGCCATTTAAAAATCATGCTTGAGGGGCACCTGGGTGGCTCAGTCGGTTCAGTGTCTGACTTCAGCTCAGGTCACTATCTTATGGTTTTTGAGTTCAAGCCCCATATCAGGTTCTGTGCGGGCAACCAGACGCTGAAGACTGCTTTGATTTCTCTGTCTCCCTCTCTGTCTGCCCCTCCACTGCTTGTGCTCTGTCTCTCTCTCTTAAAATTAAAAAAAAAAAAAAATCATGTTCGAGGGGCACCCAGGTGGCTCTGTCAGTTAAGCATCTGACTTTGACTCAGATCATGATCTTGCACTTCATGAGTTTGAGCCCCACATTCGTCTCGTTGCTGTCAGCCTGTCAATGCAGAGCCTGCTTCTGATCCTAACTATGTCATCCTAGGGGTTTGAGAAGAAAGCTAATTAATGTATATTAGTTGTTGATAATACTTAAAGCAGTAAAATGACATCTGAAAAATGACCTAGCCACGTATTTATTCACAAAAGTTATTACGAGCTGATACTAATTTAAAGAATCAAAGAAATTCATATTCCTGTTCTAAAGTAGGTCAAACCACACCTTGGTCTAGATCAGAAAAGAGCAATGATAATTCGTAAATTTATATCTATTTTATCTGGTTCATCCCTGTAAAATGTCTAATGTAAGTATACTAGGATGTTAAGTGTGTGCCAGATACCTGATATTTTTGTTTATTTAATAACAAACATTTAAATCACAACATATAAAGTGGTAAAAGAGACTCAAAAAATTTTTTCAAATGATTTTTTGATTGGATATAGGCGGGTGAAGTGGTTAAGGACACAAATTTTGAAGCCAGATAGACCTTGGTTTTGAATCCAGGTTGTCATTTAGTAAGCAGGTTTAAAAAAGCAATCTCACTTGTTCCAGCTAGAATTTCCTTGTCTGTGCAGTGGTGATAGTACGAACTACATCATAGGATTATTTCAGAGTTACACTTAAATCTTTAACAAAATAGCTGACATTTCTGCGTATGTGTCTTGGCTTCTGCACTCAAGGAACTAACACATTAGAGGAGGAAATTCAATAGGCCATGAAAAACTGCCTACATAAGGCAGCATGTTATAAATAATATTTGATAGTTAAATTTTAACTATTATTATTGAAAGGTTATCAGGGGCTCAAAGATTCCGCAGGAGGCTAGGAACAAGCTTAGAGAAAAAGCAGAAGCCCAAAGAACTGCAGGAGGCACAACCATCTTTTGCCAAGGATATTCTGAATGGATATTGCTACCTTAGGATACCAGGCAGGAATGAATTCTAACCATGTCTGGGGACACGGTCTCCCTCCAATAAAACTGCCCATAATGGAAAGACCTACTGCATTAAATAAAGAAAGTGTCACTGGAGGTAGGACAGCCAGAAAGGAAAACAAAACAAAATGTCCATCTTTAATACTAGCAGGCATTGTACTGAACAATACCAGTCATTGAGGGCTCTAGGTAGAGTGTCTCATAAATCTTCAAAACCATTATATGAGGAAAATAGTCTCATTACTACATCTGTTTTATAGAGAAACCAAGTCTCAGAGAGGTTAATTTGCCTAAGGTCACACAACCAGCAAGTGCTATAAAAGAAATTCAAATCCAGAAAGTTTGATTCTACAGGCTAAATGTAGAGCTACTAGTCCCTCCAAGAGGAGGGGAAAACTCCATATCTGGCTAGATCAGGAAGACATTATCAAGGAGTACTTTTGAGCTGAATAGGCCATCTATTCATCCATCCATCTATCCATCCATCCATCCAGGTATTTAGTATTTTACCTACCAAATGAAATAGGTAGATAAAAATTTTTTACACAAGTACTAAAAATTTATTGGAAGAAAAAATAGAAAATACAGTTAAGGAAAAGGTAGAAAATGAAAATGTCCACATTTTTGCAACCAAAGGATAACCAAGAGTAATATTTTGGTGATTAGTATTCTTCATTAAATATCTACTTGCATTTTTCCTTACAAAATTAGAACCATATTATTTCAGTAACTCGCTTTTTTCACCGAACAATATATAGTGAATATCTTCTTAAGTCCATAAGAACTCCTTTTTTTTAATCTGTAATTTATTTATTTATTTATTTATTTATTTTTACAAATAGTTTATTGTCAAATTAGTTTCCACATAACACCCAGTGCTCATCCCCACAAGTGTCCTCCTCCATGCCCATTCCCCTCCCCCCCACATCCATCAGTCCTCAGTTTTTGTCAGCATTCAAGAGTCTCTCATGGTTTGCCTCTCTCCCTTTCCCCCACCATTTCCGCCCTTCTTCTCCCCCTTGGTCCTCCGTCAAGTTCCTCCTAATCCTCCTATACGTGCAAACATATGATATTTGTCCTTCTCTGCCTGACTTATTTCGCTCAGCATAACACCCTCAAGGTCCATCCATGTTGCTACACATGGCCAGATTTCATTGTTTCTCATGGCCATGTAGTATTCCATGGTATAGATAAACCACATCTTCTTGATCCATTCATCTGTTGATGGACACTTAGGCTCTTTCCATGTTTTAGCAATTGTGGAGAGTGCTGCTATGAACATTGGGGTACATGTGCTCCTATGCCTCAGCATTTCTGTATCCCTTGGGTAAATTCCTAGCAGTGCTATTGCATTTCTGTATCCCTTGGGTAAATTCCTAGCAGTGCTATTGCTGGGTCATAGGGGAGTTCTATTGTTAGTTTCCTGAGGAACCTCCACACTGTTTTCCAGAGGGGCTGCACCAGTTTACATTCCCACCAACAGTGTAGGAGGGTGCCCGTTTCTCCACATCCTCGCCAGCATCTAGAGTTCTCTGATTTGCTCATTTTAGCCACTCTGACTGGCGTGAGGTGGTATCTCAGTGTGGTTTTGATTTGTATTTCCCTGATGAGGAGGGATGCTGAGCATCGTTTCATGTGTCTGGGGGCCATTGGATGTCCCATAAGAACACCTTTTCAAGAGATGCCTGGGTGGCTCAGTCAGTTAAGTGTCCTACTTTGGCTCAGGTCATGATCTCATGGTTCGTGGGTTTGAGCCCCGCGTCGGGCTCTGTGCTGGCAGCTAGCTCAGAGCCTAGAGCCTGTTTTGCATTCTGTGTCTCCCTCTCTCCCTGACCCTTGCCTGTTCATGCTGTCTCTCTCTCTCTTTCTCTCAGAAATAAATAAAAAAAAAACAACATAAAAAAAAAAAAACACCTTTTCAACAGTGGCTCTTAACTTGTATGGTCTTAGACACTACAACTGGCGACTCCAGGGGTGCCTGGGTGGCTCAGTCGGTTACATGTCTGACTCTTGATTTTCACTCAGGTCATGATCTCATGGTTTCGTGGGTTTGAGCCCCACATCTGCACTGGTGGCGGGAACCTGCTGGGATTCTCTGTCTCCCCCTCTCTGGTCCTCCTGAACTTGCGTTCTCTCTCAAAATAAATAAAAACTTAAAAAAATAAAAAATTCAGGATTCCAAAGATCTTCTGTTTATGTAGGTTTTATCTATTGATATTCTTTTTTAAAAAATTATTTTTCATGTCTTTATTTTGAGAGACAGAGACAGACAGCAAGCAGGGGAGGGGCAGAGTGAGAGAGAGACACATGATCTGAAGTAGACTCCAGACTCTGAGCTGTCAGCACAGAGTCCCGACTTGGGGCTCGAACCCATGCCTTTATTGATATTTTCTGTATTAGAAACTAAAACTGGGAGTGCCTGGCTGGCTCAACTGGTAAAGCACACGACTCTTAATCTCAGGGTCATGGGTTCAAGCCCCACGTTGGGAGTGGAGCCCACTTAAAACAACAACAAAACAAACAAAAACTAAAAAATATTTTAAATTATCTATTAATTTTTTTAACATAACAATTATTGGGGTGCCTGGGTGGTTCAATTGGTTAAGTGTCTGACTTTTCAGCTCAGGTCATGACCTCATGGTTTGTGGAATTGAGCTCTGTGTTGGGATCTGTGCGGACAGCAAGGAGCGTGCTTGGGATTCTCTCTATCCCTCTCTACCCCTCCTCTATTCTCTCTCAAAATAAATAAACATAAAAAAATAACAATTATCAACCCAACACATGTTAACACAAACAATATTTTTTAATGAAAAATAAGTTTTCCAGAAGAAAAAATTACTGAAAGGTACGGCAACATTTTACCTTTTTGAAAATCTCTTTTTTAAAATGTATATATATATATATTTGTTTCTAGGAGAGAGAGAGAGACAGAGTAAGCAGGGGAGGGTCAGAGAGAGAGGGAGTCACAGACTGAAACAGGCTCCAGGTTGTGAGCTAGCTGTCAGCAGAGCCTGACGCGAGGCTCAAACCCACGAACCGCAAGATCATGACCTAAGTGAAAGTCGGACGCTTAACCGACTAAGCCACCCAGGCACCACTGAAAATTTCTTTAATAAAGGACAGCTTGGGGGCATCTAGTGGCTCAGTGGGTTGGGCATCTGACTTACGCTCAGGTCATGAACTCTCGGTTTGTGAGTTCGTGTCCCATGTTGGGCTTTGTGCTGACAACTCAGAGCTTGGGGCCTCCTTTGGATTCTGCGTATCCCTCACTCTCTGCCCCTCCCCTACTTGCTCTCCATCTCTGTATCTCAAAAATGAAGACATTAAAAAAAAAGGTTAGCTTGATTCTCATAGCTTCTACTGTGTGCAATCTATTGTGATACATTGTTTTGGTTGAAGTATATGAAAAACAATCTGGCTTCACACAGATGCATAGTTTGAAAGGGGAAGAGTATTTCAACAGCATTTTCATGTAAGTTGATATTCTTTGAGACCACAGTAGAACTGGGAAAATGGTAAAATTTTAAAAAACAATTCAATGTGTAATCTAAAACCATATCAATTAAATTTCTGTATTCTGTAACATTAAAGTCTATTGGTCTATTTAGCAATGCGAATGGATCTTTCACCCATTCTTTATAATACCCTGTTTGTTATTTACAAGATATTGGTTCAATGAGTCATATGGATCTTCCAAATGTCAATATATTCCATTATACATTGTAAAAAAAAAACACACAAGTTAGTATTACCAATTTCATTGGGACTTTGTCAAACTCACAGTGGGAGATATGTATGCCACAACATATTCCTTGGAAATCTCTAACAGTAAAATGGACAACAAAAATTGCTAATTGTTTTCCTTGAAGAGAAAGGCTTACTTGTTCATATTTGAGAAAATGCCTGCCAAATACCTAAGTACCTGGATACCTGTTACTTGTTAAGTTAATGTGATATTCCATGTAAAAAATGGCTGGTTCACTTAGCAACTCAAGAGCTTCTCCTCAAGTCAACTATCATACTTTTGAACACAACAGAAAAGGTTTATGTGGGCTTCCCATTTCCTCATACAGAACACTTATAAGGACTGACATTTAATAACATTTTTACTGCTTCATCAAGGACAATGGGAAACAGGTTCTCTCCCACTTTTTTTTCACTGCAAGAGCATGGTAGTCAAGAAATTACTTCTAGATCACTTTGGTGACTTGCTGAGTTTGGTGCTGATGCTTTTTATTTTGTGCTAAGAGGCCAGCAGTTTCACCCACCATTGCTTCTGCATCAGTTTGTACAAATATCACAGGGCCTAAAAATAAATAAATAAATAAATAAAAGCACTTAGCTTCTTTGTTATTACTATAAACCTTTTCATCCCACATGCTGAAGGAGTCCTGGAACAAATTATAGCAGAGAACTTCCCCGACCTGGGGAAGGAAGTCAATGTGGAAATACAAGAGGCTCAGAGGACTCCTCTCAGACGTAACTTGAATCGATCTTCTGCACGACATATCATCGTAAAAACGGCAAAATACAAGGACAAAGAGAGAATTTTGAAAGCAGCTAGGGAGAAAAGGGCCCTCACATACAAAGGGAAACCCATCAGAGTGGTGACAGACCTATCTACTGAAACGTGGCAGGCCAGAAAGGAATGGCAAGAGATCTTCAATGTGATGAACAAAAAATATGCAGCCAAGAATCCTCTATCCAGCAAGCCTGTCATTCAAAATAGAAGGAGAGATAAAAACCTTTCCAAATAAACGGAAACTGAAAGAATTTGTCACCACGAAGCCAGCCCCACAAGAAATCCTGAGGGGGATGCTCTGAAGGAAAGGTCACAAGGAACAAAGATACCAGAGACACCACCACAAACATGAACCCTACAAAAGATACAAAGACTCTAAACCCACATATTTCAATAATAACACTGAATGTAAATGGGCTGAATGCTCCAATCAAAAGACATAGGTAGCAGAATGGATTAAAAAACAACATCCATCTATATGCTGTCTACAAGAAACTCATTTTAGATGGGAAGATACCTTCAGATTAAAAGTAAGGGGATGGAGAAATAGATATCATGCTACAGGAAATCAAAAGAAAGCCGGAGTAGCGATACTTATATCAGACAAACTGGACTTTAAGTTAAAGACAATCACAAGAGATGAAGAAGGGCACTACATAATAATTACAGGGTCCATCCATCAGGAAGAACTAACAATCATAAATGTCTACGCACTGAATATGGGAGCACCTAAATATCTAAAACAATTAATCACAAACAGAAACAAGCTTATAGATAAGAATGTGCTAATAGCAGGGGACTTTAATACTCTGCTTACAGCAATGGATATGTCAACCAGACAGAAAATCAAAAAGAAATAATGGACTTGAAAGACACATTGGACCAGATGGATCTGACGGATATATTTGGAACTTTACATCCTGAGGCCAGGGAATTTACTTTCTTCTCAAGTGCGCATGGCACATTCTCCAAGATAGATCACATACTGGGACATAAAGCAGCCCTCAATAAATATAAAAGAATAGAGATCATACCATGTACACTGTCAGATCACAATGCTTTGAAACTTGAAATCAATTACAGGAAGAAGTCTGGAAAACTTCCAAAAGCATGGAGGTTAAAGAACACCCTTCTAAAGAATGAATGGGCCAATCAGGCAATTAGAGATGAAATTTAAAAATATATGGAAACAAATGAAAATGAAAACACAACAATTCAAAATCTATGGGATGCGGCAAAGACAGTCCTAAGAGGAAAGTACATTGCCCTCCAGGCCTATTTCAAGAGATTAGAAAAGCGCAAGTCCAAAATCTAACAGCTCACCTAAAGGAACTAGAGGCAGAGCAACAAGAACGCCCTAAACCCAGTAGAAGAAGAGAAATAGTAAAAAATTAGAGCAGAAATAAACAACATAAAGACCAAAGAAACAATTGAACAGACCCATGAAACCAAGAGTTGGTTTTTTGAAAAAGTAAACAAAATTGACAAACCTCTAGCCAGACTTATTCAAAAGAAAAGAGAGAGCACCCAAATAGACAAAATTATGAATGAAATGGACTTATTACAACCAACCCCTCAGAAATACAAGCAATTATCAGGGAATACTATAAAAATTATATGCCAACAAATTGGACAACTTAGAAGAAATGGACAAATTCCTAAACACACACTCATTACCAAAATTCACACGGGAAGAAATAGAAAACCTGAACAGACCCATAACGAGTGAAGAAATTGAATCAGTGATCAAAAATCTCCCAACAAATAAGAGCCCTGGACCTGATGGCTTCCGTGGGGAATTCTACCAGACATTTAAAACAGAATTAATCCCAATTTTCTCAAGTTATTCCAAAAAATAGAAAGCGAAGGAAAACTCCCGGACTCATTTTATGAAGCCAGCATCACACTGATTCCCAAGCCAGACAGAGATCCAGCAAAAAAGAGAACTACAGGCCAATATCCTTGATGAATACGGATGCAAAAATTCTCAACAAGATCCTTGCAAATCGAATCCAGTAGCATATCAAAAGAATCATCCACCAAGATCAAGTGGGATTCATTCCTGGGTTACAGGGCTGGTTCAACATTTGCAAATCAATCAATGGGATACATCACATCAATAAAAGAAAAGATAAAACCATATGATCCTGTCAATAGATGCAGAAAAAGCATTTGACAAAATACAGCATCCCTTCTTAATAAAGACTCGAGAAAGTTGGGATAGAAGGAACCTACTTAAACATCATCAAAGCCATCTATGAGAAGCCTTCAGCTAACATCATCCTCAACGGGGAAAAACTAGAGCTTTCCCCCTGAGATCAGGAACACGACAGGGATGCCCACTCTCACCACTGCTGTTTAACATAGTGCTGGAAGTCCTAGCATCAGCCATCAGACACCAAAAGGACATCAAAGGCATCAGAATTGGCAAAGAGGAAGTCAAACTTTCACTCTTTGCAGATGACATGATACTCTACATAGAAAACCCGACAGACTCCACCAGAAGCCTACTAGAACTGATCCAAGAATTCAGCCAAGTTGCAGGGTACAAAATCAATGTACAGAAATCGGTTGCATTTTTATACACCAACCATGAAGCAACAGAAAGAGAAATCAAGAAACTGATCCCATTCACAATTGCACAAAAAACCATAAAATACCTCAGAATAAACCTAACCAAGGATACAAGAGATCTGTATGATGAAAACTATAGAAAACTTATGAAGGAAATTGAAGAAGACACAAAGAAATGGAAAACATTCCATGCTCATGGATAGGAAGAATAAATATAGTTAAGATGTCATTACTATCTAAAGCACTCTACACATTCAATGCAATTCCAATCAAAATTGCACCAGCATACTTCACAAAACTAGAACAAACTATCCAAAAATTTGTATGGAACCACAAAAGACCCCGAATAGCCAAAGTAATCCTGAAAAATAAAACCAAAACAGGAGGGATCAACATCCCAGTCTTTAGGCGCTACTACAAAGCTGTCATCATCAAGACAGTATGGTCTTGGCACAAAAACAGACACATAGACCAATGGAACAGAATTGAGAACCCAGAAGTGGACCCAAAAGTATACAGCCAACTAATCTTTGACAAAGCAGGAAAGAATATCCCATGGAAAAAAGACAGCCTTTTTAACAGATGGTGTTGGGAGAACTGGACAGCAACATGCAGAAGAATGAAACTAGATCATTTTCTCACACCATGCACAAAATAAACTCAAAATGGATAAAGGACCTGAACGTGAGACAGGAAACTATCAACACCCTAGAGGAGAAAGCAGGAAACAACCCCCTTGACCTCCACCGCAGCAACTTCTTGCCTGACACATCCCCAAAAGCAAGGGAATCAAGAGCAAAAATAAACGATTGGGACCTCATCAAGATTAAAAGCTTCTGCACAGCCAAGGAAACAACCCAGAAAACTAATAGGCAACCAACGGAATGGGAAAAGATAGTTGCAAATGACATATCAAATAAAGGGTTGATATCCAGAATCTACAAGGAACTCACCAAACTACACGCCCGAAAAACAAACAACCCAGTGAAGAAATGGGCAGAAGATATGAACAGACACTTCTCCAAAGAGGACATCCAGATGGCCAACAGACACATGAAACGATGCTCAGCATCGCTCCTCATCAGGGAAATACAAATCAAAACCACACTGAGATACCACCTCACGCCAGTCAGAGTGGCTAAAATGAGCCAATCAGAGAACTCTAGATGCTGGCGAGGATGTGGAGAAACGGGCACCCTCCTACACAGTTGGTGGGAATGTAAACTGGTACAGCCCCTCTGGAAAACAGTGTGGAGGTTCCTCAGGAAACTAACAATAGAACTCCCCTATGACCCAGCAATAGCACTGCTAGGAATTTACCCAAGGGATACAGAAATGATGCATAGGAGCACATGTACCCCAATGTTCATAGCAGCACTCTCCACAATAGCTAAAACCTGGAAAGAGCCTAAGTGTCCATCAACAGATGAATGGATCAAGAAGATGTGGTTTATCTATACCATGGAATACTACATGGCCATGAGAAACAATGAAATCTGGCCATGTGTAGCAACATGGATGGACCTTGAGGGTGTTATGCTGAGCGAAATAAGTCAGGCAGAGAAGGACAAATATCATATGTTTGCACGTATAGGAGGATTAGGAGGAACTTGACGGAGGACCAAGGGGGAGAAGAAGGGCGAAATGGTGGGGGAAAGGGAGAGAGGCAAACCATGAGAGACTCTTGAATGCTGACAAAAACTGAGGACTGATGGATGTGGGGGGAGGAGGGTGGGCATGGAGGAGGACACTTGTGGGGATGAGCACTGGGTGTTATGTGGAAACTAATTTGACAATAAACTATTTGTAAAAAAAAAAGAAAGAAAAAAAACAAAACTTTTCATCCCACAAACTTCCTATATTTGGGAAACTCTCAAGGAGTCGGTGTACCACACTTTGGGAATTAATGTTCTACAACATTTTTAATGACTGCAGGGAATTACATTGTATGAGTGACCAAATTTAGCCAATGTCCTTTATTAAGAGCACCTGAGTTGTTTCTAATTTTTCTCCATTACCAGTAATGATGCTGTTTCAACTTCACTTGCATCCTGAATTATATGTTTAGGATACAGCCTTAAAAATGGATTAACTGGGCCAAAGAGTGTACCTTTCAGAAACACTGGCTTCTGGATATTGCATTCTGTAGGTTTACCAGTACACCTGCATTTTATATAACGAGTGTCCTTCCAGCTAACCAACATGGTGGTTCCTTTAAGAGAAAACAGAAACTGACCAAATTTATATCCAATAAACGGCATCCCATTTTGTTTAATTAGCATTTATCTGCTTGTTAGGGTTTTTTCATGTTTATAAAAAATTAGTTGCATATTTATGCATTTTGCCCATTTTTGTATTGAAATAGTCTTCTTTGGGATTTTACTAGTTTATCTGCCATGAATATTGTAGACATTTCCTCTCAATTTTTGTTTACTTCTTTACTTTGCATAGTTTATTTTTATACATAAGTTTTAATTTTTGATTAAATTACCTATCAGTCTTTTTATATTTTCTGCTTTTGGTGTCATGCTTTAAGAGACCTCCTCTGTCCCTATATTATACAAATATTTACTTTCTATAGTAGTTAACTGCATTAAGAATTATTTTGATACATATGATGAGGTAAAGATATGATTTAATCTTTTCCCCAATAGTTAGCTTTTAATTCCTTCCAGCATGTTAGCTTTATCATTTTTTTCTGTTAAAAACATATCATTAAATTTGTAAACAATTTAAAACAATACAGATGAAGCTAAAGTAGCTCTTGACCGAGTTATTATCCTCAGAGCTATTATTAGTTGTTCCTTTCAGGCTTTTTCCCTTTGCATTTAAATGCACATAAGCACAAATATACAGTTTTCAGCAACTTGGGGTTCCCCCCCTCACTTCACTTAACTCATCGTACCGTCCCACGAAGATCTACCTTGTTCTTTTTTAACACCATTGCATGGTGTTCTATAACGCGGATGACCACGTTTATTTTGTCCGCCTGCCACAGATGCACGACTACAAGGTTTCAACTTTTCCTTATTTCTTCACCCAGCTCCCCAAGGCGGATGCAGCCCGAGCTTTCTTGTGCGCCTGTGCAAATGTCCATGGGGTACATTTCTAAACATGGAATAGCTTTGAGTGCTTTTTCATTTTGTGGGTTCTAGGGATCCACTGTGGGTACGTAAGAAGACAAACACACTCAGACCAAAAACGTGGATAGAAAGAGATCTAAAACAGGTTCTCAGCGCCCCTCTCTGTTTTTTTACTTTCAAAATGGACGCTGGATTTATTTTTTACCTCGCAGACGCAACAACTCCCTCCATCAGAACCAAATGCGCAACTATTCAGGCACCAGGGCCTCCGACTAAGAAACTAGGGAAGAAAAACCTCCAGCCGTAAAGTCCGTGACGCTTGCTTCCGGGAAGCGAACCGGAAGCCGCTCCTCCATTCTGCGTCAAACCCGACTTCAGGGGCCGTCGTAAAAGTGTCGCCCGCCCAGTGTTTCTTGGGCCGGCCACAGGTTTCCACTCGTCTCCGGCCGGGGGTCTGGAACTGCGGGTGTCAGTTTCCCTCAAGATGGCGGACGAGGAGGCCGGGGGTGCGGAGAGGATGGAAGTCAGTACGGAGTTGCCGCAGACCCCTCAGCTACTGGCATCTGTAAGTCCTTGTAGGCAAGTTCCTTTTGTCCCCTCCAGTCTCTCCATACCGCGCTCAGGAGGCTGTCGGGCTTCACCCTTTATGGCGGCTCAGGGGAGGGGTAGTCGTATGGATTGATCTGGAAGGAAACCATCGAATAAAAGTTAGTCATTACCCACATTCCTGCCGGCCAAGTCTACGGAATAGAATGATTTTGTCATTTATTAGTCGTGACGATTTCAAGCATGTCTCTATCCTGAAGTAGAGTTAACTGGTGATGTTATCAGATGGTCAGGTATGGGGGCTAAGATTGGATTGGAGGAAAAGCCGTTTGCCGATAGACGCAGTGCCAGCCTCTCTTGATGACAGGAATCCAGGACACTGCACTTAATGTTATATTGCATAGTTGGTTGGGTGGGGCCTGGTAGTGGCAGGGAATGCTGTCAACTCGTGTCAAGATATGGGGTGTAGGAATTGTAGTCCCTCATTCTAGTATCTGGAGAACCCCAGGCCTAACCCTCATTGGAAGAACCCGTCATCTGTTCTTTCTAAAGGTGAAGAAGAAACTTCCGGACATTTCAATTCAGAGCATACCACCAATTAATATCGCAGTCTATATTTTGCCCTTGTATTTTTAAAGAATGGGAGTGTAGAGACAGTGAGCAAGTTTGAGTTAATAGTCTGGTTCCAGGGAGAAAGCAGATGAGGAGGATAGGAGATAGATGACAGTATTAGGGAGTATTCTGGATGTCTCCGAACATCTAGTGGGGAGATAGACAGGAAATAACCAAATATTGATCGCTGCCTGATGTTAAGAGTTTTATCACTTTGTCTTTATTGCTGCACATAGAAAAGCGTAGGCTATATACCTCTTTCTAAAGTTCTTTGGTTTGTAGTTTTAATAAAAGCATTTTTGGACTGTTTTAATCATGCAGACACGCAAGCGTGGCTGTTTGAGAGAATTACGTGAGCTCCAGAAGAGTCCACCTGAAGGACTGGAGCGACTGGCTGGGAGATAGAGACCAGGTAGGGAGGGAGTTGGGGTAAGAGTTTGGCCACCAACTAGAGCAGTGCTTGCAACTGTCCTCCACCTCAAATAGCAGTTCAACCTCACTTCACTGCTGGTGTTGAAGTGACATGATAAGATATGAGAAGGTAGGGCAAACTGAGAAGCAGCTGAAACATCTGGTTTTAATGGTAGCTTGTGCTTTTTTACATCCTAGAAGGAGTACAGAAACTGTGTGAACGGAAGTGTTACTGTAATTCTGTATTGCCTAATTTATTTAAAACTTTGATAAATTAATTCCTTCCAGGTGGTATAATAAAACCTCTTCAATCTAGACTCCACTTATTTGTAATTAGAAATTAGTACAGGAATCAAGCTAGAATTATGCTGCAAACTCTTTACTTCAAGAAATACTAGATTTCTTGGGGGCAAGGCTTTGAGTTTTGCAAAGCAATAGGTAGATGCCAAGACAAGTGTTATAGCCTGAGAGAACTCACAGTTTAGTGACACAGATCAGACCAGTGCTCAAAGAATTTTAATACAAGACAAGATGATGTAACACAGGGTCATCATATCTGGATGAAGACCAGATATCTTTTTAGTTTCCTTTTCTTTTTAAAGCTACTGTCTTCAAGTTTATTCTGACAGTAGAGTAAGATACTGGTCTGCCAGTTTACTATGTCTTTGCTATTAATGAAACAAGCTCAGACATTCTTTAACATTTGAATGATTTTGTATTATAAACTACAGTTGGGAGGCAAGGAAAACAAAAATAGTAAGTATGGGACAGTTACAAGGCTTTAGAAATCTTACTAACTCCATTAGCCTTGTCTTTGGTTATACTGTTTTCTTAAAAAAACAAAAACAAAAAACTTTCTTCTTAAACCCCAGGCCATTTGTCTGTCATATTGCTATCAAAAGCATGGAGGCTCTCAAATTCCTAATCACACCTAACATGCAATTAAGGCGAAATAATTGTTATGAATTATTGGGTATTTATAAAAGACATTGCTTAAGAATCATTAGAGGAATTGATTTTATAGGTCTGAGGTGGGGAATTTTCACAAGCATACCCTATTGATTCTGAAATCCTGGTCTGTGGGACAGTCACACTTTGAGTAAGACTTCTAGACATTTGGAAATCTTAATATAGAGTTGACAGTTGAGATTGTGGGAAATGGAGATCTTTGAGGAGGAAAGTGTTTGTGTGTATGTGTGTGTGTGCGCGCACACACACTTCCGCATACACACATACACACAGGGACAGACATGGAGGAGAGAGGGAAGGGAGGTAGAAGGACTAGGGATAGGAATGATTGAATTTCAGGGATAGAGCATGGAAGAAGAACCAAAGAAAGACCTAGAAAGGGAGCAGCCAAGCAGGTAAGAGGTGAGAGTAGTATGGTGTCATAGGGTATAGTTTCTAGGAGAGAGTGGTTTATTGGGTTCAGAAGATGAGGACTGAGAAAAACTGGGAATTCAGAGAGTTGGTGGGGTGGTCTGACTGAACTTCTGCTTTCTGTCTTCTTTGACTGGATTTTCTTTTTTAAGTCCATCTCAGATGTCTCCTAGCATGGTAGGAGACATATTTTCTTTTCCCGGTCAACACACTCTGCCTAAGTGATTTCTTCCACTACTGTGGCTTTAAATACCATGCGTTCAGTTCCCAGATTTATATCTCTAGGTCATCTCACTTCTGAGCTCCAGAATCACAAATCCAACTAACTGCCTACTTGATATATCCACTTGGATGTCTGATAAATGTTTCAAACACACAGAGCAATTATGGAGCTACTGCTATAACCCAAGCCTTAGCTGATGGTGACTTGTACTAGAGAGAGATATCGCTGAAGATAAAGAGAAGTGGACAGAATAGAGAAAGACTTTAGAAGTATAGTAGAAGCAAAAAGATTTGCTTATGGATTAGGCCTGAGGATAAAAGGGAAGAAACAAATGATGTCTGGATCTACAGTTTTTGGTTTAAATATTCATGGCTGTGGCTGTGTCATATTCTGAGAGAGAGGACCAGGTTTGGGGAGGGAAAAGGAGGGAGGCCAATTGAGAATTTTGTTCTCCCTGTCTCATGACACTTCCATAATAGCTCTTGAACACAAACAACTCTCTCTCTCTCTCTCTCCACTCCACCTCTCTAGTCCTATCACCATCTGTTGCCTAGGCAACTGCAATGGCCTCTTAGCTGGTCTCTTTGCTTCCATTTCTGCCCTCTTCCAGTCTAGTTTGCATAGATCAGCCAGAATAATCTTTTTAGAGCTAAACCAGATCATGTCAGTCTTCTGCCTAAATCCTTCAGTGGTTTCCCATTTTATTTGGAATAAAATGTAAACTCATTAGAAGTCTTTCAGGATCCTGTGTGATCTGACCCCTGCATCTCCCCCTCATTTCCTGTTATTTCTTCCCATTCACTATAAGCAGTACTGGCCTTTTAGTTTCTAAATCAACCACAAGATCTATCTTGCTTCAGGACTTGTGCTTTCTTTTTGTTGCTTACTGTTCTTTTTTTCCTGGAGTGTTTTTCCTCTGCTTTTTCTTGATACTTACCAAGTCTAAAATAGATAGATTCCTCTTATCCTTCTCTGTGAAACCACCCTATTTATTTCCTTACTGCACTTACTATGATTTGTAATTAGTATGTTGTCTTTATTTGCTTATTTAAATAGCTGTCACTCCTGTCTGAGTAAGCTCCATGAAGGCAAGGATTATGTCTGACTTGTTCACTGATATATTCTAGTATGTGCTTGAAATAGCAGGTATTTACATATTCTTAATGAATAACTGAGGATCAGCCTCAGTGATTTAGTATAATGAGTAGTGATTGGGGGAGGGAAGTTGTGGATGGAGGATGGGAAGAGAAATGAGGGGGCTTATTAGGGTGGAGGCTGATGTTAGAGTTCAGGCTGAATGTGGCATGGAGAAGAGGGTGTAAGAAATGCCACAGCAGGAATTCTGGAGGGAATTGATGGTATTTGAGGTGTTAAAGGTTATGATGTTGACATAAGTGAAAGAACTGAACATTATGCTCAGTAAGGGGTTTTGGAAGATTAACAATAGAATTCCCCTATGACCCAGCAATAGCACTGCTAGGAATTTACCCAAGGCATACAGGAGTGCCGATGCATAGGGGCACATGTATCCCAATGTTCATAGCAGCACTCTCAACAATAGCCAAAACATGGAAAGAGTCTAAGTGTCCATCATTGGATGAATGGTTCAAGAAGATGTGGTTTATCTATACGATGGAATACTAAATGGCAATGAGAAAGAATGAAATCTGGCCATGTGTAGCAACATGGATGGAACTTGAGGGCATTATGATGAGCGAAATAAGTCAGGCAGAGAAGGAGAGTTACCATATGTTTGTACGTATAGGAGGATTAGGAGGAACATAACGGAGGACCGTGAGGGAGAAGAAGGGGGGAAATAGTGAGGGAGAGGGAGGGAGGCAAACCATGAGAGACTCTTGAATGTTGAGAACAAACTGAGGACTGATGGGTATGGGCGTGAGGGGAAGGGGGCTGATGGGCATGGCGGAGGGCACTAGTGAGGATGAGCACTGGGTGTTATATGGAAACCAACCTGACAATAAACTATTTAAAAAGGAAAAAAAAAGTAAGGGGTTTTGGAGTTTGAGAACATGGAGACATATCAGGTTTTGTGATGGTAGAACCAGGTTAGATGAGTCTCTGTTGTGTTCCTAGAACACCCTTTTCATACTTCTGTTGTATGCAGCATGTCTCAGGCTGTCCTCAGCATTGCCTGTTCACTGTCTGTGTTTCCTTCTAGATAGTAAACTTCTTGAGAGCATGAACTGTTTCTTGTTCATATTTATATTTCCAGTACCTAACACATTGCTTCAAAATTTTTATTGATGCATGCATGAATGAACTAATGAATGAGAAGACATTAACTGAGATGGAGTGGAGGTGGAGGTAATAGGAGTTGAGGAGGCTAAGAGATAATGAGGCTAAAAGGTTTAAAATTGAAAGAGAAGTTTTTATTTATTTTAATTTTTTTTTTGAAATTAACATTGAGATATACTTTATGTACCGTAAAGTGCTTCCATTGTAAGCGTATCGGCTGATGAGGCTTAACAAATGTGTGCACTTGTGTAAGTGTTACTAAATTGGGATGTGGAACATTTCCATTACTCCCAAAATTATATTGTCCCCAAATGAGGGGATCTTAGTTTTTTTTGGTTTTTGTTTTTTATGTTTAATATTGTTTGTGCAATAATCGTTATGAACATCAAGGAAAAAAATACCTACAATCTCATATGTGTCTGGATCTTTAATGGGTAAGAATTTTTTTAATAGTTGACTTTAAAATGCTGAGATGGGGGTCACCTGGGTGGCTCAGTTGGTTGGGTGTCTGACTTTGGCTCAGGTCATGATCTCACGGTGTGTGGGTTCGAGCCCTGCGTCAGGCTCTGTGCTGACAGCTAGCTCAGAGCCTCGAGCCTGTTTCAGATTCTGTGTCTCCTTCTCTTTCTGACCCTCCTCTGCTCACGCTGCCTCTCTCAGAAATAAATAAAACATTAAAAAAAAATTATAAAATCCTGAGATGGGGTGCCTGGCTGGCTCAGTCTGTAGAGCCTGTGACTCTTGATCTCAGGATTGTGAGTTTGAGCCTCACATTGGATGGTAGATTATTTATAAAAATTGGAACCTTGGGGTTAATTGGTTCAGCATCCTGACTTTTGGTTTCACCACAGATGGTGATCTTACAGTCGTGAGACTGAACCCTGAGCCAGGCTCCATGCTGATCATGGAACCTTCTTCGGATTCTCTCTCTCCCTCTCTCTGCCCCTCTCCTGCTCATGCTTGTATGTGTGCACTCTCTCTTTCTCAAAATAAATAAATGAACATCTAAAAAAATAAAAATAAAAGTCTTAAGAAAATAAAATACTGAGATAGTAGATGAAGGAATAAGAAGTTATGTGTTATTTTCAGTGGTGGTGATATCTCTTAGAAATTGGAATATTTATATCATTTTAGGCCAGAGCATAGCTTTCTGTAGTAAAGACACATTTAGAAGAAGAAAACTAGGATGAAAACCAAGGTCTCTTGAGTGCTGACTGAAGTGCTTTGTCACCACATCATAGGAGGGCATAGTGCCTATTTTTTTCATCACCATCTCCTAATTCCTGTTGTGGGCAACTAAGGAAAATTCTAATTTTCAGTATCACACTCTACAGACTCAAACATCAAGCTGAGGTCTAAAACTGCAGGTCAGCATGATAGGTACAGTGTCACTACCTGTAATAGTCTAGGGAAGAATAGTGATTTAGTGTTGATGAGCTGGTGCTGATGATTGGCTGTTTATGTTTTAATAACAGACATCATCCTGCAAAATAAAGAGGGTTTTGTCCTCAGTATTGCAGAGAGGGACTGGATAGATAGGTGTATAAATTAGTAATGTAGGATGAAGCTCCTGCCCATGTGGGCTGACCTTGAGGATCATTTCAGATTTACCTTGCCATCATTTTACCCCCTTCTCTACAAGTGTTAATCATACACTGTGCTCTGTGAAAGTTTTCTTTAAGCTTTAACTCATTGCATCAGATGACTTAAGACAAAATACTAAGACCTCTGTAGTCTCAGGTGATTTACTGTGAATTCCTGTGTGTTCTTTTAAGGTATTCTGAGTTAACATGCCTCCTATTGAAGAAACAATTTTTATTTGATGAGTGTATTTTTTAAGTGTTTGATATAGCCTTTTTAAAAAAAAGTTTATTTTTTAGGGTGGGGGATGGCTTGAGAGAGAGGGAGAGAGAATCTGAAGTTGGCTTCACACTGTCAGTGCAGAGCCCGAAGTGGGGCTCCGTCTCACAAACCGTGAGATCATGACCTTGGCCGAAATCAAGAGTCATATGCTTAACCAGCTGAGCCACTCAGGTGACCCTGGAGCAGCATTTTTTTAAATGTTAAGTTGCACCTTATAATAAGCTAAGTGCTTATGGAAATATGCTGCACTAGATAAATGTTAGTGAATGACTGTAGGAGAGTTATTGTGCTTCCCTAAGTGCCTCTTTGGTATCCGGGAATGATATAGGCCCTGTCGAGAATGGAGTCTGCTGTTAATCACTTGAATGTAATAAGTCTCCTAATAGTTTACTTAATGCCATTCTTCAGAATAAAGTCTATTTGACTTGTTTGGAGGAGTGGGGCTTAACCACTTGCTCTCTCTTTATGGACTACTTGCTCTGTCTTTATGGACTACCTTTTAAAATGCTTTTGAACTTTTGGTATTTATGAGAAGCTAGAATGACTTGAGAACACAAAAATCTATTAATTTATTCATTATTTATTTTTATCCATTATTATTTATTCATTAAATATTTTTTTAAGTTTCTGCCTTGAAGATTTCACTATTTAAGTTTATCTATTTATTTTGAGAGAGAGGGAAAGCATTAGTAGGGGAGGGGCAGAGACAGGGGAAGAGAGAATCCCAATCAGGCTTCCTTGCACAGAGCCTGATGCAGGGCTTGTGATATCATGACTTGAGCAAAAATCAAGAGTCAGCATTTAACCAACTGAGCCAGGTGCCCCATCCATTTACTTTTATATACACACATACTGTACCTTGTAGTCTAAAAAAGAATTTTAGTTTATTTGCAAATATATTTTCAATAGAGTAGAAAGAGAATATGAGATGTGTACTCCACAGTTTAGAAAAGCAGATTTCATTCATCTAAAGACTTTAAGGAGAGCCTTAAAGAAAATTGGAGCTAGAAAATTGGAGCACGAACCTATGATTAGAGAAGAAAAAGGCTTACGAGAGATTGGATGCTTTCAAAAGCTTAATTTTGACAGGATGCTTGTTTATTATCTTAATAGAAAAGAAAAAAAGAGGGGCCTTTTTTGTTATATGACTTTGTATTTGACCCTGGGTTATTTTATCAAAGGCCATGAAGGCATAATATACTTACTTATCATATTTGTATACAACACAATGCTGTCAGGGATAAGAAATACATTCTAGAACACACACAAAATAAATCTCCGTAGGCTGAATATTATATCAAAACTGACAAAATGGAAGTTAATTGTGTTGAAAATACAATCTTATACCTAGGACTAGATATTTGTGTATAGGACCAAATCTCTTATATGCGAACAATCTAAAGGTTTTGGTTATCTGCAAACTCACTAAGTCATAACGAGATATGGCTACCAAAAAAAGAATGTGATTATTAAAGAACAGTTTAGTGCCCTGGATAAGGAAGGTAAGAAACAGTCCACTTCTCTGTACAGAGACATGTTGGTGATGTTCCATAAAAGTAATCAACATGGAGAATGGTCTGAACACCATGTCATTAGAGATGGCCAAATGTCATTTCTAGGGATGGACAGATTTCTTTAATTTCTATGTTCTAGTGTAGTCCCAGAATGAAGAGACTGATGAGAGATTTAATGGTTGTCTTCATTTATTTGAAAGAGCAGATTAAATTATACTGGATTATTTCAGACAGCATAGAATAAAAGTTATAGGAAGGTAGATTTTGTGTTAATTATGAACTGTAAGAATGGACATGGGCTCAGAGGAAGTATTCAGACAGGATTAGGGAACTGATTATCAAGTAGGGTTTTTATTATTTACTTATTTTTAAGTTTTATGAATCTGTCAAATAGTATTACAAGAAAACTGTGTAACCAAAAGATTTCTTGGTACCTGGAGATATTCCAGTTATACTAATCCAGTACTTACATGAACAATTCTAGAGCCTCCAGATTCTGTTACTACTTTAAAACAGAAGAATTAGAAAAAGAGTTACAGGGCCTCTGAAGCCTGGTAGATGTCAAGCAGTTGTATAAGGAAGGCCAAGTTGTGATTTGAACAAAAGTAACCTATTAAAATTAAGTTTCTTTTTCATAATGATGTTCCCAAGCCAGCATCCAAGTCCTTGGGTCAGAATTGAGAACATATCTTTAATCTCCATGGGTATGAGGAAAATGTTTGGAATGTTTGGGAATTTAAATGTTGTGAGAACTTGTTTTTAAACAACAGTTAGTAAGGAAGCCTTCATTTAACTCCAAATGTTAAAAAAAAAATTTCCTTATGGACCTTGAAATTAAAAATTCTTAATTTTATTCTTATTTCAAATGGGTAAGAATACTAAAAACAACCAAACAAATGGGAAAATCAAGCCTACTCCAGGCACCAATAATCCCTGAACATGTCACCCAGTAAAATACATCCTGTGTTGTTTTTCTTATCGGGAGAAAAAGACAAATCTTAGTCAAAAAAGATTTCCCATAGATATGGCAATCATCTATGAAAAAGTCTTCATAAAAAAGTAAAATTACGCTTTATTTCTTATAAGAATGTTATAGTTTTAGAAGACTTAATGCCAACATTTGCTTTGTTCTCTCTAGCAAGAAGTCCATAACATTTGGCAATGACTGGGAACTTTTATTTTTTTTATTTTTTATTTTTTAAAATGTTTTATTTATTTCTAGGAGAGAGAGAGAGAGACAGCGTGAGCAGGGGAGGGTCAGAGAGAGAGGGAATCACAGACTGAAACAGTCTCTAGGCTCTGAGCTGGCAGTCAGCACAGAGCCCGACGCGGGGCTCGAACCCACGAACCGCGAGATCATGACCTAAGTGAAAGTCGGACGCTTAACCGACTAAGCCACCCAGGCGCCCCATGACTGAGAACTTTTATTAAGTACTTGTGGTAGGCCTGTGGGGATACAGGGATTTGGAAGGCAATGGCTCTCCCCTCAAGGAATTTATAGCCTTGCTGGAGAGGCTAAGTGTGCATATACAATGATAACTAATATTATTTGTCAGAGGTATAGGTACTGAACGAGTACCTTCTTTAGGAAGTACCGTATTGGAGTTACAGGGGAGAAGAATTTTCTTAGGCTGATCAGTGAAGCATTCACAGAGGAGGGCCTTGAGCTAGATGGACCTTAAGGAATAAAACCTCATGGGGATAGAACAGTGGAGAGCTACTGGTAAAATCACTGGAGAGGGCATTAAAGTCATCAACACCCAGATATTCTGCCCAAATCAGCCAACAATATAAAGATAACATTTTAAAATATTAGATCTTCACATTAAGACATGCAATGACTAAGACATTTGGAAGAAAAAAATAAAAACAAGGCAAAACTATGTTACTTGTTTTGTTTTAGTAATAAAGTGAAGTTGATTAGTCTGGGGGGCAGATTTAAAAGAACTGTGTACTTATATTTGGTTGTAGAGTGAGCACTGAACTCCAGGAGTTAGGTTGCCTAAAATCTGTTCCTGGCTCTGATACTAATTCGCTATTTGATCTTGGAAAAGCCAGTTTACTTCTCCCTGTGACTCAGTTTTTTCATATGCAAAATGAGAGACCTGAACTAGAAGATCCCTTTGGTTTTGGTGACTGTCAGATTTCTCATGTTCCTCTAAGTATTTGTCAAAAACTTGAAAGGAACTAATTCTCTGACTTCCCATAATATAGGTAACATAGAAAAGTTTTTTGTTTGGTGTATTGCAGTAAATATCCAGGATTTTTGGTTTTGTTTTTCATTTAGTACTGCTTGGAGAAAATAACCTCAGGTATACCATAGAACATTAGATATTCTCTATTTCACAGTTACAGTTGTTGCTACATTTCTGGAGAAAACAAGCTATTGGTCTGTTGAGTACCCTAGAAAAGTTGGAGTTAGAATACTGGAATGTAAGGTATAGATTTTTTTTAAGTTTTTGAGGTTTTAGTAAAATATCTTTAAGTTTACAGTTGAAAAAAATCCCCCCATATGGAAAATATCACTAAGAATATTATTCATATACAGTAAGCAAACATACAGATTCCATGAAAATATGCTAAAATCTCACTACCCACTGCTGTTAATATGTTAGTGCATATTCTTCCTGATTTTTACCCTCATATAAATACATATAATATTTAACCAAAATAAGATTTTATATATACTGTTTTGGAACCTGCTCTACTAACTTATACATTATTAATGCCTTTCTGTATTAATAAATAAACATTTTCAGTATTGGTTCTTTTTCTTTTGAAGTCATTTTAGACTTACAGAAAACTTACAAAAATAACACAGTTCTTTTATATCCTTCACTCATGCATTCCCTAATGTTAGGCATCTTACATAAAGATAGTGTATATCAGGGACAGGAAACTAATGTCACCAACTAAACTGTGGACTTTATTTGAATTACACGAATTTTCCCACTGATACTGTTTTTCTGTTCAGGATCCTTTACAGGATCCCATATTACATTTAGTTATTATTTATCCTTGATCTCTTCCAGCCTGTAACTTTGTCTCAGTTTTCAGGTTTGTAACAGTGTCTTGGTCTTGCCTTGTATTTCTTTAAAAAAATTTTTTTTAAAAATATTTGTTTATTTGAGAGACAGTGACAGAGCGAGCACACGCCCTCAGGCATAGAGCACAAGTGGGGGAGGGGCGGAGAGAGGGAGATGGGATCTGAAGCGGACTTCTTTTTTTTTTTTTTTTTTTTTTTCTTTTTATTTTTTACAAATAGTTTATTGTCAAATTAGTTTCCACATAACACCCAGTGCTCATCCCCACAAGTGCCCTCCTCCATGCCCCCTCCCCCCACATCCACCAGTCCTCAGTTTTTGTCAGCATTCAAGAGTCTCTCATGGTTTGCCTCTCCCTTTCCCCCACCATTTCCGCCCTTCTTCTCCCCCTTGGTCCTCTGTTAAGCTCCTCCTAATCCTCCTATACGTGCACACATATGATATTTGTCTTTCTCTGCCTGACTTATTTCGCTCAGCATAACACCCTCAAGGTCCATCCATGTTGCTACACATGGCCAGATTTCATTGTTTCTCATTGCCATGTAGTATTCCATGGTATAGATAAACCACATTGAAGCGGACTTCTTATTATGAGTGCTGAGCCTGATCAAGAGTCAGCCACTTAACCAACTGAGCTACCCAGGCACCCCATCTTGCCTTGTTTTTCCTGACAACCTTGACATTTTTTAAAGAATATTGAACAGTTATTTTGTAGAATGTTCTTCAATTTGGATTTGATGTTTTCTCATGATTAGAATGAATCTATGCATTTTTGGCAAAATAACAGTACCATAACCTTATCAGTGTATCACATTAAGGGATTCTTGGTATCAGTATTCTTATTACTGGTGATATTTATCTTAATCACTTGGTTAAACTGGTGTCTGCAGAGTTTCTCTAAAGTTGTTATCTTTTTTCTTTGTAGTTATTAAGTGTCTTCAGGAAGATATTTTGAAACTGTTTGACATCACCTTAAATGGATATAAAATATCTTACAGATTTTTTTGTTTTTTTTTCTTAATTGCTAAAGTATTGACACTTGTGTAAAAAAAGTCGAACAGTATAACATTGTTTCAAGTAAAATGTGAAAATCCCTGGATTGTCTCCCCAGTTCCTTCTCTCCATGTAACCACTGTTAAAAGTTTGGTGTTTTTTCTTCCTGACCTTTGTCTGTGTTTAGGAAAGCATATGTAGGGGGGCCTGGGTGGCTTAGTCGGTTAAGCGGTTAAGCGTCCGACTTTCGCTTAGGTCATGATCTCGCTGTTCGTGGGTTTGAGCCCCGCGTCGGGCTCTGTGCTGACTGCCAGCTCAGAGCCTGGAGCCTGTTTCAGTCTGTGACTCCCTCTCTCTGACCCTCCCCTGTTCACGCTGTCTCTCTCTCTCTCCTAGAAATAAATAAAAAAAAAACCATAAAAAAATTAAAAAAAAAAAAAAAGGAAAGCATATGTATAGATGTACATGAGTATATGTTGAATTAGAAAACCTAGATGTGTAGAATTTTTTCAAGTCTATATAATTCAGTTTTTTTAAAAAATGAAGTTAATGTTATTTCACACTTGCTTTCTTCATTCTACAGTATTTTATGACATTCTGACTGCATAGAATGGTGTGGATTTACCTTTCTTTATTGATAGACATTTAGGTGGACCTCATTTTTTCAGGTACAAATGACATTATAGGAATACCATGATATATATATCTTTGCACAGTGGGGCAAGAATGGCTACATGATAGATTGCACAATTTCTTAAGCTATTTCCCTATTGATGGACATTCAAGATTTTAGTTTACTGTTGTTATGAATAACTTTCTACACGTAAAGTGTAGATTGAAAAAACTTTAAAATGATTTTTTAGTCTTATATATAGTAAAAAATAAAAATAGTAAAACAGGCTATATAAGGAAAAATAAATCATTTTCAGAGCTCTTCCTACTATAATTTATTTTGAATCCTTTCAGAGATTTTCTATGTAAATGTAAGCATATATAACTATGTCTCCTTTTTGTTTTTTTCTCATTTCCCTTTATAAGTGGTAGCATATATTCACTGTTATGTATCTTTTGTTGTTTATTTAACAGTATAACTTGAAGAATTTTCTGTATCAGGAAATACAGATCTGTGGCCTCTGCTTTTTATACTGGCTACTTTTAATTTACGTATCATGATTTATTCAACTCTCATTGGGAGACATTTAGGTTGTTTCTAGTCTTTTACTATTATAAATAATGCTGCAAATAAAATACTTTTATTTCTTGTATTTCTGCTCTTATTGCACATTTGAGTTTAACCAAGGAATAAATTACTAAAAGTGGGAATTCTGGGCAAAGAATATTTAAATTTAAAATTTTAGAGGTACCTGGGTGGCTTATTTGGTTAAGTGTTTGACTCTTGATTTCGGCTCAGGTCATGATCTCATGGTTTGTGAGTTTGAGCCCCATGTCAGGCTCTGTGCTAATATGTGGACCCTGCTTGAGATTCTCTCTCTCCCTCTCTCTCTCTGCCCCTCCCCTGCTCATGTGCTCTCATCTTCTCTCTTTCTCTAAATAAATAAATAAAAACATTAAAAAGTTTTTTAAAAAAATAAAATTAAATAATTATCTCAAAATTTCCTTTCAGAGAGGATGGGCTACTTCAATTCCTATGATAATACCTAATTTTAACATAATGTATTTTCCATAAAAATTTTTTAAGTTTTTATTTTAATTATAGTTAGTTAACATACAGTTATGTTAGTTTCAGGTGTATATAGTGATTCAGCACTTCCATACATCAACTTGTGCTCATCGTGACAAGTGCACTCCTTTTTTTTTTTTTAAATCTTTACTTATTTTTGAGAGAGTGAAGAGGGACAGAGAAAGAGTGTGAGTGTAGGAGGGGGCAGAGAAAGAGGGAGACACATAATCTGAAGTAAGCTCCAGGCTCTGAGTTGTCTGCACACAGCCCTGTGTGGGGCTTGAATTCACGAATCGTGAGATCATGATGTGAGCTGAAGTTGGCCACTTAACTGACTAAGCCACCCAGGCACCTCAAGTGCAGTCCTTAATCCTCATCACCTATTTCACCCATCCTCTCACTCCTCTCCCCTCTGGTAACCATTAGTTTGTTCTTTATAGTTAAGAGTCTGTTTCTTGGTTTGTCTTTTTCTTTCTCTCTCTTATCTTTTTCCCTTTGCTTGTTTATTTCTTAAATACCACATATCAGTGAAATTATATAGTATTTGTCTTTGACTAATTTTGCTTAGCATTATACTGTCTAGCTGCATTGATGTCATTGCAAATGGCAAGATTTCATTCTTTTTTATGGCTGAATAATACTCGTGTGTGTGTGTGTGTGTGTGTGTGTGTGTGTGTGTGTGTATAAATATACCACATTTTCTTTACCCATTCATCAATTGATGAGCATGTAGACTGCTTCCATATCTTGGCTATTGTAAATAATGCTCCCATAAACTTAGGGGTGTATATATCCCCTCAAATTCATGTTCTTGTGTTCTTTGGATAAATATCCAGTAGTATGATTACTGGATCATAAGGTTGATCTATTTTTAGCTTTTTGAAGAACCTCCATACTGTTTTCCATAGTGGCTGCACCATTTGCATTCCTACCAACAGTGCAAGAGGGTTCCTTTTTCTCTACATCTTTGCCAACACCTGTTATTTCTATGTTGTTGATTTTAGCCATTCTGATGGGTGTGAGGTGATAACTTACTATGGTTTTGATTTGCATTTCCCTGATGATGAGTAGTGTTGAGCATCTTCTTTTTAATGTTATTTATTTTTGAGAAACAGAGAGACAGAACATGAGTGGGGGAGGAACAGAGAGAGAGGGAGACACAGAATCCAAAGCAGGCTCCAGACTCTGAGCCGTTAGCACAGAGCCCAATACAGGGCTCAAACCCACCAACCGTGAGATCATGACCTGAGCCAAAGTTAGATGCTCAACTGACTGAGCCACCCAGGCACCCTGGTGTTGAGCATCTTTTGATATTTCTGATGGACATCTGTATGTGTTCTTTGGAAAAATATTTGTTACATTAAAAAAAATCGTTCACCACAAGTAAGTGGGATTTATTCCTGGTTTGCAAGAGTGGTCTGGTATTCACAGATCTATCAATGTGGTACAGCACATCAGTAAGAGAAAGGATAAGAACTATACAATCATTTCAGTAGGCACAGAAAAAGCCATTTGACAACGTACAATATACATTCCTAAAAACCCTCAACAAAGGTAGGTTTAGAGGGAACATACCTCAATGTAATAAAGGCCATATAAGAAAGAGCCCTCAGCTAACATTATCTTTAATGGGGAAAAACTGAGAGCTTTTCCCCTAAGGTCGGGAACAAGACAAGGATGTCCACTCTCACCACTTTTATTCAGTATAGTACCGGAAGTGCTAGCCATACCAGACAACAAAAAGAAATGAAAGGTATCCAAACTGGTAAGGAAGAGGTAAAATTTTCACTGTTTGCAGATGACATGATATACTATACAGAAAACCTGAAAAACTCCACCAACAAAGTGCTATAACTGATAAGCAAATTCAGTAAAGTCGCAGGATACAAGATCAATGTACAGAAATCTGAAATTACTATACACCAGTAATGAAGCAGCAGAAAGAGAAATTAAGAAAACAGTGCCACTTAAAACTGTACCAAAAATAATATGATATGTAGGAATAAACCTAACCAAAGAAGTGGAAGACCTGTACTCTGAAAACTATAAAACATTGGTGAAAGAAATTGAAGATGACACAAGGAAATGGAAAGACATTCCAAAGTCATGGATTGGAAGAACAAATATTGCTAAAATGTCTATACTGCCAAAATCAATCTACACATTTAATGCAGTCCCTCTCAAAATACCAACAGCATTTTTCACAGAGCTAGAGCTAACAGTTGTTAATTTGTATGGAGCCACAAAAAATCCTGAATAGCCAAAGTAAGCTTGAAAAAGAAAAAGGTGGAGGTATTTCAATTCCAAACTTCAAGTTATATTACAAAGCTGTAGTAATCAAAACAGTATGGTACTGGCCCACAAATAGACACATGTATCAGTGGGGCAGAATAGAAAACCCAGAAATAAGCCTTTGATTATATGGCCAACTAATCTTTGACAGAGCAGGGAAGAATATTCAATGGAAAAAAGCCAGTTTTGCATGGACAGCAACATGCAAAAGAATGAAACCATACACAAAAATCAATTTGAAATGGATTAAAGACCTAAATTTGAGACCTGAAACCATAAAAATCCTAGAAGAGAGCACAGATGGCAACTTCTTTGACATCGGCCGTAGCACCTGCTTTCTAGATAGATCTCCTAAGGCAAGGGACACAAAAACAAAAAGAATTATTGGGACAACACCAAAATAAGAAGCTTCTGCACAGGGAAGGAAACAGTCAACAAGACTAAAAGGCAATCCACAGAATTGGAGAAGATATTTGCAAATGATATATCTAATAAATGGTTAGTATCCAAAATACATAAAGAACTTATAAAACAACACCAATAATCCAAATTACATAAAGTTTTAATGAGTTGAATTTACTTATGGATGGCATGTTGAGCTTCAAGACAGCAGACTCAGAAAGCCTTATATATAATCAAATATAACTTTTTTCTTTGTTACCTGTTACGGAACTCTATGTAAATTATTAATTCTCAGTATGTGTCAGCTTTATAAAACAACTTGGACAAGTTTTATGAGCTTATCTTAGCTAAATAAAATCCTAATTTCTGTATGTTGCCCTGAAAATTGTTTTTAACACTTTTAAGGGGGCACTTACTAATATAAGCTATAGTGAACAATTATATGTTCACCTTGTCAAAACTCTTCATGATTTTATAAACATTATCTAGGCTTTGTTCTTACAGGCTGAAGAGTTGTAATTTTCCACACCTTTTACTTTTTCTAGGGTTCCTTTATTCTCTTGATAATTTTTTGCCTAGATTACCTTTGCTAGTGGACTGAACAGTCAGTCTCACAGCTTGGGACAAGGGTGTTCCTGTGCCAAGAGGGCTGGACCTTAGCTACATAGATAGCTTATGGGTGGATGTGCTGAGCCCTCCTGGCACATTGGATAGTGGGTGATAAATAAACTTCTTCGTTACTTCCTATTTCTGTGTGTAAATTCACAGAAGGTGTAGCTAAATAGATTAAAAAAGCAGAGGCATGTTCATTTTAACATAGATCCATTCCAAAATTAATCTTAATTATTTGGTTGTACAAAAGATTTGAAAAATGCATAGTGAGTAGCAGAATTGAATATTAGTTACTCATGTTCATTTTGAAGAACAGTAGGCTTTAATTTTTTTTAAGTCCATTTATCCATGTTTTTTTTTTAATGTTTTTTTATTTATTTCTAGGAGAGAGAGAGAGAGAGACAGCGTGAGCAGGGGAGGGTCAGAGAGAGAGGGAGTCACGGACTCTGAAACAGGCTCCAGGCTCTGAGCTGACAGTCAGCACAGAGCCCGACGTGGGGCTCGAACCCATGAACCGCGAGATCATGACCTAAGCAAAAGTCGGACGCTTAACCGACTAAGCCACCCAGGCGCCCCATTTATCCATGTTTTTTATGCTTAATGCTTTTTGTGCCCCATTCCAGAGATTTTGACTTGCTCCAAGATGGCAAGAGTTTTCATTAAGAAGTTTTCAGGTTTTAGCTTTTATATTTAATTGTATGATGCATTTCAAATTAACGTTTGTCTATGGCATGGAGTATGGATTGAAGTTTACTTTTTAATAAGGATGTCTGATTGCCACTGTGTGATTTTTTGAAAAGACACTCTTTTCTTCTTTGAATTGTGTTGATTCCTTTTCATGAAAAAATTGACTAAATGTGGATTCACTTTTGGACTCTCTCTTCTGTTCCATTGATAAATATGTCTTTTTTCATGCTACTGCTACACTCTCAGCATAGCTTTATGTGAATCCTGAAATCAGGTAGCATTAAGTCTCTTCTAAGTTTTTTGCATTTCTGTATTATTTTAGAATCAGCTTGTCAGTTTCTACAAAAAAATTTGCTGGGATTGTGTGGAATCTGTAGATCAGTTTACCAAGTGTAGATATCTTAATATCGAATTTTATAATCTGAACATAATACAGGTCTTCATTTATTTGGATGCTTTAGAAGTTTATCTCAACAATGCTTTGTAGTTTCCAGTGTAGAGGTCTTATACATCTTTTATTAAATTGATGCCCAAATAAATATTTAAAGTTTTTTAATACTACTATGAATGCTTCTTTTAAAAATTTCATTTTCAAATTGTTGGTAGTATATAGAAGTACAGTTGATGTTTTGTTGTTGTTAAGTAGGCTATGTTCCCAGTGTGGAGCCCAACGCAGGTCTTGAACTCATGACCCTGAAACAGTGTACTTCTTCCCTTTCAATCATCATTCCATTTGTTTCTTTTTCTTGTCTTACTCTACTAGCTAAGACCTTCAGAACAATATTGAATAGTAGAGAACAAAGGAGAGAATGTCCTTGCCTTGTTCTTTATCTTTGGGAGAAAGTATTCAGTGTATTATTGCAGATATTTTTTCACAGTCTCTGGCTTTCCTTTTCATTTTTTAAACTATGTACTTTAAAATTCACTTTTAAATTTTACATAAATAACTTTACTGTACAGTTCTGTGAGTTCTGATGTTTACAACATTTGTGTAACTATCACCATAACACAGGTATAGAACAACCCCATTGCACTCAAAAATTCTATCTTTCCTACCTTGTAGTAAACCCCTGTCAACCACTGTGCTGTCCTCCATCTTGATAGTAGTTTTGCCTTTTCCAGAATGTCATGTAAATGGAGTGATACAGGGCACCTGGGTGGCTCAGTCAGTTTAGCATCTAGCTCTTGATTTTGGTTCAGGTCATCATCCCAGGGTTTTGGGATTGAGCCCCATGTCCAGCTCCACATTGAGCGTAGAGGTGGCTTAAAATTTTCTGTTTCTCTCCCTCTACCCCTCTCCCCCGCTCATACTCTCTCTAAAATATAAACAAACAAACAAACAAATAAATAAATGGTATTATACAGCACATAGCCTTTAAAAATTTTTAAATTACTCTTTGGAATATAGCTTAAGTGTGTACAAATACAAAATATGTATAAATGTCAGTTTTTACATAATAATAAAACAAACATGAAGTACTAATAAAGCCAGAAAGCCAGCCCATTTCAAATAAACAATATTAATCTAACTGGAAGGATGTTAACTGCAACTAAATTGTCAATATTGGGTGAATAGTAGAGAGCTATGCACTCCACTTTTTGTTTCCCTTGCTTCTGTTCATTTAAGCTTGCTGTTACTGAGTGGCATTGAAAACTGTTCAGGCTGCGTTGGTTGGATGGTTTAGGGTAATCATACCTCATATTTAAGCCCAAATTGCCAGTGAGTAGTCCCTGAATGTCTTTTTTAACAGGGAATTTCTTGGTACTTAGAAAGCTATCTTGTTTGATTGAAGATAAGAGTGGAATGATGGTCTTACTGAAACCTGCATATAGTTTCTGTGAAACCCACTTATTATGGGAATCAGGAATGTAGCACAGAGATGAGCTTTGCTCAGTTCACATAGATGCTCTATGAACACAGCCCTAACTGGTAAAGCTTTTGAGCTTTACTGCTTTTACAATAATACATTTTGATGTTGCTTGTATTGATAACTTATTCCTTTATTCCTGAGAAGGATTCATTCCATGGTTTGGCTGCACCACAGTTTGTTTATAATTCACCAGTTGAAGGACAATTGGGTTATTTCTGGGTTTTGGCAATTTAAAACTCCTGTAACATTCATGTGTAAGTTTTTGTGTGAACATAAGTTTGCAATTCTTAGCTAGATAGCTATGTCATAAGGTAAGTAAGTGCATGTTTAACTATAAAGAAACTGCCAAACTCTTGTAAAGTGGTTATACCAGTTTCAGTTCCTACCAGCATTTTCCTTTTCCAGTTTTCTGCATCCTTGTTTATACCTGGTATTGTCAGTTTTTTATATTATCTTTTATCTAAGCCCAAATAAGTTGTGTAGGGGTTTCTCATTGTCATTTTAATTTGCACTTCCCTAAAGTTTTGAACGTGTTTTCAGTGTTTTCACATACTAATGAACATGATGAATAAGCCATCTCTAATAGTTTCTTTGGAAGAGAAGGGTTTAAGTTTACTTTTGATGAGTCTAATTAATCCGTGTTCTTTTATGTTTAATGCTTTTGGTGTTCTAAAAACTCTTTTGCACTCATTCATTTTGATTTCCCAGAAAATGTTACAATTCCTTCCAACAGTTAAACTAAGAATGTGGAGAATGCTTTGTCTCTATAGCCCCTGACTAGTAATAGAATTATCTTCAGGGATCTAGAGTTGCCCAGTCCAGAATGGAAGGGTATTTCTAATCCATTATAGCTGCTTTTTTTCCCCCCAGATATATGTGGTAAGTGAGTAGCTACTTAATTTCCAAGGCTATTTTTTTAATCCACTTACCTTTTGTATTTGTGAGGAATAAAATAAGAGTATATTATAAATCAGTGTCTCTGATATTATAGAATTGTGCTATTATTTGTATCCCTACATCTTTAAAAAGAAACTTGTAACCAAGTGTAATTTTTGTTTTCTTCCAGTGGTGGGATCAGCAAGTTGATTTTTATACTGCTTTCTTGCACCATTTGGCACGGTTCGTGCCAGAAATTTATTCTGCTGAAATGGACCCAGACTTGGAAAAGCAGGAGGAGAATATACAAATATCCATATTTACTCCACTGGAATGGTACTTATTTGGAGAAGATCCAGATATTTGCTTAGAGAAATTGAAGCACAGTGGAGCATTTCAACTCTGTGGGAAGGTTTTCAAAAGTGGAGAGACAACGTACTCTTGTAGGTAAGAATTAGAAATTTATAGGATTAGTTAATTGCAGTCTTGGTATTTTGTACTTATTTTATGATGTATTTTTTTGTTAATTAACTTTCTTTTATTATGCACTTAAAAGTCTGTTTTTGCTTGTACAGGTTGTTTTTTAATATATGACTTAAACAGTTGTCTCACTTTCCTGTTCTCTAAAAGTATATAAGTAATAGATTTTTGCCTTGTTTCTAATGTAGTTAACATACTCTCATCTGGAACCTTGGGGGCCAAGTGTATTTCCAAATACACTCTCTCAAATGTAAACATTAAAAAATATATATACATATCATTTTTAAAATTTTCCAATTCCATCTCTTGATCTCTTCTAAATCAGTATTTTAAAAATTACTTTTGCACTTTTCACCAATTTATGTTGCTCCTAATGTTTCCCTGCAAAATGTTAAACAAGATATAGTGTGTTTTAAGAGTTATTGTTAGGGAAGAGATTAAGAGAGATTGAATTTTCTTTCCATTCATTCAGTAAATATTAATTGAATACCTACCATGTGCCTGGCGCTATTCTGGGTGTAAGGACATATCATTCACAAACACAATCATAAACATTCCTGCCCTTAGGCTGCTTGTATTCTTTTTTTTTCAAGTTATTTTTTTTAATCTTTATTTTTGAGAGCAAGAGAGACAGAATGCAAACAGGAGAGGGTCAGAGAGAGAGGAAGACACAGAATCTGAAGCAGGCTCCAGGCTCTGAGCTGTCAGCACAGACCTCGACACGGGGTTCGAACTCCCAGATCCCAAGATCATGATTGAGCCGAAGTCAGATGCTTAACCATCTGAGCCACTCAGGTGTCCCAAACTGCTTGCATTCTAATGAATTTTGTCTTTATCCAAGCCTCATTTACCTGTGAACAATCAGTGTTTATAAAAATATGTTTTTAAATGCAATAGGGTAAGAAGATGACAGATAATGGACAAAAAAAAAGCTAATCATTTTTCACAAAACTAATTTTGATTTGCAGTTTAACAGTCTGAAACCAGATAAAAGCTCAAAATAATGAGGTTGATTTAAGAAGCAAAACCCAAATATCCAAACTTAGATATTCAAATATGGCTCAAGTTATTTGAAATTCAGTTTTTGAGGCATTTTTATATTCAGGTTTTGTACCACAGAGGAAACTCATTCACATTATATTATACATATATTAAGCATCATTGGCATCTTCTGACTTTTGGAATCTAATTTTCAATCTTTTTCAGGGACTGTGCAATTGACCCAACATGTGTACTCTGTATGGACTGCTTCCAGAATAGTGTTCATAAAAATCATCGTTACAAGGTATGAAAATAGATCCATAAAATCTCTAGATTAGCAGGAACCTGGTAGCCATCTGGTCCACATTCCTAACCAGTACTTGAATTCCTGCTATAATAGTTCTGATAAGTGAACCTTTAGCTTTGGTTAAATATCACTTGATAGGACTCTACTACCTCAAGGTGCAGCCCTTTATAACATTTTGTGAGATATGTCATTTTTATACAAATGATGGTATAAAGCATATGAACACCTTAGAAAAGAACTGTGAAGCAAACACCTGTGTAACCACTGCTTAGGTCAAGAATAAGGCATTGGCAGCTCTCAAAGACCTCCAATTTGTAACTTCTCTCTCCTCTTGTGATAACCTTTCCCTGTGTTGTGTGATAATCTTTCCTTGATTTCTCTTTTAGTTTATCACCAAATCACATTGAATAGTTTTGTTTTTAAACTTCATACAGGTGGAGTCATACCGTGTCTTTCTCTTGTTGAGTAGCTTCTTTTACCCAGTATTATGTATATAGTTGTGGTTTGTCCACCGACCTTATGGCATTAGTAATCCGTGTTGTCCTTATTCATTGAACTTCATATAGATGTGTAGATTGTTTCCACTTTGGGGCTATTATGAGCAATTCTGTTGTGAACATTACTATTTGTGTATTTTGTACACATATATAGTAGTTTGTCTGAAGTATATATCTGGAATAGAATGCTGAGTTCTAGGGTATGTGAATCTTCCTTGGTCATAATAAATGTCACATTGTTATCCAAAATGGTTATACCAATTTATGGGCTCTCCAGCAGTATGTGAGAGTTCCCATTGCTGTACATACTTGCAAGGTTTGGTATTGTGACTCATTTTAATTTTAGCCAATCCGGTGGGTATATAATAGTATCAAATAGTGGTCTTAATTTTTATAATTTCTGACGAGGTTGGGGACTTTTTCCTTTCCTCTTACATTATTAGACAACTTTGTTATTCTGAACTGAAATGTATTTCTCAAATAATTGTATTGGTTGTATACACTGGGCTTAAGCAGATGTTGATGTTATTGATGTTTCTCCGTAACATTCTGTTAAACATGCCTAAAGTCTTGTGTAAGTATACATAACATCTCAAAATTATGTCTCTGTCCTCCATAGAATTCAAAGTGCTGTTCAAGTTATTGGACTGGGCTCAACATTATTACTTCTGTTTCAGGAAGTGATGGGCCATAGTCATAGGTTACAGGTATTATTGTGCACAAGAGAAAACGGATTGAGGAACCTATGATATAGTATGGTTAAGATATTTTCCCAAGATTAGAAAAGTAATCTCTGATGATATTTTTAAAGTTAAGCATTGGTTATATTCTGTATTTTCTAGTCAACTCCATTAATTATAGTATTTCTTATTTTGGAGAACCAAAGAAAGAAGGTCAGTAGTAGAGCAATAGTTTCTTCTCATCTTTATTCTGGGAAACCAATGGGGAGAGATGCTAAAGGCTCAAGACCAAAGTTTTCCAGTTCCTCAGATGTAAAGATTTCTAAGCCTATGTTTTCCAAGCTTTGGGATTTTGTGGGTCACTACAATTTCCAAAAACATCAGGTAAGACATAGGGTTTTCAAATTTTTCTTTGGCCAAGTAAGTTCAATTTTAATTTTAAAAAAGACACTTGAACAGCAACCAAATATACCTGCCATCTCCTATCATTTTATGAAGGAAAAGACATTTTAATTCTAAGAAAGTAGGATAATCCCAGTATAAAGATCAGTTCTTTAAACTCATGCATGTAGGAATACCTGGGTGGCTCAGTTGGCTGAGGGTCCTACTCTTGATTTTGGCTTGAGTCTTGATCCCATGGGGTCATGGGATTGGGGCCCATGTCGGGCTCTGTCTGTGCTAACTGCACTGATACTGCTTGGGATTCTCTCTCTCCCCCTCTGACCCTCTCCCCAACTTGTACTCCTCGCTCTCTCTCTCTCTCTCTCTCTCTCTCTTTCTCTCCAAATAAAAATTAAAAAACCACGGACTTCAAGCTGTATTACTAAACTGTAATCATCAAGACAGTATGATACTGGCACAAGAACAGACACTCAGAGGGGTGCCTGGGTGGCTTAGTCGGTTAAGCGTCCGACTTTCGCTTAGGTCATGATCTCGCGGTTCGTGGGTTCGGGCCCCGCGTCGGGCTCTGTGCTGACTGCCAGCTCGGAGCCTGGAGCCTGTTTCAGTCTGTGACTCCCTCTCACTCTGACCCTCCCCTGTTCACGCTGTCTCTCTCTATCCTAGAAATAAAAAAAATAAATAAAAATATTAAAAAAAAAAAAAACAGACACTCAGATCAATGGAACAGAATAGAGAACCCAGAAATGGACCCACAAATGTATGGCCAACTAATTTCTGACAAAGCAGGAAAGAATATTCAATGGAATAAAGAGAGTCTCTTCAGCAAGTATTGCTGGAAAAACTGGACAGCGACATGCAGAAAAATGAACCTGGACCACTTTCTTACACCGTACACAAAAATAAACTCAAAATGTATGAAAGACCTGAATGTAAGACAGGAAGCCGTCAAAATCCTCCAGGAGAAAGCAGGCAAGAACCTCTTTGACCTTGGCCACAGCAGCTTCTTACTCACACATCTCCAGAGTCAAGGGAAACAAAAGCAAAACATGAAGTATTGGGACTTCATAAAAATAAAAAGCTTCTGCACGGCAAAGGAAACAGCAAAACTAAAAAGCAACTGATGGAATGGGAGAAGTTATTTGCAAACAACCTCAGATAAAGGGTTAGTATCCAAAATCTATAAAGAACTTATCCAACTCAACACCCAAAGAACAGATAATCCGATGAAGAAATGGGCTAAACACATGAACAGACACTTCTCCAAAGAAGACATCCGGATGGACATCCAGATTTGTATTTGTATTTCCCTGATGATGAGTGACATTGAGCATCATTTCATGCTCAATCAACAGATGAATGGATAAAGAAGATGTGGTTTATATATACAATGGAGTATCACTTGGCAGTCAAAAAGAATGAAATCTTACCATTTGCAATTACATGGGTGAAACTAGAGGGTATTATGCTAAGTGAAATTAGTCAGTTAGAGAAAGACAAATATCATATAACTTCACTCACATGAGGACCTTTAGATAAAAAACAGATGAACGTAAGGGCAGGGAAGCAAAAATAATATAAAAACATGAAGGGGGATAAAACATAAGAGACTCTTAAATATGGAGAACAAACAGGGTTACTGGAAGGGTTGTGGGAGGGGGGATGGGCTAAATGGGTAAAGGGCATTAAGGAATCTACTCCTGAAATCATTGTGGCACTATAAGCTAACTAACTTGGATGTAAATTAAAAAATAAACTTAAAAAAATTTTTTAATTAAAAAAACAAAAACAAAAAACTGTGTACATATAAGTCTGTGAAAGAGTTCACTACAGTTTTTCCTGTACTTGTTTTTCTGTGGACTGGTAAAAACTTGTTTGTTAAATTTTGGGGACCTTTCACTAAGCTACTTCAAGTTTTTTAAAGCTTACCAGTTTATATTGCTACTGCAAAGCACTCTTTTATAGAGCATACTTAGGTTTACCGTCTTGAGGACTTTCAGAACTCTTACTACAGAAGGTGCTTTTGTGGCTTTCTCATAAATCTTTGAGTCATCAGGAGGATGGGCTATTTTATGACTAATAAAAGATTATGTCTGTAAGCTTTAAAGAATACGCCCCATCAAAAGTGAATGTGAAGAGAACAGAACACTTTTGATGAGAGAATAAGTTGATAAAATCTTTTTGGACTACCTGTATGTGTGGTGAAATTTTTAAATAAAAGCAAGGGAATGACTAATAAACATAATTCAGGTGAGTAGAAACCTCCAGGGCAGATAAGAGGATGGGACTCTGGATGATCATACAGGCAGCTTCAACAGTATTTATACTTCCTTGGGTTGGGTGCTAGGTTCATGTGTATTCATTTCATTGTTATATTTTGTAACTTACCTATACCCTGTGTATGTATTTTTTTTGTATAATAAAACACTTCATAAAAGAAAGAAAATAAAGCCATAAAAAAAAAAAAAGATTGGGAGAAATAAGAAGGGCTGTGTGTTGCTTCAGAGAAGAGGAAGAAGAGTAATGACGGGATGGACCGAAGATTGAACACTATGAAGACGGGACCAAGGAAAACCTTTAGTGGTAGAATAGACCCAAACAACTTGAAAACAAGAAAATAACAAAGTTGAAATTTGAGCTGTTTGTTGTGCGCTGTATAATATGACCCTTCATGATCTCTAGGTTCTCTATAGTTTAGTCCTTAAGAAAACCTACAATAAGTAAATAAGATCTTAGGATGTAATATATAACATGGTGACTAGAATTGATAACACCATATTTTGTAGTTGAAATTTGGTAAAAGAATAGTGTTTAAATGTTTGTGTACACACAAAGTAGGTATGAAAAAAACATACTGCAGTACTGGTTTTTAAAATAACCTAAAAACTAACTTATACATTTTCTCCTCAAAATAATAAAACACCCACTGTTAAAGATTATCTAAGCTTTTTTCATATTTATTTATGTATTTTGAGAGGGGGGAGGGGCAGAGAGAATTCGAAACAGGCTGGGTGTTGTCAGCACAGAGCCTAACATGAAGCCCAGTCTCACAAACCATGATATGACCTGAGCAGAAATCAAGAGTTAGATGCTCAACCAACTGAGCCACCCAGGATCCTCTAAAGATTATTTTCAACATAGATAAATGTTTCTTTTATATAAAATGAGGAAAATGAGTTACAAAAACACCATGTAGAGGCATACCTCATTTTGTCACATTTTACTTAATTATGTTTTGCAGATACTGTGTTTTTTACAATTGAAGCTTTGTGGCAGCCGAGTCAAGTCTATTGGTACAATTTTTTCCAGCAGCGTTTGCTTGCTCCTTGTCTCTGTCACATTTTGGTAATTCTTGCAGTGTGTCAGACTTTTCCACTATTACTATAT
Organism: Proteles cristata cristata; assembly: GCA_017311185.1. Classification (NCBI taxonomy): domain Eukaryota; kingdom Metazoa; phylum Chordata; class Mammalia; order Carnivora; family Hyaenidae; genus Proteles; species Proteles cristata. The sequence goes on from JAESUZ010004587.1 coordinate 2,741,061, forward strand.
TTGTTATGGTAGTCAGTGATCTTTGTTGTTGTAGTTGTTTGGGGCTGTCACGAACTGCACCCTTGTTAAAATGGCAAACTTAATTGATAAGGGTGTGTGTGTTTTGACTGTGTCATTCACTGGCCATTCCTCAGTCTCTCCCACTCCACTCAGGCCTACCTATTCCCTAAGATTCAAATGTATTGAAATTATGCCAGTTAATAACTCTGCAATGTCCTCTAAGTGTTCAAGTGAAAGGAAGAATCACACATTAAATCATATTAAATCAAAAGCTAGAAATGATTAAGCTTGGTAGGGAAGGTATGTTCAAAGCTGAGTTGGGCTAAAAGCCAGTTTGTTAAGTGTACTAGTTTGCTAAGGTATGAATGCAAACGAAGAGTTTCTTTTTTTTAAAATGTTTATTTATTTTTGAGAGAGACAGGGTGAGCAGAGAGTGTGGGGGGTGGGGAGTAGGGGAGAGAGACACAGAGACACAGAATCTGAAGCAGGCTCCAGACCTGGGCTGTCAGCACAGAGCTTGGCATGGGGCTTGAACTCACAGACCTCAAGATCATGACCTGAGCTGAATGAAGTCAGACACTTAACCCACTGAGCCATCCAGGTGCCCTCAGAAAGTAAAACAGCCTTATTGCTGATATGGGGAAAATCTGAGTAGTCTGGATAAAAGATCAAACCAGCCACAGCATTCCCTTAAGCCAAAGCCTAATCTAGAGCAAAGCTCTAACTTTTTTCAGTTCTGTAAAGGATAATATGAAGTGCAAGGTAAAGCAACAGGTGCTAATGTAGAAGCTGCAGTGCATTATCCATAAGATCTAGCTGAGATCATTAATGAAGGTGGCTGTAGTCAACAACAGATTTGCAATACAGACAAAACAGCTTTGTATTGGAAGAAGATGCCATCTAGAACTTTTCATAGCTAGAGAGAAGTCAATGCCTGTCTTCAAGGCTTCAAAGGACATGCTGACTTTCTTGTTAGGGCCTAATGCAACTGATGTCTTGAAGTTGAACCCAGTGCTCATTTACATTTCTTTTTTTTTAATTGTATTTATTTGTTTTAAGTAATCTCTACACACAACATGGGGCTCAAACTCCTGACCCCAAGATCAATAGTCGCATGCTCTTCTGATGGAACCAGGCAGGCGCCCCTACACTTCTCAAAATCCTAGGGCCCTTAAGAATTACTGAATCCAGTTTGCTTATATTCTATAAATGGAACAACAAAGCCTGGATGACAGCATATCTGTTTACAACATGGTTTACTGAGTATTTTAAGCCCGCTGCTGAGACCTACTGCTCAGAAAAAGGTTCTTTTCAAAATATGACTGCTCATTGACAATGCACCTGGCAACTTAAGAGCTCTGATGGAGATGTACAACGAGATGAATGTTATTTCGTGCCTGCTAACACAGCATCTGTTCTGCAGCCCGTAGATCAAGGGTCATTTCCACTTTCAAGTCTTGCTATTTAAGAAATACTTGTCCTAAAGCTATAGCTGTGCTACAGATAGTAATTCCTCTGATGGATCTGGGCAAAGTAAATTGAAAAGTTTGTGTAAAGGAGTCATCATTTTAGATGCCATTAAGAACATTCATGATTCATGCAAAGAGCAAGAAACACAACAGGAATGTGGAAAAAGTTGATTCCGACCCTCATGGATGACTTTGAGAGTTTCAGGACTTTGGTGGAAGAAGTAACTGCAGATTGGAAATAGCAGTTGGAACTAGAATATACAGTGGAGGCTACAGATGCGACTGAATTGCTGCAGTCTCATGATCATGACTATAATTAATGGATGAGGAGTTGATTTTGGTGAATGAGCAGAGAACGTGGTTTCTTGAGATGGAATCTACTCCTGGTAAAGATTATTGAAATGGTGACAAAAGATCCCATTAACTTAGTTGATAAATTAGCGTCAGAGTTTGAGAGGATTGACTTCAATTTTGAAAGAAATTCTAGTGTAGATAAACCATCAAACAGCCTTGCATGCAAGAAAGAGTCCATCAGTGTGGTATACTTCACTGGACTCTTATTTTAAGAACTTGATATATCAACCCCTTCTTCAGCAACCACCACCCTGCTCACCCATCAACATCAGGGCAAGACTCTCCAACTGCAAAAAGATTACAACTCACTGAAAGCTTAGATGATGGTTAGCATTTATAACAATAAAGTATTTTTAAATTAAGGTATGTATATCCTATTTTAGACATAATGACACTTAAAAACTTAGATGATGGACTACAGTGTAGCATAAAGATTAAAGTTTGATTATTTTGAGAGAGAGAGCATGCATACATGAGCAGGGGAGGGGCACTAAGAGGAAGAAGGAGAGAGAGAACCCCAAGCAGGCTCCACACTGTTGGCGTGTGTGAATCCTGATTCAGGGCTTGAACTCACGAACTGTGAGATCATGATGTGAGCCGAAATTGGCAGTTGGATGCTTAACCAACTGAGACACCCAAGTCCCCCTCTCATGGTATGCTTTTATATGGAAAAAGCAAAATACATAAAATTATGCATTCAAGTTTTGTTTTTTCTTTTAAAACATATTGTGTATATAATATTTAGTGATAATTATTTGAACTTTTTACCTATTAGTGGGGGGAATGTAATTAGGATTCAGTTGTTTCATTTTTTAATGATAAGCATTGTTGCTATAAACATCTTTATGTGTGAATCACTTCTATATGTAGGATTATTTCCTTAGAATAAATTCTCAGAAGTGGAATTACTGGATTAAAAAATAAAGGCATTTCAAAAAATAAAAAAAAAACAAGTCACAGACTAGATGAAAGTCTTTGCAATATACATATGTGATAAAGGAGTGGTATCCAAAACATACAAAGTACTCTTAAAATTAAACAATAAGAAAATGAACAACACATTTAAAAAATGGGCAAAGATCTGAAACAAACTTTATCAAGAAAATATATAAATGGCCAATGAGTACATGAAAAATGCTCAACATCGTATGTTATTAACTTAAAACAAGAATGAAGTACCACTCTGCATATATTAGAATGGCCAAGGTCCAAAACACTAAAAACACCAAATGATGAGGATGGAAGCAACAGGAACTCTTATTCGTTGCTAGGGAAAATGCAGAATAGTACTTTGGAAGACAGTTTGGCAGTTTCTTACAGAAGTAAACATACTTGAGCATTGGGCTCTTGATTTCAGGTTGGGTCATGGTATCATGATTCATGGGATTGAGCCTCTCATAGAGCTGCCAGAAGGCTCTGTGCTGGTAGCACTGAAACTGCTTGGGATTCTCTCTCTCTCTCTCTCTCTCTGTCTCTCTCTCTCTCTGTCTCTCTCTCTCCCTTCCCCTTCCCCTGCCTCTTCCCTGATCTTTCATGCTTGTGCTCTCTCTCTCTCTCTCCCTCTCTCAAAATTGATAAACAAACAAAAACAAAAACAGCACCTGGTTAGCTCAGTCGGTTAAGCATTTGACTGTTGATTTCAGCTCAGGTCATGATCTCACATTTTGTGAGTTCAAGTCCCACATCGGGCTCACAGAGCCTGCTTCGGATTCTCTGTCTCCCTCTCTCTGCTCCCCACCCACTTGCTCTCTCTCAATAATAAATAAAGATTTAAAAAAAGAAATACACATACTGTAACCATACAATCCACGAGTTATGTTCCTTGACATTTACCCAAGTAAACTGAAAACCTATGTCCATACAAAAAACTGCACAAGAATGTTTATAGCATCTATCATATTTGCCAAAATTTGGAAGCATCCAAGATGTCCATAATAGATGAATGGATAAACCAACTGTGGTACACCAGTACAATGGAATATCCTTCAGTAATAAAAAGAAATGAGCCACTAAAACTGAGGGCACAGACTTAAATGCATATTACAAAGTGATGGAAGCCACTGAAAGGCTGTATACTGTGTGATTACAGCTATTTCCAGCTTTTCCACATTCTGGAAAAGGCAACACTGTAGAGGCTATAAAAAGGTTAGCTATTCCCAGGACCTGAGGGATGATGGTGGGAGGGTTGGAGGAATGAATAGGTGGAGCACAGGGGATGTTTATTCTGTGTGATACTGTAGTGGTATTATATACATGTCATTATTAATTTGTGAGAACCAAAAAAAATGTACAGCACAGAGAACCCTAATGTAGATTCTTGTTAGTAATAATGTATCAGAAAATAATGTATCAACATTGACTCCTCAGTCGCAACAAATGTACCAATCTAAGGCAAGATGTCAATAATTGGGGAAACTGTGTGGCCGAGGGAAGAAGGGATATATGGGAACTGTATTTTCGGCTTACTGTTTCTTTAAACTTATAACTGTTCTGAAAAACAAAGCGTATTCATTGAAAATTGAATTTCAAAGGTTCTTCGTATATTTTACCTCGTTGCTTCAGGGAAGAATTTTATTGAATGTGTTACAAGTAGTGGTACAGAAACCTTCAGAACTCGCAGAAACCTTTAGTCCTTTAAACAAAAAAAATTTTTTTAAACGTTTATTTATTTTTGAGACAGAGAGAGACAGAGCACGAGCTGGGGAGGGACAGAGAGAGAGGGAAACACAGAATCTGAAACAGGCTTCAGGGCCTGAGCTGTCAGCACAGAGCCCGATGCGGGCTCGAACCCACGGACCACAAGATCATGCCCTGAGCCAAAGTTGGATGCTTAACCGACTGAGCCACCCAGGCACCCCAAACAGAAATTTTTCATACTGAACCCAGCTTAAAAAAAAATGCATCCGAGTTTGGCTCAGGTCATCATCTCACTGTTCGTGGGTTTGAGTCCCACGTTGGGCTCTGTGCTGACAGCTCAAAGCTTGGAGTCTGCTTCACATTCTGTCTCCCTTGCTTTCTGTTTCTCCCCCAACTAACACTCTGTCTCTAACTCTCTCTCAAAAATAAATATTTTTAAGAAATTAACCAATGTTATTGAACTGTATTTTCTTGACTGTCTTTAATGTTTCTCTTGTCTTATTTTGGAATGGTGAATATGAACTACTCTTGCATTGCTACTTAATTTTGCCATCTTCCTGGATAATAGGAACAAGGTCTTTGTTTATTTTGCCAGCATTCTTGCTGACAGGACCAGAGTCCTTGATTTGATAAGAAGATCAAATTCTAAGAAGTAAAGATCACATAATATAACTTTGATCAAATAGAACAAAAATAGTGGCTGAGTTCACCTAACTAGGGTCTTCTATCTTAGAAGCTGATAACAAACCAGGCCAGCTTGTAACATTCGTATCCTTCTATTGAACACATTCCAGAGTCAATTAGAATAAACATGGAGAAGAAAACAAAGCCCACTACCAGTCTTCTTTTTCTGTGCTCCCTTCCTGTGTATGTCTCTATCTTCATTTGCTAAATTTCAGCGATATATTTATGTGTCCTTCATCCCCATCTGACCATAGCTCTCCAGGACAAGGCCCAGGTCTTGTGTACTTTGTACTTCCTATGTCTTTCGTAGTACCTGGGACATAAAAGCTTTCAATAAATGTTTCTTAAAGTGTTAGGATCCAAATGACTAGATCATAGGTAGACCTGATCTCTAACATTTAATTATAAAAATACTGGGGTGGGAGGTGCCTGAGTGGCTCAATCAGTTGAGTGTTGGACTCTTGGTTTCAGCTCAAGTCATCTCACTGTTCATGAGTTCGAGCCCTTACTTGTGATTTGTTCTTAACTCTGCAGTTAAATTTGTAAAATGTTCACTGTCTATCCTTTTTCCTAAAGTCTTCCTAGTCACCTCTTGGTCAGATGATATCTATCTTCTAGGAGTTGGTGAAGTAAAGTTTGTGGGTTAAATCTGATTCACTGCCTATTTTTGTAAGGCCTGCAAGCTAAGTATGTTTTCATATCTCTAGATGACTGGAGAAAAGATAAGAAAAATAATATTTTATGATACATGAAAATCATGTGAAATTAAAAGTTCTATTTCATGATACAGAAAAATTATATAAAATTAAACTTTTGGTGCCCATAGAATTTTTTTTTGTTTTGTTTTGTTTTGTTTTCTTTTTTTTTTTTTTTACAAATAGTTTATTGTCAAATTAGTTTCCACATAACACTCAGTGCTCATCCCCACAAGTGTCCTCCTCCATGCCCATCCCTCCCTACCCCCTACATCCATCCGTCCTCAGTTTTTGTCAGCATTCAAGAGTCTCTCATGGTTTGCCTCTCTCCCTTTCCCCCACCATTTCCGCCCTTCTTCTCCCCCTTGGTCCTCCGTCAAGTTCCTCCTAATCCTCCTATACGTGCAAACATATGATATTTGTCCTTCTCTGCCTGACTTATTTCGCTCAACATAACACCCTCAAGGTCCATCCATGTTGCTACACATGGCCAGATTTCATTGTTTCTCATGGCCATGTAGTATTCCATGGTATAGATAAACCACATCTTCTTGGATCCATTCATCTGTTGATGGACACTTAGGCTCTTTCCAGGTTTTAGCTATTGTGGAGAGTGCTGCTATGAACATTGGGGTACATGTGCTCCTATGCATCAGCATTTCTGTATCCCTTGGGTAAATTCCTAGCAGTGCTATTGCTGGGTCATAGGGGAGTTCTATTGTTAGTTTCCTTAGGAACCTCCACACTGTTTTCCAGAGGGGCTGCACCAGTTTACATTCCCACCAACAGTGTAGGAGGGTGCCCGTTTCTCCGCATCCTCGCCAGCATCTAGAGTTCTCTGATTGGCTCATTTTAGCTACTCTGACTGGCGTGAGGTGGTATCTCAGTGTGGTTTTGATTTGTATTTCCCTGATGAGGAGGGATGCTGAGCATCGTTTCATGTGTCTATGGGCCATCTGGATGTCCTCTTTGGAGAAGTGTCTGTTCATATCTTCTGCCCATTTCTTCACTGGGTTGTTTGTTTTTCAGGCGTGTAGTTTGGTGAGTTCCTTATAGATTCTGGATATTAACCCTTTATCTGATATGTCATTTGCAACTATCTTTTCCCATTCCGTTGGTTGCCTATTAATTTTCTGGGTTGTTTCTTTGGCTGTGCAGAAGCTTTTAGTCTTGATGAGGTCCCAATCATTTATTTTTGCTCTTGATTCCCTTCCTTTTGGGGATGTGTCAAGTAAGAAGTTGCTGTGGTGGAGGTCAAGGAGGTTGTTTCCTGCTTTCTCCTCTAGGGTGTTGATAGTTTCCTGTCTCACGTTCAGGTCCTTTATCCATTTTGAGTTTATTTTTGTGCATGGTGTGAGAAAATGATCTAGTTTCATTCTTCTGCATGTTGCTGTCCATTTCTCCCAACACCCTCTGTTAAAAAGGCTGTCTTTCTTCCATTGGATATTCTTTCCTGCTTTGTCAAAGATCAGTTGGCTGTATACTTTTGGGTCCACTTCTGAGTTCTCAATTCTGTTCCATTGGTCTGTGTGTCTGTTTTTGTGCCAATACCATACTGTCTTGATGATGACAGCTTTGTAGTAGAGGCTAAAGTCTGAGTTGGTGATACCTCCTGTTTTGGTTTTATTTTTCAGGATTACTTTGGCTATTTGGGGTCTTTTGTGATTCCATACAAATTTTTGGATAGTTTGTTCTAGTTTTGAGAAGTATGCTGGTGCAATTTTGATTGGAATTGCGTTGAATGTGTAGAGTGCTTTAGGTAGTAATGACATCTTAACTATATTTATTCTTCCTATCCATGAGCATGGAATGTTTTTCCATTTCTTTGTGTCTTCTTCAATTTCCTTCATAAGTTTTCTATAGTTTTCATCATACAGATCTCTTGTATCCTTGGTTAGGTTTATTCCAAGGTATTTTATGGTTTTTTGTGCAATTGTGAATGGGATCAGTTTCTTGATTTCTCTTTCTGTTGCTTCATCGTTGGTGTATAAAAATGCAACCGATTTCTGTACGTTGATTTTGTACAAAATGCAATTTGGCTGAATTCTTGGATCAGTTCTAGTAAGCTTCTGGTGGAGTCTGTCGGGTTTTCTATGTAGAGTATCATGTCATCTGCGAAGAGTGAAAGTTTGACTTCCTCTTTGCTAATTCTGATGCCTTTGATTTCCTTTTGGTGTCTGATGGCTGATGCTAGGACTTCCAGCACTATGTTAAACAACAGTGGTGAGAGTGGACATCCCTGCCGTGTTCCTGATCTCGGGGAAAGCTCTGAGTTTTTCCCCGTTGAGGATGATGTTAGCTGAAGGCTTCTCATAGATGGTGCCCATAGAATTTTGTTGGAACATAGCCATGCTCATTTATTTATTTATTTATTTATTTATAGTCAATGACTCCTTCTGCACTACAATAGTAGAACTGAGTAATTCATCAAAGATTGTGTGGTTTGCAAAGCCTAACATATTCACTATTTCTTCCTTTATATGTAAAGTTGCCCAGCTCTCTTTAAGTAGATTCCAAGAGGGTGCATGTATACAGTATTCCCAAAGTGATGACATATTCAAAAATGTATTTTTACAGCTTGGTTGGAGACAGTATCCTTGGTTTGCATTTTCTTTCCTTGAAAACACAACTTTGTTGTTGTCTTGTTTTACATGTTGCTATTGAGAACCCTGATACCAGTCTAATTTTCTTGCTATTATGTTATTTCATCTTTTTGCTAGAAGGCCTTGGGACATTATCTTTAAAGTCTAGGGGCACCCAGGTGACTCAGTTGGTTTAAGTGTCCAACTTCAGCTCAGATCATGATCTTGTGGTTTATGGGTTCAAGCCCCATATCGAGCTCTGTGCTGACAGCTCAGAGCCTGGAGCCTGCTTTGGATTCTGTGCCTCCCTCTCTCTCTGCCCCTCCCTGACTCATGCCCTATCTTTCTGTCACAAAGATAAATAAGCATTAAAAAATAAAAAAAAAATAAAGTCTAACAATTTTAGTTGGATATATTTCAGAGTTGATGATACTGGGTTGAGTTTTAGTTATGAGTGCTTTCAATGTTTAGATTTAGGTCTTTTATTTTCACGAAGTTTCCTTAGATTACAGTGGGAGTTTCTGTTTTTGTTTTTTGGGAGAAAGAGCATGAGCAGGGGTGGGACAGAGGGAGAGGGAGCGAGAGAATCTTAAGCAGGCTCCATAACCAACATGGAGCCCAAAGTGGGGCTCCATCTCACAACTGAGATAATGACCTTAGTCAACATCAAGAGTGGGATGCCTAACTGACTGAGCCACCCAGACCTTCATAGATTTAAATATCAGCTCTGTTCCATTGTTTAGATGTTCTTCTTTGGTGACTCCATTTATACTTCAGTTGGCTCTTTTATGTCTATCTTCTCTTGCAAACATTTTCTCTCTGACCTGTATGTCTTTGCTTCATTGCATTATCATTTCATGATTGTTTTTTTGATTGCTTTGTTTCAATGCTATTTATTAATGTTTCATTTGAGTCTTTTGTCTTGGGCACCTTGTAATTTAGAATTCATTTCTAGTAGGCTTTTCTGGTTTTCTGCTATTTTTTTCCTGAGTTCAGTCAATTCTCATATATTCCTTTTGTGTCCACTTTTGCTCTTAGTTTCTTTATTTCTAATTAAAGGTGCTTTAATCTGATTAAGGGCTTTCTAAATGCTTGTTTGAGGCTATGTAATTAACTTTAGAGCATTACATTACAGTTTTCTTTAGTTTTGTGATTGGGCTTTGTCTCTTATTGCATATTTTGCCTTTTTTGGTAATAATTTTACATATATATTTTTAATTTTTTTAATGTTTATTTTTGAGGGAGAGAGACAGAGTGCAACTGAGGGAGGGGCAGAGAAAGAGGGAGACACAGAATCCAAAGCAGGCGCCAGACTCTGAGCTATCAATTTTAGTGTATGTGCTGCTGAAGCAAACACAGGTTCTGAGCTATCAGCACAGAGCCCAATATGGGGCTCGAACCCACAAACTGCGAGATCATGACCTGAGCTGAAGTTGGACACTTAACTGAGCCACCCAAGCACACTGGTAATAGTTTGAAATGAATACGGTCTATGTCTTCTTTTTCACTTCATGAACAGGGTTTACAAATGCTCTTTCCTGTCCGTTCTGCCCTCTTCTGTGTAGTTTCTTTTATAGATGATGTTGGCAGTAGAGTGAGATGAGATGAGAGGTGTGCTGTTTCACTCATTTCTGTAGGATCCTTAATTTTTCCTTCTTGTTTCCTTTTCTCATTTACTGCCACATCTTTAAAGGCTTATCACGTTTTTTAATGTATTTCATTTTCCTCCAAAAGCAGTGCTTCTCTGAGGTTGTCATTTCTGGTACTACTCACTTTTGATCTCATTGCCTGTGAACTCCCAAGTCTCACCAGTGTTCAGTATTTGTTCCTCACCATGATCTTGTCTGTGCTTCATCTAAGTCCTCTGTACCCTTCTCTTCTCTTTCATGGAGTCTCTTAAACTCCTCTCTTGTCTGCATTTGTAAGCTTGAAGTAATTGGCAACAGGAACTCTAATGGAACAAGTCATTTGAAGGTTGTGGCATTTATTTTTCATCGTTCAGTAATGCTGCAAACATGAGTCCTGTGGTTTTAGTGCTTTCCTTGTTCATTGTGTGTTTTGCAGGGGGAAATTTGGGGGATAATCAAAATCAAGCCATTATTGTCATCCTCTATCTGGATTCATATATCTGCATCATTTTTTTGTTTGCAGGAACCTTCAAAGGAAAATTGTTGTAAAAAGTTTAGGTACAATAAAATATCAAATAGTTGTAAATATTGTATATGTTTCTTAAACATACAAGTACTAAAATGAGTTTTAAAAGTGTGTTTAAGCAGAAAAATCTCATTACTCAAGCATTTTAGGTGTTGCGTAGTGAATTTTTGCGGGGCATATTTCACATTCTTTTCTCTGTTAGTACACAATTTTAAAAACTGTTACTTAAAAATTAGATATTTCAAAGCATGTTTCAAAAATTATTTATTTATTTATTTTAAAATTTTTTCTAATGTTTTATTTATTTCTGAGAGAGAGAGAGAGAGAGCATGAGCAGGGGAGGGTCAGAGAGAGAGGGAGACACAGAATCTGAAACAGGCTCCAGGCTCTGAGCTGTCAGAACAGAACCCCATATGGGGCTCGAACTCACAAACCATGAGATCATGACCTGAGCCAAAGTCGGACACTCAACCGACTGAGCCACCCAGGCACCGCATGTTTAAAAATTTTAACAATTTGAAGGCTCAGTTTTGTTATGATTAAATATTTAGATTATTTTTTTGTTAACTAAAGTGGTTTTGGATATAGTTTCTATTTCATTAAAGGCAATTAAAATTTAAGTATTGGGGAGCATTTATTATTTGAGTCATCTTTATTCTTCCTTGCTTTGTAATATGTTTTGAAATCAAGACAAACTCATTTTTTGTCAGATGCATACTTCTACTGGAGGGGGATTTTGTGACTGTGGAGACACAGAGGCATGGAAAACTGGCCCTTTTTGTTTAAGTCATGAACCTGGAAGAGCAGGTACCACAAAAGAGGTAAGGATATTATTTTTTTTAATTGCTAATTATTTTAAGCTCAATATAGTTAGATAGAAATAAATGTTATATGTATGGGTTAAACTCAATTCCATTAAGAATATTGATTTTTATGTTCCAATATTTAAATGTAAGGAGTTTTATTCTACTCTGTATTCTTTATTTGTCTAAAGAAAGAATGAATTTCTTTTTTCTGTTTGTTAAGCAGTTTGATAAGAGTGAATGATAATATAAGCCTAAAAGAGCCAGTGGAATGGTAGAATTGGCACATAACTTCAATGATTTTTTTTCTTAAAGAAGAAAATAGTCAACAAACAAATTGATTATCCACTATATATCCTAATCAAGAAAGAGTGGGCAAGCCCAGATACAGGCAGTTAGGAAGGAGAATGGGAAAAAAACTATAGACCTACAGACACAGAATAAATTAAAAGGATTATAAAAGATTTTTTATATGACTCTGTGCAAATACATTTGAAAAATGGATTTTATCAGACGGTATAAAATTTCATAATTTAACAGGAAGAAAACATAAACAGTTAATAATCATTGAAGAAACTCAGAATATTGTCTGTCACAAAAAAGTACTTCCCTAAAAAATGCTGTGTTCAAGTGGTTTCACAGAGTAATCCTTTAAAAGCTGCAAGAAAGGGGCGCCTGGGTGGCTCATTCGGTTAAGTTTCTGACTTCGGCTCAGGTCATGATCTCATGGTTCGTGGATTCAAGCCCCTCCTTGGGCTCTGTGCTGCCATCTAGTTCAGAGCCTGGAGCCTGCTTCAGTTTCTATATCTTCCTCTCTTTCTGACCCTCCCCTGCTCATGCTATTTCTCTCTCTCTCTCTTTCTCTCAGAAATAAATAAAACATGGGGCGCCTGGGTGGCTTAGTCGGTTAAGCGTCCGACTTTCGCTTAGGTCATGATCTCGCGGTTCGTGGGTTCGAGCCCCGCGTCGGGCTCTGTGCTGACTGCCAGCTCAGAGCCTGGAGCCTGTTTCAGTCTGTGACTCCCTCTCTCTCTGACCGTCCCCTGCTCACACTCTCTCTCTCTCTCTCTCTCCTAGAAATAAAAAAAAAAAAAAGAAATAAATAAAACATTAAAAAAATTTTTTAAAAACTGCAAGAAATAGTTTTAGTTCTCTTTAAACTGTTCCATGTAATCTTATACCAGTAAGTACTCCTAGGCCCAGATTTTGATCTCTTTAAGTACCATTACTCACTAAAAGAAATCAGGGCTTATAAAAATACCTGACCAGGTGAAAATACATCACCAAGGACTAGGTAAGCTTGTGAGGGTGGGTTTGTTCCAAAAGAGTCTAGGATCCAACATGAAAGGGCTGTCATTGATCTAAGTTAGGCAATTGGAGCATCAAAATAATACTAATAAGTAATTACTATAATTGAATGAATCAAAGTACATGAAAATTTTTTTATTTAAGCTCTCTAAGTAATAAAACTTAGAGAGCTTAAATAAAAAAATAATTTTTCCAAGTCAATGGTTCATTGTCATGGTGATGGTTATTATATAATTTCTTCACTTTAAAAATTGGTTATTAAAGGGAATGAACTAAACATTTATCCTACCTTTTCAATAGGAATTCTGTTTCATTGTAAACAAGTATTACCAGTATATGAGGTAAAGCTCTTCTTTCTAAATGAATGCTAGCTCGCTAATAGAGGAGATTTAGTAGAATTAGAATAATTAACATTTTGCAAACCCTAAGGAAATATTTGATTCAGACAAGGACCATTAACAGATGCTAAACCCATTAAGATATGAGTTGATAAGGAATAGTATTCACATAGTTCTAAATTGTCATCTCAGATTACCTGCTAGTCATAAAGGAAAAAAGTGAAACTTTATAATGGAGGTATCATACTGTCATCTCCTGCAACTGGTCATCAGTATTACTGTTATTATTAACAGTAGGGCAATATGTCATAATGAACTTCTTCACAGAATATAAAATAAAGTACATAGGTTTAATATCTAAAAATCAGTTAATGTAATATAGCATATAAACATGTGTAAAACCACATGATCATCTTACTAGATGTAGCAAAAGCTTTTACTAAATCCAACACACTTCATCATAAAAAAACCTTAAACTTACAAGAGAATGTCCTCAACCCTGATAGAGGACATATATGAAAAACTCACAGCTGTAAATGTATTAGATACTTTCCCCTTAATATCAGGAACAAGTCAAAGATTCTGCTCTTGCCACATCTATTTAATACTCTATTGGAGGTTCTAACTAGGGCAATTAGTAATGCAAGAAAAAGAAATAAAAGGTATCTAGATTGGAAAGGAAAAAGTAAAACTAGCCCTATTTGTAGATAACATGACTTTTTATATGGGGCATGGTTGATTAAATCACTGGTCATTACTGATTGATTCAACCTTTAGCCTCTGTTCTCTCTCCAGAAGTCAGGGGTTAAGACTTCAAATTCCAACCCTCTGATTATGTGGTTGGCTCCTCTGGCACCCAGCCCCCATCTTAGATGCTTTTTAAAAGTCACTTCAATAACACAATGAAAGACTTTAAAAAATTCCTCTCATCCCTTTGGAAATTCTAAGGGTTTTAGGAGCTCTATACCAGAAACAGTGACGACCAAATATATTTTTTACTATAAATTGCCAGAGGCCATACTCCCTAAGTTGATGTACAGATTTAGCACAATTGTCATCAGAATTACAGCTGGGAATTTTCTCTTTTTATTTATTCATTTATATTAGTAATTGACAAGCTTACTCTAAAATTTACATGGAATTCTAAGGGACCCAGAGTTGCCAAAACAACCGTGGAAAAGAACAGAGTTGGAAGACTCACTCTTGCCTATTTCAAAGCCAACTACAAAGCAACAGTAATCAAGACAGTGTGGTATGACATAATGATAAGCATAGAGATCATGAGAATAGATTGAAGTAAACCCACATGTCTGTGGCCAGCTGTTTTTCAACCAGAATACAAAGGCCATTCACTAGGGAATAATGTTTATGGTACCAAAACAGCTGGATATCCCCATGAAAAAGAATGAATCTGGATCTCTAGCTCATACTATACATGAAAATTAATTCAGAATGGATCAAAGACCTAAATGTGAGAGCTAAAACTATAAAACTTTTAGAAGAGTCATAGGGGTAAATCATTATGACCTCAGATTTGGCAGTGGATTAATATGACAGCAAAAGCCTGAGTAATAAAAGAAAAAATAGGTAATTGGACTTTATCAAAGGACACTCAAGAAAATGAAAAGCCTATAGAATAGGAGAGATATGTTTGTAAATCATATTATTCTGATAGGGTATGGTATTTAGAACTTATATAATAGTATTATTATAATTAAATAATATAGGATAATATAATATTCACATGTTATAGTATTCATAATAAATTAATAGTATTCATAATAAAAGACAGAAACAACCCAAATGCCTATCAGCTGATAAATGGATAAACAAATATGGGCAAATTGATACCCAGTTGTAACCGGAAGAAGCCAGTTATAGAAGATCACATATGATTACATTTAAATGAATTGAATAGGCACATTTATAGGGAAAGAAAATAGATTAGTGGTTGTTTAGGTCTAGGGAGATAGAGGCGTGTTGTGGGGGAAGAAGAAATCACTAAAGGGTTTTTTTGGTTTTATTTCTTTGTGGTGATGAAATGTCAAAAACTGATGTGATAGTTACAAATATCCATAAATATACAAAAAAAATAAATAATAAATTTTGAGTCCATTGTATAGTTGGTGAATTATATCTCCTGCTGTTAAAAATTTGAAGTGCCTAGAGCCTCACTTATGAAATATTCATGATAAAATGTTTAATTTGGGGGTGCCTGAGTAGCTCAGTTGGTTAAGCATCCAGTTTCGGCTCAGGTCATGATTTCATGGTTCATGAATTTGAGCCCCACATTGGGGTCTGCTGACAGCTCAGAGCCTGGAACCTGCTTCAGATTATGTGTCTCCCTCTCTCTCTGCCCCTCCTCCACTCACTCTGTTTGTCTCTTTCTCAAAAACAAACATTAAAAAAATAAAAAATAGGGGCTCCTGGGTGGCTCAGTCGGTTAAGCGTCTGACTTCCGCTCAGGTCATGATCTCGTGGTTCTTGGGTTCGAGCCCCGCTTCGGGCTCTGTGCTGACAGCTAGCTCAGAGCCTGGAGCCTGTTTCAGATTCTGTGTCTCCCTCTCTCTGACCCTCCCCCACTCATGTTCTGTCTCTCTCTGTCTCAAAAATAAACTATAAAAAAAATTTTTTTAAAAACCAGCCTGTTGAGATGTAACTTGCATGCCATATTTAAAAATTCACCAACTTAAAGTGTACAAGTCAAAAAATAAAAATAAGGTGTGCAATTCAATGCATTTTGGTATATTCACATAGTTGTTCAACCATCACCTCAATTATGGTACATTTTCATCACCCCCAAAAGAAACCCTGTACCCATCAGCAGTCACTTTCTATGTCTTCCAGACTCCCCAGCTTTAGGCAACCACTTTTCTTCTTTCTGTCTCTATAGATTTGCTTATTCTGGACATTTTATATAAATATGATTATACAATATATGGTCTTTAGTGATTGGTTTTTTTCACCAGCATAATGTTTTCAAGGTGCATCCATGTTGTACCTTTTACTTCATTTCTTCTTATGGCCAAATTATATTCTGTTGTATAAATATTCACATTTTATCTATCCATTCAACAGTTGGTGGACATTGGGATTGTTTCCACTTTTGGGCTATCATGAATAATGATGCTATGAATATTTGTATATACATTTTTGTTCCAGAGATATTTTCATTTATCTTGGATAGAATGTAGAATGGAATTGCTGGGTCTTATAACTATGCTAAATATTTTGAGCATCTGTCAGACTGTTTTCTAAACTGGCTGTACCATTTTACATTCCATCCAGTAGTGTGTAAGGGTTCAAATTCCTCTACATCCTAGCCAGCACTTGTTACTGTCTGTCTTTTTTTACTTGTTACTGTCACTGTAGCAGTATGAAGAAGTATCTCATCATGGGTTGTTTTTTTTTTTAATGTTTATTTAGTTATTTTGAGAGAGAGAGAGAGAAGGGAGAGAATCCCAAGCAGGCTCTGCACTGTCAGCACAGAGCCCAATGTGGAGCTCAGTCTCACGAACTGTGACCTCATGACCTGAGCTGAAATCAAGAGTCCAGTGCTTAACGCAACTGAGCCACCGAGGCACCCCTCATTGTGGTTTTGATTTATGTTTCTCTCATGGCTTATGATACAGAGCATCTGAGTGCATTTTTTTTAGCTGATTGGTTTCAACAAGCATTTTGTTAAGGAGGTGGTGGTCTGTAATAAAAAGAACTTTTTTTTAGGAGTCAAAGACTTGGGTTTTAGTCTTGTTTTTGCTATTTATAGCCTCTTTTACCTTGGAAGGGTTCCTTATCCTTTATTAAACATTTTTTTAATGTCTATTTATTTTTGAGAGAGAGAGAAGGAGGGGCAGAGCATAAGTGAGGGAGGGAAAGAGAAAGGGAGACACAGAATCTGAAGCAGGCTCCAGGCTCTGAGCTCTCAGCACAGAGCCCAATGTGGGGCTTGAACCCAAGAACTGTGAAATCATGATCTGAGGTGAAGTCGGACGCTTAACCAACTAAGCCACCCAGGCACCCCTTATCCTTTACATACCATTAATTCTCTGCCTATCTTACAGAGTGGCCATGAGAATCAGTTGAAATAAATAGTGAGAAAAGTTTTTTTGTGAGCTTTAAGAGATAACCAAATGTTCTTTGATATTAATCATAATTAGGCTACTCAGAAAGGCAGAGAACATTGATAAGGGAGAGCATAGCATCCCTCAGAAGAGGACTCTGTTGTTCTGTCTCCTTTTCTTTTCTTTTCCTTTTTTTTAGATCCCACCCCTGCTCCTTTTCTATCTGTAGCACCAACTTGACTACAAGGAATTAAGCTAATCTGATGTGAATGGCCATCCTCTTGAGCTCAACTTGAATTCATTCCTGAAGGATGGTGTAATGAAATCATTAAAATAATTATAAACTAATATTTTTTTCTCAATGTTGGTAATTCTGTTTTTTCTAAACTTTCTTACAGAATTTACGTTGCCCATTGAATGAAGAGGTAATTGCCCAAGCCCGGAAAATATTCCCATCAGTGATAAAATACATTGTAGAAATGACTATATGGGAAGAAGAGAAAGAACTGCCTCCTGAACTCCAGATAAGGTAGGGACATTTTTCTAAAGGGAGAAGTTTTAGCAATGATTATTGATATTGCAAAATAAATGTTAGAAAAATGTTTTTGTTGCTGTTATTTACTGCTTAATTTACCAGCATTATGAAAATTTTGTGGAAAATTATCGGGAATACGTCCACAATTTCCATTTATATGAGATGCTCTGTTTTGACACTAAAGAGATGTTAAGCCAAAAGAAGGAAAAGCATTTTGGGGGTCTTGTTCTAAATGATCTGGCAGCTGTTCATCCCACTTAAACTAAGAAGTAAATTGCCGAGTTTGATTCTGCTCTGAACCAACCTCCAGATTCCCCTTGAGGTTTGTGGTAGGAATGGGACATAGCTCTTTGCCATGTGCTTTGATACCTAGGATTATTCCAGTTAGAAGGATTTAACATTTTTAAACTAAAACCCAGCACTTTCTAACAGTGGCGAGTCTTTCAGCAATGGTAATATTTGCTCTTACTGTACAGATCTGCAAGAGAATTCCAGACCTGATAGTGAAAATATGGTTTGGGCCTTGTGGGAATTTTTCTTTCCATGTAATGTGGGGAATTTCACAAAATTGCATTATTTCAAATACCATTGTTCTCTGAGTTTATTGGGGCTTGTTTGTTTTATTGTAGGAGGAGAGAGAATTAAAAATTTTAATTTATAAAGATGTTAAATGTATTGTTTTGACTGTTGCTAGGCCACCAAGTGCTTGGGGAAACAAAAGTCATCAGAGATTGCATTCACAAAGGCTTTAATTTCAGATACGTGATAATGTCAGTGAAACCTTTTAAGAAACTTTGTGTTGGTAAGCAATACTAGTGATCTGCCTGTCTGAAAAGGGAGAGTTGTGTGAGCTTTGAGTATGTAAATAGTAGCACCAGACTTTAGATTCATTGACCTGAGTTTGAGGCCTTCTCATGGCTTTATTGGCATTGTGACCATAGAGAAGTCTTTTTTTTTTTTTTTTTAAAGTAAGCTCTACACTCAGGACTTGAACTCATGACCCTAAGACAAGAGTCAGATGTTCTGCTGACTAAGCTAGGCAGACATCCCTGGAGAATTCTTTTTGAACCTGTTTCCTGAGCTCTAAGAGGCCTGAGAAAATTTTCCTCTTAGTGTTATGAGATCTGTTGAGTGTATGGTAAAAGCATATTATAAACTGTTTAACTGATAATAACATTTGACATTTGTGTAGCCCATGACAACTGTTTTCACATTTTTTATAAGATCCTTATGCCTTTCTTCAATGTAGATATTATGTTCTTTTTATTTTTATTGTTGCTGATTTTTCTTTTTTTTTGCATAACAATGTGTCTTTTTTAGTTAATTTTTTTTTAATTTAAATCCAAGTTAGTTAACATATAGTGTAATAATGGTTTCAGGAGTAGAACTTAGTGATTCATCACTTACACCCAGTGTTCATCCCAACAAGTGCTCTCCTTAATGTCCATACATAACCCACTTAGCCTATACCCCCACCCTACACCCATCAAGCCACCTTCAGTTCTGTTTAAGAGTTTCTTATGGTATGCCTTTCTCTCTGTTTTTATCTTATTTTTCCTTCCCTTCCCCAATGTTCATCTGTTTTTTTCCTTAAATTCCAGGAGTAAAATTGTATGATACTTATCTTTCTCCGACTGACTTATTTCGCTCAGCCTAATACATTTTAGTTCCATTCACGTTGTTGCAAATATACTCTTTAAAAATTTTTTTCTTAAATTTATTTTATTTATTTTGAGAGAAACAGAGACAGCACGAGCAGGAGAGGGGCAGAGAGAGAGGGAGAGAGAATCCTAAGCAGGCTCCGCATTGCCAGTGGAGAGCCAGACTGGGGGCTTGAACTCATGAAACTGTGAGATCACGTCCTGAGCTGAAACTAAGAGTCTGATGCTTAACTGATTGAGCCACCCAGGCTTCCCTACTAATACTCTTTTTAAAGATGGAAGAGGTACTGTCATCTCAGCAAGATTAAAAGCTTAAGCAGCCTAAGGTCCCTCAGTCAGAAGTGCTGTACACCTTTTTTTGGTTAACATTTTGTTAGATGTTCTATAAAAACGGTATCACAAAATAAATAGAAGGTGGGGCACCTAGGTGACTCAGTTGATTAAGCATCCAACTCTTAATTCAGCTCAGTTCTTGATTTCAGCTCGGATCTCTCTGTGCACCGCCCCTCAAAATAAATAAAAATAGGGGCGCCTGGGTGGCTTAGTCGGTTAAGCGTCCAGCTTTCGCTTAGGTCATGATCTCGCGGTTCGTGGGTTCAAGCCCCGCGTCAGGCTCTGTGCTGACTGCCAGCTCAGAGCCTGGAGCCTGTTCCAGTCTGTGACTCCCTCTCTCTCTGACCCTCCCCTGCTCACGCTGTCTCTCTCTCTCTCTCTCTCCTAGAAATAAAAATAAATTTAAAAAAAAATTTAAAAAAATAAATAAATAAAAATAAACTTAAAAAATGAATTTATTAATTAAATGGAAGATAAAAGTAAAAATAAATTCACTAAAAAATAAGTGTTAGTTATTTACTGTTTATCATTGCCTACTTGAAGGTCCTGAGCCAAAGCTGTCTCCCTTTGTTACAGTAGGAGATTAGCAGGAGTTAAGAGTAGTATTAAGACATACTCCCACTAAACTGAAATTAATCATTCATACCTGGAAGCAAAAAAAAAAATGGAGACAGTAGTGCTTTTATCAGGGTTTTTAAAATTTTGCAGCAATGTACCACTTGAAGTAATCTCCTGTATCAGTTATTACAGTGGTACTTTCTCATATATGAGAAACTACATGGTGGTGCTTTGGTACAGATGTTGTATATTACTTTAGGCTTTTTTTCACGTTTTCCTTTATTTGTTTCAGTAACTGGATATATCTTTTTTTTTTAAACAGGGAGAAAAATGAAAGATACTATTGTGTCCTTTTCAATGATGAACACCATTCATATGACCATGTCATATACAGTCTACAAAGGGCTCTTGATTGTGAGCTCGCGGAGGCCCAGTTGCATACCACTGCCATAGACAAAGAGGTTCGTGAGCTTCATTTGAATTGTGCTCTCTTAACTCAGCTTCCTGGGAGTCAGGTGTTGACTGAACCCTTGCCAGGTGCTCTTTAGTATTGTGTTAGGAACAGTCATCCTCTTCCTTTATTCCTTATATCCTGGGTAAATTGATTAAAACTTGATTTTTTTGTGTATCATAATTGTAGATAACTATTTATTAGTGTTCCTCTTTTATTCTAAATAATTAGAAATTTTTTTTAATATTTTCACAAAAAGTAGTTAAGAATGTCAGCTTTAGTCTGTTTCTACAATTTATTGAAATTGCATTCTATTATTTGTGGAGTGCATGAGTAAATATATGAATTTTGACATTTTTTAACATTATTACAACTATTTTTAGCATAATACTGATGCTGAGGTTCTGCTTTTTAAAAGTATCTTTCCAAAGTAAAATATCTTTCCTAGTAAAAATGTATTATTAACTAATCCCTGTCCTTGAGAGGAGTGTAATATAGTAGAGGATGCAGTGTGGCATTAGTAATGTAGTGATCCTCTGGCTTGAGGAATCAATATCCTGGTCACTCCTGTAAGCCACTGGTGGATCACAAGTGTTTATGGAACACACATTGAGGAACTTGTTAGTTCATTCATGAAACGTATTTAAAACCTATAGCAGAAGTTTAGTAAAAACCTAAGCTATTCTTGGATCAGAATGGATTGCACTATAGTAAGTAAAGAACTGACATTATTGCCAAGGAGAAAATCCAGCATCCTAAGGTATATTCTTTCTGAGCAGTATCAAAAATTCTGAAGCTTCATGTATGTGTTAAACATTTAGATTTATCATCTAGGTATTGCCCATCTTACAACTTTTAGGCAGTTGGCACATGATTGATTAATAATTTAGAGCTCAATAGGCCTTTGGGCTATGTATTACTTACTGATTGGGGTTGTCATTCTACTACTGAATTCTCATGTTTGTTTATAATTAGGGTCGTCGGGCTGTCAAAGCAGGTGCTTTTGCTGCTTGCCAGGAAGCAAAGGAAGATATAAAGGTAATTTCCTGAATTAGGGATGAAAGAAAGTTTTAAGAGGAATTCACATTACAAGAGCCAAAGTAGAACAATTACATTCTTGAAGTGGTTTGGCATCCTAAGTAAAAATATAATTGGGCCATTTAGGCCCAGAGATTTGAAGCTATGAGTGTTACAAGATTTTTTTTTTTTTTTTGAAAAATAGATTACTTCGTTAAAACAAAAATTTTTAAACTAGTTTTTTTGTTTTGTTTTTAATATTCTTTTCATTTGTAGAGTCATTCAGAAAATGTCTCTCAACATCCACTTCACGTAGAAGTATTACACTCTGAGGTTATGGCTCACCAGAAATTTGCTTTGCGTCTTGGCTCCTGGATGAATAAAATTATGAGTTATTCAAGTAAGCGTATCACCTGTTTTTTTTTTTATTTCTCATAAACTATTGGTTTTGGAAATAGCCACAAAGTTTAAAATGTGATTGAGTATACTGGAGCCCCTGGGTGGCTCAGTTAGTTAAGCGTCTGACTTTGGCTCAAGTCATCATCTTGTAGTTTGTGGGTTTGAGCCCCACATCATGCTCTCTGCTGTCGGCACAGAGCCTGCTGGCTTTGGATCCTTTGTCTCTCCCACTTCCCCTCTCCCACTTATTCTGTCACGCACATGCTCTCTCTCTCTCTCAAAATAAATAAACTCAAAAAAATGTCATTGAGTATAAAACAAATTGTTTTTGGTTTATACATTTTGATTAATTTTAAGAATTGCTTTTCAAATGCCGTTACTAATATTTTATAAAGCTTTCGATTCTTTTATATTGATAGAATTCTTGATATCAAACTGGCAAAATAATGTTAATTTTTTCACGTTATTGTAGGAAATATACTTGTGGGAGAAATATTGTGAGAATAAGTTATCTGACTTCTCTTGTTTATAGGTGACTTTAGACAGATCTTTTGCCAAGCATGCCTTAGAGAAGAACCTGGCTCTGAGAATCCTTGTCTCATAAGCAGGTTGATGCTTTGGGATGCAAAGCTTTATAAAGGTAGGTAGAACTTTGCTTATGCTATTTGCCATGAAGCATGACCTTAAAGTAGAGCTATAATCTTTTTTGTTTATTAAATTCGTGATCTTGAATGATAAGATATTAACTTTAAAGAAGTGTTAACCAATCAGTATGTATTCTTCTGTGTTAAAACCTGAGATACTGCCTTTTAATTATAGTGCCTTTTCATTTAGTCAGGGCCAGTAAAGAAGAGTTAAGTGTACATATGCATGTAATAGTGCCATTATAAACACTATGCTCATTTTTATTTTTAAAATCCAAATGTGGAACAAAAAGTGAAAGGTGAGAAAAAGGCTAAATGGGATAGAGAAAGGAAGACAGAGTGAGAGTAATTTTGAGTGAAACCGAATAAAAAGGAATGGAGAGAGCTTGGATTATGTAGAATGAAGTAAGGTAAAGTGGAGGGGCAGAATAAGAGGGAAAAGGCATATATGTGTGTATTTTAAGTATTAAGTATTAATGTAATTAAGTATTAATATAATAAATGCTACTCATATTTGAGTCCTTCAGGTCTATTAATATGTTAATTTTTAATAATATTCTGCCACCTCTCATAGCTGGCATGTTGTTTTTTTTTTTTTTTCCCTTGGTGATTCTCTTCCATTCTCCCAAAAATTATCTGTAGGTGCCCGTAAGATACTTCACGAATTGATCTTCAGCAGTTTTTTTATGGAGATGGAATACAAAAAATTCTTTGCTATGGAATTTGTGAAGGTAATTGGTCTTTATAAATACATATGAGTAATAGAAAAAGAAAACCATTTTGGAAAGCAAGTTGTAGAAACAAAGAGGGATACTTTTGAATTAGAATTTAATTTTTTGATGTATTTGTCAAAAGTTCATTTGTTTTCACATTTGATAGTATGGAAGCAGTAGTCTAGAAGAGGAGATAGGTAGAAAAAGACCTATTATTTGCCTGGACAGAGTTTGGAAGTTACCACATTCACACATGCAGTCATTCTTTCTGATCATTTGTCTGTCTTATAATAAGTAAAATTATAACAAGAAGTGACTAGCTGAAAAGCACAGCATTGAAAAGGAACAGATATGCATGGTAAAGGGAGGGAGGAATTCAGTGGGCAAGAGTTATACTTAATGAGGCTAAAACATAAAGATAAAGCTTACCTTTTTAATATTGTTTTCTTAGTCTGTTGTATGTCCCTTACGTTTTTTTATTTATATATTTTTGGTCGAAGGGATCTATCTCTCAAGTTACATTGCAAGGTAATATGTAACAGAAACTTTTTGAATATTCCACTTTGCCTTATACAAAGGTATCCAAGGGGTGCCTGGCTGGCTCAGTTAGTAGAGCATGTGACTCTTGATCTCAGGGTTGTGAATTCAAGTCCCACATAGGTCGTGGAACCTACTTTAAAAAATAATAATAAACAAAACATTTTTAAAAAGATAATCCAGTGAATACTTGTTGGTTTCTTATGATTTTAGGTTGCAGGCAGTTCTATAAAACTTAAAAGGTAGGATCCAGGATGGAACTAGAAGCAGAGAGTGAAATAATGGTGGTTGAAGGCAAATGATACTTTGGGACAATAGACCTACACTCTCTGGATTTTAGAAGTAGATAGTTGGGGCGCCTGGGTGGCTCAGTCGGTTGAGCATCTGACTTTGGTTCAGATCATGATCTCACGGTTCGTGAGTTTGAGCCCTGCATCGGGCTCTGTGCTGACAGCCAGCTTAGAGCCTGGAGCCTGTTTCAGATTCTGTGTCTCCCTCTCTCTCTGACCCTTCGCTGCTCATGCTCTCTCTCTCTCTCAGAAATAAATAAAATATTTTTGAAAAAAGAAGTAAATTGTTAAAGTAACAGACATTTGGTTTCTTGAAAGATGATACAACTAAAGCTATTATAACTCTTTTTAAAAAAAGTTTTTTTAACATTTATTTATTTATTTATTATTATTTTTTTTAAATATTTTTATTTATTTCTAGGAGAGAGAGAGAGAGAGACAGCATGAGCAGGGGAGGGTCAGAGAGAGAGGGAGACAGACTCTGGGCTCCAGGCCTGGCTGGCAGTCAGCACAGACCCAGCGGGGCTCGAACCCATGAACCGCGAGATCATGACCTGAGCGAAAGTCGGATGCTTAACCGACTATGCCACCCAGGCGCCCCTAACTTTTATTTATTTTTGAGAGGCAGAGCATGAATGGGGGAGGAGCATAGAGAGAGGGAGACAGAGAATCTGAAGCAGGCTCCAGGTTCTGAGCTGTCAGCATAGAGCCCAATGCAGGGCTCAAACCCGTGAACTGTGAGATCATGACTGGAGCCAAAGTTGAATGCTTAACCAACTGAGCCACCTAGGTGCCCCTCAACTCTCTTATTCTAAAACTCTTAAGAGATAAAATATTGAACCATATATGTGACCTGAAATGAATTTTTTTTAAATCTAAAAGCAATTCTATTTAAATATATGTATTTTTGACCACAGTTTCTTCTTTGTAGAAATTCTAGTGGATAAAATTAAATATGTAGTTCAAGGATCTAACACTGTGCTTAATACATGACTGGATGTATTATTATTTTTGTTTTCCCAGTATATTAGGGTTGATTTTCAGCTAGTATAGTTAAATTATTTGCATTTGGTATCCATTTTGCTTAAGGCTTGATTGAATCTGATTGATTGGTTTACTATGTCATATCCATTTTTAAATACTTTGAATATTGCCTCTGCCCTATACCTTTGGGATAGAATCTGCTAAAGATTGTCCCAGACTGTTTTTGAGAAAGGATATACTGTACCACTGCAGTTCTCTGTGATGTGTGTGTGTGTGTGTGTGTGTGTATTTGTCTTTTTATACATTTTATAGTTCACACTTCCAACTCTGCTAAATTGGGTAGCTGAATTCATGTTCAGTGTTTTGTTATTTTTTTTATATTAAACATTTTTTTAATACTTATTTTTTAACCTTTTTTTTACTGTTTATTTTTGAGAGAGACAGAGCATGAGTGAGGGAGGGGCAGATAGAGAGGGAGACACAGTCCAAAGCAGGCTCCAGGTTCCTAGCTGCCAGCACAGAGCCTGATGTGGGGCTCTAACCTACAAACAGTGAGATCATGACCCAAGCCAAAGTTAGATGCCCAACCGGCTGAGCCACCCAGGCACCTCACTGTTTATTTATTTTTGAGAGAGAGAGAGAGAGACAGATGAGCAGGGGAGGGGCATAGAGAGGGAGACAGAGAATCCAAAGGAGGCTTCAAGCTCTGAGCTCCCAGTACAGAGAGCCCAAGGTAGGGCTCAAACTCATGAACTGCAAGATCATGACCTGAGCTGAAGTCAGATGCTTAACTAGGAGCCACCCAGGTACCCCTGTTTGTTATTTTTTTTAACATATTTTCATTCACTGTCTTGTCTTTCTTTAAGAAATAGGAATTATAGGGGCATCTGACTGGCTTAATCAATAGAGTATGCAACTCTTAATCTCAGGGTTAGAAGTTCAAGCCCCATATTGGGTGTAGAGATAACTTTTAAAAAAATCTAAAAAAAGAGATATGGGAATTATAATGCACATATACATAGAAGCAGATCTGTAGCATCTATTAAAATGGGGATTTTAAAAGCTTTCAGTAATTTAGAATTGATTTTCCACTTATTATATTTTTCAGTATTATAAACAGCTGCAGAAAGAGTATATTAGTGATGATCATGACAGAAGTATCTCAGTAACTGCACTCTCAGTTCAGATGTTTACTGTTCCCACTCTGGTATGTATTGATCATTTCTTTGCAGTCTTTCCAAGTAAAACCCGTTTTGCTTTTTAAGAACTTTGCTTAGTATCAATCAAATTGAAACAATGTCAAAATCTCTATATTGGGATAATTTCATTTGGAAGATTGAATGATACTTCACTGATACCTGCATGTGGGTATATGTTAGTGGACAAGGTGGTTTGTGGAGTGGGAGTGACGCCATGACTGTTTTCCAAAAGTCCTGATCCCTGCAAGCAAAGTCCAGAGCTATTTTCTCAGATTCCAGGCTAACTTAAGAGGAGTGCCTTTTCAACACCCCAATTTTTTTTTTTTGCTTTGCTTTTGTTTATTAGTTATTGTTTGGGGGGGAGGGGCAGATAGATAAAAGAAAGCAAGAGGGGAAAGTATGACTGTCAGACATTTACATGAGATAGGTACTGATATGGTGCTGCTTACGCCTGGGAGGAAAGTGGAGAATTCTGATTTTTTTTTTGGTACTACTTCTTTTCCTGTTTCTTCAGGATGGTTTGGTTAACTATTCTTACTTTCCCATTTCTAAAGCCAGAGAAGAGGATGAAGAGGAGACAGTGGATTGGAAGTGACTGGGAGGTGTGGGAATAGATAGTAATACATTAGAAGTCATGACACATATCTATCTTTGTTCTGCTTTGCTCATCATGTGATTATTGATGGTAAACATTTATGTAGACAACCTGTGTGATGGGCTTGGAGTGTCCCAACAGGTGTTTTCTAGTTACTAGTGAGTAAGGAATTTTTACCTTTAGAAAACGACTTCTCAGAAACAGCTGTTCTGTGAGACTAAGGATTATGTTTGATGCTCAGTAAACATTTAGTTAAAATGATTCACTGACCAACCAAATGAGTAAATTAATTCCATACTATCATGAGTTAATTATAAAGACAGTTTTCTTGAAATATTTGCAGGCTCGACATCTTATTGAAGAACAGAATGTTATCTCTGTCATTACTGAAACTCTTCTAGAGGTTTTGCCTGAATACTTGGACAGGAACAATAAATTCAACTTCCAGGGTTATAGCCAGGATAAACTGGGAAGAGTATATGCAGTAATATGTGATCTAAAGTAAGTTGTTCAAGTCAAAAGGTGAGGGTACCTATTAATCAGTGTGCTTTTGTATTCTGTCTTATAAATAACTTCTGATCCTTTTGGTTATCTAGAATTCTCCTTATAATTATGGCAAGTATGGAGAACTGTTAATGTGTCATGTTAAGAATTGTTTTTTTGTTTTTGTTTTTTTTTTTTAATTTATTTATTATTCCTAGGAGAGAGAGAGACAGCGTGAGCAGGGAGAGTCAGAGGAGTCACAGACCGAAACAGGCTCCAGGCTCTGAGCTGGC
Organism: Proteles cristata cristata; assembly: GCA_017311185.1. Taxonomy (NCBI): domain Eukaryota; kingdom Metazoa; phylum Chordata; class Mammalia; order Carnivora; family Hyaenidae; genus Proteles; species Proteles cristata. Next base: position 2,768,838 of record JAESUZ010004587.1, read on the forward strand.
TGTCAACACAAACCCGACGCGGGGCTCGAGACCCACGAACCGTGAGATCATGACCTAAGCGAAAGTTGGACGCTTAACCGACTAAGCCACCCAGGCGCCCCATGTTAAGAATTGTTTTAAGTGAAGGCTTCTTATAGAGTTCAAAACAGGTTAATAAAGAAGGAATTGAAGAGAGGCCTGTTATGGGAACTTAGGGTCTCTCGGGGTCACTGAATGAATCTCCATTGTAATTACCATGTCTTCCACTCACTTTCATTCATGCACTTTGGTTCAGTCCCTCTTCTGTAGTCTTATTAGTGCATAGTTTTCAGATAATCTTGCTGATGTGTTTCTTTTTAATTCCTTTTCATACATACAAACCAGTTATTGATATTCTTTTTTTTATTGGACTTAAAAGAAAATAACTTTCCACTTATTTTAGAACTGGTGAATATTAAAAGAGCTGTGATATTTCAACTGTTCAATAAATCATAAGCTTCAAAAAATTCTTTATTTGGGGTACTTGGGAAGCTCAGTCGGTTAAGGGTACAACTCTTGATTTCAGCTCGGGGCATGATCTCACAATTTGTGAGACTGGGCCCCACGTTGAGCTCTGCATTGACAAAGGAGCCTGCCTGGGATTCTCTTTCTTCCTCTCTCCTCCTCCCCAGCTCGAGCTCATGCTTGTGCTCGCTCTCTCTCTGTCACTCAAAATAAATAAACTTTAAGAAAAAATCTATTTAAAAATTCTTTTAAGAATATATTAAAACAAAATGCATTTCATTTCATTTATTGTTTAAAATAAAGAGCTCCAAGGTATGTATGATTAATTATTTCTAATCTCCCAGGGGAGAGAATCATTCTAATTTTGTCTGCTTTTTAAAAAATTTTTTTATTTTTCTAAGTTTGTTTTAAGAGAGCGCACAAGCGAGTGAGGGACAGAGAGAGATGGAGAGAGAGAATCCCAAGTGGGCTCTGTGCTGTCAGTGCAGAGCCCTCTTCAGGGCTTGATTTCAAGAAACGTGAGATTATGATTTGAGCTGAGATCAAAAGTCAGGTGCTTAAGCAACTGAGCCACCCAAGCACCCCTAATTTTGTCTACTTATATTGATTATTTAGCGCATAGAGAGGTGGAAGCATACTTCCAAACAACCTAGAAATAGTCTGCTTAAAAATACATTTGACAGATTTCTAGAATTATGCATTGAATCCTTGATCTTTTTTTTTTTTGACGTTTATATAATGACTTTATGAATCCTTGATCTTAAGGAAAAGATTTCTAGATTTTTTTCAAATTCCTCAATTTTTAAATATGATTATATATCTTTGTTTAAAGTTCAGCAAATTATGTCATCAACTTCAGGACAGAAATGGTAGATGAATTTAGTAGTGAATCATCATTTACCGGCATGCTTCACAAATTATGTGTAAATTACATGTATGCAAAACAAACCAGCAAAAAATACACAAAAATTCCAAATGGCAGTACTTAGTTATCAGTGGTAAATCAGTGTATTTATCATTCCTTCTTCTACTGTCAGGTAAAGTCTCTTTACTGTGAAATATTCTTTTAGCTGACTTATGTTTTTTTATCCAGGGAAGTGGTGCATAATCACCTCATTGTTTTTATCACATTTTATTTTGTTTTATGGATTTCTAACTATAGTTATTCTCTCCAGTGAATAATTTAGAGTCAACACTCCTCTAGATATTTAGCTATGTGTTAAAACTGTAAAGCCGCTGGTTTGAAAGTTAACTTTAAAGTTTTCCCACTCTTCTCATATTTATTACAACTTTTTTCTCAACATCCCTACCTAAGTAAAGAAATCTATAATGACAGGGAGAAGGGGAAAATAACACATTTTGAGATCCTAGAAAATCTGTACCGTGGTGTGACAGGCTAGATTGCTTCCAGGTTCACTTAAGCAGACCAACTTCTGAGGAGAAGTCAGGCACTTTGATATGTGTCTCTCTAGAGCCTTCACATTTTGCTGTATAATTTTAGCTCTGGCCAGAGCTTCCAGTTATTTTAAGAAATCAGAATCCATAGTTTTGAGAATCAGCATTGTCTGTAGCCCTGAAAATCTTTAAATTATCTCAGAATGGGAAAGTAAAATATTTGTCTTTTGAAATGATAGGTATATCCTGATCAGCAAGCCTACAGTATGGACAGAAAGATTAAGAATGCAGTTCCTTGAAGGCTTTCGGTCTTTTTTGAAGATTCTTACCTGTATGCAGGTATGATAGTTCTATTCATTAGTAAGATAAATATTAAAAATTCAGCGCCAGGTTTTGTTTCTTTTAGGCAAATTGTGGTTGTTATTTGAGGAAGACTAAAGCAAAATAGAAATAAAATTCAAATACTGCCTTACTGATCCCGCTTTAATAGATATTTAATAGGCATAATTCTGTAAATTTCAGTTAACTACTACTGTTACTAGTAATGTTTATTGATATGTGATATGGTAGTAAGCACTTTACATGCCTTATCTCTACTGAGCATCATAGCAATCTTATGAGGTAGCTACTATTATTATCTTCATTTTACAAATAAGGGAATTGAAATCTAGAAATAATTTGACCAAGGTCACGCAGCTAGAAAGTGACAGAGCTGTGATTTGAACCCATGCATTCTTACCTTGTAAATTAGCCATGTCATAAAGCTGTGCATATATCATTATAAATTCTGACAGATTCACATTTTGACAGTAGAGCAAAGAAAAGGGGCCTATACATACACACACACACACACATATATATATATATATATATATATATATATAGAGAGAGAGAGAGAGAGAGAGAGAGAGAGAAGGCAGGGAAGGGAGAAAGTGTGTGTTTGTATAATCACTCTTTTCTTATAGGGAATGGAAGAAATCAGAAGACAGGTTGGGCAACACATAGAAGTAGATCCTGACTGGGAGGCTGCCATTGCTATACAGATGCAATTGAAGAATATTTTACTCATGTTCCAAGAGTGGTGTGCTTGTGATGTAAGTAAAATTTGTTAGTAGAATCAGTGCCCTTTTTTTTTTTTCTTTTAGAGAGAGAGAGCATGTAAGCTGGGAAGAAAGGGAGAGAAAGAGAGAATCTTAAGTGGGCTCCACACTCAGCATAGAGCCCAACATACTTGATCCAATGACCCTGGGATCATGACCTGAGTCAGAATCAAGACTTAGACTCTCAGTTGACTAAAGCCATCCAGGTGCCCCAGGATCAGTGGGTTTTAAGTGGTCTAATAGTTATCAGTAGTAAGGTTTTGTATAGCAACATCCTTGCTGTAAAATTTTATTATTTAAGTAGTTGTATATTTGAATTTGTCTTATTAAATTTAGGAGGAAAATCCAGTTTTTTATATTTAATTTAAAAATGTGCTCCATGGTAGTTTCATTTATCTCTGGGAATACTGGGTTTTGAAAAATACAACAGGAGTGTCTGGATGGCTCAGTTGGTTGAGCATCCACTTCTGCTCAGGTCATGATCTCACAGTTCATGAGTTCGAGCCCTGCATTGGGCTCACTGCTGGCAGCACAGAGCCCACCTTGATCCTGTGTCTGTTCCCCTCTATTTGCCTCTCCCCCACCCATGTTCTCTCTCTCAAAAATAAATAGAATGTTTAAAAAATACAACAAAATACATTTATTTATTTATTATTCATTTATTTCCTTGGACATGAATACTAATAATATGAAAATTAGGACAACATAGACTTTAAAATACTTCAGTAGTAGAGAATAGTGGATATCTATGTAATCATGAGTTCTGTTATGCGTGTTAAACCATTAAGAATATTAATTTCAAAATAACAGAGCTAATGCATCTCCTTAAACAATAATTTTAGACCGTAATCCTCTTGAAACACCCAGTCCTACCCCAGATTCCCTTTGGGAAAGATGACCTCATTTATTTCTGTTTTGAGAAAATCACCGTTATCTGAGTCAAATTGTTTCATTTTCTCTAGTTTTTCTGTGCCACTCATGTGACATAGTTTATTTACTACATTTCTCTGTTTTTTTCACAATTGGTCTCTTTCTTTTCATCTCTTTGTTTTCCAAAACTAAGGTCTCAACCTAGGCTCTTGGTCTGGAGCTACATTACTTCTTCCTGGAGTTGGCTTCCTCAGTTGTCTCCTCTGGTATTTCCCACTCTTTGATTTGTTTGTTTACACACATAGGACTCCCCTTTCCTTAATGTCAGCAAGAGTAAATGCCTCTTACTTGTCTCTGCTACCTCTGTGAACTGTGAGCTCTCTTATTTCCTCCTCTCTTCCGCTTCCCCACCAGCAGTTAGTCACAGGTTCAAAGTGGCAGCCATACAGACATGATAGAATTTTATCTAGTACTGTAGCTTTGTGGAACAATAAAGACAGGAAATTTTGTCCAGCAACTAGCCAGAGCCTGTATTTTTTTGGCAACCCTCACCTTTTTAGAAGACATGCATAATTATTGGAGATGAGATTAGAGTATGTGTTGCTCATCTTGACATTTGCTAAACCTTCTGACACCATCTTCATTTGCTGTCATCTCTCTAGCTTCTGAAATTTCTTTGGAGTCTGGCTTCTGCCCTTATGAATTGATTGGAACTGCTTTTTGAAAAAATTTCAGAGGATCTAGATAGTAGCCAAATTTAGAGTGTCTTTTCTAAGGCCCCATTTTCCTGAAAATGTCTGTAGCATTGTATTTTCTTGAATATCTAAGCTTTTCAGAACTTTCTTTCCCTCTGATTTTTACAAATCTACATTATTCTAATACTTCTGTTACTGATTCAACATTTCAATCATTAATAGCCTTTTTTTCCCCACTTCCTACTGCCTAGTAAATGATACATTCCAAATATTCTCTTTCTTACAGGTCTTTTATTTCTACCACCTGATTTAAAACTGCAGAGATAACTCTCCCAAGCTATCGTATCAATTCTGTTTGTGTGCTAGACATTCCTGCTTAGATCTTACACTTATATTTCAAATTCCAAAAATATTAAATTGGTTTGTCATCATTTCTATTTCAAGTTAATGTTTTCCCTTCTTGACTTCCCTTGTTCAGCTAATGACAGTATGATTCAGACAAGATTGGGTGAGTTCAGGGTCGTCTGGCTGTAGACAATGACACTGTGATTCATGCATTCATCACACAGAAACTCTCAGTGCCACTGCATACTCTGTTGTTAGATGTTAACAGAGTTTTCAGGGGAAAAAGTTCTATGTTCACATAAGATTGAGAAATGTAAGATTCAACAAAATCAAGTAGGATTTTTCTTTCTAATGCCACTGAACTTTTCAAACTCTTTATGTTAAAAGTTTTTTAATGTTTTTATTTATTTATTTATTTATTTTTATTTTTTATTTTTTTTAAATATGGAACGCTTCACGAATTTGCGTGTCATCCTTGCGCAGGGGCCATGCTAATCTTCTCTGTATCGTTCCAATTTTAGTATATGTGCTGCCGAAGCGAGCACATGTTTTTATTTATTTTTGAGAGAAAGACAGAGTGCCAGCAGGAGAGGGGCATACTCTTTTAGACCCCACTCAAAACTGCTTTCACAAATATGTCTTCCCATTTGTTTGTAATTCTTTTTCCTCCCTCTTAGAGTAATTTGTACAATTTACATAGTACTTAAAATGTTTTACTTTGATTGTATATGTGTGTGTGTGTCTCCCTCTCTTACATTTCTAACCAGTTTGCAGATCTATGGAAGTAATTTTGTGCTTATATTTACTAAATATTTATTGAATGGTGTGGTAAAGTAGATAACTTGTTAATCTATGTACATTTTTAATTTCCTTTTAGGAAGAACTCTTACTGGTGGCTTATAAAGAATGTCACAAAGCTGTGATGCGGTGCAGTACAAGTTTTATATCTAGCAGCAAGACAGTAGTACAGTTGTGGGGTCATACTCTGGAAACTAAGTCGTACAGAGTATCTGAAGATCTTGTAAGCATACATCTGCCACTCTCCAGGACTCTTGCTGGTGAGTGTTGGTGTTTTGCCTCTTTCTATTAGCTGTGTTTTTTCGATATTCAGAGTAGTAGAACTATTTCTGTTTTTGTTTTGTACTCAGTATGTACAAACATACTCAGATCACACATTGCAGTTAAGAACTGTCACTGTCCTTCAAAGAGCTGTCACCAGAACATGGATCTCGGAATGCTTGTTTATCTGGGCCTTTTATTATCTGGGTCAACTAATGGATCCTTATAATATACACTGAAGGGCTAACTTGGTAACTCATCTCCCACCCAGATTTAAATATAGTAAAATCTTGTTGCTGGCTTTTGGGTTTTTTTCATTGACGTATAGTTAACACACATTGTTACTGTTTTTGTTTTTGTTTTTTACCCCCCTCCCCCACACTGTTACTGGTTTTCAACCCTCTTCTCTGTGAGATTAAATCAGTGTGTTATCTGTGTCATTTTTCCTTTCACCACTAAAAGAAAGAAATCGTAGATTGTCTTTAATTATTCTTTGATTTGCATTTCCATGTAAATTGGTCCCGTTAGGTATTTTTTTTTTTAACAACCATATGTAAGTATATGTATTTATTTATTTTTAAAGAATATTGATAGCAGCTTTCTATTTAGTTAGTTAGGAAGTAAGGAAGCTCCACACTTCCTTGAACTCACAGCCCTGAGATCAAGAGTTGCATGCTCTACTGACTGAGCTAGCCAGATGCCCCTATGTTTATATTTTTAATTGGGTAAATATACATGTAACATAAAATTTATCATTTTAGCCATTTTTAAATTTATAGTTCACTGGCATTAAGTACATTCATATTGCTCTGCAGTCATCACCACTATCCATCTCCAGATATGTTTCATGTTCCCAAAGTGAAATTCTGTACCTGTGAAGCAGAACTCCTCAAATCCCTACTCCCTGCAGTCCATGGCAGTCACCATCCTACTTTCCATTTCTGTGGCTTGACCCCTCTAGGTACCTCATATAATTGAAATCTTATACATACCCTTTATAACTGGCTTATTTCACTCAGTGCAATATCCTTAATTTATCCATGTTATAGCATGTGTCAGAATTTCTTTCCTATTTAAGGCTGAATAATATTCCATAGTATGTGTATACCACCTTTTGCTTATCCATTCACCCATGAATAGATGCTTGGATTCCTTCTACCTTTTGGCTGTTGTGAATAATGTTGCTGTGAATATGAGTGTACAGATATCTGTTTAAGTCCTTGTTTTCAGTTCTTTGGTGTATGTACTATAAGTTGAATTGCTGGTTCATAAAGTAATTCTACTTTTTAACTTTTTGAGGAACTACCAAAACTCTTTTTCATAGCAACTGTACCATTTTACATTCCTACCAGCAGGGTACAAGGGTTCCATTTTTTCCACATCCTCACCAACACTTATTTCCTGTAGGTTTTTTATTTTTATTTTTTTAATTTATTTTTTAGGGGTGCCTGGGTGGCTTAGTCGGTTAAGCGTCTGGCTTTTGCTTAGGTCATGATCTCGCAGTTCGTGGGTTCGAGCCCCGTGTCTGACTCTGTGCTGACTGCCAGCTCAGAGCCTGGAGCCTGTTTCAAAGTCTGTGTCTCCCTCTCTCTCTGACCCTCCCCTGCTCACGCTGTCTCTCTCTCTCTCCTAGAAAAAAAAAATATATATTTTAAAAAATTTTATTTTTTAAAATACATCCAAGTTAGTTAACATGTAATACAACAATGATTTCAGAAGTAGATTCCTTAATGCCCCTCACCCGTTTAGCCCATCCCCCCTCCCACAACCCCTTCAGTAACCCTCTGTTTGTTCTCTATATTTAAGAGTCTCTTATGCTTTGTCCCCCTCCCTGTTTTTATATTATTTTTGCTTCCCTTATGTTCATCTGTTTTGTATCTTAAAGTCCTCATATGAGTGAAATCATGTGATATTTGTCATTCTCTGACTAATTTTGCTTAGCATAATGCCCTCTAGTTACATCCACATAGTTGCAGATTTCAAGATTTCATTCTTTTTGATTGCCGAGTAATACTCCATTGTATATATACCTGTGTGTGCATTTTTTTAAATAGCCATCCTAATGAGTGAAGTGTTAGTTCATTGTTTTTAAGTTCATTTATTTATTTTGAGAGAGAGAGCACAAACCAGGGAAGGTCAGAGAGAGAGTGAGAGAGAGAATCCTAAGCAGGCTCTGCATTGTCAGCAAAGAGCCTGATTCAGGGCTAGAGCCCATGAACTGTGATATCATGACCTGAATCAAAGCCAGGAGTCAGGTGTTTAGCCGACTGAGCCACCCAGGCACCCCAGTTCATTGTGGTTTTGATTTGCATTTCCCAAATGATTAGTGATTATTAAGCATCTTTTCCTGTGCTTGCTGGTCATGTTTATATCTTCTTTGAAGAAATGTCTGTTCAAGTCCTTTGTCTATTTTTTAATCAGATTTTTTGTTGAGTTTTTGATATATTCTGGATATTAACTAGGTATCAAACATATGATGTGCAAATATTTTCTCCCATTCTTTGGGTTGCCTTTTCGCTCTGTTGATAGTATACTTTGAAATTATTGCCAAATCCAATGTCATGGAGTCTTTTCCCTATGTTTTCTTTTCTTTTTTTTTTAGGGATCAATAATTATTTTTACTTTATTGTAGACTTTTGCATTTTTTTTCCTAATAGTTTATTGTCAAATTAGTTTCCACATAACACTCAGTGCTCATCCCAAGTGCCCTCCTCCATGCCCATCCCCCCTCCCTTTTAAGAGTTTAACATCTTTAGGTTTTTGATTCATTTTTATTTTTACACATGGTATAATTATGTGATTTTACATCACTTCTATTTTCATAAAAAGAATACTTAAGTTAGTTTTCATTTCTTTGGATGCTTAGTTAAGAGCAGAATAAGGATGTCTTGAGAGGCAGCATAGTATTTTTGTGTCACGTGTAAGCACATCTTGCACAATGTAGGATTTAAATACATTAATAATACTGTCTTCTAAAATTAGAAGTCAAAAGTTTACATTTCTAAATTCAGTTAATGTATATTTAAATCTCAAATATCTGAACTTCAGGAGTTAATGAAGTGTGATAAATTAACTGGGTTTATTGCTTTTTCATTTTTCTCTCTTTTTAACTTTTAGGTCTTCATGTGCGTTTAAGCAGGCTGGGCGCTGTTTCAAGACTACATGAATTTGTGCCTTTTGTAAGTGACTCTATTAAGGGTAGAATTTCTTATATCCTATTCCTCAATACCTCTTGGTTTATGAAGGGGAAGAAAAATTTTGAAACCTACCTGGTAATTCTCATTTAGTAATTTTATGTTTCTATATAAGTGCATTGAAATCTAAATCACCAAAACTCAGAGTTATCTAATTCAAGCCCATTCATTTTACAGATGAAAAAACTGAAGAATGTATAGTGCCATAACTTTGAGACACATCCAAGCCCTCTGAAAAATAACAAAATTGTTCATCTCTTTCAGGAGGACTTTCAAGTAGAGGTACTAGTAGAATATCCTTTGCGTTGTCTGGTATTGGTTGCCCAGGTTGTTGCTGAAATGTGGCGAAGAAATGGGCTCTCTCTGATTAGCCAGGTATGGCAAGGCCTGATATTCATATTCATGAGTGTGTTCATTACCTGATTGTTTTTTCTTTTATATGATTTAAGCTTGGGTCTCTGGATTTTGCTGATTATTTGCTTTCTCTTTTCTTTCTTTTTTTTTTTTTTTTTTTTTTTAATATTTTATTTATTTTTGAGAGAGAGACAGCACGAGCAGGGGAGGGTCAGAGAGAGAGTGAGACACAGAATCTGAAGCAGGCTCCAGTCTCTGAGCTAATTGTCAGCACAGACCCTGATGCAGGGCTCGAACCCACGAACCATGAGATCATGACCTGAACTGAAGTCGGACACTTAACTGACTGAGCCACCCAGGCGCCCCTGCTTTCTCTTTTCTTATATGAACTCAGAAATGAAAGTTCTAGTAACCATATAGACATTTCTCCTTTTGAGTAGATAGGTAAGGTGATAGCCAGTAGAAACCTACATTAACATTGGTCTTTTATGAGGATTTCCTTACCTGGAGCCTATAGTCTTCCCATCACCTTTCTTTTTTTTTTAATTTTTTTTTTAATGTTTTATTTATTTCTAGAGAGACAGCGGGAGCAGGGGAAGGTCAGAGAGAGAGGGAGTCACAGACTCTGAAACAGGCTCCAGGCTCTGAGCTGGCAGTCAGCACAGAGCCCGACGCGGGGCCCGAACCCACGAACCACGAGATCATGACCTAAGCGAAAGTCGGACGCTTAACCGACTAAGCCACCCAGGCGCCCCTCCCATAACCTTTCTTAATAGAAGGCCAGTTTAACAATTTTTCCCTCTGTTCTAGAGCAAATAAAGAGAAGTGCTTTTCCTAAAAGGTGGGGAAACTGGACTTGTAAAGATACCACTTGGGAGAAAAATGGTGTTATGATTGATTGTAGAAATCATTTTACTTTTATTGAAGAGATTTTTAACACAGAGGAAATAAATTATTTTGTTGCACATGTTGAGAGAGTAATAATATAGAGTGCCATATTTCATGCCATATTTCCTTGCTTTAAGAATCTCACTTGGGGCACCTGGGTGGCTTAGTCGGTTAAGTGGCCTACTTAGGCTCAGGTCATGATCTCCCAGTTCATGGGTTTGGGCCCCCTGTTGGTCTCTGTGCGGACAGCTCAGAGCCTGGAGCCTGCTTCAGATTCTTTCTCCTTTCTCTGCCCTTCCCTGCTCATGCTCTGTCTCTCTGTCTCTCAAAAATAAACAAACATTAAAAAAAATATATTCTCAAATCCCATAAAGTGATTCATAGATTTAGGCTTGATTTTTGCCACTAAGGATTTCTTGGAGTTTTTAGTTTAGAGGACGTTTTGGGAATAGTTTTTGTTGGGAATTCTGTTTGAAATAAAGTTTTATTTTTGAATTCTGTTTTGAATAAAGAATTCTTGTCGCTTCTATTCTACTTTTATTTTACAGGTGTTTTACTACCAAGATGTTAAGTGCAGAGAAGAAATGTACGATAAAGATATCATTATGCTTCAGGTATCTGTTGAAATTACTTTGGGTACTTATGTCTTAACCTTTTAGATCCCTTGTAATGAGAAAAGATACTGTAATTTTTAACTTTATTTACTTAAAATTTTCTCACTGTTAAAGCTGAATATGGTATCATAAAAAAATGGAAGGGATTACCACATTATCTTTTGCAGACTTGCTTTATACTGTTTCTGACAGTCCTGCTGGAGAGAAATGTTTCTTCATTTAATACACATGGAACTGTCATGCTGCCTTTCTTCCACAGATTGGTGCGTCTTTAATGGATCCTAACAGGTTCTTGTTACTGGTACTTCAGAGGTATGAACTTGCTGATGCTTTTAACAAGACTATATCCACAAAAGACCAGGTAAGCAACAGAAACTGACATGTGAATTAATTCCAAAGGAAGTATTTTTGTTAAGAACGTTAATCATATTTAGGATTTTTATTTATGTGTATTTCCAAAAATGACACATACACACATAACATGCACATATATCTACACATGCACATATGTACTCTTTTTACTCTATAAAAATTTAGAATGATTTGGGGTGCCTGGGTGGCTTAGTCAATTGAGCATCTGACTTTGGCTCACGTCGTGATCTCACAGTGTGTGAGTTTGAGCCCCACATTGGGTTCTGTGCTGATGGCTTAGAGCCTGGAGCCTCCTTCAGATTCTTTGCCTCCCCCTCTCTCTGCCCCTCCCATGCTCATGCTCTGTCTCTCAATAATAAAAACATTAAAACAATTTGTTTTTAAATTTAGAATGTTTAGGTTAATGAAAAGGAGAAGAAAAATCACATGAAAAACTGCTTCCTAGAAATGATCCCTTTCTAAGTTTTGGTGTCTTGTTTTTAAATTTTTTTTTTTTTTTAATATTTTTATTTCTAGGAGAGAGAGAGAGAGAGAGAGACAGCGTGAGCAGAGGAGGGTCAGAGAGAGAGGGAGACACAGACTCTGAAACAGGCTTCAGGCTCCGAGCTGGCAATCAGCACAGAGCCCGACGTGGGGCTCGAACCCACGAACCGCGAGATCATGACCTAAGCGAAAGTCGGACGCTTAACCTACTAAGCCACCCAGGCGCCTCTTGTTTTTAAATTTTTTTAAATTTACATCCAAGATAGTTACCATGTAATGCAACAGTGATTTCAGGAGTAGATTCCTTAATGCCCCTTACCCATTTAGCCCATCCCCCTTCCAAAAACCCCTCCAGTAACCCTCTGTTTATTCTACATATTTAAGTCTCTTATGGTTTGTCCCCCTCCCTGTTTTTATATTATTTTTGCTTCCCTTCTCTTATGTTCATCCATTTTGTGTCTCTCTTTTTTTTTTTTTTTAAATTTCTGAGGGAGAGAGAGAGACGGTGTGAGCAGGGAAGAGTCAGAGAGAGAAGGAGACACAGAATCTGAAGACAGGCTCCAGGCTCTGAGCTGTCAGCACAGAAACCGACACGGGGCTCAAACCCACGAACCGTGAGATCATGACCTGAGCCGAAGTCGGACGCTTAACCGACTGAGCCACCCAGGCACCTGTGGATAGTTCTATTTTTAATTTTTTGAGGAGCCTCCATACTGTTTGCCAGAGTGGCTGTACCAGTTTACCTTCCCATCTTGTTTGTTTTTAAAACAAAAATTGGATCCTTTTGTATGTGCTCTTTGGTAATTTGCTTTCTGTGCTTAATGAGATATTATGATAGTTTTTTTTCTTTTCTTCAAATGAATACACCACCACTTTTTTTATATCATAATTTTTTTTTAATATTTTTTATTTATTTCTAGGAGAGGGAGAGAGACAGCGTGAGCAGGGGAGGGTCAGAGAGAGAGGGAGACACAGACTCCGAAACAGGCTCCAGGCTCTGAGCTGGCAGTCAGCACAGAGCCCGACGTGGGGCTCAAACCCACGAACTGCGAGATCATGACCTAAGTGAAAGTCGGACGCTTAACCAACTAAGCCACCCAGGCGCCCTTTATATCATAATTTTTAAAGGTTATATGGTATTGCACTGTACAGTTGCATTATACTTTTGTCCCCTGTTGCTGAAGAGGTTTTTTTAATTTTTATTTTTGGTCTTATAAACATCTCTGTACCTCAGGGTTTAAATACGTGCCTAATTATTTTGTTAAGATAAACTTTTAGAAGAGGGTTAGTTGGAGAAAATGATATCCTCTTTCTTAAGACTCTTAATACATATTGTCACACTGCTCTCAGAAGAGTTACTAAAATGTACATTCTTTTGCAGTGTGTACATCTCTTATGGCACTAGTGTCTTTAATCTAGTTGATACGGTAGGTGAAAGGTGGTCTTTTATTTGCAGGTGTAATTCTTTAAGTAACAGTGAAGTTGACCATGTTTTCATGATTATTGACCTTTGTTCCCCCTTTCTGATAGTAAATTATCTTTCTAGTCCTTTCCTCTTTTTCAGTTTTTGTAAAAAGTTCCTTATTTAATAAGGATATTCTTCACTTGTATTTATTACATTTTTCACAGTTTATAATTTGTTGTCCTATGTAGTTTTGTCATATCTTCATTGCTTTAATATATGTTACGAACTGACAAAGTAGTCCTTACACACTTTGAATTTATGAATCATGTTATTTTATTTTTTCAAATTAGAAGTTACTTGCAAAGGACCAAAGAATAGGATACAAAATACAAAGCAAATTTTTTAGTCTTGTTTTATACTCAGTGAAAACTATCTCATTTGCTATACATTACTTAAGTAAGAGGGGTGTTAAGGAAGAGTATTCTCATGATAACTTGTATCTGTTATTTGAAGTCACTCTTTCCCCAACCCAGGTAAGAAGGAAGTCCTAAGAATTAGTTTGTTGAGTTAAGGTATATGGTAATAATAATGAAAATAATTTTTTTTGAGTTCTTACTGTATGCCGGGTACTGTGAACCTTATGGAATTTGATGTCAGTAAAGGAAATTACCTAATTTTCTGCTGTAGTCTGAAGGAAAATACTGCACCACATAAACCATGAGTCTGATCCAGAAATGTATGTTTTATAAAAGCTTTTTGTTCTTATGTAACTAATTCATTCTTTTTTGATTCAATAGGATTTGATTAAACAATATAATACATTAATAGAAGAAATGCTGCAAGTCCTCATCTATATTGTGGGTAAGATTAAAACATTAATCTTACGAGTTGTTTTCAGAGAGAACATTAATAAAAACTATAATTTATCATTTTACTCTCCTCCTAAATATAACATAGAATATTAGAGATTAATGTGACTAATATGATTGATTTAGCTAGGTTTAGAAACCTAGCTTTTCAAAAGCCCAGCCCTGTTATATCTTTATTTTTCAATACCTCATTTATAAGTATTTGATCTTGTTTGTCTGGAATACAATTATCCCTGTTAGAAATATAGATGAAAAATACCTATACATTGAGTGCTAAAAAAATTTTGTGAAATTTTATAAATATAAAAATTTTATACATGAAATTTCAAAGTAATACAGGTTTAAGTAAATAAGATTTTTTAAATTGTGTCATTCTTTTTACTTTAGGCAAATACTGGCCGTACGTTTTTTTTGTTGTTGTTTTTTTTAATGTTCTGTGTTACAGTCTTTGTTGATTTTATCACTTAGGTAAAAGTTCTTGACCTCTCATTCTGGATATTGTTTCTTACTTTACTGTAGCACACATGCTTTTTACTATTAGTTCCTAGTGAGGATTCTACCCCTGGGCTAAATCTGAAAACTTGGGTTTGTTTTACTTGTTTTCAGAGAGATAGTTACTGACTGGCTGCTCTGTCTCAGCAGAAAGTGTGGTGAACTTCATTGCAAAGTGAGACGTAAATGTATAAAACATTTTTAAATTGATATACTTTATTAAATTATAAAAAGTTGATAAGTTTTATGTTTGTTCTTAGAATACTGTATGAAGAATTTCTAGCAGTATATTTTAGCTATTTTATATTTTTACTGTTTTATTATTGGTACTATTGGTATTATTTGGTATTATTTTACTGTTACTGTGTTATTCTAAATTTATTGGTTTTTCCTCCTATATGATTTGATTTTTAGTTAATTGCTATATTCCTGAGTACAGTGAGTTCATTACTTTCAGGAGTCAACATTTAATATATATTATCATTAATAGATGTGTGTAACTATTATTACTATATATAAGCTATATAATATTCTAAAGTATGTATTGTAATTATTGATTTTTATGAATCATTTATAATATCAAGAGCATGCATTTACATTTTTGGGGTCTCAGATTCCTGATTTGTAAAATTGGAAGATAACCTATATTATTCCTGAGCTTCTTCCTAGCACTAAACTTCTAAGAATATTGTTTTAGGAAGAAAAGTTGAAAGTTATAATGTGCTTTACAAATGTTAAGAGGGATAATCTGTTTGAAATGAATTCACTTCACAAAAAGCCATTCTTTGGCTAATTTATAGATTTATCAAATCTCTTAGGCAGAAGTTTCCTGTCTTTATAATAACTTTATTATAGATATAGTAGGACTTTGTAGATTGCAAATCAGTGGTGACATAAGGCCAGATACCATAGGCCTTCTTAAGGCAATGAGAATTAGATGTTTTCAACACCAGTGAAATTCCCCTAGTTAATTTAGCTATTTTCTCTTTCCATTTGGCAGTTTATTGAGATGCAAAATGGAAACATGCTCGGGTAGGCATTTTAGCAGCACCAGTCATTCATGATACATATTACTGTTTTGTCATTTAGCCTGTAACAACATTTCTAAGGATCTTGTTTGTGAGTTTTCACTTTATTCTATCTTAAATAACAAGTAGAGACAAAATTGAAGATCTTGAAAGAAAAGCTTTTGTTTACTGATGGCCACTGGTCTTTCAATGCCATCTGCCTTGTTTCCAGTATTAGAAACACATGCTAATTTAATTAAGGGGCCTTGTTTATAATGTCTGAGTATGTGTATATATACTTTTGTGCGTGTGTGTTTATATGTGTATGTGGATAGGTTAAGAGAAGGCCTGTGTTCTTTAGATCTCTTCATTTTTCTTCCTCTGTCTTTTAACAAATACGTTTTCAGATTTAGGAACATGTCTAAATAATTTTTAATACCTTTCTCATAGACTTAATGCAGAGTTCTCTATAAGTGTTACTGGTAGAAGAGATTTAAATAGAAAGCAATTGATTGTTTTACTTCTTGTTTTCATTGTTTGTATTAGGCGAGCGTTATGTACCCGGAGTGGGAAATGTGACCAAAGAGGAGGTCACGATGAGAGAAATTATTCACTTGCTTTGTATTGAACCCATGCCACACAGTGCCATTGCCAAAAATTTACCTGAGAACGTAAGTCCAGCATTGTTTTTTACTCCATTCACCTTAAGATGTGTTGGGTTTTTTTTCTTTTTTGGAATTGGAAACAAATCTACTTTGAAGTTTTAGGAAACTTTATTTAGTGAAATTTGCAGATCTATAACTATTCATTCCTTAGTGGTATAAACTTTAATTCTGGACTTCTGGGCATCAGGAAACATTTGAGAAATATTATGGCTATTTGGAAAACATTGTAGAGAAGGAAACTCCTTGACTTTTGTTTACCTCAAAATAAAAATTCCCTAGAGAAAATGGGGGTGCCTTGAAACACTGAGACTATTTGAGTAACGTATCAGTGTGGATCTTCTGAGAAGCAGATGTCAAGACAAAACAAATATTTAAGAATTTATTGGGAAGAGTACCTATGAGAGAAAATGGTGAGGAAACTTGGAAAAGCTTGGGAGCCATCAGACTATGAGGCAAAGCTGATTCCCGGTGAAGGAAAGAAGATAGAAGTTTAGATAGAAGCATTCTAGACTGCTGAGTAATCCAATCCAGGCTTGATGTCTTCCCCTCTCTCCCAGAGTGAGCCTGCATTAGTATATCTGTTGCTTCTAACTGGAGATTTGCAGAGTATGGTCTCGTGGCCACCTCAAGTGATATTTATGTTTTTGTATTTGCTGATAATTGAAGTCATAGTCCTAAAGATTGTGAGTCTCATTATTTTTTCTCCTGAGATTTAATTATGGATTAGAACAATGATTCTTAAAAGATAATCGAATTTACCTGCTATGTAGGTTTTCCAGAGAAGTAGAATAGAGATAAACTTTGACTGTTGATCATTTTTCCCCAAAAATATTTGTCTCTTTTTCCAGTTTTATTGTTTGTTTATTTAAAAATTTTTTGAGAGAGAACAAGCAAGGGAGGGGCAGAGAAAGAGAGGGAGACACAGAATCTGAACAGGCTCGAAGCTCTGAGCTATTGATCCTGACACAGGGCTCAAATTCACAAACTGCGAGATCATGACCTCAGCCGAAGTTGGATGCTTACCTGACTGAGCCACCTAGGCACCCCTTTTTCTAGTTTTATTCTTAGTTGATTCTTAGCCTAACCATTTGGCATATTACGTTCATAACTTCTGCATATCCCTCTACCAATTTTATAATTATTAATACAGATAAATTTACATTTTTCTTGGCATCGTTCTAAGAAATACTATCAGTGGAATAGTAGGTTTAGATTTTGGATTTTTTTCCTAATACTTATTAAAATAAGTGAGTATCGAAATTTTTAAAAATATGTAACTGTGTACAACATAAAAAATTTCACATGCCACTAGTGATATGCATACCATACTTTGCAAAAAGAATGCTTTAAGGAATACCGTAACTTCATTGGTTACCCCTAGTGCATTATTTTATTTTATTTTATTTTATTTATTTTATTTTATTTATTTTGAGAGAGAAAGAGGGAACACAAGCAGGAGGAGGAGCAAAGAGAGAATCCCAAGCAGGCTCCGCGATGTCAGCACAGAGTCAGATGGAGTTTTGAATTCACAAATCAGATCATGACCTGACCCAGAATTAAGAGCCAGATGCTTAACTGATGGAGCCACCTGGTCATCACCTGCCCATGTGCATTTTTTAATTTATTTTTGAGAAACAGAGACAGAGTGTGAATAGGGGAGGGGCAGAGTGACAGGGAGACACAGAATCTGAATCAGGATCCAGGCTCTGAGCTGTCAGCACAGAGCCTGATGCAGGGTTTGAACTCACAAACTGAGATCATGACCTGAGCTGAAGTCAGATGTTTAACCAACTGAGCCACCCAGGTGCCCCATGTGCATTATTTTAAAAGGAGGTTAAATGCCTTAGTTTTTGCAAAACTATAGGAATCTGTGTGCTTGCTTTAGTATCTCAACTATGTTCTTATCCTGATTTTAAATGACTTCATTAAAAAAAGTATTCCTTGATCAAGGAAGTTCTGGCCAATGAGAAAATTATTATAATGCAGAAGTTAGAATACATTTGGACATCTACATGTATTTGGCTGTAGATTCCATTTATTTTATAACCTTGGTTTTAGGTATCGGTACAGCATGAACATGTGCTTAAATAATGTGGGTGATGAACATAATAAATAAGGAAAGCTCTTTTTCTTTTTTTTCTTAATTTTTTTATTATTATATTTTTAAAGTAATGTCCACACCCAGCCTGGAGCTCAAATTCACAACCCTTAGATCAAGAGTCACATGTTCCTGGGCCCCCTGGGTGCCTCAGGCGGTTAAGCATCCGACTTTGCCTCAGGTCATTATCTCACGGTTCATGGGTTTGAGCCCCACATTGGGCTCTGTGCTGATGACTAGCTCAGAGCCTCGAGCCTGTTTAGATTCTGTGTCTCCCCCTCTCTGACCCTCCCCTGCTCACGTTGTCTCTCTCTCTCTTTCTCTCTCAGAAATAAATGAAACATTAAAAAAAATTTAAAAAAAAAAAGAGTCACATGTTCTACTAACTGAGCCAGCCAGGCACCCTAAGCTCTTTTTCTTTGAACTGTTGGGTTTGTGTGTGTGTGTGTGTGTGTGTGTGTGTGTGTGTGTGTGTGTATCTGTATGTATGTACATAAATGTATATGAGGGCAAATTTAGATAAAATTTCTTCCTTAAGTAGCTTATTTATAGATCTTATTTCTGTTAAGAAATTGTTTCCTCAAAACAAAGCTAATTGGTTTCAGACCTAATTTTTTTTATACTGGAAGTTGATCTTTTTCTATTGTTTACAAAGTTCTTCAGGAATGCTGTTGAAATGTATTGCAGTTCACAGTAAGAGAAGGAAAAGTCATTACATAAAGGTAAAAATGACAAAAATATTTTTTCAACAGGAAAATAATGAAACTGGCTTAGAGAATGTCATAAACAAAGTGGCCACATTTAAGTAAGTACTTAATATTTATACTTATTTTGAGAAATAAACCAATCTTTGCTATAGTACTTTGGATATTTGTAGAAGCTCTGAAGTCCTTGCCTCAACTCCTAAGAACAAGAATAGAGTACGGGTTATAAAGGGTGAAATGAAAGGTACACAGTAACCACTTAGTAATGTGTTTGTTGAAGAAATGAGTATTTTTGCATATGTGGATCTTGAGAAACTTCATAGAAGAGCATGGGGGAAGGCAAGGGGAAAAAAATACTTACAGAGGGAGAGGGAGGCAAACAATAAGAGACTCTTAAATAAAAAGAACCAACTGAAGGTGAGTGGAGGGGGGAAGAGGGGAAAATAGGTGATGGGCATTGAGGAGGGCACTCGTTGTGATGAGCACTGGGTATTGTATATAAGCAATGAACCATGGAAATCTACCCCCAAAACCAAGAGCATACTTCACACACTGTATGTTAGCCAACTTGACAATAAATTATATTTATAAATAAAAATAAATAAGAAGTGAGTATATGTGGAAAATCTATGAGAAATACTCATTCATGATACTAAGTGACTTAAATAGTAAGTAAACTTGGCCCTTCAACACGGTTCAAATAGCTTGGGTCCACTTACACATGGAGTTTTTACAGTATAGTACTGTTAGTATATTTTTTCATTTATGATTTTCTTAATAACATTTTCTTTTTGCTAGCCTACTTTACTGTGAAAATGCAGCATATGATATATTTAACATACAAAATATGCAAAATACTGTATTGACTATGTTATTAGTAAGGTTCCTAGTCAGAAGTAGGCTATTACTAGTTTAGTTTTTGATTGATGAAAGAAATAGAGGATGAACAAATGGAAGAATAGTCCAGCTTATGGATTAAAAGAATTAATATTATTAAAATCTCCATATTATCCAAAGCAATCTATAGATTCAGTGCAATTCCTGTCAAAATATCAACAGCATTTTCCACAAAACTCAAACTAAAAGTTGTATGGAACCACAAAAGACCCCAAATAGCCAACAGAATCTTGAGAAAGAAGAACAAAGCTGGAGGTGTCCTAATTCCGGATTTCAAGATATACTACAAAGCTATAGTAATCAAAACAGTATAGTCAGAATGACCAAAATAAAAAATACACAAAATAGCAAGTGTTGATGAGGATGTGGAGAAAAAGGAACCCTCTTGAACTGTTGGTGGAAATGCAAACTGGTGCATCCACTGTGTAAACAGTATGGAGGTTCCTTAAAAAGTTAAAATAGAACTACCCTACAGTCCAGTAATGGCACACTATTACCCAGAAAGTACAAAAACACCAATTCAAAGGGATACATGCACCTCTATGTTTACTGCAGCATTATTTACAATAGACAAATTATGGAAGCAGCCCAAGTGTTCAGAGACAGATGAATGGATGAAGAAGACATGGCATATATTATACAATGGAACATTACACAGCCATAAGAAAGAATAAAATCTTGACATTTGCAACAGTACACATGGACCTAGAGAGTGTAAAGCTAAGCAAAATAAGTCAGTTAGAGAAAGGTACCAAATGAGCTCACTTGTATGTAGAGTTTAAGAAACAAAACAAACAAAGGAAAAGGAGACAAACAAAGAAACAGACTTTTTTTTTTTAATGTTTATTTTTGAGGAAGACAGCACAAAGTGGGGAGGGGCAGAGAAAGATGCAGACACAGAATCTGAAGCAGGCTCCAGGCTCTGAGCTGTCAGCACAGAGCTCAAGGTGAGTCTTAAACTCACGAGGCATGAAATCATGACCTAAGCCAAAGGTGGACACTGAATCGACTAAGCTACCCAGGTGTCCCCAAGAACAAGCTGGTGGTTGCCAGACCAGAGATGCATGAGGAGATGGGTGAAATAGGTGATAGGAATTAAGAAGTGCACTTGTGATGAGCACTGGGCAACATATGGAATTGCTGAATCTATATTTTAGACCTGAAATTAATATAACACTGTATGTTGATTATACTGGAATTTAAAAAGCAACAACAACAACAGTATGCCACTGGCACAAAAACAGGCACATAGATCATTGGAAGAGAAAATAGAGCCCAAAATTACACCCATTGATTAATTGACCATGTAGTCAATCTGTTGACCATATAGTCAATTAATCTATGACAAAGGAGGCAAAAATGTACAGTGGGGAAAACACAGTCTCTTCAATAAATGATACTGGGAATACCATTTCAATAAATGAAAACTGGACAGCTACATGTAAAAGAATGAAACTGGACCACCTATTAATACTATACATAAAAATATCCTCCCAAAAAATAAATAAACCCAGAATGTATTAGAGACCTCAGTATGAAACCTAAAGCCATAAGAATCCTAGAAGAGAACACAAGCAGTAATTTCTAACATCGTAGCAATGTCTAAAAAAAAATTTAGACATATTTTTCTAAATATATCTCCTTTTAAAGCAAGGGAAGCAAAAGCAAAAATAAACTATTAGGACTACATTAAAATAAAAAACTTTTGCATGGTGAAGGAGACCATCAACAAAAAATTAGCCTACTGAATGGGAGATTTTACAATTCTTTGATTCTTTGGGATATAGGAGATGAAAATAAGATTTTAAGTGTATTATTAATTCTTGAAATTCAAAAACTTCTTATCAGTAGTGAATTTCTACTTTCTGTTTATAAACAAATAAATTACTAGTTTTAAATAACTTTAAAAATGGGATATAGTTTTTTATGGTTTAGTAATGTTCAATAAAATATTTCACTTAAAAATTCAACAGGAACCAAAAGCTGTTTCATATGTAGAACAAACATGATGTACTTCTTTTGGCTTTGGTGCTTTTCCTTATAGTGCTGAATAGAGGATTCTGCACTGAATTTTCATCTACAATTTGATATCTCACTACCATTTTAGATTTGACTTTCTTGGACAATGCAGTGTGCTTTAGTTGAACAAGCAAATTTTAGATTTCAGAAGCTTAAAAAAACCCCACCTGAGATCAGGTCCATATAATATAAAATAAACTTGCTCAAATTTGTTTAAATTTCTTAATTATTAAATATAAGTGAGCTGTTAGAACTTTGAGCCTGCCATGTAGGTTTTTAGTTTTACTGTTGGAATGAAATTAGTCATTTTGGTTTAAGCAAGCTGATTGAGATACAATTATTTCTTCTAGATTTTGAGTTTTAATTAATGTTTAGATTCTTATTTTGTCAGCATTGTATACTACAGGAAAACTGCAGTTCATCTCTGTATTTTCTGTTTAGGAAACCAGGTGTTTCAGGCCATGGAGTTTATGAACTGAAAGATGAATCATTGAAAGACTTCAATATGTACTTTTATCATTATTCCAAAACGCAACATAGCAAGGTAGGAAAGAATATCCTCTTCAGTAAATAAGCCTAAAATGCTTTATGCTTTCTAACTCCACAGGAAATTTCCTGGTTTCTCTATAGTTTTATACTGGTTCTCGTTAATAGAGGCCATTATCTCACCCAAGAAATTAAAATTGAATCAGTGATGTTACCTAGAGTATAGGCAATATTTAAAATTTTCTATTTACCAAAAATATCCTTTATCCCAGTCTCATGGGGAGGAGGATTCAGTCATGGATCCTGCACTCTTTTTGGTGTCATGTTTCTGTAATCTCCTTTTTTTTTAATTTATTTTTTTAATTAATTAATTAATTAATTAATTTCTGAGAGAGAGAGAGACAGTGTGAGCAGGGGAGGGTCAGAGAGAGAGGGAGTTACAGAATCTGAAACAGGCTCCAGGCTCTGAGCTAGCTGTCAGCACAGAGCCCGACGCGGGGCTCAAACCAACGAACCATGAGATCATGGTCTGAGCCGAAGTCAGATGCTTAACCAACTGAACCACCCAGGCGCTGCCCTTCTTCAATCTCCTTTAATTCTCTTTAGGAGAATATTTTTGCCTTTTTTTTGTCTTTATAATATTGCCATTTCATAATTTTTTTAAATGTTTTTATTATTGAGAGACAGAGGGAGACAGAACATGAGCATGGGAGGGGCAGAGAGAGGGAGAGACACAGAATCTGAAGCAGACTCCAAGGCTCTAAGGTGTCAGCACAGAGCCCAGTGCGAGGCTCGAACTCCCAAAATGTGAGATCATGACCTGAGCCAAAGTCAAACACTTAACCAACTGAGCCACCCAGGTGCCCCAATATTGCCATTTCATAATATGCCATTGCCATGTAGAGTACAGGCTAGCGGTCTTTTAGAATATCCTACAGTCTAGATGTATCTGATTGTATTCTCATGGTTAGATTCAAATTAAATGTTTTGGGGCAAGAATGTTATATAGATAATACATTGTATCAAATCAGGTTCATGATGTCTATTCGTCCCATTAAGGGTGACATTAAGTTTGATTGCTTAGGGTGATGTCTGGACTCGTCCTTACAAAATGAATAATTTCCAGGCCATAGTACAATGCCCTGAATATAATGGGCACAAGATGAATGTTGACTGAAAGAATGGGAACTAAAGTCTTGAGGAGGGGTGTTACTCATCTCTTTGGCAGTGGCTCTCCCTAGGACAGTCATTTTATTTCTGGTACCAGGTAACATTTTTAAGACATCAATATATAAGATATTTGGGTCGGCTCCTGGAACTTTCCTGCCTGCTTCAAAGTATTCCATTTGTTTCATGCCTGCCAGGCAGTATATTTAAAGATAGACTTTTTTTTTTTAATATATACATAGGCGGAACATATGCAGAAGAAAAGGAGAAAACAAGAAAACAAAGATGAAGGTAAAAAGTGAGATTCTGATTTGACTTATTTTGACTATTTACTGTGGTTTTGTATCAGCCAAGTATATAGTGTTTTTCGTTTTTGTTTTTGTTGTTTTTTAAGAGTGGGTGACTAATGAAAGTGTTAAGGCCCCTTTATTTCTTGCCCTCATATTAAGATATGGCTTACATCAGCGATACAATTTTTAAATTTATAGCAAATGAAGTTTATTTTGGGTAACTGATATAGTGACTTATGTATAATTTCTTTGATGTTGATATTTTCAAAAAGTAAAAAAATCATGTGTTGTTTTGCATGTAATCAATGACTTGGACATATGCAATTTAGCATGTTGAATAATCCAAATAAAAATGTACTTGTTTGTCTCTTCTGCCATCCATCTCCTACTCACTTTAGCATTACCACCACCACCACCTCCTGAATTCTGCCCTGCTTTCAGCAAAGTGGTTAACCTTCTCAATTGTGATATCATGATGTACATTCTCAGGACCATATTTGAACGGGCAGTTGACACAGATTCTAACTTGTGGACTGAAGGGATGCTTCAGATGGTACGTATACCTGAATTATTTTCTCTACTTCGAATATTTTCTCTACTTCATAGAGTTCTTGAGAAGCCAGAGAGATTTTTGGTCTTTTTAACTTCAGTCCTAGGGGTCATTAAAAAGAGTTTAGATGTGGCACAAACTTTCTTAGTGACATATTCTCATGCTTTTTAATGTCCTTACTCTTGGTGGAGCGCATGGGTGGCTTGGTTAAGTGTCCAACTTCGGCTCAGGTCATAATCTCACAGTTCGTAGGTTTGAGCCCCACATTGGGCTCTGTGCTGACAGCTAGCTCAGAGCCTGCAGCCTGCTTCAGATTCTGTATCTCCCTCTGTCTCTGATCCTCCCCTGCTCATGCTTTCTCTCTCTCAGAAATAAAGCATTAAAAAAAATTTTTTTTAAATAATATCCTTACTCTTGGGCACCCATTAATATTACAAAAAAAAGTGGAGGTCACCTAGATGACTCAGTTGGTTAAGCATTCACCTTAAGCTTAGGTCATGATCTTACAGTTCTTAAGTTCAATCCCCTCATTGGGCTCCATGCTGACAGTGCAGAGCCTGCTTCGGAATCTCTCTCTCTGTCTCTGTCTCTGTCTCCCACTCTCTCTCTGCCCCTCCCCCACCTATGCTTTCTGTCTCTCAAAATAAATGAATAAACTTAAAAAAAATTGGGGGGAGGAGGCACCTGGGTGCCTTAGTTAAGTGTCTGACTTCGGCTTAGGTCACAATCTCGCAGTTTATGGGTTCAAGCCCCACATCAGGCTCTGTGCTGACAGCTCAGGACCTAGAGCCTGCTTCAGATGCTGTATCTCCCTTTCTCTCTTACCCTCCTCTGCTCACACTGTCTCTCTCTCTCTTAGAAATACATGAAACATTAAAAAACATTTTTTTAAAATAAATACATTTTTTAAAAGGCCTACCCTGCTAATAATAAATTGTCGTATCCCTTTTGCATCATAATTTTCTATATTTCTTATTTCACTTGAATTATGAGGAGTGTAATAAAGATTTGAAGACAGATTTGAAATCTTGGGTTAACCCACTTTCTATTTAGGGGCAAAGAATAATTTCCCTGTTGGTAAGTGGTATAAGTATAATAATTTCATAGAGTTTTTATGAGAATTAGCTCATTAAGTGTAAGTAGCTGTTTTTCTTGATACTGTCACCTTTGGTAGCTGTAACTGGATTTTTATTTAAGTTAATTTAAAATTTAATTAATTTTCTTTCTTGGCTATTGTTGGTATGGAGGCTTTAAATGCTGTCATACCATTAATGTGCATCTCGATTTTTGTTATAGCAGAGGTAAATACATGAGTAAAATTTTTCAAACCATGGAGATATATTTGAAATCAAAAATTAAAATTTTTCTGCCTACCTCCTAGTATCCTGCCTAGGAGATAAGCACTGTTAAAGGTTCGTCATCTTCCTGGGGCACCTGTGTGGCTCATTTGGTTAAATGTTCAGCTCTGGGTTTTGGCTCAGGTCAGGCTCAGGTTCAGCTTGCTGGGGATTCTCTCTCCCTTTCTCTGTCCCTCTCCCCTGTTCACATGCATGCTTTCTCTCTCTCTAAAAATAAATAAACTTTAAATGGTTTGTATCTTCCGGAAATCATTCCACATTAGCAAATATAGGCCTATCTTACTCCTGACAGATGCATATTTCATTGTTTGGATATCTATAGTGCATTTAACCAATCTCCTATTAATAGATGTTCTTAGGTTGTTTTTAGGTCTTTGTATAACAATTTGTACATCCTTGTACAAATATCTTTGCGTAGTTGAGTATGTCTTTCATAGTGATTCCTAGTACTAAGTCTGTACCTTTACATTTTTGATAGGTATCAAATTGTCCTTCAAAAATGCTACACCAGTTTACTTTTCCATCACCATTGTTGCAAAAAGTGTCCGTTTCCCAGTACCTCAACCAGCTCTGTATTTTATTAAACTCTAAAATTTTTGTTGCTCTAATAGATGAAAACTGGGTGGTCTTGTTTCAGTTCACATTTCTTTAATTGAGGTTGACCATTTTTCATATATGTATTTATCATTTCTCTTTCTGTGAGCTGCTGGTTCATAACCTTTGCCCATTTTTTACCCATAAGATTGCTTATTTTTATACCCTCATTTAAAATATATTTACTTGAGGAAGCATAGTTTTAAAGATCTTTTCAGGGCTGCCTGGGTGGCTCAGTGGGTTAAGCATCATCTGACTTTGGCTCAGGGCATGATCTCACCATCCTTGAGTTTGAGCCCCAAATTGGTCTCTGCGCTGACAGTTCTGAGTGTGGAGCTTGCTTCAGATTCTGTGTACCTCTCTCTCAGCCCCTCCCCTGCTCACTGTCTGTCTCTCTCTCCCTTTTTCTTTCAAAAATAAATAAACATTAAAAACATTTTTTAATAAAGTTTTTTTCATATTCCTCTGTTAGGCATTTCATATTCTGGCATTGGGTTTACTAGAAGAAAAGCAACAGCTTCAGAAAGCTCCTGAAGAAGAAGTGACATTTGACTTTTACCATAAGGCTTCAAGTATGTTTTGGTATTAATTTTCAGTAGTTTCAGCTAATTACCAACTGAAAGTTTAGCTCTTATAGAGTGTTAATCTGCCACTCCTTAAAGCATACACGTTCTGAAATTGTTTAAGAGTTTTACTAGCATCGTTAGTTCTTAACTAATGTTTCCAAAGACAAAAATATATTTTTAACCCTCTACTACAACTTTTTACTGCATGATTCCCCTCCCTCCATTTTTGTGTTTCTTACTTTCCTTCTTTGTCTCAGTATTACAAAATATTTGCTGCTTCATCAGCCATAACATTCACACTACCCATCTTTGGAAGTTATTAATGTTCCTGAATGTAAAATGATTGCTGACATCTGAGTGAATGATAATGTGTTTGTTTTACACTGTTTTTTACCTAGCAGAACAGGATAGGTTTAGATTAGATTTTTAAGATTTATTTAGATATTTATTAGATTAAGATTATTTTCATCAAAGCACATTCCAGGGACATTGATTATGAGACCAACAGGAGAAAAACTTCTCCTTTTTATTTACAAACTGAATTTTTTAGATCCATGAAGACAGTTTATGGATATAAACTGTTTACAGATGTAAACAGCTCCCACCTTCATGTTTTGGGGAATTTGGTTCTAATTAACTACTTTTACTAGACAGTGAACCAAGTGGAGGAAAGCAAGACACAGACCATTAAAGATAGATTTCACTTAGTAGCCCCAGTGGAAAATGTATTAAGAGTTTTAAAGTAATTCAAGTTTTTCAAGTTTAATTTAGTACTGAATACTTCATGTCATTACAGAGTCTTCCATTGAAAAATTAATGTATTTAAGGGAGTGATTATGAACTTTGGTTATCAGTGTGAATAACATTAACTGTAAATTATAATTTATACGTGATTATGAAGATATTCATTTATGATTTGTAACTTTTCTGTTTTAAAAAAGGATTGGGAAGTTCAGCTATGAATGCTCAGAATATACAAATGCTTTTGGAAAAACTCAAAGGAATTCCTCAGTTAGAAGGCCAGAAGGACATGATAACATGGATACTACAGGTGAACCTGATAAATAAACTGATCATATCTTGGCTTATATATTTAAGAATCTTCTGTTTGCCTGTAATGTTAAACCACTGTTCTCCAATTGTAAAGTCATTTACTGCTGATTTCATGGTCACTCACATGTTTTCCTATTCTAGTGGAAGGATTTTTTTTTTTTTGATAAATTCGGGGGACGCCTGGGTGGCTTAGTTGGTTAAGCGTCCGACTTCAGCTCAGGTCATGATCTCACAGTTTGTGGGTTCAAGCCCCGCATCAGGCTCTGTGCTGATAGCTAGCTCAGAGCCTGGAGCCTCTCTTCAACTTCTGTGTCTCCCTCTCTCTGGCCCTCCTCTGCTTGCACTGTCTCTCTGTCTCTCTCTCAAAAATAAATAAAATCATTAAAATTTTTTAAAAATTAAAATAAAATAAATTAAAATTTATTCATTTGTGTCATTATTTAGTCAGTATCTCTTGAATGCCTATTATGTGCCATGGTCATTTCTACCCACTGAACAGTATAGATAAGGTGCTTGCTGTCGTGGAGCATATACTAGTTCAGGTATAGGTAATAAACAAGAAAAGGATAATTCAGGAGCACCTGGGTGGCTGAGTCGGTTAAGCGTCTGACTTAAGCTCAGGTCATGATCTCATGGTTCATGGGTTCAAGCCCCATGTCAGGCTCTGTGCTGACAGCTAGCTCAGAGCCTGGAGCCTGTCTTTGGATTCTGTGTCTCCCTCTCTCTCTGACCCTCCCCTGCTCACACTGTTTCTCTCTTTCAGAAAAAAAAAAAAGGATAATTCAAAAAGAAAGAGAAATAAAGAAAGAAGGAATGAAAGAGAGAGAGAAAGAAAGAAAGAGAAAGAAAGAGGGGTGCCTGGGTGGCTCAGTCTGTTAAGCATCCAACAAGATAATTCAAAAAGAAAGAGAAATGAAGAAAGAGAGAGAGAAAGAGAAAGAAAGGGGCGCCTGGGTGGCTCAGTCGGTTAAGCGTCCAACTTGGGCTCAGGTCACGATCTCACGTTCATGGGTTCGAGCCCCGCATCGGGCTCTGTGCTGACAGCCAGCTCAGAGCCTGGAGCCTGTTTCAGATTCTGTGTCTCCCTCTCTCTCTGACCCTCCCTTGCTCATGCTGTCTTTCTCAGAAATAAATAAAACATTTAAAAAAGAAGAAAGGAAGGAAAGAAAAAGGATAATTCAATAGGTGAATAGAGGATAACTTCAGATGGGTAACCAGAAAGGCCTCTTTTAGGAGGTAACATGAGCCGGTCTTAGAAAAATCTGGAAGAATATTCTACAAAAAGGGAAGAGCACTGCAAAAGCTCTAAGGTGACCGGAAAGAAGGCCAGTGTGAAAGAAGGGAAGGGGAGAAAGGTAGGCAACAAGGCCAGAAGGGCAGCCAGGGGCCAGATCATACAGAACCTCCCAGGGGAGGGTAAAATGGTGGATTTTATTTTTGAGGACAGTGGGAAACAAAGTATTTTAAGTGACATAATGTCTGTACTTTTGTAAGATCATTATGGCTGCTGTAAAGTAAGTGGATTTGGGTACAAGAGTAAAAGCGGGGAAACCATTAGAAAATTATTGCAGAAATTCTGGTGAGAAAAAAGCATAATCAAGGCTCGGATGCAGATGGAAAGAAGCCAGAGTGATTCAGGTGTAATTTGGGAGTAGAATCTAGAACTAGCTGATAGCTGGTGGAAGGGATAAGGGAGACCAAGGAGTCAAAAATGACTTCTGCATTTGGAGCTTGAACTGTTGGGTGGATGGCAGTGCCTTTGGGGAGGAGTGAATAAGGTGTAGGGAGAGAAACCAGAATATTACTTTAATGGGACCCTCCACATGAAAACATGAAGCCAAGGTTATGGAGCTTCGCCTCACTAGATTTATTAAAAAATGCTGATGTGATCAGCTAGATATGCTTTGATAACTAGAATATGATTGGTAATTTTCCATGGAGATCTTTCTACTGATTTGCACTTCAAGCAGTTGGCTTTTTTTTATTCCATAGAGTAAGTCATTAAAGTTGTTTGATGTAATTGGATGTGTAGCTATAAGGTAATGATGTTATTATTAACACTTCTCTTGAATTCACAAATGTTCAGTACTTGTGTTAAGTTTGCCAATATAATCATTTAAGATAGAAAACCAAAACAGAAAGTAGGTAAGTTTTCAATTTTTATTTAGAAAATAAATTGAAATGTTGTTTAGTTCAACATGTATATCCTGAAGACACTGCATTATATATTAGAGATCTATTCCCAAAAATTGATTTTATTTTAGAATACCAAAGTTCATTGTCAAAATATACAAAAAGAACTTGTGTCTACTCTTAAAATCATTAGGAATTTCCACTCTTAAAATCATTAGGAATTTTCCCCAAATGTTCAGTATAAAGTTGTGTTGTAAGTTCCTAGTGAAAGGTTTTTACACATGAGGCTGAGACTCCTTCAAATACAAACAAATTTTGTGGATGGATGTACCATCCTATTGCAGAAACTTTGATTTTTGCTAAAAAGAATGGACTGATCTATACAAACTATCAGGGAAACATCTCCACAGATAAAGGGTACGTGAAAAAGAAAGACAGGAAACAATGTATATGGTAGGATTGCTTTTGATGAGAATATATGTAAATATAAAGAAATATGTATTCTCATAATTTTTTCATGCAAACAAATACTAAGAATCTTTAGTTGATTTTGGGGAGAGGGATTTGGATCAGGGAGAGGGTTTCACTTTCCATTTTGTATTTTTGTCTTTGTATGTCTTTGCATTAAAAAGTAATTTATAATTTTAAAAAATTACCTAGCAAAAGCAGAGATATACTAATACCTGCAGATGGAATCAGCTGATTTTGTTGCCTGCAACCTCCTGCTTACCTATATTGCTAATCAACTAGGGGAGGTGTTTATCACAGTCAGGAGTCACTTTTTATATACTTAAACTACTTATATAACTATTTATATGCATACTGTGTGCACATGTAAAGTTTAAGTCAGAGACATTTGGTGACATGATGACAAAATCAAATTAGTGAATTTTTCTGTTTCTCATCAGTCTAACCAAATCTTTTTTTAATCATTTCATCTGTTTTTCAGATGTTTGACACAGTGAAGCGATTAAGAGAAAAATCTTGTTTAATTGTAGCAACTACATCAGGATCAGAATCTATTAAGAATGACGAGGTAATACGTTTATATTAATGATGATGTTCTCTGTCTTTGAACTTTACAGGTGTAAGGGAGCTGCTGCTTTTTTTTTTTTTAAAGGAACCTGTTTGTTGTAAAGTTTGTGAGGTTTCCATCTTCTTTGTTCATTGTGTTTCTGTACCACAGGCATTAGTGCTGCTTGACACATAGTTGTCCAGTATAATATATGTATTTTACAAAAGCAGACGAAATTTGTGCACGTGGATCTCTGTTGGAAATACCATATTTTATTAATTTTTAAAATATTTTAATATCTGAAATTGGGATGTATCCTATAATCAGTGACTTCGTATAATTTAATCAGCATTCTTAGATCATAAGATAATGGTACATCTTAGATTCAATGAAATGTAATAATATTTGGGTAATGATGAGTCTAATCTTAAAATTATTTGAATACTATTACTTATGATTTTTTTATTACTTGTGGCTTTTATTCCTCCTAAAAGAATAACACTGGACTTCAGTTAGAAAAAACAATAAAAAGGTATCATACATGTCAGTAATATTGGTTTTAGCAGTTGGTTTAGCATCTGGTAGTAACTATAGATAGCATCAAGTTGGCCAAAATTGATTAAATGTCAGTGATTAAACAGTTGACGTATGATTTAAGAATTTTGTTTCATTTAATTTTATTTCTTAATCTACCTGCATTGAGTATAAAAGACCGTTTATTAGATATTTAAAGTACTTGGGGCTTTTACATTAAATTATTAAAATAACCAAAACAGCAGTTAGTTGTTTGAGATGCTGGGGCCTATATTCTAGTTCTGAGACATTAGATTGAATCTAGGCTTAAGGGGAAATCAAGTTTTATCAGACTCTTACTCTAGGAAATTTTGCTGACTGACTAGTATATGTCAGTTTTAACAATTGGATCTTATCCAATTTTTGTGGTTTTTTAATGCCCAGATTACTCATGATAAAGAAAAAGCAGAACGAAAAAGAAAAGCTGAAGCTGCTAGACTGCACCGCCAGAAGATCATGGCTCAGATGTCTGCCTTACAGAAAAACTTTATTGAAACTCACAAACTGATGTATGACAGCACATCAGAAATGTCTGGGAAAGAAGACTCCATTATGGAGGAAGAGAGGTAAAACCTAGCAAAACTAAAAATTAACAACTCAGTTTTTGGAGGGAAAATGACATTCACTTTAAATAAAATTTTTACAAAATATATTTTATAATAAGAGAAACTATACTGTTTTTAAACTAGCAAAACCACAGTGAAAACTCTAAGGTAATATTGAATATAAGTTTATGTTGATGAACAGTTAAAGTGCGCAATAGTTTGTCAAGAACCTTTGTGCACAGAAAGAAAAATGAGAATGATAAAAATTGAAATCAGCTTCTTTTATCTTGTATGCAGAGGTCCCTTTAGGTACACATTGACGTTATCATTCATATTATCCACATCATTTTTGTAATTTCTGGTAAAAGTGACTATAATTATTACAGATTGGAAAAAAAATCTTTCACTTGAAAAATGTGGTTTATTTTTGTTTTTCTTTTTTTCTTAAAGAGAAAGAAGACAGTGCCTATAGTGGTAGTCATGGATAGCACATTAGAATGGTAATCAGTAAATCTGGTTTTCTGAGTTCTACTGTGGTGTGCTCTTGGGGAAATCAGCTCTCTGAGAGCCACACTTTGTGAGCTACTGTATAGTTAAAGTGTGGAAAGAGGCAAAATAAGGATACTTTTAAAAGCATTCCAATGTAAAATGTTGTAAATACCTCTTATGCTTTTTTTAAGTATAATTTATTGTCAAGTTGGCTAACATACAGTATATACAGTGTGCTCTTGATTTTGGGGGTAGGTTCCCATGATTCATCACTTATGTATAACACCCATCACTCATCCCAACAAGTGCCCTCCTCAATGTCCATCACCGTTTTTCCCCTCTCCCCCGTCCTTTGCTTATTTTTAAAAAACAAATTTTCACTGCTCTTTAAATAATGTGTGATGTGTGTAGTTTTAGAAAATTATGCTTTGCAATAACCTTAGAAGTAGACATAAGTTATCTGTCATCCTGAAGATGAGTATGCTAACAAGGACCACAAGGAATAAAGACTATATGTTTTATTTTATTTTATTTTATTTTATTTTATTTTATTTTATTTTATTTTGCTTTTTAACGTTTTATTTTTGAGAGAGAGAGAGAGACAGCGTAAGCAGGGGAGGTTCAGAGAGAAAGGGAGACACAGAATCGGAAGACAGTCTCCAGGCTCTGAGCTAGCTGTCAGCACAGATCCTGATGCAGGGCTCAAACCCACAAACCACAGTATCATGACCTGAGCTGAAGTTGGATGCTTAGCTGACTGAGCCACCCAGGTGCCCCAAGACTATATATTTTAAAGATTTAAAAAAAAAGATATGAAGGTAAGCTGTCCTTGACTGACAGCTTAGAAATTAATACAAAACTTTATGAACAATTCACAGAAGTTCCAATCCTGGAGATACTTTATATTAGCAACATACTCTTTATGAGAAAGAGACTATCATGTATCTATCCAAAAAGAGGATAGAAGCAAAAATATGGTCATTAACGGCCTTAATTATTTTTATTTATTTTTATTGCCTGATTAATTGCACACATAAATTATTGTATTCTAGTTGAAGAAAACAATTCAAATAACACAGATCTCTTAAACCATCCTCTGCATTCCTGATCTTTCTGCATAGATTATTGTTGTTAATAAATAACTATTGTTCTAGGCCTCTTTCTATGCCTTTATTAACATATATTTATAGATGAGTATTGGTTTTTGTTTTTTAATAGTTCACTTTACCATACCTTTGGTTCTGCAGCTTGGTTTTTTTACTCAGTTTCTTATAAATCTCTTAATGTCATTCCATATAGATCTATTGGATTCTACATGATTCTTTATGACTGCTACTTAGTAGTCCCTAGTGTGAACATACAGTATTTTGTTTATTATTAGATTTGGGGCATTTAAGTTGATTTTCCCTTATTTTCTAATTTTCTCTTAACTTAAACAGTGTGTCAGAATATTTTTTTATATTTGCTCCCTTGTACAATTGTATAAGTACTTCTCAAGGATGGAAACTAATATGTGAAAGTACTGGCTTATAATTATTTTAAATTTTAATAGATACTATCACAATAAAACTCCAAAGTAGTTTTACCAATTCCTGCCCCCAGGAATTATTTGAGAGTTCCTATTTTCTTCATTTTCATCGGTGCTTATTATTATCACTACTTGAAAATATTTGATATAGTCAACATTATCAATCTATGCCAGGCTGAATTTCCTTATTACTGTTTAGTACTAGGTTGAGCATCTTTTCAAATGATTGTTCACTAGTCTGTTGTGTTTTGTCTTCTAGGAATTACCTGTTAGTATCCTTTGCTCATCTCTGCTGGGCGTTTTGTTTTATGGATGTTTAGAAGTCATTTAAAATTATAGATACTAAACATTGTTACATGTTTCCCTGTTTTGCCCCTGATTTTCTAACATTAATTATGAAGTTTAGCCATAGAGAAATTTTCAATGCTGATGAGGACAGATATATCAGTCTTTTGGAGTTTTACTTTTTTGTGTCTCAAAGTCACATTTATATTCTCTTACATTTTTTAAACCAAAATTTTTTTTAAAAATTTAAAATGTTTGAGAGAGAGAATGAACAAGTGGGGGAGGGGCAGGGAGAGAGAGGGGGACATAGGATCCAAAGCAGGCTCCATACTGAGCCCAATATGGGGCTCAAACTCACAAACTGTGAGATCCTGACCTGAACCAAAGTCACATGCTTAATTGACTGAGCCACCGAGACACCCCCTAAAACAACATTTTAATTACACAGTTATACTGTCACATTTTCCTTTTAAAAATCAAACATTAGAGATAAAGCTAAAGTTGTTTGAGCACTTGTCTAAATCTGGAACTCCTTTCTGCCCTTTCTCAGAAGATATTCTGGTTTTAAGTTTTATATATCTCCTGTCAGAATTTCTACTATGCTATTACATGCAAATATATGTTAACTATAGAAATTACATAGTATCATTCAGTATTTTGTCTTATTTGCATCAGTGGTATTATGTATGTGTCCTTCTGCAACTTGTCATTTTCACTTGGAAATCTATGCTCTGTGTTCTTACATACAAAACGAGCTCAGGTGTTTCTCAGTCTTGGCATTTGAGCAGCAATTCTTTTTCATGCTCCATGAACTGCAAGACAGTCAGCATCTCTGGCTCATCATTCACTAAATTCCAGTAGTCCCGTAGTCCTTATGATACCAAAGGTAAACCTTAACCCACATATTGCTGAATGCCTCCTATGAGGTGATACCCCATCTAGCTTTTTAAACTGCACCTTTTAAAATTGCATAGTATTCTGTATGATGTAATTTCACTTACATTGATGATGAACATTTAAGTTATTTCCAGTTTGTTGAATGATCTGTGACATTTCAGGGAGCTTCATGCACAGTAAAGAGTCAGTATTGCAAAGTAGTTCAGAGCATGGCCTGTGAGGTCAAATCACATGGGTTAGATCCAGGCTCTGCTATTACGTAGTGATGAGTCATTAGGTAAGTCTCTTACTGTCTCTAGGCCTCAGTTTCTTCATCTTAACAATGGAGAGTAATCTTAGTACCTACCTCATAGGATTGTTGGAAAGATTAAATGAGTTAAAGTATTTGAAACAGTGCCTCGTATCACAATCAGTGGTTTATAAATATTTGCTATTATTATATTATTATTATACACATTGAGTGCATATAAAAATTGCTAAATCATTAAGATGTAAGTTTTTATTGTAAAGCCTATCAAAATAGAATAGAAACTTAAATGCCTAAGAAGGAGGAAAGGATAAAACTCTTACAGGTACATATAGTAAGTTTCTGAAGAAGTGTTAATGACACAGGAAAACCACTAAGATATAGGTGAAAAAAGCAGCATATAAATCTGTATATGTAATATGATCTTAATTATGTAAAAAAGAATGGTATAAATAGAAAGCGGACCTGATGGGAATATACAAATGGTTATCTCTAGTTCGTAAGTGTATAATGCTTTTCATTTACTTCTTTATGCTTTTCTAGATTTTCCAAAATTTCTTAAGCATGTATTACTTTTCTAATCAGAAAAAAACAGATAACCCTGCTTCTTGGTATGAAAATTAAGTTTAGTTATAATACACACTCTACTTTGTGATCTGCTTTTTTTGCACTTAGCAATACAAAATGTATTTTCGAATAAGCACATTAACTGATACGAGCCAGAAAAATTAAGGGGAAAGATTTTAAGCTAATATTGCTGAATATCATTTTTATTTTACTATTTTTCTTCTTAAAGTTCTTGCCCTACAGATACTTAAAACCTACCAAAATATAAAGACAAGTGACCAAAACATGTGTCCTCATTTCTGGTCGTTTCTCTTGGTAGTGCCCCAGCAGTCAGTGACTACTCTAGAATTGCTTTGGGTCCTAAACGGGGTCCGACTGTTACTGAAAAGGAGGTGCTGACATGCATCCTCTGCCAAGAAGAACAAGAGGTGAAAATAGAAAATAATGCCATGGTATTATCGGCCTGTGTCCAGAAATCCACCGCCTTAACCCAGCACAGGGGAAAGCCCATAGAACTCTCAGGGGGTATGTATCGTTTAATAAATATCCTTTCAAGCATCTCTTTTCATACTTATGTAATGAGAAAAAAATATTGGAAGAAGTTTGAGAGTGAGACTGTATTTAGCCTTATTTAGTCAGATCACATTTTACCCATAAGTAAAATGGACTCTAGATCTTTACATATCATGTTGGCTCCTTTATTTTATTTTTTAATTTAAATTTTTGTTACACTTGGCCACATTGCTCAGTCTCTGTCTCTATCTACCCATCTCTCTACCTCTTTTCTCTTTGCTGAACCTTTTGAAAGTAGCATGCAGTCATAAGACATTTCATCCCTAAGTGTTCACACATGCATTTTCTAAAACTAAGGATAATCTGTTATATCACATTTAAGAAAATGAATAATAATTCAAGAATATTACCTAATATAAAATCATATTTGGATTTTCCAAACTGTCCTCAGCTAGGCTTTTTTAGCTAGACTGTTTTTTTATTCATTTAGGGTCTAGACATATATAGTGCCTTGCTTTTATTATGTCTCTTTTACTCTATATTAATCTAGAATAGTCACTTGCCCTTTTTATTCATGATGATAACTTCTTGGAAGAATGTAGACCAGTTGTTTTGTACAGAGTCTTACATTGTGAATCTCTGATTGTTGCCTCAAGATTAGATTCATGTTAAATATTTTCTTGGCAGGAATACTAATTAAGTATTGGTTTTTGTTTTGTTTTTGTTTTTTTACATCACATCAGGATTACTGCTTTATAAAATACCCTTGGAATAATAATAATAATGATGATGATGATGATAAAAAAGGCTAACATTAACTGAATACTTACTGTTTGCCAGGCACTGATTAAGTGCTTTATCTGTATTTACTCACTTAATCCACACAACAACCCAATGAGTTTGGTTCCAATATTGACTCCATTTACAGATGAAGGAACTGAGGGACAGAGAAGTTAAATAATTTACCCAAGGCCACAAGTTATATGTAATGAAACCAGATTTTTAACCACTTCATCTTTGCTTTTATCCAGACTTTAATGCCCTAAATAGCCCTTAGAAAGTAATTCAAATTACTCTTAAAATCAGAAGAGCAAATTGTACCTCAATCATAGAAAAATCACTTTAACCACCAAGATAAGGCAGCTTAAACCTAATATTCAGAATAAAAATACAGAAATAGAAGTTGTCATTAATTCACACTAATTGTAAATCCTACCTGGAAGTCTAGCTTTATATTTTTTTCCTTTTACTTATTATTAAGAATATATGTCCTGTTACCATGATACTATGACACTTTACCTGGACATTCCTAAGAAAGTTCATGATTAGAATTTTAGTCCTGATAATCTTTTTTTTTCTCCATTTTATAACTGGGGGAGATGAATACATAGCTCCTATTTTTGTCTTCCTGTACCAGAAACCCTGGACCCACTCTTCATGGATCCAGATTTGGCATATGGAACTTACACAGGAAGCTGTGGTCATGTGATGCATGCAGTGTGCTGGCAGAAGTAAGTTGTCTTTCTGACGTGTTCTTGAAAGAAACTAGGAATACTGAAGTTCACTAAAGGCCACAAAAAGGCGTGTTTTCTCGTGTCTTCTTTCCTTTCTTCTTATCTGAATAATTGAAGCAGTTTTAATTAACAAATTTTGTCTGCATGATACCCATTATCTTAACCACCTTCAGAAATGGATGTAATCCATTGCTTCTGATCAGTATTTGTGTAAAAGAAAGCTGTAATCTTTCTTTAAAAAATGTCATTTCCCTAGTAACGTAGAGGGAAAAGTACCTTTGAGATAGAATAAGACAAGAAATTCTAGTTCGACATCTGGAAGAGAAAAATTTAGAAATATAATTCTTGGGAAATCTTTTGTATAGGATTCACCCTTTTGGCATTGGATTAAACTGCCTCATTTTCCTGAATAGCCTTTACTACATCATTTGGCCATTGGAAACTGAGGGAAGTGGTGTCTGCATTATATCTCCGTGCTGTTGAGTTAGGAGCCAAGTTATGATTCAGTAAAATTACTTTATGTTTGTTTCTGCCCTTAAGTGTTTTCTAGTGTGAATTCAAAAGAATGGGCATCCTATTTCTTCTATAATTATAACTTGGGTGTTTGGGCATGTAGATTGTGAAGACATTTATTGAAGCAAAAATTCCAAATTTTTGATTTTTGTCACTTGGATTAGAGTGAAGATACACATATTGTTCTGAATGGACCCGTGTCTTGCAATTTTGCAGGTATTTTGAAGCTGTACAACTGAGCTCTCAGCAGCGCATACATGTTGACCTTTTTGACTTAGAGAGTGGGGAATATCTTTGCCCTCTTTGCAAGTCTCTGTGCAATACTGTAATCCCCATTATTCCTTTGCAACCTCAAAGGATAAACAGGTATATTTTAATTCATGTTTTGGTTAAATTTTAAGAAGCTGTCTTAATCCTTTCATTTGTGCCTATTTTGATTAGATTGCTAGTTTTTTTTTTCTGTTTGAAGTAATTAATACTTTTTCTTTCTATAACTTGTATTCTGTCTTTAAAACATGATGAAAAGCTCTGATTCTTGGTCTCTAAATAACTAGAATGTTCATTAACTCAAATCTGTATGTTGTGTGTGTATCTTCTAACAGCCATGAAAAGTAGAACATGAATCTCTACCTTAGCATTCACAAAAAGGGAAAGGATGTGAGAAGATTTATCTTTTCCAATAGTCCTTTTATGCCATTAGAGTTAATATTTGGAATTTGGTTTCTCTAAATGTCTTTGTATTATTATTTCTAATTCTGTATTTATCCCTGAAGATCCAATCGCCATAGTTGTAGAGATGTGAACAAAATGTGAACTATAAAAGTAAAGAAAAACAATAGATTAATCATATATCTTTGGATGGTTTCTACGTTTTTAGACTAAGTGGTTTTTTTAAGTTTTTTAATATATTTTATTTATTTCTGAGAGAGAGACAGCATGAGTAGGGGAGGGTCAGAGAGAGAAAGAGACACAGAATGTGAAGCAGGCTCCAGGCTCTGAGCTAGCCATCAGCACAGAGCCCAATGCGGGGCTTGAACCCACAAACCGTGAGATCGTGACCTCAGCTGAAGTTGGACGCTCAACTGACGGAGCCACCCAGGCACCCCTAAACTAAGTTTTTAAACTTTTCTATTCTGACCATCTGTGAGTGTAACTTAACAACGAATCTATTCGTTCTTTATGATAGCTATAGCATGTAATTGTATATTTCTGTGTTGTCACTGTTGTGCACAATAACAGTATTCTTCATTGTTGTTCATTTTCTTAAAACTCAGTGAATTTGTAGTAATCGAACTAAGTTTTACTAAAGAAAATGATTTCGTTGATAAAAACACTTATAGCATGTTTCCACAACAAAGGCGTTCAAAGGTGATAGGCTTGGCAGTCAGGGTCAATAAATAGTTGTTCTAGCTCTACTACTCTTTGTCATTAGAAAACCTAATTGGGGGCACCTGTGGCTCAGTAGGTTGAACGTCTGACTCCTGATTTTGGCTCAGGTCATGATCTCCCAGTTCACGAGATCAAGCCCCATGTCTTGTTAGGCACTGGCAGCACAGAACCTGCTTAGGATTCTCTCTCCCCTTCCTCCACTCATGCTCATTCTCTTTCTCAAAATAAATAAATTTTATTTATTATTTATTTTATTAAAAAAAATTTTTTTTGATGTTTACTTATTTCTAGGAGAGAGAGACAGCGTGAGCAGGGGAGGGTCAGAGAGAGAGGGAGTCACAGACTGAAACAGGCTCCAGGCTCTGAGCTGGCAGTCAGCACAGAGCCCGATGCGGGGCTCGAACCTATGAACCGCAAGATCATGACCTAAGCGAAAGTCAGACGCTTAACCGACTAAGCCACCCAGGCACCCCTCAAAATAAATAAATTTTAAAAAAAGAGAAAACCTGATTTGGAAATTGTCTTCTACTCAGACACTTGGGACATAGAATGTCATCTTTTAGAAAGAAGGTGCCCTCCGAATCGTTTATCTTTTTATTTTTTCCATAACTGATGTGTTCTAGACTCTCTACCAAGCCCTTGCTACATTATTTTTTTTAATACTCAAAATAATCTAACAAAGGTAGATACTGCTACTCCTATTTAAAAGGTAAGAAATTAGAGACTACAAGTAGTTTTTACTTATCCCAAGACAGACTCAGAATTTGAACCCAGACTTGACTCCAAAGCCTTATGTAACTATGCACGTGAAGACAAAAATAAAACAAATCATAGTAAAATTAAGTGACTTTCCAACTTTTTGTTGGCCTTTATATTTTAAGCCTTTTTTACACAATGGTTTCCCAACTAAAGATTTTTAAACAAGAAAATTGTTCTCTAAAGGAATATTCAGCACCCACTTTCCTTGATGTCTTTAAGTATAGGATGCTGCAGGGGCAACTGGGTTGGTTAAACTTCCAACTCTTGATTTTGGCTCAGGTCATGATCTCACAGTTTCGTGAATTTGAGCCCAACATCAGGCTCTGCTGCACTGATACTGTGGAGCCTGCTGTGGATTCTCTCTCTTTCCCTCTCTCTCACTGTCTCTCCCCTGCTTGTGCACTGCCTCTGTCTCTCTCAAAATAAATAAACTTAAAAAATAAAAAAAAATAACAGGATGCTGCAAGGCAATCCTTTTTAAAGTTAGACTGATCCTCAGGAAGATGTGGTTTATCTGTACGATGGAATGCTACATGGCAATGAGAAAGAATGAAATCTGGCCATTTGTAGCAACGTGGATGGAACTTGAGGCTGTTATGCTGAGCAAAATAAGTCAGGCAGAGAAAGACAGATACCATAAGTTTTCACTTATAAGTTTATCAGGAGAAACTTAACAGAGGACCATGGGGGAGGAGACGGGAAAAAAGTTGTTGGGGAGAGGAAGGGAGGCAAACCATAAGAGACTCTTGAATACTGAGCACAAACTGAGGGCTGATGGGGGTGAGGGAGGGGGGAAGAGGGTGATGGGCATGGAGGAGGGCACTTGTTGGGATGAGCACTGGGTGTTATATGGAAACCAACTTGACAATAAACTATGAAAGAAAAAATAATAATAAAGTTAGACTTGATCCTTACAACTGGGTCACTTTGAACCCTGTGACACCTTTATTACTTAGGTGGTGAAACATAAATACGTAACATTTTTATTAAACACTTGACATTACCTGTGTAGTTGAATATATTTGCCTCTTTTGGTTTTAGAAAATCAACATGAGTATAATCTAAGATAGTAAAGTTAACAGTGTATAAAAAAGTTTATCAAAACTAACGAACTGATATTTTTAAAGAATAATGGTCCTAACAAATCATAGTACACTTTAATTTCTGAAAACAGGAAAAATTCTTAGGTCAGATTAATGTCCAGATATATGAATTTTGTCACAGTTCATTATATATTTTGACTTCACTCATCATCCTTTCCATAGGTAAATTCTCATTTTATAGTCCTCTTTAATAACGTTGTTTCTAGTCTGCCTTGGTTGTTAATAACAGTTTGGTCAAGTCCCTGCCCTTACGGAATTTCTGTTACTGAGGGAAGAGACCAACAATAAATACAAATGCAGAATGTTGAGAGATGAGAAATATTTTGACAAAACTAAAGCAGCAGGTCTAGAAACAAACTAGGTGCATGAGACTGTAGACACAGTCCTCAGAAATCTCCTTTTTGGGATAATGACATTTGAATAGAGTCCTGAATGAAATGAAGTAGTGCTGTTCTCTGGGAGAAGAAAATTCTAAGCACAGGCAATACCAAGAACAAACACCCTGGGGGTGCCTGGATGGCTCAGTTGGTTGAGCATTGATTTTGGCTCAGGTCATTATCTCACGTTTAGAGGGTTCAAACTCCATGTCCGGCTCTGTGCTGAATGCTTGCTTAGAGCCCGGAGCCTGCTTTGGATTCTGTGTCTCCTTCTCTCTCTGCCCCTCCCCCACTCACACTTTCTCTCTCTCTCTCTCTCAAAAATAAATAAATGTAAAAAAAAAAGAAAAAAATTTTTAAATAAAAAGAGAAAACACCCTGAAGTAGGAATATCATCAGCATGTTTGAGGCACAGCAGAAAGCCAACATGCGTGGAATGGAACAAGCAAGGAACCAGATCATAAAAGGGCTTATAAGATTAGAAATTAGAATCTTATTTTTAGTTTAAAAACACAAAGTATTTTATGTGTGGTGGGAAACCATTGGAGTACTTTGAACAGGGCAGTTATGATCAGATTTATACTTTAAAAGATCCCCTTGGCTGTTCTACAATGAATATAGGTAATAATGAAGCACTAATGTAGAAACAGGATGTATTGAAATAGTTCCAGTGAAGGATAAAGTAACTTGGGTTAGGGTAGTATTAATGGAAGTAGAAAAAAGTGATCAACTTGGAGTATATTTAAACGGTAAAATCAGCAAGACTAGTTGCTGGATTCAAATGTGGGTTGTGAGAGAATCTG
Source organism: Proteles cristata cristata (assembly GCA_017311185.1). Classification (NCBI taxonomy): domain Eukaryota; kingdom Metazoa; phylum Chordata; class Mammalia; order Carnivora; family Hyaenidae; genus Proteles; species Proteles cristata. The sequence continues at coordinate 2,812,160 of JAESUZ010004587.1, forward strand.
AGAAATCAGTGACGACACCTAGTTTTTGATTTGAGTCACTAGAGTGGTGATTCCATTTATTGGTATTTGTTATTTCTAGATGATAGGCCTATGAATGTTATCTTACTCCTTGTACTTTTAAAATTCTTCTCTCCCCCAAACTACATTTTTACTTGTATTTATGTATTTATTTTATTGAAATGTAGTTGACACACAGTGTTACCTTAGTTCAAGTGTACAGTATTCAACAAGTCTGTATTATGCTGTACTCACCATAGGTATAGCTCCCATCGGTCACACACAGCACGGTTGCAATACTATTGACTATATTCCCTATGCTGTACCTTCATCCCCATGACTTATTAATTCTATAACTAAAAACCTGTATCTCCCTCTCTCTTTCACCCTTTTGTGCCCATTCTCTCACCTACTCCCCTTTCTGGCAACCATCAATTTGTTCTTTGTATTTATGGGTCTTCATTTGTTTTGTTTTTTAGATTCCACATACAAGTGAAATCACACGGTATTTGTCTTTCTCTGTCTGACTTATTTCACTTAGCATAATACCCTCTGGTCCCATCCATGTTGTCACAAACAGCAAGATCCCATCCTTTTTGTTATGGCTGAGTAATATCCCATTGTGTGTGTGCGTGTACATCTTCTTTATCCATTCATCTATCAATGCGGACTTAGGTCGCTTCCATATTGCGGCTGTTGTAAATGATGCTAAAACTACATTTTTAGACATATGTGCTTCTATGACCTAGGAAGCTAATCTGAAGGAATTTGATTTTTTCATACAATAAGTTGTCCATAGAAAGACGCTACGAGTTCAGCTTTTCAGTTGTGCCAATGGCTTATTAATTTTTAAATATCATTTTTCAGTGAGAATGAAGAGACTTTTGATCAACTTTTGACCCTGGCACAATGGATACAGACTGTCCTGGCTAGAATATCAGGTTATAATATGAAACATGCTAAAGGTTTGCTCAAAATTATTCTATATTTTGCTGTGTGAGATTTAAGTGTCAGAGTCTTTAATGTTTTTCTGAGGTACTTATTGCTCTAAAATATGGTTTGCAGTTACAGACTTGTTGACTCTCAGGAACTAAAGGTTTTTAAAGCCAAAATTAAGTTTGGCTTAAATCACTTAATTTTCATCCTGGCAAACAATATAGACAATGATAAATCTGGAGTCACACTGCTTGGAACTAAATCTTAGATCTATTGCCTACTGTCTCTGTGATCTTGGACAAGTTATTTAACCTCTCTGTGCCTCAACTTTCTTACTTACAGGGTAAGAATAATAATAGTACCTATCTCACTGACTTAAGGATTGAGGTATCCTGTGTAAAGTAGAACAGTGCGTGGTACATAGTAAATACTGTATGAGCATTAGCCATTACTATTACTAATTTTAATATGTTGTCATTAATATTAATAATAACAAAAACAACATTTTAAAACTGTTACCTCATTTATATATACTTTACAATTGAAGGATAAGACTAAAAAAGTATAAAGACTCTGAGAAGTAAACAATGGCAGGCTGATTAAGAAGGGAAGTCAAAATTTGAAGAATGATTTGTAGAGGCAGTAAATTTCTTTGGGTTTTTTCCTCCTTTATTACCCAGCTTTGAACTCAGCATAGCCTGAGTCACAGAGCTTTGCAATGGACATGAATAGCAAAAAGTTCAAGAGAGATGTCCTCATTCTGGCCAGAGGACCAGGAAAAGAAGTTCTTCAGAACTGGAAAGTGTAAAGGGAATTCTTGTTGTGTTGGGTTTTGTTTGATTTTTGTTTTTCCCTATTCTGACCCTCTTCTGAGGCCAGCCCCAGTCACGGAACTGCAGTGCCATGGTGGCCACATAGATATGTAAAATCCTAAGAGAAAACCAGTCTCTCTGGCTGAAGGAACTGGAAAAAAGGGACCTCTGTGTTCCATAGGATTCAGGGTGAATCCTCATTTTTTTTTCTGTCTTTGTCTCACAGCTTCATCCCAAGGGTAGCTCTAGTCACCTGAATCTACTTGACAACAGAAGGGACTAAAACTGAGAGAAACATGTCATTATGGCCAGAGCAGCTGGGGAACAGGGTCCCTTAGAGCTAGACAATATGGGGGAAGTGCCAGAGAGAAGAGAACTAGAGAAAGGGAATCTTCTGTTTTTGAGAACAGCACAGATTGTGGGCTTGCCTCCAGGCTGCACATGTGCAGACCAGACCCAGAGAAACAACAACAGGTTTGAGAATGAAGCTGCATTAAACCATCACTTAAGTCCCAGACTAACCCCTGAGTAGTGCATGTACAGTCAGACCCAAACAGTGTAGCAAAGGCTCTAAGACATTGGAACCACCACAGTGGGACAGAAATTGTTGAAACTAATTGGGTTGATTGCCTACTGGAACAAAAAGAAAGGTACATTTTTCCGGGAATTTTAAGAAGAACCAAAACTTCACAGTGTAATATTCAAAATATCCAAGGTACAATACAAAATTACCCAACATACAAAGAACCAGGAGAATCTGACCAATCTCAAGGAAAAAAACAATTGTGAGATGTTTTAACATTGTACTTTTTAGACAAAATTTTAAAGCACCCAGTACTCATTAAACATAAGGTAAAGGTGAACACTTTGGAAATGAATGGAAAAAATGTGAGTTCTCAGCAGAAAAACATAGAAACTATTAAAAAAAAGAACCAAATGGAAATAATAGAATTGAAAAAACACTATATGAAATAAAAGTTAACTGGGTGGGCTCAATAGTGAAATGGAGATGAGAAGGATAAGAGTTAATGAACCTGAAATCTGATCAGTGGAAATTACCCAGTCTGAAGAATAGACAGAAAAGTGATGAAGAAAAAAGAAAAATAGCTTTAGAGACACATAGGCCCAAGTTTTTAAATCCAATATTTATATCATACAAGTCCTGAAAAGAAAAAGGATGGTACAAAAAAAAAAAAAAATCTGAAGAAATGATGACTGAAAACCTCCCCAATTTATTGAAAGACATAAATTTACAGATTTAAGTTCAGTGAAACTCAAAGATAAACTAAAAGAAAATCACACTCAGATCATACCCAAACTGCTGAGAACCAAAGATGAAGGAAAAATGTCTCAAGAGCAAGCAGGAAAAGACAGCTCGTTCCATATAGGGGAACAACGATTCTAATTTGATAAGGACATGGAGCCACAAAGAGTATTCACTCAAGGTCTTAGTAATAGGGACAGAGTTAGGATGCCAACACAGGCAGCTTGGCTCCACATCGTTGGCTCTTACTCACTAATGTATGCTGCCTTACTAATAGAATACTATGCATTCATTAAAAATGGAAATAGAGGGAGAGTTGCTCATGTGGAAAGACGTTTATGATCTGTTGGTGAAAAAACAAGATACAGAACAGTATTATAAATGTCTTTTTAAAACAGTCTGTATGTGTAACATTTGTATGGAGAACAGAGAGAATCACCCAAATGTTATTTGAGTAGAGAAGTTTTGAACGATTGTTTATTGCTTATTAACGTTTTCTAAGTTTTCTGAAATGGTCACATATAATTTTAAAAAGCTAGAAAAGTGTGTGTCACACTAAACTCTCATGATTTTTCATTCTTTCTCCTTTTCCTTTTTAAGGAGAAAACCCAACAATTCCAGTCTTAGTTGATCAAGGAATGGGTGATTCCACTTTTGAGTTCCATTCTATCCTGAATTTTGGGATTCAGCCTTCGTAAGTATCTAAATAAGTTAAGAGATGTTTGTAAATGACTGTAAAAATAAGAGTGAAGAACAGTCCTTCCTTCCTGCTTTGTTTCCTGCCTTATTTGCAAAATTGTTTCTTTATCCCATTTTTCTCTTGTTTCTCCCTCGAGCTTTATTTGTACAATAAAATTAAGTGGTTTGAGGTATTAGAGTTATGTGTATTAAGGTGAATCCTGCCTGTAATTAACCATTTTTGACCAGCAAAAATGCCATTTCTATATAGCCCAACCTACAATAAGAGCAGAATTTAAGACTTCAATTAAAGTCATATCTAACTCTGACTTCTATAAAGTCTCAGGTCACTCCTCCCCTCATTCATTTTTCTTGTTTGTAAAATTGAAACATAGCCTCTTATCTTACATCATAAGGTTATTGGAAAAATACTTATGTGAAAACACTTTGAAAAATAAAATATATCCAAATCAGGTATTATTATTATTTAATAAATACTATCTGATGTACACTTTTTTAGTTGTGATACTTGTTTATATTTTGAATCCCATTGCTACTGAAAATATAGGTTAGAGGGGTGCCTGAGTGGCTCAGTTCATTAGCATATGGCTCTTGATTTTGGCTCAGGTCATGAACTCATGATTCATGAGATCTTATTAACAGTGCAGAGCCCACTTGGGATTCTCTCTCTCCTTCTCTCTCTGCCCCTCCCTCGCTCACACTCACATGCGAGCGCACTCTCTCTCTAAAAAAATGAACTTTAAAAAAAAAAAGAAAATATTTGTTACAAAAGGAAGTTCAGGAAATCAGAAAATATCACTCCCGAGTACATCATGTATTCATTCTCTCTGTCTCACATCACACCCTGTTAACACCGAAGTCCCGTTTAGTCCCTTTTTCAGACATTAAAACTTGTTAGGTCAGATCTGTTTGTTCTGAATTTTATTCCTTCTCTCCAGTCTGTCCTTAATTTGGACCTGGATCCTTTCTGCTGTGATCCATTACTACGTCTTTTGTAGGAAGTAAAGTTATGAGTCATTAGCATTTATAAGAGATATGTTTCTGCCTATAAGCGATACAGCCCATTTTTTTCTTCAGAGGCTCTAATCTCTAATTTGACAAAGAGCATTTTACTTTGTCAAAAGGAGCTAAATTGTTGTTTCAGTACCTAAATTATTGTTAACTTGTTGCTGTACCTTACTCTGTTGGTAACCCCTTTTATTAAATCACTTTTTTCTTGTTTTATTTTTAGGATAAAATATTCTAATAGCATCAAGGAAATGGTCATTCTCTTTGCTACAACAATTTATAGAATTGGACTAAAAGTACCTCCTGATGAAACGGATCCTCGAGTCCCCATGATGACCTGGAGCACATGTGCTTTCACTATCCAGGCAATTGGTAAAGCCTATGAGAGACTGCTTTGGAGGATTCATAGAAAAAGAATTGACATTGACTGACAAAAACGTTTCCTTTTCCTTGATATCTTAAAATAGTTTGAATTGTTTTAGGACCATTGGTATCTCAGTAGATTAGTGTGGCCTGATGCCAGTTAGTCTGAGAATTTTTGTATTGATCCCTTTTTAACTACAATATTGGCCGTATGCAACATAAGCTCAGAATGTTTGAAAGGTATAGCATAAAGGAAGCCATATTCAAAAGTTAGCAGATTCATAACCTATGAATATCAAGGGGAAAAAAGCAAAGGAAGAAGAATCAAGTGATTTAATCAAGAGATTTAAATAGAATAGAATAGAAATAGAATAGAATAGAATAGAATAGAATAGAATAGAATAGAATCGAATCTGAACAAATCAATAAGAAATGTAAGCATTCTTTGGAGTCATGATCTGCTACTAAAATCTCGTGACACTTTCAGTGAACATATTTTACACTTTATTATCTTTGGCAAGACAAACATTAGAAATAAGGAGTTTATATTTAATTATATTTAACATTAAAAAAGGTCACAGTTTTTGTCACAAAAGTGATGAGAAGTTCACTGGAGGACTGAATCTTCCTACGTGGTTCTGTAACCTAGTAATTGAGTTTATTATGTTAATATAGTAGTATGCCGTTTTCACTTCAGTGCTTTTTCCATTCCGCGGACATAGTGCTATACTTTATTCCTAGTGCATAAGCACCTGACTTACTTCTCTACACTTCCCTATGAGTGTGGCATGACATACACCAGGACATGTTGGCACAGTTAGGAACTACAGTTGAGGAATCAATATACAGGGTCTTTTATTGCTGTCCATTCAAAGATGGAAAAAGAAAACAGGAAGTAAACCTTCCTTACTCATAGGTATATCTGCTGCCAAATAGCAATGAAAATTAGAGTAATTTAGCAATAAATGCCCTTGCCAACAAGGCAAAAGGTATCTGAATCCATGGGGTTTTTTTAATTTTCAGTTTCTTATTTTCCTGTAATGTAATTTTTAATAGTATGTATAAGAGCAATAGTTACCTGTATCTGCCTTATGTATTTTAAAACAAAATAGTTATGACTATACCTAAAATTACTTGTTGAAAAATATTTTGTGTAGAAAAGATGTTAAGATGATGAAAAATAAACCAGGATGCTTTGTTTTTCCCAGGTATTCTCTGTAGAGAGCTGCTGGGACTTTATTATTTGTAGTAACAATTTGCTTCTATAATATCTTCTCACTCAAAAATTTGGAAATTTTGGTATAGACTTAAATATGAAACTTTGAAGGGGAAAAGTACAAATCATCTGGTCAAAAATATAATTAAAGAACATCCGATAGAAACCAAGTATACAATTATAGTACTATTCAGGATTTATTACTTTTTTCTTACTCTTTGAGAAAACCTCTTGGGAGATGAAGGAAAACCTCTGTTTGGAGCACTTCAAAATAGACAGGTATGTGTAACTCATGGTAGGCTTTTTTGGTACAATCTACAGTTAATTTACTAGTTGTTAAAATCATTTTTTTAATTCATTCCTTTTTCTGTAAAAATTTACTTATTATTTTTTTTACAAAGCTACTTCAGTCTCACAGGAGACTGAATGGCCAGCAGTGTGCACTTTAGAGAGCTTACCCAATCTTGGTGGTTAAATGTAATTCGTAGAATGATTTCAGATGATACTTAGTCCCTTTTTTTCTTTCTTTCTCTACTTTTTGCCAAGTCAGAAACTCAGTGTCTCCTACATTTTCCTTCCTCACTAATTTTATGCTGTCATGTAACATTAAGTATTAATGCTGGCTTAACTCTAAATAGATCGTCATAGTGAATTCAAGAGTAAAACTAAGCATGCCTCCTAATGGGCAGATCTTGACACTACAGGACTGTACCCCTATCTCCAGGCCTAGGCTCAAGAACTAACCCTATGAAAACAGAGTGGGTGACCAAGGATTCCCTAAAACATCCCCACTCCTAGCCATTTCCCTCTTGCTTTCCTGACAGCTGGCACAGGGGATTTTTAATGTACAGTGTGCTTCCCTACCCTTGCCGGCCGTCTGTTTGAAAAGCAGATCTATTCCTTGAATTTAGTGGGGATTTTCTGACCATCATTTAAGAATTTTTATAAATTTTTTTGCCCAGGCCTCAGAGTACATTAATCCAGACATTTAAGAAATTCAATCTGGGGAAAATGAGTACCTAAATGAGAATTGAAATAATTATAGCTTTAATGTCTCTTGGTCATGGGAAAATCTATTAAAATTTGATGAGTTCATAAAACTTTCTGAAAGTATTAAAAATAGTATAAATATTATACCTTATTTGCAAGAATGTTAATTATATAATAGGTCTACAACTAATTCTTGCAGTCTGGGATTGATTTTTACAGTGAATGACTTAGGTCTTTCATCTTCCCTTATCTTTTTCTCTTCCTCTCTCTTACAATCTAGCATAATGGTCTCAAAGCATTAATGCAATTTGCCATCGCACAGAAGATTACCTGTCCTCAGGTCCTGATACAGAAACATCTGATTCGTCTCCTATCAGGTAGAGTCTTCTCTGAGTATGATTATATTACTATATGTCCTTTTCCATTGCATTTCTGGCAGTGCATTTCTTTTGGAAGCAACACACTGCACTAATTTTGAACACTACTATTGCAGCTTTACAAAAGAAAACACAAAGACATAGATGTCCATACAATAACTGTAGTCTTAGTTTAAAACTCAGGTATTTTCCAAATGTTTTCAAGTTATGCCCCTTGTACCTACCTAGAGACTTTATTGAATCAGTATCTACAACCGCTAACATATTTTTGTCCTAATCTGGTTAGAAAAGGGGCAATGCCATGGAAAGATCATTTAAAACTAGGTTTAATTTTGCTGGTTCAAGGGGACATTCTTCATCCTCGTTTCACTTATACTGCTTTGCATGCTCTCTTTGCTCCTCTCCAAATTGTTCACATATTTAATGTATCACAAAACATTTAGAAATGTATAGTTAGGAAAAAAGTACTAAGGAACATTTTATAAAAGCAATTTTTCTTATTCATTGAGCAAATATTTATTGAACAATCTCTATTTCATTTATGCTCTTTACCTTTTCCTTCTGGATCTTTTCTTTTAGCACATAAATTATATCTAAGGCTTTCTCAGTATAGTTTATCTTTAATTATGGTCCCCATACCCTAAAGGTATAATATGCTATTTTACCAGTTTCTGTATTTTATGTCCCTACTATATTTGTGTTTTAGGTGTTTTGCATTATATTTAACTACATTGCTCTCTTACTGAATGAATTGCACTGTTGTTTGGTTGTTTTTTTTTAGTTGTTCTTCCTAACCTAAAATCAGAAGATACACCTTGCCTTCTATCTATAGATCTATTTCATGTTTTGGTAAGTGTTCTTAAAGTCTCTCAAGTTTATAATTTCATGTATTTTCCTCATTCAAGTTCATGTTCTTTGTTCAAGATTATAAATTTTGGTGTTCAGGTTATAAAATTTAGTCTCTTGTCCATTCTGTTTAAAATAGATATTTGAATGAGATTGTCAAAATTATTTTAATGTTTATTTTTGAGAGAGAGAACAAGAGAGAGAACAGGGGAGGGACAGAGAGAGACACACACATAATCCAAAGCAGGCTCCAAGCTCTGAGCTGTCAGCGCAGAGCACGATGCAGGGCTTGAACTCAATCATGACCTGATCCCAAGATCATGACCTGAGCCCAAGTCAGATGCTTAACCCACTGAGCCACCAGGCATCCCTCAAAATCACTTTAAAAGTGAAATACATTTACTCTTTCTTTTGTAACAGTTCTTGTCCTGTTGATTACATTGAGTTGGTGTCTGTCCAAGCAGACTTTTTAAAATATATATTATGCTTTCTTCCTCCTCCCTTTTCTTAACTTGTTTACATTATAAGCAGTAAATGACAGTATGAGCTGTCTTTAAATCATTAATCATTGGTGATGGGTGCCTGGCCATTGACACATCTAGGCTTCCTTCAAACAATGGATAGGTGGCAACTGTTTTGTGAGTTTCTTGCAGAGCTTTTCCAGCCCTGCAAGATAAGTTTTTCAAAATAAGTTCTCTAGAGAGACCATTGGTGAGGTTGGGAGTTTGGAGTTTGTGAATACAGGATTAGTCAGTATCCTCCATCCCTCATTGTTTAGGACTCTCCCCATTGGTTATCACTCCTGTATTTTGGAATCTTTTGGAGAAACTTTGGAAGGAATGCTGGTAAATAGGCTCTAGGCCCTGAGATTCTAATTTAATTGGACTAGCCTGTGTATCAGTGTTCTTTAAAGAGCTCCATTACATGTTATTGTAATGTTCAATCTTCTTAACCACAGGATTGAGGCTACTACCTAGAACAAGAAGTTTCAGCAAAGGGATAACCTGTTAGGTGATGACTTTTGTTCTCCATTTATGGTACACTATATTCTAAGATACTCTATTGAATAATTAGGGAAAATGTTGTGGTTGGTTATAAAAAGAAATCCACACAGGGACGCCTGGCTAGCTCAGTCAGTAGAGCATTCAACTCTTGACCTCAGGGTTGTGAGTTAAAGCCCCACATTGGGTGTAGAGATTACTGAAAAATAAAATGTTTACAACAACAAACAGTATGGAGGTTCCTCAAAAAATTAACAATAGAACTCCCCTATGACCCAGCAGTAGCACTGCTGGGAATTTACCCAAGGGATACAGGAATGCTGATGCATAGGGACACATGTACCCCAATGTTCATAGAAGCACTCTCAACAATAGCCAAAGTACGGAAAGAGCCTAAGTGTCCATCAACTGATGAATGGATCAAGAAGGTGTGGTATGTTTATATAATGGAATACTACATGGTAATGAGAAAGAATGAAATCTGGCCATTTATAGCAACATGGATGGAACTAGAGCATGTTATGCTGAGCGAAATAAGTCAAGCAGAGAAGGACAAATACCATATGTTTGCACATGTAGGTGGATTAGGAGGAAGCTAACAGAGGACGATGCGGGAGAAGAAGGGGAAAAATAGTTGGGGAGAGGGAGGGAGACAAACCATGAGAGACTCTTGAATGCTGAGAACAAACTGAGGGCTGATGGTGGTGGGGGAGAGGAAAAGGGGGGTGATGGGCATGGGGGAGGGCACTTATTGGGATGAGCCCTGGGTGTTATATGTAAACCAACTTGACAATAAACTATTTAAGAAAAAAAAAACCCACACAAACATGCTCTATACTTTCAGTTACGAGATTAGCTCATACTGGTCTTTGTTGTTACTCATGTTGATCTCTGTTTTATCTTATAGGTTGGTGCTGTGTTAGCATTCCCATCCTTGTATTGGAATGAAACTGTAGATCTGCAGCCTTCAACAATTAGTTCTTCGTATAACCACCTTTATCTCTTCCATTTGATCACCATGGCACACATGCTTCAGATCCTTCTGACCATAGATACAGGTAAAGCTCACATCAGTTGTTAACTGTAAAATAAATAACATTTGCCCATGGTTTATTGGCAAAACTAATTATGCATGTGATTAGTCATATCACATATTTCTAAATTCTGTTATTTCTCTTGTTGAATGATCGTTTGTTTCTTTATGTATGTTGTTTAAACAGCAAATTAGAAGAGCTGTGAAAGGGATAATTAGTTAAACCACCTGATTCTCTAACTAACTTGCAGCTGCTTTCCAGGTATACAGGAAGACCGTTTGGACCTGCTATACACTTTTTCAGATTTCCTAATCTCAGTCTTGGGGATTAGTCTCTCCAATGTTTGACTCTACCTGAATACTTTCAGTCTTCTGATAAGCCTGTTTAGAAAACCATTCTTGATTCCTCTAGCTAGAGTGATAACTCCATCTCACAGCACTGGTCACATAGTATCTTGGTTTATAGCTCCATGTTGTCCTACTTTCCTCAGCTCTCCTCCCTCCCAACTCCTCCTTCCCCATGTCAAGTTTCTTGAATAGGAACACTCAAACTTTAAAATCTTTTCTCACAGGATTAAAGTATCTAGCAACATTTGTTATACCAAGTAAGTATTCATTAAATATATTTGGAACAAATGTTCACTTAGGAAGTAATGGAATCATAATTCCATGATGAATAATTCAACATCATGGAATTATGATATCGTTATTCTTTTAATTTTTTAATTTTTTTTTTTTTTTTTTGAGAGAGAGAGATGGTGAATACATGAGTAGGGGTGGGGCAGAGACAGAGGGAGACACAGAATCCAAAGCAGGCTCCAGGCTCTGAGCTGTCAGCACAGAGCCCGACATGAAGCTCAAACCCACAAACCATGAGATCATGACCTGAGCTGAAGACAGATGCTTAACCAACTGAGCCACCCAGGCACCCCTTACCTAATGGTTTTAATATTTAGAATCAACTGTTTAGGTTGAGAAAAAGGAAAAGAACCTCAGTTGAGTTTACATTGTTTATTATCCTGGAACCATGATATTGAGGTGTAATTTATAAATTGAAGAGCAAACTAATAGATTAATCTTTCAGAATCTCTTTTTCAGACCTCCCTCTTGCTCAGGTTCAAGAAGAGAGTGAAGAGGCTCGTTCTGCATCTTCTTTCTTGGCAGAAGTTTCTCAATATACAAGTGGGTAAGTAGCAGTTCATTAGTTCAACCTGTTTCAGTATTGTTTTAATAGTTGCACCTCTTTGTTCAGTTGTTTCACACAATAACTTTTGAACCATTTTAATTCTAGTTTTTAAAAATCAGTTAAGAGCTTTTGGAATAACAGGTACCCATTTGTTTCTGAGACTGAAACAAGTTTTGTTACATCTTTACTCTTATAAACTGTTCTTTACTCTTATTATAAAGAACAGTTTGATATATCTTTACTTTTATAAAACTGTTCTGGGAACATAGGCCAAAGATAATAGAATTTTAACGAATGGGAGCATTTAGAATTTAAATAATAGGGGAGCCTGGATGGCTCAGTCGATTATGCGACCAACTTCGCCTCAGGTCATGATCTCCCAGTTTGTGAGTTCAAGCCCCGCGTCAGACTCTGTGCTGACAGCTCAGAACCTGGAGCCTGCTTCAGATTCTGTGTCTCCCTCTCTCTCTGCCCCTCCCCTGCTCACACTCTGTCTCTCTTTCCTTCAAAAATAAATAAGCATTAAAAAAATTTTTTTTAGAATTTAAATAATATACAAAATAGAAGGTAGTCACCCTTTTAAAGCAATCTATACAGTTGATACACTTAACTAACTAGAGATTATTTTTATGGCTTTTATATAATTGTGAAATATATTGGCATTACAGAGGCTAAAATCAAAAGTATAATAGTACCCCACTGAGCTTTATCTGCTGCCAAACTCTCCCGTCTTTGCTTTCATTTTTTTCATCAATTTTTAGTTTGGTTTTTGTTTTGTTTTGTTTTTTAGTTTAGGTAGTGAGAAGAGTAGAGGGAGAGAGAGAGTGTGTGTGTATGTGTGTATGTTTCTAGACTTTATTTTTTAGAACTGTTTTAGGTTTACAGAAAATTTAAACAAAGTACATAGCGTTCTGGTTCACTCCCTCCCCTTACCTATTTCTCCTGTGATTAACATCCTGCCTTAGTGTGATGGGTTTGTTAAAGATGATAAAATAGTATCAATACACTGTTGTTAACTAACATCCATAGTTCACATTATGGTTTGCTCTGTGTGTGGTAGCATTGGAAGTATCCTGTAGAATACTTTCGCTGCTCTATGAATCACCAATTTTAATACAAAAATCAAGAAAGTATTAATTTTTTTAGTGAACTTAACTGCTTTGGTTAGTTATTGATAAATATATCTGATTCACATTTCATCATAAGAGTTAGAAAAAAGAAGAAAATAGTTATGTGCTTTAAAAATTTACATAGTAGGAGCATTCACTTTTGAATGCCCCCTCTCTGTAAAGAGAGCTTTCATACTATTTTTACTTTCCTATACTCTAACAAACTTTTGCCTGCTGCTCATTTGAAATTAATTAATTAATGATCATTAATATTAATAATTATATACTGTTAATAATTATTAATATAAATATTATGTATTAGATAAAATCTGTATGGTAAAAGGTACAAGATTTGTGGTTTTACTTAGGAAACTTTTAGAAGATTTAAAGATAGACGCTATTGCCAGTTAAATATTTTGTTTAAAATGTTTAAAAATTAAATGGATTAAAAAAATATTTAAATACTTAGGTATGTTTTTAAACAAGGATGTGTTTAAAGTCTAGGGTTTTAGTATGATCAGTATTCTTTTCTCTTCTGGAATTACTTCCTCTTAGCTGCATTGGGTGTGGTGTTCCTGGCTGGTATTTGTGGGTCTCGTTGAAGAATGGCATCACCCCTTACCTTCGCTGTGCTGCATTGTTTTTCCACTATTTACTTGGAGTAACTCCACCTGAAGAACTGCTTACCAGTAAGTAGGAAAATGAAATCTCAGAGTAGCAAATAAGATTTTTTTTCTTACCTTCAGCCTCAAAAATATAAGGTGAGGGCAAAACTACTTTTCTTTTCTCTGACTCTTTCATCAGTATTCACTCCCAACATGTGTACCCCTGCTGTGGTGTGGTGTAGGCTAAAGGTGAGACCAAAAATGAGATTAGCTTCATAATATGCAGAATCTACTCAGGACTCCTATCTATGTATAGTTGATATCTTTGAGCTTATAAAATGTCTGCACGCAGACTATAACTAATAGGATATGCAAAAAATTAGAAATATTGGTTGCCTTGAGGGAAGAGAACAATTTGGCTAGGTAGGAGGAAAACATTATTGTATACTCTTTATTTGACTTTTGAACATATGAGTATTACAAAGCAAGTAAAATGCTGCTAGGAAAGGTCTGGTGTAACGAAGTTAGGAGATATATGTTTGAGTACAGGTCATTTCCCTTCTTCTTTACTTGCCTTAAATCTAGATCAAAGTAGACAAGGCTTCCTTGTGCCTTTGTATGGGTAAAAATCAGAATATTTGTATGATTTTGGAAACATCACCAAAATTGTTCAGAGTCTTGCTTTTGCTCTTTGAGATTAAGCTAAACAGGTCAACTTTATTGGCTGTCAGCTTCTGTATCTTGAATTCAGTTCAGTATGGTTTATTTGATCTAGGTTTGTTGTGATTCTATATACAGACATACCTTGTCATATTGAGCATAGCCTATTGTCCTCTGCAGATACCGTGTTTTTTTACAAATTGAAGGTTTGTGACAATCCTGTATCAAGCAAGTCTGCCAGCGCTCTTTTTCCCACAGCGTTTGCTCACTTCATGTTTCTGTCACATTTTGATTATTCTTGCAGTATTTCAAACTTTTTCATTATTATTATATTTGTTAGGGTGATCTGTGATGATTGATTATGACTGGCTAAAAGGCCAGATGATGGTTAGCATTTTTTTAGCGATAAAATATTTTTTAATGAAGGCATGTACATTGTTGTTTTAGACATCATGGTACTGCACACTAAATAAACTACAGTAGTAAAAGTGTAGCTTTAATAATCACCGGGAAACGAAAAATTCACTTGGCTTGCTTCATAGCAATACTTGCTTTATTGTGGTGGTCTAGAACTGAACTAGTATGCCTGTAAATGGGGCGCTACTTCCCACATAGTTGGGTTTTTTGCATTTTTAAAAAATCATGTATTAATTTATCTAGTTGGTGCTGTAATACAGCAGTGAATAAGATTTTTTATTGGGAGGAGACTAAATATATACAAACATAAATGTGTATAATATAATGTCAAGTGGTGATAAGTGCTACAAAGAAAAATAAAGCAGGTCATGGGAATAGAGATTGCTGGGCCAGAATGTGCAATACTTTTAGATGGATTCTCACAGAAGGCTTCTCCGTGAGGAGACATGGAACAAAGATACACTGAAATAAAGATGGGTAGAACTGGGAAGACAGTTGAAGGAAAAGTATTCCTAAATAGAAAGAATGCTAAATGCAAAGCCTGTGCTTGACATCATGAAAGAATAGTTAAGAGATGAGTGTGGCTAAAGCATCATGAACAGGGTGAGGGTGGTGGAAAATGAGGCTCAGGATACAGCCAGGGGCAGATCATGTAGGGACTTTATGCCGTAACAAGGACTTTGTGTTTTGTATCTTGTGGTGGTGTGGCATTGGAGAAACCTGATCAGGAGATGAACCAGCTTTGCATTTTCAAAGAATCACTGTGACTTATTTGTCACCCACAGTTTTACAGAGTATAGAGATGAACATAAACAATGAAGAAACTCTGTTACAGGTTGACCAGGTAAGAATAATTTGCTTATTAAATGCATTGTTATTCTCTTGCAGATCCGGCAGAAGGAGAGTACAGTGCACTCTGTAGCTATCTATCTTTACCTACAAATTTGTTCCTGCTTTTCCAGGAATATTGGGAAACTGTAAGACCCCTCCTCCAGAGGTACTATGATGCCAAAATGTCTCTGTTGGGTTATTTTACTCTTGTCTTCCTAATTCACACACTCAAGGAATTGGAGAGAAGTGCAGCAATCATGGGCAACTGGAATTTCCGCTTGTCCCACCATAGTTACCATTCCTTGTACTACTCTTCCCCAAAGCTGCCATTTCCCTTAAATCATCAGGCAGGCTGGGAGCGGGGGGAGGTGATCGGTTGTGTTGTCTGCAGCCACACAGTCACAACTCAATACCAAAAGAAACCAAACTGGGGCTCTGTCAAAAACAGTAGTGTATCTCACATGGTAGCCACATCTCAGGAGGGTACCTGAGGGGGAGTAAAAAAGTCATTTGGTGGGTAAAAATGTATCAGTTAAATTTCCCTGCAAGAGTTGGGACTTTTTTTGAGAAAAACTTTCTTTTTACCCCATCATTTGCTGGCCCTCCTGATTACTGTCTACCCTCCTAACCTCTAGTGTCCTTCCCTATCTTTGCCTCTACCATTTTCCATCTTTTTTTAAAAATATAATTGACATGTAGCATTGTTTTAATAATTAATTCTCACTGTTACTCTTACTTTATTCCCCCCATTAAAGATTCTGACACCCAGTTCCAACATGTGTTTGGGGAAGATGTTTTGGCCACACATCCAACAGGCAGTTCTCTGACACCAGCTGGGTGTCCTTCAGTTCACAACATTCCTACTCCATCTACCTGGAGAGAGCATCAGATCCCATAGGTTAAGGGCTCATTGCTGTAAGACTAACATGCCTATATACAGACACATTATAGACAACTTCTACTAGCAAGTTCAAGGTTGTCACCTGTGCTCCTGACCTAATGGCTGTATAACAGAGGCTCTACTGACTCCTCCTTAGGTTCAGTTAATTTCCTAGAGCAGCTCACAGAACTCAGAGAAATATTTTACTTACTAGAACACCAGCTTACTCAGGAACAGCCAAGTGGAAAAGATGCACAGGGCAAGGTACAGGGAAAGGAAGCCAAGGTTCCATGCTCCCTGAACATACCACCCTCCCCAAATGACCACATATTCACCAAGGTGGAAATTCTCCAAGTCCTGTCCCATTGGTGGTTTTGGAGGCTGTATTACATAGGAATGGTTGACTGAATCATATAAACAGAAAGAAAATCATATAAACAGAGGACAAAATAAATAGGCAGACACAAAAACAAAGGGAAGAAAAGCAAAGGGGCAAGATGTGAAATAGTAGAAGTCTAATGGAAGGAACATGGAAAGAAGGGACAGAAAGATTTGGAGAGGGTGGCTTACTGATGAACACTGTGCTAAAGTTGTGATGACCTGTTTGCTTTTTCTCTTGGCTCCCTGTATAGGTGGTGTACGGATCCTGCCTTACTAAGCTGTTTGAAACAAAAAAGCACTGTAGTCAGGTTGGTTTTACTTCTCAGTCCTTTCCTACAGGTTGTTTCCAAAAGTAGTTGGTTTGTCAAACATGTTTTCTAGTCTGTCTTCTTCATGCTTACCCAGTACATTGTTTCCTACATTTCTCTTAGGTCTTTGCCAGAAATTAGATTCTACCTGCAACTGATTTCTTTCTTTGAGAGGCTGTCCTTTCCCTCTTGAATTATTTGATTCCACCAACTCCTCTTTCTTAAGCGTGTTCATGCCTGTTAAAAGGCACAAGAGGAATGGCATCTTGGAGCTGCTGGTATATTACAGTCAGACGGTAGTGGCAGTATTCCTATACATCATTTTTTTTCCTTTTGAGAAAAGAGTAAGATATAAATAGAACTATTCCCTTTACCCCTTCCCTTCCTACTTATATACTTAGAGACTACCCAACAAAACTTCCTTCAGCCCTCCTGTCTCCTTTAAGTTATGGCTCAGTCAAAATGCACCTTTCCTCAAGGACCAGTTCAAATCTGACCTCATCCCACAAGTCTGTCCTCATACACCCTCTCAACACGTGCGTGCATGTGTACCTGCCCGCAGCATAAAGTACTCAACAGTAAGTTCAACAAGGCCCAGATTGCATGCTTTTTTTCTTTGTATCCCCCCAGGGCATGCTTTATGTTATATGTGTCTAATTTTTATTCAAATTGAATTGCATTAGTCAACAAGCAGAGTAGTTGACCCCCAGCCTTAAGTGCTAACATCAGTAGTAGCATTTTTCCATGGCTAAAGCAAACACTGTGACATGTGCATATGCCACCTTCTATTCTCATCTCTTCTCACCCTTTCGACTTCTTTAGCCTCCACTGTAAATGCACATATGCTGCCTCCACCTTAACCCCACTGTAGAGATTATAGAGCCAGCTTTATAACTTAGATGTAGTAGTATTTACATCACCAAGAAAAGAAAGAGTAGAGAGAAAAGTTTAAAATATAAGTACATATTTTAGCACTGTTAATCTCATACAATTTTCCCGTTATTTCAGTTCATCATGTGCCTTTTAGGCACCTACTATTTCCCCAGCATGGTTCTAAAATACTTTGGGAAGTTAAAAGACCTAACACATAACAGCTTTTTGGTCATGGGTAATTTATAATCTAATTATGCACATAAACTGAAGACATAAAGTATAACAGTATATGGAATGTACTATTAATGCTATAGAAATTTAAAGAGTAAAAGATTTTTAATGATGCCAGGTTACTCTTGGAGGAGATCATTTTTAGCTGAATGCAGAAGTAATTACAGAATTTAGGTTGATTGGGGTTTGAGGATAGAGTGTCCATGTTACTCAGATATTCTTCTGCAGGGCATTCATGCAAGGCTTTTATTGTATCTGTATTGTATGGTAAGAATGAATAACATTTACAAACAAGTATCAAGTACTAAGTACATTATGTTCCACTTCAGCATCTTACTGAGTCTTCAACAGTTCTATGATACTATTATTTATATTTAACATTTCTTAAATCAGCATGAGTCTTTTATATTTCTTTCCCCCAATCTCATAAATTTATTATTAAATTAATAGTGTGCCATGTGACTGAGAAAGTATAATATATTCATCTTCTAGTTTACAGACCATGAAATCCAGACTTAGGTTCAGTGACTTGTTAGACATTAGAGAATTTAGGATTTGTAGCTGTGTCTTATTACAAATGCCTTTTTATATTAACTTCCTAGCCATTATGGAAATCTAGCTGGAACAGTTTAGTCTTCAGGAATAGTGAGAGTTGAGTTTGAAAAGTAAACCAGCTGATGAAAGATTTGAAATTCTAGGCTCAGAAGCTTGCATTTAATGTCAACAGGGGGAATTCCTATGGGGTGCAAGTATGGATCCTTTTGTTATTTTTAAGACATTCTTTCTTCTGTTACTTGGACAGTTTTTGACATGGGCTTATTTACTCTCAAGTAAAATTGTCTTTTAAATTATATTTCTAGATACCCTAGAAAAAGAAATAGTTTGATAGAGCTTCCTGATGACTATAGCTGCCTCCTAAATCAAGCTTCTCATTTCAGGTAAGAAGAAATACTTAATACTTAAAAAAAAAATTTTAAGCTTGCAATCGGTATGCACCACCACTAGCTAATTTTTTAAAAATTGACCACTGAGCATCTTTTCTAACAGTGATTGTTGATTTCTTTTTTATTATTGAGGTGAGAACCACAAAACATACAGTTAATGATGATAAAGTGTACAAATTCAATGCAATTTAGTGTATACACGATGTTGTGCAACCACCACCTTTCTCTAGTTCAAAAACTTTTCCATCATCCCAGAGAAACATCCCTTGTATCCACTAAGTAATCACTCCCCAGTTCCCTCTTTCCCAACGCCTTCTAATCAATAATCTGCTTTCTCTCTCTATGAATTTGCCCTACACTATATATATTGTATAAAAGACATCATATCATATAAAAAGATATTTTATATCTTGCTGCTTTCATTTCATATAGTTTTTGAAGTCCATCCAAGTTATACATGTATTCAGTCCTTTCTTGGCTTAATAATATTCTATTGTTGAGGTGCTTGGCTGGCTTAGTCGGTGGAGTTTGAGCCCCCTGTTAGGTGTAGACATTACTTAAAATAAAATGTTTATTTATGTCTTTTTTTTAATGTTTTATTTATTTCTAGGAGAGAGAGAGAGAGGGACAGCGTGAGCAGGGGAGGGTCAGAGAGAGAGGGCGACACAGAATCCAAAACAGACTCCAGGCTCCGAGCCGGCAGTCAGCACAGAGCCCGACGCGGGGCTCGAACCCACGAACCGTGAGATCATGACCTGAGCCAAAGTCGGACGCTTAACCGACTGAGCCACCCAGGCACCCCTTAAAGATTCTATTTTAGCCAGCCAGATGCCCCTGCAGTTATTTTTCTTAATTTCCTTTTTGGATTGTTCCACTGCTGATGTATTGAAACAGTTGATTTTTGTGTGTACGCTACAACTTACATGAGTATCCAAAGGGATAATACTAGCTTTTATACTTACATGTATAGTTAGCTTTACCAGTTATCTATGTTTTTTTATGGCTTCAGGTTCCCATTGGTGTTCTTTTGTTTTGCTTCTCAAGGACTCCCTTTATTACTTCTTGTAAGACAGGCCTACCAGCAATGAACTTCCTTAGCATTTGTTGATCTGGGAATATATATATTTCTCCTTTATTTTTAAAAGATAGTTTTGGCAGATACAGAATTCTTAGTTGACAGCTTTTTTCCTTTGGACACATTACATGTATCCCGCTGCCTTCTAGTCTTCCTCCATGGTTTCTGATGAGAAATCAACTGTTAATTTTATTGAGAATTCCTTGTATGCAATGAATTGCTTCCCTTGCTTGCTTTCAAGCTTCTTTCTTTGTCTCTGACTTTTGACAGTTTGATCATAATACGTCTTTTGTGTGAACCTCTTTGAATTTATCCTGTTTGTAGTTCAGTTTCACTCCTGATGTGTAAATTCATGTCCTTCGACAAATCTGAGGAGTTTGGGCCATGATTTCTTCAAAAAAATGCTTTTTCACTTGGTTGTCATTCTACAACTCCCATAAAATGTGTGTATATTAGTATGCTTATGGTGTCCCATAAATCCCTCTATTCCTTTTTATTCATTCTTATTTCTTTCTGCTTCTCTTACTCAGTAATTTTAATTGTCCTGTCTTAAAATTCACTGATTCTTCTGCCAGCTCGGATATGCAGTTGAGCCCCTTTGGTAGGTTTATTTCAGCTGTTGTACATTATTTGTTTCTTTTTTTTATATAATTTCTCTTTGCTGGTATTTCCTACTCTTTCATGTGTTTTTCTTTTTTTTTTAATGTTTTATTTATTTCTAGGAGAGAGAGAGAGAGACATCGTGAGCGGGGGAGGGTCACAGAGAGAGGGAGTCACAGACTGAAACAAGCTCCAGGCTCCGAGCTGGCAGTCAGCACAGAGCCCGACGCGGGGCTCGAACCCACGAACCGCGAGATCATGACCTAAGCGAAAGTCGGACGCTTAACCGACTAAGCCACCCAGGCGCCCCTTTCATGTGTTTTTCTAATTTCCTTTAGTTTTTTGTCAATGGTTTCCATCAGCTCTTTGAACTCACATAAGAGTTAATTTAGAATCTTTGATTATTAACAAGTGTCATGTCTTGACTTCCGTGGGATGATTTCTGTCAGTTTCTTTTTTTCCCATGAATAGGCCTTACATTTCTGTTTCTTTGTAAGTTTTGCGAGTTTTGTTGAGAATTGGACATTTTGAATATTGTAATGTAGTAGCTCTGGAAATCAGATTCTACCCCCTCCCTAGGAATTGCCACTGTTGCTTGATGAAGGCTGTAGATGTCTGTTTGTTTAGTGACCAAATTCATTTTGGCAATGACTGTTTTCCTCATTATGTGCTCACTGAAGTCTCTGTTCCATTTTCACTGCAGTCAGCCAGTGAACTGACAGATTTCCTTAAATTTCTGGATCCAATAGGAAAGTGATGATAAGGAAAAGTATAAAGAATATTCTGTCTCTTTATGGGACGCCTGGGTAGCTCAGTCAGTTAAACATCCAACTTCAGCTCAGGTCATGATCTCACGGTTCATGGGTTCGAGCCCCACGTCGGGCTCTGTGCTGACAGCTAACCCAGAGCCTGGAGCCTATTTCAGATTCTGTATCTACCTCTCTCTCTGACCCACCCCTGCTCATGCTGTCTCTTTCTCTCTCTCTCTCTCTCTTTCAGAAATAAATAAGACATTTAAAAATTAAAAAAAAAAAAAAAAAGCATATTCCTTCTCTTTAAATCCTCTCTGCCATCACCACCAAGGAAGCCCCTTCAGCCCACTGGAGTTGAAACAGTAGCCATTCTGTGTGTCAGCCCCTCAGTGAACTGCCAGGCAGAACTAAACAACCCTGAGTTTTGAGGACAACCTTCATTTTTTGAGGCGGTGGTAGCCACTACACAAAAACTCAAGATTTACTAAAAGTTACAAACTTCTTTCTTTGTGAAGCACTCCTGTGGATGCTGCAAGTGATCACCTAGATTCCAAGGTCCAGAATAGTTGCTTCAGATAGTTCTTGCCAGATCAACAGTTTTATTGGTAGAGGAACCAATTTCTGGAGCTCCTTACTACACCATCTTCTATGACCTCTCTCCTCAAAATTTTTTAAAGCTATAGAAACCTTTTGCTTTTGCTTTATATCTAAAAAAATTTTTTTTAATGTTTATTTATTTTTGAGAGACAGAGTGTGAGTGGGAGGGGCAGAGAGAGAGGGAGACACAGAATCCCAATCAGGCTCCAGGCTCCAAGCTGTCAGCACAGAGCCCAACACGAGGCTCAAACTCACGAACCACAAGATCATGACCTGAGTGGAAGTCAGCCGCTTAACCGACGGAGCCACCCAGGTGCCTGCCTTTTCTTTTTTTTAAGCACTCAAAGAATCCTCATTCATTCATATGTCTTTTTACATGTACAAATGTGGTCAACACATCCATCCACTGAAATAACACTATTTCCAACTTAACAAACAAGTAGTTCTCTTAGCAATATCTTTTATACGTGTGTCTTGAAGCACTATTTTATTTTATTTTTTTTCATGTTTTATTTATTTATTTATTTATTTTTTACAAATAGTTTATTGTCAAATTAGTTTCCACCTAACACCCAGTGCTCATCCCCACAAGTGTCCTCCTCCATGCCCATCCCTCCTCCCCGCCACATCCATCAGTCCTCAGTTTTTGTCACCATTCAAGAGTCTCTCATGGTTTGCCTCTCTCCCTTTCCCCCACCATTTCCGCCCTTCTTCTCCCCCTTGGTCCTCTGTTAAGTTCCTCCTAATCCTCCTATACGTGCACACATATGATATTTGTCCTTCTCTACCTGACTTATTTCGCTCAGCATAACACCCTCAAGGTCCATCCATGTTGCTACACATGGCCAGATTTCATTGTTTCTCATGGCCATGTAGTATTCCATGGTATAGATAAACCACATCTTCTTGATCCATTCATCTGTTGATGGACACTTAGGCTCTTTCCATGTTTTAGCTATTGTGGAGAGTGCTGCTATGAACATTGGGGTACATGTGCTCCTATGCCTCAGCATTTCTGTATCCCTTGGGTAAATTCCTAGCAGTGCTATTGCTGGGTCATAGGGGAGTTCTATTGTTAGTTTCCTGAGGAACCTCCACACTGTTTTCCAGAGGGGCTGTACCAGTTTACATTCCCACCAACAGTGTAGGAGGGTGCCCATTTCTCCACATCCTCGCCAGCATCTAGAGTTCTCTGATGTGCTCATTTTAGCCACTCTGACTGGCGTGAGGTGGTATCTCAGTGTGGTTTTGATGTGTATTTCCCTGATGAGGAGGGATGCTGAGCATCGTTTCATGTGTCTGTTGGCCATCTGGATGTCCTCTTTGGAGAAGTGTCTGTTCATATCTTCTGCCCATTTCTTCACTGGGTTGTTTGTTTTTCAGGCGTGTAGTTTGGTGAGTTCCTTATAGATTCTTGATATTAACCCTTTATCTGATATGTCATTTGCAACTATCTGTTCCCATTCCGTTGGTTGCCTATTAATTTTCTGGGTTGTTTCCTTTGCTGTGCAGAAGCTTGAAGCACTATTTTATGTACATTACAGTGAGGTACCCACAACCTCACCGAAATAACACTGAAGAACCCTCCCCCTCTTTTTTTCTCCAAGCAAAATCTTATATGGAAGCCCATTATTATAGTAAAACGAATAAGCATTGTGGCTCAGGTATAAGCCTGATACTAGAGAGAGGAATAAAGTTCCTTAGCTTTGTGTGGCATTATGCCCCATCCCCACACCTCAATCACATTAAACCCTGCTCTAAAACAGTGTTTCTTAGACTTTCTTTTATCTTCCTCTTCCCTTTTGCTGATTATTTTCCAAAAAAATTCTGGATGGTTAAGACTGGTGAGAAGTAAAATAAACTAGTTATATTATACTCATTACTGATATCATGTATGAATTACCCATTAGTTACTTTTGTAAGAAAACAACATGAGCTTAAACACATGAATCTGTATGATAAAATAATATCCTACAAACTTAACAGTGTACACTTGCTATAATATGATGTAAGTTATTCATATAGGGTAAATTTTTGAGCTGTGCACCACCGATGTAATGTCTCTGAATGGAGAAATTCTGTTTTTATCTGCCTTAGCCTTTGGTGTATGAATATTCAAATATTTGAATCACAGTGCCTCATGTCTTGGGCTAAAATTACTATTGATGCAATTGTGTATCCTTGACACTCAGGTGGCATCACACCACCACCCATAGCAAATCAGATTAATAATGATGACTTGAACTAAAGGCAAGAATCTCAGCAGTCTGAAAATCGAAGCCTATTCAAGACTTCATTGCTGATATACCAATGTACCAGTGTGATGTACCACAGCATCTTTTTCCCAAACTTCAGGGATTCCTAAGCTCAGTTAGGAGTTACATAATATTAAGTAAGCGTTGCACAGCAGCCATACTTCTTAATAAATTTAAATTAATTAGAGTTCTCAGAAAACACAAATAACTCTTAAATTTTAAGGATACCAGTTAGTAATTATAATGAACCGCCTTGGTGTACAAAGTGACTATTGCAGTCCTTAGTCATAAGTTAAATAACCTGCTGTCATTTGAAAGGGTGAAAAACAGGGATTGCAGTTTAGCATCATTTTGAGGGCTTGAAGAACCCAACTGTCGCCTACCCTGAGAATCACTGCCCTACAGAATGACTAAGGAAATTCTCGTATTCAGTTACAACCTCTGCTTTGAACCCTGAAGCCTGGGAGTTTAACTGGCCCAGCAGGGGCTTGGGCAACCCGTACTCCAGTCTCTGTTACTAGACAGAACTGACCTTGGTGTTAGCTCCCTTGCTACTTGTCTCACGCAGGTTAAGTTCAGCCATCTAAAGAAATGGTTGCCTCATTTACCTCCCAGGCCTCAAAAAATAAGCTAGGTGATTTCAGAGATTGCATCCAGTTCTAAATTCAGTGATTCTCCTAATCGTAGAGCTGCATTGCTACCACAGAATCCCAGCAAATAAGTGTTACCTTCCTGGCATTAAAGAGTATCACTGTTGGCTCTTAGCAAAATCTGAGAAAAGTGTTAGTCATTAATCACAGTGAAGATCCCCTTGGATGATTTTACTACTTACTGATTTCAAATAAAAATGAAAATAAATCTGATGATCTCTTCCAGTTTCATTGTCACCATCAGTTTCTTTTAAGACTGAGCCATTTGGGTGTACCAGGTGGCTCAGTTAATTAAGTATCCCACTCTTTCTTGATTTTGGCTCAGGTCATTATTTCACTGTCTTAAGATTGAGCTCCACATCAGGCTCCACATGGAGCCTGCTTGGGATTCTCTCTCCCTTAGCCCCACTTGTGTTCTCTATCCCCATTCAACAAAATGGATGTGAAATGCACCTGAACCCTTACTGCACATCATGATTTAAAATTAAAAAAAAAAAAAAAAATTGGGAGCACTTTTGAGTGACTCAGTCAGTTAAGTGTCTAACTTTGGCTAAGGTCGGTATCTCACAGTTCATGGGTTTGAACCCCCTGTCAGGCTCTGTGCTAATAGCTCAGAGCCTGAAGCCTGCTTTGGATTCTGTGTCTCCTTCTCTCTGCCCCCTCTCCTGCTTGTGCACACTCGCCCGCTCTCTCTCTGTCTCTCTTTCTCTCAAAATAATAAACATTAAATTTTTTTTTAAAAAAGCAATTGTACACCTAACAAGGTCATAATGAGGATATAAATTCTCTCTGAAAATAAGTAAATAAACAAACAAACAAACAAAAAGATCGGGGCATGTGGGTGGCTTAGTTAAGCATCTGATTTTGGCTCAGGTCATGATCTTGTGGTTCATGAGTTTAAGCCCCACTTTGGGTGAATTTGAGCCCCACTTCAGGTGGGCTCCTCTTCTCTCTCTCTCTCTCTCTCTCTATCTCCCTCTCTCTTTCTCTCTGCCCCTTGTGGGATTCTTTCCCTTTCTCCTCTCTCTCTGCCCCTCACTCATTTGCACCTTCTCTCAAAAAAAAAAAAAAAAAAAAAAAAAAAACTGAGCTATTTCTGGTGAAATAAAGCTTACAGCTGCTCAGGTGCTGTACTTTAGTGTGTGTGTGTGTGTGTGTGTGTGTATTTACTTTTATTTTCCTCTATAAGATTCTAGAGACTAGGACTCCGTTATCCTTCACTGAAGGTGAAAGATATTAGCTTTATCCAAAAAGAGCTATAATTACATTTTGTCCCCTAGAAGTGAAATAGTCCCCTCATCTACAAATGACAGAGATGGAATATTATGTACAGAGTCCTTCTGCTCCTAGTAGACAGTGGTGATTTTCTTATCTTCCCTGAAAAACAAGGGATCAGAGAATAAATGGGGCGCCTGGGTGGCTTAGTCGGTTAAGCGTCCGACTTTCGCTTAGGTCATGATCTCGCGGTTCGTGGGTTCGAGCCCCGCGTCGGGCTCTGTGCTGACTGCCAGCTCAGAGCCTGGAGCCTGCTTCAGATTCTGTATCCCCCTCTCTCTCTGACCCTACCCTGCTCATGCTGTCTCTCTCTCTCTCTCCTAGAAATAAATAAAACATTAAAAAGAAAAATTAAAAAAAAAAGAGAATAAACTATTAATGCCCTACTGGAGATTATTTTGGTGCTCTTTATTCTGACCTCATTGGGAGCCTCATTGGATCTCAACTTACTGGTTGCATTTATTTTGCTGTCCAAATAAAGGAATTCTTGATGTTTCTGTTATGTCTATTATAAAGCAGAGATAGGACTGTGGAAAGCTCCTTTTTTTCAAGGTAGCCATTATCACTTTAATTCAGAGAGTGATCCCTCTACTTTGGGGAGCATTGTAGCAAGGCTATAGCATGCTACTGTGTAAAATACAGATCTCAAAGTACTGCTTGGTTCAAACAAATCAACTCTGTCACTTTTTCCTTCCTAAAGACTTGCTTTGTTTCCCAGATGGAGGGTATATCAACTTTAAGACTGCAATCTCTCATTTCAACCCTAAAGATCTCAATACTTAAATAAAATGGATGGAAGACATGTCTGAACCCTTACTGCACATTGTGAATAAAAAGAAAAAAAAAACAATTGTACACCTAACAATGTCATATTCATCTAATATTGAAGACATAAGCTTGACTGAACCAGTCCAGAGGAGGGAGCTGACTATAAGTTGGTCATATCAGATGAAGACTGGATTCTATAAATGTATCACAATGTCAGTGAGGCATATGTAATTGCCAAACTATGGGAGTTATGTATTTAATAATCTTCTTAAGCAGGAGGGTTTTTTTGTTAAGTCCTTATTAAAGAGGAATCATCTAATCAAATGTTATCTTGTGTTTTAAGAGCTTTGTTTGTTGCAAAGCAACCAGTAATGGACACATCTCATTCCTAAGTGGATGTATCATGCTTTCATTGTTTCTCTACCACACTGAAAGTTTTCTTCTCCTTTGAGGTGCCCACGGTCTGCAGATGATGAACGAAAGCACCCTGTCCTCTGTCTTTTCTGTGGAGCCATACTGTGTTCACAGAACATTTGCTGCCAAGAAATTGTGAATGGGGAAGAGGTTGGAGCTTGCATTTTTCATGCACTTCACTGTGGAGCTGGAGTCTGCATTTTCCTAAAGTGAGTAATGAGTGTTCTACAAGTTTCATAATGAAATTAGGGAATCTGGATCCAATCTGGAGGCTACTATGCTAGGACATTGTGTTGATAGGAAATGATCACATGAAATTGCATTTGAGCAGATATTACAGAATAAGTAAAACAAAACAAAATAAAACCAAAAAACCATAGGATTCTGCCCATGTTTTAATTACTTGTGAAATATCTTAAACATGATAGACAGTGCATTGATTACTCTGGTATTAATAGAACACTCAGGTATAGTGAATGGGCTTTGGAGTCCTAAAAACACTTATATTTTAAAAGTACCTGTACAGTGCTATTTTAAGTTGTCCTTTGACTATTTTCATTTTCTTTATTTCCTCTATCAAAGCAACTGTTGTTTTCGCTGGTCTCTCAGCAAAAGAGAGTGGAACATAGTTACTTCATGTAGATGAAAGAAGAGTGCAAGTTGCCTGAGAGAGACAAAATTCAAAGTGGATGTGTGTGCTTTTTCATTCTGTCTCTCCATGTACTGTAATTCTGTTTATGTAATCCCAGTGTCTCCCTAACTATGGAATATATAATCATTGCTTATAGGTATCTGTTGGAACAATGTGAATGAATGGATGGAAGCCACATCCAAATACCTATTTTCTTCTTTTAGGGGACCTACAGCAAATATATACATCACCTATTCTAACTGCTTATTTTATAATGTCCCTCTATAGTACTTATCCCATCTGTATACATGTACCCAAACATTATTTATATGTTTTCATTTCTCTGCTATAAGAGTCCCAAGTACCTTCAAAGTAGCAGTGATTCTTTATAATTTGCACTGTTGGAAGCTGGCTCTAATCAGAAAAGGTTTAATTAACACTTGCCTAGCTGACCTTCTTTTCTGGCCCAAAGTTATCAGACTAAGAGATGTTCTGTCCTTCTGTTAAGCTCCCTCCCACTCCAGATTGGGTCAGAAAACAGAACAGAAACAACCCTGGCCATCATTTTCCAGGGTATCTGTGACTCAAGTAGGACAGCTTTCCCAATGGGACCCTAGGGTCCCATTTCCCTAAATCCATTGATCTTTCCCATAACGTCAATAAAAATAGCAATATTCACTGTCTTTTATTTAGACAAAACACAATTTGGTCTATTTGTCTATGTTTGCTGTCTTTATACTGAATTCCTAACAGATATGGGCCATATCATTCCTCTAGATTAACTGATGCAGTGTCTATCATTTGCCCACATGCACTTAATAGTATTTCCTGTCGCTTCTTTTGTCCTTCAGAATCCGAGAATGCAGAGTAGTTCTGGTTGAAGGTAAAGCCAGAGGCTGTGCCTATCCAGCCCCTTACTTGGATGAATATGGAGAAACAGATCCTGGCCTGAAGTAAGATTAGGGTTTGTTTGTTTGTTTCATTGTAGTCATATTATTGTACATGGATGGTAACAGTTCTTTCAACACAGAAACTAATACTAAATATGGAAAGATATTTTTAAATAGTTGCAAATTAAAATATTAAGTATGATACCATCCTGAGGAACACACAGTTATGAACAGCTTTGTGCTCTTCAGAATATGAGGGTAATACTTCTCTAGAATTAAAGACACCCCGCTGTCCTAATGTTTGAATGTTATGTTACTTTTAAGCAACTTTTCTACAGAATTATCTATAGAGGTAGTCTTTGGATTAAGGGAGGAAAAAGCTGAATGGTTCAAAGTAGTTAATGACTGAGGATAAGAAATCTGAGTTATTCCAAAAAGGTACAAAGAAGCAGAATTTTTAAATTAATTGGGCAATTTGAAAATCCCCAATCAGCTGAGACACCTGAGTGTCTCCAGAATGAGAATTTCACAGTTCTCCTTTATTGGCAACAGCCAAATTTTAGTCATTTTGGGTTATCTGTTCTACAGTATTACAAACTGTACAACCTTAGAATTGATGTGGATTGGTTTTATTTAAATATTTGCTAAGCACCAGCAAGTTTTTTGTGTCATAAAGATAACAATAAGCAGATATTTCTGAGGAGCAGAATATAATTTGTGGGCTTAGTGTTTGTCACCTCAGACTTAATCTCTACTATACAAAAACCAGAAATCAAAGCTAAATAAACTGTATGAGGCCGAAAAGCCTTTAAAGCTCTTTCAGACTAACTACCCAAAAAAGAATAAAGCTGCTTCAGGTTATAAATCTCATTGTCCATTTAAATGAGGTCTCATAATCCCATGATATACTTTGCCTATTCTCTAAATAATCAAGGAGAAAATTTCTGCTTCATCAGCCAAGTAACCTTTTAAGTTCATAGTGATAAGTAGTGAAGGGAGAATATCCCTTTTGAATCCTCCTGGTAATTCCTCCCAGCTCTAAGAACATCTCAAGAGTTTGGGGGCACCTTGGTGGCTCAAGTCAGTTAAGCATCCGACTTCGGCTCAGATCATGATCTCACAGCTTGTGAGTTTGAGCTCTGCGTTGGGCTCTCTGTTGACAGCTCAGAACCTGGAGCCTGCTTCGGATTCTGTGTGTGTCTCTCTCTGCCCCTCCCCTGCTTGTGTGGGCTCAATCTCTCTCTTGCTTGCTCGCTCTCAAAAATAAGCATTAATTTTTTTTCTAAGATTTTCTTTATTTTTTTAAATGTTTTTATTTATTTATTTTTGAGAGAAAGAGCACAAGCAAGGGACGGGTAGAAAAGGAGAGAGAGACGCAGACTCTGAAGCAGGCTCCAGACTCTGAACTGTCAGCACAGAGCCCGATGCAGGGCTCAAACCCACAAACCATGTGATCATGACCTGAGCTGAAGTTGGATGCTTAACTGACTGAGCCACCCAGGTGCCCCCGACAAGTTAGAAAAAAAAAAAAAGAGTTTGAACTAATTTAAGCAATCAAGATATGGGAGTTATCTGATTTGAACTTACATGTTGGTGTTTTTTGTTTTTCTGAAGGAGGGGCAATCCCCTTCATTTATCTCGTGAAAGGTATCGGAAGCTCCATTTGGTGTGGCAACAACACTGCATTATAGAAGAGATTGCCAGGAGCCAGGAAACGAATCAGATGTTATTTGGATTCAACTGGCAGTTATTGTGAGCTTCAACTCTGCCTTGGGACAATCACAAGTGAAGACAGTAATGAAGATGGATTCAAAATTATGGAGATCTTTCTTTCTGAGGGCTGGGGAAGGGTTAGAGGGTCTTTGCTCCATGTCCAGATTCACATATGTTATTAAAATATTCCTTAATGGAGTATTGCTTTCAATTAGTGAAAATATGCTTAAAGGAGAAAAAGGACAACATAGATTTAATGTTTCATGTTCCAGAACACTAAAAAAAAATGCTTCTTCACCCCCAAGTGTCTGATTCTGCTATTTCCAGAACACTCATTTCCCTTCATAATCTGTCCCATTTCATGTCATTTCATTCACCTGATAAATGAAGTCACATCAAGCAATTATGGACATTTTTATATGTTGGTTAACTCTTCTATAGTTCTGTATTTGGTATTTCCCATACACACACAAGTTAAGTGTAGCCGACATTGGAACACTGACAAGATTCTACTCTGTGGTAGTCTTCCTTGTAGCTAAAGAGGAATTGCAGAAACCATGCAGTATATTTCAATTGGGAAAGTTTTCAGAAGAGTAAGTCTCTTTTAAGGAATTCCCTCCTAATGTGCCACTTAATGTTTCAGGCAGAAATTAAACAGTTCTGTGGACAGAATTGCCATTTCTAAGGCAGATTTCTGCCATTGTGGAAAAGCTTTTTTCCCACAGTAGACCTCAAGAGGAGTTAGGGTAATATATTCATTATTCATCCCTGATGGGCCAAAGAAACTGTAATCCTCGCCTCTTACCACAAATAGCTTTGTTGAGTTTTGAAATTATACTTTCTATTTTCCAAAGGCAAGTTTCTAAAATGAGTTCATTTATCTCTCGTTTGACTCCTGAAAACCTAAGACAGTTCTGATGTAACCTGTCTGTAGAATGAGAATAAGAAAGGTCCCCCAATGAATGGAACATGGCAGCTGTAAATGAGAACAATCAGATTTAAGCCAATTCTATAACCTTCTATGTCTTTGTAAAAGACAAATCCTTCATTTGTTATCTGCATTCAACGTTTTCATAAACTCTGGTTTTATGACTAGTACAGACAACCAAAAAAGCCATGTGATCAGTAGTCTTGTGTCCTGTTATGCTGTGGTTGAGCCATCTTGTTTATAAATAATAGCTCTCTGCTGAATATGTGCATAGACTTCTTGATTTTTGGCTTTAACTTTTTATATCAAGAACTTGTGATATAAACAGCAGATAGAAGATAAATTGAAATCTTCCGTTTTAGCTTCTATTGTCTCTGGAGTAACATTAGGAATTTGAAAGATGCATTCAAAGACCATCTGATTTTGCCTTTGGTGACTATGTCATAAACATGTGTAAATGTTTTCCTGTCTTCTTTTTGCTCAGCAAAGGCAAGCAAATAAAAATATATTTGCACAGTGATTGATGATGCACATTTGGGGTTAGATTTTTTGGTATTGTTATGTAAGGTGGGTTTTGCAGTAAACGATGGGCAATGACAGGCATCAGAATCACAATCATGATTTTCTACTTGAATAATTATTATTCAGAAGGTATCAGGAAATAGATACAACTCCAGTGAGCAATCTGCAACAGTTGATGAGTGAGGATCAGAAAATTCAGTATTCAGCTTGTCCAGTTTCCCAGTATGATTAAATGATTAGAACATCTCCCTTTATTCCTTAGGTAATTTTTTTGGATGGATTGTCTGACTGGTAAGTCTGAGCTAAAATAGGCAACAGGAGGTACTGACTTCTGCCCTAATTGATTGGCCCCAATTTAGCAAAGATACACTGACTTTTTATTTCTAGTCTTTTTATATTCACTTCATAAGCCCTGGGCTTAAGCTCTTAAGCTCCCAGAGGGACTATCTTGTAATGGCCAGTCAGACCTTTACTGCCAAAGAACCCATTTCATACTGAGTTCCACTTTTGAGATTGATTCAGACCTCTGCACTGTAGATTAACATGTATGTCAGTGCTGCCCCCAGCCCTCGGGATTTCTAATTATATTCAACTGTCATAGTGGTCTGCCCTCATCATTGCAAATAATTTAATTATGCTTATGGAGTTTACTCACAAATGAGCAAAAAGTCACTTTATTTTCATTAGTGTAGTATGTGGAGGAACTAGTTCAACAGGATGGCTCCAAAACTGTGTTTTTCTCATGTTTTTGGTAAGCGGCTGACAGGAATTTTAATGATACAGTGAAGAAAAGCGTATATCTGTATAATTAATTTATTTTGTTGGTGTATGGGCTGTGAGTTCACCCTTTGGTGGTCATTTGTCATTTCATAACAACTATGCATTTTGGTTCACTGTGACGATGATCTATATTTAGTGACTGCGACATGTTTATACCACTGATTCAAATTCCATCCATGATGAAATTATACAAATAATGCATATATTGATATCTTTTATTGCAAAATGTAAATTTAAAACTTGTATAATGTTCTTGTGCTTTTTGAAATAAAATATATGTGTATATTTACAAAGAAAAAACGGACTTCTCATGTTTGGGGATTTGGGTTTGAAGTATAAAAATCTGTACCTAGAAAGGAGCTCTAGTTAAAAGTTACCCCTCTCAGGGGCGCCTGGGTGGCTTAGTCGGTTGAGCGTCTGACTTTCGCTTAGGTCATGATCTCGCGGTTCGTGGGTTCGAGCCCCGCGTCGGGCTCTGTGCTGACTGCCAGCTCAGAGCCTGGAGCCTGTTTCAGTCTGTGACTCTCTCTCTGACCCTCCCCTGCTCTCTCTCTCTCTCTCTCTCTCTCTCTCTCTCTCGATCCTAGAAATAAACATTTAAAAAAAAAAAAAAAAGTTACCCCTCTCAGCCCAGACAAATTCTTTAACAGACATAGGTATTTGGTGTAATTGTCTCCAAACTTTTTGGTCATACATACCATCAGTAAGATATTTTTTAATTTTTTAAAATTTTAATGTTTAATTTTGAGAGAGATAGGGACAAAGTGCAAGCTGGGGGTGGGGCAGAGAGAGGGGGAAACAGAATCTGAAGGAGGCTCCAGGCTCCACAGAGCCTGATGTGGGGCTCAAACCCATGAACCATGAGATCATGACCTGAGCCAACCAACTAAGCCACCCAGGCACCCCCATCAGTAAATAATTTTTAGGTATGCACTGTATTTATAGAGAGAATTTTTTATATTCAGCACTATACTAATATAATAAGTACGTCATAAAACATGGCCCCGAAGTGGAGATTTTAAAAATCAGCTCAAAATAATATTTCTGTTGGGGCTCCTGGGTGGCTTAGTTGGTTAGGCGTCCGACTTTCGCTTGGGTCATGATCTCGCGGTTCGTGGGTTCGAGCCCCGCGGTGGGCTCTGTGCTGCCAGCTCAGAGCCTGGAGCCTGTTTCAGGGTCTGTCACTCCCTCTCTCTCTGACCCTCCCCTGCTCACAATGTCTCTCTCTCTCTCCTAGAAATAAAACATTTTAAAAAAATTTTTTAAATAATATTTCTATTTATTTTTAAATGTTTATTTTTTATAAAATTTTTTTAATGCTTTTATTTATTTCTGAGCGAGAGAGACAGCATGAGCAAGGGAGGGTCAGAGAGAGAGAGTGAGATACAGAATCTGAAACAGGCTCCAGGCTTTGAGCTAGCTGTCAGTACAGAGCCCGACACGGGGCTTCAACCCACGAACCATGAGATCATGACCCGAGCTAAAGTTGGATGTTCAACCAACTGAGCCACCCAGGCACCCCTATTTTTTATAAAAATTTTTAATATTTTTTATTTTTGAGAGAGAGACCCACACACATAGAATATGGGCAGGGCAGAGAGATAGGAAGACAGAACCCAATGCAAGTTCCAGGCTCGGAGTTGTCAGCACAGAGCCCAACACGGGGCTCAAACCCATGAACGATGAGAACTGTGACCTGAGTTGGATGCTGAACCAACTGAGCCACCAAGGCGCCCCAAGAATATTTCTATTTAAATATCCTCGTGAATCTTTGCATCTCTTTGGGTAAGTACACCCCATTGTGAACACGGTTGTCTAGGGCAGCAATGTCCAGGAGAACTTTGCAAAGATGGGAACGTTCTATATTTACCCTCAGCTATGGTAGTCACTGTTCCCAAGCAGCTGTTGAACATTTAAAATGTGGCTAGTGCAACTGAACACCAGAATTTTTTATTTTAATTAAATTTAAATCGTCATGTGTGGCTAATGGCTACTATATTGGACAGCATAAATCTAGTATAATGGTTCTCAGATTTGACTGTGTTAGATTCACCTGAAGAGTATTAACAAAATAAAAATGTATGGATTTCACCCTCAATCCTGAATCCAAATCTCCTGAGATTGAGCCTTTAAAAAATCATTGTGGTTTCCATCTGTTTCTATACCATTACTCTTCAATTTTAGAGCTTTCTTTCTTTTTGCTTCAGTGATTTTAGTCTAAGTGCCAGAGAACCTCAGGGAGAAAAGTAGATCAGAGAGGGGGGAAAGTGCCAAACTTGGATAGTTGTGATATCTCATTTTGAGTTTTTGTGTACACTTTCATTTAAGAAAAAGGTACTTGAAGTTAAAGCAAAAAGTCCTCGCTTTAGTTTTAGGACTGGACAATGTTCTAGGAGGGTAGCACTGAAGGCCATGAAGGAAGGGTCTTGGTTATGAAAATACAATTGGCAGGTAGAAGTCACTAAGAAATCTTCACCATGCTTATACTAGAGTGGTTGGGCACTCCTAGGAAAAACAAATTATATAACCAGGCAAATTGTTCACAATTTACATGAAAATTTAAATTTTCTGGAGTCACCTGGGTTAAGTCAGTTAAGCGTCAGACTGTTGACTTTGGCTCAGGTCATGATCTCATGGTTCCAGAGATCAAGCCCTGCAAGAGCCTGCTTGGGATTCTCTCTGTCTCTGTACCTCCCCTGCTTGTGCTCTCTCAAAAATAGACATTTAAAAGTTAAAAAAAAATTTTTTTTAACTTCAGTACAACAAAGGATACCATTAATAAAATTAAAAGATACCCAGAGTTAGGCGGTATGATCACACTAACAATACAGTGTCTGAATTTTCCCCAAACTCTTCCTGAATCATATACACCAACCAGGATAAAAAAAGAAAAACCCCAAAGTTTAACAAAACTAGGTAGCAGGGAATCTCCATGAATTCCCAAGTATGAGCGGATACCCAAAGCACCAACAGTATCAAGGCTGTGGAGTGGATGTTGTGAAAAGTGAAAGGAGAACTGAGTAAAAGTTGCAGAAATGAGAAATTGCCAATGACCCCTAAGTAGGGAGAAACCCAATCAACAGAAATTCTGGGCAATCAGAACTGAGAATTACCACCAGAGCTAACTGAAGTCCTCATATGCTTTAAGTTGAGGGACAGTGAAAAACTGCTGTGTTGAGAGATTCTAACAATGTGGTGGCAGTCTAAGTCCTCTACATTCTTATAAATAACCATTAAATACTGCCTTCATTACAGAAGAGGATCACCCCCATGGAAAACTAAAAACAAACCAGATTGAGAATGACAGCAATACTGTGGGCAAGAGAGAAAGTTCAGATTGTATGCACAAGTGATATACAAAGTAACCAATTAGCAAAATGCTGCATTTAAATATTAAGTATAAGAGAGACTACGATCTGAGTATTTGACATTAAAAATGGAGGAGGTAACTCTGAGCTGTGAAGCTAAGAACGTTTTCTTGGCCAACCCCTGCCCATTTGACAAACACTTCCTGCAGAAAATCCATCTTATTTAAAAAAGAATATAACTGTCATTGGGGCATCTGGGTGGCTCAGTCAGGTAAGCATCCCACTATTCATCTCAGCTCAGGTCTTGGTCTCAGGGTTGTGAGTGCAAGCCCTGTGTTACTTAAATAATATAATTGTGACGGTTAAGTTTTTAAATATATTTATTTATTTGCTTTGAGAGAGAGGAAGTGGGAAGGGACAGAGAAAGAAGAGTGAGACTCCTAAGCAGGCTCTATGCTCTGAGCACAGAGCCCAACACAGGGCTCAATCTCATGAATGGTGACATCATGACCTGAACCAGAATCAAGAATCAGATGCTTAACCGACTGAGCCACCCTGGTGCCCTCTGTGACGGTTAATTTTATATATGGACTTGACAGGCCTAAGGGATGCCTGGATAGCTGGTGCAAAATAATTTCTGGATGTATCTGTGTGGATGTTTCTGGAAAAGATTAGAATTTGATTCTGTAGACTGAACAGAGATATCTGTCCTCACACACTCTGGGGGATCGTCCAATCCTGAGGGTCCAAATGGAACAAAAAAGAGGATGAATGATTTCCATCTCTCTTTTTCTTTTCTTTTTTTAAAAGTTTATTAATTTTGAGAGAGAGTGAGAGAAGAAGCAGGGGAGTGGCAGAGAGGGAGAGGGCAAGAGAGAATCTCATACAGGCTCCCCACTGTCAGCCCAGAGCCTGATGTGGAGCTTGAGGAGGGTTTATGCTTATGATCCTTAGGTATGACCTGAGTCAATATCAAAAGTCAGATGTTTAACCTACTGAGTCACCCAGGTGCCCCTTCCCTCTCTCTTTTTAACAGGGATGTCTGTCTTCTCCTGCTCTCGGGCTTTGGAGCTCATAGTTCTCAGGTCTTTGGACTTGGACAGAATTATACCACTAACTTTCCCAGTTCTCCAGCTTGCAGAGTGCAGATGGTGGGACTTCTTGGCCTCCATAACCACATGAGCCAATTCCTATAATAAACCTCATATATATACCTGTGTGTGTGTGTGTGTGTGTGTGTGTGTGTGTGTGTGTGTCTTCTGTTGATTCTGTTTCTCTAGAGAACTCTAATATAATAAACTAGCCCCAAAGTTATTACAAGAAAAAGAAAACCAAAAACGAACTGAACACAGTTGCAACAAGTGATGAGAATATAGTAGAAAATTGTGGCCCCGAAGTAAGAGAAAAACTGCAACCTCATATTTGAAAATGAGATACAAGAAATTTTTTTAAATGATCAAAGCTTTGTCAGGACACAGCTCAGAAATGTAATGGAAGATCTCAAAATTATACAGTAAGACAATAGGAGGACATGAAATTCAAGTAGTATTAGGGAAAATTTTGGAAAACACTAAATTAGAATGAGTACAAACTGAAAAGTCAACTATGAAAAACAGTAAAGAAAAAAATAAGAGATAAAAAAGAAACTCGAAAATACACATTTGAAAGGAAACACTATAAAATTCAACCAGAAGAGTCCAACACCAAGGCCTATTCCAGTAAAGCTATTGGATCTTAAGAACAAGAGAGACAAAATCATTTGGACATGTAGGCAAAAAATCCAAGACACTCGTAAGATAAAGTCAAATTGGCATTAGCATTAGACTTCTTGGAAGCAACATTTTAAATATACTCACAACAGGATTTTCAAGAGTTTTTATGTCCAAACTGCCCAAGTATAAAGTTCCCACAAATTGTTTAAAAGCATGTTAATACTCAGGAAATATTTTTTCCCATGAGCCTTGATTGAAGAATTCACCAGAAAACAATTTTCAGATAATCACAAAATGGTTATGGGAGCATTGGCATATAGTCCAAGGGTTGGGTGTTGTAAGAATTAAGAGTAGGGGCACCTGGGTGGCTCAGTCCGTTAAGTGTCCGGCTTTGGCTCAGGTCATGTTCTCACAGTTTGTGAGTTCGAGCCCCGCATCTGGCTCTGAGCTGTCAGCCCAGCTGACAGCTGGACCCTGCTTCAGATTCTGTGTCACCCTCTCTCTCTGCCCTTCCCCACTCACACTCTGTCTCTGTCTCAAAAATAAATAAACATTAAACAAATAGAATTGAGAGTAAAAAGGAGTGGGAAAGAGACTAAATCAGATGCTCTGGTAATGTAAAACTAATACAATTAACAAAAAGTGGGAGGAAAGGGATGAATAGATACAAAGTTAAATAAGCAAACTGACAGCATCAGCAGTATTAGCTAAAAAGATACCACTCGAAGCCAACAAATCAAAAAAATAAAACTACACAAATTGACATTAGAGATAAAACTAGTGGCTGCATGGTGAAAAGAAGAGGCCAGAAAGTAATTTCAAAATTGCCTGTATGTTAGTGTAGCAGCAGACAGTGTTAAAGAAAGAGTACTTAGAATATTACATAAAGATGTTAGTATAACATTTACAACCAGAACTATAATACAATACCAAAAGGGAGGGGGAGAAAGGCAAAGAAAAGATTATGGAGTGAAATGGTATAACAAAATTCAGAGACTAATGGATAAATGTAAATGGGCTTAATTCCCTATTAAAAAATAAAAGATCAGATGAGCCAACAATAGATTCCAGTGAAAAATTAAGAAATGAATATAATTTTTAAATGGGCAAAATATTTGGGTATTTCTCCAAAGAAGATATACAAATTTCTAATCAG
The DNA here is from genome assembly GCA_017311185.1 of Proteles cristata cristata. Classification (NCBI taxonomy): domain Eukaryota; kingdom Metazoa; phylum Chordata; class Mammalia; order Carnivora; family Hyaenidae; genus Proteles; species Proteles cristata. Next base: position 2,851,153 of record JAESUZ010004587.1, read on the forward strand.
TGCATGAGAAGATGCTTGATGTCATTAGTCATTAGGGAAATGCAAGTCAAAACCATCATGAGACACCACTTTACACCCACTAGAATAGCTATTAATAGCAAGACAAATAGTACCTGTTGGCAAGGATTTGAAGAAACTGAAACAAATACAGACAGGCCTCACTTTGTATGGTAATGAATTACTATAAACATCCCATGCAAAAAAAAAGGACTCTTTTTAAAAAATTTTTAAATTTATTTTTTTAATACTTTATTGTCAAGTTGTTTTCCATATAACACCCAGGACTCATCCCCACAGGTGCCCTCCTCTACGCCCATAACCCCCCTTCCCCTCCACCCCACCCCATCTACCCTCAGTTTATTCTCGGTATTCAAGAGCCTCTCATGGTTTGCCTCCCTCCCTCTCCTCAACTAATTTTCCCCTTCTTCTCCCCCATGGTCCTCTGTTAAGTTGCTCCTAATCCTCCTATATGTGCAAACATGGTATCTGTCCTTCTCTGCTTGACTTATTTTGCTCAGCATAACACCCTCAAGGTCCATCCATGTTGCTACTACACATGGCCAGATTTCATTCTTTCTCATTGCCATATCGTATTCCATCATATAGATAAACCACATCTTCTTGATCCATTTGTCCGCTGATGGACACTTAGGCTCTTTCCATGTTTTGGCTATTGTTGAGAGTGCTGCAATGAACATTGGGGTACATGTGCTCCTATGCATCAGCACTCCTGTATCCCTTGGATAAATTCCTAGCAGTGCTATTGTTGGGTCCTAGAGGAGTTCTATTGTTAATTTTTTGAGGAACCTCCATACTGACTTTGATTCCCAAGCCAGACAGAGATCCAACAAAAAAAAGAGAACTACAGGCCAATATCCTTGATGAATACGGATGCAAAAATCCTCAACAAGATACTTGCAAATCGAATTCAATAGCACATAAAAAGAATTATCCACCAAGATCAAGTGGGACTCATTCCTGGGCTACAGGGCTGGTTCAATATTTGCAAATCAATCAATGTGATTCATCACATCAAAAGAAAAGATAAAAACCATATGATCCTGTTGATAGATGCAGAAAAAGCATTTGACAAAATACAGCATCCCTTCTTAATAAAGACCCTCGAGAAAGTCGGGATAGAAGGAACTTACTTAAACATCATAAAAGCCACCTATGAGATGCCCTCAGCTGACATCATCCTCAATGGGGAAAAACTGAGAGCCTTTCCCCTGAGATCAGGAACACAACAGGGATGTCCACTCTCACCACTGTTGTTTAACATAGTGCTGGAAGTCCTAGCATCAGCCATCAGACAACAAAAGGAAATAAAAGGCATCAGAATTGGCAAAGAAGAAGTCAAACTCTCACTTTTTGCTGACAGCATGATACTCTACATCGAAAACCCGACAGACTCCACCAGAAGCCTACTAGAGCTGATCCATGAATTCAGCAAAGTTGCAGGATACAAAATCAACATACAGAAATAGGTTGCATTTTTATACACCAACAATGAAACAACAGAAAGAGAAATCAAGAAACTAATCCCATTCACAATTGCACACACACAAAAAAAAACATAAAATACCTAGGAAGAAACATAACCAAAGATATAAGAGATCTGTAGTTCTCTTTTTTTGCTGGATCTCTGTCTGGCTTGGGAATCAAAGTGATGCTGGCTTCATAAAATGAGTCTGGAAGTTTTCCTTCGATTTCTATTTTTTGGAATAGCTTGAGAAGAATGGGTATTAATTCTGTTTTAAATGTCTGGTAGAATTCCTCAGGGAACCCATCTGGCCCAGGGCTCTTATTTGTTGGGAGATTTTTTTTTTAATAAAAAAAATTGTATTTAGTTAGAAGCATTCAGAATGTCAACAAAACAGCTGCAACTTTTTTTTTTTTTTTTTGCAATTACAGAGTGGTATTCAGTTAACGGAACAATTATTTTGTATAAGCTACATCAGAGACAATTGAAGATGAAAAACTACCAACCCCATATATAACTAATTTGTGCTGTGCACCGACAAGAACCTGCTTTAAATTTCCATGCCAATTTACAACCCCCACACTGTACCAGGCAAGGTTAGTGGCTATTGAAAATACCACCAGGACAGGGCTATCTAAAGACACATTCGGTAGTGTGTTAACTATACAAAAAAAGACACTGTACAGTTTAAAAACAAATCTTACACAGCCTTACATTTCAATTTTTTTTCTTTAAAAGGAGTGAGTCGTGTACAGGGGGGTTAAATGCTTTATAGACAAGAAAAAAAACCTGTGCTAGAACCAACTTATTCATCATCATCTTCTTCTTCTTCATCTTCATCTTCTTCATCTTCCTCTTCCTCCTCATCCTCTTCATCTTCCTCCTCCTCCTCCTCTTCCTTCTTTTCTTGCTTTTTTCAGCCTTGACGACTCCCTTTTTTACTGCATGAGGCTTTCCTTTAGCTCGGTATGCAGCAATATCCTTTTCATATTTTTTCTTCAGCTTCGCAGCTTTCTTTTCGTAAGGCTGCTTGTCGTCAGCAGCGGTGTTATTCCACATTCTCTCCCAGCTTCTTTGCAACATCCCCAATGGACAGACCAGGGTGCTTTCCTTTGATTTTTGGGCGATACTCAGAACAAAACAAGAAAAAGGCCGAAGGAGGCCTCTTGGGTGCATTGGGATTCTTGAATTTCTTTTTTGTTTCCCCTTTAGGGGGGATATAAGTTTTCATTTCTCTTTCATAACGAGCCTTGTCCGCTTTTGCCATGTCTTCAAACTTTCCTTTCTCTTAAGCAGACATGGTCTTCCACCTCTCTGAGCACTTCTTAGAAAACTCTGAGAAGTTAACCGAAGCATCCGGGTGCTTCTTCTTGTGCTCCTCTCGACAAGTCATGCATATGATGACATTTTGCCTCTCGGCTTCTTAGGATCTCCTTTGCCCATGTTTGATTATTTTCCTCAGCGACGCAGAGTCGCCCAGTGCCCATCTGGCTCTCACTTGCCCCAGCGCTGTCTCTATGGAGCTCAATGTACTGCAATGGCTGTCTGTTGGGAGATTTTTTTTTTCATTTTTTAAATGTTTATTTTTTTTAATTTTTTTTTTTTTTACAAATAGTTTATTGTCAAATTAGTTTCCACATAACACCCAGTGCTCATCCCCACAAGTGTCCTCCTCCATGCCCACCCCTCCTCCCCCCCACATCCACCAGTCCTCAGTTTTTGTCAGCATTCAAGAGTCTCTCATGGTTTGCCTCTCTCCCTTTCCCCCACCATTTCCGCCCTTCTTCTCCCTCTTGTTCCTTGTTGGGAGATTTTTGATAATTGATTCAATTTCTTCACTAGTTATGGGTCTGTTCAGATTTCCTATCTCTTCCCGTGTGAATTTTGGTAGTGAGTGTGTGTTTAGGAATTTGTCCATTTCTTCTAAGTTGTCCAATTTGTTGGCATATTTTTCATAGTATTTCCTGATAATTGCTTGTATTTCTGAGGGGTTGGTTGTAATAAGTCCATTTTCATTAATGATTTTGTCTATTTGAGTGCTCTCTCTTTTCTTTTTGAGAAGCCTAGCTAGAGGTTTGTCAATTTTGTTTATTTTTTCAAAAAACCAACTCTTGGTTTCATTGATCTGTTCAACTGTTTCTTTGGTTTCTATATTGTTTATTTCTGCTCTGATTTTTACTATTTCTCTTTTCCTACTGGGTTTGGGGTGCTCTTGTTGCTCTCCCCATAGTTCCTTTAGGTGAGCTGTTAGATTCTGCACTTGTGCTTTTTCTAATTTCTTGAAATAGGCCTGGAGAGCAATGTGCTTTCCTCTTAGGACTACCTTTGCCGCATCCCATAGAGTTTGGATTGTTGTATTTTCATTTTCATTTGTTTCCATATATTTTTAAATTTCTTCTCTAATTCCCTGATTGGCCCATTTGTTCTTTAGTAGGGTGTTCTTTAACTTCCATGTTTTTGGAGGTTTTCCAGACTTCTCCCTGTGATTGACTTCAAGTTTCATAGCGTTGTGATCTGAAAGTGTGCATGGTATGATCTCAATTCTTTCATATTTATTGAGGGCTGCTTTATGTCCCAGTATGTGATCTATCTTGGAGAATGTGCCATGCGCACTTGAAAAGAAAGTGAATTCCACGGCCTCAGGATATAGAGTTCTAAATATATCTGTCAGAACTATCTGGTCCAATGTGTCATTCAAGTCCATTGTTTCTTTAGTGATATACTGTCTAGTTGATCTATCCATTGCTGTAAGGGGAGTATTAAAGTCCCCTGCTATTAGCACATTCTTGTCTCTAAGATTGTTTCTGTTTGTGATTAATTCTTTAAGTATTTTAGGTGCTTCCATATTTGGTGTGTAGACATTTATAATTGTTAGTTCTTCATGATGGATAGACCCTGTAATTATTATATAATGCCCTTCTTCATCTCTAGTTACTGTCTTTAATTTAAAGTCCAATTTGTCTGATATAAGTATAGCTACTCCAGCTTTCTTTTGACTTTCAGTAGCATGATAGATATTTCTCCATCCCATTACTTTCAATCTGAGGGTGTCCTCCTGTCTAAAATGCATTTCTTGTAGACAGCGAATAGATGGATTTTGGTTTTTTATCCATTCTGCTACCTTATGCCTTTTGATTGGAGCGTTCAGCCCATTTGCATTCAGTGTTATTATTGAAATATATGGGTTTAGAGTCATCGTGTCATTTTTGGGATTCATACTTGTGGTGGTGTCTCTAGTAATTTGCGTTCCTTGCAACACTTCCCTCAGAGAGTCCCTCTCAGGATTTCTTGTAGGGCTGATTTAGTGGTGACAAATTCTTTCAATTTTTGTTTATGTGGAAAGACTTTGTAAATCTCTCCTTCTATTCTGAATGACAGGCTTGCTGGATAGAAGATTCCTGGCTGCATATTTTTTTTGTTCATCACATTGAGGATCTCCTGCCTTTCCTTTCTGTCCTGCCAAGTTTCAGTAGATAGGTCTGTCGCCCTTTTCTCCCTAGCTGCTTTCATAATTCTCCAATTGTCCTTATATTTTGCCAGTTTCACTGTGACATGTCATGCAGAAGATCGATTCAAGTTACGTCTGAGGGGAGTTCTCTGTGCCTCTTGAATTTCAACATCTACTTCCCTCCTCATGTTGGGGAAGTTCTCTGCTATACTTTGTTCCAGGACTCCTTCAGCACCTTTCCTTCTCCTTTCCTCTTCTGGGATTCTTATGATACAGATATTGTTCCATTTGATTGTATTGCTGAGCTCTCGAACTCTTCTTTCATGTTCCTGGATCAGTTTATTTCTCTTTTTCTCAGTTTCCTCTTTGGTGTCCTCTACATCACTTATTCTCCTTTCTGTCTCTTCAATCCATGCATTGGACACCTCCAGTTTATTATGTATCTCATTTATACCATTTTTATTTTTTTTTTATTTTTAAAAAATGTTTTATTTATTTCTAGGAGAGAGAGAGAGAGAGAGACAGCGTGAGCAGGGGAGGGTAAGAGAGAGAGGGAGTGACAGACTCTGAAACGGGCTCCAGGCTCTGAGCTGGCAGTCAGCACAGAGCCCGACGAAGGGCTCGAACCCACGAACCGTGAGATCACGACCTAAGCGAAAGTCGGACGCTTAACCGACTAAGCCACCCAGGCGCCCTTCATTTATAGCATTTTTAAATTCATCATAACTATTTTTAAGCTCCATAGTGTTTGTAGCAATAGTTTTTCTGATGTCTTCCATGCTTTTTTCAAGCCCAGCGATTAATTTTATGATTATTGTTCTAAATGCTTGTTCAGTTATGTCGCTTATATCTGTTTTGAGCAGTTCTTTAGCTGTCATTTCTTCCTGGAATTTCTTTGAAAGAGAGTTTTTTCCGTTCCATCATTTTAGTTACCTTTCTATCTCTTGTTAATTTTAAAAGCTTGTTGTACCTTCTGTCCCTGAGAGTTCTGCTGTATTAAAGAGGGCTCTTTGACTGTTCAGGGCCTGTCTGTTCAGGAAGAGTTCTTTGAATGGTGTCTCTTGGCTTCTCTTGTTGAGAGTTTGGTTATTTTGTTTCCCTACTATAGTGGTATTTGGGACTCTCCACCATGTGCAATTTGGCTTGTTTCTTGAGGCAGCTGCACTTATGAGGTTTCCTTCCCAGTGTATTCTGTCTCTTTCTCTTCCTAAATTCCTGTGGCTCAGTGTCCTATGACTTCAGGCCTTCTCTGTTTGAGAGATGGGTGCAAGTGAAATGCATGGAGCTCCCTACTTCTCTGCCATCTTGCGATTCTCCTGGAAGGCACTCTTAATAATCAATGGGAAAGATTGTGATTCTTTGATGGCCTTTAAAAATTTTGTGAGGGGCACCTGGCTGACTTAGTTGGTTAAGTGTCTGACTTTCGCTCAGGTCATGATCTCATGGTTTGTGAGTTCAAGCGCCACGTCGGGCTCTCTGTTGTTGGCACAGAGCCTGCTTCAGATCCTCTGCCTCCCTCTCTCTCTGCCCTTCGTGGATTCACTCTCTCAAAAACAAATAAACATTTTTTAAAAATAAAAATTCTGTTGGAAACAAACTCTTATAAATATATAGGGAAAATAAAATAGAAAAACTATCATTTATTTAGTATGATTTATAACATTGAAAACTTTGAAAATTAAAGTGTTTTATTTATTTTTAAAAGACATATCAAGAAAAAAACATCAAGGGTGCTTGCCTTCTTTCCTGCATAATTTATGATACATGGAGCATCGATTCTACTCCTTGGAAATGGTCATTCTTCTAAGTTTGAATTACTTCCAATAATGTATTCTTTGTGTTTTCAGTGTTGTGAAATACTTTCAGGAGTTCCTTTAATGTGAAGTTTTGTGCCAGTATCATTTTTGTTCTGGGGTGCTTGTCATAAAAATTTATTTATTTCAGTAAGTGTATCTTCACTAAGTTTCTCTGACTGCATATCTAGAGTCTCCCAAGCAACAACGATGTCAAGAATTCTGCAGTTAAATATCTCTTCTATAGCTCCTATATAACTTCTATGACATTTATATCTGACCCAAATTTCACTTCCAGCATTGTCACTTGAGGGTCTTTGCTGTGTTTTTATCTTTGCCAATTCTCTCTTTTGATTATCAATTTTTGTAAAATGTCACGTGGGTTTATCACTGGGAGGCCAGAAGACAGCACAATGACATGCTTTGCTCTCTGTCCCAGACCTGAATGACTGGACACAGTTGTGCAGTGTACCAATCACCAAAAGACTTTAAGAGAAGTGACTGAATTGACCACTGACCATGATAAGCATTGTTATTTAGTAATTTGTGAAGTAAAGAACTTGCTTCAAAGTTAGCACTTTATGCAATTATAATGAACATACCATCATAAGCAAAATTTGAATCATGTTGGTGAGGAGCTGGTATTAATTTAATTAAAGCACATAACTGAAAACTTTGCATACAGGAACCATACAAGCTGAAGACGTCTTGTAATAGAACAGCAACTTTCATAAAGCTAAAAAAAAAAAAAGGATAAATAGACATTAATAAAAGAGAATTTAACAAACATCTCCCAAACCTAGATAAAGTAGGCAAAAACATTCATAAGGATATAATAGACCCAAACGAAATTATCAGCGTGTTAATTGGATCCTACAGTGAGCAAACACTGAGACAGATTTGGGAGCACAAAAGGCTTAAGTAGCTGCACTAATCCATTCAGTTACATCTGGGCAAGGGAGTTCCAAGAAGTGCCCAGGCAGATCATCTGAATTCCACACTTAGTCCTCTCTTTATCTAACGACAGCCCTTATACTTTCCTGCTGATCCCTGCCACTTACCCCTGCCACGATGGTGACTCCTCTTCTTGCTTGCTAGTCCTGGGTTATATGTAGTCCAAAGGCCCAGGCAGCAGCCATCATGTATCGTCCAGAAAGATCTTTGCCATGTCCCCACCCCCTTTTGGGCACCAAGACCACTAACTCTGAAGAGCTCAGAGTTGTAGGTACAGGAAGCATACAGTCCTTCAGGAAACCATTGTGAATGAAGAAAGGAGCCACTTCTTGGCTGCTGAACCTCAGGTATATACTTCCTATTGGAAACACAGACTGTGTAAGGGTTTCTGATGCAGGGCATACCCTGCATCCTGGAAGATGGCATGCCACCCTCACAGAGCATTGCCTCTGAGCTGATACTTGAATTATATCTTCCATAGTCCATTCCAACATTCTGTCAGCCCAGCTGCTCCTGAATGATGCAGTATGCAAAACGACCATAGTCATGGGCCCCCTCCTGTACCTCCTTAGCTGTGACCTGTATTTCCTGATTGCATGATATAATGTGTGGACTTCTATGCTAATGGAGCAGGTACTTTACAAGTCCCCAGATAGCAATGCTCTGTGGGCAGGAAAGGCATACTCACACCCTGAATAGATGCTCAGTTGTGTGAGAATGAAGCATCCCAGCAAAATCAACTTGCCACCCAGTAGCTGGTTGATCTCCTTGAAAAACAATACCATATCAATAGAGCAATGGACTCCATTGCTGGCAGAACGGACGTTCCAAGGTGGCAGTAACTCTAACGGTCTTGGTAAGTGGAAGTCCATGCTGTTGGGCCCATGCTTAACCTCCATCTCTCCAGTCGTACGCCTATTGTATCAGTTGCCAAAGAGTGCTAACGTCTAAGTTGTTTTTTTTTTAATATTTTATTTATTTCTAGGAGAGAGAGAGAGAGAGAGAGAGAGACAGCGTGAGCAGGGAGGGTCAGAGAGAGAGGGAGATACAGACTCTAAAACAGGCTCCAGGCTCTGAGCTGGCAGTCAGCACAGAGCCCGACGCGGGGCTCGAATCCACGAACCGCGAGATCATGACCTAAGCGAAAGTTGGACGCTTAACCGACTAAGCCACCCAGGCGCCCCTAAGTTGTTTTGATTACTTCCTTGTTCGGTACATCTTCTGTAAAGGATGCCTTCTAGTGGGCATTAACATCTAAAGCAAAAATCTTCTCACTTTGTATACATACTCATATGTCCATCCGTAGTATCATTCAGTATGTACTTCTTGTGTCTAGGTTCTTTTGCCTGTGACATTCATCCATGTTGTTTTATGTACTAGTAGTTACTTTCTTTTATTGCTAAGTATCATTATATGAATAGACAAAAATGTATCTCTTCTCCTGCTGATAGATATCTGGTTTATTTCTAATTTGGCTATTATGAATAAAGCTGTTAAGAACAAGTGTTTTGTTTTAGAAATGTGATATACATTGATTTTTCTTGAAGGCTATATGTATGTGTATGTATATATTTATAGTAAGAAATATAATGAGATATATAATGAAATACACGTGTGTGTGTGTGTACTCATCCATGTTTAACCTTTTAAGAAATTGTCAAGTATTTTGTCATAGTTCCTTTTGCTTCATCTTCTCAACATTTGGTATTGTTGTCTTTTCAATTGTAGCCATTCTGGTGGGTACGTAACGGTAACTCACTGTCTCACTAGTTTTAACACTTTTTTAGTTGCTTTTGAGATTTATTATGTAGACAATAAATATATTTTCTCTCTTCCCTTCCAAAATTTATATCTTATTTCTTTTCTTCTCTTACTGGATGGGCTGCAATATAGAGTTGTGGTGGCTTAATAGCAAGAGTAGAAAATGATCATGAAAAGTTTTCTAAGTGTTGCTCAGGGCGATGAGGAATCACTAATATTTTTTTCATAGATGAATAATGTGGTCAAATTTGCATTTAGAAAAAGCTCTCTGGCTATGATGTGGAAAAAATAAAGACACCAGGGAAGTCCAGTTAAAAGGCTCCTGAAGTAATGTAGCTAAGAAATGCTGACCTAAGCTAGGAAAGGGGCAATTGCAATGGAGAAGAATTGATTTTTAAAAAATAAAATCTGTCTGGCTCCACTTAGTCCACATCAAGTGTGATTTCAGTAAACCAATCAATAAAAATGTGCACATATTTCAATCCATTCTGAGGATAGACTGAATTTAGGGGAAATTCATCCCCAGAAGCCACTACAAAGAACACTTTCACAAATGTTATCAAGCTGTTAACAAAAAGAACTTGAAACAAATGGAACTATTGGTTTCCACGTAAAATATGAAATGAAAATAATGCAATTCAATGAATGCAAGATCAGTTACTAAAACTTATTTTCTTATAAATGTGCCCCAATCAAGGCAGGTCACAAGTTGTTTATGTCAGCTTCCGGAACTGGTTAACTAAATTGTAGTAATTGTTGATGTGGCCCTTGATAAGCCATTTAGATGAACTGAAAAAAGTAAACTGCCCCTGGGTAAGAGCAAAATAATAAGGTGATACCAACTTAGAAAACAGCAACATCCACAAAAGACAAAAGAGAAAAGGTGACAAAAGTAGAAAACCTGAATGAATTATGCAAAAAGACAAAAGCTGATGACTTTTGTAGAATGTAACTCAATTAGCTTTGACACTCACTCAAAGCCTCAATAGCCCTAGGACAGCCTCCTCCTATTCCTCTGCCTCCTTTGCTCTTGGTCTTCCTTTCCTTTGCCCTGAGCCCTCCCCTCGTCTCATCGCCTTAGTGGATGCCCCACTCGCTACAGATTCCCCCAGCTTCAAGTTCATCTCTAGGTGAAAAGTTTTCAAAATTATGTGTCCAATTTTGACCTCAGGCCTGCATTTCCAACTTTTTACCTGATGGTGCTGCTGGACCTTCCAGCTCACAGAGTCAAGTTCATCAAACTCATCCTGAGCCCCAGACCAGTTCTTCTTCCTGTCTTTTACTTCTGTTAAAGGTACCACCATTATCCAACTCATGCAGTTTTGACATCTAAGTTACCTTTGACTCTTCCACAGAATGTTGCTTGGGAAAGTTACCAAGTCTCCTCGATTGTTTCTTCTGATTATCCTCTGCTCTGTACTCTCACCTCCCCATTTCAGGCCCTTCTTAACATCAATTGACAGAACAGTTGCAATGGCCTCCTTTCTGGTCTTCTTTCCCTAGTTTTTTACTTTCCTGAATTGATTCTGCATATTGTCACAAACTTAATCTTCCTAAAGCACAGGTCTGGTAATATCTCTGGCTGATACAATGATTCCATCAGTAGCACCCCACAAATCTTCAGTGGCTCATGAAATTCAAGAGCCTTGAAACATGGCTCTGGGTTTTTTGTTTTGTGGGGTTTTTTTTAATTTTTATTTATTTTTTTTTAGTTTTCTTCCCTTTCTTTGCAACCAACTATCCTCTGGTCTTTAGCCAATTTGTAAAAATAACTTTAACAGGTACTTAAAATTTCCCATTACTTCTCTACTTCTTAAGTATGAGCTGTGGATAGTGACTTCCTTCCAAAGAAGACAGCATGAAAGGAAGGAAAAAAGAATAACTTTGCAGTACAGAAAACTGATAAATCCTAGCTCAGCCAAGTGATCAAGGTCAATATCAATAAATCAGGTTGATGGCATGTATCTTGGACATGATGTGATAAAATGGCACTTTATGTGCTTTTCCTCCCTAAAACCCTTAACCCCAATTTAATAAATGTAAAAAGTCAAACTCCAAAAGAAAGGCATCCTATAAAATAGTTGACCAGTAGTCCTCAAAACTGTCAAAACCATCAAAACTGCTGTAACCAAGGAAACCCTAAGGAAATGACATGCAAATGTAATGTAGTACCTAGATAGGATCCTAGACCGGAAAAAATTATTCAAAGGAAATCTGAATAAACTATGAACTTTAGTTAACGATAATGAATCAATGCTATTTTATTAATTAATTGCACAAACGTGCTATACAAATGCGAGCTGTTAATAACGGGAAGAATTGGATGAGTGGATACACGAGAACTCTCTGTACACACTACCTTCTCAATTCTGTAAATCTAAAACTATTCCAAAGAATAGCCTATTTTTTTGAAATATCATTTCCAAATATATATTACACAATTATCAAAAACAATGGGGCAGGTCTATATGCACTAATATTGAAGAATCCCTAAGAAAAAAGAAAAGTGTAGAACAGCTAGTGCATGAAGTGCTGCTTGCTATTTGTGTAAAGAAAATGAATCAAAAGCGGTGTTTGCATACGGGTCAGAAAGCTACACAAGAAACCAGTAATTAGAGTATGTGAACTGAGTGGCTGGGAATCATGCATGAGATCATGACCTGAGCCTAAGTCGGACACTTAACCGACTGAGCCACCCAGGCTCCCCTACTGTTTTAGTAGTTTCTGAATGTTGAACCATGTGAATATATTTTCTATTAAACAAACAAGCATACAAACCAATAAAATCAGGGGGCGGGAAAGATGGTCTGCCAAATCCTTCTGACATTTTTAGTCAGAGCAGATGCGCATTTTTCTGGTCAGGAAAGAATAGTCAAGAGGCAGCCGAGAATAAATCTTTCTAAGATCCTTTCAAGATGAGTCTTAGGGCAGGTATAAACACTGTGCAGCAAGGACCATGGAAAGGTGAGACCTGAGCAGGTGTTTAACCCCAGCCAATCGCCTCTCCTGGATTCTGTCCCACCATCTTCCTTTTAAATGTTGGCTTTTCTCCAGGTTCCAATATTGCCCTCTTGCCTTCTTGTTCTGTAAGCTCTTCCTTGTGGATTTCATCCATGAAAAACATTGATTCTAATTTGGGGCAGAATCAAATGACAAAAGGGAGAGAGAAAGTAAACTATTTGTTTAACAACACCTAATATTGCTTGGAGCTCAGTTTTATGGTCTCAGAGAGCCTCACACTTGGATGAATTGATATATAGTAGGTTAAAGGTATATTTGTTTATTCTTGGATTCTTGTCATTTTTTCCTTATTGCATGCACATGACTCTGGGCTAAGTAGGCACTGTGTACAGGTTAACAAGATTACTCTTACTGACAGGGGCTTATAGCTTGGAAGAGGCCAACACAGTTATTGTCCAATGCATACAATGGCACAAGGTCAAAGCAACATTTAGATGAGTATCAAAACAAGGCTGATTTGAAATATTTTAATGTTTATTTATTTATTTTGAGAGAGAGAGAGAGTGAGAGGAGGAGACACATGCAAGCAGGGAAGGGTTGAGGGGAGGGGGAGGTGAGAATCCTAAGTGGCTCTACCACTGTCAGTGCAGAGCCCAGCTCAGGGCTTGATCTCACAAACAGTAAAATCGACCTGAGCCAAAATCAAGACTCTGACGCTTAACTGACAGAGCCATCGAGGCAACCCTGATTTGAACTTTCTGGTTTTGGTTATAATTCATAGCAAACATGACACAAACCATAGGGATTTACAGCCAATTCTTGAAGGAATCCTGAACTTCTAACATAAAATGACTGATGCAGAAATGACAAAAGCAAGAATATATCAATGAATGATATGATCAATGAAAATCAAACGTTGCAAGAAAATTGGAGAGTGAACCCAAGTGTTACTTTTTCCAGGAAGTTTCTCTTAACACTCTCTGTGGTAGGCAGAATAATGACCCCTTCCCTCCACAAGCTGTTCATGTACTATCCAGGAATGTTACCTTACATGGTGAAAGGGTCTTTATAGATGTGATTAAGGATGTGGACCTTGAGATGGGGAGATTATCCAGATTACCCAGGTAGACCCAATCTAATTACATGAGTCCTTAAAAGTAAAGGAGGGAGGTAGAAGAGGGGGTCAAGGGGATGTGCCATGAGGACTTTGCCCACTGGTACCACTGACCTTGAAGATGGAAAAAGGGGGCCAGAAGCCAAAGAATGTGGGCAGCCTCTGGATGCTGAAAAATACAAGGGTTCTGATTCTCTCCTTGAGTCTCAGAAAGGAACTGAGGCCTACCGACATCTTGATTTTAGCCTGGTGAGACCCAATTCAGACTTCTGACTTAACAAAACTCTAAGATAATAGATTTGTGTTGTGTTAAGCCACAGTGTTTCTAGTAATTTGTTGTATCAGCCTAGAAAACTAAAACTAATACATTCCCCTCTGCCCTGGGTAGAATTGAACAATCTCTAAATTTACAATCACCCCCCACCCCCCAGCCTGTGTAGATATCTACCAGAGGACCCATTCCCAAAATGGCTCACTAATGTGTTTGTGAAGTCTTTTTTCAAATATTCTATTGTGAATATTTTCTTTTTTTTTTTAATAGTTTGTTTCTGAGACTGAGAGACAGAGCACGAGTGGGGAAGGGGCAGAGAGAGGGGAAGACACAGAATCTGAAGCAGATTCTGAGCTGTCAGCACAGATCCCATGTGGGGCTCGAACCCACAAACTGTGAGACCATGATCTGAGCCAAAACCAAGAGCTGGATGCTTAACCAACTGAGTCATCCAGGAACTTCTACTTTTATATTTTTCAAACGGCTGTTTTTGGTTATCTGAACACAGTTTCTATAAAGATCTATCTTTGTCTCAACTCTTGGAGATGCCACTTTTATCATATATTAAACATAGTTGTGTCTATTTCCAAACTCGCTATTCCAGTCGACTAGAATTGAAGGTTTCAAATTTTTATTTTTCCAGCAATGGATTTCTTAAAAATCTGTGTGAGCCAGTGAAATGAAGCTTAAATTTACTTTAAAAAAGAAGAAAAAGAAAGTATAAGCGATAGCATCTTTCTGCAAGAGGGTAGGCTATAGCTCATCTTCAACTGAATCAAGACACCCACACTTACTTACAACCCTGAATTAACCCTAAGGAAGCTTATGGACACACAATGATGAGATGCAATGCTGAGAATAGGCAAGGACTCTATTTGAATGCTGTGTGTAAAGGCAGACTGACCGAGGAACCTAAAAAGTCCAGTTTCTGGCTCTATACTGTTACTACAGTAAATTTAGTAGGATTTTCCCCTTTTCTTTCTTTTGTCTCTTTTTCTTTTCTTCTGTGTCCTCCACACAGGTAGAAAAAATCAGGAGAATTTTTCTTTCCCTTTTAAAAAAAATTTTTAATGTCTGTTTTAGACAGAGAGAGAGAGAGAGAGAGAGAGAGAGCGCATGTGAGTGGGGGAGGGACAAAGAGAGAAGGAGACACAGAATTTGAAGCAGGTTCCAGGCTCGGAGCTGTCAGCACAGAGCCCGATGCAGGGCTCAAAACTCTTGAACCAGGAGATCATGACCTGAGCAGAAGTCGGACCCTTAACTAACTGAGCCACCCAGGTGCCGCCCCTGTTGTTTGTTTTCTAATAATCATCCTTTGTTATGTTTCTTGGGAAGAAATAAAGAAAATCAAAGAGCAATATATAATCATCTTAATTCAAAAGATGCAGAAAAAAGCAAACCCAGAGGTGGTGATAGCACTTGTTTGGAAGTTAATACAAAATATGAAGGCACTTGTATTTTTGAATTATTAGTATTTAATTTTTTGCATTCATTCATTTAAAAATACGAGTGTATCTAATAAATACAAAGTGAAGAAAGTATGGAAAATATACAGTATAAAAATGATTCTTCTATCCTTAAAGATATAAAATACATGTACCAAAAACTATAATTCAAAATTGTCTACATAGAAACCACATCTAGTATTTTTTTAATCCTCCATAGGATATCATACAATACCTTGATGTAAATATCCAATAAATTTCTGGGAATTTTATTTGGCATCTGCAAATTTATTTTGCAGAACATATAGTGCCCAAATATCACCACCAGGAGAATATTTTTAAAGACCATCTTCATCATCATCATCAAATTTCTAAAAACTATAAAAATCCCGGGGCGCCTGGGTGGCTTAGTCGGTTAAGCGTCCGACTTTCGCTTAGGTCATGATCTCGCAGTTCCTGGGTTCGAGCCCCTCGTCAGGCTCTGTGCTGACTGCCAGCTCAAAGCCTGGAGCCTATTCAGATTCTGTGTCTCCCCCTCTCTCTGACCCTCCCCTGCTCATGCTCTCTCTCTCTCTCTCTCTCTCTCCTAGAAATAAATTTTAAAAAAATATTTTAAAAAACTATAAAAATCCCTAGCCATTGGATAGTCTGCTTTGGTCAGTAATATAAGATAGACGAGACCATTCTGTTTTATTTCAATATAGCTGGCAGTGGAATACTATAATCACTAGGGTGCGCTATTAGCATCCCCAGTCGGTTACTCTTCCTGGCAGGAGAGTCTGAAAATCACAGAAAGCTGTGCAGTGTTTCAAGTAGCTTATTGCTGAACCATACTTAAAGTCACTGAACTTTTTCTAGACTGTTACAGGCACACATAAGGAATCACAACGTCACCTCACCACTTTCTCATTTGAAAATTGTTAACTACAGGGAGGCTTGGATGGCTCAGTTGGATAAGCAATCCACTCGATTTCAGCTTAGGTCATGATCTCAAGGTCCATGAGACTGAGCCTGAGTCAGGCTCTGCACTGATAGTATGGAGCCTGCTTGGGATTCTTTCCCTCTCTCTCTGCCCCTCCTCCATTCACACTTTCTCTCCCTTTCTCAAAATAAATATAAACAAACAGATAAATAGAGAGGCACCTGGTGGCTCAGTCAGTTAAGTGTCCAACTCTTAAGATCAGCTCAGGTCATGATATCATGGTTGTGAGATTGAGCCCGTGCCAGGCTCTGCACTAGGTGTGGAGCCTGCTTAAGATTCTCTATCTTCCTCTCACTTTGCCCCTCCCCTCTTTCTCTCTCAAAAAATAAAAATGAAAACATGCTTGGGGCACCTGGGTGGCTCAGTTGGTTAGCAGCCAACTTCGTCAGGTCAGGATCTCTCGGTTTGTGGGTTTGAGACCCACGTCGGGGTCTGTGCCAAAGGCTCAGAGCCCGGAGCCTGCTTTGGATTCTGTGTCTCCTTCACTCTCTGCCCTCCCCCGTTCATGCTCTCTCTCTCTCTCTCTCTCTCTCTCTCTCAAAAATAAACATTAAAACATTTTTTAATTTTAATTAAAAAATTTTTTATGTCTTTATTTTATTTTGAGAGACAGAGACAGAGGGCGAGCAGGGGAGGGGCAGAGAGAGAGGGAGACACAGAATCTGAAGCAGGCTCTAGGCTCTGGGCTGTCAGCACAGAGCCCAACGCGGGGCTCGAACCCACAGACTGGGGGATCATGACCTGAGCCGAAGTCGGATGCTTAGCGACTGAGCCACCCGTGTGCCCCTAAAACATTTTTTAAATAAAAATGAAAACATGCTTACAGTTAGTATTTTGTAAATGCAAACAATTTTGGTTTCTTTTCTAATTTTACTAGTTTTTTTTTTTTAAGTTTTATTTATTTCTAGGAGAGAGAGAAAGAGAGAGAGAGAGAGAGAGAGACAGCGTGAGCAGGGAGGGTCAGAGAGAGAGGGAGTCACAGACTGAAACAGGCTCCAGGCTCTGAGCTGGCAGTCAGCACAGAGCCCGACGCGGGGCTCGAACCCACGAACGGCGAGATCATGACCTAAGCGAAAGTCGGACGCTTAACCGACTAAGCCACCCAGGCGCCCCTAATTTTACTAGTTCTAATCAGTGTTAACCTTCTCTGATATTATGCTCTATTTTAATTATTATCAAACATAAACTGTTATTCAATATGTTAAAAGATAACAGATACATATACTCAAAATTGAGTATATCCTCCCACCTCCAGGTTTCTCTTGCTTATTTCTTTTTGAAATTAAAAAAATTAGAAATAAAGCTTTTCACAACAAAATAAAGGATGAAGTTGATGTCAAAAATACAAACACTTGTGGGCTGCCTGGGTGACTCAGTTGGTTGTGTATGGCTCTTGATTTTGGCTCAGGTCATGATCCCAGGGTGGTAGGATCCAGCCCCACGTTGTGCTCTGTGCTGATCATGAACCTGCTTAAGATTCTTTCTCTGCCCTTCTGCCCCTTATCCTCACTCATGCTCTGCCTCTCTCTCTAAAATAAAACAAAAAACTCACAAATATTTGAGACAGTTAATAGTTTTGGTATGAATGCATCTCGGTCAAAATTTGAATGCAACTAACACTGGCTTAAAGAGGTCAAGCTTTCATAGGACCTCAAGGATTTGGCTGATCTATAGGCTGTACTTTTCAGACTCCTGTTCTAGACCATCTGTATATGCTACAGAACATGTCTCTATCATAGCAGTTACTTTAATGTGTTGTAATAGGATTTGCATGTTTGCTGATCCATCGTGAAACCCTGAAGGAAAGGGGCTGAGTTTATTGATATTTGTTTTCCCAGTACCTAGCAGAGTAATTGGCATTAATGGGCCCTGAAAATTTTTGTTAAGTGGATTAAGCAATATATTTAAATAGAAGGTCATTAGATTGATGAAAAATTTTATAAACAGGGCTGTTTCCTGGTTTGTGGAAACAGTTGGGCATCAGTTTACTATTGTTTCATGCTTCAAAGGACTGTGCAGAGTTTTTAAAAACAAATTTACTGAGATAGAATTCACATACCATACAATCTACCCGTTTAAAGTATACAATTCTGAGATTTGTTGTTGTTGTTGAGATATAATTGACATAACATTAGACTAGTTTCAGTGTATTAGGTATACTAGGTATAGTGAGATTTGTTTTTGAAGAGAGAGGTGGAAAGCAAAAGGGAAAGGGTGGCTTTTCCTTGAATCGCACATGGTTAAACTGTGATATTGTCCTCCTGCTAATGATGTAAATAACCCACCTAGATGGTTTCCTGTTTGGAATAGGGGAAAGTTAGAAAATAGGAAACCATTGGGTGTCTAAAGATGGGTAGAGGCGTGGCCACATATGGAGGAAAATAGAAAGAAAAAGCATTCTCTTAATATGTGATTTATTCTGTGCTAAGAGAAAAAAAAAGCTGCATTGAAAGGGGCTATTATGTTCTTGGTGGGGCATCAGCATAAATCTTAAATTTGCTCATTTTCTTTGAATATACTCTAAGAATGATCCTAGGACCAGATCTCAGTTATCCAGGGCAGATATCCCTAGACTTGAATCATTCCTCATTTTCTTATTTTTGTAAATTTTATTGTACTGGTTATGAATTGCTACATGACAAATTGTCCTCCAAAACCGAGGGCTTAAAGTAATAGTAAACATTTATCATATTATATAGTTTCTGTGGGTCTGGATTTTGGGAATGGCTTACATGGGTAGTTCTGGACTGGGGTAGCTCACAAGATGGCAGTCAAGATGCCAGCTGGGCCTGCAGTCATCTGAAGGCTTGGCTCCGCGTGGAGGATAGGTTTTCAAGAAAGGTTCATTAACATGGCTGGCAATCTGGTGCTGATTTTTGGTGTAATGCCTCAGTTCCTGGCCAGGCAGACACTCCTAAGGGATACCTACTCAAACATCCTGATGTTATGGCAAATGGCTTCTCTCTAAGAAAGTGATTCAAGAGAGCATAAAGCAGAAGCTGAAAAGTCTTTTTTTTTTTAAGTTTTATTTAAATCTGAGTTACTTAACAGTAGTGTAACAATAGTTTCAGTAGTAGAATTTAGTGATTCATCTCTTACATGCAACACCCAGTGCTTACCACAAGTGCTCTCCTTAGTACCCATCACCCATTTAGCCTGTACCACCCCCTGCCCACCTCCCCTTCAGCGACCCTTGTTTGTTCTCTGTATTTAAGAGTCTCTTATGGTTTTCCTCCTTCTCTGTTTTTATCTTATTTTTCCTTCCCTTCCCCTATGTTCATCTGTTTTGTTTCTTAAATTCCACATATGGGTGAAATCATAAGATATTTGTCTTTCTCTGACTAACGTATTTCACTTAGCATAATACATTCTAGTTCCATCCACATTGTTGCAAATGGCAAGATTTCACTCCTTTTGATCACCAAGTAGTATTCCATTGTATATACATACCAAATCTTCTTTATCCATTCATCATTCGATGGACATTAGGGCTCTAATGAGCAATAATTTGGCTCTTGTTGATAGTGCAAAGTCTTAATATAGTTTTGGAATTTACATATCATAATTTCTTTTTTTTTTTTTGGTTTTACTTAATTTCGAGACAGAGAGAGACAGAGCACGAGTGGGGGAGGAATAGAGAGAGAGGGAGACACAGAATCTGAAACAGGCTCCAGGCTCTGAGCTGTCAGCACAGAACCCGATGCAGGCCTCGAACCCACAAACCCCAAGATCATGACCTGAGCTGAAGTTGGAGACTTAACTGAGCCACCCAGGCGCCCCTTTACATACCATAATTTCTGAAGAAGTCTATTAGTTACACAGGTTAGCTCAATTCATTATGGGAGGAACTACATAAGGGTGAACATACCAGGAAGAAGGGATCATTGCAGGCCATCTTAGAGGCTGGCCATTACATTTATTTATTTTATATATGTATGTGTGTGTGTGTATGTGTGTGTGTATGTGTACATGTGCATGCATGTGTGCGTGCTTGGGTGGCTCAGTTGGTTAAGCGTCTGACTCTTGATTTCTAATAAGGTTATGATCTCATGGCTTATGGGATCGAGCCCTGCATAGGGCTCTGCACTGACAGTATGGAGCTTGCTTGGGATTCTCTCTCCCTCTCTCTCTGCCCCTCCTCTGCTTGCTGTCTCTCAAAATAAATAAATACACTGAAATATTTGAGATGTTTCTATCTATTTCAAAATTCTAGTACCAGCTCTTGAAAAATATATTACCTTGCCGTTTATCCCAATTGAAAATTGCCTTTCGGGGGCGCCTGGGTGGCTCAGTTGGTAAAGCGTCTGATTTCGGTTCAGGTCATGATCTCATGGTTCCTGGGTTTGAGCCCTGCGTCGGGATCTTTGCTGACAGCTCAGAGCCTGGAGCCTGCTTCAGATTCTGTGTGCCCTCTCTCTCTGCCCTTGCCCTGCTCATACTCTGTCTCTCTCTCTCAAAAATAAATAAACATTAAAAATGAATTAAAAAATAAATAAAAAAGGTGATTTTATTAAAGCACAGAAACAGGACCCATGGGCAGAAAGAGCTGCCTCAAATCTTCTTAAATGGAAAAGACCAAGAAAAAAGGCGCCTGGCAAGGTTCTCCTTTGGGCAGTTCAGTATCACAGGATTACCACTCCCGCTGCATTAACTTTCACTATGTATTTATTCTTTATTTTTTTTACTATATATTCCTTCTTACACTTTCCACTCTGATATACTCTGTTGCCCTGTTCTTAAGATAGTCATCCTAGAACAACTCCCTCTGCACTGCATTAAAAAAAAAAAATTGTTCTTGGTACATGGCTACTCGATTGTTTCCTCACATACTTTTCTATTACCTTACCCTTCATGGATTTGCAAATGGAGTTGGTTACAAAAGAACAATCAGAAGAATAATAATCTTTCCATATTTAGAGAATCCAGCTGTATTTACTGATTCATTTAAAATAAACAAAATAGTTCTGTGGATACATTAATTAAAACTCTTACCCATGATTGCAGAGATTTTATCTGGGTAGCTTGAAGAGGACACCCTGCATTTGCTAAATGAGTGAAAAATATTCTCTTTGAACTGAGAATAGCTATTTGAAATGTTACGAGGCAGAATTTCAATAAATCTGAACTTTCCCCCTATAAATTTAATTAAAAAAAAAAAAACCATTTGCAGAAATCCTAATCCCTTCCAGTTCAAATTACTTGCCCAGCCAATATTCTGAAGTGAACTATATTCTGTTAGACAAAGTAATGGGAAAACAACTTGTAGTTTTAATCAGTGGAAACAACTTGGCAACTTCTTTAAGTATGAACGGAACAAGATAAGCTGTGTCATCAATTGCCTTTAATGTACACAATGTACACTTTGTCCTGCTTTTTATCCAAGGATCTAGGCATGACTGTAGGGGTGTCTGCTGTTTTTTAAAGAATGTGGAGACTGACTGTGGCATTTCCCGAACGAGAAGAAACAGATTCTCTAACAGCTCTGAAACTGAATATACGATTTATATTTAACCTTTCCTACTCTCAATTAGTTTTAATCATAATGTCACTTGAGTGAAGAAAAATATTTAATGTAAAACGAAGTTCATAAGTCATTGCATCCTTTCAATCCATCAGACTCCTGGGACTCATTTTGATTATTAAGTAAAACAATGCATTGGACACAGGAGTAAGTTTAAGCGACCTGAGTTTTGAGGTGCCCGGATGGCTCAATTGGAGGCGCGGAAACAACTCCTGATCTTGGGGTTGTGAGATCAAGTCCCATGTTGGGGATAAAGATGACTTAAATAATTAGGGGCATCTGTGTGGCTCAGTCTTGAGCCTCTGACTCTCAGGTCATGATCCCAGGATGGTGGGATCCAGCCCCTGCAACGGGCTCTGCCCTGAATGGGGATCCTGCTTAAGATTATCTCTCTCCCACTGCCCCTCACCCCTGCTCACGCTCTCTCTAAAATAAAATAAATAAACAACAACAACAACAACTAAACAAGAGACCTGAGTTTTGGTTCGGCCACTAAATAGTTTTATAGCCTTGGAAAGTTGCTTAACCTCTTTTGAGATTTTTCTTCTTTAAATTGGTGGGTAAGGACGGGAGTGGGGTTTCTTCTTCATGAACTAGCTTGATACAATCAACACCTAATAAAAATTTATCCCATACAGCCTCATTGCTCTGCTCTCCTAGCTTTTCCTTGAAAGTCTTCAAGGGACTCTGGCATTGTCTTGCTTAGATTTCCATACTGGCCCTCACAGGGGGTGTGTACCCTTTGCTAGTGATGTTTGAAAAAGGGAAGGAAATCTCGTTTTTCACGGGTTGCGGTAACGATACTTCGGGCTCCAGGCTAGCATTCTTTTCTGGAGGTCTTGGTCTCCTGTCCTCCTTCTACCTTTAGGGCCTCTTCCGAGTGTCCGCCGGTGATTAGCTTCCTGTTAGGTGGTTCTGGGGACGGCGCCAATTTGTCAGATCCTGGCAGCTCTAGTTCTGAGGAGGTGGCATGGTAGGGCCTCACGGTTTGGGGCCCTTCTTGACTCCTTCAGTGTAAATTCGTACCGTGACAACGCATTTCAGATTTTCTTCCAAAAAGCCCAATCCTGGGGTCACAGTCATGCCTCTATAAGCAAATTAACTACAGAGCTAAGAGGACACCATACGCCAACCACTAGTCTCAGGAGCTCTACTTCTAGGTTCCCGATCGGTGGGCAGTTGCGGCTGTGGCTGGAACTACAAGGTCCAGAATTCCTGCGCGCACGCGCGCTGCCATTGTGATGCTCCTTTCCCGGTAACTCGTCCTCTCAGGCAAACCTGAAGATAGCGGCAATTCTCCGGTGGGGGGCGGAGACGCTCCCGGCTTAACTCTCCGCCTCCTTCGTGATAGGCAATGGGACCAACCAACCGACGTGGCGGGTTCGGGTCGTGCTCTCCAATCAGCACCTGTGGCAGAGAGGTGGGCGTGCGCACTGGCAGGGCAGGTGGGCTAGGCTGTGCCGGGTTGCGAAGGGGGGAATAACGTCGGGTCGGGTCAGCGGGCGCTGCAGTAGTCGCCGCAGCGGCGATGGGAGCGGTGGGGACGAGGCGGCGGCGGCGGCGGCAGGAGGAGGAGAAGGGGCTGGCACAAGAGCAGCGGCTGGGGGCGGCCAGCAGCAGCATTAACAGCAGCCGCCGCCGCCGCCAGTAAACGCGGACGGTACCCGAGGGGACTACCCAGCCGGCTGGCGCTCGAAGCCGCGCTCGGGTCCCGCCGCAGTCGGCGGCGGGGGATGGGCAGGCGGCGGTGGTCCCGCCTGCTGAGAGTTGATTCCTCTTGGTCCTGGTCCTGAGCTGGATCCGAGCCTTCCGCCCGAAATCCCTGCGTCCGCCACGGCCCAGGTAGGACACACCCCCCCGAACCCCCCGGACACTTCTGGGGCGCCCTGGGCCCCGCCCTCCCCCAGTCCTGACCACCGCCTCCGGCCGCACCCCTCGCAGAATGACCGACCCTGATGCGGAGGGGAAGGGTACGAGAGACTCTTCCTTCGGTCGCTGCCCACGCCCTGGGCTTGTGCCAGACCTAGTCACTCCACCTCGGAGACAGTCTGCTTTTACACCGTTTACCCGAAGGCTTGTGCCTGGTTTCCTGAGAGGCTTTCGGTGTCCTGACTGAACTTGGATGGTTACGAAGCTTCGTCTG
Source organism: Proteles cristata cristata (assembly GCA_017311185.1). NCBI lineage: Eukaryota > Metazoa > Chordata > Mammalia > Carnivora > Hyaenidae > Proteles > Proteles cristata. Next base: position 2,875,029 of record JAESUZ010004587.1, read on the forward strand.
TTTCTCTCTTTGTAGGTGACCCATATATTGCTTGTATTTATGCTGCTTCTGGTACCAGGGCTGAACACAGAGGGTACTCAGGATACACTGAGCGCTTCTTTCGCACTCCGCCTCCCCAAATATAAAAGCAGGAGGCATGGGACTATAAAGCTTGCTTGCTCTGTAGTAACGGCAATGAAGGCCGTGACTTTCTGGTACTTAAGGTGCGAAGTAATGACCTGAGGGATTTGCTTGTCATTTACCTTGACAAGGATGATGTTGACACCCTGGGTGCTGTGGGAGGGACAAAAGACTTCACACGTTTGTACTGTCAAATCAGAGAAGTAAATAATCCGTTGGGATGCCAGCATACTGTATCGCTCAGTGAAGTTAATTTTGTTTCAGTCGTGGCTGCATTGGAGGTAAAAATGACATTGAGTTGTACTTCGCTTTGAATTAAAGTTGATAGATGGCAGCAATCCCGGCATTAACTCTTCTCATGCTTCGCTTTAGAAACTGTTCTTTCTTTAAACATGAAAGAGCAATGTTCTTATAACCTGTATATTATGTAAAGATGTTTTGGTGTTCAGTAGAATTTGAAATTTTGTATGCATGTATGAAGATCACATTATTATGAATGGGCGAATACACACACACACACGGAGGATCCGCTCAGTGTGTTTTGTTGTTAGAGTTTGGTTCTGAGCCATTAATAACAGTTGCATTTGGTTTTTAAACACTGATTCGCCAGAATAGACCACAAAGATGTGTTTGCTGTTTTCTTTTGGCTAAATAGAATGATGTTCTATTTCGGAGAAAGAGATGGGAGATTGATTTTAAAGTATGGAGGGAATTGAATGCTATGTACTTCTTATAAAGAACCAGTAATGTTGACAAATATTACTAATATGACTAATCTTGAAGAATTAACTGCAGAAAACTTTCAAATAAGTGTGCTCTTTTCTATGGCATATTGTGATCTATTCAAATTGAAATACCAAAAGGAACCTTTAATTTAGAAGCATATGCTTTCCTGTATAATATGTCTTTATCAAGGCACTGAAAGGGATGTCTGAAGCATGGTTTTAAAGGAAAGTTTCTCTAGCACTTTTCTTTTATGATAGAATGTTAGGAAATGTTTTTTTTCTCTTTCGGTTTTAGACACAAAAGAAATTGAAGTCCCTAGCTTCATTAATTTAATTTATAATACCAAATTGAAATAAATCTGGTCTTTAGTAGGGAGCTAAAAATAATATATCTTGTTTACGATCTTGTAGTGTGGTTAATACATAATTTAGTAGATTATTGTACTATATGACTTCAGATTTTGTCTTTTTTTGACTTAAAAAATACTGATTATTTTAATACCTCAGGAAATTTTCATGAGACCAGGCGAATTTGCTTTAGCAAATTGAACTCAATTATATAGGGCTTCAAATATTTTTAAATGTAGTGTTGGAAGTGAAATTTGTATAATTTAGACAATTTTGAAAGTATTTTACATCAAAAAATGCACTAAAAGGTGATAATTAGTGATAGATTGTTGGTTTTTCAGCGTAAACAAATGTTACAGAGCTTAGTTCACTATCATGAAATTTAACTTTGTCAGGGGCAGTCAATTCTTCATGTTTTATAACTTTAAAAAGTACTATATAGAGAAGACAACTTGACTGCAACTTGTGAGAGACTTTGACCTGGAATCACCCAACTAAGACACTCTTAGATTCCTAATCCTCAGAAACTCTGTGAGTTAATGAATGTTTGTTGCCTAAAAACAAAAAGCAATGTATAACAAGGAAACATTTAATGACCATTAATGAACTAGTGTGGGTTGAATTGATTCACAAAATAAAATAGCCTTTGAGAATTAATGGAAAATATAGCTTCTTTCCTTGCCCATTCCTAAAAAAATGTCTCCTATAGAAAAATTCTTTTTTTTTTTTTTACTGTTTTATTTATTTCTAGAGAGAGAGAGAGACAGCGTGAGCAGGGGAGGGTCAGAGAGAGAGGGAGATACAGACTCTGAAACAGGCTCCAGGCTCTGAGCTGGCAGTCAGCACAGAGCCCGACGCGGGGCTTGAACCCACGAACCGCGAGATCATGACCTAAGCGAAAGTCGGACGCTTAACCGACTAAGCCACCCAGGCGCCCCAGAAAAATTATTTTATAGATATGTGACAGACAACTTTACAATTTGAGCTTTATACTTTGAACGTTACAGTTTGAGTTACTCACAGTTATTCTATTCATGTATTTTTTTTTTGATCTCTAGGTTTTTGAGAAATATTCAACATATAGCTGGAGTTGTGTCCATTTATTTGATTAGTAATGTTGCAGGGCATCTCCAATGTATGAATTTTTGAAATTAAGCATATTTATGCTAATTATTTTTACTTTCTTGTTATACTTTTTTTTGTTGTTGCTATCCAGTGTTTTGTAAACAATAGTGATGGCAGTGGTAGATTCCCCTCCCCCTCCCCCCCTCCCCCGCCCTTTAGGCTTTAGTGGATAGAATTCTTGTGTTGAAAATACTTTTATAGGGGCGCCTGGGTGGCTTAGTCGGTTGAGCGTCCGACTTTCACTTAGGTCACGATCTCGCAGTTCGTGGGTTCGATCCCCGCGTCGGGCTCTGTGCTCTCAGCTAGCTCAGAGCCTGGAGCCTGTTTCAGATTCTGTGTCTCCCTCTCTCTCTGACCCTCCCCTGCTCATGCTGTCTCTCTCTCCTAGAAATAAATAAAATACTGAAAAAATTAAAAAAAAAAAAGAAAAAGAAAATACTTTTATAATTTTTATTTGTAAATACTCAGTGTTTTCAGGTTAAATGTCATACTTCCACGTTTGATACAAGAGCCTTTAAGTCTGTATGAAAATGTTGAGTTTTTTAGAGCTAAAATTTGAGCATATGTACAACATATACAGTATTGCCACTCAAAAGTTTCTCTCTTCCTTAATATCTGGTGATCCTTGATCATAGGTTGAAAACACAGATTGAGGGGTGCCTGGCTGGTGGAACATGTGATTCTTGATTTTAGGGTTGTGAGTTCGAGCCCCACCTTGGGTGTAGAGATTATTTAAAAAAAATAAAAATTTTGGGGCGCCTGGATGGCTCAGTCGGTTCATTGTCCGACTTCGGCTCAGGTCATGATCTTTCTGTCTGTGATTTTGAGCCCCTGCATTGGGCTCTGTGCTGACAGTTCAGAGCCTGAAGCCTGTTTCAGATTCTGTGTCTCCCGTCTCTCTCTGCCCCTCCCCTGCTTGTGCTCTGTCTCTCTTGCTATCAAAAATAAAACATTATGGGGCGCCTGGGTGACTTAGTCGGTTAAGCGTCCGACTTTCACTTGGGTCACGATCTCGCAGTTCGTGGGTTCGAGCCCCGCGTCGGGCTCTGTGCTGACTGCCAGCTCAGAGCCTGGAGTCTGTTTCAGAGTCTGTGACTCCCTCTCTCTCTGACCCTCCCCCTGCTCATGCTCTCTCTCTCTCTCTCCTAGAAATAAATAAAAATATTAAAAAAAAAATAAAAACATTAAACTTTAAAAAATAAACAAGTGGCGCCTGGGTGGCTTAGTTGGTTAAGCGTCCGACTTTCGCTTGGGTCATGATCTCGCGGTTCGTGGGTTCGAGCCCCGCGTCGGGCTCTGTGCTGACTGCCAGCTCAGAGCCTGGAGTCTGTTTCAGAGTCTGTGACTCCCTCTCTCTCTGACCCTCCCCCTGCTCATGCTCTCTCTCTCTCTGTCTCTCCTAGAAATAAATAAAACATTAAAAAAAAATAAAATAAACAAATAAAAATCTTAGAATACATATTGAAATTAAATTTACATAATGTGAATTTTTGCCAAAAAATTTCATATTTTAAATCAGTGATTTTTAAGTAGATTTCTTGGTATATTTTCGTTTATGTTTTTTTTTTTAATTTTTATTTATTTCTAGAAGAGAGAGAGATAGACAGCATGAACAGGGGAGGGTCAGAGAAAGAGGGAGACACAGACTCTGAAACAGGCTCCAGGCTCTGAGCTGGCAGTCAGCACAGAGCCCGACGCGGGGCTCGAACCCACGAACCGCGAGATCATGACCCAAGCGAAAGTCGGACGCCTACCCGACTAAGCCACCCAGGCGCCCCTCGTTTATGTTTTATGACTGTGGTAAACATAATTCTTCTCTTTGTGGTTATTATTTTATATGTTCTTTTTTTTTAATGTTAGTTAATTTTTGAGAGAAAGAGAGAAACAGAACACAATCAGGGGAGGGGCAGAGAGAGGGAGACATAGAATCTGAAGCAGGCTCCGGGCTCTGAGCTGTCAGCACACAGGCTGATGTGGGGCTTGGACCCATGAACCATTAGATCGTGACCTGAGCTGAAGTTAGACGCTTAACTGATTGAGTCACCCAGGTGCCCCTGTTCTGTTTTTTTTTTTTTAAATGTTTATTTATTTTGAGAGAGAGCACAAGCAGGGGAGGGGCAGAGGGAGATGGAGTGAGAGAGAATGGTTGGTGCACAATTTATAGCTACCATGTGTCACCATACGAGGCTATTACAGTACCATTGACTATATTTCCTATGCTGTACCTTTTATTACTGTGACTTATTTATTCCATAACTGGAAGCCTGTACCTCGCACTCCCCTTCACCCATTTTGCCTCCTGTCCTTTGCAACCATCAGTTTGTTCTTTGTATTTATGGGTCTATTAATGCTTTTTTGTTTGTTTATCTGAGTGAAATCATATATATATATGTATATAGTCTGTATATAGTCTATATATACATATATATATATATAGACTATATATATATAGTCTGACTTATTTCACTTAGCAAAATACCTCTTAGGTCCATCCGTGTTGTCGCAAATGGTAAGATCTTGTTTTTTTGGCTGAATAACATCTTTACCACTTCTTTATCCATTCGTCAATGGATGGACACTTGGTTGCTTCCTTTTATCATTATTTTTATACTTGTCTTTTCATCTTTCTGCAGTGTCAAGGTAATTTCCTTTTTAAAAAAGTGATTTCACATTGTTTTCCTTGTCTTATTCATCTGAAGACTGTCTTTGGTTAATATTTGTCTCAACACTTAGTTTTCTACATATGTTATATATTATATATTAAGTTTGGAAAGACCCTCTTATTTTTTTGATCCATCAAGGGCTTCAGTTTCTAAAATACTTCAAAAATGGTTTTGTCAACATTTTTCAATGTCAAATAAGGCAGAGATGAGGTGAGGAAATAGGAAAAATGAATAGCTAAAGAGACTCTTGCCTCTCATGAAATTTGATTTGAAAAAATCATCTGGAAGCTAATTCATATGGTAGATAGTAAACTAGATTAAGACTTCATTTCTGCTGCACTAGTTTAGCACTTAAAAAAAATCCAACATGTCCAAAACAAAAGTCAGCCCTCTTTTAACTGTTTTAGTTCTACAAACAAAGGTAACACTATTTAATCAGTTGCCCAAGCTCAAAAATCTCATTATGTGTGCTTGCGCGCATATGTATACACACATATATATATACACACATATATATATGCGCGCGCACACACATATATATACTATATAAATATACGTGTATATATATATGTTCACATTTGCTTTCCTCTTTATCCTGGTTCTAACTGCACAGAATCTCTCCTTTTTATTTCTATTTCTATTGCTACTACCTTAACTTAGCCTCTCTGCACCTCATTACCTCTCCTTAAACATGTTACAGCTCTGAACCTCATTATCTCTCCTTGGAACTATTGTAATAGCCTCATCCATTTGTTCATTAAATATTTGTTCAGCATCTACTGTGTTACTATGCTAGGGGTTAGAGATTTGCCAGTGAAAATGACACAAATGATGTCACTTCTGCAGCTTACAATGTAGTGGGAGCAGTCTGTTGTAGAATAAGGAATTCTAAATGTTCCAAATATCATGAAGGGAAAATGCAGACTACTGGGTGAACATATTAGCAGACAGAACTAACAGTCTGGTAAGTGGGTTCATGGAAGTAGTCTTCTGTTTTGTCACCCACAGTTTATTCTACATACTCTACCAGATACAGAGGTTAGTAGATATGTTACAGTTATTAGCAGTTATTAAAAATAATAATTTATTGTTTATTTTTAATAATAAATTTTTAAAATAAAAAATTTAATAAGAATTAAATGTTCACACAACTTTTGAAACAGCTTCAGACAAATGCTTTCAGACGTCAGAGCTTTTGAAAAATTTGGTCCTACAGAGTCTGTCCACCTCTGTCTACAGCATGAGTATCTACTTTGGGTTTTCTCAGACTTCATTTGCTTGAGCACTGACAGAATTCCTATGTTATGTTTCACATTCTGTGTTTGAACTTCAGAAATGAGGACTAGGCATTACCAGTAGGAGGGTATGAATGGTTAGAAAAAATGTCTTCCAGGTAAGTGAGTGTCTCTCCGTGGCCAGAATCTAGCAGTTCATAGGTGAGTTATTAAGTATATAAGTAACTAGGGTATAATTTGAATATCTTTGTAAGTTGAAATATATATAAGGCATTTTTAAATAAGAAGAAAAGTGCCTTTTCGTATGCTGGCACCTAATTTTGGTTTAGAAAATAAGGTTAGTAGAACCATTAACCTGTACATTAATAAATGCTTACAAAGCAGATGAATACAAACTATTAATTATGCATCAAGATGGGATTTGAGTGTGTTCTCATCTCTGCTGTAACATATCATAGTACTTTAGATAACTTAACTCCTTTTTGCCTTAGTTTTGCTATTTTTAAAAAGGGAAATTAATATACTTAAAATATAATTATAATGGAGATCGTTACAGAGAAGTTTCTGTATTGATTTTTTTCCTTTTGTCTTAGTGGGAAGATCATAGACAGATAATGCTTTGTTTGGTTGATATGGCTACAGAAAATTTTACCCAAGGAATGATCTTGTTCAGTGTTTTCATTACAATCTGGCCATGTAAGTTACACTGTACTTTCCTTAGGGGAAGGATGTGTTGTTAGTATTGTAGCCAGGGAGAGGAGAACTATATTGTTTACATTTTTATCCTGTTGTCAGTAATTATAACTATCCTGACTTGTAAAGTTTCTCTTTAATAGGTATTTTACTTTATTGAATATATTGAATCCAGAGAGTTTCCATGCTGCTAGAAGTGTAATTTACCTCCTGTGAAAGTTTAGAGGGAACATTTGAAGTATGAGCGGTGACTAAGTATTCTCTTCCTTTTGCTATCAGCAAATAGCATTAATCACATCTTTATCTCTTTTTAATAACCCTTTAGAGAGGCTCTTGCTAAAAATCTTTGGGGTAAAACAAAAACACAGTCCCATGGTATTTATCCTATTCTTGACTGTTATTTCTGTTGTTTACATTAATATTGTTAAGTGTCTTAAAAAACTTAGGTGTTGTGTACCTCTGTAAACTTGCGTCTCTCAGCTTGTTTAAAAACATAATTGAAAGGCTCCTGGGTACCTTGGTTAGTTGAACGTGTGACTCTTGATTTTGGCTCAGGTTAATGATCTCACAGTTCGTGAGTTTGAGCCCCTAGTTGGGCTCTGCACTGACAGTGTGGATCCTGCTTGGAATTCTCTCTCTCTCCCCACTCTCCACCTCTTTCTGTCCTAACCCCCCTTTGTGCTCTCTCTCTCTCTCAAAATAAATACATAACTTTTTTTAAAAAAGAAACTCATAATTGAGATTATTATTATTATTTTAATATTTATTTATTTTTGAGAGAGAGTGAGCGAGCAGGGGTTGGGTACAGAGAGAAGGGACAGAGGATCTGAATGGGGCTCTTCACTGACAGCAGAGAACCCATTGTGGAACTCAAACTCACAAACGAGGAGATCATGACTTGAACTGAAGTTGGACGTTTAACTGACTGAGCTGGGCGCCCTGAGATTATTTTTATAATGTGAAAAATATATTACTTTGACTTTTTTTTTTTAATTTTTTTTTAATGTTTTATTTATTTCTAGGAGAGAGAGAGAGAGACAGTGTGAGCAGGGGAGGGTCAGAGAGAGAGGGAGTCACAGACTGAAACAGGCTCCAAGCTCTGAGCTGGCAGTTGGCACAGAGCCCGACGCGGGGCTCGAACCCACGAACCGCGAGATCATGACCTAAGCGAAAGTCGGACGCTCAACTGACCAAGCCACCCAGGCGCCCCTTACTTTGACTTTTGAGGTATAAGAGATAGTCACTATGCATTGAATTATGTTTTGATCTATTTTTGGAATATAGATTATGTATGCTATCTACCATTTATGTAATATATCATGATTAGTTAGAAAGCATCTAATCTTTTGCTTTAATAATAGAAGGGGTTTGGTAAATGTTTTTTTTATCAAATTTGAAAAAACTTAAGACATTTTTTTCTTTGGATTTTTTTCCCCCCTAGTATGGAATCTCTCGGGGCCCAATAAGTGTATCTAGAAATTGAAATATCTACTAAAAGTGAAGAGAAACTTTATATAAGACAGTATGGTTACAGTAACTGACAACAAAATAAAAGTGTAAACAGTCTGTTCTTTCCTTCTGGGACTCCAGTTATATTACATGTATGTTAGGTTTTTGATTTTATCCCATAATTAATGATGCTCTGTTGGTTTGGTTTCTTTTTCTCTGTATGTTTCATTTTGCATAGATTTTTCCCCCTCTATCTTCCAGTTCATGAATCCCTTCTTTTACAGTAGCTTATCTGGTGTTAATCCTACCCAGTGTTGGTGTTGTTTTAATGTTTATTTATTTATTTATTTTGAGAGAGAAAGAGAGAGAGAGAGAATACAAATAGGGGAGGGGCAGAGTAAGAGAGAGACAGAATCTGAAGCAGGCTCCAGCCTCTGAGCTTACAGTGCAGAGCCAGAAGCAGAGCTCAAACTCATGAACTATAAGATCATGACCTAAGCAGAAGTCGGACACTTAACCTATTGAGCCACCCAGGTTTCACCCTCCTCCTTTTTCATCTCAGATATAGACTTTTCATGTCTAAAAGTCCTTGTCTACCAGTTCTATTTCTGGGTCTGTTTTTACTTTTCTTTCTTCCTTTCTGTCTTTCCTTTTTTTTTTTTTAATTAAAGTATAATTGATACACAATGTTACAGTAGCTTCAGGTGTGTACAACATAGTGCTAAGACTAGAGTTATGTATGCTATGCTCACCACAAGTGTAGCTCCCATTTGTTACCATACAATGCTATTACAGTACCTTTGGCTGTATTACCTGAGCTTAACTTTTCATCTCTGTGATTTATTCACTCCATCAATTAGAAGCCTATACCTCTTACTCCCCTTCACCCATTTTGTCCATCCCACCACTGCCCTCCCCCTGTGACAACCACCAGTTTGTTCTTTGTGTTTGTACATCTGCTTTTTTTTTTGTTCATTTGTTTTTATTTTATTTTTTTTAGATTCCACATATAAGTGAAATCCTATGGTATTTGTCTTTCTCTGACTTATTTCACAGTCACAGACTGAAACAGGCTCCAGGCTCTGAGCTGGCAGTCAGCACAGAGCCCGACGCGGGGCTTGAACCCACAAACCGCGAGATCATGACCTAAGCGAAAGTCGGACGCTTAACCGACTAAGCCACCCAGGCGCCCCTATTTATTCATCTCTTGATGGGCACTTAGTTTGCTTCCATATCTTGGCTATTGTAAGTAATGCTGCAATACACACAAGGGTGCATGTAGCATTTTGAATTAGTGTTTTCATTGGCTAAAAACTTAGTAGTAGAATTACTAGATCACATGGTATTTCTATTTTTAGTTTTTCTGTGGAACCTCCATACTGTTTTCCCATAGTGGCTCTATTCATTTGCTTTCTAACCAGTAGTGGTAAGAGGGTTCCTTTTTCTCCACATCCTTGCTAAACTTGTTATTTCTTATCTTTTTGATGCTAGCACACTGACAGGTATAAGGTGATATCTCATTGTAGTTTTAATTTGCATTTCCCTAATAATTAGTGATGTTGAACATGTTTTCATGTGTCTAATTGACCATCTGTATGTCTTCTCTGGAAAAATGTCCATTTTAGGACCTCTGCTCATTTTTAAATTGGATTACTTGTTGTTTTTGCTGAGTTATATTAAGTTGTTTATATATTTTGGATATTAACCCCTTCTCAGATATATTATTTGCAAATAGCTTCCCCCGTTCAGTTGGTTGCCTTTTTGTTGATGGTTTCCTTCACTGTGCAAAAGTTTTTTATTTTGGTGTAGTCCCAATAGTTTGTTTTTGCTTTCCTGCAGAGACCTGTCTAGAAAAATGTTGCTAACGCTGATATCAGAGAGATTACTGCCCATGTTTTCTTCTAGGAATGGTTTCAGGTCTCACAGTTAGGTCTTTAATCCGCTTTGACTTCATTTTTGTGTATGCTATAAGGAAGTGATCCAGTTTCACTGTTTTGCATGTCTAGTTTTCCTAGCACCATTTATTGAAGAAACTGTCTTTTCTCCATTGTATAATCTTGCCTCCTTTGTTGTAGATTAATTGACTGTAAATGTGTGGTTTTATTTCTGGATTCTCTTTTCTGTTTCATTGATCTATGTGTCTGTTTTGATTATTTAGCTTGGTAGTAGATCTGGAAATCTGGGATTATGATACCTCCAGCTTTGTTGTTCTTTCTCGAGAATGCTTTGACTTGGGCTTGTTTTTATTCATTGATATTTCTCCTTTTTTTGCATCCCTGGTAATTTGAGTGCCAGTTATTATGGTTTTACATTGCTATGTGCTGGATTTTTTTAAAATTCCTTTAAATATTTAGAGTGTTTGTTTTGGGATACAGTTACTTGAAAATAGTTTGATTCATCCAAGGCTCTGAATGTTTCTGAAGGTCTTTTTCACTCTGGTAGGTATGCAAACTATTCATAGCCTTATTTGAGCATCACAGATTGTTCTACCTGCCCCTTTCCAGTGGTTTGAACCTGGTTTTGGTCACTTTACTTCCTTATACATGTGCACTGATAAATCCTCAGCCAGAATCTCAAAGGGGAATCCACTCCAGATATCCCAGCTCATTCTTTTGTGCTCATATCTCCTCTCCACTGTTTAGTTTTGCCTTGACCTCCCCAGAACTCTGAATTTTGTGTCCTTAACTCAGTGAGATTTCTGGTCATTATTTGGGTTCCCCATTCCTTTACTGCAGCCGGAAATTCTCTCTAGGATATGAGTTGGGGGCAATTATAAGGCTAATTTTTATTTCCCTTTTTCTCATAGATTCCTATTCTGTAGTGCCTGTTGTTTATAGTGTATAAAACCCATTGTTTCATATATTTGGTCCTTTTTTCTAGTTGTTTCAGGTGGGAGAGTAAACCTGGTCTCTGTTACTTTATTGTGGCCAGGAGCTGCAGTCATCTGGTGAATATATTTAAATCTCAAACAAAGAGGAGTCATATTTCACAGTTATGCTGTCATTAGAAATTTATGTATTATCTTAATGCCCAAATATAGCTTTAGAGATATCTTCTATACACTTTAGACACATCATAAGCTTCTGATGATTAATTCTAGCTCTCTTCTCATTGGGTTTAAAATTGTAGGTAAAAATAATTTTCCTACTACTCAGTTCAAGAGCAGAATCTAACATAAACTGTATATGGCAGTATGTATAAAAACCATGCTCTTGGGGCGCCTGGGTGGCTTAGTCGGTTAAGCGTCCGACTTTCGCTTGGGTCATGATCTCGCGGTTCGTGGGTTCGAGCCCCGCGTCGGGCTCTGTGCTGACTGCCAGCTCAGAGCCTGGAGCCTGTTTCGGTCTGTCACTCCCTCTCTCTCTGACGCTCCCCTGCTCACGCTCTCTCTCTCTCTCTCTCTCTCTCCTAGAAATAAATAAAACATTAAAAAAATTAAAAAAAACAAACAAACAAAAAACCATGCTCTTATTTATTTTGTGAATTATCTAGCTTCCCCTCCAAATAGGAGAATTTTATTACTTCAGCCAATCTAGATAATAGTAGTAAAAACTGAACTTCCTTTCCTTTTGCTTTGTATCTATCCGCCTTATCTGAAGTCCCTTAGTGGCTCCCCTTTGCTGAAACAGAATGAAGTTCATTTTCTTCCTAGCTTGATTTTTATAGTCTAAACTCAATTTACCTTTCATGTGTATGTATTCTTTCTCTGTAATCAGAACTCTTTTAAACTTACCTTAGTCCATTTAGACTAATGTACACATTCATTTTCCCATGCACTTGTATGTTGTATTCATTTCCATTTCTATGCCTTTGCTTGTTAGCTCCTCAGTTAGCTTTTGTCTTCAAACAAACCACCCCAAAGCTCAGAGGCTAACTGAATTTGTTAGTTAAGTATTCTGTGGATTGGCGGTTTGGGTCCAGCTGTATATTCTTTTTTGGTCTTGTCTGGGCTCATAAGTGTGAGGCAGTGCGCTAGCTTGGATTTCTTTACAGTTTGGGTTCCAAAACCAATAGGAGGGTTGGTTCGGAGGATAACTGCTTTTCATGCTTCTGGGTTGTGTTTGCTGATGTCCTGTTGGTCAAAGCAAATCACAGGGTCACCTCAGTTTCCAGGATAAAGACACTATACCTCTAATGGAAGATGCAGTAAGTTCAAAAGGTAAAAAGGTAAAAAGATGTGTATACAGGAGTGGGAGGAATTTGTGACTATTTTGCAGTCTACTGAACCATCATAAATCCTATCCACCTCCTCTGAAAAACTTTGTACCATCATTCTAGCTCATGTAAATCTCTTCCATTTCTGATTTGTCATATGTACGTGGCCCTGACAGTTTGATGTCGATCAACTTTTTGTATTTTTTACCTTTTAAATCCAGAGAGTTACTATTACTTTCCATTTTTGCACTATGTATTCTATTTTAAAGATTAATCTTGAAATAATTATTTATGTTTTCTTCTTTCCTTGGTGGTAAATTAAGGGCAAAACCATGCATTATACTTCTATTTTCTCTTCTGTGTGTTTATAACAATTCATTGAATGACTATTTTCAAATCAACTCTCAATTATTTGCTTGAGGATGACTTAATTTCATTCATTTGCATAGAATGTTGAAGGAAATTTCATTCATTCTTCTAGTAATTAAACATTTATTGAAAGATAGTTCTGTGGTAGGTATTATGCTAGATACTAAGTGTAAAGATGAGAAGAATTCTGCTCTTGACCTCAAGAAATGTATAGCATTGCTGGGACGCTTGGGTGGCTTAGTCGGTTAAGCGTCTGACTTTCGCTTAGGTCATGATCTCGCGGTTCGTGGGTTCGAGCCCCGCGTCGGGCTCTGTGCTGACTGCCAGCTCAGAGCCTGGAGCCTGTTTCAGTCTGTGACTCCCTCTCTCTCTGACCCTCCCCTGCTCACTGCTCTCTCTCTCTCTCCTAGAAATGAATTTAAAAAAAAAAAGAAATGTATAGCATTGCAAATTATTTATGTGTTTATAAGCCTGTTTCTTTAGTCTGAACCTAGATTTCTGCCCTGTACCCAAGTCATAGGTTGGCTGGCTTTTCACTGTTATATCAATGGAGCAGTCTCCTGCTGTCTGTCACACTGCTGGAGGATTGTTGCCTAGACTATTCTGTGTCTGGCTTTCCTTGCCTCTGGTTTATATGACTATTATCTTTTGTTGTTTTATGTTTGTACTTATTTTAACATTTATTTTTGAGAGAGAGAGCGAGTGAGCAAGTAAGCAGGGGAGGGGCAGAGAGAGAACAGATTTGAGATATGAGGCTCGAACTCTCCAGCCATGAGATCATGACCTGAACCAAAGTCAGATGCTTAACTAACTTAGGGACCCAGGTGCCCCTGCTGTGTATTTTTTAATAATACATATTAATCATAGACTACATAAAAGACTAGTGTGCAGTTTAACATTATTATAAACAGTCTAGAAAGAGAACATCTCAGAGGCCCCTTCCTGATCTTATCCCCTTATACCCCAAAGGAATCTATTCTTGTGACTTTTGTAAAGAATCATATACTTGCTGGGGCTCCTGGGTGGCTTAGTCGGTTAGGTGTCCGACTTCGGCTCAGGTCATGAACTCATGGTTCGTGGGTTTGAGCCCCGCGTCGGGCTCTGTGCTGACAGCTAGCCTGGAGTCTGCTTCAGATTCTGTGTCTCGCTCTCTCTCTGCCTCTCCTCCATTCATTCTCTGTTTCTCTTTGTTTCAATAATAAATAAACATCTAAAAATTTAAAAAAAATCATATACTTGCTTTTCTATATAGACTTACTACCTATGTTTGCACCCCTATTTAACATAATTTATCTATTTATATTTTTTATTTATATATATATATAGAGAGAGAGACAGCGTGAGCAGGGGAGGGTCAGAGAGAGAGGGAAATACAGAATCTGAAGCAGGCTCCAGGGTCTGAGCTAGCTGTCAGCACAGAGCCCGACGTGGGGCTCGAACCCATGAACCATGAGATCATGACCTGAGCCAAAGTTGGACACTTAACCGACTGAACCATCCAGGAGCCCCTAACGTAATTTAATTTTGCTTATTTTTGAACTAAATATAAAAGGATTTCTATTGGGGGGGCACCTGGGTGGTTCAGTTGATGAGGCATCAGACTCTTGATTTCAGCTCAGGTCATGATCTCATGGATCATAGGATTGAGCCCCTGTATCAGGCTTTGTGACGACAGCACAGAGCCTGCTTGGGATTCTCCCTTTCTGTCTCTTTCTCCCTCCCTGGCTTGCATGCTCCCTCTTTCTCTCTCAAAATGATTAAGCTAAAAAAAAAAAAAGATTTATATTGTATGTATACTTTTGTCATGCTTAATTTTTTTTCAAGGTTGTTCGTGAGATTTGTTCTTGTAGTTTAGTGTCACAGTAATTTATTTTTGGTTTAGCATAGTTTTTTGTGGTAGGTAGAAAATGGTCCCTTGAAGATATTTGTGCCCTGATCTCTGAAACCTGTGAATGTATTACCTTAAAAGTTTATTTATTTATTTTGAGAGAGAGAAACAGAGAGAACAAGGGAGGGGCAGAGAGAGAGGGCGAGAGAGAATTCCCCTTGGGTCTCAATCCCACAACTGTGCTGGAATCTGAGCTGGAATCAACAGTCCGACCCTTAACTGACTAAGTCACCTAGGTGCCCTGTGAATGTATTACCGTAAATGGCAGAAGGGACTTCGCAGGTGTGATTAAGTTAAGATTTTTGAAGATTATTTTTGATTATCCAGGTTGGTCCAATGTAATCACAAGGGACCCTAGAAGAGGGAGACCTATATAAAGAGATGTGATGTTGGAAGCAGAGCTCTGAGAGAGAGTTTTGAAGATGCTGTGCCACTAGCTTGGAAGATGGAGGATGGGGCCATGAGCCAGAGCATACAGGCAGCTTCTAGAAGCTGGAAAAGGCAGGGAAAGGGACTCTCCTCTCAAGCTTCCATAACGAGCATAGCCTTACTGACACCTTGATTTTAGCCCCATTAGCAGCCTGGACTTTTGATCTCTACAACTGTAAAATTAGAATTTGTACTGTTTTGCCACTAAGTTTGTGGTAATTTGTTACAGTAGCAGTAGGAAACTAATACTTCTATTTTTTAAACTATATGACTATATACTACACTTTATCCATTCTTTTCTTGCCGGACATTTGGGGTTTTTTTTGTTTTGGTGTTTATGGATGGTGTGGCTATGAACATACTTGTGTATGTTCTCATGTGGCCTAGGACACATGAGAGAAGAGTGATTTTAGGATATATACGTGGGAAAAGAGTTGTTGGGTCATGAAGTGTGCACATTTTCAGCCTTGCTTTATAATATAGCTATTTCCAAAGTACATTCCTTCCAATGGTGTATGAGACTCTAAGGTTTTATTTTTAAATAATTTCTTCTTTGATAGTCACTATGATAATGCTTCCTTCCTTTATGTGGGCGGGTTCTCAAAATTTTCTTCAAGTCAAGACACATTTAGGAACTAATTTATACTTCTTCGAATTTAGAAATAGTAGGTGGCATTGGTTTATTTTTATTTCCTCTTTTATCAACTAATTTTTCTCTTAACCTTAAAAGCAAGATTATAACAATGCAAATGCTGTGATTTAATTTATAATCATAATTGTTGAGTAATATGTTCTTTTGCTGACAAAAACATTTTTATATGAATTTGCTAAGTAGTAGTTGTATAATGAGTTTAAATTCAAGGCCTCCCTGCAAACATGATAATTTCTGTTCATCAGCATTCAAGCAGCACAGGGAATATTTTGGACAGTAGTATGTATGTCTGTGAAATGTGATTGTTTCTTCTTTTGGTTAAGAAGCATGCAAAATGATTTATTAAATAATGATGTCCATTTATTGAGTACACTTAGTATGCCAGGCACTGTGATAAATAGTTTACATATATCATATATTAACACTTTTAATCCTGAGATAAACCATTGTTATGGTTTTTTGCTTGTTTGTTTTGTAGATGAGGAAATTGAGGCATGGAAAAGTTAAGTAATGGGCGTTAGATCACGCAAACAGGATTTGAATCTAGGTAGTTTGGTTTTCATGTCTATTTTGCGAGAAGTCCCTGGACTTAGAAGACCATAAACTCACTGCAGTATTATGTTAATTTCCTTTATAGGGAGTTGTGGTTTGGTTTGGCTTATGTTTATAGAGTTGTAATAGGATTTTTTAAAATCCATTTGCCATTGTGCCTCTTAACCGTTCTTATTTTCATTTTCCTTTTATTTCTCCTTTTCCTCTCATCTTTCTGTTATATTTGTGAATCTATATGACTTTTAAATTATAGTTCAGTTTCTCATTTTCAGCTTGTTAATTAACTTCATCAAATATCTATTATTTTAAAAACATTTTTGTGTTAAAAAATCTTTTTAAATGTTTATTTTTGAGAGAGAGAGTGTGTGAGGAGGGAAGGGGCAGAGAGAGCGAGTCACAGAATCTGAAGCAGGCTCCAGGCTCTGAGCTAGCTGTCAGCACAGAGCCCGATGTGGGGCTTGAACCCATGAACTGTGAGCCCTACGTCCATCCAGGTGCCCCTCAAATATCTATTGATTAACTGCAAAATTATATATATTTTTTATTATGGCAGAGAATATGTGACTGTGATATGGTTTTCATCTTTAAGGGATTTATAATCTAGGGGATGGTCAGTGTTTACTTATTAATTTGTTGACTATTTTCTTCTCAATCTTTTTCAATCTAGCACATGTTTCAAATGATTTTTTACCACATGTTATTTTACAAATTGAATATCCATTTAATATGTTTTGTTCATATTTTCATCATCTTTGGATCTGTTTTGGCAACATCTCCAGATTTATCCTCATTGACTGAATTCATTAGTATGCTGTTTATTAGGTTTTAGGTCATTAAGAATATTGTTAAGGAGGAATTTTTAATTTATCTCTTAAGGTATCTAGTTTTCTTGCATCAAGATTGATTATTTTTAAGCTATTAGTGTTATTGAAAAAATGAATTCCAATTATTTGCAGCCAAATTACATTCAATTTTTGGATATAATTAGTGATGTGGAATAAAAAGAAAACTGTTGCCCCATACCATTGAAGCCTGGTGTGTTAGTTACCTATTGCTGCATAACATATTACCCAAAACCTAGTGTTTTAGAACAACAACATTTATTATTTCACAGTGTCTGTAGGTCGAGGTTTTGGGTGTGAGTCAGGTAGGTACTCTGTTTTAGGGTCAGTTGCAGGCTACAGTCGAAAGGAAACTATAGTTGTCACATGGCTCAACTGGGGAAGGATCTGTTTCCGTGCTTACTTGGATAATTGGCATTGATTCAATTCCTTTTGAGTGGTTGGACTAAGGACCTCAGTTCTCTGCTAGCTCTTGGTACCAGTTATAAGTGGAGTCATATACTTTTGCTAGCAAGGGCTTCCCTTAGTTCTTGCCATGTGATCCTTTCTTGGGGAGAAACATGGCAGCTTGTTTCATCAGAGCAAGTAAGTGGGAAGAGCCAAAGAGAGAATGTGAGCAAGGTAGAGGTCTTGAGTAATATATTTGGAAAGTGACCTATCATTTTTGCTATATTCTCTTCATTAGAGGCAAGTCACTGGGTTTTTAAGAATTTTTTATTTAAAAAATTTTTAATGTTTATTTTTGAGACAGAGACAGAGCATGAGTAGGGGACGGGCAGAGAGAGAGAGAGGGAGACACAGAATCCAAGCACGTTCCAGGCTCTGAGCTGTTATCACAGATCCTGATGCGGCGCTTGAACTCACAAACCGTGAGATCATGACCTGAGCCGAAGTTGGATGCTTAACTGACTGAACAATCCAGGTGCCCCAAGTCACTAGATTTCACCTACACTCAAGGAGGGATCAAAAGCATGAAATGAGAGATCATTGGGAGCTATTTTAGCAGCAGTGTAGTATATTTTGGTAGCTATTAGGATTCTAGGTGTTTTCTGTAGGGTTCAATTCCTAACTGGAACAGGTGTATTCTTAGATTTATTTCAGTGTTCTGTGCAGGACCCCACATAGGATATTACTTTGTTCTATGATATTTCCACTGCTAAGGCGCCCCTCCACTGCTAATTTAGAGTGAGACTGTGAACATTATTTATTATTTGACGTTTGTAGTCATTAAAAAAAATTTTTTTATTGTGGTAGAATACATATAAGATTTACCATTTTACCCATTTTTAAGTGGACAGTTCAGTGCCATTACATACTTTAACAATGTGCCACCAGAACTTTTTCATCTTCCCAAAATGAAATTCCGAACCCAAACAGTAAATCTCCATCATCCTCTCCTTGTAGACCCTGGCAACCCACTGGACAGAAATTAGTTTTCTATCTCTATGAATTTGCCTACCCTAGGTAACTATTATAGATGGAACCATATATATGACCAGTTGCGATTGGTTTATTTCACTAGCTTAATGTCTTAAAGGTTCATTCATGTTCTGGTGTGTTTGAGAATTTCTTTCCTTTTTATGATTGAATAATATTGTACTACATTTTGTTTATTCATTCGTTTGTCACTTGGGATGGACACCTGGGTACTTCTGCCTCTTGGCTATTGTGAATAATGGTGAACATTGGTGTACAAATGTCTTTTTGACTCCTTACTTTGAATTCTTTTGGGTATATACTCAGAAGTGGAACTACTTGATCATGTTTTAATTCTATGTTTTATTTGGGGGGGGGGGAATCTCCAATACTGTTTTCCGTAGTGACTGCACCATTTTAAGTTAATATCAGCAGTGCACAGGGATTCCAGTTTCTCTTCATCTTTGCCAGCAGCTTGTGTGTGGTGTGTGTGTGTGTGTGTGTGTGTGTGCATGCGCAAGCATGTTTATAATTGTCATTCTAATGAGTATGAAGTGATTAGTGGTTTGATTTGCATTTCCCTAATAATTAATGATGTTGAGCATCTTTTCATATACTTACTGACCATTTGCATATTTTCTTTGGAAAAATGTCAATTCAGATTGTTTGCCCATTGAAAAACATTGTGTGTTATTTTATTGTTGAGTTGTAGTTCTTTAGGTACTATGGATATTTAACCCATTATTAGATATGATTTGCAGAAAACTTTTCCCATTTCCTTTTCATTCTGTTGATAGCATCCTTTGATTCACAAATGTTAATTTTTGTGAAATCCAGTTTTTTTTCTTTTGTTTTGATATTATATTCAAGAAATCATGACCAGATCCAATGTCATGAAGCTTATCCCCTATGTATTCTTCTAAGAGTTGTACAGGTTGTTTTTTTTTTTAAACTCACTTTCAGTAAAGTAAGCATTCAGGTTCATTGTTTTGCATGTGAATATCTCATTTCCCCAACACTGTTAAAAAAGATTGTCTTTTCCCCATGGAATGGTGTTGACACCTTTGTTGAAAATCGTCTAACCATGTATGTAAGGGTTAAAATTTTTAACTTTTAAAAATAGTGTTTTTCAGGGCGCCTGGGTGGCTCAGTTGGTTAAGCGTCTGATTTCGGCTCAGATCATGATCTCACAGTCCATGGGTTTGAGCCCCATGTTGGGCTCTGTGCTGACAGCTCAGAGCCTGGAGCCTGCTTCAGATTCTGTGTCTCCCTTTCTCTCTGCCCCTCCCCTACTCACTCTCTGTCTCTGTCTCTCAAAATAAAATAAAGACATTAAATTTTTTAAAAAAATAGTGTTTTTTTCTTATTGTAAAAAAATATATTTGCTGGGGTGCCTGGTAGCTCAGTCGGTTAAGCGTCTGACTTTGGCTCAGGTCATGATCTCACAGTTCGTGGGTTCGTGCCCTGCGTCAAGCTCTGTGCTGACAGCTAGCTCAGAGCCTGGAGCCTGTCTTCGGATTCTGTGACTCCCTCTCTCTTTGACCCTCCCCTGCTCACGCTGCCTCTATCTCTCTCTCAAAAATAAAATAGAACATTAAAAAAAATTTTTAAATATGTATTTGCTGTAGTAAATTTACAGAAGAGGAATTCTTTTTAAGAAAATAATCCTATTATATAGAAATATGATTGTTAATTTGTTAATAGTTGGCAAATATCAATGCAGATTTTAAAATTTTATTTATTTAATTTTTTTAAATGTTAATTTTTGAGAGAGAGAGAGAGAGAAAGAAAGAGAGAGATGGAGACATAGAATCAGAAGCAGGCTCCAGGCTCTGAGCTTTTAGTGTAGAGCCTGATGGGGGAGTGGGGCTTGATGCTCAAACTAGCTGAACTGAGGCACCCCCAGTGCAGGTTTTTTCTATACATAAAAGTGTGCACACTTTTTTTTTTTTAACAATTTTTTTTAATGTTTTATTTATTTCTAGGAGAGAGGAAGGCAGCGTGAACAGGGGAGGGTCAGAGGGAGACGGAGTCACAGACTGAAACAGGCTCCAGGCTCTGAGCTGGCAGTCAGCACAGAGCCCGACGCGGGGCCTGAACCCACGAACCGCGAGATCATGACCTAAGCGAAAGTCGGACGCTTAACCGACTAAGCCACCCAGGCGCCCCGTGTGCACACTTTTAAAAATACAAAGGGGATATATATATATGTGTCTGTGTATATATATATATTTATATATATCTACCATTTTACATATATATATGTATATATCTCCACCATTTTATAATTCCTTCACTTAAAGCATAAAGAAAAATTTTTCATGTTTAAGTATTTTACAAGTTGCTTTTTTTAATGTTCACTTATTTATTTTTGAGAAGAGCAGAGGGGCAGAGGGAGAAAAAATACCAAGCAGGCTGTGCACTGTCAATGCAGAGCCCAACGATGGGGCTGGAACCCATGAATGGTGAGATCATGACCTGAGCCAAAATCAAGAGCCAGATGCTTAACTGACTGAACCGACCAACCACCCCAACAGGTTATTTTTTAAATTTATTTTTTATCTGTAATCAATTTAAATATGCACTTAAAATTGAATGATTCTCTATACTTCATTATAGAAAAGAACAATTTTCTTTCCTCCCCACTCTGCCCTATTTCCAACTCTGCAGAAGTACTCATTTGAACACTTTTTTCTGATTCTTTCAGTGGTTACCTCCATTTCTCAAACTAATATGCTTGTATTGCTTCTGATTAATTTTTATTAAAAATTTTTAAATGTATGTTTATTTTGAGAGAGAAAGAGTGTGAGCAGGGGAGGGGCAGGAAGAGATGGAGACAAAGAATCTGAAGCAGGCTTCAGGCTCTGAGCTGTCAGCACAGAGCCCAACGCTGAGCTCGAACCCATGAACCATGAGATCATGACCTGAACTGAAGTCGGATGCTCAACTGACTGAACCACCCAGGAGCCCTTAATTTTTAAATTTTAGTGATAGTATATTGACTTTCCACTCTGGAAGATGGGGATTTTGTTTTCTCACTGCTTTTCTAATTCCTACCACAATTAGGTTCTATTTTTCCAGTAATGTTATTTCTTAATTTTGGTTAGGTCAGAATTCAGACTTTATTTTGGCTCTGTAAATGCTTTGACGTGTAGGTGGAGTTTGCTACCTATACAAATATAAATAGAGATAATGGTGGTATTTTTTCTTTTCTACACTGTTTCTTGTTTTTTTTCTGGGGCTTATAATTGTTGTTTGTATGTTTGGTTGTTTAGTTTCCTAATAACCAATTCAATCCCAAACTTTCTACCATTTGTACAGGTCTCTTCTTGATGTATTCAGGTTCATTTAGGTATTCTATCAATAGCATCATCTTTGAGAACTCTTTCCTGGAGCCATTCTTATCCTACAGGCTAGGGACTGTGACTTATTTGTCTTAGTGTTCCCACACTTTTTGATGTTTATTGAAAGGATGATTGGTAAAAGTTCACATTGTAGAATTTTAAAAAATGTTTATTCATTCAGGCATGAGAAATAAAAGCAAAAACAAACTATTTGGATTACATCAAACAAAGTCTCTGCACAGTGAAGGAAATAGTTACGAAAACTAAAAGGCAACCTACTGAATGGGAGAAGGTATTTGCAAAGAACATATCTGATAAAGGATTAATATCCAAAAATATAAAAAACTGATAAAATTCAACACCCAAAAAGCAAATAAGCCTATTAAAAAATGGGCAGAAGACATGAGCAGATATTTCTCCAAAGAAGGCATACAGATGGCCAACAGACATGAAAAATTGCTCAATATCACTTATCAGGGAAATGGAAGTCAGAACTAAAATGAGATATCACCTCATATCTGTCAGAATGTCTAAAATTAAAAAAAAAAAAAAACCCACAAGGAACAACAAGTGTTGGCAAGGATGTGGAGAAAAAGAAACCTTCTTGCACTGTTGGTGGGAATGCAAACTGTGCAGCCGCTATGGGGAAAACACTATGGAAATTCTTCAAAAAATTAAAAATAGAACTACCCCTGATCCAGTAATTGCACTACTGGGTATTTTACCCCCCAAAAACAAAATTACTAATTCAGAGGGGTACACGCACCTTTGTATTTACTGTAGTGTTATTTACAGCAGCTAAACTATGGAAGTAGCCCAAGTGACCATCGATAGATGAATGGGTAGAGAAGCTATGTATACACATACACACGCATGCACATGTAATAGAATGTTACTCAGCCAGAAAAAAAAAAAAGAATGAAACCTTGCCATTTGCCACAGTGTGGATGGAGCTAGAGAGTATTATGCTAAGTGAAGTATGTCAGTCAGAGAAACATAAATACCATACATACGGTCTCACTCATATGTGGATATAAGAAGCAAAACAAGGGGCACCTCAGGGGCTCAGTCGGTTGGGCTCCGACTTCAGCTCAGGTCATGATCTCACGGTTCGTGGGTTCGAGCCCCATGTCGGGGTCTGTGCTGACTGCCAGCTCAGAGCCTGGAGCCTGTTTCAGATTCTGTGTGTCCCTCTCTCTCTCACCCTCTCCTGCTCACGCAGTCTCTCTCTCTTTCTCTCTCTCTCTCTCTCTCAGAAATAAATAAAAAAACTTTTTTAAAAATTTAAAAAAAGAAGCAAAACAAATGAGCAAAGGAAAAAAAAAGACAAACCAAGAAACAGACTCTCAACTATAAGCGGGTAGGGGAATAGGTGATGGGGATTAAAGAGTACACTTATAATGATGAAAAACAAAACTACAAAATGGTATATTAGAAAACATTATAAAACAGGGGCGCCTGGGTGGCTTAGTCGGTTAAGCGTCCGACTTTCGCTTAGGTCATGATCTCGCGGTTCGTGGGTTCGAGCCCCGCGTCGGGCTCTGTGCTGACTGCCAGCTCAGAGCCTGGAGCCTGTTTCAGTCTGTGACACCCTCTCTCTCTGACCCTCCCCTGCTCACGCTGTCTCTCTCTCTCTCCTAGAAATAAATAAAACATTAAAAAAAAAAAAAGAAAAAGAAAACATTATAAAACAAAAATGGAACTCTAATAAAAGTTTACTCATTCACATAACTTTGATTACCATAAATTAAGATTGTTAATAGAGCAAAATATATTTCTGTGACATAATTTAGCTCTTTTCAAACTCTTTGGTTTCAGGACGTCTTACCTAAAAATTTTTTGAGGACCCTAAAGAGTTGTTTTATCATAAATTTATATGTAATGATATTTATTGTATTAAGATAAAAATATATTTTAAATTTATTTTAAAATAATAAAAATGTAGCATGTTAACTATTTTCCAAAAACAGAGAAGCTAATTGATGAAATGAGTCTCAGCATTCTTTTATGGTTTTTTCAAGTCTCTTCAATATCTGCATGATAGAAGACAGCTGGATTCTCATAGTTCTGTGTTCATTCTCTTGCAATATGTTGCTTTGGTTGAAGTATATGAAGGAAATATGGTCTCATAACACAGTAGCAAAAGAGGAATATTTTACTAGCCTTTTTAGATTGTAGATTTTCTATTTATAAATTAGAAAAAAATTTGAACTTTAAAAAAAAGTTTATGTATTTATTTTGAGAGAGAGAATCAACAGGGGAGGGGCAGAGAGAAAGGGTGGCAGAGAATCCAAAGTGGTTCTGCGCTGACAGCAGAGAGCCTGACATGGGGCTCAAACTCACAGTGAGATGACCTGAGCTGAAACCAAGAGCCATACACTTAACCAACTGAGCCAACCAGGCGTCCCTGTATGTTCCCTGTTTTCAAGGACAGCAAGATTCTAGGCATATCTTTTACATATCCTGCCATAGTTTTAGAAGTAGCCATTTGTCCAAGGAGCCTTCATTCTGTTTTTTTTCCCCTAAGATTATTTATTTATTTTGAGAGAGAGAGAGGGAGGGAGAGAGAGAGAGAACTCTCGCTGTCAGGGTAGAGCCTGATGTGGGGGGGCTTGAACTCACAAACCATGCTATCACCACCTGAGCTGAAATCAAGACTTGGATGCCTAACCAACTGAGCCACCTAGACACCCCTCAGTCTTTTTTTTTTTTTTTTTTTGGAGGAATATGGAATTTGGTACCCTCAATCTGTATACTAATGGATACTTAATGAGACTGCCCTGCATTGCTTCTAGAACTGCTCAATGGTTAGTTATGATGTACATATTTAAATAAAGATCATATTTTTTCATATTTTCTTCATTGTAGGATTTCAGGTTTTTTAATTCTTTAGAAGACTTTTATATTTATATCTTTTTGTATAAAATGTTGATTCTTAGTGGCTTAATGTAATCACTTATTTGCTGTATCCTGCAGTGTATCTATAATAGTTTTAAAATAATGTAGTTGATATTTCTTCTAATAATATAACTACTAAGTTGTGTTTTAACATTTCTTTGTGGTTCTTTTATTCCTTTAG
The DNA here is from genome assembly GCA_017311185.1 of Proteles cristata cristata. Classification (NCBI taxonomy): domain Eukaryota; kingdom Metazoa; phylum Chordata; class Mammalia; order Carnivora; family Hyaenidae; genus Proteles; species Proteles cristata. The sequence goes on from JAESUZ010004587.1 coordinate 2,900,113, forward strand.
AATAAGGAATGCACAATCGAAATACTGTATTTTAAAGTCAGTTGTATTATTTTCTGTATAATTATGCCACAAACTTGATAAACAGTAGATTATTGGTTTCAGTCTGTTTTAAATTTTTAGAGATTGTCCTCCTCCTCTCCATTTTTAATATTTGGCTCTTTTTTCTTTTTAAATTTAATTTTGTCTTAAAAATTTTTTAATGTTTTATTTATTTTTGATAGAGAGAGACAGAAAGCAAGCAAGGGAGGGGCAGAGAGAGAGGGAGACACAAAATCAGAGGCAGGCTCCAGGCTCTGAGTTGTCAGCACAGATCCTGACTCAGGGCTTGAACTCGTGAACTGCGAGATCATGTCCTAAGCTGAAGTCAGAGACGTAACTGACTGAGCCATCCAGGTACCCCTAATTTTCTCTTTTAATAGTCTTGAAGGAAGAGGCCGTCACTGAATATCTGAACCAAATGGTAAATTCATTCTCTGTGTGGGAAGGAGAGCTGTGAGGCTTAGAGTTCTGTGAGGCTTAGAGTTCTGGAACTTAGAAGTGGGACTGTTTAGGAAGTGGTTGGACTTCTGCTGTGAAAATGTGGTTATGGAGTGTCACTGCTGATTGGTTGACTTTTTAATGTTTATTTATTTATTTTGAGAGAGTGTGGGCATGCGCTTGAGAGCAAAGAGCAAGCATACATGCAGGACAGGCACAGAAAGAGGGCGGGAGGGGGGAGGACAACGAGAGAATTGCAAGAAGGCTCTGCGCTGAACACAGGGCTCGATCTCATGGTTCATGAGATCATGACCTGAGCTGAAATCAAGAGCCAGACCCTTAACCGACTGAGCCACCCACGATTAGCATCCTCTAATTAGTTGATTTTCTGAAGTATGGTCACTCATTTGTAGCTATTTTTGATAGAATGGGATGGATTTAAAGCCAGCTCTGATGATTACTGTTGGAAAGTTCCAATAGTTTTTGAATTTGGAGTATAAGAACTGTTTTTTTCTCATGTAAAACAGTGATTTTGGCTTATTATTATTATTATTTTTTAATTTTGGAGAGCGAGTGAGACGGTCAGAGAGAAAGAGGGAAGAGAGTGCATCTTAAGCAGGCTCTTTGCTCATCCGATGCTGGGCTCAATCTCTTGACCCTGGGATCATGACCCGAGCTGAAACCAAGAGCTGGATGCTCAACAGACCGAACCATCCAAGTGTCCCAATGATTTTGATTTTAAAATCAAACTTATGTTACAAAATAGATTCACACAAGTCTGACTCCCATTCTTATCCCTCCTATTCTATTTTCTGCATTTGTTTGAGAAAAGATTGACAAACAACAGCCTGTAAGCAAGATTTAGCTACCTAGCTCTTTTTTGCAAATAATGTCTTGTCACAGTCATTTGTTTATATATCATCTATAGCTTCTTTTGTGCTGTAATGGCAGAGTTGAGTAGCTTTGACAAGGATTATATGTCTTGAAAAGACTGAAATATTTATTATCTGGCCCTTTTCCAACAATTATACTGACCTCTGCTATAGAGAGTAATTTTCATCATTTTTTGGCTATCTTTTTTCTTTTTCTTTAAAAAAAGTAAAAGCAAATAAGTTAAAAAGTTTAACATTTCTCTTGATTTTACACAAAAGGTAGCATACTGTAAATACTTTACTGCATCTTTCTTTTTTTCACTTAACAATATATCCTGAAAATCACTGTATCAGTATCTTATTCATGGACTAGTACTCCATTACACAGATGAACCATTTTATATTCCACTAATCCCCTCTTGTTGGAGTGTTAGTTTTTTTTCTAGTCTTGTGATTATAAGTAGTGTTATAGTGAAAAGTCTTGTGAAGAAGTCATTTCACATTTTTCATCATGATACCTTTGGGATAGATTCCTTGAAGTATAATTACTGGTTTAGAGTTTAAATGTATATTATGCTGAATGTTACCAGTTTCCCCACGTTGGACCCATATAATCCTTTTCTTTCTTTTCTTTTGCTTTGCTTTCCTTTTTTCCTGTGGTAAAGAAAATATAAAATATACCATCTTAATTATTTTTAAGTGTACAGATCATTAGTGTTAAGTATATTCACTTTGTTGTAAAACAGATTTCAAAAACTCTTTCTTCTTGAAAAATCTAAATTCTATACCTCTTGAACAACAAGCCCTTTTTCCCTCCCCTATACCCCTAGTAACCACCATTCTACTTTTTCTGTTCATGATTTGGACTACTCTAAACCCTTCATATAAGTGGATATAAGATTATTTGTCCTTCTGTGACTCGTTTATTTCACTCAGCGTAATATTTTCAAGGTTTTTTCATGTTGTAGCATGTCAGGATTTCCTTTTTTAAAGGCTAAATAATATTCCGTTGTATGCATATACCACATTTAAAAAATCCATTCATCTGTTGATGGACATTGGGTCTGTGTCCATGTTTTGGCTATTGTGAATAAGGCTGCTGTGAACTTGAGTGTACAAATATATGTTTGAGACCTTGTTTTCAATCTGAGGGGGTATATACCCAGCAGTGGAATTGCAGAATCATGTGGGAAATGTATGCTTAATGTTTTTGAGGAACTGCCATACTGTGTGTTTCATAGTGGCTGCTTTTACATTTTTACATTCCCCCTAATAGTACACAAGGGTTGCAGTTTATCTGCATCCTCTCCAATGCTTATTATTTTCTGTTGGTTTGTTTTTAATAGTAGCCATCCTAGTGGTTATGAGGTGATTTCTCCTGAGGTTTTGAATTGCATTTGTCCAATGATTAGAGATGTTGAGCATCTTTTAATAAGCTTTTTAGCTATATGTATGTCTTTTTTGGAGAATTATTTATTTAGGTCCTTTGCCCATTTTTAAATCGAGTTATTTGGTTTTTTGGATTGTTGATTTATTCTTTATATATTCTGGGTATTAGCCCTTTATCAGATAATATAGTTTACAGTTATTTTCTTCTAGGTTATCTTTTAACATAAAATTTTAAAAATTTTGATGAAGTCCAATTTATCTTTTTTTTTTTCCTTTTTGGTTTGTTATACTTAGAGTATCCTATTTAATGAAGCATTGCCTAATCCAAGATTATAGAGATTTATGCTTTTGGTTTCTTCTCCAAAAGTTTTATAGTTGTAGCTTTCACTTTTATGTCTTTGATAACATTTTGAGTTAATTTTTGTATATGATATTTGATTAAGGTACAAGTTCATTCTTTCACATTTAGTATGTAGTTATCATGGCACCGTTTGTTAAAAAGGACTCTAGATCTTTTTAGCCTATGCATCTTTTGTTTTTTACTTTTAATATATAATATTGCAAACATAATGCAGAAATAGTAAATGGATTCCCATGCATCATTATATAATATTGCAAACATAATGCAGAAATAGTAAATGGATTCCCATGCATCATTATACAGTTAGAAAAATTATAAAAATTTCATTATTCTTACCTCATCTAATTCTCCACCCCTAACACAGTAACTCTTTTTCCCCTTACAGTGAATTAGGGAAAATTCAAGACCTTTTATCACTTTGTACATTGGTAGTTTATGTGTCTTTGACAGAGAGGACTTTTTAAACATAACTGTATTACTATTATTACACTCTAGAAAATTACCAGTTATTCCTTAATATTATATCCTACTCAGTTTTTTTTCTGATTGCTGGTTGTTGCCTTAGTTTGAAATGTATCTTGTTTCTTGTATAGTATAAGGTCTTTTATTTTCCATATCATTTCTTTGTCGGAGAAACTGGTCATTTTGTCCTTTAGGATCTCGAGTATTGATTAGGATTAGTTTTGAATATTTTTTTAGGCAAGAGACTTCATAGGTGGTACTGAGAAAATTTTGTTGCAGAGTATCAGGAAGCACTTATGTTTCATTGTCTTGCTTTTTAGTGATGTTAAGCTTGTTGGTGGGGGTTGCCTGTGTGGCTCAGTTGGCTGAGTGTCTGACTGTTGATTTTAGCTCACGTTATGATCTCATGGTTTGTGAGTTTGAGCCCCTCGTTGGGCTCTGCGCTTGTGGCAGGAAGCCTGCTTGGAATTCTCTCGTTCTCATTATCTCTCCCTGATCCCCCTGTGCTCTCTGGCATGTTCTCTCTCTCTCCCTCTCTCTCTCTCTCCCTCTCTCTCTCTCTCTCCTCCCCCCACTCTCAATTTAAACAAAAAAGATTGATTGGTGGATTCAACTTGATCCTTTCATATTTTTTTTTTTTAATGTTTTATTTATTTCCAGGAGAGAGAGACAGCGTGAGCAGGGGAGGGTCAGAGAGAGAGGGAGTCACAGACTGAAACAGGCTCCAGGCTCTGAGATGGCAGTCAGCACAGAGCCCGACGCAGGGCCCGAACCCACCAACCGCGAGATCATGACCTAAGCGAAAGTCGGACGCTTAACCGACTAAGCCACCCAGGCGCCCCGATCCTTTCATATTAAAGTTCCCATCTACCTTTTAACTTCTGGTTTTAGCAAAACTGTTGATGGTCATTGTTTAGATTTATTATTTTACCAGGGATTTGGGAAATGGTAATTTTCTATTTAAAAAATTTTTTTAAACATTTATTTATGAGAGAGAGAGAGAGAGAGAGAGAACAAGCAGGGAAGAGGCAGAGAGAGACACACACACACAGAATCTGAAGTAGGCTCCAGGCTCCGAGCTGTCCGCACAGAGCCTGATGCGTGGCTCAAACTCCAAGAACTGGGAGATTGTGACCTGAACTGAAGTCGAACGCTTCACTGCCTGAGCCACCCAGATTCCCCATGGAAAACGGTGATTTTCTAATTCTGTCATTTCTTCTAGCGTTTATTAGCTGTGATTATTCTCTGAGGAAAAAATTCATCTCCTTAGCTTCCCCAAAATAAAATTCATACCAGAAAGGCATGATAAATCCATGATTCTTTGTTTCTTTATCAGTGTTCAGAGTGGTAAGTTGTAGCCTAGCAACCTCCACAGGATGACCAAAGAGGAATTTTCTTTTTACTTTCTTTTAGAAGTTTATTTTAGAGAGAGAGAGAGAGAGATACTGCATGCGAGTGGGGGAGCAGAGCAGAGGGAAAGAGAGAATCTCCATGTACACACAGGGCTCTATCCCATGACCCTGGGATCAGGACCTGAGCCCAAACCAACTTTCAGATGCTCAATCAACTGAGCCACCCAGGCACCCCTCTTTTTCCTTTTTTGAGTGTCATTGTGAACTCATTGGTGTTTGTATTTTTTATATTTTCCAATTATTGCAGTCACCATTCTTATATATGCTCAAATGAGAAATTTGGCAAATGAGGATCCTTTCTTCTGGCTCTGATTTGCTTTGACTTGCCTGTAATAGTATTGTTGATGTTTTGCTTTGTGATTTCACAAGATTTCTCAAGTTCATTCTGTTCAATTTCCTCTGTCAGACCTGGAATAAGCCATTTCTCCAGGGAGCCCTGATTTCTTTTAACGGGAGATGATGTTTAAAGTCCACAATCTGAAGGCAGAGGTACTCATTGCTACTATTTTAGGCCTTTGCAGGCCATTCCTCATGCCAAACCTTCTACCATAATTCCTTGATTGTCTTGACACTTATTATATAGTTGATTCTTAGGGACATTTCCTGGGAACAGTGTTCTTTGAGTTCTGTGTTTCATAACTGTTTGTTTCCTTTAGCCATGGATGTTAGTTTAGCTGTATAGAACATCTTTGGCTTATATTTTATTTCCTTAGGTATTTAAATGTATGATTTCATTCTTGGCTTGTGTAAACTGTTTGCGCCTATGTCTGTTGTCAGTGCCAGTGTCTGTTTTCTTTTCCTTTTAAGTAATTTGGACTATCTGCACAGATGCCAATGATTATTTTCCCCCCTTGAAATCCAGTAGTTTTATTAGACTGTGTGTTGATGTTGATCTTCTGAGTTTTCCCAGGTATATGTCACTGGTATACCATTTCAGTATGCAAATTTAGCCTTTTTCTTTTAATTTGCAGAATTTTTTTGAATTATGGTAGCTAGTATTCTATTTCATAGCATGGGTTTTCTTTTTGGGGGCCTTCTATATTATGTATTTTGTATTTACTTCGCCTTTTATGTGTCACTCTTATTTTTAAATTTCTTTAAAATTTCTTTTTCATTTTCTTCTTTTCTCTCCTTTAATTTGTATGATGTCTTCTCATGTGTCTCCTTTAGTAGAGTTTTCATTTCTGATCCTTTTCTGAGTTAGCCCAGCTTTCTTTTTATGTCTTCCTAATTTCTAATTATGATTTATGTTGTTTTAAAGCTTTTTTTTAGTTTCTTTTAGTTCTGTAAAGTTACAGTTTTCATCTTCTTATCTCCTTTAGGCCAGATTTTTCTGCTATATTTTCATTTTTCATTAGGTATGCTGTCCATATTATTATCCTCTTTTTCTTTAAGTATCATTGTATTGGAACTAATCAACAGTCCTTTTCTGTGTCTCATGTTTATTTCCTATGTATTTTGAATGCATTATGTACATTATGTAACATTAAAATTTTATGATCTCTGATGAGGATAAGCTCTAAGTTACAACCTATTAAACTTTAAGCTGTTGTAAGTTAGGTATTGTGTCTTGTAAGTTAGGTACCATGTCTTTTTCTTTAGCATTATGTGGTGGTAGGGATGGTGGTATGTCTGGGTCAGTTGCCATTGACACTGTGCTTGCTCTATAGTCTAGCAATCTCAGTTAGTGAAATTATCTCTGTGTTGTATCATAATGTTTTTGCAATGTCTAAGGCATTTGTAATGTCATAAGCATCTGTAATGGAAAGATATTTTTTATATATGCACTGAACAGATTTTGGAACTGAGTTTGTGGGGTTTTTACCCCCTTTCCAACAAAGCAGCCTAATTAATGTGTAGAATTAATAGTGCTACTTGGGCTTGGAATATTTGTGTTAATTAATTAGTCCTGATATGCTGCTCCTGTTTCTTTTGTTTTAGGTTAAATGGAAACCACCCTTGGGAGCTGGATGCCTGTGTAATCTTTCTATCACATCAGTGAATTGCAATGAGTGGAGGAGGAGAGCAGCCAGATATTCTCAGTGTTGGAGTCTTGGTCAAAGAAAGATGGAAGGTGGTGAGTATCTCTCTTAGATTGATAGAGAACATATCAGGGTAATTTTTGATATCTTGATAAAAAGAGTATTTCCTTGGGAAATAATATATATATACATATATATTGCTAATATACCTAAAGCGGTTGTTTTCGGTTATTTTCCTGTGATTAAGTCCTATTTATGCAGTAATTCTTGCTTTATATAGTAGTCAGTTTTCTTAACCACTGATAGCTAATACTGAGTAAAGTAGATAAGGGTGTACTTAGGGAAAGACAAATGAGAAAAAATACAGTACAATGAACTTCTCTTTTTATTCTTTTTATTAAGGAACTTTTTATTAAGGAAAATTGTAAGCATACATAAAAGTAGTGAGACTGATATAATGAACCTTCATATACTCATGCCCCAGCTTAAGCAGTTATCAATTTATAGTCAATCTTGCTTTATCTCTTTAACCTCCCTCACAGAATATTTTGAAGCAGATCTTTTACCCTAGTATTTCTTCTGTGTGTACTTCAATTATGTATCTCTACAGGTTAAAAATTCTTTTAAAAATGTAGTCATAATATTATCACACCTAAAAAAGTAATAATTCTTTAATGTCATTAAGTATCTTTCCAGCTTTCACATTTCCCATATTGTAAATTATTTTTAACAGTGTGAATCAAATCCAGATAAAGCCTGGGTGGTGCAATTGGTTCATATCAATTAAGTATCTTTTAATTTCTAGATTTCATTTTTCTTTGTTTCTCTACAATTTGTTTATAGAAGAAACTTGGTCATTTACCTGTAGAATTTCCCAATTTGGATTTTTCTGATTTCTTCCATGTAGTATTAATAGGTTTCTCTATGTCTCATGCATTTTATGTAAATTCTTGTTTATTTATTTTGAGAGAGAGAGAGAAAGCAGGGAAGGGGCAGAGAGAGGCGTAGAAAGAATCCCAAACAAGCTCTACATCAGCAACGTCCAGTGTGGGGACTTGATGTCAGGAGCTCTAAGATCATGACCTGAGCTGAAATCAGGAGTCAGGCACTTAACCGACTGAGCCACCCAGGCATCCCTAAATTGGTATTTATTGAGGTTTGATTAGACCTGAGTTCAGGTTTGTTTATTGAGTTGGCATTTTTTTTCCATAAGAAAGATCCATATTGTGATCTTTCATTAGGAGGCACGTAATGTCTTATCACCTATCAAGACACTGTGTGTCCTATTGACCATTATCATTGTAGCAGTATTGATCATCATTTTCTAGGTCTGTTAATTGCAGATTGCTGACATTTTGTAATTCCTTCATTTTTAAATTTATATATTTATTTTGAGAGAGAGAGAGAGAGAGAGAATGCATATGTAGGTAGGGGAGAGGCAGAAAGAGAGAATCTGAAGCAGACTCCACACCTAGTGCTGAGTCGGACATGGGGCTCGATTTTATGACCAGGATATCATGAGTTGAGCCAAAATGGATGCTCAACCTACTGAGCCATAAAAATTCCTTCATTTGGGGCGCCTGGGTGGCTTAGTCGGTTAAGTGTCCGACTTTCGCTTAGGTCATGATCTCGCAGTTCGTGGGTTCGGGCCCCGCGTCGGGCTCTGTGCTGACTGCCAGCTCAGAGCCTGGAGCCCGTTTCAGTCTGTGACTCCCTCTCTCTCTGACCCTCCCCTGCTCACGCTGTCTCTCTCTCTCTCTCCTAGAAATAAATAAAACATTAAAAGAAAAAAAATCCTTCATTTTTTTAGTTGAAGTACATCTACAAAGAAATTTTTTGCCATCAACTATTTGATTGCCGAGATACATTTTGATTAGGAAAGCAGAATAAACACATAATTCTTTTTCTTAATTTACCAGTTTTCAAAATAATGAACTGGTTCCCTAGCATTTTCCAAAAGTGACCAATGAAATTTTTATTATTTATTTATGTACTTATTTATTATTATTTTTTAAAATAGTTTATTGTCCAGTTGGTTTCCATTGAAATTTTTAAAAATAGGTAGTCAAGAAAGTATCAATTTAAGCATATTTCATATGTTTCAGTCAATTGTAGTTACTATCCTTATTGATCCCCAAATTGTCTTATTTGACTAAGGGGAGACACCCTTCAAGTTGTCTCTTGAGTCTTTCAACATGATCCCAATAGTCCTTTGATGTCTTCCTTGTCCTGGATTTGGAATCTTCCATCTTCCCTGTTCTTCAAGGAACAATTTTTGTTTCAGATGTATTTAAATATATATTTTATTACTACCGAGTCTTTTGTTTATCAGAGTTTTGTTCCTTTACCATGTTTAGCAAATTTATTCTAGTGATTTCCTTAATCTGTCAACAGATTAGAAGAAGATTCTTCCTTTAGAAACACGAAGTTTGTTTCTAAGAATACAGTGTTTTACCAATTAGGCAAATCAGTTGGCTGTGAAACTTTACTTGAGTAAATATAAGAAGAGAATCATGTTGTCATCATGGATTGGTGCAGGGAGATTACAGCAATTGGTAATCTTTTATGTAAGTCAGGAATGAATGTTTCCTTGGTGAGTGCTTTGTATTAAGTGCTGTGATAAAGTTTGGCTCTTTCCAGTAGACATATCAAAAGGTGACAGATGAAGCTACTCCTGGCTTAGTTGCTCTGTCCTGATAATTAGAACTAATATATGTATTGAACACGTCCTCCCAATTTGGGAGGCATAGTGACATTTTAGTAAGAAATAGGGTCATTGTTATGGATGGTGTTTTGGTTATCTACCATTATGAGCAAACTACATTAAAATTTAGAGGCTTACAATAATAATTTTTTTACTTATAATTTTGTGGATTGGGAATTTGAAACGAGTTTGCCTGATGGTTTGTCTCTTAACCATCTGGCACTCGCAGGGTTGAGTAGGTTAGAGGATCCAACTTCCAAATGGATTGTTTGGTGACTTGAAGGTCCTTAGTTCCTTAATCTACCCACTTTCATCCCTGGTGGCTTATTTTCTAGGACCTCTTCACAGGTCTGTGGCTTCTCAGATGGTCACACTTTTTACGTGGTAGCTGGCTTTTGAGAGATAGGAAACAGAAACTACAGGGGTGTTTACAGGCTATTCTCAGGGCTGGTGCAGTATTACTTCACCATGTTCTGTTGGTTAAAGCAGCCACAAGATTTACCCAGACTTAAGACGGTGGGTGATAGACACTATATCTTGGGTGAGTGGCAAGGCCACACTGAAGAAGAGCAAAAAGGGATGAGTGGCATTGTGCTCATCCGGGGGAAACACAGTCTGCCACAGGCCTTTCCACTATTCTTTCCCTAATCTATATAGCCCCATCATACTAAACTGCCTCTAGCTTTCTGCTTTATAAACACTGATGATGTCTTAGTGCTTTGTCAAGTTCAGTGAAAAATATTAATGTTCCACTCTTGTTGAAATGACATTATAGGAGTAGACTAAGGAGCAATATCATTACTTTGGTCTAGATTACTTTGGTCTATGTTCTGTCATTTGGTAAGGTTTTTGTGAGGTAAAACATGAAGGTACCTCTCACCACTCTCCATAATGAGAAAAATGTCCCTTTGGTACTGTTTATGAGTTTTTAAGTTATACTAGGCTTTGTTTAATGGACAGATATTAAAAATCATAAGCATTGATCAGGGCCCAACAACAACAACAAAAAAAACAACTTACCTGAAATGAAGTTCTGGAACTTTATTTTTAATCCTGAGCTCATACTAGAGCTCCTCATACTATCTCTTCCCATCACCTAACTGGAATAAAGGATTATGGCTCTCATATACAAAGCAATGAATAGTTATTTAGCAATAATTGTATAGTTACCATGTAGCCACTTGATATAGAGGAAACAAAAAAAGAAAAATAAAAAGGTGTGGCTTTCTGAAGAAGCTTAGTTTCACTCTAGGGAGCTAGGACATTGACAGTGGAAAGTCAGAAACAGTACAGTGAATTACTACAAATGATATCTGAGGTGTTTAGCTTAGTAAACTGATTAAAATATTAAGCAAATAATTCCTGTAGAAATTCAGAAGATTGAGAAATCTGCCCCGAGGCAGTAATCAGTACAGATGCAGTGTTGAAAGGCGTAGAACTTAGTGAGTCCTCTGGGGTGGTTAGGATTTAGGACTCTGTGCTTCCCCTGAGGACGTTCTGCATTGTATCACATCTTAGATGTTTGATAATGTGGAAAGGAGAAGACCTTGAGGAAATGGAAGAAGGCTAATTCCATGCTGTGTCTGGTTTGAAGTATATTACCCATCTTGGTGCTCATAGCTCTACAGGTTCAGTTGTCACTAACACTTGAGAACTTGCTTGTAATACTCAGTGATCCTGGTATTCCCCAGTTAAGCTAATACATTTTATCAGGAAGGATATTAAGTGTTTGTTGAAAGTGTTTTATTTGATTAGACTTTGTCTTATCTGAGCATATAGTTATATAGTGAACTCTGGGATAGTTTAGAACAGGAGTTTTCTGTCTCTTCTGTGGAGCCTGCTCAGTGCCTCAGAGAGGAGGATGAGTGGTGCTCAGAGGGCTGGGCTCTGGTTGCCTCACTCCCACCTCCAGCCTCCACATACACATCTCACCTGTGTTCCAGATATGATTTCGATTGGCCAAAAGATTTCATGATTTAAAAAGTTTTCAAATGTTGCCTTAGAATTAAAATAACATATCTGGTTGTTGGGGGCATTTGTGGCAAGTGAAGCTTTCAGATACTATGCTTTTTTTTCCTGACATTCTTGATGCTGGCTGTAGACCAAATTTTAAAATTGTGGCTCAGATAATTTCATTTACCTTTTGTGGGTAAAACCGTGGGAAAAGGTTTTGGTGATAATTTAGGCATTTGTTTTCTTGGCATATGTTCAGTTAACAATATTGAGACCTTGTATCCTCAAATAGGGATAGTAAAATTATATATTATTTTTTAATATAAAGGACAAATTGGCTTCCAGTTAGAACATTCTAGTAATTTTATGTGTGTATGTTCTTATTTCCCCTGCAGTTGAGGAAGATTGGGGGTGGGGGCTTTGGAGAAATTTACGATGCCTTGGACATGCTTACCAGGGAAAATGTTGCACTGAAGGTAGAATCAGCTCAACAACCAAAACAAGTTCTGAAAATGGAGGTTGCTGTACTGAAAAAACTACAAGGTAAGCTACTTTGCATGATATACCAAGCAATTTATAATTTATTGTTACTTTTATAAACCTCAATTACATTCTCAAACTATTAATGAATAATCAGGTATCAGCTCTGTATAAAAAGTGCTTAGCATTTTTCTCTTGGAAATTTTATAACTAGCTAGTAGGAGTAGAAATAGTGATTGCTTAGACTAATTGGACATTGGGAATTACCTAAAACATTCTGCTTTAGAAAGTGTTTTTGTAAGTCTGTTTTGGTAAAAATTTGCCTTTTTTTTTTTAAAATCACTAAACATAAATACCTGTGAGTTGTTTCTACTTATATCATCGGGTGTAAATATGCTTTAATCACACTAAGGAAGCTGCCTTCAAATCATACTGCAGGATGGATTAAAAATAATACTGTTTGTTGTGTGAATAACTTTTTCTTGCTCCGCTGTCATTTTTGAGATCTGTTTTCTTTTTTTTTTTTTTTAGATCTGTTTTCTACTTGGATTCCTATTTTTTACTATAAGGATAAATAACTTTTTTTCTGACTTTAACCCAGTCATGTAGTACCCTGAATATATTGCTAGTTTGTATTCATCTTTGTATTTTCAGTTTAATGCTATAATCTGATATTACTCATATTTAAATGTTTTATCTGAATAAAAATTAAATGGGTTAATTAGCACATTAAATGATCTTGTTAAGCTCTAGAAGGTTTGATATTGTTATGAGATATTCATTAGTATCTAAAGGAATAAAGTGGTAACATATAGAGCAAAGGAAGTTGGTAGAATTAGTAGAAATAATTGTAGTTGGTAGAAATAGCAAGCACAAAATGCTTTGTAACCTAGGACCTTCAAATTCATGGCTACGTAGACTCTAGGGTGAATGTGCTCTTTGTGAATTCCTGATGTTTGGAATTCTAGTATAGTAGATTATGTTAAGTTAATGAAGTGTCACCTTTTCTCTTTATTTCCTGTTTCTTTGGAGCTGTTCTCAGCTCAGTGACATAGAGGCCACAAATATGTGTGGCTGGAGCTACCAATTCCTGGGTTGCTCAGATTCTAGGAGATCTCTTTGACTCTCAGACAAGCCCATAAGGATATGGCAGCATCAGTGTGGCCTGCACAGTGCCAGTTCACCTTTCTCCGACTTGGCCCTGAGAAGGTGTTTCTAGGTGAGGCATGATACAGCTCTATAGGCCTTTCAGTAGGTTCTCTTGCCTATTTTGACCACAATTTACCCAGGATTCTATGGGATAAAGCTTAAAGATAACTTTAATACCTTTTTAAAAAAAATTTTAATGTTTATTTATTGTTATTGTTTTTTTAATTCACCTTTCTTTTTTTTTAATGTTTTATTTATTTCTGAGAGAGAGAGAGAGAGAGAGAGAGAGAGACAGCGTGAGCAGGGGAGGGTCAGAGGGAGAGGGAGACACAGGGAAGACAGGCTCCAGGCTCTGAGTTAGCTGTTAGCACAGAGCCTGACGCGGGGCTCAAACCCATGAACTGTGAGATCTTGACCGGAGCCGAAGTTGGTCACTTAACCAACTGAGCCACCCAGGCGCCCCTATTATTGTTTAAAATATAACTTACTGTCAAGTTAGCTAACATACAGTGTATACAGTGTGCTCTTGGCTTCAGGAGTAGATTCCCATGCTTCATCGCTTAATATACAGCACCCAGGGCTGGTCCAAACAAGTGCCGTCCTCAGTGCCCATCACCCCTTTTCTCCTCCCCGCATTCAACCCACAGTTTGTTCTCTGTATTTAAGAATCTATTACGGTTTGCCTCCCTCTCTGTTTGCCACATTATGGAAGGAGCCCAAATGTCCATCAACTGATGAGTGGGTAAAGTAGATGTGGTTTATATATACAATGGAATACTACTTGGCAATAAGAAAGAATAAAACCTTACCATTTGCAACAGTGTTAATGGAACAACAGGGTATTATGCTAAGAGCCATAAATCAGAGAAAGACAGATATCATATGTTTTCACTCATGTGGAATTTGAGCAGCTTAACAGAGAACATGGGGGAAGGGAAGGGGAAGAAAATAATGTTTATTTTTGAGAGAGGCAGAATGTGAGCAGGGAAGAGGCAGAGAGAGGGAGACACAGAATCTGAAGTAGGCTCCAGGCTTCGATCCGTCAGCACAGAGTCTGACATGGGGATCGAATCCACAAACCATGAGATCATGACCTGAGCCAAAATCAGACACTTAACCAACTGAGCCACCCAGGCACCCCACTTTAGTACCTTTTAATGGATGAATTGGAGACTCTTGGATGCTGATTCTCTCCTCCTTCTGGCTATTTTATCTTTCATACTATTAAGTGAAATGCTTTTCCTACCTAAAGAATCCTTTACTTTCAAAAAATAAATGGGTTGTTATCTTCTGGTCTGTATTTCTTCTTTGTTTTTAAGTTTCTGTTTCAGTGAGGCAGCCCTTGAATCTTCTTGGCTTTCTTGCTTAATGTCTTCTGCATATTTAATGCTTCACAACCTCTTTTTTGTTGAAAGTGCTTTAGAATTTGGACCTTTTTGAGGACATTTTTATGGAGCTGACTTGCTTGCCTTCCTTTTGATATAATGATTTCTTACTCAGTGACCCCAATAAAAAGGTTAAGAGTATAAGGAGATGATACATAACCAGAGGCTAACCCTTTAAAGGATTGGTTGGTTTTAGATTTTTTTTAATGTTTATTTTTGAGAGAGAACAAGAGACAGAATGTGAATGGGGGAGGGGGAGATGGAGGGAGACACAGAATCAAAAGCAGCTCCAAGCTTTGAGCTGTTAGTACAGAGCCTGACATGGGGCCCAAACACAAGAACCGTGAGATCATGAACTGAGCTTAAGTTGGATGCTTAACCGATTAGCCACCAGGTGCCCCAGGATTGGTTGGGTTTTTTCTTTTTTACATTTTTAGTTTATTTCATTTTTAATCTTTCATTTGCTATTTTCTTTTTTTTCTTTTTATTTTAAATAGTTTATTGTCAAATTAGTTTCCACATAACACCCAGTGCTCATTCCCACAAGTGCCCTCCTCCATGCCCATCCCCCCTCCCCCGCACATCCATCAGTCCTCAGTTTTTGTCACCATTCAAGAGTCTCTCATGGTTTGCCTCTCTCCCTTTCCCCCACCATTTCCGCCCTTCTTCTCCCCCTTGTTCCTCCGTTAAGTTCCTCCTAATCCTCCTATACGTGCACACATATGATATTTGTCCTTCTCTGCCTGACTTATTTCGCTCAGCATAACACCCTCAAGGTCCATCCATGTTGCTACACATGGCCAGATTTCATTGTTTCTCATTGCCATGTAGTATTCCATGGTATAGATAAACCACATCTTCTTGATCCATTCATCTGTTGATGGACACTTAGGCTCTTTCCATGTTTTAGCTATTGTGGAGAGTGCTGCTATGAACATTGGGGTCCATGTGCTCCTGTGCATCAGCATTTCTGTATCCCTTGGGTAAATTCCTAGCAGTGCTATTGCTGGGTCATAGGGGAGTTCTATTGTTAGTTTTTTGAGGAACCTCCACACTGTTTTCCAGAGGGGCTGCACAAGTTTACGTTCCCACCAACAGTGTAGGAGGGTGCCCGTTTCTCCACATCCTCGCCAGCATCTAGAGTTCTCTGATTTGCTCATTTTAGCCACTCTGACTGGCGTGAGGTGGTATCTCAGTGTGGTTTTGATGTGTATTTCCCTGATGAGGAGGGATGCTGAGCATCGTTTCATGTGTCTGTTGGCCATCTGGATGTCCTCTTTGGAGAAGTGTCTGTTCATATCTTCTGCCCATTTCTTCACTGGGTTGTTTGTTTTTCGGGCGTGGAGTTTGGTGAGTTCCTTATAGATTCTGGATATTAACCCCTTATCTGATATGTCATTTGCAACTATCTTTTTCCATTCCGTTGGTCGCCTATTAGTTTTGTGGGTTGTTTCCTTGGCTGTGCAGAAGCTTTTAATCTTGATGAGGTCTCAATTGTTTATTTTTGCTCTTGATTCCCTTGCTTTTGGGGATGTATCAAGTAAGAAGTTGCTGTGGTGGAGGTCAAGGAGGTTGTTTCCTGCTTTCTCCTCTAGGGTGTTGATCGTTTCCTGTCTCACGTTCAGGTCCTTTATCCATTTTGAGTTTATTTTTGTGCATGGTGTGAGAAAATGATGTAGTTTCATTCTTCTGCATGTTGCCTGCATGTTGCTGTCCAGTTCTCCCAACACCGTCTGTTAAAAAGGCTGTCTTTTTTCCATTGGATATTCTTTTCTGCTTTGTGAAAGATCAGTTGGCTGTATACTTTTGGGTCCACTTCTGAGTTCTCAATTCTGTTCCATTGGCCTATGTGTCTGTGTTTGTGCTAATACCATACTGTCTTGATGATGACAGCTTTGTAGTAGAGGCTAAAGTCTGGGATGTTGATACCTCTCGTTTTGGTTTTATTTTTCAGTATTACTTTGGCTATTCGGGATCTTTTGTGGTTCCATACAAATTTGAGTATAGTTTGTTCTAGTTTTGAGAAGTATGCTGGTGCAATTTTGATTGGAATTGCATTGAATGTGTAGAGTGCTTTGGGTAGTAATGACATCTTAACTATATTTATTCTTCCTATCCATGAGCATGGAATGTTTTTCCATTTCTTTGTGTCGTCTTCAATTTCCTTCATAAGTTTTCTATAGTTTTCATCATATAGATCTCTTGTAGGATTGGTTGGTTTTTAACTGATATTCCATTTTTATTTAAAAAAAACTTTTTTGAAGTTTTTTATTTCTGAGAGAGAGAGACACACAGCATGAGCAGGGAAGGGTCAGAGAGGGAGAATCAGAATCCGAAGCAGGCTTCAGGCTCTGAGCTAGCTGTCAGCACAGAGCCTGACATGGGGCTTGAACCCACGAACCGTGAGATCATGACCTGAGCAAAGTCCGACGCTTAATTGACTGAGCTACCCAGGCACCCCGATGCTCAATTTTTGGTAATATAAGGATTTGTTTCTTTATAAGATAAAAAGACATCATAAGGTGAATTTAGCCAGAGCCCTAAATAAATAAAATAAAGAGTTTTATTCCTTGTAATAAATCAATTTCTCTTTTCAAAATTCTCACAATTATTTTTCCTGGATTCCTTCAGTTCTCAATTTTCTCTCAGTACTTCCTGTATTTACTAACCCTGCATTTCCTTAGCTTATGCAGAACTATCATCACTAGTATGATCCTTTCTCATCAGCCTTGACATGTGAAGGCCTTAGTGTTTTACCCCATCTTTTCTTCTAAATGACCTCCCCTATGCTACTATATCAGATTACTCTATTTTCAAAGCTTTCTAAACCATTCTGGATGTATCCTACAGTTCTTTATTGAATCAAGTTTGAATCCTGAATTGTATTTGGTTTCTAAAAATGTGTTTGAGGGGCACCTGGGTGGCTTAGTTGGTTAAGTGTCTAACTTTTGATTTCGGCTCAGGTCACGATCTTGTGGTTCGTGAGTTCCAGCCCTGTGTCAGGCTCTATGCTATTAGCTTGGGATCCTTTCTCTCCCTCTCTCTCAAAATAAGTAAATAAACTTAAATAAATAAATAAAAATGTCTTTGAATATGTTAGTTACTAGTAGACTAAACCATGTCTATTGGCCTTTTAGATAGTACTTCTCCTACACTTAGTTATTATTTTGTAAAGTAGCCCCATGAATAGAACCATACAACTTAATAAGCTTTTCTTTTTATTAATATACATCTGTGTGTAATTTATTTGTGTTTCCTCCTTTTCTCCATTGGGACTATACTATCTTCAAACCTTTGTTTTTCAGTTCAGTTGCTTTGAAACTTAGAGCAGAGGGGATAATTGCCTCCCCCGTCTGTTAGATTCCATTTTCTTTCTTCTCTCTTATCTTCAGTAAATGTTTTATAGTGTTATCCTAGCTGTCTTCACCTCTCCATTTTAAGGGTCCTCTTGAGCTGTATCTCACCATACCACTTTTTTTCGTCTTTTTAGTAAGTACAATTTTATCTGCACTGCTGTGTAAGAGGCAAAAACCTTCTGTATCATGATTTCAGACTTATCACCAGTAATTCTGCAATAGCTCAGAAACCTACCATCAATGCTTTTTAAAAAGATTCCTATTCTATTTTTAACAAAATTTGATACATAGCTAAAATCCTGCAGCAAGATAGGCAAATCTCAAATTTTCTATTTTCCCTAATTTTTATTGTGAAAAAATCAAAATATACACAAAATGGAAATAATTATATAAAGAACATTCTTTGTACCCAGTACTAAACTTTGATGTATCAGCACTTGGCCAGTCCTGTTGCTGCTATATCCTACTCCTTCAACACTCTTTGCTACTTTGCTGGAGTAATATTTAAAAAGAAATACTAGGTTCCTTCTGCATCCTGGTGCTGCTTCTGGGATATGTTTGTTATAATTGGTGAGCCAGTATTGATACATTATTATTAACTAACATCTATAATTTATGTTAGGGTACTCCTTTTTTAAAAATAACATAAACAGTAGTTTTAAACATCTAACAAAATTATTTCTCAATACCATCAAAAATCTTTGCAGTGTTTAATTTTCTCCATTGTATCAAAAATATCCTATTGCTCTGTCTTTGAGGCCTGTTGAGACCTTGTCAGCACTGGTAGTGGGGGAGGGAAGAACTGGTGAGTGAGCAGGGCTGGGAGGCATGCTTTGTCTCTTGACCACAGCACTGACCAGTGGGAAGTGGCAGAAGTATAATATATAGAAAAACATAGAATGTAGTTGACACAACAAAGTGACACCTGAGGATCCAGGACCAGCTCCACCATCCACTGCCATGTGAACCTACCAGCCCAAATCCCCGAGGGTAATAGGGAGCATTAACAATACACATAGGACGGTTGTAAGGATGAAGTGATAAATGTCAACTGTTCAGGACAATGCCCTCAATAATATTAGATTAATTGAAAAAAATACCCTATTGTTAACTTGTTCAAATCAAGATGCATGTATGCTGCAGGCACATTGCATTTGGTTGATATATCTCTTTTTTTTCTTTTATTTAATCTTGTCAGTTTATTTTTCTTTTAAAAAGTTTATTGTCAAGTTGGTTTCTATGTAACACCCAGTGCTGATACCAACAAATGCCCTCCCCACATGCCCATCACCCCTCTTTCTCCTCTCCCCCACCCCCATCAGCCCTCAGTTTGTTCTCTCCGTATTCAAGAGTCTCTCATGGTTTGCCTCCCTCCCTGTCCCCAACTATTTTTCCCCTTCTTCTCCCTCATGGTCCTCTGTTAGCTTCCTCCTAATCCATATGTGCAAACATATGGTATCTGTCCTTCTCTGCCTGACTTATTTCGCTCAGCATAACACCCTCAAGGTCCATCCATGTTGCTACACATGGCCAGATTTCATTATTTCTCATTGCCATGTAGTATTCCATTGTATAAATATACCACATCTTCTTGATCCATTCATCAGTTGATGGACACTTAGGTTCTTTCCATGTTTTGGCTATTGTTGAGAGTGCTGCTGTGAACATTGGGGTACATATGCCCCTATGCATCAGCACTCCTGTATCCCTTGGGTAAATTCCCAGCAGTGCTACTGCTGGGTCATAGTAGAGTTCTATTGCTAATTTTTTGAGGAACCTCCAACTGTTTTCCAGAGGGGCTGCACCAGATTACATTCCCACCAACAGTGTAGTAGGGTGCTCATTTCTCCACATCCTCGCCAGCATCTAGAGTCCTATAATTTGTTCATTTTAGCCACTCTGGAGTGAGGTGGTATCTCAGTGTGGTTTTGATTTGTATTTCCCTAATGATGAGGGATGCTGAGCATCATTTCATGTGTCTGTTGGCTGTCTGGATGTCCTCTTTGGAGAAGTGTCTGTTCATGTCTTCTGCCCATTTCTTCACTGGATTATTTGTTTTTCGGGTGTGGAGTTTGGTGAGCTCCTTGTAGATTTTGGATACTAGCCCTTTATCTGATATGCCATTTGCAACTATCTTTTCCCATTTAGTCAGTTGCCTATTAGTTGTATTGATTGTTTCCTTTGCCGTGCAGAAGCTTTTAATCTTGGGGCGCCTGGGTGGCTTAGTCGGTTAAGCGTCCGACTTTCGCTTAGGTCATGATCTCGCGGTTTGTGGGTTCGAGCCCCGCGTCTGTGCTGACTGCCAGCTCAGAGCCTGGAGCCTGTTTCAGTCTGTGACTCCCTCTTTCTCTGACCCTCCCCTGCTCACGCTGTGTCTCCTAGAAATAAATAAAACATTAAAAAAAAAAGAAGCTTTTAATCTTGATGAGGTCCCAGTAGATAATTTTTGCTCTTGATTCCTTTGCTTTGGGGGATGTGTCAAGTAAGAGGTTGCTGCGGTGGAGGTCAAAGAGGTGTTTCCTGCTTTCTCTTCTAGGGTTTTGATAGTTTTCCTGTCTCACATCCAGGTCCTTTATCCATTTTGAGTTTATTTTTGTATATGGTGTGAGAGAATGATCTAGTTTCATTCTTCTGCATGTTGTTGTCCAATTCTCCCAGCACCATCTGTTAAAGAGGCTGTCTTTTTTTCCATTGGATACTCTTTCCTGCTTTGTCAAAAATTAGTTGGCCATACATTTTTGGGTCCAGTTCTGAGTTCTCTATTCCATTCCATTGGTCTATGTGTCTGTTTTTGTGCCAATACCATACTGTCTTGATGATGACGGCTTTGTAGTAGAGGCTAAAGTCTAGGATGGTGATGCCTCCCGTTTTGGTTTTCTTCTTCAATATTACTTTGGCTATTTGGGGTCTTTTGTGGTTCCATACAAATTTTAGGATAGTTTGCGCTAGTTTTGAGAAGAATGCTGGTGCAGTTTTGTTTGGGATTGCATTGAATGTGTAAATTGCTTTGGGTAGTAATGACATTTTAGCAATATTTATTCTTCTGACCCGTTGGTTGGCATATCTCTTTTTTAAAAAATTTATTTCTGAGAGAGAGGGACAACGCCAGCAGGGGAGGGTCAGAGAGAGAGGGAGACACAGAATCTGAACCGGGCTCCAGGCTCTGAGCTAGCTGTCAGCACAGAGCCCGACGCGGGGCTCGAACCCATGAACCATGAGATCATGACCTGAGCTGAAGTCGGACGCTCAACTGACTGATCCACCCAGGCGCCCCTCTGTCTGTAGGTTTTATTAACCACTAGATTTTGTCTGATTTATTCTTAATGTGTACTTTTCAATATGCTTGAATTAGTATTTTTTTATAGTTTATTGTCAAATTGGTTTCCATATAACACCCAGTGCTCATCCTAACAAGTGCCCTTCTCCATGTTGAATTATGTATTTTTTTAAAGTTTATTTATTTATTTTGAGAGAGAGAGTGTGTGTGCACATACAGGGGAAGGGCAGAGAGAAAGCTAGAGAGAGAATCCCAAGCAGGTAACATAGTCTGTGTGGAGCTCGATGCTAGGGCTCCATCCCAGGACATGAGATCATGACCTAAGCTGAAATCAAGAGTTGGCTGCTTAACTGACTAAGCCACCCAGGAGCTCCTGAATTGTTTATTTTTAAAAATACATTTGTTTTGGGGGCACCTGGGTGGCTCAGTTGGTTAAGTGTCTTACTTCAGCTCTGGTCATGATCTGGTTCATGGTTCGAGCCCCACATCGGGCTCTGTGCTGATAAGCTCAGAGCCTGGAGTCTGCTTTGGATTCTGTCTCTTTCTCTTTCTCTCTTTCTTTCTCTCTTTGTCTCTCTTTCTTTCTCTGCCCCTTCCTTGCTCTTGCTCTGTCTCTCTCTCTCTGAAAAATAAATAAAACATTAAAAAAAAGTGTAGGAGCACCTGGGTGGATTAGTTGGTTAAGTGTCCGACTTAGGCTCAGGCAATGATCTTACTGTGTTTGAGCCTGGAGCCTAATCTGGATTCTTTGTCTCTCTTTCCCTCTGCCCCTCCCCCACCCAAACTCTGTCTCTCTCTCTCTCTCCCTCCCTCTCTCTCAAAAAAGAATAAAAATTAAATAAAATAAAAATACACTTGTGTTCCCTTTTAAATTGCAAGCTATTTAAAGAGCTATATACACTTAAAAACTTGACGTTTATATTATATTCAGAAACAAAATGGTAGCACAAATTAGCTTTGTGTTTGGTGATAACATACATTTGTAAATGGTGATATGAGAGAATAGGATAACATAACTATTCTATTTCCGGTTATTTTCTTTATAAACTTTTTTTTTAAGTAAAAAATGTATTGAGGTTCTGGAATAATTTGTTAAAGAGTAAGTAGTTAATAAAGTCACCTTTGGATGACTGCAGCTTAGATTCTCCAAACCATGTTGTGTAGAGATTTAACTCTTTATTGTTATAGAAGACGATCACTTGGATCTTCCAGAAAATCATTTCTATTTGGTTTAGAAGTTTTTTATTTTTGGATATAGGTGGTTCTACTGTTTTGGGAATTCAGAGTATTATAAATTTACTGTAATTTTTACTTAGTATATCTTTTCATCAAAGAAGCCTTCTTGGATCTTTAAAAGTTTAGATTTTTTTTTATTTGCTTCCAATCTTTTTTTTTTTTTTAGCACTCCTTTATTTTTTAAAAAAAATTTTAATGTTTTATTTTTTTTGAGAGAAAGAGAGACAGCGTGAACAGGAAAGGGTCAGAGAGAGAGGGAGACACAGAACCCGAAGCGGGGCTAGTTGTCAGCACAGAGCCCGATGCGGGGCGCAAACCCACGAACCGTGAGATCATGACCTGAGCTGAAGTCGGACACTTAACCGACTGAGCCACCCAGGCCCCCCTCCAATCTTTATATAATGATATACCTAACTATAAAATGGTTTTTCTTTAAAAATATCCTGATTTCTCACTAATTTTTAGGTCTGATTTCCAAATCAGGTCTGATTTCTCACTAATTTTTATGTGAAAGTTCTTTCTATAATGTGTTCATAATTAGTGATTTCTTACTAATTTTTATGTGAAAGTTCCTTCCATAATGTGTTCATAATTAGTGATTTCTTACTAATTTTTATGTGAAAGTTCCTTCTATAATGTGTTCATAATTAGTGATTTCTTACTAATTTTTATGTGAAAGTTCCTTCCATTATGTGTTCAATCTAACTTGTGGTGTTTAAACATCACTGTTTAAATCAGTGAGTGGCTTAGAAAGTTGTCTAGCCTTTCTGCCCCATTTTAACCCTTTACTTCAAGCTGTGAATGAAATAAAGCATCATCTTACCTCTTGTACTCTTCCATTGTGCACCAACTTGAGTGAAACTGAGGTTTCTCTCTTTATCTTAGATGAGGAGGTAATTTATAAACTGAGTTTTTTCTCTTCTAGATTCTCTAAAAGCAAGTATAGAAAGATCCTATTAATATCAAAAAGTAATAGGGGTGCCTGGCTGTTTCAGTTGGTTAGAGCATGTGACTCTTGATCTCAAGGTTGTGAGTTCAAGTTCCACACTGGGTGTGGAGGCTACTTAAAAAAGTAGAGTAAATGCCATTGTTTGATAATTAAGTAACTTTATTATTCTCAGTTGAAATACTGGGAATTAATTTTTCTTGCCCTACATAAATGTAGAGAAAAACTACTTTGGTATAGCCCTTAAAGAGGGATTGATTTTGCTTTGACTTCTGGGGAACTTTTTTACCCTGTTATATTGGTCCTGCATTTTATTTTTGCTTTGGAGACTGCAGAGCACAAGATGAGAGTTTGGAAGAACAGTTGCTAGTACAGAAGGGTACGTCTTCTGCCCTCCTCCTTGAATTGAAGTCTCTAGCTTCTGCTGTAAAGTTTTACTTTACAATTGTAAGAATGAGAGACATATATCGTTTTTGGGTTAGACTACCCAGTATAGAAAACTATCTGTGAAAGTTACTCCAAAGTGTTTGCCCTCATTAAGGTTCATCTGTACCATCAAAGGGTCTTAGAAGGGAGAGCAGAGTAGCCAAACTCTGGGACTAAAAGGTTAGGGATAAACCCTCACCTCTTGTTATATCATCTACCCATTTATCAACCTGTCATCTGCCCTTTTGTTTATTTCAACTGGTACTTTTTTTCCCTAAAGTAATTTTTGCTTGTCTTGGTGAAGATTCAGTTGTTCCATCAAAGATGTGTTAGGAGATCTGTGAGAACTTTATCTGTTCAGTGTTTATTTTAATATTCTCTACTTGGAAGATTTAACATTACCTGCCAGCTTGGGGATTTGTCTGTTCATTACTGTGGATTTAGGAATGGCATACAGGAAATAGAATAGGTCTAGGTTAATTTAAAGAGCATAGTTTCATTTTCTTGAAGGGTAATATAATGTATATGTGTTTGTCTTTGTATATACACATGCACATATAGTTATGTGTGCTTTATAAGCACAGTGAAAGTCTGGAATCATAGGGAGCTAAGAAGCTATTGGATATGGTTATGTTTGGGTATTGGCATTAGGCAGGACCAAGAAAGGAGAGAATCTTTTACTGTAAAGCTTTATATCCCTTGGTGCTTAAGAAATTGAAAAGAATAATGCAAACCTTTCTTTTATAGTAAAAATGTAGTGTAATGATAATAGGTATCTTCAAAATCCATTCTTACTCTTTATCTTCTGTTTACATTTCTGAATAATTGAAAATACATTGTGAATTAGTGAAGTGTAGTGTGACATAATAAAACTGTTTTGTGTTGTAAACTTGCTTTATAAACAGTAATACCATATTTGTGGAAAGATCTATAGAGTGTTTGAGTGCTGATTATATGCTAGGAGTTAGACTACTGAATGCTAGGCTCATTCATACTTACATTGTTTTTAATATCTTCTATCTAGTTCATGTATAAGACCTCCCTCTATTTTTTTTACAACCCTTTTTAAGGGTATAAATATTAATGGTACAAGATTTAAAAATCAAACAGAAGAATAAAGGAAAAAGTGAGTTTGCTTTCTCTTAACCCCTCACTCTCCTTCAAAATTAACCACTGTTACTGGTTTCTTGTGTTTTTTTTTCCAGAAATAGTCAATACATATTATAATCCTCTATCTTTCTATCAATCTATCTTTACACACACATGTGTGTAATTATGTGATATATATTCTATATATAAATCATGTAATCATAATCATTTATAAAAATCATTTGATTACATATGACATATAATGATTTTGTGCGTGCGTGTATATAAACTTTCCCTCTATTACCCATATCCCTCCACAATATGTGCAGTCATATTGTATATATATTTGTTCTGCAACTTAACGTGGCCCCTAAGATTCAGACAGTAAGACTCATTTTTTATGCACCTTTATGTTCTGTAGCAGGAGCGATTGTTCAGACATACTGATTGGATCATGTCATTCCCAACCTTTGCTAAAACACTTCAGAGCCTTCCTTTTCTAAGGTAAAGTCCAGCCACCTTAACTTGGCATACAAGACGTTGGATTGATTCCTGCCTGCTTCGCTAGCCTCTTTTCTTGAAACTGTTGGCTTACACTTGAAGTATTGGTCATCCTCAACTGTTTTCAGTTTCTTAAATAGTTTATGGCATCTCCTCTGCAGTCTACTTCCTCTGTTTCGTACTTTGGATAACTCCTACTTTTTTTTCTTCCTTTAAAAAATTTCTAAGAGTCATAGCATTTATAAAAATCCACATGTAAAATAAAACTTAAAGAAATAAAGCAAACTATAATTAAAAACTTCACTTTTTCATAAGCATATAATATCCAAAAGAATATATGCTTTAAAAAATGTGATTCTACTGGCTTACTTGGTCTCTTTTTCACAATAAGGTTAATAAAGGATTTGCTTATTTTTAATTTTGTGTAATCAAAATTATATAAATAGTTCTTCAAAGTGTATTGTGGAAAACAGTAGTCCAGGTTCTGGTTCCAGATGAGATGGAGTAAGCACACTTCACCCTGTCTCTTCCACTGAATGCAGCTATAAAACCTGGACAGAGTGCTTGGAGTGGCTATTTGAGGACTCTGAAAAATAAATAGTAGGAGGCAGATTGGGGAAGAAGACCAGAATTCAAAGTACCACTGAGCCAGCGGTGAGTTTACCTTTTTTTTTTCCCTTCCAGTATGCCCCAGCCTGAACTTAATGTATCCTGAAACTTGGAAGTGAGCATTATTAACACGACAGAAAAAGCACCAGGAGAAGCCCTCTAGTTCTGACTCAAGGAGCTGGAAGGGGCCTCCTAATGCCCAGAGAAAATGTGGCTATCCCACATCATTCTCTTTTTTCTTCTTTTTTTTCCTTTTCTTCATTTTCTTGCAACCTAGGCCTCAAGCAGTCCTTGGCAGCAGCTGCAGTGGCCTCAGTGGGGGCAGGCAGGAGGCTAAATCTCAGAGCAAGGGAACTTTCTTCTCATATTGGAGGAAAGATGGTCAAGAGAGTGCAGCAAATCCCATGGCATTCTGCTCCCTCTGTTCTTCTGTTGCTTGGCCCCGATGTGGTCCCAGTCCTGAGAAGTACATGGCAGAATGGGGTTATGGAAGCCTCAGCTTTCTACTGGAAGGCTGAAAAGGAGAACCTCAGGGACCACGAGATTGCAAGAGAATGAGGAGCTTGGGAAACTGACTACTTAAATTTACTTATGGATTCATGAATTGACTTCCATGCTGTACATGCATGAGTCTGATCCTCACAGCATACAGAAACACTGAGGACTGAAATATGGGATAGACCACTCCTTAACCCCCAAACTGGACACTGCGTGGGACAGTTATAAAACATATTCAGTATGACTACAGAGGGTTTGCAGACTGAATTGAAATTGGAAATACAACCCACAGAAGACTGGTCAGAACTTGAAGTGTGACCCCAACTGGTCAATTATTGGCTAAAACAAAAACACCAACATTCTCAGTGGGACTTAAGTAAGACCCAGAATATCATAAAGTAATACTCCAAGTGTCCAGACTACAATCTAGAATTGCTCAGTTAAAAAAAACCCAGAAATACTGAACTCACATGGGAAAAGACACTGAAAGGATCATGGTGATTCCAAGATCACACAGATGTTAAAATTATATGAAAAGCAGTTTTAAAATCCACTATTATGACCATGTTCCAGGATTGAATGGGAAGATAGAAAGCCTCAGCAAAGAAATGGAAGATATGAAGATCTAAATGGACAATATACAACTAAGAAATACAGTAATGGAAATGAAAACTCGTTAAATGGGCTCAATAGCAGAGTAGATGTGACAATGAAAGAGTCAGTGCACTTGAAAATAGATCAACAGAAATGATCTAATTTGAAAACAGAGGAAAACAGTTAAAAATAAAGATATACACAGCCTCAGGGACCTATGAGACTATGATAAAGTCTTACATTTGTGTCTTCAGAGACCCAGAATGAGAAGAGAATGAGTGTGGTCCATCAAAAATACTTGAAGAAATAATGACATAGAAATTGGAAAGAAGACATAAAACTGTACCTATTTGCAGATGGCATAATTGTCTGTGTAGGAAATCCCAAGGAATCCATGAAAAATTTCCTAAAGTAATAAGTTTAGCAAGTGATTCATGGTCAACTCACAAAAAAGCAATCATATTTCTATATATACTAGTGATAAACAGTTAAAAACTGAATTTAAAAACTTTACATAGCTCCCCAAAAAAGAAATACTTAGCTTTAAATATGACAAAATATGTGTAAGATCTCTATGCTGAGAATTATAAAATCCTGATTTTTTAAAAAAAGGATTTAAGTAAATGGAGAAACATGTTGTATTTATGAATTTGAAGAATTGCAATAGTAAAAAAGGTGATTTTCCTCAAATTGATCTATAGATTTAATAAAAAATCCCAACAGCACTCTGTCTAGTTATAAACTGATTCTAAAATTTCTGTAGAAAGGTAAAGGACCCAGAATAGCCAAGACAATTTTGAAAAAGAAAAATGTTGGAAAAAAAAGTCTAACTACATGATTTAAAAAAGCATAATCAAGACTTTATTATTGGCAGAAGAGCTATAACTCAATGAGATAGAATAGAGATTCCAGAAATAGGCCCACACAAATATGACCAATAATTTTTTACAAAGTTGCAAAATGGAAAAAGGATAATCTTTTCAATAAGTGGTGTTGGAATAATTGGACATCAACATACAAAAATAATGAACCTTTACCTAAACCACACATATTATACAAAAATGAACTTAAAATGTACTACACATCTAAATTTGAAACATAAAGCTATATAACTTTTAGAAGAAAACAGGAGAAGATCTTTGTGTCCTGAGTGTAGGCAAGAAGTTCTTTCACATGACACTAAAAGCATGATTCATGAAAGAAGAAATTAATGAATTGGATTTTATCAGATGAAAAACATTGTTGGTGAAGATGCTATTAAGGGAATGAAAAACCAGATTATAGGCTGGAAGAAATATTAGCAAGTCATATACCTGCAAAGGACTTCTATTTAGAATATGCAAAGAACTTCGAAAACTCAATGGTAAGAAAATAAGCCAGTTAAAAATGTTTAATAGGCTTTGGCAAACAGGATATAGAGTGGCAGATCAGCTCATGGAAATATGTTTAGCATAACTAGCTATTAGGAGAATGCAAATTAAAAGCTTGGTGAGTTACTGTTATACATCCATTACAGTGGCTTAAATTAAAACTGTTAACAGTAGCAAGTACTGAGGAGGATGTGGAGCAACTGGAACTCTCACATATTGTTGGTGGGGTTGCAAAATGATACAGTTCTTCTGGAAAGCAATTAAACAGATACTTACAAATGTTAAATATGAATTTACTGTGTGATCCAGCAACCCTACTCCTAGGCATTTACCCTTGAGAAATAAACATTTATGTTCATATAAAAGCAGGAACAGGAATATTTATCTCAGCTCTATTCTTATTTGCCAAAAATGTATAATTCAAACATATAAATCAAGAGTGGTAAATCCGTACAGTGGAATACTGTTGGGCAAGAGAAAGTATGACCTCCTGATTCTTACAGCTCTTGATTTCCTCTTAGGGGAATCTCTCCAGGGGCCTCCTAGTGAGCTCTAGTCAGGCTTTTTTGGTCTGTTCACAAGATTCATCCTTGGATCACCCTTTAATGTCTTCCTGGGGATTCCCTTTGCTTCTCTTTTACATTGTATGCCTTGTTGAATCCCTTTCTCTTTTGTGTTCTCATTTTACTGAAACACCTATTCTGTTAGCTTCCTGAGTAAAGGATGCTTGAGAGGTATGTTTTTGGGACCTCTCTGGCATGTCTGAAAGTGGTTTTATCCTACTCTGATGTTTAAATGAAAAACTGGCTGGGTTTAGAATTCTGTATTGAAAATAATTTTACTTCCAAAATTTCTCTTCATACTCACTGTAGTGGTAAATAAGTATAATTCTATTATGATTCTTGTTACTTCGGCAATGTCTAATTTTTTTCTCGTTTTCCCTAGGGTTTTGCAATTTCATGAGGATATACCATAGTATGAGTGTGTTTTAATATAGTATGCCTGTTTGTGTCCTTTATTTAAACTTGTGATCTGAAGATTTCTCTTGGGAAGTTTTCTTGAATTATTTTGTTGATGATTTCCACCCCCTTTATTATTATTTTTTTTCTTATTTTCTGGAATACCTGCTATGCAGATGCTGGGCCTTCGAATGGTTCCCTAATTCTTGGCCTCTTTTTTATTACTTTTACATATGTTTGTTCATACATTTCTGTGATAGACAAGTACATTTTTTAAATAGATATGGTGATGAAACTGTGCTTATTTTATTCATTCTTACCACAAAAGCCTGGTAGTTTTAAATTGACCATTATGATAGGATAGAGAGTTTATTTAAAGGATAGAATTCCCTGTGATGGTTATCTACAGTGAAGAGTTTGGAAACTTTTGCCTTTGACTCCTGGTGAGCTACTGTAACCTAGGTAATTGTTAGATGATAGCCTCTTTTTTTTTTTTTTTTTTTTTACAAATAGTTTATTGTCAAATTAGTTTCCACATAACACTCAGTGCTCATCCCCACAAGTGTCCTCCTCCATGCCCATTCTCCCCCTCCCCCCCACATACATCAGTCCTCAGTTTTTGTCAGCATTCAAGAGTCTCTCATGGTTTGCCTCTCTCTCTTTTTCCCACCATTTCCGCCCTTCTTCTCCCCCTTGTTCCTCCGTCAAGTTCCTCCTAATCCTCCTATACATGTAAACATATGGTATTTGTCCTTCTCTGCCTGACTTATTTCGCTCAGCATAACACCCTCAAGGTCCATCCATGTTGCTACACATGGCCAGATTTCATTGTTTCTCATTGCCATGTAGTATTCCATGGTATAGATAAACCACATCTTCTTGATCCATTCGTCTGTTGATGGACACTTAGGCTCTTTCCATGGTTTAGCTATTGTGGAGAGTGCTGCTATGAACATTGGGGTCCATGTGCTCCTATGCATCAGCATTTCTGTATCCCTTGGGTAAATTCCTAGCCTCTTGAATGCTAAGAGGAGCCTTTGTTCCTTAAACTCCTTGGCTCAATTATTTTTTGTGGGGACTTGGTCTTAGAGGACTCACCTTTGTTGTTGTTGTTTTGTTTACTGATAGGTTAACTCAGTCAAGCTCTAACCTCTATGATGCATTCTAATCCATCGAATCTATTGATTTCTCACAGTACTTATTCTTTGTCCTTAGAAGCTATCATTTGATCTTATATTGTCATATTATGTTATAGTAAGTTCATTTTTTTCAACAAAATTGTAAATTTTTAAGGACAGGACTATGCCTTATATTTTTCTGTCTTCCTCTGTATAGATATTTCATGAGCTGTTATTGTTAGGTTGGGTGTGGGTTTTTTTGGTGTTGGTGCGAGTGGGTAAATAAGAGGAGTAAATGATAGATGGATATGGAAGCTAGGACTGGTTTTCTTGTGTCGTTGGCAGTATAGTAATCCAGCTTTGTAGTCCCAGTATTTGCTAGTTTGCCATTGAGCTGGAATTTGTTCTTTAAGTTACAGAGCATCCCCATTAGTGGATTTGGGATACTTTTAGCTCAGCTCTTCACTTTATTACTAAATGGCTTTTTTATTTAAAAGGGAAAATGATTGATGCCTCTTCCTGACTTTTTTACTTTCTTTGAGCATATAAAAATAACATAAAATTATTTGCCTTTTGCATGACATTCTTATTCATTAATATTTAATGCTGGGATGTAGACCACCACACCATCATTTGCCATAGCTTTTTAAGCTCTTGGATTGAAACCAAGGGTGGTACATGATCATTTGAAATTGTAAGAACAAGAAGATTCATTAGGTTTTGGGCGCCTGGGTGGCTTAGTCAGCTAAGCATCTGACTTTCACTTAGGTCATGATCTCGCAGTTCGTGGGTTCAAGCCCCGTGTCGGGCTCTGTGCTGACTGCCAGCTCAGAGCCAGGAGCCTGTTTCAGAGTCTGTGACTCCCTCTCTCTCTAACCCTCCCCTGCTCACGCTGTCTCTCTCTCTCTCTCCTAGAAATAAATAAAACATTAAAAAATTAAAAAAAAAGATTCATTAGGTTTTATGCATAAAAAGTACCAGCATATCTATTTCTTTTAAAAAAATATTTTGGACAGTAAGGAAGAGCTTATCACTACTTGCCTTAGATGAGTAAAAATCCTTTTTAATATCACAATTAAAATTGCTGTTTAACCAGCAGGGTTCTACCTTGCCTATAATATCCATAGATATTATTTACCTATTTAAATTAAGTCTATTTCTTATTGTCTTTTTTGGGTGGAGATATCACAGATTATTTCATTTTGCACAGTTTAGTGACAGGCCACAAACATTCCTTATTGGGTTAGATTGGTCAAGAGCTAGAAGATTAAGAGAAAGCCGTAGTGGTAGTATTTTGAAGGGTTGGTAAAGATTTGGTTTATATATTCAGGATTTCTTTCCTCTCTTAAAGGACATCTTTTTTTTTTTTTTTTAATTTTTTAATTTTATTTCTAGGAGAGAGAGAGAGACAGCGTGAGCAGGGGAGGGTCAGAGAGAGAGGGAGTCACAGACTGAAACAGGCTCCAGGCTCCGAGCTGGCAGTCAGCACAGAGCCTGACGCGGCGCTCGAACCCACGAACCGCGAGATCATGACCTGAGCGAAAGTCGGACGCTTAACTGACTAAGCCACCCAGGCGCCCCTGGGACATCTTTAACATAAGAGACATGTAAACAGGGACTTAAAATTGATTTATTGTATACTTCCATCCTGTATTTTCGTGAGGTCAACAATTTGTTACCTTTAGTGATCAGTGCTTCCTTACTATCTTCTTTCTCTACTTTCATCTCTGCACCAGATTTGATTGCTCTTATTCAACTCTAGGAAACTTACTTTGATTTTCTTATTTTTTTCCCTCAGGGCTTTGGTAAGTGACTAACTTGCTAATACCTGAAAATCTAATTCTAAATTTTAATTGGTTGGTATTACCTCCTACAGGGATATTTAGGTTCAAGGGTTGTATTTGATTTGAGGAAGTCAGGTTGAGGGAACTAATGTGAGCTAAAAACAAAGTACCACATTTGAGAAGGGGAATTAAAAAAAAAAACTAATTTCATTATAGTGTATGGTGCATGTGGAAGAACTGAAAGAAATGAGGTTTGGTAAGTAATGTAGAATGAATTGTGAATTCCAGGTTCACCATTTCATTTCATTTATTTTTGCAGAAAATAAATGTTTTAGAATTTTTAATTCTAGTATAATTAATATAGAGCATTATATTAGTTTCAGGTGTACCATATAATGAGTCAACAATTGTATACATACTCAGTGCCCATCATAATAAGTGTACGCTTAGTCTCCTTTACCTGTTTCACCTAGCTCCCTCCCCCTTCCCCAATCCACTTCTCTGGTAATCAGCATTTTGTTCTCTGTAGTTAAGAGTCTATTTTTTTGTTTGTCCTTTTTTTCCCTTTGTTTCTTAAATTCCACATATCTGTGAAATCATATGGTATTTATCTATCTCCAGTTGACTTCTTTCACTTAGCATTATACCCTTTAGATCCATCCACATTGTTGCAAATGGCAAGATTGTATTTTTTTATGGCTAAGCAATATTCCATTGTGTGCATCTGTGTGTGTGTGTGTGTGTGTGTGTGTGTGTGTGTGTGTGTGTGTTTATCTTGTATCTTCTTCATCCATTTATCTGTCAGTGTCCACTTGGGTTGCTGCCATAATTTGGCTATTGTAAATAATGCTGCAATAAACATAATTGTACATACATCTTTTCAAATGAATGTTTTTGTATTTTTTGAGTAAATTCCCGGTAGTGCAATTACAGGATTGTAGGGTGGTCCTAGTTTTAATTTTTTGAGGAACCTCTATACCATCGTCCACAGTAGCTGCACCAGTTTGCATTCCCACCAATAGGTTCCTTTTTCTCCACATCCTTGCCAACACTTTTTGTTTCTTCTGTTGTTGATTTTAGCCATTCTTACAGGTGTGAAGTGATATCTCTTTATGGTTTTGATTTGCATTTCCCTGGTGGTTATTGATGTTGACCATCTTTTCATGTGGACCATCTGTATGGCTTCTTTGGAGAAATGTCTGTTCATGTTTTCTGACCATTTTTAATTGTTTTTTTGTGTGTTGAGTTCCATGTTTTTTTACATATTTTGGATGATAACTCCTTATTGGATATGTCACTTGCATATATCTTTTCCCATTCAGTAGGTTGTCTTAGGTTTTTGTATTTATTCCTTTGCTGTGCAGAGATTTTAATTTTGATGTAGTCCCAGTAGTTTATTTTTGCTTTTGTTTCCCTTGTCTTAAGAGAAGTTACTGCCTGTATGTTCTCTTGTAGGATTTTTATGGTTTTACGTCTCACATTTAAGTCTTTAATCTATTTTGAGTTTATTTTTTTTGTATGGTGTAAGAAAGTGGTCCAGTTTCATGCGTTTGTCTTTCCCATTGCATATTCTTGACTCCTTTGTCATTGATTGAGTAAATAATCATGAGTTTTTTCTGGGCTTCTCTTCTCTGTTCCATTGATCTGTATGTTTTTGTGCCAGTACCATACTGTTTTGATTTCTCCAGCTTTGTAGTATATCCTGAAATCTGGGATTGTGATACCTCTAGTTTTGTTCTACTTTTTCAAGATTGGCCATTCAGGGTCTTTTCTGGTTCCATATAGTTTTTATGATTATTTGGTCTAGTTCTGTGAAAAATGCTGTTAGTATTTTGACAGGAATTGCATTAAATCTGTAGATTGCCTTGGGTGGTTTAGATATTTTAACAATACTTGTTCTCCCAATCTTTGAGCATGGGCTGTCTTTCCATTTGTTATGTCATCTTCAATATCATCGGTGTCTTACAGTTTTCAGAATACAGGTCTTTTACCTCTTTGGTTGAGCTTATTAGCTTATTCCTAGGTATTTTAGTATTTTTAGTGCAATTGTAAATGGGATTGTTTTATTAATTTTTCTTTCTGCTACTTCATAATTGGTCTGTAGACATGCAATGGATTTTTGTATATTGATTTTGTATACTGAAACCTTATTGAATTAATTTATCAGTTTTAGTAGTTTGTGGAAGAATCCTTCACCATTTTAATGGTCTTTCTTTAGGCATTATTGTTTATGGTTTCTTAAGTAGGCAAATGACATGATAAAAACAGTATTTGGGGAAATTATCTTATGAATAGTGCATGACTGGTGACATATGGGACATGTTTGGCCTATATGGTGAAGTATAGTCAGATTTGACAGAATGGAGGGAGTCTAGAAAAGACAGTGCTAAGTGAGCCTGTCAATAAATAATAGGTGGTAATTCATTAGAGCATGCATCATCAGAGGAGTCCAGTAGGATGTTTATAAAAGATAGTTGAAGCACAGGACAAAGCAAGCTTGTCCTTGTCATCCTAAGGTAGATAGACATTTGGCCCTTTAGGGGTAGGGAGAGGGGCAGTAGAGTGGAGAAGAAGGAGCAGATGGGCTTAGGCCTAGAAAGTCCAGGGTACTAGATAGTTTATGAATGCTTATTTTCATTTTCCCTTCCTTCTTTCCTTCTTAGACACCTGTTAAATATGAACCACCATGCTAGGAGCTAGGATTATAAATAAGGGATGGTCTTTGTCCTCAGGAGTTCACAGTTAAGTCAGACTGATACAGAGGATGATAACTTATAAGAAAAATGTATAAAATTTATTAAAAAGAGAAATGTAAAAAATAAAAAAAAAAGCATTGAGAAGGGAACAAAAGAGAAACCAGAGAGAAGCTCACTTGTCAGAACTAAGGAGTTAGGTCAGGACAAGATGCAGTGGCAAGGGTGCATGGTTGATAACATCTAGAGTATTATGGTGGCTAGAGCTCCATAAATGTTTCCTGCTGAGCCTGAGGGAGAAAGTGAGGTGGGCTTGAGTCTTTAAGTGAGAAGTAAGTGGCACTAGTAATATGGAAAGAAAGAGACAGGGCGCCTGGGTGGCTTAGTCGGTTAAGCGTCAGACTTTCGCTTAGGTCATGATCTCGCGGTTCGTGGGTTCGAGCCCCGTGTCGGGCTCTGTGCTGACAGCCAGCTCAGAGCCTGGAGGCTGTTTTCAGAGTCTGTATCTCCCTCTCTTTCTGACCCTCCCCTGATCATGCTCACTCTCTCTCTCCTAGAAATAATAAAAAAAAAAAAGATATAGTGGCAAGGAATGAGCGAGGGCCTTAAAGTATTTGGAAAACATAGAGGCAAAGGACCCCAGGTAAATGCTCTATGACATAGTGATGTCCTAGGGCAAGGTAGGCAGTCCCAGGAGTAGATGGAGAGAAAATGGACAAAGGAAAAGAACTGGCAATTCACAAAAAAGGAAACCTAAGCAATAAACAGATGAAAAGATGCTCAACCTTATTAGTAATAGAGAAACTCAAATTATATAGCAAGACACTGTTTCATACCCACTGGACTGGCAAAAACAAAAATGTCTGACAGCACCAAGTATTGGTGAGGACAGAGAAATGGGAACTTACTCTAGTCTTGATAGCAGAAGTATAAATTGGTACAATTACTGTGGAAAGCAATTTGTACCTATTATTTAATGAAGAGGCTAGCAGCCATTTATCGTTCTTTCTGTGCCAGGCATTGTTTTAAGTGTGTATTTTTAAAAAATATTATTTGACTTAATTCTTCCACAACTTTCCCCTGATTTTATGGTTGAGGAAATAGAGCTGAAGAAAGGCTAAATAATCTGTCCACAGTTAAAAAAGTAGTGAATAAAAGAGCTAAGAGACAGCTTAGATCTGTCTCTTTCTAAAATTTGTGTTCATAATCACTAATGAGAATGGGAAGCATATATTGAGCATTTACTATGTGCCAGGCAGTATATTCAGTATTAGACATACCTTAGCTAATTTACCTGTGTAATAATAACTCTTTGAGGTAAGAACTTTTGTTACCCATCATGTGGCTTTTAGAGAGTAAATAATAGGCTAGCAAGTGAAAAAGCTGATGTTTAATTTGAGCCATCTTGAGCACATGAACTTGTCTTCCATATCATACTGAAAGATCCAGAGGTGTAGGATAGACTGCAGGTATATTTTGATTTTGATTCTCTTCCCTCTGCTCAGTTTTATTGAGATAGATATAATTGACATATAACTTTGTATTATGTACAACATAAAGATTTGGTACATGTATATACTGCATAATTACCACAAGTTTAATTTAGATTATCACCTCAGGTTTTTTTTCCTTGTGATGAGAACTTTATTTTTCTTCTAAACTTTGAGAGTTTTTCCTTTTAAGTTTATTTATTTTGAGAGAGAAACAGAGCACGTGGAAGGGGCAGACAGAGAGAGAATCCCAAGCAGGCCCTGCATTGTCAGTGTAGAGCCAGATGAGGGGCTTCAACTCACAAACTGTGAGCTGTTTCCATGTCTTGGCTATTGTAGGTAATGCGGCATTGAACATGGGCATTGGATGTCTCTTAAATTTCATCCAAGTAATTGGATGAAATTACTCTTAAAAGATAGTAATTTCATTTCTTTGGGTATATACCCACAAGTGGAATGGCTAGATCATATGGTAGTTCTATTTTTAATTAAAAAATTTTAAATTCCAGTGTTGTTAGGGGCACCTGGGTGGCTCAGTCGGTTAGGCATCCAACTTCAGCTCAGATCATGATCTCACTGCTGGTGAATTTGAGCCCTGGGGTTTGTGCTGACAGCTTGGAGCCTGGAGCCTGCTTCAAATTCTGTCTCCATCCCTCTGCCCCTCCCCTGCTTGCGCCCTGTCTCTGTCTCTGTCTCTCTCTCTCAAACATAAAAAATAAAACATTAAAAAAATTTTTTTAAATAAATTCCAGTGTTGTTGATGTATAGTGTTATATTAGTGCCCAGTGTACAATATAGTGATCCAACCGTTCTGTACATTACTTAGTGCTCATCAAGACAATTCCACTCCTCATCTCCTTCACCTGTCTCCCCCATCTTCCCAGGCACTTCACTTTTGGTAACCATTTGTTTGTTCTCTATACTTAAGATTCTGTGTTTTGATTTGTCTCTTTTTTTCCCCCTTTCTTCATTTGTTTTGTTTAAGAAACTTTTTTTTTTTTTAAATTATTCATTTTGAGAGAGACAGAGACAGTGCGAGTAGGGAAAGGGAGAGAGGGGATCCCAACCACTGTCAGCACAGAGCCTGATGCAGGGCTTGAACTCACAAATTGTGAGATCATGACTTTAGCCCAAACCGAGAGTTGGACTCTTACCTGAGTCAAATCTCTGCAATATTTTCCATAGTGGCCACATCAGTGTCCATTCCTAGCAGTAGAGCCCAAGGATCCCTTTTCTTCACATCCTTACCAACACTTGTTATTTTTTGCCTTTTTGATAGTAGCCATTCTAATGGGTGTAAGGTAATATTTCATTGTGGTTTTGATTTGTGTTTCTCTGATGATTAATCATATTGAACACGTTTTCATGTACCTGTTGACCATTTTACTATTTTCTTTGGAAAAATGTCTCTTCAGGTCTTCTACCCACTTTTTAATCAGATTGGTTTTTGTTGTTGTTGTTGTTGTTGTTGTTTTGCTGTTGAGTTGTGTGAGTTCTGTATTTTGGATATTAACTCCTTATCAGGTATGTGATTACCAATATTTTCTCCCAGTTGGTTGCTTTTTCATTTAGGTGATGGTTTCCTTTGTTGTGAAGAAGCTTTATAATTTGATGCAGTCCCACCTTTTTTTTTTTTTAATTTCTTTTCCTTTTGTCATCTTTGCTTTTGGTGTCAAATTTAAAAAATAATTGCCAAGACCAATGTCAAGGAGCTTAGCCCCTGTATTTTCTTCTGTCAATTTTATGGTTTCAGGTTTTACATTCAAGTCTTTAATCTATCTTGAGTTGATTTTTGTGTATGATATGAGATAGCATCTGATGACATTTTTGTATGTGATTATCTCTTCCATTTTGTAGACTTAATTCTCATGCTTATTTCCTTCGTGGCTGAGAGATGTTTGCTGACAGCAACTGGAAGGGAGCTCCAGTCTGTCTCTTTAAAAATAACATCTCTTCTGGGGCACCTGGGTAGCTCACTTGGTTAAGTGTTCTGACTTCGGCTCAGGTCGTGATCTCATGGTTCTTGAGTTAAAGCCCCACATCGGGCTCTGAGCTAACAGTTCAGAGCTTGGAGCCTGCTCTAAATTAGGTGTCTCCCTCTCTCTCTGCTCCTTCCCTTCTTGTGCTCTGTCTCTCTGTCTCTCTCAAAAATAAAAATACTAAAAAAAAAATAAAAACATCTCTTAAGTGTCATATGAAACTATTAAATTTTGCTCTGATTAGAACATCTCTGGGGCACCTGGGTGGCTTAGTCGGTTAAGCGTCCGACTTTCGCTTAGGTCATGATCTCGCGGTTCGTGGGTTCAAGCCCCGCATCGGGCTCTGTGCTGACTGCTAGCTCAGAGCCTGGAGCCTGTTGCGGTCTGTGACTCCGTCTCTCTCTGGCCCTCCCCTGCTCACGCTGTCTCTCCTAGAAATAAATAAAACATTAAAAAAAAAAAAAAAAAAGAACATCTCTGAAATAATTAATCTTGTCAGAGTAATGTCATGCATTGCTTGCCTTAATTCTTGAATATTTAGTTTCCTTCCCATCAACAAATTGCTCTCTGTAATAAAACAGAAATTTCTCTATTACTCTGATTGTCTTAGAGCAATTAATGCCCAACCTTGGGTCTCGGAGTGGATAAAGCCCATTGAGACAGTAGACACATGATGAAAGAAGATCATTCCCCAAGGGTAATATGGGTGCTGTTAATAAGGGGGAAATGAATACTGGATAGTTAATCAATGAGATGCTTTATAAATATACTGTATCATTTAATTTTTTCAATAGTTCTGCTGAACAAATTGAAACTTGCTTAAATTTCCATGATTATTAATGGCAGAGTTGAGGTTTAATTTTGATCTAGTGATTGCTTTTTTTCTTTCCATCAGTCTTGTGTCTCCTTCAAAGAAAAATAATAGGTTGTCCCATATGGCATATGGCATTCATGACCCTATCTTCTAAGATTACAAACTGATTTTCTGTAGATTTCCTTAATTACAACAACCATCACAAGATACCAAAAGTTATGGGGTACAGTTTAAGTGGTGCTTAGAAGATAACATATAGCAGTTGGGGCACCTGGGTGGCTTAGTTGGTTAAGTGTCTGACTTTCGCTTGGGTCATGATCTCGTGGTTCGTGGGTTCGAGCCCCGCGTCGGGTTCTGTGCTAACTGCCAGCTCAGAGCCTGGAGCCTGTTTCAGTCTGTGACTCCCTCTCTCTCTGACCCTCCCCTGCTCATGCTGTCTCTCTCTCTCTCTCTCTCTCCTAGAAATAAATAAAACATTAAAAAAAAAAAAGATAACATATAGCAGTACACACCTAAATTAAGAAGACAGAATGATCTCCAGTACATTATCTAACCTTCCACTTTATGACACTAGAGAAGGAAGAGCAAATTAGACCTAAAGCAGGCAGAGCCAGCTTGGCTGGCTCAGTAAATAGACCATATGATTCCTGATCTCAGGGTCATGAATTCAAGCCCCAGGCTGGGCATAGAGCTTAATTAAAGAACAAAACAAAAAAACCTAAAGCAGGCAGAAGGAAGTAAAGCCTAAGAAAAAATGAAAAAGAATCAAATTAGGAATGAAAGAGGGAATATTTCTGGTGACCTTACAGAAATAAAAATGATTTTAATAAGGGAATGCTGCATTGTACATGGCAACAAATTAACCTACATGAAATGGACAAATTCCTAGAAAGATGTAAACTGTTGAAACTGATTCATGAATAGATAGGAATCTGAATAAGCCTATAACAGGCTTTATTGAGATTGAATTTATTGTAATAAAAAAAACACCTACCCATAATGGAAAGCCCAGGCCCAGATGGTTCCACTAGTGAATTCTAATAAGCATTTAAAGAAGAATTAATATCAGTTTTTTTTTTACAAACTTCCAAAAAAATAGAAAAGAAGTGAACATTTCCCAATTCATCCTGTAAGGCCAATTTTTTATATCAAAGCCAAGCAAAGAGAATAAAAGAAAAGAAAAGTGAAAACTGGTGTCTCTTCTGAATATAGATGCAAAAATCCTCAGCAGAATACTAGGAAACATAATCCAGCTACATATAAAAAGATTATATCCCTGGAGTCCCAGGTTAGTTTAAAATATGAAAATTGATTAATTATACTATATCAATGAAATAAAAGACAAAAACCACATGATTATGTCATTAGACACAGAAGACCCATTTAACAAAATGCAGTGCCACTTTCATGATAAAAAATACTCAGTGAACTAGGAATAGAAAAGAACTTCCTTACCGTAAAAAGGAACATATTTAAAAAACCCAAAAACAAAACCAAAAAACCCCACAGCTAAGTAAAAGACTGAACTCTTTCCCCTAAAGGTAAGGAGTAAGACTAGGATTTCTGTACTTGCCACTTCAAGTCAAGATGATGAAATAAAATGCACCCAGACTTGAAAGAAGTAAAACTATCTCTAGTTGTAGTTGACATTATCTTATATATGGAAATCCTAAGGAATCCACTAAAAAATTTTTAGAACTACTAAACAAATTCAGTAAGATTGCAGGAAACAATATCAATGTACAAGGATGATTTGTATCATTAGACATTAGCAATAAGCAATCCAAAAATGAAATTAAGAGAACAATTTCATTTACAAAAGCATCAGAAAGAATAAAATACTTAGGAATAAATCTAATTAAAAAAGTGTAAAACTTATATTTTGAAAATTACAAAACATTGTTGAAAAAATAAGATGTAAATGCATGGAAAGATACCTTGTGTTTATAGATTAAAAGACTTAATATTGTTAAGATAGTAGTAGTCCTGAAATTGACCTATAGATTAAACACAGTCCCTATCAGAATTGCAGGAGGTTTCTTTGTAGAAATGGACAAGTTGATTCTAAAATTAATATGGAATTGCAAGGGACCCCGAGATAGCTAAAACAGCCTTGAAAAAGAACGGAGTTGGAGTATTTACACTTTCTGATTTCAAAACTTACTATAGAATGACAGTAATCAAGACACTGTGGTATTGGCATAAGGATAGAAATATAGATCAATGCAATAGAATTGAGAGCCCAGAAATTGTCACTTGGTCAGTTGATTTTTGACAAGGGTATGAAGGCAATTCAATGGGAAAGGAGTCTTCAACAAATGGTGCCAGCATAACTCCGTTGGATATTGTAAAAGAATAAACACATTTATTTGTCTCTGCCCCTAGTTTCTGGCACAGAAACTATGTTTTATTTATTTCTGAGAGAAAGAGAGACAGTCCGAGAAAGAGAGAGATATATAATCTGAAGTAGACTTCAGGCTCTGAGCTAGCTGTCAGCACAGAGCCCAGTGCGGGCCTCGAACCCACGAACCATGAGATCATGACCTGAGCCAAAGTCAGATGCTTAACTGACTGAGCCACCCAGGCGCCCCTTGGCACAGAACTAAAATCTGGGTAGTCTCCTAAGTGGTAAGTGCACTTAGGAACTTTTTTTGTTCTACTGTTTGGTCCCAGAAAAATTTGGCCAGGACAGTGTTTCCTGACACAGAGCTCCGATATCCCTTAGAATTTCCTCATGTTCTAAGGAAGCAATTCTTGGTGGGCTCCTGAATAGCTTCAGGATGGTTGCAGGTCATCAGAAAGACATGGTGGTGATTAGAAGTTTGGAATTTTCAGCCCCACCCCTGGTTTTCTAGGAAATAGTAAAAATTCCATATGTCTGGGGTTCAGAGATCGTCTGAGTTGGTGAACATGTGGAGGTGCTGGGATAGTGGCAAACTCAGGAAGAGCTCTGCACCCCTTCCCACATATCTTTCCCAGTGTATCTCTAAATCTGGCTGTTCTTCTGTATCTTTTATTGTATCTTTTCTAATAAACTGGTAAATGCAGGTATCTCCCTGAATTCTGTGAGTTATTCTAGCAAATTATCCAATCTAAGGAGTGGGTAATTTATACAGATGACAACTTGGGACTTGTGATTGTCATCTGGAGTAGGAACAGTCTTGTGGGACTAAGCCCTTACTTCTGGTGCAGACTCCAGATAGTGTTAGAATTTATTTGAATTATAGGACACCCAACTGGTGTCTAGGAAAATCCTTGATGTGTGGAAAGCCCACACACCTGATGTCAGAAGTGTGTGTGAGTATGGTGGTAGTGTGAAAATAAAGGAGAAACACAAGAGGAGTGTGTCTTCCAACAGTTATATACATGAAAAAGAATGAAGTTGGGCCCTTACCTCATACCATATGTAGAAAGGTATTTAAAGCAGGGGGAGCCTGGCTGGCTCACTATGTAGATGTGTGACTCTTTTTTTTTTAACTTTTTAAAAAATGTTTATTTACTTTTGAGAGAGAGAGACGTAGAGGCGCGAGTGGGAGAGGAGCAGAGAGAGAGGGAGACACAGAATCAGAAGTAGGCTCCATGCTCTGAGCTGTGACCACAGAGCCCAACGCAGGATTTGAACCCACAGACAGGCGAAATCATGACCTGAGCTGAAGTCAGATACTTAACTGACTGAGCCACCCAGGCACCCTTGTAGAGCATGTGACTTTTGATCTCATGGTCATAAGTTTGAGCTCTCTGTTGGGCATGGAGTTTACTTATAAAAATTTTTTTAAAAAATCTTAAGAAAAGTTTGTTCATGGGGCACCTGTGTGGCTCAGTTGGCTAAGCGTTCAACTCTTGATTTTGGCTCAGGTCGTTATCTCACAGTTCGTAAGATCCAGCCCTATGTGGGGCTTCTTACTGGGCCTGGAGCTTGCTTAATATTCTCTCTCTCCCTGTCTTCCACTTGCTTGCATGTGCACACATACACACACATACACTCTCTCTCTCAAAAAAAAAAAAAAGTTCAGAGTGGTTCAAATACCTAAACATATAAAACTCTTAGAAGAATATATAGGCATAAGTCTTTATAACCTTGGATTAGGCAATGATTTCTTAGATATGTCACTAAAACCACAAAGCAGCAAAATAAAAAGGATATTAGACTTCAGATTTAAAAACTTTCGTGCTTCAAAGGCCACCATCAGGAAAGTGAATAGAACCTATGGAGTAGGAGAAAATATTTATAAATCATATATCTAATAAGGACTTTATCTAGAATATATAAAGAACTCTTATAACTCAAGAATAAAGAGACAACCCAATTTAAAAATCAGCAAAGGATCTGAATAGACATTTCTCCAGAGGAGATACAATAAGCACATGAAAAGATGCTCTACATTATTAGTCATTGTGGAAATCCTAATTAAAACTATAATGAGATGTCACTTCACTCTCACTAGGATGGCTGCAATAAAAATATATATAGATAATAACAAGAGATGGTGAGGATGTGGAGAAATTAGAAGCCTCATATGTTACTGGTAGGAATATAAAACGTGCAGTTTCTTTGGAAGTCCAGCAGTTCCCATGGACTGCCTAAGATTAAACAGGGAGTTACCATATGCCCAGCAATTCTACTCTCAATTATGTACCCAAGAGAAATGAAAATATGTCTACACAAAAAGTTGTATGTGAATGTTCATAGTAGCAATATTCATGACAAACAAAAAGTGGAAACAACCCAAATGGACAATCAACTGATAAATGGCTAAACAAAATATGTGGTATAGCGATATAGTGAATATTATTGACAATAAAAGGAAATGAAATATTGATACATGCAACAACATGGATGAGTTTTGAACACATTATGCTAAGTGAAAGAAGCCAGTCACAAAACACAACTTATTGTATGATTCTATTTACGTGAAATGTCCAGAATGTAACAGAGACTGAAGGTAGGTTAATGGTTTCATAGGGTTTGGGAAGAGTTTCAGGGGGAACTAGAAGTGACAACTAATGAGCATGGGGTTTTTGGTGGGGTGGGGTAGGGCTGATGAAGATGTTCTAATGCTGATTGTTGCGATGGTTGTACAACTTTGTGAATAAACTAAAAACAGTTGAATTATACTTTAGATGGGTGAATTTTGTGGTATGTTAATGTTTCGATCA
The DNA here is from genome assembly GCA_017311185.1 of Proteles cristata cristata. Classification (NCBI taxonomy): domain Eukaryota; kingdom Metazoa; phylum Chordata; class Mammalia; order Carnivora; family Hyaenidae; genus Proteles; species Proteles cristata. The sequence continues at coordinate 2,944,635 of JAESUZ010004587.1, forward strand.
AGGTATTATAAAAACATATTCTTTATTTAGTATGTGTCCTGTGCAGAGCTGTGTACTAGAGTACAAACATAAGCAGTATAGCCTGAAGATGCTGAAATTAAGTTTATATATCTATTATATTCTGGTACCTTTATGTACAGTTATGAGAATCTATGGAAATTAGGAATCAAATGAGGATTGGCTTGGTTATTATTCATACACAAGATAGTCCTGCTCTACAGTAGTGTTATTAAGATTATATAGATGTCAGGGCACCTGGGTTGCTCAGTTGGTTAAGTGTCCGACTCTTGGTTTTGGCTCAGGTCATAATCTCATGGTTTAATGAGTTTGAGCCCCACGTAGGGCTCTGTGCTGGCAGTGTGTAGCCTGCTTAGGATTCTCTCATCCCCTCTCTCTCTGCCCCTTCCCCGCTTGCACTGTCTCTGTTTCTCCCAAACAAATAAATAAACTTAAAAAGAAAAAGATTATTTAGAGTTATGGGGGTGTCCGGATTGCCCAGTTGGTAGACTGTGCAACTCTTGATCTTGGAGTCTGAATTTAAGCCCCATGTTGGGTGCAGAGATTAGTTACAAATAAAATATTTAAAAATTATTATTTAGGGGGCGCCTGGGTGGCTTAGTTGGTTAAGCGTCCGACTTTCGCTTAGGTCATGATCTCGCGGTTTGTGGGTTCGAGCCCCGCGTCGGGCTCTGTGCTGATTGCCGTCTCAGAGCCTGGAGCCTGTTTCAGAGTCTGTGTCTCCTTCTCTCTCTGACCCTCCCCTGCTCACGCTGTCTCTCTCTCTCTCTCTCTCTCCTAGAAATAAATAAAAATATTTAAAAAAAAAATTAAAAACAATTATTATTTAGATGTCTTTTATACTGAGAGTTCTTAAAAGTTTATAGAATGGTTTACCTAAGGACTTTGAGTTGTTTCTGTAATATTTCTGGACCTCTCCTCTATTCTCATTGTGTGTGAAGTTGAATAACTATTTTTGTGAATGTGGAGTCATGATCAGACCTAGTAGTGCATAGTGTAGGACTCTCTCTCTCTCTTTTTTTTTGATTGTTTGCTTACCAACTAAATATGATCTTGTACACTGCCTAAGTTACCATAAAGATTGCTATAGTCCTGGTATCTAGAGTCTACCCAGGACTCTTATCCACATGATAGTGTGTTAGGTCTGTGCTTTTCAAACTGGTTGTCCATGTTTCCTTTTCTCCACAGGAATGATTTTGAATTATAACATTCTCCTCAAGTATAGCCTACCCCAGCCCCCTCATTTTTAGAGATTATTTTTCTTAATTCACATCCAAAAAATAGGGAAAATAATACTTAAGCTGTGAGGATTAAATGCATGTAAAGCACTTAATATAATGCCTGGCACAATATGCTTGCATATTATGAATGTTTTATTATCTATAATTATTTATTCATTTGTTTATTTAAAGATACTGATTGGGCATTTCACTGTTTGCCAGGTACTGTGCTAGGGACCAAAACAAGATAGATAGGGTCCTTGTACTTATGGAGTGATATCTTAGTTTGTACTAGTTATTACAATAATTATTTTCATATTCTAAGTGGTGGTGAAGAATTACTGTTTCAATTAAATTGGAGTTTCTCCATGCTTCTAAAAATTTGTATGTATCTACTGAACTAACTTTATTAAGGATTTTCATTAATTGTATACATCTAAAATAGAAGAACAGTATTATACTGTTCCCAAAGTATGAGTTAAGAATTCATTAATCTCTTACCTAAAGCAATGAAGATATATCGGTGAATCCCAGAAAATTTGCTGTTGACTTTGTATTTTGATTTCTTAGTAAAGAGTCTACCATTTATTTGATTTCTGTCCTTTTTCTTTGTAAAAGTAGGATGGTTTCACTATTGAGAGATAAATAGTATTTTGGTGTAGCATACCAATAAGATATTTTTGAAAGATCATCCCAAAAAGAGTTAAATATAGTATGGCCTTCTGTTTTTAGATGATTGAAATGTGTTTGTACTAGAAATCTATCATTTAAGTTGTTATATGCTAGGAAGATGGAATCTTGAAGAATGGAAAACAATAAGAAAATACTTCCTAAATGATATTTTAATTGTTCCTTTGAAGCTGAGGGAAAGTGTAAGTTGCTAATTGACCATCGTTTTATCCTTTTATTCTTACTTTAATTTACTAGGTGACACAGTTTTGCAAACATTTGTAACATACATGAAAAGTGATTAACAGCATTGTATGCATTGGGAATTATTGCTCCCATTTTCACTCATTTCTTGCTAGTTCCAGCCCTTTTCAACAAAAGCAGAGATAATGAGAAAATAGTGTGATAACCGAGAAGCAAAAGAAGTTGAATTACTAACTTAAAGAAGTCTAGGTTGTATTTACGTATATATTTTAAATTGTTTAATGTTTTATTTATTTTTGAGAGAGAGATAGAGACAGCATGAGCAGGAGAAGGAGACACAGAATCTGAAGACCAACTCCAGATTCTGAGCTAGCTGTCAACACAGAGCCCGATGCAGGGCTGAACCCACGAACCGTGAGATTATGACCTGTGTTGAAGTCAAACGCTTAACTGACTGAGCCACCCAGGTGCCCCTGTATTTATATTTTAAGCCAGCCAGTAGATAGGTTTTTTTGAATGTTGACATATATTACTTATCTGTAACATATCTACCAAGTCTTGCCCTTATAGCTCTGGGTGTGTGACTTACTTTATAATGTAAGCAAGCTTCTTCAAAGGTAGCCCTGGCTATCTCATACTTCATTTGTACTTCAATCCATTAAAGGCTGGCTGCTGCCCTTTCCACCCACCATTGACTTCTTAAATTTTTTATATTAATCAGCATTTCTCAGCCTTTCTTTTTCTTTTTTTAAATGTTTATTCATTTTTTTTTTTTTGAGAGAGAGAGAGAGAGAGATGGAGCACAAGTCAGGGAGAGGCAGACAGAGGGAGACATAGAATCTGAAGCAGGCTCCATGCTCTGAGCTCTCAGCATAGAGCCTGACATGGGGCTCAAAACCAGGAACCATGAGATCATGACCTGAGTCGAAGTCGGACTCTTAACTGACAGAGCCACCCATGCGCCCCACTCTTCTCAGCCTTCCTAGAGCATTTGCCATTGGCCACTTCTGCCTTAACATGCTCTTCTCATTATATTGCTGTAATACCCCTTTCTCATAGTTTCCTCATACCTCTCTGGCTATTACTTGACTTCCTTCATGCGTTCTTTAATTTTTGCCCATCCCCTAAATGTTGCATCTTCTAAAATTCCACTCTTAGGTTAATTTTATCATTCTTTATTCTTCCAACTTATCAACTGTCCATCTGTGTTTGTAGTTCCATCTACCTTCCACGAACTAATGGTGCCCCAGTATATTTCTGTAGCTCAGCAACAGGCTTCAGATTACAATTGTCTGCTGAATTCAATAGGTTGTCCTTAAACTCAACATTCTGATATTCCATATACTCTATACAGCCTATATATTCTCTTATTTTGGTACAACTTATCATTTAATTGTACCAATTTCTAGTCAAAAATGGTCTTTAGTATCTCTCATATTTATCTCATTTTTTTCTATCTCTACTGTAATACTTATAATTTAAACCCTGTTCTCGCTCTTGGGATATTGTAACTATCCCCAGAATGACCTTTACTTCTGGAAGTAACCTGTCTGTAGACTATCCTCCTCATTGCCACCATAACAGTGTTCTAAAGTACAGTGTTTAAGTGTGTTTTCCCTCATCTTGAAATCTTTTACTTTTTATGTATTTATTTTTTATTTTTAGAGAGAGTGTGCAAGTGAGTGGGAGAAAGGGGCAGAGGAAGAGAGAGAAAAAATCCCAAGCAGGCTTCATGCTCAGTCAGTGCAGAGTCCTACAAAGGAACTGTTCCCATGACCCTGGGGATCATGACTTGAGCCCAAATCAAGAGTCAGACATTCAACCTACTGAGCCATCTAGCCACCTTTTAAAATCTTTTAGACGCTTCTCCTTACCCAGCAGTAGATTTCATATGTCCATCCATGGCCCATCTGCTTTTGAATCATTTAGAGAATTTTTGAAAAGCTCCTGTCCTGTAACTTCCCCCATCAATTATGAATCAGTATAGAGTTTAGGAATCTTTAAAAATCTTCCCAAGATGATTTTTATCAGCAGCGTGGACTGGTAAACACTGACCTATAAATGTCTTTCACTTTCCTTATCATGGAGTCTAAGACCTTTCAGGGTCTCATGCCTCCTGCTTCTCAAGCATCTTCTCATACTGTTCTCCATTCATTCACTATACTCCAGTGGCCTTGGAACCCACCAGACTTGATCCTTTTTTTAGGACCTTTGTTTGCTTTTGTTGAATCAGGGGAGAACCTTAGATTTCTTTCTGCTCCACTTCTGCTTTCTCAGTACCCTAGCCAGCACCTCCTTGGGTTTCACAGATGGAACTCATGTTGAAAGCTACTGAAATAATCCAAATCAGTGAGGTCCAGAAAGATTAAGTGATTAAGTGATTGAAATCATATATTGGTGAAAGGCAGACCATTTCTAAAATTCAGGATTTATATTCCTAACATAGTTCTTATTTATTGCTCTTCTCTGTTTTAATATGTATAATGTCTGGGCAACTTGACCTGAAATGACCTTTTAATTCTTTACTTCCTAAATAAATTATCATTCAATAAACATTTATTTGACTACACAAGGAGCAGTGTAGAGTCCAGGGGGAGGTAGGTAGAAAATTTAAATAATACAGATTTCTTCTTATTAAGGTTCTTAAGACAGGTCCATTGTATTCAATTATAAAATACTATACAGAAAAACAAATTATGAATTTTTAGAAGAGAAATCATAGTATAACCTTTTCTACTGTTTTCTATTTTTTCTTTTCTTTCTATTATCCAGGGAAAGACCATGTTTGTAGATTTATTGGCTGTGGGAGGAATGATCGATTCAACTATGTGGTCATGCAGTTGCAGGTAGGTTACTTTGAAAATGTATCTTAAAATACTTCAGTTTTGACCAGCCTACCTAATTTTAGTGTATATGGATAAAAGAAAATTCTTGGTATCATCATCTCAGAATGTTTTATATTATGCAGATGGAATTTTTTTAATGTTTATTTATTTTTGAGAGACAAAGAGAGATTGTGAGCAGGAGAGGTGCAGAGAGAGAGGGAGATCCAGAATCTGAAGCAGGCTCCATTCCAGACTCTGAGCTGTCAGCATAAAGCCTGATGCAGGGGTTCAGCTCACAAAACGTGAAATCATGACCTGAGCCAAAGTCATACGCTTAACCAACTGAGCCACCCAGGCGTTCCTTGTATGGAATTTTATTTAAACAGATTTGATGTAGATTTTTCCAACGATGAAAAGATTGTTCTTGTCAACTATTTTAGTTGATCCATATCTTCACTGACTGTTGTCATTGCAAAGTTTTTCAATCCCTACATGGATTGCTGGATATAATGTTGAGTATTGGCCTGTCCCTGTCCCTTCCTCTTCCTGTCTTTATTACCGTTAGGACTCTAGTTTTTAATTTATGTGCTCAAGTACTAACTTTGTTTGAAAATTAAGCATTAGTTGATACAGAGGAGAAATGCATTCCTTTTTCTTTTATCATTCATTAGGCAGAGAGTGGAGTTGGGTTGGGCAGGAGAGGAAAGAAATTCAGAAAGGGAATTTTGGAGTAGTGATCACAGCAGGGAGAAGAAGGAAACCTGCCCATTCTCTCTGACAACTACCTCTGCTCTTGAACACAGACACACGCACACACCGCTGAACTGTATTCAATCTCAAAGTGTAAAAGCTGTGGTTTACCTTACTGCCTAACTTAGAGTTATCAGAGTTTCCTTTAATCTTTAGCAAAATTTTCTATGGACATTGGGTTCTTTTGTTTTCTTTCAGCTTAACTGTGCAGCAGTGATTTCAGAGACATAGTAAATCCTAGCCTGAATGCTTTCTCTGCTCATCAGAATGCTTTTCTTATTTCCCTCAGCTGTCCTTCAGCATTTGAGTTAGATCTAAAGATATTTAGTCTCTGTAATGTATAGGCATAGTCTTTGAGTCATGTGATTCACTGTCTCTTGAGCCAGCATTGTTTTATTTCTTGAAGTAGTTAACCTTGTAACTTTTGAGGTCATTAGTGTAGACCCTCCTTCTCTCACTTTGGCTATTAATAATCTTTTTGGTATGATAGTGTATAGTTTTCTTCTGAATTTATTATACACCTTATTTGATCCTCACCATATCCCCATGGAGAGGATAAGACAGGAGGTTTTATCCCCATTTTGCAAGTTAAGGGACTGAAGCTCAAGGAGTTTTGTGGTTTGCCTAGGAACTGACTAATTTGTTGGATGTTAGGCCTTTGTGGAAGCCTGAGGCCAATATTCTTGGCATAATTAGAGAAAACTCTTCATTTTGTTTTTAGTTTACTACTGGAAGTAGAGAATTTGGATCGAAACTTTCTCAGTCTGTAGAATCTCTCTCAGTCTTAGCACATACTCATTTTTATGTTACTTAAGCGTACTTTTTTTTTTTTTTTTTTTGCAGTTATTTAAATCTCACTTTCTGGAAATGGGAAGGCTCTTAGTCTGGCAAGACTAAGGAGATTGGTGTGTATCAGATAACAATGGCCTTTTTGGCCTTTGGCAAGCTCTTCTGGACTTACCTAAAAACCTTTCCATTTGACTTGCATGCTGTATTTTTTTTCTGTCATAAGAAAATTAATCTACCATTAACCCCCCCCCCCCATTCTGTATAGTTATGATTGACTTGATTTAGGCTAACACTGGTATAATTATGAGAGGGTATTCTCTCTTAGGTGACAGATTGAAGATAACTACAAGGTTTCCCTGTGTATATTGTGATAAAATTTAGATACTCAGCTTTTCACTGGCACTTTTAATTTCTTCTAAAAACCCTAAGTTCATTAATCCTTAAGTATGCTTTTCCTCTTGGTTATTCAATTGTATTATATCTGCCTTAAAAATTTTAGGTAATAATCCTAAATCTATTGTAGAAAATCTAGCCAATTACTATTTTCTAAAATTTTTTTAATAGTTTATTTATTTTTGAGACAGAGAAAGACAGAGCATGAGCAAGGGAGGGGCAGAGAGAGAGAGGGAGACACAGAATCCGAAACAGGCTCCAGGCTTTGAGCTGTCAGCACGGAGCCCGATGTGGGGCTTGAACCCACGAATCGCGAGCTCATGACCTGAGCTGAAGCCAGACACTCAACCAACTGAGCCACCTAGGCGCCCCTAGCGAATTACTATTAAAATGAGTCTTTTTAAACGTGTTTATTTATTTTTAACAGAGAGAGAGAGTTGGGAGGGACAGAGAGAGAAGGAGACAGAGAATCCCAAGCAGGCCCTGCGCTGTCAGCGTAGAGCCCAGGATGGGGCTCAAGCTCATGAGCCATGAGATCATGATCTGAGCCGAAATCAGCTCCCTCTCCTCTCCATCCCCAGACTATGTCAAATCAAACTGAAGGCATATTTTATGTGGAAATATGTAAATATGTATTCTAAGAGTCAGAGATTCCTTTTTTTTCTCCTCTTAATCACAAAACAATAGTTCCTTCATAATAGTGTCAAATATCAAGACAATTTTCAGATTTCTTGATTGTTTCTCTTTTATTTTTTATATTTGGTTTACTTGAATCTGGTTTCAGACAGAGTTCCATAGATTGCATTTGGTGGATATAATTCTTAAGCTTCTTTTTCTCTATAGGTTCACTTTCAATTTTTCTTACAGTTTTTGTAGTTATTGTTTTCAGTGTCATTGATAAAAATGGAATCATTTGTTATGAAGGTCTCATATTCTGGAGTTGGCTGTTTGTCCCTCTCCTTATCTAACATGTTCTTCTGTCCCTGTATTTTCTATAACCAGTTGATTAGATCAGATTCCACTTTTGTTTTATTTGACCACGGTACTTAAGAGGTGAATTGTAGGCTTCCTGTTGCATCACATAAGTGGGCAATGTCTGGGTTGTCTGTTTTTAGTAATGTTAGAATTGATCAATCAGATTCAGGGACTGTCAGCCTGATGCATCCTTTTTAAAATTCCCAGTGGTTTTTCTCTTAGGTTTTAAAAACTCATTAGTGATTATTGCCTAGATTCATTACTTTAGTGAGACTGCAAATGAACTATTCTATTTTTCTTAATTTGTTACCTGGAATTCTTCAAAAAGCATTCCACCTGGGGCTCCTGGCTGGCTTAGTTGGTAGAACATGCTACTCTTGATCTTGGGGTTGTAAGTTTGAGTTCCACACTGGGTATAGAGATTACTTAAAAATAAATAGATAGATAGATAGATAGATAGATAGATAGATAGATAGATAGCACTCCACCAATTATTTGGTTACCTGAGATACATTTTATACAGGAAGGGCAGTAAATAGAAGAAAAGAATACTTGATTCTCAAACTTATGAATTGTGAGATTATGATCTGAGCAAAAGTCATATGCTTAACTGACTGAACCACCCAGGTATCCCAAGATTCATTGTTTTTTAGTGCTGTGTACCAGCCAATAAGATGAGTTTACCACAGTTTATTAAACCTTACATTTATTGGGTGCCTGAGTAGCTCAGTTGGTTAAGCCTCCGACTTTGGCATAGGTCCTGATCTCATGGTTTGTGGGTTCGACTTCCACATTGGGCTCTGAGCTGTCAGTACTGGAGCCTGCTTCAGATTCTGTGTTTCCCTCTCTCTCTGACCCTCCCCTGCTCATGCTGTCTCTTTCTCTCTCTCAGAAATAAATAAAACATTTTTAAAAATTAAAAACATCCTTACATTTATTGATAGACATATAGATTATTTTCATTTTTTCTCTATAACATAGAAACTGTGGTGCCCGAGTGGCTCAGTTGATTAAGTGTCTGACTCTTGATTTCACCTCAGATTCATGAGATAGAGCTCTGTGTCGGGCTCTGCACTGACAGCATGGAGCCTGTTTGGGATTCTCATGCTCCCTTACTATTTTAAGTGGTACTTAAGTAATTTAAGAATTTATTACTTTTTCAAAAGTGAATCAACTCTCTTTAGTTGAAGTGATGGTATTAATCTCAAGCATATACTACAAAGTTTTGGGAATAGATAGATCGGGATATTTAAATTCCCTTGTGATGAAGAAGCCGGTTTCCATTCTTGGGGTGGTAGAATACAGCAACTGTAGCCCTACTCTTCTCATCAAATTATTGGTTTGTTACCTAGGCAACAGAGAACTTTCTGGGTGGAGCAGCACTGTGAAGTAAAAAAACAAAACAAACAAACCCCCCCCCACAACTTTGAATTCAAACAGGTTTCGTTTGAAAAACAACTTTATCTTAATAGGTTAACACTGTTTAAACTTCTGAGCCGTGTTTTCTTCATCTGTAACATTTTCTATTTTAGGAGGCTGTGACCATTAAATGCAGTCAGAAATGTATCACATCTTGCACAGGCCAGATATATTCACTGTTTTTATCTATTGCTATAAGTAATTGAGTGTTTGCATCATGTCATTTTTGTTCATAATAACAGTAATTAGCATTTACTGGGTACCTATTGTGTACCAGGCAGTATTCTCAAGACTTCACATGTATCTTGTTTAATAATTTCGGTTTTATAAGGAAACTGTGACATAGAAAAATTAAGTAGTTTGTATGGGAATATGTTAGGCAGTAATGAGGAATTACTGCTCTGATACCTATATTTTGTATATTTAAACTATATTTTGTTATGGCATGAAAGACAAAGAGCAACATGATGATGACTCAAAAACACAGTATGTTCAAAAACTTCTGGTTATTCTTAAATGTGTCTGAAACATTCATGTATTTTTTTTTTGATGATTGTTTCCTTCACTGTGCAGAAGTTTTATTTTTTATTTTTTATTTTTTTACAAATAGTTTATTGTCAAATTAGTTTCCACACAACACCCAGTGCTCATCCCCACAAATGCCCTCCTCCATGCCCATCCCCCCTCCCCCCCACATCTATCAGTCCTCAGTTTCTGTCAGCATTCAAGAATCTCTCATGGTTTGCCTCTCTTCCTTTCCCCCACCATTTCTGCCCTTCTTCTCCCCCTTGTTCCTCCGTCAAGTTCCTCCTAATCCTCCTATATGTGCAAACGTATGATATTTGTCCTTCTCTGCCTGACTTATTTCGCTCAGCATAACACCCTCAAGGTCCATCCATGTTGCTACACATGGCCAGATTTCATTGTTTCTCATTGCCATGTAGTATTCCATGGTATAGATAAACCACATTTTCTTGATCCATTCGTCTGTTGATGGACACTTAGGCTCTTTCCATGTTTTGGTTATTGTTGAGAGTGCTGCTATGAACATTAACATTCATGTATTTTAATGGACTCTCTTCTCTTGAATGTGAGGATTGTGGTTTGGGTAAAATCCTTGCTCTTTCTGTCAAAACATTTTTAATAGTAAACGAATAGCTCTCCAGTCTTCTCTTATAAACAGCACCATATGTGACAGTGTTGATTTGGTTTTCACAGGGTCGGAATCTGGCAGATCTACGCCGTAGCCAATCCCGGGGCACATTCACCATTAGCACTACTCTTAGGCTGGGGAGACAGATTCTGGAGTCTATTGAGAGCATCCATTCCGTGGGATTCTTGCACCGAGACATCAAACCAGTAAGGGACCTTTTCAAGTCTGAGCACAGACTGAGTTTGCTTTGTACTCTTCATCTGATGATGGGACACAATAAATTATAAGTGTAGCTTTATTTGCTTTCTATTATTAAATACAAAGTAATATTTTAATTTCTTTAACTGGAAGCAAAATGTAACTTGCCTTTTAATCTTAAAAAAATTATAATTACAAACTACCACTTATATTCAAGAGCTTTTCTCATACAACGAAAATGTTGTTCATAGCCAAATTAAAAGTTATTAGTACTTGACTGTAGTAATGTGTGCTAATATTTCTAGTTACGTAGCCTTACATCTCAGTTGGTAGTTATTCTTTAGATTCTTTTTCCTGATACTGGCGAAAAATATACATATGTTGCTTTTAGATGTTGGCATCTTGTCCTTTGAATTATTTCTCAAGTGACAAATTGTACTTGCAAGAAACCACCAATTGTGAAAGGCCTTATTTTTTTTTTCTCTGAGTGCTGTGTTGGCAGTATATAGTATTTTTTTCAATTCTACTTTTTCTTAGAAATTGTTATTTCCACAACTGAAATATGCTTTTTTTTATTGCTCACAAGGAGAAATGATCCATTTCTGATATACTGTATTTACTATAAATATATCATGTATTGGTTAGTGCAGTTGAAAATTACACCCATCTGTGGCTACATGATTTCTAAAATTAAATGGTTTACATGAAAATGCCAACTAAAATTAACATTAGTAGAGTCAGACTTGAAATGTAATGTGGATTTTTTTTCTCTTCTTATTTCTATGCTACACTAAATGTCACTACTTGAGAAGCATGGTGACTGAAAGCTCCTTAAATGGAACAGTATTTAAAGTAAAAGCTAACAATTCTGTAGCAGTTTTGCTTTTTCCTTTATAAATTCCCTTTTTACATACCATCTTTGCATGTCTATGCTCATTTAACATTACATTTATTTTTTTAAGGGAAGAATGCAAAGTTGATTTTCCTTAAGTCTGTTTTGAAATGTTTCCTTAAATTGAATTTTAATTTTTGTACTTGGTGAAATTCAGCTTTGTGATGGTTATAGGAATTTCATTTAAATTCCTAGCCATATATTCAAATTTGCTTACTCATAGCTCCTCCCACTTTAAAAAGGAAGAATTGGACTGTCGTTAAAGCACTGACGTAGATTAGAATTTCAAGGTTTTTGAGTTCCACTTAAGTCAGTGTTATGTTGTATGTAACTTTATACTCTCAGTTAAATTCTTTGTTGCTCAAAGTTACCTGATCCTGGGCATTAATAGAATCCACAGTGAGATTATGTATTAGTATCCTGCAAACATCATCGATTAGAATAGTATATTTGGGACATATGTATTATATAGAGTTTAAGTTGAAGAGTTAAAGTATAGGAATGGTAAGATGTAAAGACTAAGTTTTAAAAGAATCTGTTTTCCTTCTCTGCTTTTCTAGTCAAACTTCGCCATGGGTCGCTTTCCTAGTACATGTAGGAAATGTTACATGCTTGATTTTGGCTTGGCTCGACAATTTACCAATTCTTCTGGTGACGTCAGACCAGTAAGATTTTTCATATTATTATTATTAAAGATTTGAGAGTTAACCTGTTATTTATAGTACCACCTTTTAAAAAAAAAGAAACACGAATTATGTATAGAATGAATGTCATTCAAGAAGTAGCATATAGAACACCATTAAATTATAGGATTGAGTTAATTACTTTTATTATTGAAAGCTGTGGCTTTAAAAAAATAGTACATTAAGAACATTTTTAAAACTTTTAAAAAAAAGTACACGAGACGCAGATTTATTAGAGTGGATTTGTAGTAAGAACACACATTGGCCCTTTAGGATCAGGGGCCTTTTTTTGCAATCTGAGGCTCTTTCTGTATCCTACAGTTCTTCTGTTTTTGTTATACATTTTGTATCCAGAATTTACGTTTGGTTCTTTAAAAAAAACTTCTCTTTATTGATATTCTCTATTTGATATGACATTGTTATCATACTTTCCCTTACTTTGCTTTGGTTCTGTGAACATATTTATGATGGCTATTTTGAAATCTTTTCCTCTTAAATCCAGCATCTACTCACTGTCAGAGGCAGTTTCTGTTGTCTGTTTTCCCATATATGGGTCATAGTTTCTTGTTTCTTTGATTTCTTACAGTTTTTTTTAATTGGAAAGTAAACATTTTAGATTTTAGGTAATATGTTATAGTAGTTTTAGATACTGGTCCTCCTTTCTAAGGCTTGTTATTTTGCTTGTTTATTTTTGAGTGAATGACTGGATTTGTTTTAGTGAAGGCCATTCTTCCTGCCACCACCATCCCACCACCCCCACCCCTTTTCCCCAGCACACAATATTGTCTCTGTTGTTGCTCTGGTCATTTTGCCTACAGTCACCCTGGAATGACTGTAGACAAAATTTCTGAGCCAGGGCCCTTGAGTTGGGAGTGAGGACTATGGTGACCTTCTGAGTAACATCCTTATTTTTTAGGAGCTGAGCCCTAGGGTTGAGATGGGGCAGTAGGCTGAGATCCCCATCTCTTCTGGCTCAGGAAGCACTGAGCCAGGGGAGGGCTGTTGGGCCCCCAGTATTCGTAACACATTCATACACAAGGAAGAGCCTCCATTCCATGAGTGGAGGCTGGGTGCAAGAAAGGAACTGTGCTTCTCTATCCACACTTACCCTGGACTTAGCCTTCTCAGCAACAGACAGTTGGAAGAAGCTGAGAAGTGCTGAAGTCCTGCTCCTGTGGGAAGAAAGCCCTCCAAATGGGAACTACAAAAGGAAGGAGTCCTGGGTCCTTGGTTCCAACAGTCTAGAGTGGAACCACCCTCTCTGCTCTGGAAGAGGGGAGGAAAGGAGTGGTTTTCATGCAAGTACCATAGACTCCAGCCTTTTTTACTCAATTTTCAATTTTCTTGAATAGATGTTTCTTCCTTCATTGTTTGTCCTAAGGACCATTTCCTGGGGCTTTAGTTGTTTTTAAAATAATTTTCACCAGTTTTGCTGGGGATCAGGTCAGTGTGTGGCAGGACTTTTTATTTACCTCAATACCTGGGATTCATTGTCTCACCATTTCAAAGAATGAAGAGGTGGACACAATCGAGTAGCAGGCAAACATTTATTGGAGTGTAAGATTAGAAAGTAAGAATAGTAACAAAGCTCTCTTTACAGAAAGTAAGCATTCGAAAGTGAATGCTGGCCTACTATAGGCAAGGGTCCTTGTTTTATAAGGTTTTGGTTAGCCTTCTACTTCTCCCTGTTCCCTCTCAGGTCCCACCCTTACTGGCTTCATAGTTCTAGGTGCTGGGTGTTCTATTCCTGACTGGCTCGTTTCTATTGTATGGGGGGTAGCCTTTGGCCCTAGTTAGGTCTTTTGTCAAATTCCTAAGGGAAACCTGAGGGAAGTAGGTGTGGTCTGTTACATTCTTAAGTAGAATCTTACCTGTGAGGAGGTTTGCTGTGTCAGACACTTCCAGAATTGTTCCAAAATATGTGTTTTTCCCCACCCTGAGACTTCAGGTCCTAATCTTTCCCTCTCTGCCTACTGAATCCTATCTTTCCCTAGCATAAGTGGAGCTCCTTATAATGTCGTCCCTACAGTTCAGGTTTTCTAATACCTCCATCTTACCTTTAGTTTTGTTTTAACATGATACTAATTGTGGTTTTCATTTCTAGCAAATTAGTTGTATAGAAGTTGAAATGCTGATTTCGAATACATTTTATATATTATTTAATACTAGAATTGTAACATGAATGTAAATTATATTTGTCTATTTATTTATTTATTTATTTTTTACAAATAGTTTATTGTCAAGTTGGTTTCCATATAACACCCAGTGCTCCTCCCCACAAGTACCTCCTCCATGTCCATCTCCCCCCTCCCTCCCTCCCTCACACCCATCAGTCCTCAGTTTGTTCTCAGTATTCAAGAGTCTTTCATGGTTTGCGTCTCCCTCTCCCCAACTATTTTCCCCCTTCTTCTCCCCCTTGGTCCTCTGTTAAGTTCCTCCTAATCCTCCTATACGTGTAAACATATGGTATTTGTCCTTCTCTGCCTGACTTATTTCGCTCAGCATAACACCCTCAAGGTCCATCCATGTTGCTACACAAGGCCAGATTTCATCCTTTCTCATTGCTGTGTAGTAGTCCATCGTATAGATAAACCACGTCTTCTTGATCCATTCGTCCGTTGATGGACACTTAGGGTCTTTCCATGTTTTGGCTATTGTTGAGAGTGCTGCTATGAACGTTGGGGTACATGTGCTCCTATGCATCAGCACTCCTGTATCCCTTGGGTAAATTCAACTAATCTTTGACAAAGCAGGAAAGAGTATCCAGTGGAAAAAAGACAGCCTCTTTAACAGATGGTGCCTGGGAGAACTGGATAGCAACATGCAGAAGAATGAAACTAGATCATTTTCTCACACCATACACAAAAATTATATTTAAAATATAGGCACATGAGAATTTACCTGCCTCGAAATTATGAGAGAATCTTTTTGATTTTAATGAAGGTCTTGTATTAATAGACAGCAAAACAGGTAAAGATTTCAGGTTCTGTGTAGCTTACTGGATTTTGATATATTTCTGTAATCCCATTTCTTTTCCGTATGTCTTTTTTTTTTTTTTTTTAAGTTTTTAGACTATTACCAGGTTATTATTTATTCACACACATAACAGATATTTAATGAGCACATAATATGTGTGAGGCAGGGATCTAGGTGCTGGGACTGTAGTGGTGAACAAGCAGACCAAAGTTTGGCTGTTAAGTTATATTTTAGTGGAGAAGACAGATAAACATATACATAATTTTAGGTACTGGTATATGCTATAAATAAACACAAAGCAATGTATTGACATAGAGGGTGATGGGCAGTGAGGATAGGAGACTGTTTTGGAGGTATTAGTTAAAAAAGACTTCTCGAGGCACCTGGATGTCTTAGTTAGTTAAGTGTCAGACTTCGGTTCAGGTCATGATCACATAGTTTGTTGAATTCGAGCTGCACGTTGGGCTCTTTGCTGTCAACGCAGAGCCTGTTTTGGATCCTGCTTTGGATCCTCTGTCCCCCACTCTCTACCCCTCTTCTGTTCATGGTTGCATGTATGCATGCTTTTTCTCTCTCTCTCACAAAAATAAACATTAAAAATACACATATATAAAAACATTAAAAAAAGACTTTTTTTTTAATGACCAGGTATTGAGTTTAGAGTTGAATGAAGTATGAGAACAATGTGAATTGCCATGTTAAAAATCTGAAAAGAGAATGTTCCAGGCAAAGGGAACAGCAAGTTCAAAGATCCTGAGGCAGAGTAAGTTTGGTGTGTTCAGGGAAAAGCAGAGAGGCTGCTGGAGCTATAGCACAATATAGCATTGCATGATGAGGGGTTAAGTGGAGAGAGATAGAGTTTAAGAGGTTGATTGGCCTTGGATTGTGTATGATTTTACAAAGAGATGAATTTTATCAATATTGTGTTAATTAGTAGACATGCAGGAAAGAGCTTAGGTTCTGTATAATTTATTGAATTTGAATATATTTCTAGAATCCCACTGCTATTCTATTTTGTTAATTAAAATATTTGTTTAATGTTTATTTATTTTAGAGAAAGATATAGAGTATGAACGGGGAGGGGCAGAGAGAGAGGGAGACACAGAATCCTAAACAGGCTCCAGGCTCTGAGCTGTCAGCACAGAGCCCGATGTGGGGCTCAAACCTATGAACCATGAGATCATGACCAGAACTGAAGTCAGACACTTAACCGACAGAGCCACTAGGCACCCCAAAGTTTCTGTTTTTTAAGTGGGCTCCACACCCAGAATGGAGCCCACCGCGGGGCTCAAACTCATGACCCCAAGATCAAACCTGTGTTGAAATCAAGAATCAGATGCTTAGCCAACTGAGTCACCCAGGTGTTCCTCCCATTTCTGTTCTAAATAATCATTTTTCAATTTTTAGAATGTTTTTTTTTAAGTCACTCTGGCTATGAATAAGAGACTATTGAGAGCAAGAGTAGAATCAGAAGGTTACAAGTTAGAAGGTTAATGCCATAATCTAGTGATTATTGATGGTGACTGGGACCTTAGGGTATTAGAGTGCTGTAGTGAAAGTGGTGAAAAATGTTTATATTTTGGATATATATATGTATTTTTTTTTTTGAGAGAGAGAGTGTAAGCAGGGGAGAAGCAGAGAAAGAGGGAGAGAGAATCTTAAGCAGGCTCCATGCCTAGTGCAGAGCCCAAAGGGACTCTGCTTCATGTCCCATGTCCATGAGATCATGACCTGGCCGAAAATCAAGAGCCAGACACATGAATCAGAGTTGGACACACTCAACCGACCGAGCCACCCAGGTGCCATAGGATATATTTTAGACTGAGCCACCCAGGTGCCATAGGATTTATTTTAAAAATAGACTTAATAAGAATTCCTTTTGGATTTGTTGATATTCAGATGTCAAGAAAAAAGAAGGGTCGAGATTGATTACTAAATTTTGTCCTGAATGAATGGTCATGCCAGTAACATAATGGGGAAGAAGGATGAAGAGAGTGAATTTGGTATTCTGTTTTCTAGAAGTTAAGTTTGAGATGCCTTTTAGATTCCAGATGAAAATAACAAGAAGATGATATGATTTAGTAATATATACCTTAAAGGAGAAATCAGGATTGGAGATAATATAAATTTAAGAATCATTTGATTAGGGATGGGGGTATCGCTGGGGCTCAGGGTTAAAAAAGCACTTGGCTCTAGGGGTTCCAAACGCATAAGGTTCAGCTACTGGCTGCTGAGAAAATTCAAAGGCAGAGAATGGGTGGTGGTGAAACAAGAAAGGAATTTATTTCAGTAAGGCCAACACCCCGAAGACAGTGGCCAAAAAACCCAAAAACCAAAAACAAAAGACATTTGCTCCCAATATTTAAAAATCCGTGGCAGTTTTAAAAAGGGTTATGAGATTTGATCAGCTCGGGAGACCATGTAGCTAGATAAAAGTCTGAGCCCACCGGCTTACTTTAGCAACTGGATGATGGATAGAAAAGAACTGTGAGGGGCATCTAGGTGGCTCAGTCAGTTGAGGCTCTGACTCTTGATTTCAGCTCAGGTCATGATCTCATGGTTCGTGGGATGGAGCCCTGTGTCTAGCTCTGTGCTGACAGCATGGAGCCTACTTGGGATTCTCTTTCTCATCTCTTTCTGTCCCTCCCCCACTCATGTGCATGCTCTCTCTTGCATGCTCTTTCTCTCTCTCTGTCTCTCAAAATAAACCAATAAACTTAAAAAAAGAGAAAACTATGAGCTAGCCCAGAAGAATGGGAAGGAGAATCAGCCAGTGAGATTGGAGGAAAATCAGGGACACTTGGGTGGCTCAGTTTGTTGAGTATCAGCCTTCAGCCAAGTCATGATTTCATGGCTCATGAGTTTGAACCCCATACCTGGAGCCTGCTTTGGATTCTTTGTCTCCCTCTCTCTCTGCCCCTCCCCCATTCAGGCTCTGTCCCTCTCTTGCTTAAAAATAAACATTAAAAAAATGTTTTTTTTAAAAGGGAGGAAAATCAGTATAGTATCTTGGGAGATAAGTGAAGAAAGTACTACAAGTATGTAGGTGGTCATCACCCACCTGATACTGTCCTATCTGGGATGCTACAGATAAGTCGAGTAAGGTGGGAACTGAGAACTAACCTTCTGGATTTGGCAAGATGAAAACTTTTTATGACTTTCAAAAGAATGGTTTTGTAGAGCAACGGAAACCTATGTAGTGGGTTAAAGAGAGGGTTGGGGAGAAGTAGAGAAAGGGAGTATAGACAATTTTCTGGAGGAGTTTATTTTACTTTTTTATTTTCTAGATTAAAAAATTTTTTTTTCTGTTTTTACTTTTTTTTTTTTTTTAATATTTTATTTATTTCTAGGAGAGAGAGAGAGACAGCGTGAACAGGAGAGGGTCAGAGAGAGAGGGAGTCACAGACTGAAACAGGCTCCAGGCTCTGAGCTGGCAGTCAGCACAGAGCCCGACGCGGGGCTCGAACCCACGAACCGCGAGATCATGACCTAAGCGAAAGTCGGACGCTTAACCGACTAAGCCACCCAGGCGCCCCATTTTCTGTTTTTACTTTTATTTGCATTTATTTTTTGTAGAATTTACTCCCGGGCCATAAGTTTTTATTTCCTCATTTTCTTCTGGGAAGTCTTTTTCTTCTGTGCAACTTTTTTTTCTGGTTTAGGAATAAGTTGCTCTTTTTCAGTAAGGATCATCTCTGTCTGGCAGAGAGAGCTCAAGTATGGGTTAGTCGGACTGTGAGCCCTGTAAGTTCTACACCACCTCTTGGAGGCTTTGTTTGCCTGGATTTGTTCAGTGACCAGAGAATCTACATCTAAACCGTTAAGTTCAGTATTACTCTCCACATTTTTAAGCATACGCAGTAAAAATTCTGCACTCTCTTTGGGCCCACCGACCCTGTGTCCAGCCCCACTGTTTGGCCTAGGCATACCTACCAACTCCACCAGTGTAGTGATGAAATGGTACACATTGCTTCTGCAAAGTGACGTCTTTGAGATACTTGGTGGCTTTTTAGATACGCATACCCTTCCTGGCCTGGGCAGTTTTACGTGTATTCTTAAAGTAGACACGAAGACACAAAGTACCTCTTGATTTGCATGATTGTGTAGGGTTTTCTAGGTCAAGTGATTAGTGAACCATTTGCAGAGATCACCTTAGGCCGCTTATGGGAAGAGCTGTTTTTTTTTTTTTTTTTAAGGGAGAGTGTTAAAACAGGGAAGGAGCTGAAAGAGAAGTAAAATCCTTCCTTCCTTAGTTTATTACCTTTTTCCTTTTTTTTTTTAATGGCAGTTATTATAGCATGCTTGTGTACTGATGGTAATGCTGCAGGAGACATTAAAAAATGATAATGTAGGACAGAGGAGGAATAATTCTAAGAGCCATGTTCTTGCATAGCCATCAAGGAAAGGAACCTGGGCACAAATGATAGGGTTAGCCCATTCTTTAAGAGGAAGAACACTTTTTCCATTGTAACTGAGAAAAGGCAGAATTAAGTGGACACAGATACAGGGAAACATTTAGGTTTGGTAGTGGGAAGTTTAAGTTCTCAGTGCAGAAAGAGGCACTGAGAGTGCTTTTGCTGATAGTGCAGAATGGTGTTGGAGGTTGAAGAGAGAAGAGGACAAGTGAAATAATAGTTACCATGGAGAAGGGGAGAGGGAATCTAGCATCAGCAAAATAGATTGCTAGCCTGTGCTGAAAGCTCATTTGAGTATTATGGTAATTTTAAGGGAATATTGTGAGGACAGTTGTTTATTTTCTCCAGACACCTTTAACTGCTTGTTTAGAGGTACAATTTAGCCTGAGAGTTGAGTTTAACCTGGGTGAGGATCAGGTTAGCACTGTGGAAGAGCAACAGGAGAGAGCTGAGAGAATATTATTGTGGGTGAACATAGTTCATGCTGTGTAAGGAATGAACTTTCCCTTTACACATCACTAGCTAGTTCCTTTTAGGATTTCAGTAAGATTTTCATAGTTTCCTTTAAATCTCAAATAAAGTTAATTTCATACTTTTTGCATCATGATTATGATTGAAATCATTTTCTCATATTGTTCTACTAAAAATCAAAAGTTGTTTGTAGATGTTTTATATAATACAGTTTTGTTTAATTTATTTAGTCCTTTTAAGAAACTTAAGTTCAGTCACTTAGATTTTCTAGGTATATCGTCATGTTATCTGCAAAAATCAGTATTTTGATTTTGTCTTGCTATATGTATTCCAGAAGAATGTAAAAAAAAAAAACAAAAATTTTAAGGAAGAATATTAAAACATCTGTGGCCTTCATCTAGGTTAAGAAATAGCTTTATTATCACCTTACATCTCATCTCTTTTTCTTTTTTTTCCCTCAAGCAGTGCAGTCTAAATGCAAGGATGAAAATATTCTGTATCTGTACTAAGATGGTAGCCACTAGCTACATGGAGCTATTGAGCACTTGAAATGTGGCCAGAGCAAGTGAGGGACTGAATTTTGAATATCATATACTTATTTTCTCTCTCTTTCTTTTTTTAATTGAGAGAGAAAGGGGGAGAGAGTGGGGGGTGGGGTGGAAAGGGAGACAGAATCTTAAGCAGGCTCCATGCTCTACAAGGAGCCGGACACGGGGCTCAATTGCATAACCCTGGGATCATGGTGTGAGCTGAAATCAAGAGTCAGATACTTAACTTACTGAGCCACCCAGTGTCCCTTAAATTTCGTTTAGTTTTAGGTTGCTATTCTGTTGGCCGTTGCAGCTCTAAACATAACCTCTATTCTAAATTTTGTATTTAATCTTCTCTCTCTGTAGACCTTGACAGTACTTGTTTTGGAGTATGGAGCAGATTCAGGGAGTTATTGTAAAATAGTAAGTTACCATATAGCCTTTGTCTAGCTACTCCTGGTGATACTACTCTGATGTACTACTAGTGAGTTGTTTATGTGGTTGCTTTTGAGAACCTCTACTATTTAACTTTAAGATGTATTAGTTACATTAAACAGGAATTTGAGGTACAAAGAAGTCCTGAGCTGTATATATTTACAATACTCTGTTCGGTATAGCTTCAGAGTTGAACTTTTGTTTACTTAATCATTTGAATCTTTGTGTTCATTATTGTTTCCTCCTGGTTTGAAGTATGCCTTAATTTCCTCACTCCTTCAGCTGGATCTCACATTGGCCCTTCATGTCTCAGCTCTTGCAATGCCATGTTTTCTCCTGTTGCTTCCTGTTGCTTCCTTCCTGCCATTCAGCTGAAATTTCTAGTGTCTTGGGCTACAGTGACCTACTTAACAAAAATTTAAAAGTCCTTTTCTCTGTTACCACTCCACAATTTCAGCTATTTTCTTACTTCCATTGAGGGCTCCATTGCATAGTTCTCCATGTTTTTCACTCCCTCTGTGACCCCCTCCCTTTGGTTAGCAGTAATAGGTCTGGGCTCATGTCTGGGCTCCTTCCCTTCTCCTTCTAGACTTATTCTCCTGAGAGCTCATTTTGTCTCTGACATTCATTCCCTCCTTCACATTCACACTGCTCTATACTTGTAGTACTTTTGTGGTTTCTTTGTTTGGATTATTAAAAGAGTTTCCTTGTTGGTCTCCCCACCTCCTCCTTCCAGTCTGTTCTTTTTACCTCCAGCAGAGTAAGCTTCCCAAGAACTTTCTCAATCGTGTCCCGTCCCTACTTAAAATTTGTTATGAATTCCACTTGCCTGCATATTATAAACCAAACACCTTAATGTGACATTTGAGGCCATCCTTAACCTGATTCCAACCTACTTTTCCATTATCTTCTCTCACCATTTGCTCCAGCCATATCAAACACTTTCTCTGACACACACCGTACTTTGTTCTCATTTTTTACAGTATTATTCTTACTTAAAATGTTTTTCCTTCTTCCTGTTGTTGTTTTTTCAGGTTTTCAAGGTCCAATTTTTTTCATTTTCACTTTCACCAAATATCTAGATATTTATTTTAATAAAATATGTTCTTAGGTTGTTAACCACTCTCACTTTTTTCTTTAAAGATGTTTTTAAATAGTGCTCGCTTTGGTAGCACATGTACTAAAATTGGAATGCTACAGAGAAGATTAGCATGGCCCCTGTGCAAGGATGACACACATATTTATGAAGTATTACATATTTTAAAAAGATGTTTTTAAATATAATTTTTAAGAGATAATGTGTTTATATGGTGCAAAATAAAGATTCGTCAAATTTAAACCATTTTTAAAAATGTTTTATTATTTATTTTTGAGAGTGAGAGAGACAGAACACAAGCAGGGGAGAGGCAGAGAGAGAGAGGGAGACACAGAAGCTGAAACACACTCCAAGCTTTGGGCTATCAGCATTGAGCCTGACCCAGGGCTCGAACTCACCAACCGTGAGATCATGACCTGAGCCGAAGTCAGCTACTTAACCAGTTGAACCACCAAGGTGCCTCAAAGTTAAACCCTTTTTTGAAAGACACTAATAAGCAAGTGAAAAGACAAGTGACAGACTGGGAAAAAATATTTCAGAACACACTTCTGATGAAGGACTTATATCTGGAATCTATAAGCAATTTTCACAACTCAGTAATAAAACAGATGAATAAACATGAGCAAAAGATTTGTATAGACATTTCATCAAAGAAGTAGTTATCAGAGAAATGCACAATAAAACCATGGTTAAGACATGATTACCCAGCAATTAACCTAAAAAGACAATTCTAAATGCTTGTGAGGGATAGAAATCAGAGGTTGCCTGAGACTGGGAGTGGAGGGGAAGGGACTGACTACAGCCTTTAAGGGAACTCTTGAGGTGATACTCTGTACCGGGGCGCCTGGGTGGCTTAGTCAGTTAAGCGTCCGACTTTCGCTTAGGTCATTATCTCGCGGTTCGTGGGTCCAAGCCCCACATCGGGCTCTGTGCTGACTGCCAGCTTGGAGCCTGGAGCCAATTTCAGAGTCTGTATCTCCCTCTCTCTCTGTCTCCTGCTCACGCTGTCTCTCTCTCTCTCCTAGAAATAAATAAAAAAATATTAAAAAAAAAAAAAGAAATACTCTGTACCTTGATTGCAGTGGTAGTTACATGAGTGTGTATCTTTGTCAAAACTCATAGGACTGTGTATACCTAAAGTATGAACTTAACTGTGTGTAAATTATACCTTAATAAATCTGACTCAAAAAAGATTAAAAGGTAAACCATGAAACAAATCTCTTACTTTCCCCCTGCTCTCCCAAATCTACTCATTTTCTATAACTGCCCTTATCCCTCTCTCCAACCAACAATATAGGTAGCTATGTTGTTATTATTTCCTAAATGTATTCTTCCAGAATTTCTTTTTGCATATATAATAAATATGAATGTATATTCATTTTTCTCTTTTTGATTCAAAAGATAGCATGCCGTATATTTTGTACTTGTCTTTTTTCCCCACAGTTTATCTAGGAGATCTTCCCATGTCAGGATATAGAACTTCTTCATTCTTTTTTTTGCAGCTGCTAAGTGTATTCCCTTTTAAAGATGTATGGTAATTTATTTAATCAGTCCTCTATTTATGTATATGGATTACTTGCAGTCTTTTGCTATTACAAACATTGATGTAATGAACGAATATGTTACATTCATTATTTTTGTACATATGCAAGTATATCCATAAGATAAATTTCCAGAAGTGAAATGGCTTTGTCAAAGAGAATATGTGCATTTGTAATTTTGATAGATATTGTCAAATTGCCATTAATTAGTAAAGTTTCAAGAGATCATTTATCTATTTTAAGGCCCCTTTAAAGGTTACCTTGTTCTTAAGACTTTTTTCTTCAGCAGGACTTTTCCTTCTTTCCTCTCACCAAATGGAACTAATCCTTACCACTCTAGGCTTTCATAGCTTATTGTACTTTACTAATGATGTTCATTATAATCTGCTTTAAATTAGAATTAGTTGTATATATGGTTGTTTTCTCCAGCTGGGTTGAGTTGTCTTTTCTGCTTTATATACAGTGGATGAGTTCTCTTGACCTGGCATTATTTCTTTGATGAGTCACATCAGGATCCTTCTAAACAGCTGATCTCTCTTTAGCTCTCAACTTTTCCATGGCAGAAGCAAAGTCAGGGGTGCTCTTAACTGGAAAGGGTTCCCTGGGTTTGTCTTGCCTACAGTCTATTAGGGGGACATCTAGGTGTCTAATTAACTGTGTGTTGGGCTGCAGAATATGGTAATAACTCTGGAGATCTTTATCCTGAAAGTTACTAGAATGAAAATAACTGGGCAAAAGTACATGCTACACAAACATTTTTGTTAGTGAAGGCTCTTGTCAGGTAATGAATAAAAGTACGGCCAGTGAAATGTTATTTAGTGAAAAAGATTGATGGTTGGCTTTCATATATAATCCCACACATTCTTTGTCTAAAAAAGGAATCTTTGATCTCAAAGTTCCATCAAATTGAGAATATTAGATATTCCTGTCAGGCATGAATGTCTTAGAAAAATATTGAGATCTACTGACTATAATTGTCAATGAATGGCAACTAAGAAAAGAGACTTGAATATACTGCAGGAACTTTTGATTACCAAAATTGTTATTAAATACACAGACTTATTTTTAAAATAGTTCTTAAGGAAAAAAACAAAAAGAAATAATTAAAAAGGGAAGAGAGGGTAGCTTGATTGGCTTAGCACGTGACTCTTGATCTCGAGGTTGTGACTTCAAACTCTATGTTGGGTACAGAGTTTACTTAAAAATGAAGTAAGGGGTGCCTGGGTGGCTCAGTCAGTTGAGTGTCCAGCTTCATTTCAGGTCATGATCTAGCTGTTCATTAGTTCGAGCCCCACATCGGGCTTTGTGCTTACAGCTCAGAGCCTGGAGCCTGCTTCAGGTTTTGTGTCTCCCTCTCTCTCTCTCTGCCCCTCCCCAGCTCGCTCTCTCTTGAAGATAAATAAGTAAACATTTAAATTGCTGGGTAAAAAAATGAAACTTTTATAAAAGGGAAGACAGTATTTCATGAAAGAAGGAATAAATAGAAAACTAATTTGAACAGATTACAAAAATGAGTAAAAGAAGGAAGAGCATGTAGAATGATTATCTTTTAACATATGACCATAATGATTCTAGTAACTAAAGATTTTAAAAATTACATTGATTATAATCTTTTTCTGTAAAAGTAGTACATCCTAATTGAGGATAATTTGAAGTTACTGGGAAAGAAAAGTCTACTAATGAAAATTATTGGCTGTGAACATTTTCAGGTTTGTTAAGTTTTCATATTGAGTTATGTTCCCATCCATGAGTCTTTAGGGTATTGATTTGATCCTTGTGAAGCAATAAAGTGGAAACAATGCATGATTTCAAATCAAAAGACCTTGGTTGATGTCTACTTTTATCACTTACTAATTCTGTGTACTCAAGATCAGTTTAGTTACCTCTCAGATCCTGTTTCTGTGACTGAGCAAGACTAAGATAAGACCTTGCCATCACAGAGTTTATATTCCAGTAGAAGACACCAGTGAACAAATAAGTAAAAATATAAATAAAATTAATTTTAGCTTTTGAAAGGTATTATGTTAAAAAAATAAAGCAGAGTAAAAAAGGGTGGAGTGGCACTGAAGGAGGAGGAGGAGGAGGGGTAGTATTTTAGATTAGGATGATTAAGGGGTTCTTCTCTGAGGAGATAACATTTCAGCAGAGAGCCTAATGTGGAATAGAGGAGCTAACCATTGGAGGCATGTGAAGAGATGGCTTTCCAGCTGGAATGACTAGCAGAAGAAGCTAGAAACACAGTTGGCCGTAGTATAAACCATAACTAAATCCATTTTGGAATGGGGCCAATGCCAAATCGTGGAAATCTTGTAGGCCAAATAAGAATTTGGACTTAGTATTGTAAGTTGAGCTCTCCGAGAACTGCGATGATGTATTATTATGTTTGGCTCTATTCCTAGTATCTAGCATGTAATAACTACCCAATAACTTGATTTGTTAATATATGAATTACATATATAGGAAGAGATATAAGTTGCCATCATTTTTGAGTTGAGTCTGAATGAAATAGAGAAGACATGAAGAGGTTGGCATCGTTACTTAGAGATTCCTTGTGGTCTTACTGTACTTAAATGTAACCAGAGCCTGAATATTAGTGTATATACTAAAATGCTTGGCATGATTTTGGATATGTGATAGCATTTAGTGTTTTCTTTCTTTTTTATATTTAAAAAATATTTACTTATTTTGAGAAAGAGAGAGAGAGAGAGCGAGCACAAGCAGAGAAGGGGCAGAGAGAGTGGGAGAGAGAAAATCCCAAGCAAGCTCTGTGTTGTCAGCATAGTCTGATTCGGGGCTTAATCTCACAAACTGTGAGATTCTGACCTGAGCCAAAATCAAGATTCGAACACTTAACCACCTGAGCCACCGAGGTGCCCCAAGTGTTTTCTAATGTACAGAATTTATTTATCGTAAATGCCACTTTTTAAAAAAAATGTAGGTAGAAAAATAATTGGATTCACTGATCATTAAAATTTTGATTCACTGATCAATAAAAGTTTTTAACATGATATTAGAGATATTTTCTAATTTGCTGTAATTTCATATAAATTCGAAATTTAAGTAGTATTTTATTGTGACAGTAATGCGCGTTTCTCACATTTACTTCATGTGCTCAAGTTTGTGAGTCTTTTGCTATTTGAAGCTCATTCTATTATTCTTTGCTTCATTTTGTTGTAGCCTCGAACTGTGGCAGGCTTTCGAGGGACAGTTCGTTATGCATCAATCAATGCTCACCGAAACAGGGTAAGTAGCTGAACTTGGAGTCATATCTGCGTAACCATGCTGATGGCTTGAACAGATTGACTTTTTTACATTAGAGTACTCAAGTGTGGAAGGTACTTGGAAGCAGAGGGTAAGGTATTAGTAATACTAATGTATGGTAGTTTGTAGATAACAGATGATTGCAGCTACATAAAAATAAAATTGGATTTGTCGGAAAAGATAATAGCTCTGTGTGTGTCTGTGTGTGTGTAGGAAATCTTGTGTCCATAATTAGGTATAAGTATTAACAAATTGAATCTAGAATTTTGAAGAAATAAATTATCTGTGTTCTAATCTTAAGTTATTTGGGAATCATACTATCAGTACCTAATAAAATATAAGAGTCAGCATTTTATCTGCAGTATGCATCTAATCTGATATCCCCTCTCCATTAAACCATTTCTTTTCATGAAGATCTCAAACACAGATAACATTAAAATTTTCATCTTAGTAAATTATACCTTTTGAATTAAAATTTTAAAGTCTCTTTTTTACTTTACTCCTTTTGTTCTTCTGATTTTTTTCTTATTCCAAACCTTAATTATGAGTAGGAAAGGTGAGTATTTTATGGATTCTCAATCCTTGAACTTGTCTGGATGGAGCTGAGACATTTAACAAGTGATTCCTTGATAAAAAAGAAATCTTTTGGGGTGCTTGGGTGGATTAGTCAGTAAAGCGTCTGACTTCGGCTCAAGTCATGATTTTACCGTTTGTGAGGTCGAGCCCCACACCTGGCTCTGTGCTGACAGCTCAGAGCCTGGAGCCTGCTTTGGATTCTGTCTCTGTATCTCTGCCCCTCTCCCACTCATGCTCTGTCTCTCTGTGTCTCAAAAATAAACATTAAAAAATATTTTCTTGATCTGTTATTACTTTATTCTTGTTCTCTGAAGCCAAAATTGCCTTAATGAAAATTTGTAGGCACTATAGTAGGAACACTATGTTGTGGTCTTATATGCTGTGCTCTAGTTAATTTAATTTGGTTTCTTATAATATGATTATAAACTGAAAGTAGGAAAAGTATTTCTATCAGTGCATAATGTAGCAGCCTGCCAAGATTTCAGCTAATTTACTTTGATTCAGTGTTGTATTAATATGGCATCTAGTCAATTATTCTGCCATGAAAAGATATATTCCTAAAAACCTTTAGAATTACTAGGGTTTCTAATTAATGCTGTGTAAAAATTTGGTCAACATTGGAATCTTTGAGATAGGACATTCTTTCTGAGATAAGCGTAAACATTTCCAGAGATCATTATAACTATATAACCATTTCCAAAGAGGCTAGTAAAAGAGATTATGTATTTTTACTTTTTAAAATTTGTACAAATGTCTTTTAAAAGCTTTCCCAGCATAGAGTGCTCTAACAATTAACTCTGTTAACCTGCATGTTATTTGATATTCACCTGACCTTGGTAGAGGAATTTGATTATATGTATCAGCAGTTCTTAATCTTCTTTTCTGCTCCCAAGATGCCTGAGCTGTAGAATGCTTTACAGAGCTTCACAGAGGTTGTTAGTTGATGTGGTGATGCAGGAGTGCAACTAGTGGAACTTTCAGAGATGCTGGTCTAATTTTAAAAGATTGCTCAGATAATTCTCATAAACTTTCTTCCCTGTTCTGTCACCTTGATAATTTCTAAGCACAATGCACTCCATTCCTTTTTTTTTTTTTTGCCTCTTTTTTGGCTTTTTGGTACTTTGATCTTAAACTTTTAACATGAATAATTCTCAGACAATATGTGACTTTTCAGAATACTTGAACTCTGAATTCATTACATTGTTCTACATTTCAATTCTTTATTAATATTTGTAGTATCTCAGTAATTTGAAGAAATTATTTTACTGTCTTCTGATTCTGTGGTTGCTATTGAGGAGATCTTTGCTCCGTATAGTCAAAGCTATACGGTGAGGGCCTAGGAGACAGTGTCTTAGTTACAGCTCCTGTGTTGTGTAGGCTCAGTACTTTTATACCTGCCCCCTTCCTGATTGTTAAAACCCTGGTTGTTAAAACCTGTAACACGTGTACCCAAACACAGTTTCAGCATCAGCTTGCTTCTCTTATTTCCAGCTTTCTTTTAATTTTGGCTTCTAGGATTTGCTTTAATTCATTTTTTAAAATTATTATGGTAAAGAACATATCACATTAAATTTACCATGTTAACTATTTTTTTATTTGAGTATAGTTGACATATAATGTTACATTAGTTTCAGGTGTACAACATAGTGATTCAACAATTTTCTGTTATGCTATGCTCACCAATGTAGCATATTAACCATTTTTAAAGGATAATTCAGCAGTGTTAAGTATATTCACATTAGTGTGCAATAAAGTTCTAGAACGTTTTCATTTTGCAACATTGAAACCCCATACCCACTAAATGCTAATTTGCTCTTCACCTTCCCTTCTTAAAGAACTCATTTATTAATTAATGGGCTGTTAATTATATTTCCAGCATTTCTGGGTTTTGGGGTGTTCTTTGTACCAAAAAGTATTTCAGTATATCTATTTCTGTTATGTAAATTGTTATATAGCTGTGTAGATATATTTACCAGAAGATTTTATGGGAAATACATTAAAATTTTTAAGCCTAATAAAATGAAACAGAGTGGTTAGGCCTTAGACAATGTAATGTACTCACAAGGAGTGGTAATGTAATGTGACCTAATTCTGTTTGGCTTATGAAGGAAATGGGAAGACATGATGACCTTTGGTCCTTATTCTACATGTTGGTGGAGTTTGTGGTTGGTCAGCTGCCTTGGAGAAAAATAAAGGACAAGGTAATTTTGGAAATGGAAATGGAAATGGAAATACCAGTTTTGGTAGGGGAAGGAATAAAAATTTCTCCACAGTAGGCGTAATTGATGAGAACATACTTACATATAAAAATTAAAATTAAGCTGATATTAAAGATCTAATTAATGTTATGATTTTTTTCCTGTGTACATGGAAAATACTCATTTGGGTATCTATTAAATCATCACTTCTGATTTGATTTCTAGCTTTCCTTCTTAGCTTTTCTTTTCACTACTTCTCCCTTTTTCATTTTTATAAGTCAAGTAAGCTTTCGAATTTTAATTGTTACATTATATTGTTTGATTTGAAAACTGTGAACCTATATGTTGATAAAGAAAAGTAGACTGGATTTAAGATCAACTCTTTCTTTTGGCGAACTGTCAGTTCACTAATGCAGAAGTCTGTTACCCTTTTGGTTATTTCCCCCTCACCCCATAAGGCAGTGTGCATTAAGCTATTAGTAAGAGCTCAATTCTTGCTTTAAACTTAATTACCCACTATCTCATTCCCTAGTACATACCCCTGAGACTATTACTGAGAGGCTGTTAATGTGTAGCTGCCAAGAGAAATTGACTTTAGTTTCCTGTTCTCTTTGCTTCCCAGGAGCAAGTAGGCTCTATTAAGGAGAGGTATGACCACAGGCTTATGTTGAAACATCTCCCTCCAGAATTCAGCATCTTTTTGGACCACATCTCTTCTTTGAATTATTTTGCAAAACCAGACTACCAGGTAATCATCTCTGTGAGTTCGGTGGACTAATTCTTCTCTCTCATTTAGTCTTTGTCTTCACTTATTGTAGCTTTGAAGGTATTGTGAGTATGGGAAGTCCTAAAATGATATTACTTTAATACATCCTGAAAAATGTGGTGAAACTGGCTGATGAGGACAGTGTGTGTGTGTATGTTGTCTGTGTTTCTTCCCATCTGGAAGAGCATACTTCATTAGAGTTTTAGGTTTGTATATTACTGAACAGCTTTAACTGTTCCTGCTGTGATTAATTTGGCGTATATAGAACTGCTGATGGTTCAAATTTTATAAATCCTATAGCTAATTTGTTGACCGAAAGGAAATGTCCAGCTGGGTAATGTATCTGTTGAGGGCTTAGGGCTGTAATATCATATGTTAATATGCTAGGGAACAACATTCGGTGAAGATTATTGGCTCCATTTTATCTGTGGTCAGTGAATCATTTCCTTAGGGTATCCATTAATAAGACCTTATAAGGATTGACGAAATGTACCACAGATTGCACCCCTAGCCCCAGCCAACTGTATTTCAG
Organism: Proteles cristata cristata; assembly: GCA_017311185.1. NCBI lineage: Eukaryota > Metazoa > Chordata > Mammalia > Carnivora > Hyaenidae > Proteles > Proteles cristata. Next base: position 2,975,620 of record JAESUZ010004587.1, read on the forward strand.
AAGATTCTGTTGCTCTCAGGGAGAACTTATAGCTTAATGCAAAATAATCACTACCACTGAAGACATAAATGAAGCCACACATAGATTAAACCGGGCATACGTCATTTCATTCCACTTTGCTTTATTGCATTTTGCAGATACTGCATTTTTTACAAATTGAAGGTTTGTGGAATCCTGAATTGAGCAAGTCCATCAGCACCATTTTCCAACAGCATTTACTAATTTTGTGTCTCTCTGTCATATTTTGGTAATTGTGAAAAATGCATACTTTTTCATTATTGTTATATAGTATCTATAATCAGTAATCTTTGATGTTACCACTATAATTGTCTTGGGGTACCATGAAACATGACCGTGTAAGATAGTTAACTTAATCCGTAAGTGTTACATGTGTTCTGCTCCACTGACCAGCCGTTTCCCGTCTCTCCTTCTCCTCAAGCTTCCTTATCCCCTGAGACACAACAATATTGCAGTTAGGTCAACTAATAACTCTGTGATGGCCTCTAAGTGTTCAAGTGAAAGGAAGAGTTGCACATTTCTCACTTTAAATCAAAAACTGGAAATGATTCAGCTTAGTGGGGAAAGCATGTCAAAAGCCAAGATAAGCTGAAAGCTAGAGACCTCTTGTGCTGAACAGTTAGCCAAGTAGTGACTGCAAAGGAAAAGTTCTTGAAGGAAATTAGAAATGCTACTCCAGTGAACACATGAATGATTAGAAAGCAAAACAGCCTCATTGCAGATTTGGAGAAAGATTTAGTGGTCTGAAAAGCTCAAGCCAGGCACAGCATTCCCTAATCCGACACCTAATTCAGAGCAAGGCCCTAACTGTCTTCAATTCTGTGAAGGCTGAGAGAGGTGAGGAAGTTTCCAAAGAAAAGTTTGAAGCTAGCAGAGCTTCTTCATGAGGTTTAAGGAAAGAAGCCCTCATCATGACATAAAAGTGCAAGGTGAAGCAAGTGCTGATATAGAAGCTGCAGCAAGTTACCCAGAAGATCTAGCTTCTGAAGGTGGCTACTACACTAAACAACAGATTTTTCAATGTAGATGGAACAGACTTCTATTGGAAGAGACATTTAGGTCTTTCATAGCTAGAGAGGAAAAGTAAATGCCTGGCTTCAAAGATTCAAAGTACAGGTTGACTGTCTTGTTAGAAGTTATTGCAGGGGTTCCTGGGTAGCTCGGGCAGCTAGGTGAGCATCTGACTCTTGATTTTGGCTCCAGTCATGATCCCAAGTTTGTGGGATCAAGTCCCATGTCAGTCTCTTTACTGAGCATGGAGTCTACTTAAGATTCTCTCTCTCTCTCTCTCTCTCTCTCTCTCTCTCTCTCTCTCTCTCTCTGTGTGTGTGTGTGTGTGTGTGTGTGTGTGTGTGTGTGTGTCTTTCCTTCCACCCCTCTCTCTCACTCATGCATGCACGTGCACTTTCTCTCCCCTCTAAAAAAGTGAATATAAAAGATGTTACTGTAGCTGGTGGCTTGAAGTTGAAACCAGTGCTCATTTACCATTCTGAGAATCCAAGGGCCCGTAAGAATGCTAAGTCTCCTCTGCCTGTGTTCTATAACTGGAACAGCAATGCCCGGATGACAGCATATCTGTTTACAACATGGTTTACTGAATATTTTAAGTCCCCTGTTAGGACCTACTGCTCAGAAACAAAGGAACTTTTGAAAATATGACTGCTCACTGACAATGGACCTGGTCGCCTAAGATCTCTGTTGCAGATGTACAGTGAAATTAATGTTTTCATGCCTGCTAACATAATATCCAATGTGCAGCCTGTGGATCAAGAAGTCTTTTCAACTTTCAAGTCTTGCTATTTAAGAAATATATTTTATAAGGTGATCCCTGCTGTAGATAACAGTCCTCTGAGGTATCTGCACAAACTTAATTGAAAACTTTCTGGAAAGTACCATCCTGGGTACCATGAATAACACTGAAGATTCATGGGAAGAGGTCAAAATGTTTTCATGAACAGGAATCTGGAATAAATTGATTCCAACCCTCATGGATGACTTTGAAGGATTCAAGACTTTGAGTAGAGGAAGTAACTAGAGATGTGATGGAAATAGCAAGCGAACTAGAATTGCAAGTGGAGCCTGAAGACATAACTGAATAGTTGCAATCTCATGATAAACTATAATGGATGAGAGTTGCTTCTTATGGATGAGCAAAGAAAAGTGGTTTCTTGAGATGGAATCTACTCCTGGTGAAGAATGCTGTGAAGATTGCTGAAATGAAAACAAAGAATTTAGAACATTCCATAAACTTGGTTGTTAAAGCTGTAGCAGGGTTTGAGAGGATGGACTCTGGTTTTCAAAGAAGTCCTGGGTACCTCAGTTGGTTAAGCATCCAACTTCAGCTCAGGCCAGGTCATGATCTTATTGTTGTGAGTCCGAGCCCTGCATCGGGCTCTGTACTGACAGCTCAGAGCCTGGAGCCTGCTTCAGATTCTGTGTCTCCCTCTTTTTTTCTGCCCTTCCCCCACTTGTGCGTGCTCTATTTCTCTGTCTCTAAAAAATAAACAAATAATAAACATTAAAAAAACCAGCATCACATGGAGCAGAGAAATCACTTGTGAAAGGAATAGTCAATCAGTGTGGCAAACTTCATTGTTGTTTTATTGTAAGAAATTGCCATAGCCACCCCCATGTTCAGCAACAACCATCCTGAGTAGTCAGTAGCTATTAACATCAAGGCAAGACCCTCTACCACCAAAAAGATTCACTAGCTGAGAGCTCAGATGATGGTTAGCATCTCTTAGAAATATTTTTATTTAAAAATTTACTTTCTTTATTTTAGAAAGAGAGAGTGAGCCCATGCTCAAGGAGGGAAGAGGGGCAGAGGGAGAGAATCTTAAGCAGGCTCCACATTCAGCACAGAGCCTGACACAGGGCTCATTGCCACCACTTTGGGATCATGATCTGAGCCAGAATCAAGAGTTGGATGCTCAATTGACTGAACCATCCAGACACCCCTCAATAAATATTTTTAATTAAAGCATATACATTTTTTTTTCTTTTTAGATACTACTGTACACTTAATAGTAGACAATATAGTATAAACATAACTTTTATATGCACTGGAAAGCCAAAAAATTCATTTAATTTGCTTGATTGCGATATTTGCTTTATTGTGGTAGCTGGAACCTAATCTGCAATATCTCTGAGGTGTAACTATCAAAACAGTGTATTAATTTATCATTTTTATCTATGAAGGACAATACATAGACTTTACTGTCAATGTTGCCCAGTTGAAAGATTATGAATAGTACAGTGAACTTATTTGTATTTAGTAACTATTTCTTGTGAAATGGCAGCTTTTGTAAACATATAAACAAGATATGAAACAGAGAGGCAATATACAACCTTGAGTACTTAGAGACATGAAGTGGGTCAACTTGTCACTTCTTATGTGGCTTTTTGCCTAACAAATAGAGAAAATCCATTGTAACAAGTCACTTTGAAATATGTTATAACTGTTACATTTTACATGTATTTCTGAAATGCACAGAATTCATATTACTTGTAATAAAATTCTACCTGTAATACTAGATTCAGGAGGAGCTGGAAAATGTTCCAGCTTTCCCATCTTAGGTGCTAATAATTTTTTATTGATAGAGTTTGTATGGGAGTATAAAAGTTGAGCAAGCAAAATAATTTTGATCACATTCAGCATTTATTTATGCCTATAATCTAAAGAAGACTATTGTATTCACGGGCTTAAGTTTGAAACTTAGATTTATAATTACTTTAACATATTATTGTTCTCATGTTTTTCATTTGGACATTCTCCTAGGGGCTTCTTTGTGTCTTTGTCACCTAATAAGAAAACAAAGTATAGTAATTTTACTACTTTTGGAAGAGAGAGAGCATGCAAAATATTTTCTTTGTTTCACAGATTGTATAAATAAGCTGGTTCTTTCTTGCTCTCTGATCTCTCATAAGTGGTGAGTGGGAACAGAGGACAGGTGGAGAGGAGAAAGATAATTGGGGAAAAGATATTGGTGTGACTGGTATGTTTTCATGACTAGTAACAATTTGACATCAGGTTCCAAAAAGGTCTGACTGCATCTTCTGTCTCTTGCTTCCCTCACAGAGTCCTGCTATGGACTTCATTTTGAGAAAAATTACTCCACTTTGAATCTGAATGCTTTGTGAACTAATGCTGCCCATATGGTTAATTTTACAGTTTGGTATCTGTTCATGAATATGAGTTTAATTACTATTCTTTCAAAATTTTGAATTCCTCATTGGACAACCATTGTGGTTAAAAACAGTAACAAGTCTCTTCTATCAACAAGCAAAATAATACCAATATTTAGCATGGCTGCTTCCCTACCTACATCAAAGGTCAAATAACATTATATCTTGTATGTTCTGAGCCAAGACTGAAGTGAATATATTTTATAAGCAAAATGTTAAATGATGCTGTTTTACAAAGCCACTTTCACTTTGACTGTCTCTGCTTTGTAGACCCTTAAAAATCAGAATTTCTTGCCAGAAAACATTACTGTCTTAACAAGTTGCACATGGCCAACACCTCATCCAGTAGCCTGCTAGTCTAGACCCAGAAGAAGAGTTGCTCTTTACCAGAAATCTTTGATGCATGTCTTAGAATAATGGCTGACATTTGCTTTTGGAAAGGGTTATAATGTTTTGGGAAATTACATCCAAGTTTATGATTGCTTAGTATTTATGTGTAAGTGTATCTTCCCAGCTGGCTTTAAGTCCTGGAGGTACAACCGTGTCTTCTTTTTTTATCCTGCACTCCTCACACTGTGCCTGGCACCTAAATTTTCAACAAATGTTAGGAAGATTGAATTTAATCTTAGTTTGACTAACAGTCACCTACTAAGGAAATCTAAGAAAAATCATCTTGGAAGTACATAAATGCTATTTTCTATCTGTTAAACTAAACTAGGTGAAGCTATCAGAATTATAGCCAAGATTGAAACAGAAATCTTATGAATATTGTGGAGTTTTTTTGAGAAAGAGAAAGCATGAGTGGGGGAGGGACAAAGGGAGAGAGACACACTCCCAAGCAGAATCCATGCCCAGCACAGAGCCCACATGGGAGCTCTTTCTCACAACTGTGAGATCATGACCTGAGCCAAAAGCAAGAGTCTGATGCTCAGCCAACAGCACCTAGATGCCCCTGAATATCATTTTTATTATTAAATTCTGAAAGACCAACTATAAAAACAAAACGATGCTGGGACATGAATCTCCTCAGATGATAAAATTCTGTAGTTTTATACATGTACAAACATATGAGTGGATGTAACATTGGTGAAATTTGATAAGCTCTGTGGATTGTATTCATGTCATTTTCCTGGTTTGGATATTGTACTCTAGCTATTTAAGGTGTTATTATTGGAGCACACTGAGTGAAGGGGATTTCTCTGTAATGTTTTATAATTTACTATGAATCTTTAATATTTCAGATTAAAGAAAAAAATACTGGGCCAACATTTTCAGAAATGTACATAATGATTAAAAACACTCAGTCCTATTGTGACCATGTTGTAATTTAAATAATCCTTTTTAAAGTATTTTGAGAAAGGAAAGTATCTCTGAGGAGTAAATGGGAAAATCTTTACCTTGAATTCCACAAGACTCCGTATGTAGGTGACACAGTTATAGTTAATGGAAAACTAACAGCATCAGATTGGATAAAAAAGAACCCTTGGTGGCGAGAGGGGGTGGGTACCTGGGTGGCTCAGTTGTGAAATCAAGCCCCGCATTGGGCTCTGCACTGAGCATGGAGCCTACTTGAGATTCTCTCTCTCCATCTGCCCCTCCCTGCCACTTGCTCTCCCTCAAAAAAACAAAAACAAAAAAACACCTCTTGGTGCCTTTTCACATTATTGTCACAGTGATGACACCTAACAATGTCATAGTAATACATGGGTAATGTTATTATCCCCATTTTATGGAGACTTATTTTAAGTAGACCTATTGCCTGGGAAAACTAGTGGTACTCGGGGTGGTGTCTGAACCCGATTTCTGACTCATTCAAAAAAGCGTAAGCTTTTCACGTTTTTTACCATTTTGCCTTCTTTGGAGAGGTGGCCACAAACACAGCAGCCACTGTAAATCAAATACTAACATGACTGGTTAATAAAAATGCAGTGAAAGAATTACAGGGTTATATGAAGAATTATTAGAAATTCCTTTCAGTAATTAATGGAATCTGTGATCCTGACAAAAGAACACAAAAGTATTTTTGTTAGAGTGTTCCAGTGATGTTTGGCAAGTTGAGAAGACTAATAAAACCCATAAATATTCACACTGTTGGTGAGCCTGAAACTAAAATGTGTATATCAGTGAGTTCATACCGTGCTGCAGTATTGCTAAAATCAGAAGATATGATAGAGAGGAAATCCAAAGTTGACCATACTTCTTATTAATCTTGTTAATACGCTTTCCAGGTTTGGGAATGGGACTGTTTAAACAGAGATTGCATCAGAATGCAGCAGGCCTGCCTCTTGCTCTGGGGGACTTAGCTGTTTTAAGATTCCCCTAACTCTGATGACATTGGAGTTAAATTTTTCAGAAGACATAGATGGGCTGTTAGGAAGCAAAAAATAAGAGATTGAGCTAGAGAATAACAAGGGGGAACTTCCCTCAATTAGAGGGTCAGGGAAAGTCTGTTTCTTCTCTGCTGTACCTTCCATCCTTCTGCCTCCTGCTGCTGGGTCTCTGGTATCACCATCTTAGTAACAGACTTTTTTATCTGAGGCCTGAAGACATATGCTGCACATAGTAAGACATACAATAATACTATGATAAATGTAAGAAAATAGTTCCATGATAAAAGAACATCTGGTATAAAAATTGCATGCAGCGCATGTAGCAGTGGCGATCTAAGTGCTCGCACAGCAAGGTGATAGGGACTCCGTTTTCATGAGGCATGCGGCTCCCCCTGTGAGAACCTCGCATTCCAGAGTCAAGGGAGAAGTCCAGGGTCTGCCACTTCTGTTCCCAATTCATCTTCCTTCTTTGTTTTCTGTAGCTCTCTAATCCTGACAATTTGGGGAAGTCTAAGCTATAACATAGGTAACTTAAGTCAGCAAAAAATATGACCAAATAAAATTTCTGAAGTTTTATAACCATGCCTTTTCCAGTTCCTTTTATGTTTTTAGTTTCCTTTTCTACATACATTATTTTCCCTTCGGGATTTAAGTGAAGGGTAGGGTTATGTGACTCTTAGTTAATATTATCACAAGTATTTGTTCTTGAAGTGTTTTGAGAGTAACTATTTAAAGGTTCTGGACTCCTAATTCCAACATGGGTTTCTCTCCCCTTGCCCTTCCCAACCTGGCAATTCTCTGGCGCCATCTAGGTGTCCTATAATTCAACTCACTTTTGACACTATCTACCCAGAGATAGATGGCATCAGATTCCACAGGTTAAGGACTCAGTCCCAGAAGACTGCCCTCTGCTTCAGATGCCATTCGCAAGTCCTGGTTGTCAACTGTACTTCTGACTGACCTATGACTATAAACCAGAGGTTCCTACAACCCCTTCCTTGGGCCTGGTTAGCTTCCTAGAGTAGTTCACAGGCCTTTGGAAACCAGTTTTCTCACTAGATTACTGGCATATTACAAAGCATTTAACTTCGAAAGAGCCAGAGGAAGAGACGCATAGAGCAAGCTATGAGGAAAAGGTGTGGGGCCTCCATGCCCTCTCTGAGGACACCACTCTCTTAGCACCTGCATTATGTTTACCAACCCAAGAGCTCTCCAACCCCCATCTTTTTTAGTTTTTATGGAGACTTCATTATGTAGGCAAGATTGATTAAATCATTTGCCGTTGTTGATTGGTTCAGCTTCTAGCCCCTCTCTTGTTTCCTGGAGGCCAAGGGATAGGACTGAAAGTTACAAATCTAATCACATGATTGGCAGTTCCTATCCACAGAGCTTTCAAAAAGCCACCTCATTAACAAAAACCCAGTTGTGGTGGGAAGGGGGTTGTTATGAATAATAAGACAGTCATTTCATGTTCAGGAGCTGAGGACTATAGATCAAATATTATTGTAACAAAAGATGCTCTTATTGCTCCTTTCTCTCAGGAAATTTCAAGGGTTTGGGGAGTTGTGAGCTAGGAACTATGGACAAAGACCAAATATATATAAGAAATATATTCTGGTCATGTGATTGACCAGACATATCTTATAAATCACAACACTGCTCTCATATATAAGGTATTGTGTTAGATACTGGTGATGAACAAGATCAGACATGCTCCAGCCTCTTCGAGCTTACAGTCTGGGTGAAAGAGAGAAACCAATTAAATAATCAGAAATAACTATAAATCTATATTTGATAGCATTTGGTCACCTTGTTGAGATGTTTTCTTCAGCAGGTATCAAAAACAGCACACTCTTGGGTTTCCTATCTCATTGACTATTCCTTCTTGGTTTCCTTTGCTGAGTCTTCTTTCTAACTAAATGTTGGAGTGCCCTAAGCCTTTCCCCTTTGACCCCTTGCTACCTACTCTCCTTAGATGATACCATCCAGTCCAGTGGCTTTAAACAATACCTTTTCATGTTTATATGCTAATGACTCTCAAATTTGTATCTATATACCCTATTCCTCCCTAAAACTTTCAGTATCCCAATCCTCAGACTCTAATAAAGGATGATCTTTGTGAGATCTCTAGGTCACATCAGAGTTTTGGAATCTAAAGACAAAAAAATGAGGGGTGCCCGGCTAGTTCAGTTGGTAGATCATGCAACTCTTGATCTTGGGGTTGTGAGTTTGAGCCCCATGTTAGTTGTAGAGATTACTTAATAATAAAATCTAGGGACATCTGGGTGGCTCATTCAGTTAAGCATCCAACTCTTGATCTCAGGTCAGGTCTTTTTTTTTTTTTTTTCATGTTTTATTTATTTCTGAGAGAGAGAGAGGCAGCATGAGCAGGGGAGGGTCAGAGAGAGAGGGAGATACAGAATCTGAAGCAGGCTCCAGGCTCTGAGCTAGTTGTCAGCACAAAGCCTGATGCAGGGCTCAAACCCATGAACCGTGAGATCATGACCTCAGCTGAAGTCGGACACTTAATTGACTGAGTCACCCAGGTGCCCTGTCAGGTCAGGTCTTGATGTCAGGGTGGCGATTTCAAGCTTCACATTGAGCTCCATGGTTGGCATGGAGCCTACTAAAAAATTAAAAAGGAAGAAAAAGAAAGAAAATCTTGAAAAACTAAAGACAGAAAACTGAAATATATAATATAAACCAAATAAAGAGGCAGATTTCTTTGTGATAATTTGTGTATATATATCCACACCCACAAACAGCTGAAGAATTTTTCAGCCCCACCCCAAAATTTTAAGGAAGTGCAATGAAATTCTGTATACCTAGATATACCAACTGTTAACTGTTCACTTAAGTCACAGCATATAAAAATGCCCATTTGACAAAAAATAATCACACCTTGATGGTTAAAACTAAACACATATATGTACATACAACACAAATGTCCTTTTGCCAAACTGAAAGTAGATTTTAGATAAGATGCTTAATTATGTATCTTCTAAAAACAAAGACATGTTCCTGTACCTCAACTGAGAAAAATCTGTATTAATTCAATATAATCATCAACATATAGTCCTTATTCAAATTCCCCCATTTGTATCATTGTTGGTTTTTTTTTTTTAATCTTACTACAAAATTAATTGTGAGTCTGGCAGCTTTCTCAAAGAGTAAAGCAATGATGCTTATTGTTAGCTTACTCTAGTTTTTTTTTCTTTATGATTTAGCTTCTGACATCCGTCTTTGACAACAGCATTAAGACCTTTGGAGTAATTGAGAGTGATCCTTTTGACTGGGAGAAGACTGGAACTGATGGCTCCCTAACAACCACCACTACTTCTACCACCCCTCAACTGCATACTCGTCTGACCCCTGCAGCAATTGGGTATGTCCTAAACAGATTATTTAGCAATGGCTTTCTTGGGTGCACTATATTAGCAGAAATGTCTTTTATTTCATCCATATCCCTTCAGATGACAAAATGCTAAGACATAGGAGAAAGCCTATGGATCTCCTTGAATTAATAGGACTCTCATATATGTCTGTTCAGATTTACTTTTCTTAAAAAGTATTTATAGGTCATACTGTGAATTGGGAGCTTTGAGGTGGTATGACTTGTTGATGTCAGATTGACAATGGGTATTCTTTATAATGAGAAGGAATTGTTTGATTTTAGTTCTAAAGAATATATAGGAGCCTGGAAAGAATGAGCCACAATTATACCTAACTGTACTGTACTTAAGTTTAGTGTGAACAAAATTTATAGCTTGTTCCTCTTTAGGAAAGTGATTTCATTTACAAAGTATATGAGGAACAGTTGATGCTGTATTTTCATCATCTTTGTTTTATTTGTTTTCTCCTTTATGTGTATTAAATACAGTTGGTTTTGTTTGATATTTTTAAAATTGGGTGGCGGGGTTGTCTTTTTTTTTCCTGACCCATTTTTACCTGCTCTGGTTGCTTTCAACTATTTAGTTAACAATGAGAAAAGTATATAGGGAAAAATAATCAAGTAAAGGGAGCTAAGTGCGATAGTTTTTCACTAATCCATTGTTTTGATTTTATATTGAAAGATGGGGTCACCAGAGCTTTTTGAACCAGAAGAGCTTCCATGGACTCATATAACTGGAAATTATATCTTTTTCCCCCTAATGTTTGTTTGTTTATTTATTTATTATTTATTTATTTATTTTTGAGAGAGAGAGAGAGAGAGACAAAACATGCAGGGGAGAGGCAGAAAGAGAGAGGGAGACACAGAATCTGAAGCAGGCTCCAGGCTCTGAGCTGTCAGCACAGGGTCCGACATGGGGCTTGGACCCATGGACCGTGAGATCATGACCAGAGCCAAAGTCAGACACTTAACTGACTGAGCCACCCAGGCACCCTTGGAGATGGTATCGTTGATTAGCTAGTCTGAGAGTTCTTAAGTGAGGCACCCTGACTAGCTACATTAGAATCATCACAGATGTTTGTTTAAAGTACCATTCATAGGAGTCTTCCCAGACTTACTGAATCAAAATGTCCTAGGGGTGTGGCACAGAATGTTTCTCTTGCTTTTCTAAATTTAGAACCCACCACCCTAGTCCAGCCACTCCCTTTTACAAATGAGGATATAATCCCAACACTAACTGAGTGAATCAGTCACCCAAATTTAGGTAAATATTAGCAACAGAGCTGGAGCCAGTCTAAAAATTTTGATTCTTGTTTTAATGCCTTTGTCCTCCTCCTTTGATTGTTGTTAGAAGTAGATAAGTCTCAAACTTGCAAAAATCCAGGTGATAGGACTTCAGGGTAGCTGAAGTCAGTGAAGGCAGTTTAAGTTCCCATCTCCCAATGTTTCCTCCTAAAATAAGACAGAATAACAAGAAAGAAAATATAAAACTACACACAACCATGTCCTCAACATAATTTGAAGACAAAAGATGCCTAGCCTAAACTGCAAAATAAATAAAGAGAAAGAAAAAACTGCCAACTCTCTTATGCTCATCTCACTCAACTCTGCCTCCAGACTTTATAAAGGCAGATCACTAAAAACTGTGGGGAGGAGCAAAATTCGCAAGACTTAAGGTTGATTTTAAATCAATACCAGAAAAACTGAACCCATCCTACAAATGTAATTATTAGAAAGTGTCCAGGTAGATAAGGTAATGAACTATGGGGAGGTAAAAGTAGGCATGATTCAAAATACATAGCTTCTGGAAGAAAGAAAGAAGAAAAGAGACAAAAGAGAAAGGAGACTTTTATCAGTTGAGTGGTAAAGGGTCCGATGAGAGAGAAACTACATAGTAATTTGAGCAGGGAAAGATGATACAAGGGGTTATTACCTATAACACAGAATTGGAACAATGTGGCATAGACTAGTAGGAAGTAGAAAATACAGGGCTAGCAAATACAAAGTGTATCTCCTACTGTTAGTGCTGAGATGAAACATCCAAGGAAGTCTTCCCCCAGCCCTGACCTTGTTGGAGAGGGTATGTCTGTTGGTCACTGAATGGCCAGGAAGTCACTCTGATGCCTGGTAGAATTTGCTGAGAATCTGCCCTCTGGAACTTGATGGAAATCTGTTCTCTCAGGTGTCAGAGAAAGCTATTTGCTAACATATCTCACCAGGAACACTGTGCCATAAAACTGCTAGGTAGTGGGGATTGCTCAGGGAAGCTGCTGGTTGCTACGCTCTTTGTGCTGCAGAAGATGGGTGCTGAAGATGCTGGGAAGTGGCAGGATCCTTGTGCTGGGGAGAGCCACGCACACTGAAGAGACTTGCCAAGCTGCCCATGGCAGCTCTCGATGGAACACTTTCCTCTTGCAGTGTCTCTCCAGTGCCCTCTACTGACACAAGCCCCAGTGCCAGCTGGCAAAGGAAAATATTTCAAGGGCTCAGATCCACTTTCACACAGCAGGTGAAAAGTTGAATTTTAAGTTAAAAGCAGTACATCAATAATTGCAAAAGGGCAAAGGAGAAATAAAATTTACTACGAAAAGGAAAACTGTAAAATCAGAATACTGTATCTCTCTGACCATAAAAACAAGTAAAAATCCACTAACATGTTTGGACTTTGCTATATTGATAGAAGAAGGCACCAAATAAACTAAAAATCTCATGAACTACTCCAGTACCACAAAAATGAACAAGAGAGAGATTTTGAAGTTCCACTAAGTGTGACTGAAAAAAATCAGAGAGAAAATCTAATTATTACTAAGGAAATTTCCTCTCAGAGAAGCAACCATGAAGAAGAAGAAAACTCTAAGACTCCAAATGGAAGTAAATATACCTGTATATTTGAAGATAGGTATAATCACCTTGAATTGGAAATTTAAAAACAAAGAACAAAAATAGAACCACAAAGTAGAAGAGGATGGGAGAAAAAGGAAAAGGTGAAGAAAGACAAAGGAAGAAATGAGAGTTGATTGAACTCAGGAAAGAAATGGAAAAAAGGTGTCTTAGGAGTGAAAAAATTAGAGGCACCTGAGTGGCTCAGTCGATTAAGTGTCTGACTCTTGATCTCAGCTCAGGTCATGATCTCATGGTCTGTGAGTTCGAGCCCCGCATTGGGCTCCACACTGGCAGAGTAGAGCCTACTTGGGATTCTCTCTCTCTCCCTTTCTTTCTGCCCTTCCCACACTCTTTCTCTCTCTCTCTCTCTCTCAAAATAAGTAAAATAAACTTTAAAGAATAAGTGAGAAAATTATAAAGGGCATAAAGAAGAGTGGACTCAACCCATAGAGTCATCCAGGTACCCCAAAATCTGTTTTTTACCATACTTTGTCCCACAAGCTTTAGCATCCATCAGTGAATCTTGCCTGAAAAGCATTATGCTTACAGGTCTACCATTTATGTGGCCCTTTAAGAAGTGACTGAATTTGCTGACCTCTGAGTTAAAATAGTGATTTTTCATGAAACCTTATCTATTAAGGCCAGATAAATGTCTATGGGCTGTGCGGTCTCTGTCACCACTACTGCTGCCTTTAGAGTGCTAAAGCAGCCACATACAATATGTAAATGAATGAGCATGACTCTGTGCCACAACACTTGATTGACAAAAATAGGTGAACAGGCCAGATTTGGCCCACAGCCCTAGTGGGCCTACGTCTGCCTTCGATTATGAGGAAGGAAGTGTGAAAAGGATGTCTGTTCTTAGTACTTTTCTTGACATCTGTCCATTTCTTCCATACACATCCTTACCTTTTTTCCCTTAATCTGTTTCTGTAATTTATACCTTGCCCACAAACACACACCATGTGCTAATAATATACTCTCGTACTCTTCACCTCCTCAACGTAATATAATTTTTCTGGGAAGGAATTTCTTTCTGTATCTCAAACTCTAGGTTTGGATCAGAGTTATAGGAGAATGAAGAAACTAGTAATTATGTAAGGATTGAAAATGGGGAATAAATGCAGAGAGGAACCTAAGTCATGTGCAAGAGAGCCCATGTGGGCTTCCCCTATGTGGGGGAAGATGTGAGAACCCCTCAAAGTGTGGAATTAGACCACAGCATACGAGAGAAGAGGGAAACTGGGATAGAATAAAATTAGAAGCAATTTGTAGGTGGAGGTATGCTTTGTTTCCTCAGGAGTGGAGAAGGAATCCCAAAAGAATTGGGTGGTTGGAAAGAAGCAGAATAGTAGCTAGGCATAGGGAAGAAAGGATTAGAAGAATACTATGTGATTTAAAAATGGGAAAAAATTTGTGGGGCTAGTAGACTGACCTACCTGAATTCAAATATTGATTCTTTTGCCATTCCCTTTCTTTGGGAAAACAGGGAATTCTTTCAATAAACATTTGGATTACCACATAGCACATATATGTTAGTGTCTGTTGTAATGTCTAGCATCAATCAGTATATTGAACTTATATCTGAAAAATCTTTTAGTAGTCAATTTATGAACTTTATTTACTTTTGAACTTTATTTTTGTCATAAGTCCTTTCATATGAGCTATTTTAGGCCAAACTACTTTTTTCAGTATGTTCCCAGTGTCAGAACTATAAGAACTACTTTACAAGCCTGTAAGGTTTTTTTCCTGGGAGCTATTATCAGTGCTTTTCTAATTATAAACCTATAACATATTGATAAAGAGATTCATCTTCTCCTATTGGCCCTAGTAAGGAGAGATGGTAGTGAAGGTCAGCTTAGGTGGAACAAGTCCCTGAGAAATGACTGATCTTTGTTCTCATAGCATTTCATATTGATGACACCGGGGCCAGGGCATAGTCACAGTTGGAGTGGTTCACTGAGAAGATGCCTATTTTATCACTCATAATAATTGTATGTGTCGGTATAGTTAGTTGACTGGAGACTGTTTTTTTCTATTTTTAGACATTCTACATCACTTTTAAGTAAAGGTTTCACTGTGTGGTAAATATTGTGTTCAGTCGGCAATATTTCAAAACAAAACAAACTGGGTACCTGGGTGGCTCAATTGGTTAAGCGTCCGACTCTTGATCTTGGCTCAGGTCTTGATCTTAGGGTCATGAGTTCAAGCCCCACATTGGGTCCCATACTGGGCATGAAGCCTACTTAAAAAAAATAAATTAAAATACAAACTAGTGTACAGAGCATAGTTCTAGATCATAAGAGCAGACAAGGATCTGATGGCTTAATGAGTGATAGCTAAAGAACTAGAAAAGCCCTTCGTGGGCCAGAAATCTAAGGGAAAGATGACCTGCCATATAAATAGGACATGAAATTACTTTGAAAGAATATATTGACAAGTGTCAATATTTTTTTATTTTGTTCCTGATCAGTTCATGCAGAACTGTATAATTACAGAATTTTGTAGTTTCACCCAGAGGGGAAAGAATTTCTTTTCTCCTCTTTATTTCCCTGCATCCTTCAATATAGTAGATACTTAGCAAAAAGTCTGTAAATGAAGAAGCCTAGGTACATTTTACACTATTAAAAAATATAATGGTTGCATACCTGCTTATTTGACAGTATTTTTCTGCTTATAGTTTTTGTTATTCTCTAAACCAAAAAAAATGGGTAAAGAGTAGAAAACCCTAAAAATGACAAGGACTTATTAGAAAATAGACCAAATATTTCTAACCTGTAAAGTGATTGTTAAATCAGTGAGTTATTGTTAACATTTCTGTTTTTAGATCAGCCAGAAAATTTTACTGATCAGAAGCAGTTTTATTTTGTACAATTGGCAGGGCCTAAGTTTCTGAGGTTTTTTGGTTTTGTTTTGTGTATTACTCTTTTAATTATGTATAGACTTCATTATTTAAGCCCAAAAACAAAATGTAGGATAGTCTTACAGTAACTTTTGGTTCTGGCGTTTTTAAGTTCTACCTTTTTTTCACTCCACATTTTTAGAATTGCCAATGCCACTCCCATCCCAGGAGACTTGCTTCGAGAAAATACAGATGAGGTGTTTCCAGATGAACAGCTTAGTGATGGGGAGAATGGCATCCCTGTTGGTGTGTCACCAGATAAATTGCCTGGATCTTTGGGGCACCCACGTCCCCAGGAGAAGGATGTCTGGGAAGAGATGGATGCCAACAGGAACAAGATAAAGCTTGGAATTTGTAAGGTTAGTATTTCTTGCATAGGAAGTAATATCTTTCTATAGGCTTAATATTTTTCTTCTGTTGATGTAGCAAAGTATCAAGATTCTTAACTTTGAATGAGAACTGGAATATTGTATTGCTAGTGACTTATATATTTGTAATTGTAACATCGTGGCTAATTTTGCCCCTCGTACTCAGGTATAGACACTAAACACTAATCTTGATCTTGTATTTTGTGAAACAGATGAAGGGATTTTTAAAAAAATAACCAGACACAGAGACGAAAAGAAGAGACATCTCTAGAAAAGAAGTAATAGCCTTTCTAAAAAATGTGACAAGACTCTGGGCCCCTTCTTTAGTGTGGACCTAGGGAACTAGGAGTACCCATTCTGAAAATTTCTCCAAGTGGAGGTAGGGAAGTGAGGGTTGGGAATGGAAAGCATTGAACTGACCATGAGGCAGCATAGTGGATGTTGAATAATTGACGTGATTTTTTCTTCCTTAAGATTGTAAGCAGGACTGCCTTTAAGTATGGGGAGAGATTAAATGGTTGATTTTTAATTACCATGGAGCAGATTATCTCCAAATTTCTTTTTGATTTTACTGTTCCTTGTCATTTCCAGTTTCAAAGAAGATAAAATGAAGATTAATGGGAATGAAGGAGCAGTGAATTATGTACCAGTTAGTGTTTGGTGCTTCTTATGTTTTTATAAAGGTTTAGTTGGGATAGTGGTTAAATGTTATAGGTGTGAAATGAGACCTTGGGCTCATACTTGTTAACATGACCGATACAAAATTGGCTAGTCATGCTTTATGAAATGTATCTTGAAAAAAATCTTCCATGGTCCCTTGTGAGGAGCTTGGCCTGTGTCTGGGACAATACTATATTGTTAAACTTTATAATTTAAAAAATTAACAGTATGTATATTCAGTCACAGGAGTCATTTGTAAAACTATTCTCTGCATAGATGTGATATGCTGTACTGTGGTCTGGCTTTTGAATAAGCCCTATCTGAGCTATTAATAATCAGGAATAAGAAGTATTAAGTCATCAAGGTATCAGTGTCAGATGTCTTTATTGTACCAGAAGCAAACTGTTATTAGAGTTAAAAATCTCTAATGGCATTTTTAGTTGCCAACCCACATGGGTATCTCTGTATATAAGAGTATGAAGTACTATGTCAAGTATGGTACTTGACATAGAACATACTTAGTGTAGCTTCTGTCTTTCACCCATCATCATATTTAATCTATATTTAATTCTGTTCCATTTTTTAATTCCTTCTTTCTCAAAAACATTACTCAAATTAGATTATTAGTGTTGTTATTCTTTTATATCAGTAGTGTTTATGTGGATTTTTCAAAGATATTTACCATTTCCTTGCATTGTTTTGAGTTCCCAGACTCATCTTCTTTCTTCCTAAAGTATTTCCATTACAAGTTCCTTTAGTTGAGGTCTTTTGGAAAGACTTTCAGTTTTTACTTAGTTGTAAATACATTTATTTTAGCCTCAGTTTTTAAAGAGAGCTTATGCAAGCTTCAAAGTTTTTGATTGACCATTATTTTTCCTCTGGCTTCTATATTGGTGTTCAAAAGTCTGTTACTCTTGATTTTTTTTTTTTTTTGTTAGATGTTCCATTACCCCCATCTTTGCTCCCTGGCTACTTTTTAGCTTTCCTCTTTGTCTTTGGTGTTCTACATTTTAACTACAGTGTGTCTAGGCTTCTATTTCTTTATATTTATCCTGGTGGGGTATCTTAGGTTTCCTGAGTCTTTGATTCATAATTTTGTATCATTTCTAGGAGATGTATAGCCATTCCCTACCAAAACATTGCCAGTAATTCATTTTTTTCTGTTCTCTCATTCTGGGACTCCAATTAAACATATATTATGCTTTTTTATTGTGTTACATAATCTCTTAACATCTTTTTTCATATTTTCCTTCTCCTTATCTTGTTGTGCTTCATTCCAGGTAATTTCTTTTGCTATGTCTTCTAGTTCACTGATTAAAAACTTTGGCTTTTTATGGTAATTTGATGCTTAACTTGTTAATTGAATATTTAATATTAAATTCATCAGTTAATTTCAAATAATCCCTTGATGTTTGTGATAATGACTTTTATTTATTTAAACATTTTAGGCTATATAAACATTTAGGATATATAACAATTAGTTATATATCCTGTATCTTTTTTAAAAATTTATTTAACTTCAAGTTAATTAACATATACTATGGTATTGGTTTCAGGAGTAAAACCCCGTGATTCATCACTTCCATATAACACCCAGTACTCATCCAGACAAGTGCCCTCCTTTATGCCCATCACCCATTTAGCCCATCCCCTACCCACCTTGCCCTCCAGCAACCCTCAGTTCTCTGTATTTAAGAGTCTCTTATGGTTTGCCACCATCTCTGTTTTTATCTCATTTTCCTTCCCTTCCCATAATGTTCCTCTGTTGAGTTTCTCAAATTAAACATATGAGTGAAATCATAAGATATTTGTCTTTCTCTAACTTATTTTGCTTAGCATAATATACTCTAGTTCCATCTGTGTTGTTGAAAATGGCAAGATTTCACTCTTTTTTATCACCAAGTATTTCATTGTATACATGCACCACATCTTCTTTATCCATTTATCACTCAGTGGGCATTTGGGTGCTTTTCATCTTCTTTATCCGTCCATCAGTCAATGGACATAATTTGGCTGTTGTTGATTGTGCTGCTATAAACACTGAGGTGCATGTGCCCCTTCAAATCAGCATTTTTGTATCCTTCCAGTAAATACGTACTAGTGCAATTGCTGAATCATAGGATAGGTCTATTTTTAACTCTTTGAGGAACCTCCATGCTGTTTTCCACAGTGGCTGCACCAGTGTGCATTCCCACCAACAGTGCAAGAGGGTTCCCTTTTCTCTGCACCCTCACCACCATCTGTTATTTCCTGAGTTGTTAATTTTACCCATTCTGACAGGTATGAGGTGGTATCTCCTTGTGGTTTTGATTTTGTATTTCCCTGCTGGTGAGTGGTGTTGAGCATCTTTTCATGTGTCTCTTGGCCATCTGGATGTCTTCTTTGGAAACGTGTCTATTCATGTCTTCTTCCCATTTCTTCATTGGGTTATTTGCTTTTCGAGTCTGGAATTTGATAAGTTGTTTATAGATTTTGGATACTAACCTTTTATCTGATATGTCATTTGCACATATCTTTTCCCATCCCATTGGTTACCTTTTAGTTTTGCTGATAGTTTCCTTTATTATACAGAACCTTTTTATCTTGATGAGATCCTAATAGTTCATTTTTGCTTTTATTTCCCTTGCCTCTGGAGACATGTCAA